>CAMRHE010000196.1:0-1275000 GCA_947044405.1 Leptodactylus fallax
AACAGAGTGTAAAGAGACACCAGGACTAGTGAGTCCACGTGAAAGGAACTGTGCTCAGTGGCTGATCAGTGAGACTGACATTGTGACTGTGTATATGGATACCACAGATAGAGACTCGCAGTGCTGTTGATGTACTGGACGGCACCTGCTAAATCCCGGCTTACATCCCAGCTCAGTGTATGGATTCGGCAGGACTGTCAGTGTGCTGAGTGGAATCTGCTGTTGGATTACATTGCATTCAGTTGGTTTCCCTGTCTGTTAAAGAGGACTTCATTTCTCCCAAGATCCTGATAACCGTGAGGAGAGGACGCTTCACTATAAAAGAAAGGACCGACTTTGGGCCCCACCGCGCGCTTCTACGGACTGTAAGCGGTCCACCTGGACCACTGGGGGAAAAGGGGTGCACCCAAATGTGAAGTCAGGGTCAGTTAGGGATAGTTTTGAGTATATTGTTCATTCAGTGTCCATACTGCAGAAGTGGACAGAGTAAAAGTAGAAACCATTGCAGAATTTGCCTTGAAATTGTTCATGCTATATTGTATATTTTGCTTGTCTTTAGCCCTGTCATTTTACCTTTAACTAGCCTTTATTAACTTATAGTAAATATATATTTTTTTTCTTGAACTACCGCAGTGTGCGTTCATTTCTGGTTGCGGAGTCCAAACCACCTGCCTTGCTCTCGGTTCACAAATTGGCGTAGTCGGCAGGATCCGCTTACCAGAATGGACGGTGACGCACCCGTTCGGGAGAATGGTGCTGGAGGAAGAATGCCAGCAGGGGCTATAATGAGTCAGTTAGCTAAATTTGATGGAAATAATATGTCAGTGAGTATGTGGGTGGAACAGATACGAATGATACAGCGAATGTACCAGACCGCACCAGAAGTACTAGTAGAGCTAGCAATATTGACATTACAAGGGGATGCTAAGACCACGGTGATACTGAGGCCATTTGAACAAAGGCAGACATTTGAGCAAGTAGTCCAGATTCTAGAAACCATCTATGGAGAAACTGCATTGCTGGGGTCTCTGCAGGCTCGGTTCTTCCAGAGGGTACAACAGGAGAATGAAAGCCTTCCCCAATATGCAAATGCCCTACAAGAACTGCTCCGAGATATTCAAAGGAAGGAAAGAGGGGGCTCGCCAGCCTTCTGTAACCCTGATCGGACTCTCCGTGACCAGTTTGTCCTGGGGATACGTGACGGCAGTTTAACTGTGACTATGCAGGATTTTATACGACGAGAGACTGATGCTAAATTCCATGATGTACAGGTAGAGGCCATCTCCCGTGCCAATAGTATGGTCCCGAGGCCGCAGACCGCAGTTGGAGTTACTTTGTCACAGGGGGCTAGTTCTGGCTCAGAGACAGTAGAAAAAGGGACGGTTAAAGAAATTCTCACAGTAATGCAGAAACTGCAAGAACAAATGGAACACTTGCACACTCGTTGTGATGAGCAGTCTATGAAAATTGCAGACTTCCAGAAGACTGGAGATGAAAGGGTGAGCCATCCACACCCAGCAAGTCAGAATCACCCACCACCCCGCTGGAGGGGTGAGGATAGGACCTACCGAAGGGGTCCAAATCATTTAGTGCAGTGCTCAGGAGAAATCGAAGGGGCTTACCGAAGGGGCCCAAACAGATGGCCAGAACGACGGGGGATACGCTGCTGGGAGTGTGGACGGATGGGCCACGTTGCTGCTAGATGTCCAGAGCAGCGACAAACTTATGAGAGACCGCCGTTAAACTGAAGTCCCCTGCTGCTGAAGGGCGTGTAGTAGGGGAGACTGACAAGGAGACTATGTGGGGAGAATGCCCTGATGATGACCTGATCGCTGCAAGTCCTGTCATACAGGTGGAAATGGAGGGTATTCCGGTTACCGGGATGATTGACACGGGTTCCCAAGTAACGACCTTGAGTAGAGACTGTTATGAACGGTACTTCCGGCAACATGTGAAATATGATCCCCATACATTCGTACGAGTGGTCGCAGCTAACCAGTTACCAGTTCCGGTCGTGGGAGTGGCCTGGATGAATGTCCGGGTATGTGGCCAAGATCTAGGTAGGAAAGGCATTGTGGTGGTACAGGAGTCACATGAAGTAAAGGTCCCTGTCATTTTGGGGATGAATGTGTTAAAAGAATTAGATCAGATCCTCTTTGAAAAGAAAGGTCACGGTTATTGGAAAGAAACCACCACCCATCGGCCTACTCAAACAGCTTTCCAGCGGCTGATCCGGACATGTGGCTTACAGAAAAGTTCAGATGCACAGCGTCCTCTGGCTCGAATTTCAGTTCCTTTGCATACAAAAGTTACACTGCCACCCAGTCGGGAGACAATAGTGTCCATGCCCGTAGGCACCTGTCGGAAACTAGAGGGCATAGCTGTGTTGGTAGAACCACTGCAGGCAGCCGAAGGAGGTGTTGATCCGCTAGTGGCCCGTTCCTTGGCAATAGTTCGCAATGGAAGAGTACCACTTCGATGTGTAAACACTCAGGACCAGAGTGTGGACCTGACCCCAGGGAGGCTGCTGGCTAACATCTATGTGACTCCGGAGGAAGTAAGGAAAGTAACTCCAATGCAGCTGAAGCCGACTGAAAGGGATGAGTGGACCGTAACTGTGTCCATGGGAGAAGATGAGGAACCCACCTCTGAATGGAATGGCTGTGCAATTCGAGAACAGATGAAGATGGATGTAAGTTCATGTTCTCTGGAATGGGTGCAGAAGGTAGATGAGCTGTTGTGGGAGAACCAAGCCACCTTTGCACGGTATGCTGAAGATTTTGGATGTACCACAGGGACCTACCATGAGATTCCCACAGGAGACACCCCTCCAATTAGAGAGCGCTACCGACAAATTCCTCCACAGTTGTATCAGGAAGTGAAAGAACTGTTAGCTAAGATGCTACAGGGTGGGATCATCCAAGAAAGCCAGAGTCCCTGGGCGGCTCCTGTGGTGTTAGTAAGAAAAAAAGATGGGTCCATCCGATTTTGCGTAGACTATCGGAAGTTAAACGCTTGCACCGTACGAGATTCCTACCCCTTGCCACGGATTGAGGAGTCCCTCTCAGCGCTAGGGAGAGCCCGGTACTTCTCCTCACTAGATCTGGCTAGTGGGTATTGGCAGGTGCCGATGGCCACAAAAGACAAGGAGAAGACGGAAATTCATCTTGCCCATGGGACTATACGAATTTAACCGGATGCCCTTCGGGTTGACAAATGCACCCGGAACGTTTCAGCGGTTGATGGAGAAATGTCTCGGTGACTTCAACTTTGAGTTCACTCTCATCTACTTGGATGACATTATAGTGTATTCTGCGACCTTTGAAGACCATCTCCACCAGTTGGGGCAAGTATTTCGAAGATTGCGGGAACATGGGCTCAAATTGAAACCCAGTAAATGTCGGTTGTTCCAATCTGAAATTGATTACTTGGGTCACCGCGTATCAGGAGAAGGGGTGAGACCATCAAGAGACAAGATAGCGGCTGTTCAAGATTGGCCGATACCGACTACCCTGCGAGAAGTGAGGGCGTTCCTTGGAGTAGCCGGTTACTATCGACGGTTTATTAAGGATTTCGCCAAGGTAGCAGCACCACTTAATGCTCTCCTACGAGGCACATCCGGTGGTCCAAAGAACCGGTCCGTGAAGTGGGGACCTGAACAGGAACAAGCCTTCCAGGCATTGAAGGATGCACTGACAACAGCCCCAATCTTGGCATATGCTGATTACCACTTGCCGTTCCAGCTATATACAGATGCAAGCCTGTATGGTATTGGAGCAGTGCTTTCCCAGCTTCAGGATGGCCAGGAGAGGGTCATAGCGTACGGCAGCCGGTCTTTGAGAGATTCTGAAAGAAACCCCGAGAATTATAGTTCATTTAAATTGGAGCTGTTGGCACTGGTATGGGCCATGACCGAGAAATTCTCTGAATATTTGACCGGTGCTGAAGTTTTAGTACTGACTGACAACAACCCACTAGCTCACCTGGAAAATGCCAAGCTCGGGGCGTTAGAGCAGAGGTGGATAGCCCGAATGTCTACATTCAATTACCGCATTAAGTATCGGTCCAAGACAGAGAACCAGAATGCTGACGGACTTTCTAGGGTAACTGCCCAGACCCCCACAGAAGACGTGGATCATGAGTTGGAGCATGTGGAGGTGCCCGATTTCAGCAGATTTTCACAGGCCTTGACCGCCACTAATCAGTTTGAGATGGAGGGGACTGAAATGGCTCCTTTCTTTGGTCCCTCACGACAGGAATGGGCACAGATACAACAGACCCATGAGGGGCTGGCGCAGATGATCAAGTGTGTTGAGAAAGGCCAGAAGCCCTGTAGAGAGGAAAGAGAACGACTGACACGTGAGATATTATCTGTTTTGAGTCAGTGGGAAAAGTTGGAGATGAAAAATGGAGTGCTATGCCGAAAGGTCTATTTACCTTCTGAGATCGACATTCGATACCAAATTGTGGTGCCTAGTGAACTGGCTCGCTCCTTGGCAGTTGAGGCTCATAATAAGAATGGACATTTTGGTCATGAGAAGACCTTTCGTTGGTTACAGCGACTGATTTACTGCCCTGGTCTTCGTCAAATGGTCGAAGAAGTATGCCGCAGCTGTCGAACTTGTGAGATCCATAAGGCAATAGAACAGAGAGCTCCCCTGCAAACCATCGTGACCCAGGAACCTTTAGAAATCGTCATGATAGACTATCTAATGGTGGGCCCATCCAATAGCGGACACCAGTATTGCCTCGTAATGGTGGATCACTTCACCAAATTTGCGGTGGTAACCGCCACCAAGGACCAGACAGCTGAGTCAGCAGCTCGTGCTCTGTGCCAAGATTTCATTCGAGTATATGGGTGCCCCCAACGCATCCACTCCGACCCGGGCGCCTGCTTTGAGGGACACGTAATGAAAGAAGTTCAACGTATCTACGGGATAAAGAAGTCGCACACGACTCCATACCACCCTCAGGGAAATGGGGCCTGTGAAAGATTCAACAGAACTCTGCTACAGATGCTGCGGACTCTGGAGGAAGACAAGAAGTTACAGTGGCCTCAGTTCTTGTCTGAAATGGTGTGGGCCTATAACAATCAGGTCCATTCTACAACGGGGTACTCTCCTTATACACTTCTCTTTGGGCGGTCTGGGCGAAGTATAGGAGAATTACAGTTGAATGATGTGGATGGGTTCCCTCCGAGGGATCCAACCTCTTGGGTGTGGGCGCATCGGCAGAGACTGGAGACGATCCATCGATTGGTGCGGCAGCGCCTGCAAGAACATCCCCATCCTGATAAGACCCCAGTGCAAGAAGCACCATTGCAACCAGGCGACCTGGTGCTAGTTCGTGTCAAGAAACCCCAAGGGAAATTGGAAAGCAGATGGGAGGCTTTGCCGTATCGTGTTGTTGGCCGCAAGTATGCGAATGGGCCAGTGTACCAGGTCCAGAAAGAAGGAACTGATTGTGTTCGAGTACTTCACCGAAATATGTTGCGCCTGTGTCATTCTGAAGGGACAAATCACGATGGGCCTGCCAATGTGAATGAGCTCCCACAGTCAGAGAATGGAGGTGCGGAATGGGCCTCCGACGAGGAGGATGATTGTTGGCCGATCCCTGCTCCTGGGGATGTTCCACCTGTGACTACTGTATCTCCGGCCTGTGCCCCCTCTGGTGCGGAATCCGCTGGTCCTTCTCAGCCCATAGCTGCAGCACCCCATAATATACCACCGGTCCTCAGACGGACCACTAGGCCAAATGCTGGTATTCCCCCTGTTCGGTATGCGCAGGATGAGTTTGTTTGGCCTGCCGTACATCGGTATACTACCACCCTGTGCATAAAAGTACAACCCTCTGGATATACAGTCATAGGCAGGGACTGCCACTCTTAAAGTGGGGGGGAATATGTAAGAGACAGCCAATGTTGTCTTAAGCTTCATTTGTCTGTATAAACTGTTAATGTTGAATGTATTTCTGTGATTCTGTTCCTTTAAGACAGCAGCCATTGTAATTGTGACATGATGCTGGAGTGAGACCCCCCCTTTTATGTCAGCCTGCCTGTTCTGCAGACAGAGTGTGAGCAGAGAAGCAGGAAGTGACGAGACAGAGAGCAGCAGCCATCTTGGCAAGTGTTGTATTGAACTGGTGTGGAGATTTTTCTGTACAGCTAAGCTGTATCTTGGTCCAGAGACAAACAGAGTGTAAAGAGACACCAGGACTAGTGAGTCCACGTGAAAGGAACTGCGCTCAGGGGCTGAACAGTGAGGCCAACAACGTGTGTGTGTATATGGAGAACACCAAAAGAGCCGCGCTGCGCTGTTGTTGTTCTGGACCGCCCCCCCCCCCCCCCCCCCTCCCCCCTCCTCTCTGTGTGTGGGTTGGGTGGGGTTGTGTGTGGGTTGGTTTTGTTTTTTTTTTTTTTATTATATTTTTTTTTTTTCTTTTTCTTTTTTTTTAAATCCCCTTTTTTTCTCCCCAAGTTTAGTGAAGAGGGCGGGGGGCGGGCCGCCCCCTATAAAAGAAAGGACCGACTTTGGGCCCCACCGCGCGCTTCTACGGACTGTAAGCGGTCCACCTGGACCACTGGGGAAAAGGGGGTGCACCCAAATGTGAAGTCAGGGTCAGTTAGGGATAGTTTTGAGTATATTGTTCATTCAGTGTCCATACTGCAGAAGTGGACAGAGTAAAAGTAGAAACCATTGCAGAATTTGCCTTGAAATTGTTCATGCTATATTGTATATTTTGCTTGTCTTTAGCCCTGTCATTTTACCTTTAACTAGCCTTTATTAACTTATAGTAAATATATATTTTTTTCTTGAACTACCGCGTGTGCGTTCATTTCTGGTTGCGGAGTCCAAACCACCTGCCTTGCTCTCGGTTCACAAGAGGTGGATCGTTGCTGCAGAGAACAGAGCATCGCTGGGGAGAAGATTTCGCGCCTGCAGTATCAGTAAAGGAGGAAGGGCCGACATGCAGGAAGAAGCCATGGAAGGAAGAGAGGTAAGTATATAATGGGGTCGGGGGTTGGGCTGAGTAGGTAGAGAAGGGCTAGTAGTGGACGGGATAGCTCGAGGGAGAGAGAGAGGAGGGAGTAAGGTGAGAGGGAGTTAGTGTGGAAGTTACATAGCAGGAAGCTGAACCATGTAAACAAATGCAGAAGATACCAGGAGCTCCCAGATACACCCAGAAATCACTCAAAACATGGCTAAAGGTATATGGGTACATTTATTAACCCATTAACCCCTTAATGCATTCTTACGTACATGCACGTGGGAGAATGTGGTTAGTTACCGCATCCCCACGTACAGGTACGTGATGGTGATCGAGCGGGCTCAGAAGCAGAGCCCGTGCGATCACCGCGGGAGCCCAGCTGTATCTGACAGCCAGACTCCCGCTGCAACAGCGGGGACCAGTGATAACACCGATCCCCGCTGTTTAACCCTTAAGATGCCGTGGTCAATAGCGACCGCAGCATCTTAGGTGTTTGCTAGCGGCACTTAGTGCTGCGGGCGGCATCGGGAGAGGGTGTTAGCTGTAACTGACAGCTAACACCCTGCTCCTTAACCTCCCATCGGCGCTCAACGCTGATCGGGGTTTTTAACCCCTTGGATGCCGCGGTCAAACATGACCGCGGCAGTCAAGGGGTTCCGCCATCTTGCGGCCCCCCGCCGGCACCCCCCGCGGCGAGATGGGGGGGGTGCCGATATCTCTAATCTGCAGCCCGGGGTCTGCCAAGTGACCCCAGGCTGCTTGGAGCCCCCACTACCTGGTTGATCCTGCCGAGACCCCAGGAAGTCAGCGCTGTGTTTCCATAGCGCTGACTTCCTGTATAGGCTGCAAGACACTTGCATGCGTGTGTCTTGCAGTCTATAGTACTGAGCCAGAGATCAAAGTATCTCTGGCTCAGGTGTCCTAATGGGACACATGAAAAAGTAAAAAAAAGTGAAAAAAATAAATAAATAAAGTATGTGAAAAAAAATTAATAAAAGAATAAAGCCCCAAAAATTCCCTTTTCCTATATAAAATGAATTATATAAAAAAATAAACCTAAAAATTAATAAAAACAATACATATTTGGTATCGCCGCGTCCGTAACAACCTGTACAATAAAACTGAAACCATATTTAATGTACACGGTGAACGTCGGGGAAAAAAAACGCAAAAAAAACGCCAAAAGTAATGATTTTTCGCCATCTCACCTTACAAAATATGCCATAAAAAGTGATCAAAAAGTCATATGTACCCCAAAACAGTACCAATAAAAAGCACAGGTTGTCCCGCAAAAAATAAGCCCTAAACCAACTCTCTAAACTGAACAATAAAAATGCTACGCATCTTAGAAGATGGCGATGCAAAAAAAATAGATTTATGTCCCCAAATGGGTTTTTGTTCTGCAAAATTGGTATCGCATAAAAAAACTGTATAAATGAGGTATCGCCGTAATCGTACCGACCCACAGAATAAAGATAACATGTTACTTACGCTCTATGCTGCATGGTGAAAAATTTAAACGGTAAAACGCAGTGCCAGAATTGATGGGGTTGTTTTTTAATCCACCAAGAAAGAGTTAATAAAATTTATTTAATAAGTTGTAAGCACCTAAAAATGATGTCATTAAAAAATACATCTCACCCTGCAAACAACATGCCCTCATATGGCTACATCACCAGAGAAATAAAGAAAATATAGCTCGTACAATGTGAAGACAAAAACCCCCAAAAAATCGCCAAATCATTAGAACATAACTGGCTGCGGCAGGAAGGGAATGTATAAGCTGTGCGAGCGTATATTAGGGTACACCCCAGATTTAGAGCTTACGAGGGATAATAAACCAGAAGTGACCCCCAGAGTGACCTCCCCAATAATAGGAATTACTGGGGAAATAGTAGGGAATTTAGTGTACCCAATTTTCTACGCACAGCTTACATATTCACTTTTCCCCATCCGCTGTGCAGTCACGTCTGGGATACTAATTCTCGTTACACCCCTTGATAAATTCTTTGAGGGGTGCACTTTTCAAAATGGGGTCATTCCCTAGGGGATTCCACTTTACTGGTACTTTAGAGGCTCTGCAAACATGACATGGCATCCAGATCCCAAACATCTGAATCTGCGCTCCAAAAGCCACATAGCGCTCCTTCCCTTCTGTGCCCTACTGTGTGCCCAAACTGCAATTTATACCCACATGTATTACACTTGTCGTACCCAGAATAACGTACTTAATGTCATATGTGGGTATAAACTGCTGTTTGGGCACAGCCAGCACAGAAGGGAAGGAGCGCATATTTGGTTTTTGGACGCCATTGCACTTTTGCAGAGCTGAAATGCCAGTACAGTGGAATCCCCTGACATGTCACCCCATTTTGGAAACTACACCTCTGAAGGAATTTATCCTGGGGTACAGTGAGCATTTTTAACCCCCAAGTGTTGCTATAATTTATTATCCATAAATGAATACGCAGCTGATGGTGAAAGGTGAAAATGACAATTTATCCAGGAATACGACATTTCAGTGCGTAATATGTTGAGCTCGGCTTGTATCAGAGATGAACGCTCCAAAAGCTGTTGTGCCCGGGATCCCCGCTCACCAGTTTTTGGAGTGTGTGTCTGTGCAGACAAAAACTGGGCACAACATATTGGGCACTGAAATGGCGTATCTATAGAAAAAAATTCTTTTTTAACTTTTCATTATCAGCTGCGCATTCATTTCTGGAAATTAAAAGAATGCAACACTTAAGGGTTAATAATGTTCGCTACCCCACTTGATAAATGCCTTGAAGGGTATAGTTTCCAAAATGGGGTGACATGTCTGCGGATTCCACTTTACTGGCAATTCATGGGCTCTGCAAAAGTGGCATGGTGTCCAAAAAGCAAACTGTGCTCCAAAAACCAAAATAGCGCTCTTTCCCTTCTGTGCCTGGCTGTGCCCAAACAGTAGTTTATGCCCACATATGGCATTAAGTACGTTATCCTGGGTACACCAGTGTCATACATGTGGGCATAAACTGTCATTTGGGCACACAGCAGGGGGCAGATGTGAAGGAGCGCTATGTACTTTTGGAGCGCATATTTAGATTGTTGTTTTTTTGGACGCCATGTCACATTTGCAGAGACCCTAAAATTGCCCCTACAAAATGGGGTCACTTCTTGGGGAATTCCAATTTACTGGCACCTCCAGGGCTCTGCAAAAACAACATGGCAACGAGAAAGTACTCCAAAAGCTAAAAAAAACACAGTTCTCCTTCCCTTCTGAGCCCTGCTGTGTGCCCAAGCAGCAGTTTATACCCACATATTTAATTTTTCTGTCCCCGGGATAGCCCACTTAATAGTTTTAGGAGTGAATGTCTCTGATGCCACAAAGTGGCCGCAACGTATTAGGCACTGAAATTGGATATTTCTTTAAAAACTTTAATTTTCACTTTGTACATTAATTTTTGGGAAGCATTTTTAGGCTCAAAATCATAATATCCCTTGATACATTCCTTGAGGGGTGTAGTTTCTAAAATGGGGTCACTTTTAGGGGGTTTCCATTGTATTGGTACTTTAGGGGCTCTGCAAATGCGACATGGCACCTGAAAACTATTCCAGCCACATCTGCCCTCCAAAAGCCAAACAGCGCTCTTTCCATTCTGAGCCCCACCGTGTACCCATACAGCAGATTACAACCACATATGGGGCATTTCTGTTTTCAGAAGAAATTGTGTAACAAACTGTGGGGTCTTTTTTTCTTCTTTAACCACTTGCAAAAATTAAAAATATGTCGCTAAATGGACGGTTTATTGGAAAAACGTAATTTTACATTTTTACGTCCCAATGATGATAAAATCTGTGAAACAGCTGTGAGGTCAAAATGCTCACTATACCCCTAGATAAATTCTATGAGGGGTGTAGTTTTAAAAATGAGGTCACTTTTTGGGGGTTTGTATTGTATTGGTACTTTAGGGGCTCTGCAAATGCGACATGGCACCCGAAAACTATTCCAGCAAAATCTGCCCTCCAAAAGCTAAATAGCGCTCTTTCCATTTTGAGCCCTGCCATGTACCCATACAGCAGATTACAACCACATATGGGGCATTTCTGTGTTCAGGAGAAATTGTGTAATGAACTTTGGGGAGCTTTTTTTCCTTTGTCCTCTTGTGAAAATGAAAAATTTGGGGCTAAATTGACGGTTTATTGGAAAAAAAAGTAATTTTTCATTTTAATGTCCCAATGTTAATAAAATTTGTGAAACAGCTGTAGGGTCAAAATGCTCACTATACCCCTTGATATGTTCTGTGAGGGGTGTAGTTTTCAAAATGGGGTCACTTTTAGGGGGGCTTCCACTGTATTGGTACTTTGGGGGCTCTGCAAATGCGACATGGTACCTGAAAACTATTCAACCAAAATCTGCCTTCCAAAAGCCAAATAGCACTCTTTCCATTCTGAGCCCTGCCATGTACCCATACAGCAGATTACGACCACATATGGGGTATTGCCGTGTTCAGGAGCAATTGTTTTGCAAACTGTGGGGTGCTTTTCTCCTTTAACCCCTTGTGAAAATGAAAACTTTGGGGATAAAGTGACATTTTAGTAATGTTTCATTTATACATCCCAGTGTTAGCAAAATCTGTGAAACGGCTGTAAGGTCAAAATGCTCACTATACCCCTTGATGAATTCTGTGAGGGGTGTAGTTTCCAAAATGGGGTCACTTTTTGGGGTTTTCCTTTGTATTGGTACTCTAGGGGCTTTGCAAATGAGACATGGCACCTGAAAACTATTCCAGCAAAATCTGCTTTTCAGACGCCTAGTGTCGCTTCTTCCCTTCCGTGCGCTGCCATTCGCCCAAACATCAGTTTACACCCACTTTTGGGGTATTTCCGTGCTCGGGAGAAATTGCATAACAAACTGTGAGATGCATTTTCTCCTTTAACCCTTTGTGAATGTGTTAATTTTAGGGCTAAATTAAGGAATTAGTGGGAAAAAATTAAATGTCTAAATTTCACCTCCATATTGTTTTAATTCCAGTGAAATGCTTAAAGGGTTAACAAACTTCCCAAATGTTATTTTGAATTATTTGAGGGGTGCAGTTTTGAAAAAGGGGTCATTTATGGGGGTTTCTAATATATAGACCATTATAATCCTCTTCAGAACTGAAATGGTCCCTAAAAAATTAGTTTGGGAAATTTTCTTGTAAATCTGCAAAATTGCTGTTACACTTGTAAGCCTTCTAACATCCAAAATAAATAACAGGACGATTAAAAAATGATACCGATATATAGCAGAGATATGGTAGATAATCTGTATTAATGTATTTGGGTGGTATGACTATCTGTCTGAAAAGCAGAGCATTTCACATTTTGAAAATTGCGATTTTTTTTTTCAAAATTTCCATCAAATTTCCTATTTTTTTTATAAATAAATACAAAAATATTCATTAGTGTTTACCACTAACATGAAGTACAATGTGTCACGAAAAAACAATCTCAAAATCACTTGTGTAAGTTAAGTCGTCTCAAAGTTATTGCCATATAAAGTGACACATGTCAGTTTTGAAAAACGAGGCCTGGTCCTTAACGCACTTTTGGGCTCAGTCTTGAAGGGGTTAATAGCACTAACAGACATTTAAAAAAAAAAAACATTTTTTTCCCGTAAATCCCCTTTAATACACACCTCACCTACTATAGCACAATACACACCTCAGCCTCTGCAGAGCATGTTAATACACGTTAGCTGGTACCTTGTTCTATACATCTCAGTTGCTGCAAAACATCTTTATTTCCACCTTGACTGACTGCTACTGAATGTCAATCATGCAACTCTTGCTGTCATTGTTCTGCTAACTACCAGAACACACAATGTTAAACAGTGCTAACATCTTGGCCTAGGTGCGTAGCGATCTCCCGGAGTGATAAACTGAGGTCTCTCAATTCAAGGATTCTTTCCCTCTCAGTTTAGAAGTGGTTTGTTTCAATGTTGAGGAATGTGTTATTATATTATTATTTATTTCATTATATTTTCCTTGGAAGTGAAGGATTGCCAAAGGATAGTTTCACACTACTGTTATTAATGTCCGTTGCTCTCGTCCATCATAGGATGATCAAGAACAGATGCAGATGGAGCTCTCTTCGACTGGTATCTGTCTGCATTAACTCCAATGTAAAAAAAAACATGACAGAAGCTTTATTCCATCAGTGTTTTTTCAAGAAAGCAAAAGTCCTGCATGCTGTTACAAAAGTATTTGTATTAAGTATTAAGTCCATCGTATTTTTTACATTTTAGTCAATGGGAATAGACCCCAGACAAAAAAGGCTCCGTCTGCATCCATCCTTCTACTACTGTTAAAAACAGTAGTATGAACTTTCCCTAACATCTGGATTTATTTCCACCCTGAACATTTTTCTCAATTTTTTTTTTTAATTTTAGACTGTCCAAAGGTTCCTCTGCCATATGAGACTCACGTATTATAAATGGCACTTGGTTAGTAGGGGCCCTGTACTCCTTTGAATGAAGTACATAATTGCTAAATCTTTCGCAAAATATAGTTTAGAGTCCGCATGTGCTATGTGTTATATTTTCTCTGTTATATTTCATGGGATGAGGGCACTTTATGTGCCAGACATATTACAAAAAAATGGCATTCCTTGTTCTTGTCATGTAAAAGGTCATGGAACAGAAAGGAGAATGTCATGTCCCTAATGGGGTACGGCTTTACAGAGAGGAAGCAAAAAGTTTGCAAGTATAATAAAGTATAACTTCATCTATAGGGTTGCCACCTGGCCAGAATAAGACATTTCCTAAAAATGCCGTGCATGTGCATCATGTACCTCGGAGCTTTGCCCATGCGATCAGTGTGGGAGCCTATCTATGTGGGAGCCTAGCTATGGGGAGCTGAAAGGTTATTATGGCAGCCAGGATCCTATTATTGACCCCCAGGACAGTTATCTTAAGGCTAGACTCACAACAAAATTTGGAGAAGGAATTTGAGGCAGTTTTTTGCTTCAGATTAATCTCCAAATTCCAGTCCTGTCCATCCTGTGGCAGAAATTTATAGCAGGTCTTTGGCTTTCTGTTGTCGCTTTGTTGCTGACTAGCCCCAGAAACAATGTAGCTAAGCCTCGCACCATGGACACTGTGGCTGTGAAAGCCGAGTGAAGATCGAGCAGGATGCTTCTTTCAGTGCCCATCACTGCCTCCCATTAAAAACAATAGGGCATATTCCAGACGGAATTTGGAGCTTATTTTGAGGTTGAATCCACCTCAAAATCAGCTACAAACTCCGTTGTGAGAATCTGCCATAAGGATGGTGCCTCACATAGAGATTGCTGTGTTGCAACCACCCATGGACAAATCTGTACAACCTGCAATGGCCGATGAGTTATTTATTACCCACAACATCATGTAGTCATTGGCCACTGCAAGTTGGTGGGGTGCTATGTGACTAACCACCTTTAGGCTAGGACCACATTAGTTACGAGATTAAAAATAGCATTAAAATCGTGCTACAAAAAGTCACACGACCTTAATACAACACAATGTCGCAGTGATGTCGCACAATGTGATTTTGCTGCAACATGCATGCATCTGCAATTGTTCATTTTGTTAAAAAAATACTGTAAATATTGTAATTAAATGTTTACACATGCACAAATACACATAAATTAAAAAATATATTAACAGTATGAAAAATTACAGAAAAGATTGTAAAGACAGTAATTGTAGCTACATCTGACTCGCTGACACAATTGCTATCTATGGGAGCAGTGTCACATATGACATTGACATGTGTGTAAAGTGAGACTAGGTTGGATTATTGGGCGACTGTTCCGTTGCAGTCACTGCATGTCGTATATCACAACACCATAAAAAGGCATGGCTTTTCTTGTCACGCGACTTTAGAGCGATTTTAAGTCATGCGACATATGTTGCGCTGTAACTCTAGCCTAAGTACACCTATCTTAGTACACAGTGTGAAAAGGCGACACCCAATATCGGACCCATTTTTTTAGCTTTTAGTATTTTTTGGATAGAAAGGTGCAACCCTAGCTGACAGTATGTATTTTATGGGAGTTCTGCTTTAACCATCTCCCAACATGCACTGTAATAGTACTGCAGATGTCAGGTATTTAAAGAGGGCCTTTCATGTCCTCAGGCACATGCGGTTTTATATACCGCTAGAAAGCCAACAGTGCGCTGAATTCAGCGCACTGTCGGCTTTCCCGTTATGTGCCCCAGGGCTGGAGATATCGGTGCTATTAGTTTCTGCCAGAAGGGCATTCCTGATAGTCTAACTGGGCTGTGAGGAACGCCCCCCCCCAACTGTACTCATCCATAGACTTGTACTGGTGGGACGTTCCTCACAGCTCAGCGTCATTGCCCTCTGACTGTCAGGAACGCCCTTCTGACGATGGGCAGAAAACTAACGACACCGATATCTACAGCCCCGGGGCACATAACGGGAAAGTCGATAGTGCGCTGAATTCAGCGCACAGTCGGCTTTCTAGTGGTATATAAAACTGCATGTGCCTGAGGACATGAAAGGTCCCCTTTAAATATGGTGGCCACTCAGACGCTGAGCTTCCACTATAGCTGCTGTATTATACAGCAGAGACGTGGTGGCAATTCCCCCAATTAGTGCCCGCACTGATCACGGGCGTTATCCCCCCAAGCGCCTTGCGACAGGAACGAGATCTGGGTCCCGCGATCCATTGCCATGATAGCCGGGTGCCTATTGAAGGCTCCCACGCTTGTCTTGCATACATTTGTATTACAGGCTGCTCTATGCTCTAATAATTACAGCAAATATATATTTAAAAAAAAAAATAAAAATGAAAAATTCAAATCACACCCCCCTTTCCTTAGAACACACATAACAGTAAAAAATAAAATGAAACACATACACATTAGGGATCCCTGTGTCTGAAAACTCCTGGTTTACAAACTTATCAAAGTATTTTTCCCTTACGGTGAATGCTGTAGCGGGGAAAAAAATCAAAAGAGGTGAACCGCCGTTTCACCTGCCATAAAAATTTGGATAAAAAGTGATCAATAGGAATAGGCATTTCCCAAACTGGTATGACTAAAAAGTACAACTCATCCCACCAAAAAGTAAATACATTTTTTTGCAAAAAATTGGATTTTTTAAGGGGTTAAAATGTAACAAAAACTATATAAATTTGGTATTTCTGGAATCGTACCGACCCATAGAATACAGGTGACATGTTATTTAGGCTGCACAGTTAACGCCGTAAAAAAACAAAGTCAGTAAGAAAGTCGCACAAATGCGTTTTTTCTCCAATTCCACTCTGTATTCAAATATGATCTTTTAACAGGAAATACTACACACCCCATTCTGAATTTTTCTCCCGCTTCCGTACACCATATGGAATATAAAATGGCACCATTATGAAGTACAATTTGTCCTCTCAAATATTAATCTCTAAGAACAGAAAATTAAAAAGTTATGGCGTTTGGGAGTGAAAAATGAAAATCGAAAAAATGTCTAGGACTGGAAGGGGTTAACCACTGGACAGTATAGACCCTGCATTACATCATGGCGAGGTCACATGTTGTCTCTATAGCACGCACAGTACGTATACATAGTCTGCACTCTGTACACTGAAGGATGATAAGCATAGAGTGTCCAGCAGAGGGCGCTGAGCAGGAATCTCCTCAGATGTCGGATACCTAGCTCGGTGGTGATGACGTAGGACGGATACCGCCGCGGGTCAATCGGTGACTGTGTGTTTACGGCGTGCCTATGGCAGGGCTGGAGGAAAGTGGGGAGATTTTGTTCCGGCGTGGAGCTGGACAGGTAGGGATGGCTGTATGACTGCGGCGTGGTGTGTGCTTACCTCACAAACAGGGGGTGCCACTGACCGGGGTGACCATGCAGGACATTGCTTCTTTATACTGCCATGGAAAATGACATGTGGTCTTAGCTCGGGGTGAGCTTGCTGTACGTAGAAAGACTTCAGGATGTGCTGGGACTTGCAGTTCCACTGTTGCTTCCTTGTGCACATAAGTATAGCTTCCTTGTGTAATAACTTCCCTACACACAGATTTGTAAACTAGACATCCCCTTTAAGAAGACCTGTGAAAGCTGAGCAGGAGGTAGTGATGCAGAGAGGACATGGAGGGTGTGCTGGGGTATGTAGTACTGGAGCAGACGTCACTATTTCACGCATCATCCACCTCCACAGTATCCTTTAAGGCCTCCTCAGTAGGACATGTGACTGCGCCACACAAAGTCTAGGGGTCTGCCAAGGATAGCTGTGTGGTGTCCTCAGCTGTCCTCAGTTTCATAGACGTTAGAGTAGCAGCGTATGTGCAACCATTACTCTGTTCTAATGGGGACGTAGGATGACCTCCTCTGTGACCGATGGGACCCTCACACTTGTCTGTCCTGTAGACAGGTAATAAGCATCAGCCATATTTGTTAGACTCTGATCATGTTGTCGCCCACTCCATAGGTTAAAACACATCTTAACTTAAACAACTTTTTTGTTTTTTCTGACACCATTTATGTCACTAATAAATATTGTAATATACGTTATTAAAGGGGTTGTCCAGGACTATGACGCAGAGTTCCGCTTCCTCTGCTCATGCTACAGCTCAGTCCCATTCAAGTGAATCAGGCTGAGCTGCAGTAACAATCACAGCCACTATGCCATACACATCACTGTGTTTGGTGAAGAAGACGCAGCAATCAATATCGTAGTCCTGGACAATTAACCAATTAACAGATTTTCAGTTCGTTTTTGCTTTACAGTTAGAACTGTGATGTTGGTGTCATATTAAAGATGACAATATCACACACAGTTCTAAGTTTTATAGTGCCTGAGATAAAACTGTTGGAAGTGACACACACACACACAGTTTCAACTTTAGCTTCCCCGCACACCCATACTCATAATGTGAAGCATTGTACAAATTTCATTTGACAGTAGAGAAACAAGAGAGAGAATACAGAAGCAACAAAGATTGGATTTCTCCAAAAAGAGCCAAAATCCTTGAATAAAGTATATACAGCATTTATTAGAGTTACAAATGTGGCCAGAAAATCAGCAGTTGTTTGAAAGTTTGGGTAGTATCTAAGTGAAACTTGTTCTTTCTTTCAGGCCCAACCTTGATATCAACCTGATAAATGGAGAAGGCAGTTTTTTTTCTTTAGTAAGATCTATTAACAAGTTTATCTTCACTTGTTCTATTCATTTGTTTTATAATAAGGGATACCCTTTGAACGTTGTAGACCATGTACACCTTTTCATGGCAACAGTGTTTCCCAATGACAGTGGTCTCTTTGAGCAGGATAACGTCCCCTGCCACACTGCCAAACTTCTTCATAGTTAAGGAACGGGACTAAGAGTTCAAGGTGTTGACTTGGCCTCCAACCCAATTGAGCATCTGTGGGTTGTTTCTGGAAAGACAAATGTCTAATCCATGGAGGCCCCAACTTGCAACCTACAAGACTTAAAGGGATTGTCCAGGACTATGATATTGATTGCTGCAGCCTTTTCACTACTTACCAAGCACAACATCGTACATTGTACACAGGCTGTGCTTTGTATCACAGCTCAGTCACATTCATTTGAATGGGGCTGAGTTGCAGCATGGCCATGCGACCAACGGATGTGAGATCCATTGGACATGATGTGATGTTGCTGGTCTGAGAAGAGGAAGTGAAGCTCAATATCCTAGTTCTGGACAACCCCTTTAATGGATTTAGTGCTATCGCCTCAGTACCAGATATCACAGGAGGTGTTTTGGAGTCCATATCTCGATGCGTCTGTGCTGTTTTGGCAGCATTCATGAGAAGTACAGAATATTAGGTTTGTTGTGACTGAACAATGTATATATTATCAAAATCTGTATGTGCACATTTCCTGTAGACCGGTAGACTTTAATGTATTTCCTAGTGTGAAAGATAACTTCTCCTTGAGGAAGATGTTTTCATCTAACAGCATTTTACCACTTTTCTTTTTTTCTTCCTTAGAGTGATGATTCAGACATCTGGGATGATACCGCATTGATCAAAGCCTATGATAAAGCAGTGTCGTCATTCAAGGTTTGTGTTGTCCACAGTATTATGCTGTAGATAGCGTTCTCACGTTGAAAACTAATATTTTTTGTAGCTCTAGATCAGGGGTCCCCAAACTACGGCCTGCGGGCCGCATCCGGCCCCCGGAGGCCATTTACCCGGCCCGCGTCGCAATTTCCTTGTGTTATTTCAATTGTGAGCGCACAGGCGCTTACAATTGAAATAACCCGCCGAGCGCTACACGGGAAGTCTCGTTCCTGTTTAGACGCTCGGCACTCGTCGTCCGGACCTAGAATGATCATGTCATGACGCACGACGTGCTCATCTAGGCCTTACAGCCGAAGACAGAGGAGCCGGGACCACAGCGCGGGAGCGGCTGCAGTGCTAGGTAAAGTATATTTTCACTTTTTTTTTTTACTGGGGATGCATGGAGGGGGATCAGAGAGCTGGACCTATATGGGGGATTGATGGGACCTATATGGGGGAGAGACCTGGACCTATATGGGGGAGAAAGCTGGCCCTATATGGGGGAGACTGCATGGGGCCAGGGGAGAGCATGGGACCTATATGGGGGAGAGCATGGGACCTATATGGGGGGAGAGCATGGGACCTATATGGGGGAGAGCATGGGACCTATATGGGGGGGGCATGGGACCTATATTGGGGAGACTGCATGGGACCTATATGGGGGAGACTGCATGGGACCTATATGGGGGAGACTGCATGGGACCTATATGGGGGACACTGCATGGGACCTATATGGGGGAGACTGCATGGGACCTATATGAGGGAAAGAGCTTGTTACGGCTAGCAGTGACAAATATGGAACCGGACATTGACCATCTCATTAGCCAAAAGCAGGCCCATACTTCACATTGAAATAATGGTGAGTTTGTTGACTTAAATTTACTATTTCTTTATTTTGAATGTTGTATTTGTTCCCTTTTTGTTTTACTTTAAAATGAGATGTGTAGTGTGCATAGGGATTTTCATAGTTTTTCTTATAGTCCAGCCCTCCAACGGTCTGAGGGACAGTGAACTGGCCCCCTGTGTAAAAAGTTTGGGGACCCCTGCTCTAGATAGAGCATACAGTATGTGGACACGAGAGACTAGGTGCCATCTGTCACATATGTTTAAAAAAGCAGTAAATATGAGAAATCCAAAATTTGACAGTGTGTGATAATGTGTACTGTACCTCCAGAAAGCGCTAAAGAATGGAGGAGACTGCCCTATGGAGCCTGTGTCACCAGAGAAGAATACCAAGGCAAAGAGGAAAAATAACAAGAAAAATCGGAGCCGGAAGAAAAACAGTGCTGCACCACTGAAGAAGGTAGCGCTGTCTTATACATATAGACATACTGTACATATGAGCTAACAATATTTGTGCTGGTGACTGATCAAATATTCTAAATCCATGTAAATGTATGTATTTAAAGGTGTGGTCCAGCAGTATAAAGTTTTATAGGCAAAGGGCAGAATGGGTTGCAAAATAATAAAATCTGCATGATTCACCTCATAATTCTAATGTATATCACTATGGAAGAAAATTGCTATAAACTACACCAGTGAACCTATATATCATTTTTTTTTTAATTTTTTTTAATTTTTTTTTTTTTATTATCCAGCAATAGCCCGGTTTTCTTATTTATCTATTATTTATTTATTTTTTTTTCCTAGTGGAGAGTGGGGGACTCATGTAATGCATTCTGGTCCGAGGACGGTAACCTGTATCCAGCCACCATTGATTCTATTAATACCAAGCAAGGGACTTGTATAGTGACATATACTGGCTATGGGAATAGTGAGGAGCAGAATTTGGCAGATTTGCGTTTTCCAGACAGTTCAGAAGGAGATAGTGACCCAAGAGATGCAGCACAGGTAAGAATCTATGTAAGGGCAGCACAGTGGCGCATTGGTTAGCCCTGTTGCTTTGCAGTGCTGGGGTCTTGGGATCGAATCTGGCCATGTTCAACAGCTACGTGGAGTTTGTATGTTCTCCCTATGTTTGTGTGGGTTTTCTCCAAGTATTCCAGTTTACGATTCCTCTCACATGCCAAAAAGTATACTGATAAGGATTGTATTCCTGTAAAAACAAGTGACCCTAGTGGGTGTTGGAGATGAGCACCTGATGGCAGCCACTATGGGTATAATATGAGCCCATAGTGGGTATAATTTTATATAAGGTGAGCATCACAAGAGTGCCTCTGTAATCCAGATCGCACCAATTAATGTAACTACCGGTAGCATTTACACACACACACATATTTTTATATATATCTCTGCAGTAAAATATACAAGCTCTGTGGCTAGCCTCTCACTATAGTCTATGTTCCTTTTTTTTAAGGATGTGAATGGGGATGAACATTCAACGGATGAAAGTGACAAATCCTCCCGAGCCTCTGACAACAGAGATCAGCACAGAGCTGCTGCACCAAAGACCTCCCACTGGAATCCTCCCTTCCCGCCAGCTCCACCTCCTTTTATGGCTGGGTTTGGACAGGTAAAGTATAAATCGAATATGATTAAGCTGGTATAAAAGGATTACAGGAGGGGCGAAGTTACCACCCTTGATTATCTGTTATCATAAACGACCTTTCAATATGTGTCTATTGGCAAATGTTGTATGTAATAAACTTGCTATTTTCTGTTCCTCACAAGTCAATACTGTGTAATGTATTTACAGCACGGGGAGAAATCTAGTCAAGCCCACCCCTTTCTTTCTGGATGGCCACCATCATTTCCTCCTGGTCCACCAGTAAGTTGTCTTGTCACGTTACATTATCTGCACATGATTATTAGTAGATCTGGTTTTGTAGAATGCAATGCTCTTGAGATTGCCAGTAATCTAATAAAACACTTCAAGGGAACTGTCCTGTTTCTCACCTGTACATGTACAATCTTATTAAAGAAATATGTTTTTTCCACTTTTCAGGCAGTTACTTTCTCCAAATTAGTCTATAAAGAGGAAAGGGGGGATTGAAAAAGACACTCAAATAATTGCTTCTGTTACACTGCCGTTCCTTGCTTTTTAACACTGCAGAGATGTAGATATGAAGCTGATAATACACAGAATGAGGCAATAAATCAATTAACAAGCCTCAGTCCCTCCCTGTTCCATAGAGCTGTATGTGTAAGCCTGACTATGGAGATGAGTATAATGTAAACAAGCAGTCAGACTGAAGATAAGGAGCAGCAGAAAAGTTTATTAAGTGGAGAAGGAAACAGGTCTCCTTAATAAGATACATTGCAACGTTTGTTCTTTTCAACTGTACTATTCATTTATTTAAAGTTGTTTATAACTGGAGGTACACTTTAAGACAACTCTTTAAAGCAATAGAGCTATATAGATGTTTGTAAAAGGAAATGGTTAGATACAAATAAGATGATGGGAAGCTGACTTAAGTTAATGCCTTGTGTGTCTAGCTGATCCCACCGCCACCTCCTATGGGACCTGATATTGCTGAAGACGATGAAGCTTTGGGAAGCATGTTAATTGCCTGGTACATGAGTGGCTATCATACTGGTTACTACCTGGTAAGTAGAATCAGTCTACAGTTATTAAAATAACTTATTTTGTTACATTTGCTGGTAAAATCTGCTGATGTGTGCACTAAATGTAAATCTGTTCATCTTGTGTGAGCATTTTCCAGTGTATACAATAAATGAAGACACCAAAAAAGATGTGCACAGAAATAGAAGCTCTGACCCTCATAAAGATCTGTTTTGTATTTAGGAATTCAGCTAGTATGTTTCCACAACCTCTCTACCACATTTTTTTCTTTGTAAAGAATGCATAGGATGTTTAACAAGTCAAAGCTCTGGTTACATTGTATGATATTGTCTTTTAGGGTTTAAAGCAGAGTCGAATGGAAACTTCATATGGAAAGTATTCACATCCCAAATAAACTAAATGGCAACGTGTGAGTATTCCAGTATTCGTAATATATACCGATGGTGTGCAGTTGTCATGTGCTTCATAGATTATTTACTGGTCTTTTTAGATTTATCAAATCTTAAAGGGGTTGGCTAACAGCCAGTCCCTGCATGGATCAGCTGTCCTGGAGTACATCTAGTCCCCCATACTGTACAAGCACAGAGCTCAAACTAGTTTTCTCCATGCCCTGTATAGTGGCTGGGTGTATGCACTGCATCTCAGCTCCCATTGTAATAAATGGCCATAAATAATATTTCCTGACCAACACCTTTATGCAAAATTCAGCTTAGGTCATGTTTACAAGCGTGTTTTATTTGCTCAGCCTGTCCTCTTTCCTGAGCTTCGCTGACGGGGCTGAGGCAAAGAGCAAATGTTCTGTGCACCAGTGGGCTTTTCCTCCTAGTTGTGGCCAAAAGGCCTTCAGGGAAGACAGCCCTGCAGTCTGTCTTGTGCCCACACCTGGATCCACCCATGTGTGCAGTACTAAAATAGGAAATTCCTCTGGGAAAAGGATAACCTCCTTTCCTTTGACTCTTCTGGTTTTGACTCTAATTTCATTAATTTGTGATGCTTCCAGGATGCTGTAATAAATATGTAATATGTAATCCGTGCTAGAGACTATTCTCTCCCAGCTTCCTTCTCATAGATTCACATTAGCATTGACATCCAGTAGTCATCTTATTAGTGGACCCTGGTGATACAGGGGTTAGTCAAAACAAACTATTAAATGTTAAATTAATTTTTTATTTTTTTTGTCTTCACAGCTGGCATCTCTCCCAGGGAGAGGACGGAACTATCAGTGGCAAGAAGACTACCATTTGTTTTTTTTTGTTTTTTTTGTATCATTCTTTTCTTCTGATATAGTCGTCACCAGAAGTTAGGGTTTATGTTTATTGAGGCATCTTATATAATTGAACTCTGTACACTTTTTAAGATGCTGCAAATAAAATATATTATAATGCATTTAATAATTTCAGCACATTTGTGTAGTAATAACTAGGAATCATGTGAATCCAACAGACCAAAAAGAATAAATGTAAAAGGCAATATTAAAGGCAAAAGAAAATAACCTATTGAAGTGTTAACTACAAGGGTAATGTAGCAGGAAAACAAGCTCCAATTTTAGTTGGTTACTGACTATCACATGAAGATGCATCTAATTGTGTCCTCATCTGATGGAGGAGTGCATAGTCGGAGGATTGCATAGTCATAGCTTGCCCTCATAGGGTACAGTGTAAAGCTATTACTGGTGTCAGGTGAGTGTAGTCCTATCCCAAGCATGTAATATATGTAATAACTCCTGTCTTATATGGTTCATGTTATGTATTCTCATTTGAAACATAATATATCGTTTTTCCAGACCATTTTTCAGGGTTCTTATGTTGCTTGCAGTATTTGGAATACATAGTTTTTGTTCTTTGGAAGGATTCTCTTAGGACCTCTTGCCCCAACAAATGTTTTTGATTCATCTGTGTAAAAATATTGACATTCTTTAAAATGTGTACAGTTGCGAAGAATAGGTTTTTTGTTTTTTTTCTAATAAATTCAAAACACTTGTCTGTTTTATTGTTTGTGTCTTATTTCTATAATTTTATTTATTTTCAGTACATTTACCATTGTGGATGCTTGTGAAAGGTTATTACAGTCTGTGCCTTTAGTGAACAAATCAATAAAGCCTTAACATGCTTTTGTAGTAAGACCCCATTATCTTATAACTTTCACATCAGTGGCAGTTGGCCTGCTCAGACCCCCGCTGAGCAGCTATCTCTGGTGCTCCCATTGAAATGAATGGAGCAGTGCACATGCTGTGCAACCACTTCCCTTGGTCAGGAGAGGTTTGGCCCCACTGATCTGCAAGTTATCCACTTGCTTTGTGGGAAAACCTCTTTGAAGGGGTGTTCCCATTTTGTAAATTTATGGCATATCCACAGGAAAGCATTCATGGCACTCTATGCATTGACTTTTATTTACATAGCTTGGGGACTGCATTTCTAAAGATGGATGTGGGACCCACAACTTTTGGACACTTCTGACTCTTATATTCTGTGGATATGTCACAAATGTCACAGATGGGGAAGTAGTTTCCCACGTATCCAAAAAAAAAATTTGATTTGAATTTAAGTTCCTCCCATATTGAATTCAAATAAGTATGTAAAGGTTATAATCAACAAAACAATGCCATGCAGATGTCAAGAAGCGCTATGTGCTTTTGGATCACTGATTTAGATTGTAGGTTTTTTTTTGGATGCCATGTCACATTTGTAGAGACTCTAAAATTGCCCCTACAAAATGGGGTCACTTCTTGGGGAATTCCAGTTTACTGGCATCTCCAGGGCTCTGCAAAAACAACATGGCGTCCAAAAAAACCTACAATCTTTGTACTCTAAAAGCTAAAAAGCAAACTGCTCCTTCCCTTCTGAGCCCTGCTGTGTGCCCAAGCAGCAGTTTACACTCACATATATAACTTCTTTCTACCTGGGATAGCCCACTTAATAGTTTTAGGAGTGTATGTCTCTGATGACATAAACTGGGCGCAAGGTATTGGGCACCCAAATAGCATATTTCTTTAAATATTTAAATTTTCACTTGGTACATTAATTTTTGGGAAGCACTCTTGGGCTCAAAATGAAAATACCTTTTGATAAATTCCTGGAGGGGTGTAGTTTCTAAAATGGGGTCACTTTTTGGGAGTTTCCATTGTATTGATACTTTAGGGGCTCTGCAAATGCGACATGGCACCTGAAAACTATTCCAGCAAAATCTGCCCTCCAAACGCCAAATAGCGTTCTCTGCATTCCGAGACCACATATGGGGTATTGCCGTGTTCAGGAGAAATTGTGTAACAAACTTTTGGGAGCTTTTTCTCCTTTATCCTCTTGTGAAAATAAAAAATGGGGTATTGACGCGTTCATGTGCAACCGTTTAACAACCTGTGGGGTGCTTTTTCTCCTTTAACCCCTTGTGAAAATGAAAACTTTGGGGATAAAGTGACATTTTAACAATTTTTCCTTTACACATCCCAATGTTAATAAAATCTGTGAAAAGGCTGTTGGGTCAAAATGTTCACTATACCCCTTTATAAATTCTGAATGGGGTGTAGTTTCCAAAATGGGGTCACTTTTTGGGGATTTCCTTTGTATTGATACTCTAGGGGCTCTGCAAATGAGACATGGTACCAAAAACTATTCCAGCAAAATCTGCTTTTCAAGTGTTCAGTGTCGCTCCTTCCCTTCTGTGTACTGCCCATGTTCCCAAACATCAGTTTACACCCACATGTGGGGTATTTCTGTGCTCAGGAGAAATTGTATAACAAACTGTGAGATGCATTTTCTCCTTTAACCCTTTGTGAGTCTGTTAATTTTAAGGCTAAATGAATGTATTATTGAAAAAAAAAATGAAATGTCTAAATTTCACCTCCATATTGTTTTAATTTCTGTGAAATGCTTAAAGGGTTAACAAACTTCCCAAATGCTGTTTTGAATTATTTCAGGGGTGCAGTTTTGAAAATGGGGTGATTCATGGGGGTTTCTAATATATAGGCCTTTATAATCCCCTTCAGAACTGAAGTGGTCCCTGAGAAATTAGTTTGGGACATTTTCTTGTAAATCTGGAAAATCGCTGTTACACATGTAAGCCTTCTAACATCCAAAATAAATTACAGGACGATTAAAAGATGATGCAAATATATAGCAGAGATATGGTAGATAATATTTATTAATGTATTTGGGTGGTATGACTAGCTGTTTGAAAAGCAGAGCATTTCACATTTTGAAAATTGCGATTTTTTTCCAAATTTCCATCAAATTTCCTATTTTTTTTATACATAAATACAAAAATATTGATCAATGTTTACCACTAACATGAAGTACGTGTCACGAAAAAACAATCTCAAAATCACTTGTGTAAGTTAAAGTCTTAAAGTTATTGCCACATAAAGTGACACATGTCAGTTTTGAAAAATGAGGCCTGGTCACGAAGGTACTTTTAGGCTCTGTCTAGATGGGGTTAATTAGTTAAGAGTCCAGCTGTGTGTAATTTAGTCTCAGTATAAATACACCTGTTCTGTGAAGACCTCAGTGGTTTGTTAGAAAACACTAGTGAACAAACAGCATCATGAAGACCAAGGAACTCACTGGACAGGTCAGAGATAAAGTAGTGGAGAAGTTTAAAGCAGGGTTAGGCTATAAAAACATAACCCAAGCTTTGAGCATCCCAAGGAGCACTGTTCAATCCATCATCCAAAAATGGTAATACATAAAAATGTCTCTTTCCTAGGACCCCTCCTGTTCTCCATCTACACCCTCGGCCTTGGTCAACTCATAGAATCTCATGGTTTCCATTACCATTGCTATGCTGATGACACCCAAATATACCTCTCTGTTGTCCAGAGTCCCAGAATGTCTAGCAGCCGTAGCCTTCTTTCTCTCCTCACGCTTTCTCAAACTCAACATAAAACGGAGTTCATAATCTTCACCCCTCCTCGCACAGGGAATGCGGTTTGTGTGTGGGGGGAGAGTGGTATGTCAAATGTTCGCCTTATGGACCAGCCATTCCTAGTTACGCCACTGCATTCCCATGATGGGTGGGGACCTTAGAGGTTCAACCCCCACAAATCTAGTACTATCCTCTGATTTCTTTCTTTTCATGTTTTATCAAACTTGTTTTTAAAATAGATCATCTGGTTTTAAGATTTGTGTGAACACTTTGCTTGCTATATGAAACATTTTATGGATGAGGGGATAGTAATAGTATATGAAAGAGAAGAGGGGAAGGCAAATGTCTTGCAAATGAACCACAAGAAAAAGAACCACACTGTTTTACTGTCAAATCTACTTTAATTCAGACCCATTTTCTAGTACTATACATAGATATAAACACACTTTCAATTCTTGATATTTGGGGTATTTGGCACATAAATTCTAAGCTCTTGGACTGAGGATGTGTCTCCTTCATGCTGTTGAACATGCTGAGGTCATCTTTATCCAGTTGCCATCCCAGCATCCATATTGTAATGAGGCCTGGCATCCGAGACACAAAACAGACAAAGGAAGTGACGGTGATGGCTTGAGACTTTATTGGCTGAGTGTACATTCTGACTAAATTCAGGACGTTTAGCTCAGGGCATGTCTGCAACTGTTTAAAAAAAAAGTCGTCCATCTGGATTCAGTGATGCTGGAATTGCATGGCAAGTCGAGATGGCGAATCATTTTTAAACAACCATCACTTGCCACTTTCCCTGTGAAAGTTAAGCATCAGTGCTTTATCCATAGTATGTTTTATATGCAACATATTATTTATATTTAACAAATGGCATGTGCATCAAATAATACTTAAAAAATTAAATTATCTAATCCTATCCACTTTCTAATATTGATGACCTATTCTTAAGATATCTCATTCAAGGGCTGCTTTGTGAAACTTTGATTGACTTCCCTAGTGTTCTTATTTTTTCGCTAGTGCCCTCATTCCAGGGTATGGCTATTGCTTACTAATCCAAGTGTACTGTCAAGTCTGCAGTCTTCACTGCCCAGCAATGACACCAAGCTAGACACTAGGAAGCAGAGACCACTCAGTTGACAGTATATTGTATTGATAACTAAAAGCAATGGCTCCAATACTTCTAGAATGGTGCTAGTGAAAAAGTAAAAACACTATTCAACACATCACGGCAGTGTAAAGACAAATAAAACTGAAGGGGTGTGGGATGTGACTGGTCCGTTCACTAGGCCCTGGAGAACACTGTGTCAGCAGACCTTGGTCAGAATGGCGGCATTAGCTTGTAATACCCACGGCATTTGCTTTCCAATCACTAGCTAGCACAAATGCTAGTCTTACAGTTGCTCTCTCTACCTTCAGAGGAGCCTCCAGGCGCGTTAATACTGCTATATGAGAAGCTCAGACCTAGCCTGGGAACAATAGAAGGAAAAACAAAAAAAATCTGTATTAAAGAAAAAAACCCTGTGGGCCACTTTCAGCAAAAAACTAGGACAAACAAAAACACAAGGAAATAGTGGAAAGGGGGGGGGGGGGGGGGTGTACTTATACCATCAATTATGCCAATTAACTGACTCATTGCTACATATCGTGGGCCGGTGTTAGGAGGAATTGAAGGCGAGGATACAGACCCATCTGTGCTGCCGCAGGACGAATAAGAAAGATAGGATAACCTCTTCTTTTGGAAATTGTTAAAGATGTTCCCTGAATTAAATATCATAGATCTAAACATAATTTGGATACATCATACATCCATTTATAAAAAATAATGCATAAATGAACTGCACACTAAAGAAATATGTTTTTTTATCCATTTTTAGAGTTATTTTGTACACTTTAGTCTATGAAGAGGGAAGGGGGAAGAAGAGGCTGCTATTAAAGACGCTCAAATAATTGCTGCTGCTATACTCTGGTACTTACTGCCCTTTTAACACTGTTAGGTTGTTGATAAGAGGCTACCAGTGCAAAGAATGAGGCAATAACCTACTGCCACCTTCTCCATAGAGTTCTATGTGTGGTGCTGAATATGGAGACAGAATCTTATGTAAACAAAAGTCAGACTGAAGATAAGGAGCAGGAGAAAAGCGTAATAAGGTGTAAAGGAAACAGATCTCGTTAATAAGGTATATTACAAAGTTTCTTATATTCAAATGTACTATTCATTTATGAAAAGTTGTTCATAACTGGAGGTAGACTTTGACTATACGTTGTTTGTTCTGTTATTACTTACTGTATGATATCTTCTCTTACCATTTACTTCTGACTCTGGTGTCTTATAAATGTGTAAAAGTGTAACTGTCATTTCAATAGTATCGTGATAAGAAATTGCAATATATATTCTATTACAGAAAAATGCCTATTTTTACACTTGTCAAACCCCTCTCTCCTGCTCCCCTCCCTCCTGCACTGGCCAATAACTCTCAATTCATTACTCAAATCCATCTTCAGTGCAAATGGGTTAGGTCACACTATCGCTGTTTGACCATTCAGGGATTCCGTCCCCCATTCCGCTTGAAAAGCAGGACTTTTCTCTCCACATTTCTTGCACTGAAACCCGGTGGAAACCTGGTGGTTCCTATTATACTTTATGGGGTCCGCGGGTTTCCGTAGGTAACTGCTTTTTAAGCGGATTTACTTTCCGTTTTTTGGGTCCCTAAGCAGAGCCAAACAACGGAAACCCAACGCTAGTGTGGACTTAGCGTAAGCAGCTCACTGAAGGATCAAGTTACATCTGTACCCATAGATTCTATGAAAGAGGGAGGGCAGGAGAAGGGGCTGCTGGAGAGAGAGCGGCAATTACACAGAGAAGCTGCTGTAAGACTGGGTTCCCATCTACATTGTGAAAACTGTTTTTCTGTTTTGTTGAAAGAACAGAAAAACTCATAAAAACAAAACTTTAACCACCATTTCATTTCAGTTGGTGTCTAAACTGCTTATTTGTTGTCCGTTTGTGTCTGTTCTATCATGGTTCAGGTTTTTGACAGACAAAGATGCCCAGCCTGATGGACGTTTTTCCTCCAACCAGAAAAGAGGAACCAGGATCAGTTGTTTTTTTTTTTTTTTTCTACAGTGAAGTCAATGGGAGATGGAAACTAATGGAAGGTAGGTTGTTTGTATATGTCTGTCTATCCATTTATTCTGTAGTATCCGTTTCTTTATCTGATCTGTTTTTTAGTTGATCCATCAAATACAGATACTACAATGCAGATGTGAACTTAGTCTTAGCCAGTAAGGGTTTTACTGTCTAACCCCACTGCTCAATTCACAGAAAAACTGCTCAGTGCTACTGTATAATGCCCTCTATACTGCTGTAGTACAAAGAGATAGAAGAACAGGATCTCCTCTTTTCTGTCTACAGTGTATGGGAGATATCATTGCAGCTATTTACCAGCCAGTAGCTCAGAAAAACTGACAGCTTTTTTGAAATTACAATTGTTTTTATTAAGATATTTTTGGATATGGGGCTGCACTTTTGATTTTGCAAAGAATCACTCTTTATCTAAAACTGGCCATGTATCCAATAGTAGACTGTGATGTATACCACTGTATGGGCATACAGTGGCATAAAGATGTAGCAGGGTTAGTGATCACTTCTGGCTTGTTTATGGTGTGATATTTTGCACCAGCATTGTGCCAGAAGTCATGGTAAGAGCAGTATGCCAATTCAAATGAACTGTCAGGCAGCACCTCATCCCCACCCAAATACTCTTGACCTCTTGCTCCCCCATTACAATATACATTGGTGCCACAATGATGTCATAATACAAGAATATATAATACACTGGTTAAAAAAACAAAAACAAAAAAAAACAACATTTTGGTGTTTTGATGGTATAATATTTTCATAATATTCATAATAATAATAGGAAAATTTGCAACCAAGCAATAAATAATGGATTCAACTCCTGCCATGGCATGTATGAGCCAGGCACCAGCTGGTATCTGTGAATATACAGATACTAAGTGCAGGGAGCACAGGGTAACTTCTACATGGAGGGGTCAGGTTCTGAGGAATAGAGTAGGAAGGGAGTTCACCCTTTTTGTACTGTGTTTCCACAGTGAGAAAAGAGTGAATTCTAGAGATGTTTTTGAGGTGACAAGAACATGCAAGTGCCTGAATATGTGGGGTGAAGGTGAGATTCCAGTCAAATACAACCCCGAGAGAGCGGGCCTACTGCCTCAGTTTTATAGTAAGACCACAAACAGAAATCTAGATATCATAGTTAGATCAGTTTGTAATGGAGGGAACACAAGAAGTTCAGTTTTTGAAAGAATCAGTTTCATATAAAGAGAAGTGTTCTGTAGTAGTGCAGGGGTGATGTCACGGGATGAGGTATATAGTTGGGTGTCATCAGCACAAAGATGGTATTGAAAGTCAAATCTGGTGATGGTTTGTCCAATAGGGGCTGTGTAGAGAAAGAAGAGGAGGGAGCCTAGGATCCAGCCCTGAGGAACCCCAACAGCAAGGGGAAGAGGAGAAGAAATACCACCAGCGAATGATACACTAAATGAGTGGTCAGAAAGATAGGAAGAAAACCAAGAGAGAGCGGTATCCCTGAGGCCAATAGAATGCAGCATAATCTGGAGGAGTTGGTGGTCTACAGTGTCAAATGCTGTTGAGAGATCCAGAAGAATAAGTAGTGAATAGTTCCCTTTAGATTTAGCTTATCAGGTGATTGTTGGGTTGGAGACTTTAGTAAAGTGTTCTGTAGAGTGTAGTGCACGAAAACCCAATTTTAAGGAGTCCAGAAGAGTTAGCAGAGAGATAGTGGATTAGGTATAGACCAGGAGTTCCAGGAGTTTAGAGACGGGTTGACAGATAACAGCACAGGATGGGTCGAAGAAGGTTTTTTTCAGTAGTGGGGTTATGACCGCATGTTTGAAGGAGGAGGGAAATATTCCAGAAGAGGGAGAGGGAGAGGGAGAGGGGGGGGGGGGGGAGAGAGAGAGAGAGAGAGAGAGAGAGAGAGAGAGAGAGAGATTTATAGTTTTAGTACGGTGAGTTGTTACAGCAGTATAATGTTGTACCGTGTTAGCCATAAAGCCAAACTCCACACATACTACTGGAAACTTCAGGACATGCTTATTAACAACAAAAAGAAAAAGCTCCACAGACTGAGACAAAAAGGCCTCATTACTACAACTGTAAATACCATCCCAGCTCAGCAAAGCTATGAGCCAAACAAACACGAAATGTCAGTTCTCTCCAAAGGTCTCTCCTTCTGCCTCTCAGCACACACTGACCATATCAAACTCTGCAATGGTATGGAGGAGTTTTTCAGAAAAATGAGACTGAGAGAATATTTTTATGACAAAGACCTTCCATACAGCAGTGACTCTGAGATAGAACAGCCCATAAGGAATCCTACCAAAAAATCTACCTGGACCCCACGCCCTGGAACTAATGCAGCACTGGATAAATATATTGACTGTTTCAGAAGCAAAGTAAAATCAGAAATCCTGGAGAAACAAAAGAAACAGGTGCATAACCTAACTCTGCAGGAACAGAGGGCTATTACTTCACTGAAAGAAAATCAGGATATAATAATAAAACCAGCTGACAAAGGGGGCGCAATAGTCATAATGAACACCTCAGACTATATCCAGGAAGCAAACAGGCAACTGTCAAATCCCATCCATTACTCCAAACTTGGAAGTGATCCCACAGAGGCCTATATGAAAGAACTAAAGAATATGATCAAGGAGTTTCCAATCCAGGTCCAGAATCAGGTAAAAGGACTTATCCCACAAGATCCCAGGCCGGGCTGCTTCTATATGCTCCCAAACATACACAAAGAGGGCAACCCTGGGAGGCCTATCATTTCTGGCATTGGGACACTGACAGAAAACATCTCAGGTTAGGTGGAAAATCTCCTAAAACCCCTTGTCAGGGATACTCCAAGCTATATCCAGGACACCATTGACCTTCTTAACAAACTGAATGCCCTGGGCCCACTACCTGAGGGTACCATTTTGGCCACCATGGATGTAGAATCCCTGTATACCAACATTCCCCACAAGGATGGAGTTGTAGCATGTCGGGTACACCTGGCCAAACAAAACCTCCCAACAGAACCAGTAACGCAGCTCATACAATTCATCCTTAGCCACAACCATTTTCCCTTTGGAGAGGATCTATATCTACAGCGAATGGGAACTTCTATGGGGACTAGATGTGCACCCCAGTATGCAAATCTCTTTATGACAGAACTGGAAGGAACATATTTATCAACATGCACCACCATGTTATATCGATGATATCCTTGTCATCTGGACTGCAGGTGAGGAGGCCCTACTTCAATTCCATAATGACTTCAATGACTTTCACCCTACCATCAACCTTAAACTTAGCTATTCAGGGAGTGAAATTCACTTTCTGGATACCACAATATACATCAAAGACCACCGGCTACTCACATCGATATACCACAAACCCACAGACAGAACAGCCTACCTGAGAAACGACAGCTTCCACCCCAAGCACACAAGACAATCTATTATCTACAGCCAGGCTATACGATACAATCGTATTTGCTCCGACAAAGCATACCTGGACAAGCACCTCCTGGATCTGAGGATGAAATTTCTCCGATTGGGATACAAACCAAAAGTGACGGACAACCAATTAAACAAAGCGGCAGCCATTAACAGAGACAGTCTGCTCACATATAGAGAGACCCAGAAAGATGCCCGAGTGCCCCTAGTAGTCACCTACAACCCACAGCTGGAAATCCTATGAAGGATTGCCAAGGAGCTCCAACCTGTGCTACATAGGGACAACAGACTCAAGGACATATTTCCAGTCTCCCCTCTCCTTTCCTTTCGACAACCACCAAACTTGAGGTGTATTATTGTCCGGAGTGCCCTGAAGGCCCCAACGGAAAATGGCACCTCACCTTGCCTACAAAAAAGGTGCATGACCTGCAAGCACATCCACACCGCTGACAGTGTACCTATCCCACAGTCACAACAGGTGCACAGAATTAGGGGGACATTTTCCTGCAGGTCTTCCAATGTGGTGTACCTCATAATGTGTGTGTAATGTCCCACCACAGGCCTCTATGTGGGGGAAACAGGGCAGAGACTTAGTCAATGAATGAACTCACATAGATCCAATATTAATAACAGCAGAACCGATCTCCCAGTGGCCGCGCATTTCTCCGGAGAAAACCACTCTATTGAAGATTTGCGGGTTGTGGTTTTAATGGGACATTTTAAGACGCAGGAGAAAAGGAAAGAATCGGAATACAAGTTTATGCAAAAATTTCAAACTCTGCAATTTGGACTTAATATTCATGCCAGCTTCATGTCACACTATGTATGAACTGTGAGGGTCACAAATCACCACCTGATAGCAAACAGATAACAGATCCCTCTGTCATGCACCACAACTTTCCAGATTGTTTTTTGACCTGTTGTAAATAACTTCTCTACTTAGATTGCATTTTGTTTTTTGTTTTTTAAGGACTCTAAAATCCTTTGAAGATCATGTGTATAGAGTATAAATAATCTGTGAATTTTCAGTTCTTGTATAACACCATGTCTGAAGAACAGAGCCAGTACTCTTGAAAGCTTACTTATAAATATACTCAGTTAGCCTCTAAAAGGTATCACCTGACTTGTTACAGCAGGGGACAGAGACCGTTGGAAGTGTGAAGGGATAGGATTACTTGTGCAAGAAGTAGGGTGAGAAGAAGAAAGGAGCTGGGAGACTTCTTCTGTTACTGGGTCAAAGAATGAGAGTTCACAATGAGGATTAAGAGAGGGAAGGGAGCTGATACTGCTTGGAGATAAGGTTATTTCCTTATAGAGGTTGTTGACTTTGTCTTTAACCCCATAATGACCCGGCCATTTTTTGTTTTTGCATTTTCGTTTTTCCCTCCCCACATTCCAAGAGCCATAACTTTTTCATTTTTCAGTTCACAGAGTCACATGATGGCTTATTGTTTGCGAAACAAATTGTACTTTGTAATGTCACTATTCAATATGCTGTGCAATGTACTGGGAAGCTGGAAAAAAATTCAGAATGAGGTGCAATTGGAGAAAAACTGCCAAATTCATATGGGTTTAATTTTTACACCATTCACTGTGTGGTAAAAATGACATGTTAACTGTATTCTGCGGGTCAGTACGAACATGGCGATACCAAATTTATATAGTATTTGTAATGTTTTGATACCTTTTTAAAAATTGAAAACTTTGCTAAATAGAAAAAAAATTTTGCGTCGCCATATTGTGTCACCTGTAACGTTTTTATATTTACATGTATGGAGCTGGGTAAGGCGTCTTTTTATGCGGGACAACATGACGTTTTTATTGATACCACTTGGGGAAAGATCTGATGGTTTAATCACTTTTTATTCAATTTTTTATAGGAGACAAAGTGTTGAAAAAAACGCTATTTGGCCATTTAGATTTTTTTTCCCCGCTACGCCGTTCACCGTATGGGATAAATATTTTAATATTTTAATAGTTCGGGCATTTTGGAGCGCGGGGATACCTAAAGTGTTTATGCTTACTTTTGTTTATTTACTTTTATATCTGATCTAGGGAAAGGGGGGGTGATTTGAACTTTTGTGTTTTTTTTAATTTTGTCATACTTTTAAAAACTTTTTTTTTTATACTTTTACTTGTATGATCAGACTCCCTAGGGACCTTGAAACCTAGGGAGTCTGATCGATCATACTATTCACTGCGATACTACTGTATCGCAGTGAATAGCAAAATGCCTTCACTGCTATTAGACGATGCCTCTGGCATCGCGTAATAGCTTTACTGTCATGACAGGCCTGGGAGGCTTCAATAGTCTCCCGATTGTCATGGCAACCAAGCGCCGCCCTCCGATGACGTTCTAGAGGGCGGCGATGAGGTAAAAATGGCGGCGCCCTTGGCAGCTCCGCAATTTAGACGCCGCGGTCGCGTTTGACCGCGGCATCTAAAGGGTTAACAGCTGCGATCGGTGCAGGCACTGATCGCCGCTGTTAGCTGCGGGTCCTGGCTGTATTATACAGCCGGCACCCGCGGTGTATGGAGAGCGCTCAGCTCCTGAGCGCTCTCCATACATCGTCATGCGACTCAGGACGTACTATTGCGCCCTGGGTCGCTAAGGGGTTAAAGTATGTGGCCATGTTTTGTGCACTGAGATCTGTGACAGGTGCCTGTACCTTCAGCATAGGGAGGGAGTGAAAGGTATCAAAGAGCTGTTTAGGGTTACTGGAGAAAGAAGAGATGAGAGAGGTGAAGTAGGCTTGTTTTGCGAGGTGAAGGGTGGAGTTATAGGCTCTGAGCATAAACTTAAAGTGAAGAACATCTGCAAATGTGCTAGATTTTCTCCACAGATGTTCAGCACATCTTGAGCACCACTGAAGAAAACGTGTTTTAGGAGTGTGCCAAGGTTGCCAGTATCTGTGTTGGAAGTTTTGGACAGTCAAGGGTGCAATTTTGTCTAGGGCAGTTTTCAGAGTCTTGTTGTAGTACTTGGTGGCCAATTCAGGACAGGAGAGAAGAGATGGGAGACACTTGGTGTGTTTTGCAAAGGACAGTTCTTCTTACTGCCAGTGACATATCTCCTAATCCTGGACCACTTCATCATATCCCCACTGTCAGATCTTCTTCCTCTCATCACATAACCAACGCCAGCACACAGAACCCCTTAAATCTTACATCTCCTCTCCCCTACCCCTACAGTGCACTGTGGAATGCTCATTCCATATGTTATAATGTAATAAACTATATTACACCCACAAACTTTCCATTTCTCATAAACTTTCTTTTCTTGGGATCACAGAAACATGGCTGATTCTCTCAAACACTACCTCCCCTGCTGTGTTCTCCTATGGTCATCACCAATTCTCACACACTCCCCATCCCAAGAACAACCTGGTGAAGGTGTTGGCCTTATCCAGTCTGACAACTGTCCTTCACCCCAAGCCATCCGCTACCTGCTCTCACCCTCCCCTCCTTTGAAGTTCACTCTGTCCGCATTTACGCAGCCTCCAATCTCCAAATGGCATATACCAACCGCCAAGACCTACATTCATCGACCACTTCGCTACCTGGTTCATGCACTTCCGATCCACAGATACCCCCACTATCATCATGGGCTATTTCAACATCCTCATTGACTCAAATCATCCTTCTGCTTCCAAATTCCTATCCCTCACCACCACCTTTGGTCTCTCTCAGTGGTCCTCCTCACATGCCACTCACATGCCCATATCCAACCTCTCTAACTCTCCGCCCACACTCTCTGACTATAACTTGCTAACATTCTCATCCCTCTCCTCTTTAACAGACCACCCAATCTGGAAACTAACACGCCCCCGCAGGAACCTTAATCACCTTGACATTTGCACACTCTGACTCTCTTCTTCCACTCTGTGGCATATCCTCACTCCATGACCCAGAGGCCGCCACTGATTTCTATAATACCATCATTACATCAGTCCTCGACTCAGTGGCACCCTTCACACACACATCAGAGCTTGACTGATCAATAGACATCCCTGGCACATGGTCCTGACAAAAAAAAGAAAAAAGAAACTGAGACAGGCTTCATGGGTTACAGAACGGCTCTAGAAGAAAAGCTCCAAGGACGAATTCTTCAGTTATAAAGTGGCATTTCTCAACTTCAAGAATGCACTTATCTCAACAAAGCAGGTCTATTTCACCACACCCAACAGTTTGGGGCGCTTTATCCTTGATCTGCTTCTCCACAATCACCCATGAAAAGCTCTCCACCCTAATTTTAAAACCCCAAATCACCACCTGCGCTCTTGACCCAATCCAGTCGCACCTCATCCCCAACCTCACTGAAGTCTTTACTCTGCTCCAACCCACCCCTTCAACCTATCTCTAACCAGAAGTACCTTCCCTTCTGTCTTTAAACATGCTACTGTCACACCCATTCTTAAGAAACCATGCCTCGACCTGTCCTCTCCAGCCAACTATAGCCCTATCTTTCAGGTGCCGTATGCTTCAAAACTCCTTGAACAACATGTCCACTCTAAGCTATGCTCCTATCTCTCATCCAACTTACTCTTTGACAGACTATAGTCAGGCTTCTGACCCCATCACTCCACAGAAACCGCCCTAACCAAAGTCACTAACAACTTATTAACTGTCAAGCAGCACTACTCTGTTTTCCTCCTCCTTGAGCTTCCCCTCCGTCTTCGACATAGTCAACCACTGACTGTTGTTGCAAACCTTCTTATCCCTTGGCATCACAGACTCCTCATACCTCACCAACTGAACATTCAGCGCCTCCCACTTGCACGCCACCTCCTCATTGTGAACTATTTCTGTAGGTGTTCCTCAAGGCTGTGTCCTGGGCCCCTCCTGTTCTTCATCTACATCCTCAGCCTTGGCCAACTCATAGAATCTCATGGTTTTCAATACCATTGCTATACTGACGACACTCAAATATAACTCTCTGGACCAGACATTACCGATCTGTTATCCACAATCCCAGAATGTCTAGCAGCCATAGCCTCCTTCCTCTCCTCCATCATCTTCGCCTCACCTGGAATGGCCCCCCTAACCAGCACAGGCGTTGGGGGGGCAGACTGGGCAATTGCCTAGGGCCCCATCCCCCCAGGATCCGGAGCATCAGACTCTCAGCCTGATGACTTGAATCTGGGGAGCTCCACAGCTGTTTAATCCTGTGACAGAGCAGGGCGCTGAAAAGTAGAGGACAGACAATAACACATAGGACATCAAAACTCAGGTGGCGTGATGACGTCACTGCATCACACCACCTGTGACAGTCCTACAGGGAGAGACTTTGGCTGCTTCCATTATTGGAAGAGTGGTAAGGTAAGTAAAAGATTTATTGTCTTCTGGAAAAGGGAATTAATATGGGTGTTATTATAAGGGGGAAAACTATTATTTATAAGGAGTGCTAATTTTTATAGTGGGGTAACTATTAAATATAAGGGGGGCTATTGTAAGGCGGAACTATTAGTTATAAGGTTGAACTGTTATATATAAAGGGGGTACTATATAAGAGAGGAACTATTATATATAAGGGGACTATTTTATATAATAGTTCACCCTTATAATAGTCCCCTTATATGTTATAGTTCCCCCATTATAATAGCCCCCCTTATAAGGGGAGAACTGTTACAAATAATGGCTGAAACTATTATAAGGTTATATTATTATAAGGTTGAAACTAATCTAAATAAGAGATTAACTATTATTTATAAGGGAAGAACTAATATATAAGAGATTAACTGTTATTTATAAGGGAAGAACTAATATATAAGAGAGGAACTATTATTTATAAGGTGGAACAGTTATAAATAATGATGATACTATATATAAGGGGAGACTGTTATATATATATATATATATATATATATATATATATATATATATATACAGTACAGACCAAAAGTTTGGACACACCTTCTCATTCCAAGAGTTTTCTGTATTTTCATGACTATAAAAATTGTAGATTCACACTGAAGGCATCAAAACTATGAATTAACACATGTGGAATTATATACTTAACAAGAAAGTGTGAAACAACTGAAAATATGTCTTATATTCTAGGTTCTTCAAAGTAGCCACCTTTTGCTTTGATTACTGCTTTGCACACTCTTGGCATTCTCTTGATGAGCTTCAAGAGGTAGTCACCTGAAATGGTCTTCCAACAGTCTTGAAGGAGTTCCCAGAGATGCTTAGCACTTGTTGGCCCTTTTGTCTTCACTCTGCGGTCCAGCTCACCCCAAACCATCTCGATTGGGTTCTGGTCTGGTGACTGTGGAGGCCAGGTCACCTGGCGTAGCACCCCATCACTCTCCTTCTTGGTCAAATAGCCCTTACACAGTCTGGAGGTGTGTTTGGGGTCATTGTCCTGTTGAAAAATAAATGATGGTCCAACTAAACGCAAACCGGATGGAATAGCATGCCACTGCAAGTGCTGTGGTAACCATGCTGGTTCAGTATTCCTTCAATTTTGAATAGATCCCCAACAGTGTCACCAGCAAAGCACCCCCACACCATCACACCTCCTCATCCATGCTTTACGGTGGGAACCAGGCATGTAGAGTCCATCCGTTCACCTTTTCTGTGTCGCACAAAGACACGGTGGTTGGAACCAAAGATCTCAGATTTGGACTCATCAGACCAAAGCACAGATTTCCACAGGTTTAATGTCCATTCCTTGTGTTCTTTAGCCCAAACAAGTCCTTCTGCTTGTTGCCTGTCCTTAGCAGTGGTTTCCTAGCAGCTATTTACTATGAAGGCCTGCTGCACACAGTCTCCTCTTAACAGTTGTTGTAGAGATGTGTCTGCTGCTAGAACTCTGTGTGGCATTGACCTGGTCTCTAATCTGGGCTGCTGTTAACCTGCGATTTCTGAGGCTGGTGACTCGGATGAACTATCCCCGCAGCAGAGGTGACCTTGGTCTTCCTTTCCTGGGGCGGCCTCATGTGAGCCAGTTTCTTTGTAGCGCTTGATGGTTTTGGCCACTGCACTTGGGGACACTTTCAAAGTTTTCCCAATTTTTCGGACTGATTGACCTTTATGTCTTAAAGTAATGATGGCCACTCGTTTTTCTTTACTTAGCTGCTTTTTTCTTGCCATAATACAAATTCTAACACCCATTCAGTAGGACTATCAGCTGTGTATCCACCTGACTTCTGAACAACACAACTGATGGTCCCAACCCCATTTATAAGGCAAGAAATCCCACTTATTAAACCTGACAGGGCACACCTGTGAAGTGAAAACAATTTCAGGTGACTACCTCTTGAAGCTCATCAAGAGAATGCCAAGAGTGTGCAAAGCAGTAATTAAAGCAAAAGGTGGCTACTTTGAAGAATCTAGAATATAAGACATATTTTCAGTTGTTTCACACTTTTTTGTTAAGTATATAATTCCACATGTGTTAATTCATAGTTTTGATGCCTTCAGTGTGAATCTACAATTTTTATAGTCATGAAAATACAGTAAACTCTTGGAATGAGAAGGTGTGTCCAAACTTTTGGTCTGTACTGTATATATATATATATATATATATATATATATATATAGGGCTATTATAATGGGGAAACTGATTTATTTAAAGGCGCTATTATAAGGAAGGAACTATTAAATATAAGGGGGACTAATATATATAAGGGGTATTATTATAAGCAAGGAATTATTATATATAAGAAGGGCTATTATAAGGGGGAGACTGTTATATATAAGAGGATCAATTATAAGGGAGAACTATTATAATAGAGGAATTATTAAATATATAAGGGGTCTATTATAAGAGAGGAACTATTATATATAAGGAGTAATTATAAGAGAACTATTATATATAAGGGGGAGACTATTATATATATAAGGGGGGTTATTAGGAGGTGGAACAATTATATATAAAAGGGCTATTATAAGATGGAACTATTATAAGGGGGTAATATTTATAATGGATAAACTATTATATATAAGATGTGCTAATATACAGTACAGACCAAAAGTTTGGACACACCTTCTCATTCCAAGAGTTTTCTATATTTTCATGACTATAAAAATTGTAGATTCACACTGAAGGCATCAAAACTATGAATTAACACATGTAGAATTATATACTTAACAAAAAAGTGTGAAACAACTGAAAATATGTCTTATATTCTAGGTTATATTCAAAATTGAAGGAATACTGAACCAGCATGGTTACCACAGCATCTTGCAGCGGCATGCTATTCCATCCGGTTTGCGTTAGTTGGACCATCATTTATTTTTCAACAATAAGGGCTATTTGACCAAGAAGGATGACCTGGCCTCCACAGTCACCAGACCTGAACCCAATCGAGATGGTTTGGGGTGAGCTGGACCGCAGAGTGAAGGCAAAAGGGCCAACAAGTGCTAAGCATCTCTGGGAAATCCTTCAAGACTGTTGGAAGACCATTTCAGGTGACTACCTCTTGAAGCTCATCAAGAGAATGCCAAGAGTGTGCAAAGCAGTAATCAAAGCAAAAGGTGGCTACTTTGAACCTAGAATATAAGACATATTTTCAGTTGTTTCACACTTTTTGTTAAGCCATTTCTCAAAGATATCCATAAAAAGTCTCTTTTAAAGTTTGCCACAAGCCACCTGGGAGACACACCAAACATGTGGAAGAAGGTGCTCTGGTCAGATGAAACCAAAATTGAACTTTTTGGCCACAATGCAAAACGATATGTTTGGCGTAAAAGCAACACAGCTCATCACCCTGAACACACCATCCCCACTGTCAAACATGGTGGTGGCAGCATCATGGTTTGGTCCTGCTTTCTTCAGCAGGGACAGGGAAGATGGTTAAAATCGATGGGAAGATGGATGGAGCCAAATACAGGACCATTCTGGAAGAAAACCTGTTGGAGTCTGCAAAAGACCTGAGACTGTGACGGAGATTTATTTCCAACAAGACAATGATCCCAAACATAAAGCAAAATCTACAATGGAATGGTTCACAAATAAACGTATCCAGGTGTTAGAATGGCCAAGTCAAAGTCCAGACCTGAATCCAATCGAGAATCTGTGGAAAGAGATGAAAACTGCTGGTCACAAACACTCTCCATCCAACCTCACTGAGCTCCAGCTGTTTTCCAAGGAAGAATGGGCAAGAATTTTAGTCTCTTGATGTGCAAAACTGATAGAGACATACCCCAAGCGACTGCAGCTGTAATCGCAGCAAGGTGGCGCTACAAAGTATTAACTTAATGGGGCCGAATAATTTGGCACGCACCACTTTTCATTTTTTTATCTTTTACAAAAGTTTAAAATATCCAATAAATTTTGTTCCACTTCACGATTATGTCCCACTTGTTGTTTATTCTTCACCAAAAAATTAAAATTTTATATCCTTATGTTTGAGGCCTGAAATGTGGCAAAAAGTTGAAAAGTTCAAGGGGGCCGAATACTTTCGCAAGGCACTGTATATATATATATATATATATATATATATATAATTTTAAAAAAAAAAAAATATATATATATATATATATATACCACTGTGTCTTAGTCTCTGTAAAGACTAGCGAGTTCCATACACACATTGCGGAAAAATACGCGCAGCCGACACATTGCAATTTCCAAAGCCATCGCAGTTTTGGAAATCGCAGCATGTCAGTTATACCTACCGAAACACCGGCAGTTTCTCTATAGGTGTAATGAAAGCATAAAATCCACAAAGGAAACCTCTGCAGACTTTCTGTGAAAAGCCCTGTGGGAAAAAACGTGTTTTTTCCTGCAGCGCTTTTTTTGCTGCTGCCCACTATGTGGGGCCTTAACCTTAATGTGACTGTTAGGACGTTAAATTCAAAGCATTTTATCATAATCCTAGAACTACTATTCTGCTTTCTCCACACGTGTGACTCAAGACCTCATACATGTCTACTTCTTTACTTTTATTTAGTACTCATGCATACTACAAAGTATACTGAGGCTGTACAGCTTCTTAGTATGGAGCCATACAACTTTTGTACACTGTCATACATACATCTGTAGGAAGTCCAATGAAACATGCCACAATTTATTTCTGTTGATTCTGTTATAAAATAGATGTAAGATAATGTAAAGGCCTCATGCACCTCTAATGCGGCGATATAATGTGGCTGTGATTTTGAGCCCTTATATAGATGGCCTAACTACACTTATCAATAAAAGTTTGATGTTCTTAGAATTACTTGGATGACACTGAAAATCATAAAATGTAGCTCTAGATGGATCAGGAATAGTAGATTCTAGAAAACATTAATATATAAGAAACATGTATGCTGTCCTTGTATAGTCTATATAACAGGTTCTGCAGATAAGACTTATTGCATAATTTCTGCTGAATAAAGCCAGTAAGCCCCAGTCTTTACTAATCAATCTGATTATGTCCTTATTGAGACTGCCATAAAACAGCCAGATTGCATGGTCCTTATTACAGCTTCAAATCCTGCCCCAACCTTGGGTCTAATTACCTGAACTAGCTGTATAATGTGGATCTATGATGCAGATTGTTTGGGTCATTAGACCCTTGAATGGGGCTGAATATGTGACTTCAAAATAGTCCATATAGTACTGCCGTATTGTGTCTGTCTGAATAGCCCTTAACTCATTAGCAATTCAATGAACATTCTGTGGTTTATAATCATCAGAACATTTTGTGTAGGTACAGAGATGTAATTCACACATTGTACATACCAATTAGATAATTAATAATGTTACCAAGAGAAGTGCCATAGGAATGCATTCATTTTTTCATGAAATGCTGTCAACATCTGTGATGAAATCTTCCTCACAGTCACATGACAAAAATGAAGATAAAGAACAACGCGTAGAAACAGGCCATTTATAGATGTGGCAATTACTGAAATTCTAGATCGTAGGTGGTTTTCAGCTAAATAGGTAAAAATAACAACAGCTACAAGTATATTTCCTGTTTTCAGAAGGAGAATCTTTAACCAGACGCAAGATTACTGTGGGAAAGGTAAAAGGAGTGGTGGAGGAATAATCTTTATATGTGTTGCTCTTCTTCCATGTTGTGTACATTGGCCTGGATCTTGTTGATCAGCGCTTGTTAACACCAATACTTGGCCTGTGTAACTGGGCCAAAGAAGCTTGGATATATCCCTAAGAATATATTTATATACAATATATATACAGTATGTATGTATATATTTATTTATACCCAGGTACTTCAAACTCTTTTATCATCCTCAAATTTAATCTATCAAAATTCACACTTTTTTCCGAGTTTCTGAGGGGCATTAGAATAGTTTCTGCCATAAAAAGTGTCTTAAACTGAGACAAATGAAGAAGAGCATTGTGTTCAGCTCAAACCTACTTTAATTCATTTTCATTAGTACATTTTCACGTAATACATTTTCTCATATTATACACTTATATAAACACGCTTTTAATTCTCGATATTTGGTGTGCAGTGCAGGGGTATTTGCCAGATAAGTTCTAAGCTCTTGGACTGAGGATGTTTCTCCTTCATGTTGTTGAACATGCTGAGGTCATCTTTATCCAGTTGCCATCCCAGCATCCATATTGTAATGAGGCCTGGCATCCGAGACACAAAGCGGACAAAGGAAGTGACAGTGGTGGCTTGAGACTTTATCGAGTGAGTGTATATTCTGACTAAATTCAGGAAGTTTAACTCCGGCATATCTGCAGCTGTTTCAAAAAAAGTCGTCCATCCGGATTCAGTGATGCTGTAGTTGGATTGTAATTCAAGATGTCGAAGCCTTTTTAGAAAGCCATTTCTTGCCACATTCCCTATGAAAGTTACATAACTAGTTTAAAAAAAAAAAAATATATGGGCCAAATAACTGGATGCATCAATATAAACCAATTCCAAATATATATATCTTATATTAAATTCGGCACCATTTATTTGATTTGATTTGATTTATTTTCAGGTCGATGACCTGAGAATGACATTTCATTTGCAAGCTCACTACCCCTCTCTGTAAGCAATTCAAGTCAGCAAATGAAACATCACAGCATCATGTGACCTCAGATGTGGGAGTGATTTATTACTTGTGATTTCATTGCAGGGGATAGTGAAGAAGGCAGGGGTACACAGATTGAGAGCAGCAGATGAATCATGGGAAATGTAGTTTATCCACAGATTCACTGCATGTATATAATAGTAATACAGGGAGCAGCAAATAAAACAAAGCCAAGCAAAAGGTGCACAAGGGAACAGTGAGGATTTAGCACTACTTTTTGGAAGCTGGATAACCCCTTTAAATATAACATTATGAATAATACAACAATAAGGAAATCATGGCTGGGTTCCTGACAAGTCCCAGACCATAGAAAGTTTCTGCATTCATGGTCGTATCCATTGGCAACTGATCAAGGCAACAGACTGTCACCACTAAGATGGTTAGAGAAAATCTTTAAAACTCTGCAGAATTTTATTACTTATATTTGTAAAAATGTTTAACTTTAACTTATCTACAAATATAGATATGATTGTGTTCATGGGAATACCCCTTTAAGAAGATAAAATCGATTTCAGTGTAAACTGGTTCCCCTTCCATTTGCTTCAATTTTTATCCATTAATCAGATCCAATAAGCATTTGATAAAATATGACATGAACATAGCCTTAGTTATAGATTCTATTCAGTTTTTCATCTCCGGTGATATAACAACTTATGTTACTACTCTTTAGTCAGTGCATATATCTGACTATACGGATAGGTTGGTTAAAATGTAGGCAGGTGGTTATAGGGTGGTTGAAACCTAGAGCTGGAAAACATACATTTCTGGCAACTTCAATTATGTCCTATTCCAAAAGGGTACAGGATGTGTAGTTTAGGACAATTCAAGAGAAGTCCTGGCGGGTGGGACATAAATGTTAGTATTTATTGGACTGAATTGTTGGCAATCATGAGGAAACCATGACCACAGACATTCTGGATAACATATTTATCAAACAAAATTCAAGGAAAGATGTACAGTGCTGGCCAAAAGTATTGGCACCCCTGCAATTCTGTCAGATAATACTCAATTTCTTCCAGAAAATGATTGCAATCACAAATGCTTTGGTAATAATATCTTCATTTAATTTGTCGTCAATGGAAAACCACAAAAAGAATTGTCAAAAAGCCAAATTGGATATAATTTCACACCAAACATAAAAAGGGGGTGGACAAAAGTATTGGCACCCTTTGAAAAATCAGGTGATGCTTCTCTAATTTGTGTAATTAACAGCACCTGTTACTTACCTGTGGCACATAACAGGTGGTGGCAATAACTAAATCACACTTGCAGCCAGTTGAAATGAATTAAAGTCGACTCAACCTCTGTCCTGTGTCCTTGTGTGTACCACATTGAGCATGGAGAAAAGAAAGAAGACCAAAGAACTGTCTGAGGACTTGAGAAGCAAAATTGTGAGGAAGCATGAGCAATCTCAAGGCTATAAGTCCATCTCCAAAGACCTGAATGTTCCTGTGTCTACCGTGCGCAGTGTCATCAAGAAGTTTAAAGCCCATGGCACTGTGGCTAACCTCCCTAGATGTGGACGGAAAAGAAAAATTGACGAGAGATTTCAACGAAAGATTGTGCGGATGGTGGCTAAAGAACCTCGACTAACATCCAAACAAGTCCTAGCTGCCCTGCAGTCCGAGGGTACAACAGTGTCAACCCGTACTATCCGTCAGCGTCTGAATGAAAAGGGACTCTATGGTAGGATACCCAGGAAGACCCCACTTCTGACCCAGAGACATAAAAAAGCCAGGCTGGAGTTTGCCAAAACTTACCTGAGAAAGCCAAAAACTTTTTGGAAGAATATTCTCTGGTCAGATGAGACAAAAGTAGAGCTTTTTGGGAAAAAATTCTACAAAGTAAATATAGAAATACACGTAGAAGTGTTAAATGTTTATTTTTGTCAATTAACAAAATTAAGTGAATGAAGAAAAGAGAAATCTAAAGCCTTTGCCTTCAAAACAGCATGAATTCTTCTAGGTATACTCAGAAGGAGGTTGTTCCAAACATCTTGGAGAACTAAGCACAGATCTTCTGTGGATGTAGGCTTGCTCCAATCCTTCTGTCTCTTCATGTAATCCCAGATAGACTGTGACAGCCATATCACTCTCAGGACTGTGACTTAGAAATCACTTTTGCTCATTCACTTAATTGTGTTAATTGACAAAAATAAACAAACAATTCTATTTCTGAAAGCATTGGAGCAATTTTTGACGTTTGCCTAAAACTTTTCAGAGTAATCTATTGAATATTCAGTTTAGCAATGCAAATTAGTGACTCACCTAGCAATGCAATACTTGCATCATTTAATATCTCTTTCATGGCTAAAAAGTGTAGGTTGGAAAGAAGCCGAAACTGTTCAACAATCAATTCAGCAGCACGTTCCATTCCTTCCCCTATAGGCATCCACAATGTCTCCAGATGAATGAGGGAACCCAATGATACAGCTATAGACCAAAGATATTTATTCACTTTCGGTATGTAATAATAATTAACCTATATTTTATAATTTGAAAATGTTGTCACAAAAATAATGAGTACGATTATTTATACTGTATCTTATATTATTTAATATCTTAATAGTTTTTCACCCTATGATGTATATGGGCATGGAAAAGGGTTGTCTTCAGACATACCCTTTAATATATCACTTCGATACCACCCATGGAGAAGTACAGTGCTTTTCCTGGGAAAAATGTTCAAACTGGGAAAAATGCTTATTCTGGATAACCCTATTAAGTTGTAATGTTTCCTACCCCTGGCACAGGTTTGAGGTGAAGCCAAATAATAGAAAAGTTATGTGGAATTCAATGGATAATATGCAAAGGCCGATCTCAAGGATCATATTTAGACTTGTGACTTAAAGGGGTTGTCCAGGCAAAAATGGACGAAGTGTTTACTTTCTAAAGGGGTATTCCCACGAACATAACCATTTTTAAATTTGTAGATAATTAAAAGTTAAACATTTTTGCAAATATGCGTTATTAAACATTTTGCAGAGTTTTAAAGATTTTCTCTAAATATCTTGTGGTCACAAGTTGTTGTCTTGATCGTTTGCCAGTGGATACGACCATGAATGTAGGACCTTTCTAAGATCAGCAAATTGTCCATGATTTGCTTATTGTGGCCGGGATATCTTCTGATACATGTAGTATCCCTGCCTGATAACCCAGCTGCAATAAGAAAATCATGACTGGGTTCCTGACAAGTCCCAGACCGTAGAAAGTTTCTGCATTCATGGTCGTATCCATTGGCAACTGATCAATACAACAGATGTCACCACTAAGATGGTTAGAGAAAATCTTTAAAACTCTGCAGAATTTTTACCTACTTATATTTGCAAAAATGTTTAACTTTTCACTATCTACAAATATAGATATGATTATGTTCATGGGAACACCCCTTTAAGTCAGCCGGAGGCAGTGAAAAAAAAACAAAAAAAAACATACTCACTTTTCCACTCTAGTGTCTCCCAGCGTAACACCTACTTTTATGACCTTTTTATAGACATGTCATAAATGTAAAATATGTCCAGTCTCTAGACATCCACAAAGATTGAGATTAACACTGGCACTAAAAGTGACATTTCTCAAGTGACTGGATTACATAAACCTGTATGTACTATACCAAACATCTCAGCGGTCTCCGTTCCAGCAATTATCTGACGGTCCAAATTTAGAATTTTCAGAGATGTTAAACTCCTCATTGTAGCAGCTGTCAAGGAGAAAGAAAAAGTAATTAATAATTTATAAACCTCTTCAGTATTCATAGCGCAGCATGTACCATAAGGATTTTAGTTAAATAAAATAATATTCAGTAAGTTGTTACATTTATGTGACAATTGTCACATCACCAAGGCTGTTTTACCTGTTCATGAGGTTGGTTGGTCAGCTACATGTATCTGATATACTGCTTGGAGTTCACACAAAAATGTAATTTTCCATATTTTAAAGCAATGTTTGATATTTTTGTATCAAAAAGGCAAAAGCATTATACAGTGCTGGCCAAAAGTATTGGCACCCCTGCAATTCTGTCAGATAATACTCAATTTCTTCCAGAAAATGATTGCAATCACAAATGCTTTGGTAATAATATCTTCATTTAATTTGTCTTCAATGGAAAACCACAAAAAGAATTGTCAAAAAGCCAAATTGGATATAATTCCACACCAAACATAAAAAGGAGGTGGACAAAGGTATTGGCACCCTTTGAAAAATCATGTGATGCTTCTCTAATTAGTGTAACTAACAGCACCTGTTACTTACCTGTGGCACATAACAGGTGGTGGCAATAACTAAATCACACTTGCAGCCAGTTGAAATGGATTAAAGTTGACTCAACCTCTGTCCTGTGTCCTTGTGTGTACCACATTGAGCATGGAGAAAAGAAAGAAGACCAAAGAACTGTCTGAGGACTTGAGAAGCAAAATTGTGAGGAAGCATGAGCAATCTCAAGGCTACAAGTCCATCTCCAAAGACCTGAATGTTCCTGTGTCTACCGTGCGCAGTGTCATCAAGAAGTTTAAAGCCCATGGCACTGTGGCTAACCTCCCTAGATGTGGACGGAAAAGAAAAATTGACGAGAGATTTCAACGAAAGATTGTGCGGATGGTGGCTAAAGAACCTCGACTAACATCCAAACAAGTTCTAGCTGCCCTGCAGTCCGAGGGTACAACAGTGTAAACCCGTACTATCCATCGGCGTCTGAATAAAAAGGGACTCTATGGTAGGATACCCAGGAAGACCCCACTTCTGACCCAGAGACATAAAAAAGCCAGGCTGGAGTTTGCCAAAACTTACCTGAGAAAGCCAAAAACTTTTTGGAAGAATGTTCTCTGGTCAGATGAGACAAAAGTAGGGCTTTTTGGGAAAAGGTATCAACATAGAGTTTACAGGAAAAAAAAAGAGGCCTTCAAAGAAAAGAACACGGTCCCTACAGTCAAACATGGCGGAGGTTCCCTGATGTTTTGGGGTTGCTTTGCTGCCTCTGGCACTGGACTGCTTGACCGTGTGCATGGCATTATGAAGTCTGAAGATTACCAACAAATTTTGCAGCATAATGTAGGGCCCAGTGTGAGAAAGCTGGGTCTCCCTCAGAGGTCATGGGTCTTCCAGCAGGACAATGACCCAAACACACTTCAAAAAGCACTAGAAAATGGTTTGAGAGAAAGCAGTGGAGACTTCTAAAGTGGCCAGCAATGAGTCCAGACCTGAATCCCATAGAACACCTGTGGAGAGATCTCAAAATGGCAGTTTGGAGAAGGCACCCTTCAAATCTCAGGGACCTGGAGAAATTTGCCAAAGAAGAATGGTCTAAAATTCCAGCAGAGCATTGTAAGAAACTCATTGATGGTTACCGGAAGCGGTTGTTTGCAGTTATTTTGTCTAAAGGTTGTGCTACCAAGTATTAGGCTGAGGGTGCCAATACTTTTGTCCGGCCCATTTTTGGAGTTTTGTGAAAAATGATCAATGATTTGACTTTTTTTTCATTCTCTTTTGTGTTTTTTCATTGCAAGCAAAATAAATGAAGATATTATTACCAAAGCATTTGTGATTGCAATCATTTTCTGGAAGAAATTGAGTATTATCTGACAGAATTGCAGGGGTGCCAATACTTTTGGCCAGCACTGTAGGTGTATAATGGTTCACACTTGTGCCATGCTCGTATCCACCATGGGACCCAAACAATGGCGAGCCCGCCCATTAAAATAGTGGTTACCCGTGGACACCTGCGGACTCCATAGAATACACTGAAACCGCTGTAGTCTGTGCAGGACTTTTCTCTCCGCAGATTTTCAGCAGAATCTGTGATGGAGTCTCTTATGGAGACTCCAATGCAGATGTTACCGAAGCCTCACTAAAATTACATTTGCAAAGCTTTTAGAGCACAAAGGCCTCTTCTTCAGTCATTCATTTGTAAATTGCCTGAAGGAAGAGCCTGTGCTCTGAAAGCTCGCAAATATAACTTTTCTGTATCATACCTACAATGCTTTTGCCATTTTGACACAAAACTATCAAACATTGCATGATGTTTTCTGGCTAACACGGTACTACACAATTTTCCCCTGTACTCAATATTATCAAGAAAGAAGTATTACCAAGAACAGCCATATCATCTTCCTGAAGTTTGGATCCAAAGAAACTCAGTTCTATCAGCTTCTTACATTCAGAGAGTGCGCTCATCAAACCATTGAAATCTGCATAATGTTTTAATGATAAGTGCAAGACCTCCAAATCTGTGAAGTGGCTAATGAATGGAACTGTAGATGAAATATAAAAGCACATGGCCATTAATATCCATACATTAGGAATTACATATCTCATATATATTCAGCAATAAAGCTTTTCTTAACAACACACAAAATAGAGTGTTTGTAGTTTTCTCACAAACTGGAATATGTGCTGAAGTTTGTAAATGATTTGGTATATGTTATTGTTGTCATCTGTTAAGCTGTGTTACACTAGGTTCACACTGGCGCTGTCGGGGGACCCGAACAATGGAGACGTGGACCGCTAAGACATCAGTTCACAGGAACCGAATTCTGCCGTAATAGTTCATCATGGAGCGAAAACTAGTTAATCATACTCTCCTACTATATGTGCTTACCAAATTTTAGTGATCCAATGCCAAAGTTTATGCATCCAAAAGCAAGTTTTTTTCATTTGGTCCAGTCTTTTAAACTCAATTGGTAGGTGGTCAAGCACTTCAGAATTTTGCAGCATATAGATAGTTACTTCTCTTAAGTTAGGAAAGTTGTGTATGCCACGAATCAGATGTTCTAAAACAAAAGGAAGAATATTATGTGTTAAAGAGGACTTTTCAAGACCTCCATCAGCTCCATCCCTTTACATGCTTTGATAGGTGTTGCCACTGATTACAATGCAGTTGAAATTCTTTTCTCCAGCCTTCACCATTCCTGTACAATCGATGGTGTTAGTTTCAATGCCCAACATGCAAATTTGGATATCTACTGTCATGTTGGTGGTTGTGGGCTGCAGTAGACAGTCTGGGATCGCCCACATGACAGTAGAGAACCTAATTAGCATATATTGGTTGCAGAAACTAACTAATGATTACTCTGTAACTGTGAGAGCTAGAGAAAAAATTCCAACTGAGCTGGAATCAGCAGAGCAACACATATTAAAGGATGCAAACAGTGGGAGCTGGTAAAAGGTCCTCTTTAACTAGATAACTGTAAAAATCGACTTATTTATAATTAACTTATGATACTTTTATTCAGTGCTAAAATATTGCTGTAATTATTATTTAATCAGTATGTAGGATTTATTTGCAACCCCTGCAAGGAGCACTTTGCATACAGCAGATGCTGCAGTTAATGCCAAGCCAGGACCCACTACAGCAGACATCAGCCATTTTATGCTGAGGGACAGTGGATTACATTTCCCTACACCCCTTACTCCAGGGGGAGGAGAATCAGAGAAAGGGATTGATTGGCTGAGCAGGGAATTATGGGAAAGGTCTGCACAGGAGAGAGGGAGGACAGCCACATGTGCTGCAGAAAAAAAAGGTTTCTTACAGCCACTGCCAGGGAGCACATAGCTTGGCACTGGGTAACCCAGGACATAGAGACAGTCTTGCCAGCCCACCAGCTCACTCTGAGGGAAGAAGCAGCATCCCTGCAGCAGCAGCAGCACCACCTGTCCAGAGTGACCAGACTCCCAAAAGGTACCCAGGGCCGCATCCAAGAAGACTCCTGCCTCATACTCCATTAGTATCCTGTCACCTGAAAGCTGCAGCACCCAGTGAGACTCCAGGCTGGCATCAGATTCCCTGCAAGAGTTAGTGAGTAGACTTTGCTGGAATTTGCTGTACTGCTGTTAGAAGATTTATGAGAACTGTGGTAGAAAGGATCTGCTGTGTCTATAGTACACCAACGTTTCCTGTATGCGCACCATCGTCCGCAGCAACTGGGCCCCAACGGATGGACTGTTCTGTTTATTGCTGCAGCCATTAGTAATTCTGCATTGTGTGCTGTTATTTAGGAGTGCAAGCTGTTACCTGCAGTATAATTGCATGTGTGTGATGACTATCATCTGTGGGTCACTATCTTAACCCTGTGCTATTCCCTATAGTTTATTATACCCGCCAGGCCTGGCACATAGTCCATTCCTACCACAAGGGGGTTAATGCTATAGGATGTACCTGTGCACTGTCATGTGAATTACTGAAACATTTCTCTGTTCACCTTTTATTAAGTTTGCCCTTGTTTGCCCTTACCATAATAAACCGGTTAAGTAGTTTTACCCTCAACATTTGTGAGTGTGTACTGAGCTTAGGTGGGGGTTTCCCGAGTCGACCCCTAGCAGAAGAGGAAGACCCTCCTGAATTCCTATAGAGCTCCTAGCAAGATTCGAGTGGAGGCACTGCGCCATAGTGAGGTGAGAACTACAACACACCCTGTCTACAGAGGTCGGCCCAAAGGGGTGTTACATATTATTACATTTTTATGTGAGATTTATTATAATCATGATTACATTATTATTGGGCATTTATTACATTATCGTAAGATTAATATGATTATTATAATTGTTAGGGATGCTAGTTTTTCAAAAATTTCAGGTTCGGCCAAACTCAAGATTTTTTGGCTTTGCCACCCACGAATTGTTGTCCAAAATTAAAGCACTATATTGAATGCTCTAGTTGTAATGTTATTTTTTATGCTAACTTAATAACAATATATTGATATATTGAACATAAGGATTAGGAAAATCTTCTAGCCAAACCAAATTTAAATGGAAAACTTGGGACTAATGTTTATTACTTATATATTTATTGAGGTTAATGTGAACAGAGACTAACCTCAGAGCCTATTTCTGTGTGGGTAAATAGCTCAATCTTACATGCAAATAAATTAGAAAGTACCTGGGTAGTTTTTACCATTGTTACATCCAATCTCCAGGCATTCTAGAGAAGACATCTTGAGAATCAAATCTTGTTCCTCTGCTGTTAAATAGGAGTCACAAATAGATAATCTCCTGAAAGAACTTAAGTGCTGCTCAATTGCTGGTGCAAGGTGGCTCACAAAACCTGCACAATCATTCAGTTCTACCTCAATTCTATCTGATATTGAAAAAAGAACCTTAAAGTCTTCACAATCTACTTGAGAGAAATTATCATGATTTACTTCTTTTACTTGAATATTGAAACTTGGCACCTTATGCCCCCTTGTAGACCTAAATGGGTCAATAACTGAGTCCATTATTACAATTTGGTTGGGAAAAACTGAATAGAATTCAGCGCTGTCATTTTTTTGCTTTTCATTCTCTTTCTTTATATCATTGAGTGAAAGATATGCATCTGCATAGTCACTGTCTACTGCGGGGACACCATATGTTTCCAAAGATCTCTCCAGTCTTGAGTAATCCGGTGGTGTTTCCTGTTTTTCTGCATTGATGTTAAACTTTATGCTGCTCAATAAACTTAGACTTTCTGGGTATTTTTCTATAAAACTGAGAATTGTTTCTGCAGAGTTGTTGCTAATCATCAAACTAACAGTGAACAAAAATTGTTTCCCGGAAAGAAACTGCAGTATAATGGGAGCACAGTCTGGTAGACATTGACTTTTAATGGAAGATTCAATGGCAAATGTTGTCAATATATTCATAAGGATCAAGTTAATGTCTACAGGTTTGTGTTTACGTAGTATGAAAAAATACAATTCTTCATGGAGTTTAAGTTCTGGGTGCCGCTGCAAGTGCTCTGTACTGTCTAGATGACAATCCAATGCATCAGGGTTGCCATAGAGGCTGAACAAATATGCCAGGATCTTGAGAGTGGCTTTTGTAGAAATACTGGCTGCATACCTCAGAAAATAGCAGTAGCGCCCAATGATTTTAAGAAAAGTATTGATCTGATGAAGGTAATGGAAACCTTTATCCAGATCTTCAGGTTTTTCAGACTCCAACAGTTCATTGAGTCTCTTTCCAGCAAGAAACTCCTGGAATGAAGGATTATAGAATATATACATTGAATGGAGTCTCTGTGCTGTAAATTTACTCAAAAGTCCATATTTGATGGCTATGTCTCCATCCACACCAGCTTTTCTTAAGTCATTCTCTGTAAACTGAAATTGGGACTTGAACAATCCCTCAAGGGCAAGTTCTCCGCATGCAGACACCTGGGAATTCACAGCTTGAGTCTTTGCAGGGAACTTTGTTATGTTATATTTTATGTATTCCTTAAACACATGGATGTCACCAGTTGTATTGTCATCAGGATATTGAACCCAAGAGGAACACTGAGCAAGAAACAGTAGAGGAGATGTCAATATAGCAGGAAAATTTTCAGATGTTTGCAGTTCCAGTATAAAGGCATTCATCTTTTTACTATCAAGTGCAAACAGATTTTTGGCCAAGTAAATTGAACTATATAAAGGGAATTTCTGGATGCTCATTATGGTCCTTGCATATTGACGCAGCTTCCTTCCCTTATCAGTGCTCACAGTGACTGCCAGATTCAATCTGTTCCAAGGATTCTTCAGAATTAGTTCTTCTATGACCACTGGAATGGCTTCCATCACACCATAGTCATCCAGTAGGAAGAGGACCTTATCCTTTAATTTCCCTATTATTTCCCCCAGACTCTCTTCTGTAAGAGACATTGAGGACCCGATCAGTTGTTGGCAGATGATGTCACTAAGAGTTTGATGGCTGTCAGTGGAAGCAAGAGAAATATAAAACACAAGACTAAATCTGCTGAGTATAGGACAGGATCCTGAGGCCCACAGAATGGCAATCTTTCTGAGAAGAGCGGTTTTCCCACTGCCAGCTTCTCCTTCTATCATGGTGATGTCATTCAGCTCAGACAGGATATCTGGTAAGGTCAGTTGCTGCACTGGTTGATTTTTTATGTCTTTCAACATGACACAAATGTCAGCAAATTGTGAGTTCAGTTTTACAGTATTAGAGTCTCCAAAGGGAGAAGCACAGCAGAATGTAGGATCATTATACCTTTCAGTGAAATATTTTTTCAAAGTATCTATTTTTTTCTTGGATCTGTGATGGTTCATTTTTTATATCTAGAAAATAATAAAAGAAAGAAGTAAAAAGAAAAAATAGAAAAGAACAATAAAGGTTCTGTTAAACTGAAATGTTGCACTGATAGGCTAAAAAAGTCCTTTTCACTTTATTTGAGAGTGTTGTACTGTTTTTTTTGTTTTGTTTTTAGGTAGATAAATAGATAGATAGATAGATAGATAGATAGACAGATAGATAAATAGCTTTCTTACCTGTGATTGGATAAATACTTTTGGAAATATATGTGAACGATGTTCCCTGAAATAAACATGATAGATCCTAAACATATGATTCAAAAGTAAACTGTACATTCACACCATTTGTTGAATTATTTTTGCTTACTACGTCCATCTGGACTCTAATTATTTCAATATGGTGCAAAACAGGAGAAGACTTGAATTACTGCAGTCCTTTACTTCCTGCCTGCTGATGTCTGCTACTAGAGAAGACAGATATAGAGTTTGCCAATATGTAACAATTTGGACCAGTACCACCACATGTCTTTAATTCACCATAAACTAACAGTGCCATCAACAAATTAAATTCTAAAAATTATGCAATGCAAATAGTACTGCATTCCACTGGACACGGCTAAATTGTCTATATAATGCATATGTGCTGTTTTGTGTTCTGTATACATACAGTAGTTGTGTATAAAACCTGTACTTTTTCCTCCTAAGAGGGGGCTGTACCACTGTGAGAGGGGGAACTCAGTTTTTGGTAGAGTCCAGCCAGCAAGTACTACGGTGTTAGAGGAGACAGTGAGTCTTCTTCCAGCTTCCAAAGAGGAAGGATGTAAGAGTATGGTGCTAGAGCTGAACTACTACAACTGCACTGAAGCCCTGAGACAGGGAATAAAAAGCTGCCTAGAACAGAAAAAGAGAAATTTTGAAGCTGGAAAGTGCCCTATTGAGAGTCTGAGGTTAAGTAGACTAAAGGCCTCAGAGCCCTGACCCTGCCTGCATAAGTGCCTAGCACTTGTAGAGAGATAGAAACTCAAGCTCAGACTGTGAGGACTACTAGCCACCAGGCTCACTTCATACTCACAGTTAACCTATCTTAAAAGAACTGTATTAACACTGTGCCAAAGTTGCTGGTTACCTTACTGTACCATTTTGCAGCTAAAAGATATGTGTAATCTGTTTTCTGCAACCTTAAGTCTCCCAAGTCTCATTTGCTGTATCAACATCATGGGCACTCCAACCTCCATCTAGCTCAGGAGGACTGAAGACCATTAGGAAAATACCACCACCATCAGGTGCACAGCTGTCCCCCTCAGCTCTGCACCAGTCCAGGAGGAAAGCTGAAAGATTTGGTTGCATCATCTAGCTACCTTGATCAATAAATTAGAATATTTCTGAAACGTTCATTAATTTCAGTAATTCAGTAATACAATTCATAATCAGTGTCTTCCATGATTGTGTGTCCTACTGAACCAGACTGAGGGACCATTTAAAGGCTTAGGAAACCTTGGCAGGTGACACACTAAATTTACAATACTAAACTTTTTCACAATATTCTAATTTTCTTAGATATAGGTTTTCATTACCTGTAATCCATAATCAACATTTACAGAAATAAAATACTTGAAATAGAACACTCTGTGTGTAAAGAATCTAGAAAATATAGGATATCACTTTTTAATTTAATTACTGTAAGAAATAAACGTTTCAAAGATATTCTAATTTATTGAGATGCACCTGTATTTCCATCCACTCTCATTCTCATTTTGCAGAAATCCCATAACTATTGGAGGTGCAGAGCTGAAGCATCAGAGAACAGCATTTGTAGTATATGCAAATGGTATATATGCACGATGACTTGCTAATACTAACTACACAGTGATATAATATGCGCAGTTCTCTCACTATCTAAATTAATTATTTATACAGTATATTATATAAAGATTTAATACAGTATAATTAAATCACGTATCACAGAATGAGAAGTTAGCTGCTTGCCTGTCTTTGGGTGTCTGAGACTGCACAGTAGAGAATTTATTAACAATGAACTAATTTGCTCCAATTTGCCTACAGACAGCTGTGGTACCAGCATAGGCTGAAAATGTCATTCATTTCTAAAGGGGCTGCGATTTTAGATGACATTCAGGGCATTTCTGGCTATTTTCAGGCAAATCTGTGTCTCAACCCTGCCCCAATGCGCTTGAAACTGATTTCCGTATTCAAAAGAAGATAATTTTCTATGCATTGCTTTATCAGTTTGTGGCCACAGAGTTATGTTTCTGCTCCTATTAAAAATCATTACATGGCACTATTATTGGTTTAAGAGTCATTTTTAACCTAACGGACTCCCCTTAAGGTTTTGGAGTAAGGAGGATGCAAATAAGACCTCATTGGTGAAAAAGAGGAACATGCTCCTAACGCCACCTTTTGGAAGGTAGCTTCCTATAGATTAATGCATGGTTTTCAAAGAAACCTAAGAACATAATCTGTGAATAATAGCCAAACCAGTATAACCCCTCCAAAAGGAAGAGCGGGGCCATCCGCAGACAGATTATTTGAGGTTGTTGCCTATCAGTGCAGAGCAGGGTACTGGCTGGCTGTGTGACAGGTCTCAATGAGCATCAGAAGGGCTAATGTCTCTCATTAAGGAGAGACAGTACAGGGACTTATAGGACTATGCATGTCCTGGTAAGAATTCTGGGTAAGGAATATGCAAATAAGACCTCATTGGTGAAAAAGAGGTACTTGCCTCTCCTCAGTGCAGAGCAGGGTACTGGCTGGCTGTGTGAATATGGTCATATCACTAGCTCAGTAACATCTACTTTCACAGAAATTGGGATTGGACAGTATACAGCATGTATTAAATGACCAAATTGTATTTAATTGTTACCGTCAGTTCCACAAAAGCGCCGTAATTTCTGATGTATTGCTGAATCTCATCACTTCTTTTGTTGCTCTGAAGAAATTTGCACCTTTAGAAAAAAAATATAAGCATTTTTAATATCTAGTCAACAACCACTGGAAGACATAAAAGGTGCAGGGCTAAATATTCCTAGAATTATCATTAAGATTAAACATGTGTAGGGCAAATATATAATCAACATGTCATCCAATATAGTGTATAGCAGGTACATGATAAAAAAAAGTATTGTACAAACAGTTGTACAAAGCATATTCTCACCACATCTTGCCTATTATCTAGAAAAGATTTGTAATGTACTGTAGCACTATCTGGTGTGAAGTGATATGAAACTCACTCAGGAAACCATTTTGCATGCTCTTTCCAGGGGTCATCATTTTCTTCCCAGTTTCCTAAACATCCTTCACAGGAGAAGCACTGGACATTGTCTCTTGTTCCTGGGTTAATTCATATAGCAGAAGTTCATTGTACATTCACCAACAATATCTGTTTTGCATGTACTATAACCTCTCTCACTCCTTACTTACGTACTATGTATGTGATTGTAGATAGATAGATAGATAGATAGATAGATAGATGATAGATATATAGATAGGTAGATAGATAGGTAGATAGATAGATAGATAGATAGATAGATAGATAGATAGATAGCATGGGAATTAAAGAAGGTTTCCAGGACTGAACTATTGATGATCTATCCTTAAGATAGGACATTGATAAGTGATCAGTGGGGTTCGACACCCAAGATTTCCACAGAGTAGTTTCTTGAACAAACCACAGTGTATGGATAAGCTCAATGGCATCTTAACTGCCATATATTGTATAGGGGCTGTGTTTGGTATTGCAGCTTAACCCCATTTACTCGAATGTGACTGAGTTGCAGCTGTACTATTTGATCGGTGAATGTGACATCATTGTCACAAGGAAGAGGCCACAGAGCTTGCAAACAGCTGATCTGTGGGGTTCTATAGAGTCGGATCAGATATTGATCATCTATCCTAAGGATAGATCTCCAATCGTTCAGTCCCAGAAAACCCATTTAAAAGGGTGATGTAAGACTTTCCATTAGTTTATGGTTGTCATGACTGCAGGAAGATCGAGCCTGGTGTAAGGTAAAAAGGTTCCTTCTACATAGGACATTTAAATGCGTCTGATGTGTCTTAGATTAGGACTTGGTGTAGATTATGAAAGTTGTCTTTACAGAATTTAACATTGCTACTGGGCATCCTTTTTGCAACATGTAGAAACAGCAAGGACTGTAACTGAACTGATCTGATCAGTGTAACCCGTTATATGGTTATTGTTTGTCCATGTAAATAGAATACCTTTTCTCATGCCTCTTTAAATGAATTTCCAGCAAGAAAAAAGTATTACTTCTATAAGTTCTATTAAATATTTTCACTGGAAATCCCCTTTACTGCTTATTAGTGAACACCGGATTTCATCTTATTTCTCAGTTTTTTTTCCTGTGCTCACTCCATCTCTTCTTTACTTTCTCTTTAGGTTTTCTTTGGGTTCTGCGCCGGTTCTTCCCAAAGAATATGGGACTTTCCCTCTGAATCCAAGATGGTTGAGATTTATGTCTGCCTATACATGTCTATGTTCTCAGGAATCCCGGACATCCATTTCACACCTAAAACTACTATAACTTATGGTTTTGACAGCTATAATCTACTACTGTGTTATGTGGTCTTTCTCTGCGCTATCTGGCTCTGCTTTTGTGTATCCTGAAGGCAGGAGTTAGCTACAGTGGGGAAAAAAAAGTATTTAGTCAGCCACCTATTGTGCAAGTTCTCCCACTTAAAAAGATGAGGCCGGCCAATAATTGTCATCATAGGTAGACCTCAACTATGAGAGACAAAATGAGAAAACATATCTAGAAAATCACATTGATTTTTTAAGAATTTATTTGCAAATTATGGTGTAAAATAAGTATTTGGTCACCTACAAACAAGCAAGATTTCTGGCTCTCCCAGACCTGTAACTTCTTCTTTAAGAGGCTCCTCTGTCCTCCACTCATTACCTGTAGTAATGGCACCTGTTTGACATTGTTATCAGTATAAAAGACACCTGTCCGCAACCTCAAACAGTCACACTCCAAACTCCACTATGGTGAAGACCAAAGAGCTGTGGAAGGACACCAGAAACAAAATTTTAGACCTGCACTTATCTCTTATCACTTATCTCTTATTGATGATCTATTCTGAGAATAGATCATCAATAAAAATGAGCTGGAAAACTCTTTAACCCCTTCACGCATTCTCACGTACATGTACGTGGGAGAATGTAATTAGTTACCGCATCCCCACGTACAGGTACGTGACGGTGATCGCGCTGGCTCAGAAGCAGAGCCCGTGTGATCACCGCGGGAGCCCGGCTGTATTTGACAGCCAGGCTCCCGCTGCAACAGCAGGGACCGGTGGTAACACCGATCCCCGCTGTTTAACCCTTAAGATGCCGCGGTCAAACATGCCTCCCCCCCCGGCACCCCCCGCGGCGAGATTGGGGGGGTGCCGATATCTATAATCTGCAGCCTGGGGTCTGCCAAGTGACCCCAGGCTGCCTGGAGACCCCAGTACCTGGTTGATCCTGCCGAGACCTCAGGAAGTCAGCGCTGTGTTTCCATAGCGCTGACTTCCTGTATAGACTGCAAGACACTTGCATGCTCGTGTCTTGCAGTCTATAGTACTGAGCCAGAGATCAAAGCATCTCTGGCTCAGGTGTCCTAATGGGACACATCAAAAAGTAAAAAAAAGTGAAAAAAATAAATAAATAAAGTATGTGAAAAAAATTAATAAAAGAATAAAGCCCCCAAAATTCCCTTTTCATATATAAAATGAATTATATAAAAAATAAACCTAAAAATTAATAAAAACAATACATATTTGGTATCGCCGCGTCCGTAACAACCTGTACAATAAAACTGAAACCATATTTAATGTACACAGTGAACGTCGGGGAAAAAAAAACGCCAAAAGTAATGATTTTTCGCCATCTCACCTTACAAAATATGCCATAAAAAGTGATCAAAAAGTCATATGTACCCCAAAACAGTACTAATAAAAAGCACAGGTTGTCCCACAAAAAATAAGCCCTAAACCAACTCTCTAAACTGAAAAATAAAAAAGCTACGCATCTTAGAAGATGGCGATGCAAAAAAAAATAGATTTATGTCCCCAAATGGGTTTTTGTTCTGCAAAATTGGTATTGCATAAAAAAACAGTATAAATGAGGTATCGCCATAATCAAACCGACCCGCAGAATAAAGATAACATGTTACTTACGCTCTACGCTGCATGGTGAAAAATTTAAACGGTAAAACGCAGTGCCAGAATTGATGGGGTTGTTTTTTAATCAACCAAGAAAGAGTTAATAAAATTTATTTAATAAGTTGTAAGCACCTAAAAATGATGTCATTAAAAAATACATCTCATACTGCAAACAACAAGCCCTCATATGGCGACATCACCAGAGAAATAAATAAACTATAGCTCGTACAATGTGAAGACAAAAACCCAAAAAAAATCGCCAAATCATTAGAACATAACTGGCTGCGGCAGGAAGGGAATGTATAAACTGTGTGAGCGTATATTAGGGTACACCCCAGATTTAGAGCTTACGAGGGATAATAAACCAGAAGTGACCCCCAGAGTGACCCCCCAATAATAGGAGCTACTGGGGAAATAGTAGGGAATTTAGTGTACCCAATGTTCTACGCACAGCTTACATATTCACTTTTCCCCATCCGCTGTGCAGTCACGTCTGGGATACTAATGCTCGTTACACCCCTTGATAAATTCTTTGAGGGGTGCACTTTTCAAAATGGGGTCACTCCCTAGGGGATTCCACTTTACTGGTACTTTAGAGGCTCTGCAAACATGACATGACGTCCAGATCCCAAACATCTGAATCTGCGCTCCAAAAGCCACACAGCGCTCCTTCCCTTCTGCGCCCTACTGTGTGCCCAAACTGCAGTTTATACCCACATGTATTACACTTGTTGTACCCAGAATAACATACTTAATGTCATATGTGGGTATAAACTGCTGTTTGGGCACAGCCGAGCACAGAAGGGAAGGAGCGCTATTTGGTTTTTGGACGCCATTGCACTTTTGCAGAGCTGAAATGCCAGTACAGTGGAATCCCCTGACATGTGACCCCATTTTGGAAACTACACCCCTGAAGGAATTTATCCTGGGGTACAGTGAGCATTTTTAACCCCCAAGTGTTGTTATAATTTATTATCCATAAATGAATACGCAGCTGATGGTGAAAGGTGAAAATGACAATTTACCCAGGAATACGTCATTTCAGTGCGTAATATGTTGTGCCCGGATTGTATCACAGACGAATGCTCCAAAAGCTGTTGTGCCCGGGATCCCCGCTCAACAGTTTTTGGAGTGTGTGTCTGTGCAGACATAAACTGGGCACAACATATTGGGCACTGAAATGGCGTATCTATAGAAAAAATTTCATTTTTAACTTTTCATTATCAGCTGCGTATTCATTTCTGGAAATTAAAAGAATGCAACACTTAAGGGTTAATAATGCCCCCACTTGATAAATGCCTTGAAGGGTATAGTTTCCAAAATGGGGTGACATGTCTGCGGATTCCACTTTACTGGCAATTCATGGGCTCTGCAAAAGTGGCATGGTGTCCAAAAAGCAAACTGTACTCCAAAAAAAGAAAATAGCGCTCCTTCCCTTCTGTGCCCGGCTGTGCCCAAACAGCAGTTTATACCCACATATGGCATTGTTAAGTACGTTATCCTGGGTACACCAGTGTCATACATGTGGGCATAAACTGTCATTTGGGCACACAGCAGGGCGCAAATGTGAAGGAGCGCTATGTGCTTTTGGAGCGCATATTTAGATTGTTGTTTTTTTGGACACCATGTCACATTTGCAGAGACCCTAAAATCGCCCCTACAAAATGGGGGTCACTTCTTGGGGAATTCCAATTTACTGGCACCTCCAGGGCTCTGCAAAAACAACATGGCGACGAGAAAGTACTCCAAAAGCTAAAAAAACACAGTGCTCCTTCCCTTCTGAGTCCTGCTGTGTGCCCAAGCAGCAGTTTATACCCACATATTTAATTTTTTTGTCCCCGGGATAGCCCACTTAATAGTTTTAGGAGTTCATGTCTCTGATGCCACAAAGTGGCCGCAACGTATTAGGCACTGAAATTGGATATTTCTTTAAAAACTTTAATTTTCACTTTGTACATTAATTTTTGGGAAGCATTTTTAGGCTCAAAATCATAATATCCCTTGATACATTCCTTGAGGGGTGTAGTTTCTAAAATGGGGTCACTTTTAGGGGGTTTCCATTGTACTGGTACTTTAGGGGTTCTGCAAATGCGACATGGCACCTGAAAACTATTCCAGCCACATCTGCCCTCCAAAAGCCAAACAGCGCTCTTTCCATTCTGAGCCCCACCATGTACCCATACAGCAGATTACAACCACATATGGGGCATTTCTGTTTTCAGAAGAAATTGTGTAACAAACTGTGGGGTGTTTTTTCTTCTTTAACCACTTGCAAAAATTAAAAATATGTCGCTAAATGGACAGTTTATTGGAAAAAAAGTAATTTTACATTTTTACGGCCCAATGATGATAAAATCTGTGAAACAGCTGTGAGGTCAAAATGCTCACTATACCCCTAGATAATTTCTATGAGGGGTGTAGTTTTCAAAATGCGGTCACTTTTTGGGGGTTTGTATTGTATTGGTACTTTAGGGGCTCTGCAAATGCGACATGGCACCTGAAAACTATTTCAGCAAAATCTGCCCTCCAAAAGCTAAATAGCGCTCTTTCCATTCTGAGCCCCACCATGTACCCATGCAGCAGATTACAACCACATATGGGGCATTTCTGTGTTCAGGAGAAATTGTGTAACAAACTTTGGGGAGCTTTTTCTCCTTTGTCCTCTTGTGAAAATGAAAAATTTGGGACTAAATTGACGGTTAATTGGAAAAAAAGTAATTTTTCATTTTAATGTCCCAATGTTAATAAAATTTGTGAAACAGCTGTAGGGTCAAAATGCTCACTATACCCCTTGATATGTTCTGTGAGGGTTGTAGTTTTAAAAATGGGGTCACTTTTAGGGGGCTTCCACTGTATTGGTACTTTGGGGGCTCTGCAAATGCGACATGGTACCTGAAAATTATTCCAGCAAAATCTGCTTTTCTGACGCCCAGTGTCGCTCCTTCCCTTCCGTGCGCTGCCATTCGCCCAAACATCAGTTTACACCCACTTGTGGGGTATTTCCGTGCTCGGGAGAAATTGCATAACAAACTGTGAGATGCATTTTCTCCTTTAACCCTTTGTGAATGTGTTAATTTTAGGGCTAAATTAAGGAATTAGTGGGAAAAAATTTAATGTCTAAATTTCACCTCCATATTGTTTTAATTCCAGTGAAATGCTTAAAGGGTTAACAAACTTCCCAAATGTTATTTTGAATTATTTGAGGGGTGCAGTTTTGAAAATGGGGTCATTTATGGGGGTTTCTAATATATAGGCCATTATAATCCTCTTCAGAACTGAAGTGGTCCCTAAAAAATTAGTTTGGGAAATTTTCTTGTAAATCTGGAAAATCGCTGTTACACTTGTAAGCTTTATAACATCCAAAATAAATTACAGTACGATTAAAAGATGATGCCGATATATAGCAGAGATATGGTAGATAATATGTATTAATGTATTTGGGTGGTATGACTATCTGTCTGAAAAGCAGAGCATTTCACATTTTGAAAATTGCGATTTTTTCCCAAATTTCCATCAAATTTCCTATTTTTTTATAAATAAATACAAACATATTCATTAGTGTTTACCACTAACATGAAGTACAATGTGTCACGAAAAAACAATCTCAAAATCACTTGTGTAAGTTAAGTCGTCTCAAAGTTATTGCCATATAAAGTGACACATGTCAGTTTTGAAAAACGAGGCCTGGTCCTTAACGCATTTTTGGGCTCGGTCTTGAAGAGGTTAAGCCTAAGGCCCCTCGTGTCGTCCTGCAGCAAAAAAGAGCTGTTCTTCCTGCTGCGCTTTGCACAGAAAGTTCGCAGAGGTTTCCTCTGCGGACTTTCTGCTTCAATTATATCTACAGGGAAACCGGGAGCGTTTCGATAGGAATGCTGCAATTTCCAAAACCACGACTGTTTTGGAAATCGCAGCATGTCCACTGTGCATATTTTACCACAAAGTGGGGATGGGATGGGGCCCCACGTGGCAAAAACGCCACGGGAAAAAAAAAAGCGGCATTTTACAGTTCCTGCAAAGTGGATGGAATTCTAGCAAATCCCATCCACACATTGTGGAAAAATTTGTGCCGCGGACACTCTGCGATTTCCAAAACAGTTGCAGTTTTGGAAATCACAGCATGTCAATTATACCTACGGAAACACTGGCGGTTTCCCTATAGTTATAATGGAACCAGAAAGTCTGCAGAGGAAAAATCTGTGGCCCTTCTCTGAAAAGCGCTGCGGGAAAAAAAACACAATGTTATTGCCGCGGTTTTCCTGCAGCGCTTTTTTGCTGCAGCCCGCTACGTGGGGCTTTAGTTATAATAAAGCCCAAGTGTCACTTTTATTAAATTATGCCCCTGATTCCCCCTGACATAAATACTGCACCTCTAATGACCTCTTATATCGATGACCACCCCCTTATGTTCATAATACCTCCTAATATAAATAACCTCCCCCCCTTGTACCCCGTAATAACCCTTATATAAATGACCCCCATTATGTTCATAATGCCCCCTCCCTTATAGTTATAATTCCCCCCTCCTAACAACCCCTTATACTATGAAAATACCCACAACTAAGCTAAAACAAAACAAATATCAGTTGTACTCACCAGTGACCATGACGAACGGAGCCACCGCTTTCTCTTCTTGAACCGCGCTCTGTGTGCAGGGTCCACGCACAGGAAGTCAGCGTCTCAGCGAAGGAGGCGCGATGTTGTGACATCATCGCGCCGCCTGTGCTGATGACTGTGTTTTTGTTGTCATGTAAACCGCAAGCCTGAAGTGGCTTGCGGTTTACAAGACAGCAAGTGGCAGGAAGCGTTTAACTAGATCGGTGTCTGCAGACACCGATATAGTTAAAAGTAAAAGATGTATTAATGGTGGCCCCAGGGTGGGCCCTACAATGTCAGTGGGCCCGGGACAGCCGCCCCCCTCTGCCCCCCCCCCCACTAGCTACGCCTCTGTACGGAAGGGTTTACATTAGGAGTTGTGATAGGCCTGTCTGAAAAGATGTGTCTTTAGTTTACGCTAGAAGCTGTGGAAATTGGGGGTTAATCTGGTAGTCTGGGATAGAGCATTCCAGAGAAGTGGTGCAAGTCTTGTATACGGGAGTGGGAGGTTCTGATAATAGAGGATGTTAGTCTTAGGTCATTGAGTTAACGGAGAGTACGGGTTGGGCGATAGACAGAGATGAGGGAGGAAATGTAGGGAGGTGCAGCATTATGGAGAGCCTAGTGGATGAGGGTGATAACTTTATATTGTATTCTGTATTGAATAGGCAGCCAATGTAGTGACCGGCACAGACCGAGGCATCGCTATAGCATCTAGACTAATAGATGAGCCTGGCTGCCGCATTCAGAATAGATTGTAGAGGGGAGAGTTTAGTAAGGGGAAGACCGATTAGTAAGGAGTTACAGTAGTCAAGACGAGAGTGAATCAGGACAACAATAAGTGTCTTTAGTGTATCTGTGGTAAGGAAAGGGCGGATTCTGGAGATGTTTTTGAGGTGGAGATGATATGAGCGTGCGAGTGATTGGATATGGAGGGTGAAGGAAAGGTCTGAGTCAAACAAAACCCCGAGGCAGTGGACATACTGTCTAGGAGTTATGGTAAGGCCAGACACTGCAATGGAGATATCAGGGACAGATCTATTAGATGGTGGAAACAGCAGTAGTTCAGTCTTTGAGAGATTCAGTTTCAGATAGAGCGAAGACATGATATTTGAGACAGCAGAGAGGCAGTCACTGGTGTTCTGTATTAGTGCAGGGGTGATGTCACGGGATGACGTATATAATTGGGTGTCATCAGCATAAAGATGGTACTGGAAGCCAAATCTAGTGATGATTTGTCCAATGGGTGCTGTGTAGAGGGAGAAGAGCAGGGGATCTAGGACCGAGCACTGAGGAACCCCAACGGCAAGGGGAAGAGGGGAAGAAACAGAGCCCGCAAATGATACACAGAAAGTGCAGTCAGAGAGATAAGAGGAGAACCAGGAGAGAGCGGTGTCTGTGATGCCGACAGAACGGAGCATAGTGAGGAGGAGTTGATGGCCAACAGTGTCAAATGCTGCTGAGAGATCTAGAAGAATAAGAAGAGAGAAGTCACCTTTGGATTTAGCCGTCAGGAGATCATTGGAGACTTTTGTGAGGGCCGTTTCAGTAGAGTGCAGAGTGCGGAAGCCAGATTGTAAGGGATCAAGAAGAGAGTTAGCAGAAAGATAGCAGATTAAACGAGAATAGACCAAGCCTTCCAAGATTTTGGAGATAAAAGGAAGGTTAGAGACAGGTCGATAGCAGCACAGGATGGGTCAAGGGAGGATTTCTTCAGTAGTGGGGTTATGACAGCATGTTTGAAAGAGGATGGGAAAATTCCAGAAGAGAGAGAGAGGTTAAATATTTTAGTAAGGTAAGTCGTGACAGCAGGCGACAGAGACTGGAGAAGGTGTGAGGGGAAAGGGTCACTACTGCAGGTCCTAGGGCGAGAAGAGGAAAGTAGCTGAGATACTTCCTCCTCTGTAACAGGTTCAAAAGATGAGAATGAACAGTCTGAAGTGTGGCTGGTGAGGGGGTCAGTCCCACCTGGGGATTGGGCAGTTATTTCCTGACGGATCTTATCAATTTTATCATGGAAATAAGAGGCCAGGTCATCTGCGCTAAGGTCTGTGAATGGCATCTGCACCTTAGGGGTGAGTAAGGAATGAAAAGTTTCAAATAGCCTTTTAGGGTTACAGGAGAGAGAAGAGATGAGAGTGGTGAAATAGGCTTGTTTGGCTAGGTGAAGGGCAGAATTATAGGTTTTAAGCATAAATTTAAAGTGGAGGAAGTCTGCAGGTATACGTGATTTTCTCCACAGACGTTCAGCACACCTAGAGCACCGCTGAAGAAAATGTGTCTGTGGCGTGTGCCAGGGTTGCTGCCTCCTGCGTCTAACCTTACAAGTGGAGGGGGGAGCCGCCTCATCCAATGCACTCTTAAGGCTTTCATTATAGTGACTGGTGGCCAAATTGGGACAGGAGAGTGAAGAGATGGGGACAGAGAGGACTGTAGAGTATCTGAGAGGTGCTGGGTGTTAATAGAACGTAAATTCCTATATGTATGATGAGTAGGTGTGTCCTGTGAAGGAGAGGAAGCACTGATGGTGAGAGACAGAAGGTTATGGTCAGAGAGTGGCAGAGAAGAGTTAGTAAATTTAAAAACTGTGAGGAGAGAATGGAAGACAAGATCAATGGTGTTGCCATCTACATGTGTGGTGGAAGTGGAAAGTTGTGAAAGACCAAAAGACGTGGTTATTGAGAGAAACTGTGAGGCAGCTGGGGAGACAGGGGTGTCAGTGGGGATGTTAAAGTCACCCATGATGAGGGTAGGAATTTCACTGGATAAAAAGAGGGGAAGCCAACGAAGGAGTGGCTTCGTAAGAAGCTTTTCAAGGTCCTGGAGTGGCCTAGCCAGTCTCCAGATCTCAACCCCAAAGAAAACCTTTGGAGGGAGTTGAAAGTCCGTGTTGGCCAGCCACAGCCCCAAAACATCACTGCTCTAGAGGAGATCTGCATGGAGGAATGGGAGAACATACCAGCAACAGTGTGTGCCAACCTTGTGAAGACTTACAAAAAACATTTGACCTCTGTCATTGCCAACAAAGGATATATAACAAAGTATTGAGATGAACTTTTGTTATTGACCAAATACTTATTTTCCACCATAATTTGCAAATAAATTCTTTAAAAATCAGACAATGTGATTTTCTAGATATGTTTTCTCACTTTGTCTCTCATAGTTGAGGTCTACCTATGATGACAATTGCAGGCCGGCCTCATCTTTTTAAGTGGGAGAACTTGCACAATAGGTGGCTGACTAAATACTTTTTTTCCCCACTGTAGCTAACTCCTGCCTTCAGGATACACAAAAGCAGAGCCAGATAGCGCAGAGAAAGACCACATAACACAGTAGTAGATTATAGCTGTCAAAACCATAAGTTATAGTAGTTTTAGGTGTGAAATGGATGTCCGGGATTCCTGAGAACATAGACATGTATAGGCAGACATAAATCTCAACCATCTTGGATTTAGAGGGAAAGTCCCATATTCTTTGGGAAGGACCGGCGCAGAACCCAAAGAAAACCTAAAGAGAAAGTAAAGAAGAGATGGAGTGAGCACAGGAAAAAAAAACTGAGAAATAAGATGAAATCCGGTGTTCACTAATAAGCAGTAAAGGGGATTTCCAGTGAAAATATTTAATGGAACTTATAGAAGTAATACTTTTTTCTTGCTGGAAATTCATTTAAAGAGGCATGAGGAAAGGTATGCTATTTACATGGACAAACAATAACCATATAACGGGTTACACTGATCAGATCAGTTCAGTTATAGTCCTTGCTGTTTCTACATGTTGCAAAAAGGATGCCCAGTAGCAATGTTAAATTCTGTAAAGACAACTTTCATAATCTACACCAAGTCCTAATCTAAGACACATCAGACGCATTTAAATGTCCTATGTAGAAGGAACCTTTTTACCTTACACCAGGCTCGATCTTCCTGCAGTCATTGGTGGCTGACTAAATACTTTTTTTCCCCACTGTATATATTTTCCAGGCAACAGTTTTTCCAAAGGCATATTTCTTCTGCCCGTCTTTAGTGATAATTTGTAACATGCTCTATGTTCCGTGATCCACTAATAATTTGTACATATCTTCCTTCCTGATCACAACCTCCAATTCCAATCTCCAGCACGTCACTTGGGCTGCGCCTGTGCTCTGGAATTTACTACCTCATGTAATCAGAATTAGTTAGTAATTATTAATTACTGTAGCTTATACTATTTCTTAATGCATTAGTTCACCTTTGCAGCACACAACCCACCTTCCTGGCCTAACACTTATCTACACAGCTGCTTTTAATCTTTGCTCCCATTGATCTTTTTACTGATGGCTGAGTGACTTTGCTAATGCAAAGGTTCTTTAAAGTTCCCTCAACTACATGTAGCTGATAAACTGTACACTATATTTTAGGACCAAAGATAAACAATATGGTTATATTACCTGTAAAGAAAAATCCAGTCTCCACTAGAGCACAGGGTTTTATTAAAGCATATGTAGGCCAAGAGGTAAAGGATTGTAGTCTAGTCTGTTCATTTTCCATGGATTTCATGACATCTTTCTGACTGATCTCCTTTTGCTGCACACGAATATCATACATTGGTATATTACCGACATCTTGGCCCTGAATGAAGGCACAGGAGGGATTAAACCTCATATGTCTTTCCATTGGAGTAGACACTAAAGACTCCTTGCACAGGACCAACCCACAGCAGAAACACTGGCAACTGTTCTTCAAGTCAGTTCGGAAGAATCCAGCTGAAGCCAGCTCTTTTGGGCACCAGGCTGAGAAAGGATCTTGAGCCCAGTGGCTTTTCAGTCTCTTCAGTTCACTTCTCATTGAGTAGTTGGGCTGTGTAGACAACTGTTCTCTTATTTTTCTGTGGGTTTCTTCCATCCTATGAACAGCTTTGCCAAAATCAATATGGCTCATAAATGGAGGTAAAGGCACACTATATGCTGCATCAAACTCGGATATATTTATTAGGTCCATCTTCTAGAAGTCTTAGACAACACAATGCAGCACCTAACCTTTAGTAAGCTTCAAGTTTTTGTAGAATTTTTTCACGTCCTGCAAAGTGGTAATAAAAAGTTATCAGAGCTGTGTCTGGTGTCCATAACATGACCAAGACAGATTTTTACAGGAAGTAAACAATAAAGATTCTTAGTGAATGACTGCAAGTAAAGATGTTACAAAACCATAAGGAAGTCATATAGAAAATATGCTAAAAAGCTTGTCAACATTTTTACCCATAACAAATCTGCTAAAACTGCAATACCCATTTGAAGAAGACCTATTACCACCGCCACCACCTCCAATTCTTTGTATCTTTCAATAGGCGACGCTCCACTGATTGTGGTGCAGTTGGAATTTTTTTCCCAGCACCCGGTATGCTAATTCGGCTATGTACTGTCAGGTGAGCGGCCCCAGGTTGTTTGCTCTAGTTTGCTGGCTGTGAACTTTAGACTAGACATTCTGAAACTGCATTAGTTTTATCAAAGTGCCTGTTGCTGTTTGATAAATCTGGCGTATTGTTAAGCTCTATTCACAAGACTGTGGATATTGGCCATCTGACAGACATTTGTTCAATGGATATCACACGGCTGCATTAAAATTCATTCATGTGAATGGGGGCTATACAGCTATATGCAAATATAAACTCATTTTTTTTCAGTAGTAGCTTGCTAACTAGCCCTTGCTTCTGATTGTTTCTGTCCTGGGGTCCTGTCAGTAGTCTGCTGCCTGGCTGTTGCCTTTAACTAGGGCCCTTTCAGCTGTGTGAGCCAGACATATACCAGCCCACGCAGCAGGAGACCTCAGGCTGCAGCAGGATGATTAGTTATTGGGGCCCCTGCAGTGTGATTAAGAAGATGGGGCCCAGGGAGGAAGAATACTGGTTGGCTTGACTGCATCTAGATGTCATATCACATAATAATATACTGGGTAGTGTCTACCCATTATATTATACTGACACATAACCTGGTTACGACCTATTGACATGGCAGGACTGGTTAGGACTTATTCTATATTTTTAGAATAACTTGGATTACACATCTTTAATGAAGTATCTCTAGCTGTACCAGAAATAGTAGTTTTATCAAATATAATATGAAAAACCATGCATACAGTTCTTATATAGCCTTTAAATGTCTTATACAGATCAAATAAACCCATTAACAAATAATATATGAAAAACACCAATCAGTCGCAGTCTTCCAAGTAACTTATTGAAATAAGGCAGCAGTGTCGTGATCCTCTGACAGATTAGAATATCGAACATTAAGATTTACCAGTTTGAGGAAAACAAATGGAAGACTTTTACTTTGTATCCATCATCATTGACTGCTATGTTAAATTAAAAATGGAAGGCACAAAAAAATTGGAAAACTGATGGAAGGCAGAAAGAAATTGAAAACTGATGGAAGGCACCTTCTAGTTTTAACATTAACAATTTAACAATGCAGTCAGTGATAACAAATACAAATGGCAAGCCTTTTACTGTTATTGTATAACATATATTGAAGTTAGATTAACAATATTCCCACATAATACTTACCGAAAAGAGCAGCAATGTCCCCAAGAGAAATGTCATCGAAGTGTATTCATCTTTCCAAGAGATGCTACTGACATGTGTGATATGATGTTTCTCCTCGCAGTCACAAGATAAAACTGAAGAGGAAATAACAATGAGTAAAAATATGTAGTTGCATTTATGACGTTGTATTTACTGTTATTCTAGGGCAATGAACAGCTAAAAGTATTTCCTGTTTTCAGAAGGAGAACACAAGGTTACATAATCCTAAGTGACTACTATACTGAGCAAGGTAGAGTGCGAATAAGGCCCCACGTTGCGGAAACACAGCTTTTTTAGTTGCATATTTTGCTGCAGTTTTTTTAGCCAAAGCCAGGAGTGGATTGAGCAGAAGGGACTTCTTATATATTTCCCATTTCTTTTTGTAGCCATTCTTGGCTTTGGCTCTAAAACCATAGCAAAATCTGCAACACAAAAAAGCTGCGTTTCCACAACGTGGGGCCTCAGCCTAAGGTGGTAGAAACCACCCCCCACCACAAAAAAGGCCTTAGGTGGGGGATTTTGTTGGATCCCTACCCAAGAATGTCTTGTGTTTCTGTTCTGGATATTTGTACTTTTATGTCTTATTGCACATTATATAATGTGTGTTGCACTTTTTATTGTCACGTAAATGCTTGTTGCACTGTATGATGTATCACTGTCACTTGAATTATGTTTGGTCAAAGCAAACTGATAATATTGTGTGCAGGGGCCACTATGGGGCATAACAGTGTGTGCAGGGGCCACTATGGGGCATAATACTGTGTGCAGGGGCCTCTATGGGGCATAATACTGTGTGCAGGGGCCGCTATGGGGCATAATAGTGTGTGCAGGAATGAGGGGAATGTGGTTTGTGTGGAGGGGGCGGTTGCCGGGGGACAGGGACATGTCAACTGTTCGCTTTGGGGCCCAGCCATTCCTAGTTACGCCACTGTGTATAATGGAAAGATCTGCACTTTGCGCTTCCAAACCACTCCTGGTTTTGGCTCACAATCTTTAATGCAAATATTTCTACATAACATTCATTTCATTTGTCAGAAGATCAAAAGAACTGAGGGTAAAACTGTCAGAATGATTGATGTAGACAAAACACTTTCCATTTGCATCAGTCATGATTGACTGCAGTGTTAACAAAACTGATGGAAAGTCCCTTCGTCTGCTTTCAGTTTGTTAGCCGGAAGGAAAGCCCTGCAGAAGGCGCTGAGTTTTTATGAACGAAACATGAATCCACTCAGGGCCAGCATCAGCACCCGGCATACCCAGGCAAGTGCCGGGGCCCCATGCTCCTGAAGGGGCCCACTCAACTGCAGGGTACTGACTGTTACTGCGTAACGATCGCCGTCGCAGGGGATGCAACCGCGACCGGACCCGGTGGGGGTATAGGGCCCGCGGCCAGTTGGAGATGGCCGGGGCCCTGGACCACTATGATAGCAGTCGGGGAAAGCCTGGTTCCCCTACCGCTATACATATTGCAAATGAAAAGGGGCCCCGGCATGTCACCAAGGGAGGTGACTTAAAATAATAAATACTTATACTCACCTCTTCTGGGATCGGCATCCTTCCCGAGGCCACGCTGAGGACTGTGATTAGGCCCCATCAGTCGCATGAGGTGCAGTGACGTAATGATGTCAGTGCGCCCCCACGTGACCACTGAGGACCAATCACAGGCCTCAGCAGGAACGTCTGAAGATGCTGAAGACAGCAGGACAGACCAAGGATGCCCAGGAAAGGTAATGCAAGGTGAGTATAAGTGTTTGTTATTTTTATTCACCTTCCCTAGGCCTCCAAATATTATACTCTGGGGTCTGAGGAGACCCCAGAGTATAATAATAGAACCCGTACGGAGGGGGGCTGTTGGGAGCATATAATACTGTGTGGGGGCCCCTGCTGAGCATATAATACTGTGTGGGGGGGTCACTGCTGGGCATATAATACTGTGTGGGAGCCACTATGCAGTATATAATACTGTGTGGGGGCCACTACTCGGCATATAATACTGTGTGGGGGCCACTGCTGGGCATATAATACTGTGTGGGAGCCACTGTGGAGCATATAATACTGTGAGGGGACCACTGTGAAAAATATAATGCTGTGTGGGGGCCACTGTGGAGCATGTAATACTGTGAGGGGCCACTGTGGAGCATATAACACTGCTTGGGGACCACTGTGGAGCATATAATACTGCATTGGGTCCACTGTGGAGCATATAATACTGCGTGGGGGCCACTGTGGAGCATATAATACTGCATGGGGGCCACCATGAAGTATATAATACTGTGTGGGGGCCACTGTGGATTATATAATACTGTGTGGGGGCCACTGTGAAGTATATAATACTGCGTGGGGGCCGCTGTGGAGTATATAATACTGCGTGGGGACCACTGTGGAGTATATAATACTGTGTGGGGGCCACTGTGGAGTATATAATACTGTGTGGGGGCCACTGGGGAATATATAATACTGTGTGGGGGCCACTGTGGGTTATATAATACTGTGGGGCCCCCACAGTATTATATGATCCACAGTGGCCCCCACACAATATCATATGCTCCACAGTGACCCCCACAGTGGGGGATCACCGTGGAGCATATGATACTGTGTGGGGGTCACTATGGAGCATATGATACTGTGTGGGGCCACTGTGGAGTATATAATACTGTGTGGGGGCCACTGGGAAGTATATAATACTGTGTGTGGGCCACTGTGGAGTATATAACATTGTGTGGGGGCCACTGTGGAATATCTAATACTGTGTGGGGGCCACTGTGGAGTATATAATACTGTGTGGGGGCCACTGTGGAGCATATAATATTGTGTGGGGGCCACTGTGGATCATATAATACTGTGCGGGGGTCACTGTGGAGCATATGATACTGTGTGGGGGCCACTGTACAGTGACACTATTAACAGTATCAGGCCCTGTTCACACGTTGGCATCAGACACTGATTTTGCAGCAGATTCCTCCCTCATTTTGCCTCCTATTGAAACTAATTGGAGCAGGAAGCTGGAAAAAAGTGTCCTGCTGGACCTTGCCACAGATTCTGCAGCTGATTCGGAAGCCAAGGCTTGAGACTCCGCACTGGTTAGACTCATTCATTTAGGCCTAATCAGCGGTGGAAAACCGCAAGAGAATGCTGAAGATAAACAAGAATCCGAGGCAGATGTCCGCCTCAAGTTCCTCTTTACTTTCCGATGTCTGAACAGGTTGTACAATATCTACTTGTATGGACTGTATTACACTCCACTCCAGTAAGTCCGCCTCAGCAAAAAACACCCAATTTCGATTGTTTCTTTTGCTGTATTATATGAGTTACTCCAAAAGGGGCCCACTGGGGTTCTGTTGCCCAAGGGCCCACACAAACCTGGAGCCCGACCTAAATCCACTGTTTTTCCCAAAATGGAGCAGCTGCTAATCTGCTGTGATGTACAGTAGCAGCGCTGTAGATGAGATTTTGCTGAGGGTGTTACCTGCAGATTTTAACCTTTGCAATGTAAATGTTAAAAACTGAAGGGAAGATTGCAGAAGAAACCTGCAGGTGAGCTGTGAAAAATTCTGCAGCATGTACATACTGCGAGGCACTGGTTTTAGAATTTGGAATTGTAAAAGGCATACAGTGGGGAAAAAAAAGTATTTTGTCAGCCACCAATTGTGCAAGTTCTCCCACTTAAAAAGATGAGGCCGGCCTGTATTTGACATCTTAGGTAAACCTCAAATATGAGAGACAAAATGAGAAAACAAATCCAGAAAATCACATTGTCTGATTTTTAAAGAATTTATTTGCAAATTATGGTGGAAAATAAGTATTTGGTCAATAACAAAAGTTCATCTCAATACTTTATGTATCATTTGTTGGCAATGACAGAGGTCAAACGTTTTCTGTAAGTCTTCACAAGGTTGGCACACACTGTTTCTGGTATGTTGGCCCATTCCTCCATGCAGATCTCCTCTAGAGCAGTGATGTTTTTTTGGGGCTGTCGCTGGGCAACATGATAGTAGTATAATGTTGTACCGTGTTAGCCATTGAAAGTAGTGGAATAGTGAAGAAATCAGGCGATACCTTTTAGAGGCTAACTGAGTATATTTATAAGTAAGCTTTCAGGAGTACTAGCTAGCTCCCTGGGCAACATGGACTTTCAACTCCCTCCAAAGGTTTTCTATGGGGTTGAGATCTGGAGACTGGCTAGGCCACTCCAGGACCTTGAAATGCTTCTTACGAAGCCGCTCCTTCGTTGCCCTGGCGGTGTGCTTGGGATCATTATCATGCTGAAAGACCCAGCCACGTTTCATCCTCAATGTCCATGCTGATGGAAGGAGGTTTGCACTCAAAATCTCACGATACATGGCCCCATTCATTCTTTCATGTACACGGATCAGTCGTTCTGATCCCTTTGCAGAGAAACAGCTCCAAAGCATGATGTTGCCACCCCCATGCTTCACAGTAGGTATGGTGTTCTTTGGATGCAACTCAGCAGTCACTCTCCTCCAAACACGATGAGTATTTAGTCAGCCACCAATTGTGCAAGTTCTCCCACTTAAAAAGATGAGAGAGGCCTGTAATTGACATCATAGGTAGACCTCAATTATGAGAGACAAAATGAGAAAATAAATTCAGAAACTCATATTGTCTGATTTTTAAAGAATTTATTTGCAAATTATGGTGGAAAATAAGTATTTGGTCACCTACCAACAAGCAATATTTCTGGCTCTGACAGACCTGTAACTTCTTCTTTAAGAGGCTCCTCTGTCCTCCACACATTACCTGTAGTAATGGCTCCTGTTTGAAATTGTTATCAGGATAAAAGACACCTGTCCACAACCTCAAACAGTCACACTCCAAACTCCACTATGGTGAAGACCAAAGAGCTGTGGAAGGACACCAGAAACAAAATTGTAGACCTGCACCAGGCTGGGAAGACTGAATCTGCAATAGACAAGCAGCTTGGTGTGAAGAAATCAACTGTGGGAGCAATAATTAGAAAATGGAAGACATACAAGACCACTGATAATCTCCCTAGATCAGGGGCTCCAGCAAGATCTCTCCCCATGGAGTCAAAATGATCCCTGCAGAAAGCTGGGACTAATGTAACAAAGGCTACCGTCAGTAACACACTACGCCGCCAGGGACTCAGATCCTGCAGTGACAGACATGTCCCCCTGCTTAAGCCAGTACATGTCCGGGCCCGTCTGAAGTTTGCTAGAGAGCATTTGGATGTTCCAGAAGAGTATTGGGAGAATGTCATATGGTCAGATGAAACCAAAGTAGAACTGTTTGGTAGAAACACAACTCGTCGTGTTTGGAGGAGAGTGAATGCTGAGTTGCATCCAAAGAACACCATACCTACTGTGAAGCATGGGGGTGGCAACATCATGCTTTGGGGCTCAGTGTACATGAAAGAATGAATGGGGCCATGTATTGTGAAATTTTGAGTGAATTTTCAGAAAACGTTTGACCTCTGTCATTGCCAACAAAGGATATATAACAAAGTATTGAAATGAACTTTTGTTATTGACCAAATACTTATTTTCCACCCTAATTTGCAAATAAATTCTTAAAAAATCAGACAATGTGATTTTCTGGATTTGTTTTCTCATTTTGTCTCTCATAGTTGAGGTCTACCTATGATGACAATTACAGGCCGGCCTCATCTTTTTAAGTGGGAGAACTTGAACAATTGGTGGCTGACTAAATACTTTTTCCCCCACTGTATATATATATATATATATATATATATATATATTTCACACAAATTACATTTATATTTTGACAGAATTGTTTGATGCAGTGGAAATAGAGAAAAATCTGCAACAGTATATGTATGGCATGGCTCAAAGCTATTACATTGCAGCAGACATCCCCCTCTAACTCAACTCTGACTTTGTGTGAAGAGGAGGAAGGTGGAGAATGTTAACATAACACAGGTAATTTTATTATGGCGGTGCCTGCACTTCTAGCTGCAATTAAGTGCTGGGAAACTCTATGAGCAGCTATTAGCAGATCCTGCTGCTGTCACTGGCGTCCTCTCTGCCGTAGAGAAACACTGTAACTGGCATTCGGTCCAGGGGAATTGCCTTTTATCCTTCTATAAAAGGATACTGAAAGAATAGCACTAAAAATCATTAATTTCATTTGTTTTCTGTACTTCTAAATTACTTATTTAAAACACCAATCCACATGATATTTAATGTGAACCGCCTGGAGCACATCCACCTCACCACTTATCAACTAGCCCCAGATAGCTCACTCCTTGCTATAATCAATAAATGCAATATTATTATCCTACAACCATTCCCCTATCCTTCCATCCCTTCCCAATCATCCCACACCCACCCTTCCCTAACCCATGGTTGTGGGAAACAAAAACCAACATCAACTCATACTCCTACGCTAAGCATTCATTTCTTTCTCCATATTGCTGGCAAACATTCCAACCTTTTTTAACTAGAATTTTATCTCTTGTATTTTCCAGTTTACAAAATTCAAACCTCATAATATCATTAACTAAAGGGAAACATTTAGCTTTGTTCATATATTACAAAGTTACTTCAATTACATGTAGGGTAGATTTACCTATACTGTTTAAGTTTTAGACAGTACAAACTTAGACTAGATCATTTTAAAATGCACCAAATTTATCACAGTAAGTGATGCTGGATGACTCCCTGTTACTGTCTAGTCTAAGATTGCAACCCTAAAGAGCTGGCTTATTTTTCAAAAAATAGGGCCACATTGTTTTCTAAACAAACCCATCCCCCTTCTGGTAAGCCCCACCGACTTGTTAACTAGCACAGAATTTGTCCAAAACCACTAATGTGGTGTAAAGTGTTTACAACAGGTTTTATTTTGAGCAAGCTGTGCAAGAATTTTTGATGCATTTTCAGGGCAGCATTTTAGCTCAGTGGTCAGTGCTGGAGTCCTAGGTTTGAATCCAAAAAAGTGTTTGTGTGGGTTTCCTCGGGGTATTCCAGTTTCCTCCCACACTCCAAAGACATACTCATAGGGAATGTAGATTGTAAGCCCTATATGGGACAGTGATTGACAACATCTGTAAAGCGCTGCAGAATATGATGGTGCTATATAAGTAAGCAAAATTAACACATTTTCAATGCTTAAACTGCCCCATAGTGTATTCTACAGTCTAATTATTTATGCCTTTAATACTCTATGTTTGGAGGAAAAGACAAAAACTGTTCAAAATAAATATTTAAGCTCTTAGACTGAGGATGATTCTCTTTCATAGCATTGAACATGTCCAGATCATCTTTATCAAGCAGCCAGCCGTACATTATTATCTTCACCAAACTGGGCAGTCTAGACACAAATCTGACAAAGGCAGTCACAGTGGTAGCATGACACTTGATATCTTTAGAATTCCCTAGTTCCATATTTAGGTGGCTTAACTCTGGCATGTGTTTTGCTTGTTCAAAGAATACTGTCCATCCCGATTCTGTGATATTGTAATGACATTTCAGTTCAAGTTGTTGAAGCTTTTTCAGGTTTCCAGAATTTGCTTCTTTTGCTACAAAATTGAAATACAAAACATATTTAATTACAAATAACTTTCAGAATGAAGGTCTGTGAGGATTGTATTCTAATATTCATAGCAATACAGAATTTGTTTGTTGTGGTTGGAGGTTAGGAAGTGCTTGATTCTCAGGTATGTAAAGAAGCAAGTGGAGGGTAGGGAAAAGGTGGATTGCAGAGACTGGAATGGGATCAACGATTCTTCACTCCACATCTGTGAGATAGAGGTGATACCCGACGATTTCCAGATGGATAAATTGAGATCTAGAATTGCTAACTCCAAGAATTCAATCGGGGCCCTCTTAACGTTTAGTGACTGTTTCTTTCCTATAGAGTGGTGGATATGTCGCCAGCTGTCTATAAGGTGTTTTAGAATTGGAGATGTAAGTGAAGGTACCTCCTCAGTCCAGAGGGAGTAGAGAAGCCAAGATTGGAGGTTGTGATGTGGAATCATATAAGACTCGATACGTAACCAGGATTTGTGAGCGTTGTTGTGCCACCAGTCCTTTAGAGTAGAAAGGTGTGAGGCCATATAGTAATCATAGATGTTTGGTACTCCCAAACCTCCTACTCCCCGTTTCCTGTGCATAATAGAAGATGGGAGTCTTGGTTTCTTGGAATTCCAGATAAGCTTGTTGAGCATAGCGTTAGTTTTCTGGAGGAATATAAGAGGGGGAGCTACAGGAATAGTTCTGAATAGGTATAAGATTTTTGGAAGCAGCATCATTTGAAAGGCAGATATCCTGCCTAGCCATGACAGGGTATGTTTTGAGTAAGATTGGAACTCTCTCTCTAGATCTATCAGTCGATACATGTAATTGGCTTTGGCCGCTTGTGTAATAGAGGGAGGGATCTTTATTCCCAGGTAATCCAAGTCTGTTGACCTCCAATCATAAGGAAATTCCTCCTTAAGCCGTTCCAGAAGTGGCTTGGGGACTCCCAACGGGAGAATTTGCGTTTTAGACTCATTAATTTTATAAAAGGAGAGGGCTCCATATTCTTTGAGAATTCCGATAGCAGCTGACAGAGAGGATTCTGGGTGAGTCAGGGACAATATGATATCATCCGCGTAGAGGGAGATGAGATGAGATGAATCCAAGATTTTCAGTCCTTGAACTCTGTCGCTTTGCCTCAGGGTCTGCGCCAATGGCTCAATGGTGAGTATAAAAATCAAGGGAGAAAGGGGGCATCCCTGTCTCGTTCCATTCCTTATAGTAAAGCTATCCGACAGTGTACTGTTGGTAAACACTCTGGCCGATGGACAGGAATACAGATTGGATATAGCAGTGAGGATAGGGCCAGAGAATCGCATTCTCTGCAGGACAGAAAAGGCGAAGGACCAGTTAATCCGATCAAACGCCTTCTCGGCATCCAAGGCTACCATCAGGGCTGGAGTCCTCCTGCGTTCCAGAAGATCTATCAGATGGAGGACACGTCTGGTGTTATCTGGAGCCTGGCGGCCCTTGACGAAGCCCACTTGGTCTGCACCAACTAAATCTGGGAGAATGGGAGCCAGCCGAGCTGCTAAGATCTTCGCATAGAACTTGAGGTCCGAGTTTAGCAGCGAGATTGGCCTGAAATTCTGCGGTACATCAGCCGGTTTGCCTTTTTTAGGGAGGGTGATAATTAGTGCCACCAGGGATTCGCGTGGAAGCGGTGCACCTGACATAGCGTGGTTGAAGAAGTTCATGAGATATGGGGCAAGTATTTGTTGAAAGTAAATTAGATACTCGTTAGAGAAACCATCTGGCCCTGGGGATTTGCTCTTAGGTAAGGACTGTATGGTTTTCAGAACTTCTGGGAGAGTAATAGGGGCGTTTAGGGCCGAGAGATGGTCATCTGTCAGGCCTGGTAATTTTAGGTTGCCCAAGAAGCCGGACACCAAAGTGGAATGATCTGGCGGGAGAGGAGTATGTTCTTGTAGATTATAAAGCTGTGCGTAGTAATCTTTAAAGGAATTGGCGATGTCTCTCGGGTCTGTTAATTGTACTTTGGTTATAGGATGCTTGATGTATGGGATCCTTGATTTAGCTGCTCTTGCTCGTAGTTGTCTAGCCAACAATCTGCCGGCTTTGTTGCTTTGGGAGTAAAATCGAGCTTTAGATTTTTTCAGAGCTTTTTCGTAGTCTTGTAGCAGAAGCAAACGTAGATGTTGTCTAACCTGGTTGAGTTGTTCCGAAGTGGTCGGATTAGGGTTACTTTTGTTTGCAGCTTCCACAGTACGAAGTGTAGACATTGCCTCCTTAATTGCTTTCTGACGTTCTTTTTTATTCCCATGCGCTATTTTTATAAGTGTGCCACGGATGTACGCTTTATGAGCATTCCAGAGAGTATAGGGGTCATCGGTAGAGGTGGAGTTTGTCTGGAAATAATCCTGGAGGTCTTTTTCTATTATCGGGCGATAATTAGGATGACTCATGAGGTAAGTGTTATTTCTCCAGAGTCTAGTAGAGGAAGGTGGTGTCTTTTCTTCTATAGTGAGAGTAATAGCTGCGTGGTCAGACCACGTGATTGATTCAATTGTAGATTTTATGGAACTCATCAGGGTCGGAAGGTCTACCAAGAACATATCGATGCGGGAATAGGAGCCATGGACTGCTGAGAAATAGGTAAAGTCCCTTTCGCCCGCATGATGCGCGCGCCATATATCATGTAGATTTTCATTATGCGGAAATTGATGCAGGCAGGAGGTGCTCTCCCTACTGGTGTTAGTCGAATCCAGAGAAGGATCCATTATGTTGTTAAAGTCTCCACAAATTATTAATTCACCTTGTTGGATGTCTTGAATTTGTCGTTGGACTTTATGCAGAAATGCCAGGGTCTTTCGGTGCGGAGCGTATACATTGACTATTGTAAAGGGGGCATTGTTGAGGAGGCAAACAATGATGAGGAATCTGCCTTGGGGGTCTGCTCTTTGTGCTGTCAAAGAGAATGTCACGGAGTCTCTAAAGGCGACAAGGACTCCACGTTTTTTCGATTGGTGGTGTGCATGGCAGATTACAGGGAAGGAGGGATGTTTTAGCCTGAAGGCGTCCTTTTGTAGAAGGTGAGTTTCTTGCGCACAAAACACGTCCGCAGAAAGTGAGAGAGCCTCCTTCCAGATGTATGCACGCTTCTGTGGGCTATTGAGGCCTCGGACATTGAGAGAGGCCAATTTAAGCACCATATTGTCACTGTAAAGTGAGAACGTCCGGAGTGTGTTAGGTCCTCAGAAGAAGGGTAGGCAGTGTCGCAAGTGAGAAGATCAATAAACAAAATGAGTGAACAAACGGTTCAAAGACGAATACAGGTTGACTGTATGTTTGGGGGTATCTATTAGAGGCCTGCCGGTTAAGCAACTAGAGCAAAGGGAGGTTGTGCACCTAAGTATAGAGGTGTAGCCATCCTGGAAAATCATTTATGATTTGTAGGAGATCCTCGTCCTGCAGTTGAGGGATGGGAGGCACTTGCCGTATCTTGAGGAGATGATATTGGTATCCTCCAGGTCGATAGCAATGCTTTACCCTGATTCAGGTTGTGGATGGTGAAGGTGGTCCCTTCTTTCAGGATGATCAACTTCACAGGAAACCCCCATCTATATTGAATTTTATTTTTTCGGAGCGTTGTCGTGACCGGGAGCAATTCCCTGCGGAGGCGTAGGGTTGTAGCGGAGAGGTCTGTGTAGAGCTGTACATCTCTGAATTTGGGAGGCCAAGATTTCTGCTTGCGAGCTGCTTCTAATAATTTTTCTTTAACATGAAAGAAGTGAAATCTAGCCAATACGTCTCTTGGGATCTCATCTCCTAGGTGTCTGGGGCGAGGAAGCCTATGCGCTCTGTCAATAATGATATCCGTGTTTGAGGAGTCGGGCAGTAAAAATTTGATATATTCCTGTAGGTATGGAAACAGATCAGCTGTTTGAACCTGTTCTGAAATGCCTCTGAATTTGATGTTGTTTCTACGGGAACGGTCTTCCATATCGGCCATCTTCGCCTTGAGGTTTTCAACATCGTCTTCAAGGTCATTGTGTGCATCAATGATTTTGTTATGTGACGTAGCTAGGTCGCCCATCTTAGTCTCAATATGCGTTACTCGCTTATCCAGTGCACTGACCGAGGACTGGAGAGGCTGTAGCAGCTGTGTAAAGTCCGCTTGAAGGGAGCAGCGGAGGGCTAAGAGCATGTCTCTCAGCGTATGTTCAGAGGCGGGTCCGCTGGTGGTTGGGAAGCCGTCTAGGCCAATCGGTGGTACGGATGTAGAGGCCTCAAAGGAAGGTTGGTCTTTGGAATAATCTAGGTCTCCAGGAAGTTCCATCCGAGGCTTTTGTTTAAGTGGGCTAGTATTCGGAGACAGTGGCTGTCGCAGAAGAGAGCTCCGCTCCTTGGTGGATTGAGCCGATGTAGAGTAGTTTTGCTGTGTTGCATATCGGATATCGTCAGGGGTGGGAGGTAGATGAAGATCCATCAGTTCTTCGGCGTGGTTAAAGTCTGCCCCCTCTATGATTGTCGCAGTAATTCCTGCAGCAGTCGTGGGCATTGAGGGTATAAGCTCTATTTGGACAGTGGGTGGGAGGCCCGGTTCTCCGTCTACGCCACGGTCCCACTCAAAATAATTAGTCAGGTTATTGTCCGGTTTTTTGGCGGGTTTCCTACCCTTCACCATATTGGCAGGTAATTATCTCCAATAAATTCAACGTTTAGAGGTATGATATACCAGAACAGGCTATTTGTCGCTAATGGTTGCTAGAAGGTGCACTAAATCCCCAAAACTAGGTCGCCATCACCCAGAAGGTAGGAACCAGTGAGAATTCTGTGAGGAGGATGCGAGCTACGGCTCGGTGATATTGCAGCCAGAGATTGAGGTATGGAAGCCAATTGATAATCACAGAGCTGAAGTGGCGGTGTAGGCCTGTAGAGGGCAAGGATCCTGCAGAGTAGGAGTGCCAGTGAGGGTCCGTTTAGGGCCTAGTTATGCCTAGATGGAAGGGAAGGCAGAGGACCAGGTCGGGGGTCTCCTTAATGCCTATGGAAGGCCTCAGCACTCCCCCTCCCCTTGCTGTCCGCAGTAGATATCCTACCTGGGAGCCGAGTCACAGACCTGGGACAGGCGAAGTCGTCCAGGGATGTAGGCCGCCTCCGCTGAGTGTCTGGGTCTGATGCTTCCTGCTTCAGGCCTCAGCGCGGTGTCCCCCGCTCCACGCGAGTCACCGCCCACGCGGCGGCCCGCACCACACGGAGGTATCGCCGCCGCTGCTCTCCGATCCTGCAGAGACGCAACGTCGGCAGCGGCAGAAGAAGCAGGGAAGAGCGCGGTGTCCGGGCCGGCCGGTATGTCAGTCGAGGTGTGGAGCAGATGCTGTGTCAGGAGCCCGGCGGTAAGGTAGGCCTCAAGTCCCCGTGCTACTTTCTCCCCGTGAAGGTGTCCTCCAAACTGCCACCGGAGTGTACCCCAAGGTGTAGGGGAAAGCCCGGAGGCAGGGGCCCGATATTGATGCTAGGATGCTGGTACAATCCTTTGGATCACGGAGCTGCTGGCAGGAACTCACAGAAATGCGTCCATTAACGTCGCCGGCTAGCCACGCCCCCAAAATATATACAAAAAAAAACAAAAAAAGGGGCGTAGGGGGGCGAAAAAAAAGAAGAAAACAAAATATACAATCCCCCCATAATATTTTTTTTAAAAACACCCCCCACCAATTTTTTTATAAAATATTTTTTAAATTTTTTAAAATATATTTTTTTTTTATTTTTTTTTTCTTTTTTTAAAAATATAAAAAAAATATATTTATAAAAAATATATTTTTTTATTTGTGTATTGGAAGTAACTTGTTTTAATATTCACAGCAATACAAGCAAGAGATTAGACTGTGGCTGGATCACATAACCTTATACACTAGCCTCACAGCATCTTTTGGGAATGGACATTTGCAAACATACTTTAATATATTCCTTGAGAGTGGTTATAGTATATGTTATCCGTCATTGCAGAAAAGCTGCTTTTTTGTAGAAGAGTTCACTGAGTTTTTTGAACCAAAGCCAGGAATGAATTTAGCAGAAGGGAGAAGTATAAGTGCTTTCTTTATATTTCATATTCCTTTTTGAGCCACTCTTGACTTTGCTTAAAAAAAAAAAAAAAAACACAGCAAAATCTGCAACAAAAGGCAGCTTTTCCACAATGTGTGGCGTTAGCCTAATACTCAGTTATATAATGCTACATAAAAGTAATAAACAAAAAAAAATGGGAAACATTCACAAGCAATTTAGAATCACTAATATTAACCAAGTCCCATCCATGGGACACGGTCCGTGTGTGAGCGGTAAGACCCGGACTCAACTGGGCCGTGTGCATAGGAGTCAATGCATCATAGTCAGTCATGACACTGTAAGCTCACGAACAGTCCGATCACTACAGTAATGAACTGACATAACGCTATCAGTACGTTACTGTAGTATAAATGAATAATAAGCACAGTAGTAAACCCCGAGGACACTGAGATTTGCTTTGTTTTTTTTGTTTTTCCCTTTTCATGTTCTAAAACCCAAAGCCATACGAGGGCTTGTTTTTTGTGGGGCACATTGTTAATTGTAATTTTCCATATAATGTATTGAGAAATGGTAAAAAATGATTGGTGTGGAGGATTGGGAAAAAAACTCAATTTTGCCATTGTTTTTTAAGGTGGTGGTTTTAAATAACATGTTGCCTTTATTCTGCGATGTCAGTATGATTATGGGGATACCAAATGTATACAGGCTTTTTATTTTATTTTTTGTTATGATTTATTACTTACGTACTCTTAGGATACAAATGGCCCACATTTATTAGTGTACAGTATTTGTACCTAATAATAATAATAACAACTTTATTTATATAGCCAACATATTCTTCAACACTTTACAAATCAGAGGGTGCATGGAGAGTATTTACAATGTGACAAAGAATATATAAATACTAAGTACATGGAGTACAGAGTAACTTCTAGATGGAGGGGACATGTTCTGAGGAATGGAGTAGAAAGGCTAGCTTAGGATAAGAAATGTTAGCGTAGTGTGCGGAGGTGTAGAACAATGTGAACAGGTCATGTGATAAACCTGCCTAAACAAATGTGATTTTAGGGCACGTTTGAAGCTACCATAGTTGGGTATTAATTTGTCCTTTTTCTGGAGTATTTTATCAAAGATTTTATGCCAGAAATTTGTACTGAAATGTATGCCATTTGTACAAAAATTTTCAGCTTTTGGCCCACTGCTGTTACCACTTATGTAAGGTGGGAAGGGGTGTAAGCCCAACAGATTTTCTATACTTTACACCAGAAACTGTTAAAAATTACAGCTCAAATCTACTCAAGCTTGTTTATGACACATGGACATGGGAAGATGTAAAAAATTATTAGGAGGTTGGTACATCTTATGGCAGTGCAATTGACTAAGATTGGTGCATAAAATGCTGCTTTCAGCAAATTTCCCTTGTAGTGTTTAAACTGCTGTGAGATACATTCATACTAGAGTTGAAAGCCATTTGTGTCATGCTCATCATTTTGTGTAAGTGCGGGCTCTGCAGAGGCTTCTGGAGTTTTTCTACACTAAATAGTGGGGCACATTTACTATTCCTATGCCACTTTTGTGATGTACAAAAGTGCTGTAAATTTTACTCAATAGGTCAGTCAGAATGAGGGACGGGAATACAAATGGCTTGGTGAGGAAAGAGCGGCCTAGCCCATCTTGGGGAACATTCAATTCTTTAAACTGCAACTAAACTTTTGAACAACTTTTCTGGCATTATTTGTGTCATAAATAAATGTTATAATATAATTCATTAATGGATTGTTCCTTTCTGTGAAATCCTGCATTTCTTTATTCTTTCACTTGCTTTTCCATTGAGATCTTTATCCTACTTCTCATTGTGTACGGGCTTGTGTATAATGAAGAGAAAATCAGTGGGGGGGCGGTCACTTCAGATAATTAAATCTCGGGCATAATAAAACATAGAAACTTACTTCTGGTGTTGTATGAAAGAGGAAATTCTCATCTCATTCTATCAGTACTATTTCCAGAGATATCACTGGTTGAATATACAGTTGGGATTGGGATACTTATATGCAGCTGCGTTTTATAATGCTTGAGATATATTTGTTTGAAATGAATTCTTTTTCCTGCATACACAGACACACACACATACAGCTAGTTTGGCAATATGGTCACTTATTAAAAGTAAAGCAAACCAGTTTATTCGGTAGTTAAAGGGGTTATCCAGTTTCTAATATTGATGACCTTTCTTTAGGATAGACCATCAATATTAGATCTGCAGGGGAGACATACAGATTGCTGGTACCGAGGCAGTGCCATGCTTCTCCCTCACCATACACACTGTAGAGCCGAGTGTAGGTGTTACAGCACTGCCCTATCAGTGGATAACCCCATTAATGGGGAGAAAACCTTTAAGTATTACAAAACTTGCAAGTGAGTGACTTACCTAATAATGCAATGCTTTCATCATCTAACATTAACATCATGTTGAGGAATCTGAGATTTGGAAGATTTTGCAGCTTTCTAATTATCAGTTTGGTACCATGAGCCATCCCAATGCCATATGGCAGCCACAACTTCTCCAAGTGATAGAGTGAACCCAATGCTACAGCTGTCAAAGAACATGAGTATTAAACACAAACATGGGGTGTTTAAGACTAACTGCATACACAAATTTAAAAAAATATCCTTGTTATGGGCATGTCTTTTATGGAGCACACTAAATAAACATCCACATTGCAGGAAGAAAAATAAATGAACCTTTCTGTTAATGACGTCTCCAAGAGCTAAGTAGTAAAAAAAAAAAAAAAAATTAAAAACTTCCTTTTTTTTTTTTTGCTTTTGTGTCAAGGGTGTTTGGTGAACATTTTTGTAATATACTTAGTTAACCTATCTAACATCTTTTTAATAGAAAACAGGCTGTAAAACCCTCCCTAGCAGCTCTCTAACTGAGCTGTAACAAGGGAAAATCTGTACACATTTGTATTAAGTAAGTAGAGCTATAGCATTTTCCAGAAGGGGGAATGGTTATTTCAAATAGCTGTATCTCTGTTTTTATACAACCTAGGTATAGCATGAAAGCTGAGATTGTCAGTATTACATATAAAATAATCTGAGATATCACTAGCTAAAAACAGAGTCTGGAATTTGTAAAACAAAATCACATTCCTGGCTGTGTTTTTGACTAGTGAGCTCTGTTTTTGTTATAGCTAGAACTACAGGTCAGGTTATTTTATAACTAATGCTGCATTCTTGGCAGTATGTGAAAGTCAAGAATCTCCATTTTTTTAGGTGGCGTAAAACCAGAGATACAGCCATTTGAATTGACCATCTCTTCTATGGCAAATACTACAGGTCTACCTACTGCATTGAGGACTGGTGTACGGGACAGACTGTCTCTTGCGATGCTTCGAGCATTACTAGAGGGAACTTTACAAACTGTTTTCTATTAAAAGGAAGTTAGATAGGTTAATTAAGTATAGTACAAAAATATTTACCAAACACCCTTTGACAAAAAAAAAAAAAAATGGGAGTTACACTTTAAGGTTCAAGCTTCAAAGATGCTTTGTCCAGTAAAATATGCACACAAAGTCTTGTGAGTTAAAAATGGCCTGAAGAGGGCTGAAGACAGTAGAAAAAAAAAAAAATGTTGCATAACGTAAACACAATTGCAAGGATGAATGGTCCAAAATTCCTCCTCAACGTTGTACAAGTCTTATTTGCTAATAGTACAGAGTGGAGGCACTAACAGGAACTCAGGAGCACGATTACTGTATGGGGCACTAAAATGGCACTCCTTGTGCGAGGTCTATAGAGGACACTATACCATTTGGGGATCTAAAGTGGCACTTACTATGTACAAGACTGTATTAGCATATTAGTGAAGTTTTTATCACCGTGTGTTCAATAATATGTGGTAACTTTACAGTAGTAATGTTCAAAATTAGAAAAAATTAGAGAAAACGTTAAGCATTATTCTGCACACTTTACCAAAGGTCTCAGAAATGTCTTTTGCTGTTATTGGTACCATCATCAAGTTTAGAATTTTTAGGTTTGTAAAATTCCTCAGTGTAGAAGCTGTAAGGAAATGGTAAGTATCAGAGAGTGAAAGTGTGCATTGACATTATCCTGTATACAATTATGTGTAAAGGATAAACTGCTGATCAGTTTGGGACTGACTTCTTAGACACTCACTGATCCCAAGAACTACTGTATTTTACCCCCTTGTAAATGTAGCGGTGAAGGCAGAATGTGCACCCCTGCTTCGATCACTTCAATAGGATTGCTGTACTTCAACTATTTTCTGCGCTCCCATTGAAGTGTATAGAACAGAGGTGCGCATTCACAACTGGGGGTAAAACACCCCCATTCTCAGGATTAGTAGGGGTCTCAGCAGTCACACTCCCACAATCAGCAATTTATCCCCTGCCCTATGGATAGGGGATAAATAATTTTCATGGGATTACCCCTTTAACCCTTTCCCATTGTGTTGAGCATATCGTGCATGACTTTTGAGTCTTGACTTAACTCCTTAAATACCGTTGAGAATGCCAGTCTTCATAAATCTCTCACAAGGTGAATAAAACTTACCAAAAACAGCCATATTTTTTTCCAGGAGAATGGAATCAAAGAAGCTCAGTTCTCTCAGTTTCTTACATTCAGAGAGTGCGCTCATCAGACCACTGAAATCTGCATAATAGTGTAATGATAAGTGCAAGACCTCCAAATCTGCGAAGTGTCTAATGAGTGGAACTGTAAGTAAAAATATAAAAACACATGGCCATTAATATCTATACACTGGGAATTACATACCTTATATTTATCCTACAATAAAGCTTTCCTGGTCAATGCTCACAATAGAGTGTCAGTAATTGACACTTTACCCTACTTGGCATATGCACTTGTAAAGTATTGGACTGAGGTAGTCTGAGGCAGCCTCTTAAAGGAACAGCAGCTCAACTTTACTTTGCAACCTTGTCTCTCCAGATGAAAGCACACAACTTTCCAACATTGCAGTCCCTGGTAAAATGTTGGGCAATGGTGCAGGTTCCTGGTTGTCAGACAGCAACAAGAATCTAGAACAGATTGAGCTTTTCCCAATGTGTGCTCTGCTTCTTCCTCTGTCACCCATCCGTCTACCTCAACAGCCGCTTACAGTTCCTCGTAATCTCTACAAGCCTTCTCACCTGAGGTTGCTAACTCCCTGCTACTGTCTGTCACATACCTGACACCAAATCTGTGGAAGGTGGGAGAAACCATTTTTTCTTGATTGGTTGCCAATGGATTTGACCGTGAACGTAGGAGCTTTCTATGGTCTGGAACTTGTCAGAAACTTAGATATTTTGGCTGTGTTATCTTCTCATGCACGTAGTTAACCTGTCTGATAACCTGTCCACAATAAGGAAATATCATGGCTGGGTTTCCACATCACAGAAAGATCCTACATTCATGGTCGAATCAATTGGCAGCCGATCAAGACAAAAGGACTGTCATCACTAAAATCTTTAAAACGCTTAACATTTTTAATTACTTATATTTGCAAAAATATTTAACTTTTAATTGTCTTCACATTTCAATACATTTATGTGCATGGAAAAATCCATCTAGGCTAAGGCCCCCCCACACACACACACATATATATATATATATATATATATATATATATATATACACACTGTATATATATATGTAGTGTCGGCGAAAAAAAATCTTTACACTTGTGCGGCAGAAAAAAACTTTACATGTAAAATTTGCGTCATGATTTCACTTCTTAAAAGTGCACACAATGGGGCAGATAATCAAAATCTGACTAATAGTAAAACTGGGTTAGCTGCCCATATCAACCAATCAAAGCTCATCTTTCACTTTCACTGCTCTGGTAAAATGAAAGCTACACTCTGATTGGTTGCTATGGGCAACTAAGCCAGTTTTACTATTAGACAGTTTTTGATTATCTGCCCCAATGGGTGGGAAGAAGCTTAAAATGGAAGAGAAATCCCATGCTTTGACTCTGCTAGAGAAGGGGGATTCGATGATTGCTGTAGCTGGAGATCTGGGAGTGTCAAGAGAGGCGATTTATCAACTAAAGTGGTCGACGGTGTCATTGCCTCCTGGGATGGTACCGCAGAGGACGTTAGGCTCTGGTGCACCTAAGAAGACTTCACCAAGGACTGATAAGCTTCTGAAGCATGAAGTGATGTCAAATTCTTCTATAACTGCTGTTGAACTCAAAAACAAGTACTCTACACTCCTCCAGAACGTCGCAACTAGGAGGATCTGGGTCTACCAAGTTGCCATACCGCCAAGAAACACCTGCTCACAGCAGTAATAAAGAAGAAAAGGTTTGCTTTTTGTAAGAAATATCAAGACTGGACATCTGAAAAGTAGAAAAAAGTGATGTTTAGTGATGAGAACACTTTCAGGTTGGTCAAGGGAGGCTCAAAGATTGTGCGTCATCCGAGTACTGTGTCACAGTATGACGTGAAATATATGCTTAAGACTGTTAAACACTCTGATGTTGTGATGATGTGGGGTGCAGTCAGTGAAAGCATGGGCAGGGCAGATATATATATATATATATATATATATATATATATATTTTTTTTTCCTTACCAAGAATGTAAGTATGAAAGCAAGAAATTATATTAATGTTTTGAAAGAACATTTACTTAATTTGGGTCATTTATTAGTGTGACTACTTTACTGTATGCATGATGGAGCCCCTGCCGACAAAGCCAACGCTGTGACAAAGTTTCTCAATGATGATAACATTAACATTTTAGAGTGGCCAAGTAATTCCCCGACTGATACTAATTGTAACAAAATATCCACAATAAAACACTTGAATGTTAAGATTTTGTGGTTTCGTTGAACTTGTAAAGTATATATATATATATATATATATATATATATATATGCGCAATTTGTGTGTATTTTTGTACATGTCCGTGCACATTTATATTTGTTTCTCTATGCACTGTTTCAGTACAGGTATGTTTAGGCTAGTTTTACACTACCGTTGTACAGTCAGAACAGTGGACAATAAAGTTTGCTAAAATGACTGATACAAACAGTGGAATCTCAATTTGTATCCGTCTTCTCTGACTGCAGTTCTGTTCTGCTGAATTTCTTTCTTTTTTTTTAAAAAAAGAACCAAAAACCCAGAAATGTGTACTTACTGTATATATGTGTGTAATGTGTATCTGTTGCAACAGGGGGGGGGGGGGGGGCTATTCAAAATTTTGCTATGGGGCCCCATGGTCACTAGATAAACCCCTTGGGTTAGGTTAATGTTATGTCTCTGTCTGTTCGGGTCTCTGTGCCACCCTCTGTTCGCACACTGTGGCGTAGGAGGCGTCCTCAGTTTGATTCTTTGCTTAGGATTCTGGATGCTTAGTCTGAACACGGTCCTAGTTCCCTTGCTGTGTAATGGATTTCCAGCCACACCCGTGTTCTGAGCATTGTTTCTTTCTGGACCGCATAGAGTTAATCTTTACCTTGCCTGTGTGATTGACAGCCTGTGTACCTATCAGGTCTGGGGCTGGGCCCAGACTTTCTATATACGGGATGTCACTTTCACAGCAAGTTGCCGGTTATTGCACTGACTTTGCCTACTTTCATTGTACCTTTGATTTTGACCTTGCTATTATCTCTGACCTTTGGCTTACCTTGTGACTATTCTCTTGGATTTTGATTCTGTATTGCATTGCTCTCCTGTTACCGAACCCTTGGCTTTCTGACCTCTCTTTTTGTCTTTTGTTCTGTCCGTGTTCTGTGTTGTAACTTTACTCAGTATAGGGCTCGTCTTCAGGTTGTCCTTTTACCGTTTAGGGTAAACTGAGGCAATAGGAAGGGACAGTGGCTGGGGTGAGATTAGGGCTCACTTGTCTCTGTCCTTCCTCCCAGTCCCCTGCAGTAGTGTCAGGGTATTGCTACGTCTGGCAAGATCCTTACAGTTAATATCTGCGCCGAAGTCTCCGTTACGCCACAGCCTTGCATTACGTAACTCGGGGGTTGTAATGTCGCCATCCATCCATCATCAGGTAAGTGAATTCGAACAACCACTTTAACTTTTGCTGTGTACGATCAGCTGTGTCTAACCACTACTGTGCTGATCATCTACCTTACTAATGAGCATTGGTATGTTCGAGACAGAAAGTTCTGGAATGTGGCAGGAGATCAGGAGTCTTCACGAAGTTTCCAAGGTGGAAGGTTGTAGAGAGTATAGGTGTAAGGCTAGAGACAACTGTTACTGTACTGCAGCCCTGTGACAAGATATGTATAGCTTACACGGTGGAAGATGTAGAACAGGAGTCAGCAACCTTTGGCACCTGTGTCGTGGTCAGCACCTCAAGCATAATCACCTGGCACAGGACTCTCTCTGATATTTTAAACACTGCTGCTCCAGAAATCTCTCTCATGGACCATGGATACACAGTCAAAGGGGAGCACTAATGGGGAGAGCATGAACCATGGCTTCCTTGTGTCAAGGCTGCGAGCTAGCCTAGTCAGTGGGAGACAAATACCTCTGCAATTTGTTTTCCTACCTTGAAGCAAGTGAAAATTATAATATGGCAGTTGAATACGCTAAAGTGGATGTTTGTTCATTTGGACAAGGCTGGACAGATTTGTATGAGTTTATTCAACAATAAGATCAGGTTGTGTGAGGGTCATCCTCTGGCCCCCACATAGCAGGTTACTACAGACAATTCTAATCCCTGTGTTCAGCCAAAATTAGTGTCCACCGGATATGATCTTTGCAAAAAAAGTCCAGGAGAAGGATCAGATTGAAATGTAAGTCTAGACAACCAGTTAATTGGTTGTGGCTTGTGTTATATAACTTTCATGTATGGGCCAATATCATTACTATTATTGCGTGGTACCTCATCTAATCGACACACCATACAAAAAAGGCTATTGACCCCTGTTGTAAATAGTACAGATGTAAGGCCAGACACAAATGTTACTGCGTTCCAGCTCTGAGACAAGGAATGTATAAATGCCTAAGGTTAGAGAGAGAAACTTTGGAGCCTAAAAGTGCCTTTTTTGATGTCTGAGGATAAGTTGAACAAGGCCCTCAGAGCACTGACCCTGCCCAAGCCACAGGACGGACAGGATACCTTGGTGTTTTGAAATAGACTGGCGCTTCTTAAGTAAGAGAGATTCAAGTGCAGGCAGGTGGAAATACCATCTATCTGGCTCACACCTTTCTCACAAAGGTCTTCTATAACAAGAAGTGTACCTTTATTTGCTGGAAGCTGTTGCTTGCTTACTGATCCATTGTTCATAAAGTTATGGAATTTGTTTCCCGCAACCTGGATTTCCTTGGAATGCCATCATAGGCATTCCAGCGTCTATCAGGTTCAAAAAACTGAAGACTATCAGTGATCCTTGGAGAAAGACTACCACTACCATCAGGTACACAGCAGGCCCCCTCAGCTCTGCACCAGCCAACAAGGAGAGCTGGGGGAATTTGGTTAAGACATCTAGCTACCGTGACAAGTCCAACTTCTTCTTCTACTACTACTACTATTACTACTACTACTCCCAGTCTCCAGGTTTCCTGCAATGAGTTGCTGCATTTATCCTACTATTTATACTTGCCAAGTTTGGTTGATCCAGTGCCAAAACCTTTGCAACCAAAGACAAGCTTTTTCATGTGTACCTGTCCTTCAAATTCAATTGGAAGATGTTCAAGCACCATGACGTTTCCCTGCAGATCAATAGTTACTTCTGTTAAGTTAGGAAAGTTGTGTATGCCACGGATCAGATGCTCTAAAACACAGGTAAGAATATTAAATGTCAGCCCTAATAAATTGTGTCACATGCAATTCAAATGCAAATAAATTCTCCTGCCATTGCAAAATACCTGGGTAGTATTCACTGTAGTTATATTCATTCTCACCATGTAGTAAAAGAAAAGATTGCTTGACAAATAAATCTTGTAGCCCTGTTGTCAAATAGAAATTACAATGCATAAATCCTTGCAAGAAAATAATTGACTTAAGTTTTAAAAATCCGCATTCTAGTGGACTTAAAATGTTATTTCCATCTCATTAACCCTATTTAAAGGGAACCTGTGACATGGAAAATGCAGTCCAATCTGTAAGTTAGCAGGTTGTAAAAAAGGACAGGCTAAGATGTATAGGTTTGTGAGAAAACATTTAACCTGTCATTTATTCATTAAAATCTCTGTTCTGTCTATATTGAGAAGTCAAGGGGGTGGTCCTGTCAGTGACTGACAGTCTCCATTCAATGACTGTACATACATAGATAGTTGTCAGTCACTGATAGGACTGCCTCCTTGACGTCTCAGCAAAGAAAGGGCAGAGACTTGAATCAATAGCTGACAGGTTATACTGAATCTATTTCCATAATGTTATTTATCAATCTGCTCAGCATCTCCTGCTCTACAACATTACCTGCAGATTAAATAACATTTTTTCCTATGACAGGTTCCCTTTAAATGCCCCTTTAAATGCCACACAGAATTATGTGTAAATACCATTGTTTTTCTATTCTGTACTGTGAAATACTTGTTCAGAGGTTGATGTAGTGTTAGATATTTTTATACTGTGTGCTAGGTGGCTTTTGAGGAATATTAATGAGCATTGCAATATATATTACTTTTGTCAAATACAATTTAAATACACTAAATATTCTCCCACCATTAAAAAGTACCTGGGAATTTTTCTCCATAGCTACATCGTAATTCCAGGCATTCTAAAGAAGACATCTTGAGAATCAAATCTTGTTCCTCTGCTGTTAAATAGGAGTCACAAATAGATAATCTCCTGAAAGAATTTAAGTGCTGCTCAATTGCTGGTGCAAGGTGGCTTACAAAACTTGTACAATCATTCAATTCCACTTCAATTCTATCCGATATTGAAAATATCACCTTAAAGTCTTCACAATATATTTGAGAGAAATTTTTATGATGTACTTTATTTACTTGAATTTTTAAAACTGGCACCTTGTGCCCCCTGGTAGACCTAAATGGGTCAATAACTGAGTCCATTATTACAATTTCACTGGGGAAAAATAAGCAGATTTCAGAAAAGTTATTCATGAGCTCTTCATCAATTTTCTTCATATCATTGCGTAATATATATGCATGTACATAGTCACTTTCTATTGTAGGAACACCATGTTTTTCAATTTCCTTCTCTGTCTTCATATAATCTGCTGGTTTTTCATATAGTTGTGCATTGATGTTAAAATTGATGCTGCTCAATAAACTAATACATTCTGGGTATTTTTCTATAAAATGGAGTATTTGCACTGCAGAATTGTTGGTGAACAGACTAACAGTGAAATCAAATGATTTCCCTGATAGAAACTGCATTATAATGGGAGCGCAGTCTGGTAGACATTGACTTTCAGTGGCAGAATCAATGGCAAATGTCGCCAATACATTCATAACAACTAAATCTGGGTCTAAAGGTTTGTTGTTTCCCATTGTAGTAGCATAACAAAGTTCATCTTGTTTCAGTTCTGAGTGATTCTCTAACTGTTTTATATCCTCTACATGGAAATCCAAAGCTTCAGGGTTTCCATAAAGGCCAAACAAATATGAGAGGATCTTGAGAGTTGCTTTTGTAGAAATCCTGGCTGCATACTTCAGGAAGTGGCAGTAATGCCCAATCATTTTAAGAAAAGTATTGATCTGATGAAGGTAATGGAAACCTTTGTCCAAATCTTCAGGGTTTTCAGACTCCAATAATTCACTTAGTCTCTTTCCAGCAAGAAACTCCTGGAATGAAGGATTATAGAATATATACATTGAATGGAGTCTCTGTGCTGTAAATTTACTCAAAAGTCCATATTTGATGGCTATGTCTCCATCCACACCAGCACCTCTTAAGTCATTCTCTGTAAACTGAAATTGCGACTTGAATAATCCCTCAAGGGCAAGTTCTCCACAAGAAGACACCTGAGAATTCACAGCTTGAGTCTCTGCAGGGAACTTTGTAGTATGTTATATTTTATGTATTCCTTAAACACATGGATGTCACCAGTTGTATTGTCGTCAGGATCTTGAATCCAAGAGGAACACTGAGCAAGAATCAGTAGAGGAGATGTCAATATGGCTTTGTATTTGTCAGATGTATTTAATTTGGATATAAATGCATCTATCTGTTTACTACCACGTGGAAACAGATTTTTGACTAGGTATATTGAACTATATAAAGGGAATTTTTGGATGCTCATTATGGTCCTTGCATATTGTCGTAACTTCCTTCCCTTATCAGTGTTCACAGTGACTGCCAGATTCAATCTGTTCCAAGGATTCTTCAGGATTAGTTCTTTTATGGCCACTGGAACCACTTCCACCATACCATAGTCATCCAGAAGAAAGAGGATCTTATCCTTTAATTTCCCTATCATTTCCCCCAGACTCTCTTCTGTCAAAGACATTGAGGACCCTATCAGTTGTTGGCTGATGATGTCACTAAGGGTTTGATGGCTGTCAGTGGAAGCAAGAGAAATATAAAACACAAGACTAAATCTGCTGAGTATAGGACAGGATCCTGAGGCCCACAGAATGGCAATCTTTCTGAGAATAGCGGTTTTCCCACTGCCAGATTCTCCTTCTATCATGGTGATGTCATTCAGCTCAGACAGTATATCCGGTAATATAAGCTGCCGAACTGGTAGATTTTTTATGTCTTTTAACATAACATGGATATCAGCAAAATGTGAGTCCAGATCTACAGAAATGGAATCTCCAAAAGGAAAAGCGGTGTGAAAAGTGGGATCATGGTATTTTTCAATGAGATGCTTTTTCAAAAAAAATCAGACTACTGGCTGTTTCTGAAAATAATACAGATAAAGCAATTAATAGAATGGAAATGCATGAATAAGATTTCCAATAATAAAACAGTTAAAAACTAGCTATTTTCAAGTGGTCAGAGAAGGCTATATTATGATAGTCAGATGAAATTTTAATCCATCTTTATCAAGTGTCTTTATTGTGTGTCTCAATGGGGTTGTTCAAGACTAGATATTGATGTCCTGTTCTTAGGATAGGTAACCAATATCAGCAGGGCAAGTGTCAGTACCTGGCAAAGCCAGCCATATCCTGGGACCGACAAGGCTCAGGGTTTTATTTAGAGAGTTTGAGCATTAAAAATGCTTATCTGGGTATGCATCTACTCGATTTGGCCACTATACAGATATGCTAAGGAAGGTCCAAGGACCAGTTAAATACAATATTGGCCTACCTGGCTTCATCTGATAAAATAACAATAAAGTTAAAATAATCTACCAAAATGGGCACGTCGGACTTTGTTACATATGGAGCCAGAAGCAGACAGCTCTGTACAGTGTGTAGTGCCCATGCTACACTATTGCATCTCAGCTCCCATTCACTTGTATGGGTGATAAATGGCAGTATCCAGCTTTGGCCCACTACAGAGTAGTCTGCTTCCGGTACCATACTCTGAATAGATCCAACAACTGCAGCAGCTGATCATGGGAATTTTTAAAAAAAAAATTTTGTCTTGTACTTTTACTGTCAATTTATTCATTTATGAAACATACCTTTGGTCATAGTTTTAATAAAAGTATAGTTGTAAAAATGGACTATAATCCCCAGGACACCTCTGTCGCAAATGCAAAAGGGCAGACCCTCACACTGATGTGCTTTAGGCAATGTGCATTGAAAAGCTCCACAGTACAAAATTGTTCAGCTGTAGGAGTGGGGTGCCAGCCAGGGTCAGGAACAGTATGACCTGCTGGGTCTTAAAGGACCCAGATGAGCTTTGCAGTAAAGCATAGGAGGCGGCATTCCTCCTGTAAAACTAGGGCTAATGTATCAGCCCTAGTTACTGGGGAAATCAGTAGAAAAAGAAACAAAAATATAAGGTATAAAATGCTCCCAAAGGTCTTTTATGATTTTATGGGGGGGGGGGGGGGCACAAAGGAAAACAGACACATTTCCCCTCCTTTTTTTTTATATTACAGTGCCTTACGAAAGTATTCGGCCCCCTTGAACTTTTCAACCTTTTGCCACATTTTAGGCTTCAAACATAAGGATATAAAATTTTAATTTTTTGGTGAAGAATCAATAACAAGTGGGACACAATCGTGAAGTGGAATGAAATTTATTGGATATTTTAAACTTTTGTAAAAAATAAAAAACTGAAAAGTGGGGCGTGCCAAATTATTCGGCCCCCTTAAGTTAATAGTTTGTAGCACCACCTTTTGCTGCAATTACAGCTGCAAGTCGCTTGGGGTATGTCTCTATCAGTTTTGCACATCGAGAGACTGAAATTCTTGCCCATTCTTCCTTGGAAAACAGCTGGAGCTCAGTGAGGTTGGATGGAGAGCGTTTGTGAACAGCAGTTTTCAGCTCTTTCCACAGATTCTCGATTGGATTCAGGTCTGGACTTTGACTTGGCCATTCTAACACCTGGATACGTTTATTTGTGAACCATTCCATTGTAGATTTTACTTTATGTTTGGGATCACTGTCTTGTTGGAAGATAAATCTCCGTCCCAGTCTCAGGTCTTTTGCAGACTCCAACAGGTTTTCTTCCAGAATGGTCCTGTATTTGGCTCCATCCATCTTCCCATCAATTTTAACCATCTTCCCTGTCCCTGCTGAAGAAAAGCAGGCCCAAACCATGATGCTGCCACCACCATGTTTGACAGTGGGGATGGTGTGTTCAGGGTGATGAGATGTGTCGCTTTTACGCCAAACATATCGTTTTGCATTGTGGCCAAAAAGTTCAATTTTGGTTTCATCTGACCAGAGCACCTTCTTCCACATGTTTGGTGTGTCTCCCAGGTGGCTTGTGGCAAACTTTAAACGAGACTTTTTATGAATATCTTTGAGAAATGGCTTTCTTCTTGCCACTCTTCCATAAAGGCCAGATTTGTGCAGTGTACGAGTCATTGTTGTCCTATGGACAGACTCTCCCACCTCAGCTGTAGATCTCTGCAGTTCATCCAGAGTGATCATGGGCCTCTTGGCTGCATCTCGGATCAGTCTTCTCCTTGTTTGAGATGAAAGTTTAGAGGGACGGCCGGGTCTTGGTAGATTTGCAGTGGTCTGATACTCCTTCCATTTCAATATGATCGCTTGCACAGTGCTCCTTGGGATGTTTAAAGTTTGGGAAATCTTGTTGTATCCAAATCCAGCTTTAAACTTCTCCACAACAGTATCACGGACCTGCCTGGTGTGTTCCTTGGTCTTCATGATGCTCTCTGTGCTTTAAACAGAACCCTGAGACTATCACAGAGCAGGTGCATTTATACGGAGACTTGATTACACACAGGTGGATTATATTTATCATCATCAGTCATTTAGGACAACATTGGATCATTCAGAGATCCTCACTGAACTTCTGGAGTGAGTTTGCTGCACTGAAAGTAAAGGGGCCGAATTATATTGCACGCCCCACTTTTCAGTTTTTTCTTTTTATAAAAGTTTAAAATAACCAATAAATTTCGTTCCACTTCACAATTGTGTCCCACTTGTTGATTCTTCACCAAAAAATTTAAATTTTATATCCTTATGTTTGAAGCTTGAAATGTGGCAAAAGGTTGAAAAAGTTCAAGGGGGCCGAATACTTTCGCAAGGCACTGTATCTTGAATATTAATATATATATAAAAAAATTATATAAAGCCCACTGTGTCCCCAAAAAAGGATGCAAAAATTATTGGAATAACCCAAAAGTTAAAAATTGTATAGCCTTCATGTTTGAAAAAAAACTGAAAAAGTGTCTGGCCCTGAGCCAGGCATAATAGCCTGGTCTTGAAATGTTTAAACAGCTGCATTGACAGAAAAATATAAGTTCTGGCTTTCAGAATGGAACATTGAAAAAAAAAACTAAAAAAAATATCACAATATCCTGAAGGCTAAAATTGGTTGTGTACTTAAGAGGTTGTCTCTCTAAGTCAACCCCTCTTCATACCACCTATTAAAGTAGGAATAATTCACATTTGAACACATCTGAACTAGGTCATATTTGTTATTTAATAATGCCAGATATCTGGCATAAAATAGTTGCAAACCTCAAGTTTGCGACTTTTTAAACACCATTTGCAACAACACTTGTCACAAATGGCCTTTTTGTTCCTGCCAATCCGTTTTCATGAAAGAAAGATTTAATATAATTTATGCCATTTCAATGGCACACCTGATCACTGAAATCTATGCCGACAAAAAAACTAATCTATGCCAGCTACGCGCAGGAGTATATTCCAGCAGAGGCGCATATCCCAGTAGAGGAGACACCATATTTATGAAGAGGGGTGCACCTAATCATAAATGAGGTGACTCATCCGTCGGCACCAGGCTTATGAACATTGGTGTCCAATACGCCATTCTTCATAAATATGCCTCACTGAAGAGTACACCAAGAAACAATGTGTAGCCTCCTACACATATACAAGTTGAAAGTTACCTGTTGACAATGGAAGCTGATTATTCAGAATATTTCTAAATGAAGCACCCTAAAAATAAAAAAATGCAATTGAATTCTCAGAATAATATATGATATACATTGGTGATCTCCTAAGACTCACTTAGGCACCCCAGTTTAGCCAGTTTTGTCCTGGTAAATATGTGCTGTCGTGAGTGACATTATACAAAGGGCGTTCATTATAGATTTCCCCTGACCCACTTCCTGTGAACTGAGAGCAATGAAACTTGGCACAGTTATTAGTCCTTCTCTACATAGGTGCCACCTAGGGACACACACTTCTCCCATCTCTTTACGCAACTGTAAACACCTCGCTTGTAGAAGTCGACAGGTTGCTCCAAAAGCCACGTTGTGACTTCAGAAATTAGAGTCTCATCATCTGGAAAATGCTTGCCCTTCAAAAATAACATCATTGTTGGAAAGAGGTGGAAGTCCGATGGTGCGAGGTTGGGTGAATAAGGGGGGATGCGGTAGAATTTCAAAGCCACAGGATAATGCTTCCATTTGGGCAACATGTGAGTTGTGAATCAGTGCATTGTCTTACAGAAGGCGGACACCTTCGGTGACCATGCCACATCTCTTGGTTTTGATGGCCTCCCGCAATTTCCTCAGCAGTGAAGCACAGTATGCCCCAGTGACAATGGTATCCTTTGCTAGGAAATCCATCACTACTACTCCATGCTGGTCCCAAAATACTGTGAGCATGACTTTGCCTGCCGTGGGTTGGGCACGTGCCTTCTTTGGAGGCAGTGAGTCATGATGCTTCCATTGCATCGACTTAACTTTAGTCTCAGAATCATAGTGATGGACCCAGCTTTCATCCTGTGGGATCAATCTGTTGAAAAAGTCCTCCTGGTTTCCATGGCACATCGACAATAGAGCCTGAGAGCATTCGACTCGTTCCTGCTTCTGGAAAGGTGTGAGCAGCCGAGGAACCCAGCGAGCGGATACCTTATGCATGTGAATGTCTTGGATGATTTTTTCCACAGACCCCACACTAATCTTGACATTTTGGGATAGGTGGTGAATAGTTACGCAGCGATTTTCCAAAATGGCTACCTCCACTTGCTGGATGGTGTGTTCATCAATAGCAGAGTGGGGTCGCCTTGGAATTGGAGCTGTTTCCACCGAAGTCCGACCATCTGTTTCATCTCATCAAACCTCTCCTTTGCTGTGCAGCCTTTCAAGTAAAGGAACTTGATGACTGCTCTGTATTCCACTGGGTCAATTATCAAACCTCACACCACTTCAGGACCTGTAAAATCAAGACCGTTCTCAGTTCTGAGTTGCAAATAGGCACGTAACCTATAGAGACTTACATCATTACACATGTGCAGTTTCAGCATCCTGTGATAAATAGAAGTGGGTCAGGGGAAATCTTTAATGAACGCCCCTCGTACTTAAGGGGATCTTATTAATCTACACTGAATAGGAATGTACTAGGTTAAATAAAAAACAAATGTAGAGTACTGAGAGACCCAGGAAAGAAATAAAATATGTTAGGGGCTGAAATACTCTTGGGATCTCTGCACACTCCATAGATGCGTGGGTTGGGATTGAGATATGTGAAATTTGGAGACAAAGTCAAAACCTTGAACTCTTTATCAGGTTCCTCAAACTGTTACTGTACTTGGTAGGCTTGGTCAGAGAGAAAGGTACTTAGGTAGGTGGTACCTGTCCAGAAGTGCCACAAGTTCCAAGTATCTGAAATTCAAGTACTGAATACTTGGTCCAATACAAGTGATCTCCAGGCAGCTACCATTTTCAGCTGCATGTCTTCAAGGGAGCAATTAGGAGTCATTATAACTGTGTGATGCATTATTACTGTGTGGGGAAATATTACGATGGGGTGCATTAAGGAAGACAGCAGCTATATCCGGAGTTCTCATAGAAGTGAATAGGTGCCAGGGTGCATCTGTGTCCACTGGGGGTTTGTCTGCATTTCCCAATGGGGGGGTTAAAACAACTCCATTTATCAGTTTGTGGGTGAGCCTGCTCCTGTTCTTGTTCTCTTTGGGCTAAATCTTGCTCTGCATCTGATCCATGGACTGGAGGTGTTCCATAGTAAAGTGGAAGCCTTTCGGTTTAGGTCGGCTATTCTGTTAGGAGCTCAGATGCAGGTACAGGGTCAGGTGTAGTCAGAATTGAGAGAAGCAGCAGAACTGAACCTAACGACCACTAGCGGAAAAAACGTATCCAAACTGACACACACCCAGTATGCCACCAGAGCTCCTAGTGGTGGATATGGACTTGGCAGAATCCCAGACCGGAGTTGACAACACAGAGGAATGTGCCACAAATTGATTAAGTGCGAGCAGAAGCCAGAGAGCAGAATCACAAGCAACTTACCAGACGCAGAGTAAACGACAGAGCAGGGTCAGAAGCGGAGATAGCAGTGAAGTACAGGAGCGAGTGACGGAAGGAGAAGTCGAGGTACGTAGTCTAAGTCAAAATGCCAGATAGGGTAAGTACAACAGAGTCGTAATCAAAAGAGAAGTCCAGGTACACAATCCGACGGTCAGAGCCAGAGAAACACAAACAGCAATCAGGAACAGGAAGCATCAGGGAGGGGAGCCAAAACCAGGGTGAAACCAATAGCCGGCATGAAGGAGAGAAATAGAGGGGATTATAAAGACCTGGACCAGCCCATAAATTAAAGCACGATTTCTTAAAGGGGTATTCGTCTCTGTGGACCCGGCAATTTTAAAGGGGCCACAGCAGACTACACAACCCTAACAGTTTTATTATAGCAATGTTATATTACTGGGTGATTTCACTGTAGTTCAGGGCACTGTGTGGATGAATACTACCTTTGATGCTGTATTGTCAGTATATCATACTATATGTGGGAAAGGAAAAATAGCTAATGGACAATACTTAGCGTATGATGTCACCAAATCACTGTAATATTTACTGTAATTCCTTGAAATCCATAGTAGTTGTCAGTGTTCTGCTTTATTTCATCTTTTGATTTTTTCCTCTGGAGAAATTTACACCTGAAAAATACACATTATATGGTTATTTTGTGACAATTGCGGTGCATGTTAGGTCTCATGGTCCACTACTGTGCAAACTGTCGCCCAAGTTGCAGAATTAAAAAAGAACCAAGCTCACCATTTATCTGAATTCTGACCTAAAATAGGTACATTTTAAGTGCAGAAAGTTGAATTTTTTTTACTAGCTTGACAAGGGGGCATGGCTTGGAAGAAACAAGACATGGTTTAGGATGTGACAATGCATACTATGCATGCAATGCATACAGTGCATGAAATTTGAGATTAAATTTCTATCACAATGTAAGCTAATACAGATGTGTCCACTCAAATTTCTCATGAAACCAATTGAAAACAATATTGTAACAAAGTTGCAAAGCCCTTAAAAGGCTGCAATTCAAATCATAGCCACTGGGTGCACTTACATAGAAACATGGGATATCGCTTTGTGATGTAACATCATAAAATAGTATTGTCTTAAAATGCTAACTCATGTTACATGTATCCCTCTGACTTATAGTCTATGGACACATTCAACCTTTATATCATGAGCATTTTCTGAATTTGACACAACATACTGTAGTGGAGAGAACTGTTGATTTATCTGGACAATCCGCTCTGTATATGACGATCTTCTGATCATTGTGGTTCTGGCCGCTGATAGTCTTGGCAACCAACTAATCCAGCACACAAATTTCCTGCACTGGCTCCTGGTCTACAATTTTGATATACACAGATAAGTCCTCCAGCGTGGGAGCTATTTCCTGCTGCAGATCTCTGATCTGGCTAATTGAAGGGGGATCATTCCCTCCAATGATATCTAAACATCCAGACAGGGCAGAACAGAAGTTTTCCTACTGGAAACACCATTTTAAAGATGAAATGTTACATGACCTCTAACACTTAAAGGAGTTGTCTCACTATAAACACTTATCTCCTAGTCACAGGATTGCTAGGGATCTGACTTCTGGGACCCCCATTGTTAAGGAGAATGAGGGCCCACGCAACATGCCTTAAATGTTCCTTGTGATGGTGCAGGTCAGAGTGATGGTGTCAGTCCAATTCTATGGGACTGCCGAGATAGTAATCTCTTACAGCTCATGGTACTGAATGGAGCTGTGGCCTCCATTCATTCACATAGAACACTTAAGGGGTGTTGTGGGGCGGCCCCTGTTCTACTGATCTCTGGAGGTCTCAGTGGTTGGACCTTCAAAGACCAGAAACTTTTCCCTAACCAGTAAAAAGGGGATACTTGTCTATAGCAAAAACTGGAATAACAATGCCCAGAAAACTGTCAAAGTCAAAGGCATTATTTCCAGGGACCTAATGCAATATTTGCAACAGGGCCCCCAAATACTATGTACCATTTACAATACTGTTGCAGAAAAATTGATCGGCACTGCCAAACAATGTGAGCAAGAAATGCAGGTACACATTGCTGTGGCTTCAATGCAATTGCAGTTTTGCAATTTATAATATTGTTGTCAGCATATGCAGCAGAGACGCCTTTGCCACCTGTCGAGCTGCAGGGCCGAGGTGACTGCTATGCTGCACTCCCTATACCTATAGCCCAGGTCACAGAGTTGTGCTATCACAATATTTTCCAAGTGTTTCTGTCTGTGTTATGTACAGTATATTTTCTTCAGTACAGCTTTCATATAAATGTTTTATAAAACTTACTCAGGGAACCATTTTGCATGTTCTTTCCATGGATCATCATTTTCTTCCCAGTTCCCCAAACATCCACCACAGGAGAAGCACTGGACAGTGTCTCTTGTCCCTGGAAACATTTATGATTTATGTAATATTATTTATAATGAAAGAAGGAAGCAGTAGCTAAAAAAAAGGAAAACCAAAACTATTCTTCAGAGTAGTTGTCATTTCTCTTGATGGCATCTTTTTACACTCTTGGCATTCTCTCATCCACATTTTCAAGCTAGGCTTCTGGGATGTATTTCCAACAGTTTTCAAGGTATTATCATATCATCTGAGCACTTTGTTACCTTCATCTTGAGTCCCAATCATAGGCCTCAGCAGTAAGAACGGGTGCGTCACAGGAGAGCACCAGATGTCACTGAGGAGGTGGAGCACCTAACACTGCGAGGAGGCCCAAAAGAGGTAACGGCAGGAGAGTATGAATGTTTTGTTTTTTGTTTTTTTACACGTCCCCTGGGCCTCCATCTATTATACTCTGGGGTCTGAAGACACCCCAGAATATAATAATGTCAGTTTCACTTTGACATAACTTTGATACATCTCTAGTAAAAACTTGTGGCCCAAAACATTCTGCTAACCATAGTAGCCCATGTCGAGTCAATCTGATGAAAGCTTTATTAAAGCCGTGAATGACCCTCCCCCCCCTTTTTGTTTCTTTTCACACACACCTTCCCCCCCCAGCAAGTAAAATTAGGAACCCCCTGCCCTTCACCACAGAGTAGTGGCCAAAAGGATCGTGGACAGGTGAGGAAACACTGTCTTGGCCGCCCTTCAGTGTGCACTGTAGCCAACTTGTACGTAGCATCCCAACATTCTTCAGCATTGTGACGTAACTGTAGTGCGTCGGGAGGTGAGTAAAAATTATCAGCAGCTGCTTATTGCAATAAAACATGCAATAAGGCCATCCCCTACGGTTGCCTCATGGAAGGTGGGCCCCTGGGTAGAAGCCATGGACTTAATCAAACTACAGCACCAGCACTTAGGGATCTTGTAGTGAGGTCTACACATCATACACACTTATTATGCAAAAAGTGTTTAGGAGTGATAAGGTAAGAATTTTTTTGTTTGTCAGTTAAACTCATTAATGGTGATGTGTGTCAGGGCTCTTTATATCACTGAAAGCAATTGCAGACACCTGTGCTAATTAGTTTGGCAGGTGTGTCCAATTAAAGGCAAGACTACTTAAGAAGGATGTCCCACATTATTAAGCAGCCTACATTTTCAGAAAGAAAAAGGATGTGTCGGCTGCTGAGAAGCAACAAATTGTGGAGTGTTTAGGTCAAGGCATGACTACAATCAACATTGCCAAGACACTTCATCGTGATCATCGCACAATCAAGAAGTATGTAGCTGATTCACAGCACACACGTGTGCGTGCTGATAAGGGAAAATTGAGGACTCTTTCCAACAGGCAATTACGTCAGGTTAAAAGAGCAGCTTCAAAAATGCCTTGTCATAGCAGCAGACAAGTTTTTGAAGCTGCTGGCGCCTCCAATGTCCCCCCGAACAACAAGATGCAGGGTCCTTCAGAGGTTTGCAGCTGTGAGTAAGCCATCCTGTTGACCTCCTCTATCCACTGCACACAAGCAGAAACGGCTCCAGTGGGCCAAACAATACATGAAGACTGACTTCAAAACTGTTTTGTTCACTGATGAGTGCCGTGCAACGCTCGATGGTCCAGATGGATGGAGTGGAGGATGGCTTGTTGATGGACACCCCATGCAAACACGGCTACGGCGCCAACAAGGAGGAGGTGGAGTAATGTTTTGGGCTGGAATCATGGGGAGAGAGATTGTCGGCCCCTTTAGGATCCCTGAAGGGGTAAAGATGAACTCCATAATGTATGTGGAGTTTCTCAAACAGCACTTCCTGCCATGGTTCAAGAAGAAGAACCATGCGTTCCGCAGAAAGATCATTTTCATGCATGATAATGCACCGTCTCATGCTGTAAATAACACATCTGCATCTCTGGCTGCTATGGGCATAAAAGGGGACAAACTTATGGTGTGGCCCCCATGCTCCCCTGACCTCAACCCCATTGAGAACCTCTGGAGCATCATCAAAATGAGTGTCTATGATGGCGGGAGGCAGTTCACATCTAAGCAACAGCTCTGGGAGGGTATTCTGTCCTCATGCAAAACAATTCAGAAGCAGAAACCATCCAAAAACTGACAAATTCAATGGACGAGAGAGTTCAGAAGCTTCTTTCCAACAAGGGGTCCTATGTGCAAATGTAACATCACCTCGAATAAAGTTTTGGCTTGAAAACTGTTTGATTTCAGTTTGTAATAACCTGCTAATGCTTATAATTTCACAATGACCATTTTTTGTTCTTAATAAAAATGAAAAGGTTGCAAATTCTGCTGTGCATAATAATTTAAAACATGCATTTTGAGTGTTTATTTTTTTTTTTAAATATACTGTTATCATAGGCAGTTTGTTCAAAAACCTTTCAATTATACTCGAATAGTTGATGACTGGAAAATTACAATGACTGCAATTCATATAGGTAATTTTGGAAAATATGAGAAAATATTATTTGCATAATAATTTGGAACACAGTGTACTATACAGGACACATGAGCTAGAAGCTTTGGACACCATCAGACTATAGCACCAGCACCTAGGGATCTAGTAGTGGAGTTTTCACACCATTGAGGTCACTTTCTTCTACCCACATAACCTGGAAAAAAAAGCAAGTATCAGAACCAGAGGAGCGTCCAGATTTCCACGTGACAGCAAAAGCACAGGCCCCATGAAAAACAAAACAGTGAACACAGCCCCTCATATTTTAAATGTTAGCTTCAATGAAACTGCCCCATTTGTCAAAGCTTATACCCCCATTCCTCCCCATCTTCCTCACACACAGCCTGCACCCCCACATCTCCCTTCTTGATCACACACAGTCTGCACTCCCCCACGTCCCTCCTCTTGCTCATGCACAACCTACACCCCCATGTCCCCCATCTTGATCACACACAGCCTGCACCCCCATCTTAATGACATGCAGCCTGCACCCCCATCTTGCTCACACGCAGCCTGCACCCCCCACGTCCCCCCATCTTCCTCACACGCAGCCTGCACCCCCATCTTCCTCACACGCAACCTGCACCCCCATCTTCCTCACACGCAGCCTGCACCCCCATATTTCTCACACGCAGCCTGCACCCCCATCTTCCTCACATGCAGCCTGCACCCCCATCTTCCTCACACGCAGCCTGCACCCCCCACTTTCCCTTCATCACATGCAGCCTGCACCCCCATCTTCCTCACACGCAGCCTGCACCCCCACTTTCCCTTCCTCACACGCAGCCTGCACCCCCATCTTTCTCACACGCAGCCTGCACCCCCATCTTCCTCACATGCAGCCTGCACCCCCATCTTCCTCACACGCAGCCTGCACCCCCACTTTCCCTTCATCACACACAGCCTGCACCCCCACTTTCCCTTCATCACACACAGCCTGCACCATCTTCTTCACACGCAGCCTGCACCCCCACTTTCCCTTCATCACACACAGCCTGCACCCCCATGTCCCCCTCTTGTCTACTCCTTACCTTCCGTCTCCGTTGCCAGCAGCTTCCTCTTCCTGTGTAACACTGCATTTTGATGTACAATCCAGAATAGCTCCGCCCATACGTGGTCCGCCCACAAGTCTGATCACGTGGTCGTGACATTATCAGAGGTCCTTTAGCCCACTAAGATTTAGCATCTACCATTTTGCCGATCGGGCCCCTGAACATCCAGATCGGGCCCCTGACCAATGCATTTGCATTGGCAAAATGAGAACTAATAGTCAGGGCTCGGGATTCACCGGTTCCCCGGTGGGCCAGTCCGACCCTGGCTGTAAGTAGTCATCTTGGTGGTCTGGGTCAGATAGAGAAAATGTATGAAGTGAAAAACTCCAGTTGGAAGACATTACTGTGAGTTGCAGGATTTAATTGTTCATTCTGCCTTTGACTGCATGCAAGCAGTATTCTATTCATTTTTCCAGTCTGCAGTGTAATTCTTGTGGTCACTGTATTGAGTTTTAATATATTGTTTAAAATTACATACAGCATGGTGTATGGTGGTGATATTGAGTCACTGTGTGGTGGTAAAGAGTATTAACAATGCTACTTTTCATTAACTATACAATTATATTATCCCATCCTAGTATGGTGGTATGAAACAACAAATAATGGAAAGTTCAGAACCCATGAAAATTAGAAACTTTATTTCATTTCCATAAAATTACAGAAACAGGTGAAGTACGCATTTCAAGTCTTAGTGGCTCTTAGTCATAGCATAGAGATGGTTACAGTCAGGTGATCCTAAAAGCTTACATTTGGCAAATCTGAAGCCTCACTTTTGATCATATGATTTGGTTAAAAAAGTAGATTTAAACAAACATGTTGACACATATCAAAAGCAATATATAATAACTGAGACACAAAATCAGTTCCTGCTGTCTATTTAGACCGAATAATGTGTTTATTTTCGGATGGAATAAACAATATGTTTCTTTGTTCAAAAGTCTCCTGTAATGGTCACTGCCCCCTACTGGTCAGTTAACCCATTATATTCCTTGAACTACTTAAGAAGTGGTATCTCCTCCATTCACCTGGGTAAAATACAGAGAAACCGCAGAGATATTACCTTTGTGTAACGTCTGCGCCGTTTGGACATCAACGCCATCCTCCGGCCGCATGCTATGGTGCAGAAGGCGTGTCTACCTATGATTCCTTGCTTTAGCTTCTTGTAGTACTCTGTCTGAACACTGTCCTATTCACTCACCTCTGTAATTGATTTTCCAACACACCCATTTCTTTCACTTTTGTTTCCCTCTGCTCCTCTAATAGTTAATCTCAGCCTTGCCTTGTGATTGACAGCCTATCTGCCAATCAATCCTGGGGCGGGTTCTGGACTCCCTATTTACAGTCCATCAGCCCACACTTGGTTGCTGGCTATTGTGATTCTGCCCTCACTAAGTGTTTCTCTTGCGATTGTATATTATTACTGACTTCTGACCTTTGGCTTTTCTTGTGACTACTCTTTTGGATTGCGATTTGGTACTTCTTTGTCTCTCTGGCTTTAACCCTTGGCTTGCTGACTCCTCTTCCGTGTTGTTTATCTTGTCCGCATTTTGTGTTGTCACTTATCTAAGAAGGGACTGGCGCCCAGTTGTCCGCTGTCACCTAGGGCAGTGAGGCAAGTAGGCAGGGACAGGTTCAGCTTAGGACTCACTGTCTCTGTCATTCCCTTCCTCCCAGGTTTCAGCAGCAGCACTGGGGAATTTCTCAACGTTGTGTAAAACATAAATAAAAACAGAATACAATGATTTGCAAATTCTTTTTAACCTATATTCAATTGAATACAGTACAAATACAATATATTTAATGTTCAAATGGATAAACTTTACTGTTTTTTTGCAAATATTCACTCATTTTTAATTTGATGTTTGCAACACGTTCCAAAAAAGCTGGGACAGGGGCAACAAAAGACTGGGCCCGGGGCATGTTAACCACTGTGTTATATCACCTTTCCTTTTAACAACACTCAATTGAATATAGGTTGAAAAGGATTTGCAAATCATCGTATTCTGTTTTTATTTATGTTTTACAAAACGTCCCAACTTCATTGGAATTGGGGTTGTACTACATCTGATTAAAAATATGTACTGCACTTAATATGTTATTAAATGTCTTATATAGTCTTTCTTTTAAGCTATGCCTAGGATGTCTTTATAGCCTTGTATCCAGGGAGGCACTATTCATGAGATGAGAACTACAAATAGCACAGCAGATAAACACCCACGCATTTTTCCACCTCCAAATTATGAAATAGAGGGTTATAATTTTTGTATCAGGCACTAAAAAAGATTAGAAATATGATTCATATGTTATACAAAGATTCTTCAATGACAAATTTGTGATTTTAGACTAGGGCATACACTATACTGTAAAATCATTGTTAAAGGGGTATTCCCATCTCAAAGAGTTTTCCTAAATACATTTCTTTAGAAATGTTGCTTCATTTATCTGCTATTTGAAATTATTCCTCCCATTGCTTAAAAAACATTGTTAAGGAACCCGTCCTGAGTCTGATCTCAGGTCGGATGACATGACTCACTGCTCTTTAGAGGGGAGGAGGCTGAATTATCTGAATTACACTTGCTTTAAGATCTGTTATCTCCTGCCCTGTGTTCTGGGCAATCAGGTCAGCTAATTTCAGTTTACTGATAAAGTCTCAGACAGTGTCTGTTATCTCTATATGCAAGTTTACTGCAAGTCCGTTGTCAGTCCTGGCAGCATGTATAAGTTTTTTTTTTCTCTCCAAAACTGTGTAATGTAATATACATTTACTGTGCATATTATTTGATCTGCATTATTATAGATTTCTAGTAATCATAATAAAAAATCTATCATGGTAAAGGCAACGTTCATATTTCGACTGAGATACTTCATAGTGTCCTGTCTATCAAACAGTCAAACCCACATAGATAGTAGGCAAAGGTGGTCAGAAAGGGAGATGAAAGAATCCCTTTAAAATGATACTTGAAAATCAATGTTCATTCTTTTAATATTCGATTGTCGGAGAAAAAGGCAAAAACCACTGCCAAAAAATATTCAAGCTCTTAGATTGAGGGTGATTCTCTTTCATCGCATTGAACATATCCAGATCATCTTTATCAAGCAGCCAGCCATACATTTTTATAGTCACCAGACTGGGAAGTCTAGACACGAATCTGACAAAGGCAGTCACAGTGGTAGCATGAGACGTGATCTGTTGAGTGTAGATTCGGCTAATATCCAGAAGTTTTAACTCTGGCATGTGTTTTGCTTCCTCAAAGAATGTTGTCCACCCAGATTCTGTGATATTGAAATTAACTTGAAGCTCAAGTTCTTGAAGCTTTTTAAGGTTTCCAGAATTTGCTTCTTCAGCTGGAAAATTGAAATAATTTTTTTTTTGCATTATATATTTATTTTCATTTTTTAATTATTACAAAAAATAACAAAAAAAGGAATCAAACATAGCAAAACAACGTATAATAGTTAGGATTAGATAAGACACATCTAAGTGTAATAAACACTCTGAGGAAAACAAATAAGATCCAATAGAAGAGATGAGGTAGAGGATTAGGAGCAGAACCTGTCACTACAGGAGTCCCAAGCTGTCTAGACAGAGCGGAATTTGCCCCTTAGACTCATGGAGCAAGGCCCTGAGATATTCCATAGAACTTAAATCCTATATGTGGGTGTAAAGGACTGTACATGATGGGGGATCTGATTGATGCCAGGAAAGAGCAATTAAGAAATTTTGCAGCAGTTCAACAATTATGGGCAGGGACAATACATAGCTGTCATGGCCCACCAGGTCAATGTTTTGAGACCACAGTCTAGAAATGCAGCAAGGCCAGTGCTTTAAAGTATACTCAGAGGCGTAGCTAGCGGGGGGGGGCAGAGGGGGCAGCTGCCCCGGGCCCACTGACTTTTTGGGGCCCACCCCGGGGCCGCCATTAAAACATGCTTTATTTCTAACTAGATCGGTGTCTGCAGACACCGATCTAGTTACAATGCTTCCTGGTGCTTAACTGTCTTGTAAACCGCAAGCCACTTCAGGCCTGAGGTTTACAAGACCCCGAGACACAGACCGATGTCTTCTTCTAAGCACAGGCGGCGCGATGACGTCATAATATCGCGCCGCCCACGCTCAGACACAGACGTCATGCGCGTGGACAGGGAGGAAGCGCCGGTGGCTCCGTTCATCAGCATCGTAGGTAGGTGAGTATGATTTTTTTTTGTGGGTATATTAATAGAATAAGGGGTGGTTAGGAGGGGGGAAATCTAACTATAAAGGAAGGATTCATTAGGGGGCATTATAACGATGGGGGGGTCATTTATATAAGGGTTATTAGGGGGTATTATGAATAAAAGGGGGGAGGTTATTTATATAAGGGGCCATTAGGGGGCATCATTTATATTAGGAGGCATTATGAACATAAGGGGGTGGTCATTGATATAAGGGGTCATTAGAGGTGCAGTATTTATGTCAGGGTGAATTGGGCATAATATGAGGGTCAATTAATTTAATTAAAGTTGCACTTGCACCTTATTAAGACTAAGGCCCCACGTTCCGGGCTGCAGCAAGAAAAAGCGCTGCAAGAAAAACCATGGCGGTAACATTGTGGTTTTTCCCGCAGCGCTTTTCACAGAAGGTCTGCAGAGGTTTCCCCTGTGGACTTTCTGTTTTCGATACACCTATATGGAAACCGCCAGTGTTTCTGTAGGTATAATTGACATGCTGCAATTTCCAAAACCACAATGGTTTTGGAAATCGCAATGTGTCTGCTGCACATATTTTTCCGCAGTGTGTGGATGGGATTTGCTAGAATGTTGCGGTTTTTTTCAGTGGGTTTTTGCCACATGGGGCCCCATCCCATCCCTACTTTGCAGTATAATATGCACAGCGGATAATCTGCGATTTCCAAAACAGTCGGTGTTTTGGAAATCGCAGAATGTCAATTATACCTACGGAAATGCCAGCGGTTTCTCTATAGATAGCAGATGAAGCAGAAAGTCTGCAGAGGAAACCTCTGTGAACTTTCTGTGCAAAGTGCTGCTGGAAGAACCGCGATGCGTCGCTGCCGCGGTTTTTCCCGCAGCTCTTTTTTGCTGTGGTACGCCACGTGGGGCCTTGGCCTTAAGGCGTTTTCCAGCTCATTTTTGTTGATGATCTATCCTCAGAATAAATCATCAATAAGAGATAAGTGATTCCCCACTGATCAGCTGTATGAAGGGGCTATGGCGCCTGTTTATATTATACGATGTCTGTTTATAGTGACCGTGTGATGTAATTACAGCCTTGTCACATAGACGTGTATAGGACGAGGCTGTAGTTACATGACATGGCCGCTATGAAAAGAATGACACTGTGTAAACAGAGAAGGGGTCACGCGCTTACACAGGTACCACAGTTCATTCAAACAGCTGATCCTCGGGGTTCCGGGTATTGGAACCCCAATTTTTTTTTTCCTTTTTTTTTTCCTTTTTAATTAGGAAACACATGGGGCATTATTAATAAGGGGCAAATTATCTAAAGAGGACCTTTCACATCCTCATGTATATGCGGTTTTACATACCGCTAGAAAGCCGACAGCGCGCTGAATTCAGCACACTGCCGGCTTTCCCGTTATATGCCCCGGAGTTGGAGATATCGGGGGTCTAAATTTCACCGTTCACTGTCAGAAGGGCGTTCCTGACTGTCTAGCTGCGCTGTGAGGAAGGGGGGCGTTCCTCACAGCTCAGCGTCATCACTGGGCTCAGTACACCCCATTACAATTCTATGTACAGATACTGTAAGGGAGGGCGTTCCTCACAGCGCAACTAGACTGTCAGGAACGCCCTTCTGACAGTGAACGGTGAAATTTAGACCCCTGATATCTCCAGCCCCGGGGCATATAACTGGAAAGCCGGCAGTGTGCTGAATTCAGCACACTGTCGGCTTTCTAGCGGTATGTAAAACAGCATATACATGAGGACGTGAAAGGTCCTCTTAAAGGGGTGCAAAAGGAAGTTATTAGTTTAAAGATGCACTTATTCATTATGGGGGGTTATATTATATATTTTATAATTGGGGTAGCAGCAGGATGGGGGCTTTGTGCAATGTGGGTCAGGTGCCTGGAAAAGTGAGGAGCCAAAGATGTCTGTGTTGCAAACTTTACAGAGACTGGAAGAAGTGGTCATGGCCGTCCAGATGAAGGAGATGCGGAATGTGAATGATTAGTCAGAGACGTCACCGGTAAGTCACTAAATGCTACTGCCCTGTATTCACCTAAATCGTCTGCAGAGCCCTGTGTAGAGCTGCTATATACCACTATACGCTCACCGTATACTGATAGTATCGGTATACAAACATGTCCAAGTAGGGGGCCCACTTGGACATGTTCGCCCCCCTGTACTAAACCCCTAGCTACGCCTTTGAGTATACTACTGATATCAACTTATGGGTGTAGGACAGGCACAGTTTCAACACCAGGGAGGACTCATCAGCCTGCTCCAGTTCCTTCACACTTGACCATTGCCCATCCCCAACATCACCAATGAGTGGGAATGTTACTGGGGAAAAAGGCAAAAATCACTGCTACCAGCATGGTGCCTTGCTACACTGGAGTCCTGTTTGTGGGTGTGGGTTTCCTCCAGGTACTCTGGTTTCACCCCACACTCCAAAAACATACTGATAGGGAATTTAGATTGTGCACCCTACTTGGGACAGTGTTGATAAAGAGCTGTAGAATATGATGGCGCTATATTAGTAAGAAAAATGAATAAATCTGTTTGAGCAGTAGTATATGATTAGCAAACCACGGACACAATGGAGAGGATAACAACAACTTCTACCTCATGATCAATTTTGGAAGATAGTCCAGTTTTTTCAGCTAGCAAGCTAGTAGGTAGTAAATACACTGATAGTGTGCCCCAAATTTTTCTTGAAATGATGTAAATTGTCACTACACTGCTTAGTGCCGTACATTCTTGACTTTTTCTACGCTCAGTTATTTATTACTTTTTAAAATGGCAAACACATTGATAGTGTGCCACAAATTTTCCTTGAAATTCTGTAAATTGCTATTCCACCAACACCATGTTGATGTGGCATGTGCTAAAATACAGGGATAACCAGCAGGAAAACCCTGGTTCTTTTCTGTCTCCCAAGTGTTGTTTTCAGGGTCATAGAATCCTTTCCATGTAAGAGTATACTCTAGCAGTCAGGCCAGGGACACTGATAGTGCGCCCCAAATTTTTCTTGAAATTCTATAAATTGTCACTCTGCCAACGCAATGTTGATGTGACTTATTCCAGTTAATCCACACTGGACCATCTCCCACCCTCAACTTCACCAGGGCAAGCCATTGCTTACACTTCCCTCCTTTCATGGTTGTAAGAAAATAAAGCAAACAACCCCACCATTGCTTCTTCCAATACTAACATAATGTTGGTGCAGTATCCTGCTCCCAGGGTTCATTTTTGGAGGATTTTTTTTTACTTATAACTAACAACAAGCCTTTAGCACTTACGAGTCATCATAACGGGCTAATTTGTCTACAAAATTACTTTTTGCAATATAACCGCAATGTGTGCCTAAAAAGAAATGGGAAAACACCTCCCCCTCCAAAATGGTAATTTTTGATGCATTAAAATGCGCAAAAGTGCATGGCAGTGCAAGGTATAATTAAATTCTGAGTTTGTATCCGTTGCTTACCATTCGTTTTTCCATAGACATACATGTCACTTTCACTTTTAACATATCTTCGACTGTCTTTTCCTTAGAGAGCTAGAAGTTGAATAGATATCTTCGTATGAGCCCTTCTAGTGTTATACACTATGTTTTAAGCTAATTGAAGTTGTGGTTTGTAACAAACTTTGTGGACCCAAACCTAATCTGGAACCCGAGCCACCCGAAACTAAAAATTATCTGGGACAGGAACCCAAAACAAAACAAATCTTGAGAGGTTTGCCCATCTCTATTGGCTATGTGGCCAAAAGCATGTGGACATCTGATCATCATACTTACATGAGCCTGTTGGACATCTCATAGATGTTAATGGAGTTTGGTCCCTTTTGCTGCTCTAACAGTCTCCACTTTCTCACTTTCTGTTAGTTTTCTAAAAGATTTTGGCACACATCCATTGCAGCTGAATCAGCATTCCAATTCATCCCAACTCTGTTTTTTGGTGTTGAGAGCAAAGCTCTGCTTAGGCTACTAGAATCAGGATACTGATCTTCATTTTAATCAGATTCCCACAGGTGCACTGCAAAGTCTCATGGAAAGCTTTACCAAGAGATTAGAGGTTGTTCTAGCTATAAAATGGGACCTCTCTCTTTCTCTCTTTGTATACACACGTGGACAAAATTGTTGGTACCCCTCATTTAATGAAAGAAAAACCCACAATGGTCACAGAAATAACTTGAATCTGACAAAAGTAATTTGCCAAACTACATGTTGACAAGCCACAAAGCTTCTGGGAGAATGTCCTATGGACAGATAAGACAAAAATCGAAATTTTTGGCAAGGCACATCAGCTCCATGTTCACAGACGGAAAAATGAAGCATATCTTGAAAAGAACACTGTCCCTACTGTGAAACATGGAGGAGGCTCTGTTATGTTCTGGGGCTGCTTTGCTGCATCTAGCACAGGGTGTCTTGAATCTGTGCAGGGTACAATGAAATCTCAAGACTATCAAGGGATTCTAGAGAGAAATGTGCTGCCCAGTGTCAGAAAGCTTGGTCTCAGTTGCAGATCATGGGTCTTTCAACAGGATAATGACCCAAAACACACAGCTAAAAACACCCAAGAATGGCTAAGAGGAAAACACTGGACTATTCTGAAGTGGTCTTCTATGAGCCCTGACCTAAATCCTATTGAGCATCTTTGGAAGCAGCTGAAACATGCCGTTTGGAAAAGGCACCCTTCAAACCCGAGACAACTGGAGCAGTTTGCGCATGAGGAGTGGCCAAAATACCTGTTGAGAGGTGCAGAAGTCTCATTGACAGTTACAGGAATCGTTTGATTGCAGTGATTGCCTCAAAAGGTTGTGCAACAAAATATTAAGTTAAGGGCACCATCATTTCTGTCCAGGCCTGTTTCATGAGTTTTCTTTTTTTAAAAATTCTGTTGAAGCATGGTTGAAAAGCAATGTCTGACTTTCCTTTGTTCATTTTCATAGAATTTTTATATATAAAGTGCCTTACGAAAGTATTCGGCCCCCTTGAACTTTTCAACCTTTTGCCACATTTCAGGCTTCAAACATAAGGATATAAAATTTTAATTTTTTTGGTGAAGAATAAACAAGTGGGACACAATTGTGAAGTGGAACGAAATTTATTAGTTATTTTAAACTTTTGTAAAAAATAAAAAACTGAAAAGTGGGGAGTGCAATATTATTCGGCCTCTTTACTTTCAGTGCAGCAAACTCACTCCAGAAGTTCAGTGGGGATCTCTGAATGATCCAACGTTGTCCTAAATGACTGATGATGATAAATATAATCCACCTGTGTGTAATCAAGTCTCTGTATAAATGCACCTGCTTTGTGATAGTCTCAGGGTTCTGTTTAAAGCATAGAGAGCATCATGAAGACCAAGGAACACACCAGGCAGGTCTGTGATACTGTTATGAAGAAGTTTAAAGCCGGATTTGGATACAAAAAGATTTTCCAACCGATCATATTGAAATGGAAGGAGTATCAGACCACTGCAAATCTACCAAGACCCAGCCGTCCCTCTAAACTTTCATCTCAAACAAGGAGAAGACTGATCGGAGATGCAGCCAAGAGGCCCATGATCACTCTAGATGAACTGCAGAGATCTACAGCTGAGGTGGGAGAGTCTGTCCATAGGACAACAATCAGTCGTACACTGCACAAATCTGGCCTTTATGGAAAAGTAGCAAGAAGAAAGCCATTTCTCAAAGATATCCATAAAAAGTCTTGTTTAAAGTTTGCCACAAGCCACCTGGGAGACACACCAAACATGTGGAAGAAGGTGCTCTGGCCAGATGAAACCAAAATCGAAATTTTTGGCCACAATGCAAAACGATATGTTTGGCGGAAAAGCAACACAGCTCATCACCCTGAACACACCATCCCCACTGTCAAACATGGTGGTGGCAGCATCATGGTTTGGGCCTGCTTTTCTTCAGCAGGGACAGGGAAGATGGTTAAAATTGATGGGAAGATGGATGGAGCCAAATACAGGACCATTCTGGAAGAAAACCTGTTGGAGTCTGCAAAAGATATGAGACTGGGACGGAGATTTATCTTCCAACAAGACAATGATCCCAAACATAAAGCAAAATCTACAATGGAATGGTTCACAAATAAACGTATCCAGGTGTTAGAATGGCCAAGTCAAAGTCCAGACCTGAATCCAATCGAGAATCTGTGGAAAGAGCTGAAACCTGCTGTTCACAAACGCTCTCCATCCAACCTCACTGAGCTCGAGCTGTTTTCCAAGGAAGAATGGGCAAGAATTTCAGTCTCTCGATGTGCAAAACTGATAGAGACATACCCCAAGCGACTTGCAGCTGTAATCGCAGCAAAAGGTGGCGCTACAAAGTATTAACTTAAGGGGGCCGAATAATTTGGCACGCCCCACTTTTCAGTTTTTTATTTTTTACAAAAGTTTAAAATATCCAATAAATTTCATTCCACTTCACGATTGTGTCCCACTTGATTCTCACTAAAAAATTTAAATTTTACAGTGCCTTGCGAAAGTATTTGGCCCCCTTGAACTTTTCAACCTTTTGCAACATTTCAGGCTTCAAACATAAGGATATAAAATTTTAATATAAAGTTTGGGAAATCTTTTTGTATCCAAATCCGGCTTTAAACTTCTCCACAACAGTATCACGGACCTGCCTGGTGTGTTCCTTGGTCTTCATGATGCTCTCTGCGCTTTAAACAGAACCCTGAGGGGGGGGCGGAGCCTAGCTGTGGACTGAAATGGCCGCGTAGTCTCAGAGCTCCCGGTCTGAGTCCTACATAGCGACATCCTACGCGACAAGCCCGTGGCCTCTGGACACAGATTCTAGCAACAAAAGGTATCTTACCTTCGGGGATGCCTAGAAAGAAGAAGTCGGCGGTGAGACCGCACAAGATCTCCGACTTCTATTTCCCTCACGGGGGAGGGGAGGACCAACATGGAGACGGCCCGCGCCTGGAAACGGAGTCTAGGGCCTCGACTCCACCTCGCGATCCTCCGGAGGAGACAAGCATGCTCTCCGCTCACAAGAGAGCGCTCTCAGCCCCATCCTTACCGCAGCTGCTGGACGGCGCGGGCGCAGAGTCACCTGGGCCTTCTCCCCGGCAGGCCGGGGCCTACATTGGAAACGGGCCTCCGCAACATGGCGCTTTGGGGTTTACAGGCATATCCAGCCTGGAGACACACCAGTCCCCCACCGCTAGCCCGGTTAAACAAAGACCCAGGTTCCAGAGCAGTGACTCCCAGGATGACGAGGTGAGCAACAATGTGCAGCCTACCCCTCCACCCACTGATTTTTTTGCAGATATCCCAGAGACGGAGAACCCACTTACTGAGGCCTCCATGAAAAATATGCTCATGGCCTTCTGCAAATCACTAAAAACAGACATGTCTCTCATGGTAAAACCGCTAGATAGAGATCTTCAGGAACTAAAAAGCCGTACCGTTCATGTTGAATCCAAAATGGCGGAATTTGCGACATCACACAATGCGCTAATAGATGCTCACTATGAGATGGAGACGGATGTGTCGTTTTTGAAAGCCAAAGTAGCCGACTTGGAAGATCGCTCAAGAAGAAATAATCTGAAATTTAGAGGGATTCCGGAGTCAGTTTCCACGAGTAATTTAACGGCGTTCCTCCAGGATCTGATCCGATCGCTCCTGCCGAATCTTACGGCGATGGATTTAACTATTGATAGAGATCATAGAGTCCCCACACCATCACATCTAGATGAAGCTATACCTAGAGATGTTCTAGCTAAAATTCACTTCTATCGCACTAAAGATCTGGTTTTGATGACTTCCCAAAAGGTAGATCACCTACCTGAACCATATCACAAAGTATCCATTTACTCGGATTTATCAGCCACGACATTGCAATTGAGGCGACAATTCATCCCTATTACCGCAGCCTTACGCCAGCACCACATTTTGTACAAATGGGGATTTCCGGTCCGCGTGATCATTACCCGAGACAACATGGTGCATGTCATCAAAACTCTGGAGGAAGGAAAACGTCTGCTTCATAAATGGAACATTCCGATTGTCGAGATACCACCCAAACAACCACCTGGTCCTGTGTCGGATGGTTGGCATCAAGTGAGGGCCCAAAGACGTCCACGCAAAGGGCTACAAAGCTAGAGACTCACCTTTTCTTGGATTTCGTATGTCCACTGTCATTGAACTTATCCCCCCAGGATTACGACAGCCGCTGGTCCACTGTACCACAATCTTTATGGTTATGTAGTTTGCATGGTTTGTTTTTTATTTGGTTCTGGCACATTGGGCGTAGTGAATACGAAGGGTGGAAACAGCTTCTCTTCATACCAACATTGACACCTCCTGGTATAAGTAGTTGTGGTAAGACTCTTAAAGCATTTCTAACTGTATATTATGGTACTTAAAATTGTGTCCATGAATGTCAGGGGTTTGAACTCCCCTCAAAAAAGAGCCAATTTATGGCGTGAGGCCCGAGGTCATAACTGTGACATTCTTGCACTACAAGAGACGCATCTTTTAAGGGCAGACGCTTTTCGCATTAATCACCCAGCATACCCACATGTGTTTCATGCTCACTACTCCTCAAAGCGTAGGGGCACATTGATTGGGATTAGGGACTCGGTAGAGTTTCAACTGTTATCTCAATACGCTGACCCGGGAGGGCGATTTGTTATACTAGTGTGTATTATTAACAATGTCACTTACTGTATATGCTGGTATCAGTTTACGCCCCGAATAGGAAACAGGTGGCGTTCCTAGGGAGACTTGTGAGGGCGGTAGAAAAGAGGAAGCAGGGATGTCTAATATTAATGGGAGACTTTAATATGGCCCCGGACCCGCTAGTAGATACCACTTCTGGCATACTAACACGTCACCCCTCCTTCTCGCAGGCTATATGGCGCTATGAACTATTTGATGTCTGGCGTATCCTGCATAATACTGAAAGAGATTATACGTATCATTCGACTGTACATAATAGCTATTCACGAATAGACTTGTTCCTAATCGAGCAATCTAGCATTCCCCTTGCTAAGCAGTCCGAGATATCTCAAATAACTTGGTCGGACCATGCAGCGATAACCTTGTCCATAGCTGAAAAATATGAATCTGCTAGAGCATATGTGTGGAGGTGTAGCGACTTTTTAATGTCACAGCCAAAGTTAAAAGCAACGTTAGAGAATGATTTGAAGGAATTCTTTCAGATTAATGCCCCCTCTGCTCCTGGCCCTGAGATACTGTGGAATTCTCATAAGGCCTTTATTAGAGGAACGTTTATTCGCCTAGGGCATATCGAAAAGAAAAATAGGATGGCAGAAATAGATCGCCTGCTCCGTCAGATAAGAACCATAGACACCAGCAACAAACAATCTCCATCTCCCTTACATGCAACTAAATTAATAACATTACGCCAACAGTTGACCGCTTGTTTATTGCACAAATATGAGAAAAACCTGAAAAGGGTTAGAGCTACATATTACTCTCAATCTAATAAAGCGGGCAAACTTCTAGCATCCAAGCTTAAACAAAAGCATGCAAAATCCAGGATCCCATTTATGCACAGCAAGGATGGTACATACAAAATTTATGACCCAAATGGCATCGCTAACGCCTTTAAACATTTCTATGAGGGTCTTTACAACCTAGCAGAAAACTCTTCGATGGTCCCCCCGACAACCCATGATATTGAACGATTCCTTAAGGCGGCTCAATTACCCGCACTCACTGAGTCACAGCTGGACTTCTTAAATGCGCCTATTACCTCAGCAGAGTTATTATCCATCATTAAATCACTGCCGTCACACAAGTCTCCGGGCCCTGACGGCCTTACTAATGAATATTATAAATGTTTCTTCCCAGCCCTGATGAGCCCACTACTGTCATTTTTGACGGCCGTGGTGGATTCTGGTATCATCCCAAAGGAAAATCAAGAAGCCCTGATAGTTACGCTGCCAAAGCCTGGCAGACCCGCCACCAGCCCCCAGAACTTCAGACCAATATCGCTATTGAACACAGACTTTTAAAAATCTATGCCAAATTAATAGCAAGCAGATTGGCAGTCTGTCTCCCAAGTTTGATAAATCATGATCAAGTGGGGTTTGTTAAAGGGAGACAATCATATGATAATACTAGACGTATTTTAAATATAATACACCATGTTGACTCTAGGAAGGAAACGGCGGTGATCCTTGCATTAGACGCAGAGAAGGCGTTCGATCGCATTTGCTGGTCGTATGCCTTTTCGGTGCTCAGAAATATGGGGTTTTCTGGAGCCATTTTAAGAGCGATTGAAGCGTTATACTCGGCACCTTCTGCGAGAGTGTTCACCAACGGAGTAGTATCAGATCCATTCCTCATTACAAACGGGACCAGACAGGGGTGCCCCCTATCGCCCCTGATATTTGTTCTTTCTATAGAACCTTTAGCCCAGATACTTAGACTAGATCCGAGAGTGGGAGGCATTGACATAGGAGATAAATCTCATCTTATATCATTATATGCTGATGATATTATTCTCACTTTGTCCAAACCGCAAACATCTATTCCTCATCTTATGGATACTATTAGTACTTTTGGGCAATTATCGTTTTACAAATTAAACATGGCCAAATCGCAGGCATTGCCTTTCAATGTCCCTCCACCCTTGCTCCAACATCTACAATCGACTTATGATTTTGATTGGAGGAAGGATAGCGTTCAATATTTGGGGATACAAGTGACGGCATCACTAGTAACCCTCTACAAAAGTAACTATATCCCAATGTTAAAAATATTGCAAGAAGAGACTGAGCGACTGTCTAAAACAGATGTTTCCTGGATAGGACGGGTAGCTGCTTTTAAGATGTTGCTATTGCCTAGACTCTTGTACTTGTTCCGCACACTCCCAATATCCATTCCTGTTTCCTTTTTTGAGACAGCACAAAGGGTGATTTCAAAATATGTGTGGAATGGTAGGAGACCTAGAATCAATGAAAACTTTCTATTTAAGCAACGAGAGGCAGGAGGGCTGGGAGTACCAGTGGTGAGGAATTACTATAAAGCATCACTGGTCACTCAGTGCGCAAGGTGGAAGTCAATGGATACCTCGGTTCCATGGCTACATATAGAGCAGGCGTTTATATTTCCCGTAAAGCTGGAGGACGCGCTGTGGTTGCCCTTTTGGAACATTCCTGCTCCGGGATCTTTCTCCCCGATCATGTGCGCCTCGTTAATGGCATGGAAGCTACTCCATGGGAAAGCAAACCCAATGAAGCATTTTCACATTGCAGAAATGCCTCTGTCATTGATGGCCTGGGTGATTGATGGCGTAGGGGTCTCGGGTTGGGAATTGAGGGGATCACGCAGATTTCTCAATTATATTCTGACTCTAAACAATCTATACCGTTTGTAGATCTAAGACAAAAATACGGAATTCATGCAGGCGATTTCCTTAAATATTTTCAAATATGGCATTTCATATCTAAACACCCTGTGACGACCTTGCCTCATAATAATTCACTTTTCATTTGGTTGTCAACCAATGTGAGGGGATTACGATTTCTATATGATAAAATGGATGGAATCTCGACTTTTACTAGATCTACTCTGTTCCGTTGTTGGGAGAGAGACTTAGGAATGGTCATTACTTTAGATGAATGGCAACAAACGATTAGACTGATCCATCTGTCTTTAAAATGTAGCACCCACATAGAGATGGCAATGAAAATCATTTTACGGTGGTATAGGACCCCGTCTACTTTACAGTTAGCGTATCCCTCTGTGTCTGGGAGTTGTTGAAGGGGATGTGGAGAAAGAGGAACCCTCCTTCACATTCTGGGAACCTGCCCTATAATTTGTGGTTACTGGGATAGTGTCTTTAACATGCTCTCAGAACTGTTTGATCTACATCTCCCCTTTACTGCACATATGGCTATTTTGCTACTTGGAATTCCCGGAGAGCTGAATAAGCATAAACAACTTATTTGTAAAATTTGAACTATAGCTAAATTAATGTTGGTACAGAGATGGAAGTCAGCGGCCTCCCCGCCTATGTCAGCACTGTTACTAGCCATTAATAACACATACTCCTATGAAAGGATAATCGCAATGGGAAACAACTCTTTTCATAGATTTGAAGTAATTTGGGATGCGTGGATACACTCTAGATTTCTCACGTAGAAAGAACCAGAATGGTATATGAAACTCAGTCGAGGTGGCTGTGACAGATATGGGGATGGATATGGGACTCGCCAACCCCGTCGAAAGGGGAGTTGGGGAGGAGTAGTCAGCGCTGCGGGTACGGGTCGAATGTCCTTTGCACAACTAAACATCTCATGAAGAAGAGAAAGCTGTTCATGGAAAAACCACCCTAGACATAGACCTCAACAGCCTAATAAATGTGCCTAAATGTTATTATTAATGTTTACTCTATAAGTAATCTTTATCTTTTGTTTCAAAGATATACGGTTCTAAGAATGTATCTTGAAACTATATTATAATGCATATCAACTGTATATCGCAATGTCTATCCATAATGTTCTTTACTTTTGTACCTTGAAAATTTGAATAAAAAATATTGAAACTAAACAGAACCCTGAGACTATCACAGAGCAGGTGCATTTTTATGGAGACTTGATTACACACAGGTGGATTATATTTATCATCATCAGTCATTTAGGACAACATTGGATCATTCAGAGATCCTCACTGAACTTCTGGAGTGAGTTTGCTGCACTGAAAGTAAAGGGGCCGAATAATATTGCACGCCCAACTTTTCAGTTTTTTATTTTTTACAACAGTTTAAAATAACCAATAAATTTTGTTCCACTTCACAATTGTGTCCCACTTGTTGTTGCTTCTTCACCAAAAAATTAAAATTTTATATCCTTATGTCTTAAGCCTGAAATGTGGCAAAAGGTTGAAAAGTTCAAGGGGGCCGAATACTTTCGCAAGGCACTGTATATATATTTATTATTTTTGTCAGATTCAAGTTATTTCTGTGACCACTGTGGGTTTTTCTTTCATTAAACGAGGAGTACCAACAATTTTGTCCACGTGTGTATATATGGTGAACTAAAGAAAGTTCCCGACATTGTCGGGTATAACTTGTGGGTGTAAAGGATCCCACCAATGTGCCAGCTGCCACCCCTCTTGAAGAGTTATGACTTAAAACTTTAAAATGTGCTGAAAAACTATAAGATAAAATGGGGAATGATTTATGTAAAGTGGTGCAAAACTAAAACGGGACAGTTTCCCATAGCAACCAATCTGGTGTCAGCTGTCATCTGTCCAAGGCCACTTTTTAAATGAAAGGGCTAATTTGATTGGTTGGTATAGACAACTGGTTCACTATACCTTCCCATGAAGGATTGAGTAGTAAAGTGCACAACTTGCTACTCTGACAAACCCTGGAGACTGCGCCAGACCAATGCCTATTTTCCACTGGTGTACTACAGGCCATGCTTGTGACCATATTATGGCTACAAATCCCGTGGTATAATGACCTGAAGTAAACATATATATATCTCCTCTGGATACAATCCTCTGATAATGAGTATGACTGATAACAGAGAACAACAGTGGGCGAGAGTATATGGGTCAGGTAAGTGCTGTCCTCTTATAATGGCTGATAACAGTGAACAATAGTGAGTGAGTGCTGATGATAATGCTGTATATCAGCAAGGCTATTAAGAGTGAAGAACCTGCAAGCTTTTATTGGCTAATATGGGTCATGTGGGTGCTGTGTTCTGATAATGGCTGATAACAGAGAACAAGAGTCAGTGCTAAAAATTCTGTGATAATACTGTATGTCACTAAGGCTATTAAGAGTTAAACACCAGCAAGCTTCTATTGGCTAATATGGGTCATGTGAGTGCTGTCCTCTAAGAATGGTTGATAACAGAGGACATCAATGAGTCAGTGCTGGAATCTTCTGATAATAGTGTATGTCAGAGAGGCTAAGAATGATCTGCAAGCTTCTATTGGTCATATGGGTCATATGATATTATATGGAGGAAGGTTCTTGATGTGGAAGCTATATGTCCTATATTTGCTTGAATATGTTGAGAAACCAGTCTAAACTCTTCAGAAATGCCTAATTTATCTAAGTGCCAAATTGGTACAGATTGTTCCAGACATTTGGTGGTGCATAAAGAACAGACATCAGACAACAATTCATGTTAATATATATGTAGAGATATATTTATGTGTGTGTATACAGCATGAAACTATACTGTGACTTCAGCCTAAAGCCGCATTCAGATGGGCAGTTGTGTTTTACTGTCCATATTCTGGATTTAACACTTGAATCAGCTACAATTCTACTAGACCATTGTTTCCTATGGTGCTATAAATTTGGTTAGATATGCAAGTCTAAACAAGCTCTAGAGAAGGAAATAATGGTGAAGACATGAACAGCCTCTCCCATCTGTGGGAAAATTAATAAAAAAAAAAAAAAACTGAAGATAACAATAAAGAAAACTTTGTCCAGAAGGTAATGGGGGAGAAAGCCCTTTAGTAGTACAAAACCTGAAAGTCAGTGACTTACCTAATAATGCAATACTCTCATCATCTAATATCTCCATTATTTTGAGGAATCTGAGATTCGGAAGATTTTGTAACTGATTTATTATCAGTTTGGCAGCATGAACCATCCCATCTCCGACTGGCAGCCACAACTTCTCCAAGTGACAGAGTGAACCCAATGCTGCAGCTGTCAAAGAATAGGTGTGTATTACAATAAAACAATTACATAAAATATTGGATTATTTCCTTCTATATTTGCAAATCTCAAAAACAGATGGCACATAAGGAAATCATATTTTTATACAATACAATAAGTCATGTAGGCGTTTAGTCCATATGACTAAACGCCTACATGACTTATTGTATTGCAAATCTGAAACATATCCTTGAGCATAACTGATATTATTTGGCCGCTATAACTAGAGGTACTGTGCAGGGGCATAACCTAGGACTCCAGGCTCCAATGCAAATATGTAATAGGGCCCACTCTCAATGTCATATGCCATGCAGCAGAGAATCTGTTGAAACCCTGTGTTTGATACTGTGGGAAGTATGCACTATTATTGATACTGTGATAGTATACAAAATAAATACAGTAGTGTCACCAGGTGCCCCATATGTCCCTAACTGGCGATCACCACCTTAATAGTATACACATCTTCCTACAGTGTTTATGTTTCTCAAATATATTACTTAGGACTTCCTTTGGCTAGCCTTGTGACTTTAAGGGCTGTCATGGGGGCACTGTGGCAGGAGTATGAAGTATGCAGTGCATATAACCTGGCATGTGGGCATTGTTGTTGGCATTCATCAGGCATTACAGTTGGCATGGAGGGCACTGTGGTTGTTATGGGGACATGGCAGCACTGAAGGTATTACAGTTGGCATGGGCGCTTAGTAACAGATGTAGGGGCTTTATGCTGGCACCAGGAAGATTGTGGCTGTCATGAGCCAATTTCTTGCTAGAATGGGAGGTATATGGGGTAAAAGAGAAGTTCCATAATGACATAACCATATTTAAATTTGTAGACAATTAATAATTATACATTGTTGCAAATATAAATAATTTAAATTTTTGTTGAGTTTTATATATTTTCTCTATCCATCTTAGTGTTAACAGTCTGTTGTCTTGATAGGTTGCCAATGGATAAGACCATGAATGTAGGAACTCTTTATGCTCTGAAACCCAGCCATGATTTCCTTATTATTGCGGGGTTATCTTCTCATGCATGTAGTTTCCTTGCCTGACAACCTGACTACAATAAGGTTTCTGACAAGTGCCAGACCATAGAACGTTCCTGCATTCATGGTCAGATCCACTGGCATCCAATCAAAACAACATATCGCCACCACTGGGAGCAAATAGAGAAAATCTTTAAAATTCTGCAAAATGTTTAATTATTTACTGTATATATGCAAAAATGTTTAACTTTTAATTGTCTACATATTTAACCCCTTCCTGCCGGTAGCATTTTCCAACTTTTGTTTTTGACTCCCTGGCCTTTCAAACCCCATAACTTTTTTATTTTTCCATTCACAGAGCCATATGAGGGCTTAATGTTTGCTGGACAAATTCTATATTGCGGTACGATTTTGGGGATAACAAATATATATATAGTTTAACAAAAATCCAAAACTTAAAAAAAAAAAAAAATTTTTCTTAAAGTCGCCATATTCTGACACCCGTAAACTTTTTTATATTTCCGTGTACGGGCCAGACTGAAATACAACTGCTATTGAGGCTGGTCTATGACAATAGTAATATTCTTATGACAGACCTGGGAGCCAATCTTGACAGTCGGGAGCTAGCCTGCAATGTTAAAGGAATGGTCGGGGAGGGGGGGCATTTTTTTTTACTTTGAGGGGGGTCCTGATCGCGGGCATTAGCTCCGGATCTCCGCTGTGCATTACAGCGGAGACTCGGTAGCGGGCGGCCAATCTGCAACAGAGTAGTCGCCATCTTTAAAAACCCAGCACCCACTGAAGTATTACAGAGAATGTCAGGAAGGGGTTAAATATGGTTATGTTCATGGGGAAAAAAACCCTTTAAGGCCTACATTTATGAAAACATTTTGAGCCATGGATTGGGTGGCTCTACATTGAGTTCCAGCCATGTATTAGCAATGCCATTATGATATACTCTATACATCAATGTTATTTATAGCTTGTTATTAGCAGTAATCAAAGCAAAAGGTGGCTACTTTGAAGAACCTAGAATATAAGACATATTTTCAGTTGTTTCACACTTTTTTGTTAAGTATATAATTCATAGTTTTGATGCCTTCAGTGTGAATCTACAATTTTTATAGTCATGAAAATACAGAAAACTCTTGGAATGAGAAGGTGTGTCCAAACTTTTGGTCTGTACTGTATATATTTAGTATCTTAGGACAATTACAGGCAATGTTTAATTCTCCATGGGGAAAATTACTGTGATTGGCTGCCAATTTATAAACCTGGCAAATCTATTCTACCACCTATACCTACAAAGGTTACTATCAATAATCATATTGGTTATTGTACAACCAGTTATGACAAGGCCAAATACAAGACTGTATCTGCACATTGGTGAACATGTTTATTGCTCTGTTGTAAGTTCAACTTTGTATAACATAAAAAAATTTTTACTGCACACTTTACCAAAGGTCTCGGAAACATCTTTTGCTGTTATTTTTTGCTTGTCCAAGTCTAGAACTTTCAGTCTTGTAAAAGTTTTTATTGCAGAAGCTGTAAGGAAATAGAATCAAAGACAACGCTCTTGTTACTCCAAAGAGCTCATTTGTATATTGACCAAAACAGCGATATCTCAGCAAAGGAGACACTGATCCACAAAAAGAAAACAGGAGACCCTAACCTATCCATCTGCAGGGCTGGGTTGATACGTTCCCTTCAAATCTGCAGCATATCAATTTCAGAATTGAAATGGTTCAGAATATGTTAAAGAATTTTTTCAATTTAATGCAATCGGGAAATAAAAATATATAACAAACCCCGAACCCCAAAATCCTATATCTGCTTATATCCAATATGATTAGGAAGTGTTCCTATGGTTGTAAACATGTAATAGCTGGGTTGGGGTTTTACTCAGGCTTTGTATTTGTTTGCCCCCCTTTTGCTTAACCATTGGCTGCGCCTCTTCCCTGATGATACAGTAGATGTTACCGTACAGTCATAAAGGTAATACCTAGCAAAGCCATGTCACTATCCTGTAGCTTTGTTCCACATAGATCCAATTCTCTCAGTTTCTTACAAGTTGTGAGAGAGTTTATCAGCCCATTACAATCCAGAAGTTTTGGGAAATTCAAGTGGAGAACTTCCAGATCTGCAAAGCTTTGGATGAATATACCTAGAAAAAATGTATATTTCATGAAAAACAATGTAGAGAACTGAACACTGTGCATCATACACAAAAGAAAAGGTTCAGGGCAACTTTCACTCACAAGTACACAGCTGGGTTCACATATAGTGTAAAATTACCTGTGCTATAGAGGCTTGCTGACTATAGTAAAGCCAGCCCCTATAGCACAGGTAATTACTTGTGAATTCAAGGGAGGAGGGAGGGGGTGGGGCAACCTGGGTGTTTGAGTCTGGTTCTGATCATGTGACCCGAGGGTCGGAACAAGGCCGGAACCCCCAGATCTGTCATTCAATGTCTACAGATCTGTTAAAGTAATCTTAACTCCTCAGACAATCCCTTTAAGGGGCTTCGGTTGCTTTATAATTCAGGTTCACTCCCATGTGCCATAATGGAAATCTATGCCAGTCAGGAACTTAATTCCAAGGTGCTGTATATTTGTGAAAGGGTTTACATACATAATACAATTATAACAAGTACAATAAACACACAACTAACTAGATGACAAACCTAATGCAAGTAGAAAAGGGGACCTTGTCCGCAGGCTTACAATCTATATGGGAAGGTAGGTGGACACAATAGGTGTAGGTAACAATAACGCATATGATGGCATAGTGACAGCAGGGTTAATGTGTGTTGTATCTTGTACGATATTCTAAAGCGGTGAGTCTTCGGACTGCGGTAGTGAGTTCCAGAGTACGGAGGATGCACATGAGAAATCTTGGAGGTGGTTGTCTGAAGAGCGAATCAGAGCAGAGTGAAGAAGGAGATCCTGTGAGGATCGTAGATTACATGTGCGGAACTAGCGAGACATTTTAATTTTGCTATTTCACATTGAACTTTAGGAATGAGAATTAGAATCTCACCAAATCTTGTTGCATCAAAGCCACTATCTGAGCTCTGTAGAACAATCTTCTTTATTCTTTTAAGTGTTTGGAATTCATCTGGCAATTTGTCTATAATCTCTGTATTGTTTGGTAGGACAATGGACACTTCTTCCAAGCGTGTAAATGCATGAATGCCATGAATCAGTAATTCTAAAAATACAGCAAAATGTAAGAAAGATTAAAGGGATTTTCCAGGCAAATTTTTTTTTTTCAAAAAAGGACTGTTAGTGTTATCAATAGGTTAATAAGTGCACCTAAATACCTTTAGCAGTGTTTTGAGCGATCTGGGGGTTCTCTGTGAGCTCCTGACATCTTCTGCATTTATTTACATGGGCATCTTTCTGTTCTTTGTTTTCCTACAACTACCATGATGCCTTGGGCTTCACTCAGAGCTTACTCACACCACCTCGCTCTCTCGCTCCCTCCCCCTCCCTGTTTCCCTAGCTAGCCCACCCACTACTAGCCCTTCCTAGCTAACTCATGCCATCCCCACCCCATCATACTTACCTGTTTTCTAGTCTGGAACTTTGGGCATGGGACTTCACTTCTACACACTAGAGCCGGATTGCCAGCATGTGCAGTAGAAAGTGCGTTACCCTGTGCATAGCATGTTAGCATTCTGGCTCAATTGCGCAGGCGTGGGCGGCCAGCAGCCTTCAAGAAGAGTAGGTGCCAAGAAGAAGTGACGTCACGGGCCCAGAAGGTCCGGACTGGAAGACAGGTAAGTATGATTGGGTGGGGGGTTTAGTTTCTTAGGTGACGTTCTCTTTCCAGAAGGGGAACATCACCGGAAAATCGGAAAATGTGCCTGGGGTGGTCATAGGACTGCCCCAGCAATCTAGGTAAATATCGATTTTTTTTTAGCACTAAGTAAATTAGAAGGTAGGTGGGGGGGGGGGGATTAGCTTAGATTAGAATTATCATTTTATCCCGACAACCACTTTAAATCAAGTATTATATACTGTACTATAAGTAAATGTGTAATTTCAAGCTCCTGCACCCAAATGCAACATCTGGCACCAGGGCCCAGACAAGACATACTAAAGCCATACCCCTAAATATACAATGGCTCTTTTAATGACTGGAGTTAATATCAAGCAAATGTTTAAGTATTTCATCCCTCTATTTATCTTTCTTACCAAATACTTCATTCCTATTATAGAAAGCAAATACAAAATTATCTTATTCTTCCAATTTAAGATATATTTTGAAGAACATCTTTCACAACAAAGCTGACTTTCTGTTTTGGCTACAAATCATAGAATCATATGTGACTATGATTTTCTTCCCATAACCTGCAATGCTGCTTTCCTGAATTTTATATATGTTCTGTAGCTTAAAGTGAACCTGTCAGGTGATTCTGCTCCCCTGTCTGAGATCAGGATTTGATAGAGGGATAGAAGTAGAGCCCTGTGATATATAGTTTACATGATAGAGGGACATAAGCAGAGGTCTGTGATATTTAGGTTTATATGACAAAGGGGCAGAAGTTGAGCACTTTGATATATAGGGCTATATGTAGAGATGAGCGAATCGAAGCTGACGAAGTGGAATTTGATCCGAATTTCAGTAAATCTTCGATTCGCATCGAATCCAGATTTCCTCACGCTTCGTGGTATTGAATTGCATTTTAAACTAAGGACACGTCGGAATAGCCTCTAGAAAGGCTATTCTACTCATACCTTTGCCATTGCATCATGCCCCCTGCGATGTCCTGGTCCATCTCGCTCATGTAGTAAAATAATCAAAATGACCACCGGAGATACGCACAACCGCACGGAATAGAATCAAGATGGCCGCCGGACATGTGCAGAGCCGCACAGAATAGAATCAAGATGGCCGCCGGACTTGTGCAGAGCCACTCGGAATAGAATCAAGATGGCCGCCGGCCATGCGCAGAGCCGCTCGTGGCGGTCATCTTTATCCTATTCCTACACGAGCGGCTCTGCGCATGTCTGATGGCCATCTTGATTCTATTCCGAGCGGCACTGGGCATATCCAACAGCCATCTTGATGATATCCCATACAAGACCATTTCTGCGCATATCCGACGGGCATCTTGACTCTATTCCGTGCGGCTCTGTGTATGTCCGGCGGCCATCTTGATTATACCCTATACAAGACCCTTTCTGCGCATGTCCGGTGGCCATCTTGATTCTCTTCCGAGCAGCTCTGCGCATGCCCGGAAGATCAGGACATCGCAGGGGGCGTGATGCAAAGGCAAAGGTAGAAGTAGAATAGCCTTTCTAAAGGCTATTCCGACGTGTTTTTAGTGTAAAATGCATATCCCCATATCCCCAGGCTCTCTGCAGCAGGAAAATAGTTGTTTTTAATGTGATTCAGCGCAAAGTAATTGCGAATTTTTTTGGGAAATTCGTCAAAGCTGCAGAATAGAATTTTTGAAAAATTCGCTCATCTCTAGTTATATGATAAAGGGACAGAAGCTGAGCTCTGTGATATATAGGTTTATATGATTTGGATCATGATTTCTGAGTAAAACCAAGGTAAATCCTGAAAGGACTCCTAGTAGACAAAGTGAGATTCCTGCTTTACCCATCCATACATCATAATTGACAGCCTTCTGTGTACACACACTGATATAGAGAAAGCTATCAAACACTGTGTGTGGGTAATCAGGACTCTTACTGCCTCTACTAGGAATCCTGTCAGGATTTATGCTTCGTTCACACCTGCGCTTGCTGTCCGTCCGTTGCCAATCCAGTGAAAATCTCGGCGAACTGGATTGGCATCGGATACAGACCGGTCAGCGACGCATTGGTTAAAAACCCATTCATTTGAATGGGTTTTTAAAGCAATGCGCGGGTGTGCGCTTACACCCTCTGCGCTGCGAATCTTTTTTTTTTCGTTGGACACGAAGTCCTGCATGTCCGACTTTGTTTCCGACGAAAAAAAAAGGATTCGCAGCGCAGAGGGTGTAAGCGCACACCTGCACATTGCTTTAAAAACCCATTCAAATGAATGGGTTTTTAACCAATGCGTCGCTGACCGGTCTGTATCCGATGCCAATCCAGTTCGCCGAGATTTTCACTGGATTGGCAACGGACGGACAGCAAGCGCAGGTGTGAACGAAGCATTACTCTGCTTTTTACTCATAAAGTCTTCTCCAAATCATGTAAACCTATATATCTCGGAGTTCAGCTTCTCTCCCTCTATCATATCCTGCTCTCAGACATGGCATAACAAATTGTCTAATAGGTTCGATATAACAAAATAACATTTTTCTTTTTTTCTTTTATGGTGCATTTATACTTTCAGGTTTTTTCAGGTTTTTCAGCCAAAACCACAAGTGGATTGAAAAAAGAGGTGGGATAACATCTGTCATTTATACTTTTTCTCCCCTTATGATCCACACATGACTGGTTAAGGCCCTAGGTTGTGGAAAAGCTGCTTTTTTTTTTTGCAGATTTTGTTTAGTTTTTTGAGTGAACACTAGGAATGGATTAAGCAGAAGGGAGAAGTATACATGCTTCCTAGATATTTCCCATTCCTTCTGTAGCCACTACTAGATTTGGCTAAAAAAAAAAACCATAAAAGAAAAGCAGCTTTTCTGCAATGTGGGACCTCAGCCTTAGGCAGTGTTTAAATGGACGAGTTCTGACAGGGAAATTCAGTCCATGTATCAACCAGATTTACTGTCCTGAATCTGGCTCAGCTGAACTGAACTGATATGCTGAGTTGGACAATCACATTTTTATTATAAGCGTCCAAAGATAATATGATCACAGAGTGAACCTTAGCAAAACCAGACGTGAATTGAAGCATTACATAGTTCATGTCAAGTCATTACATAGGTCATACACAAACATGCCAAGCCTTCTAGAGCCAGCTATGCTCTTTGTAGCCACACTCTGGTTTGGCTAATAGATAAAGGCCCTCACTGTGAACTCAGATAAGGAGTTTTCCAAATCAGACATCCACTTTGTGAAAGGGTTTAGCTACATAGTACAAATGTAACAAATACAATAAGCACAAAATTAACTAGAAACTAAATATACAAAAGTAGAAAATGATAACAATTACATTAAAATCTGTTTGGCATACCTGGATAACTGCTTTTCGCATTTTCAATCTCCAGAGATTCCAGGGACGTCATCTTGAGTATTTTATCTTGTTCCTCTTCTTCCAGATACGTGTCATGTAGAGCTATCTTCTTGAAAGACTCTGAGAGCTGATCAATGGCAGATCCAATGGTCCTTACAAAACCTTTACAGTTTTTTAAATGCATCTCGATATGATCAGACATCAAGAAAAGACTCTGAATTTTCTCACTATTAGTTTGAGAAAAGTTTTCACTGTTCACATGATGAACATCAATTCTGAAAAGAGGGACTTTATGTCCTGATGTGGAAGAGCGAACCAGCGAATCATTTATGTGAATGTCTTCGGGAAAAAGTTTAAACACGCTATACGATTCTTTGAGTTTCCTTTCATTATTCTGCATTGTCTTATCAAGTGACAGATATGCAGATGAATAATCCTCATCTACTGTAGGAACACCATATGGTTTATAGGCATTTGAAATACCTGAGAAATCCAGGGCTTCATGTTTCATATATGTGTTAAACAAGGCAAAGTTAACACTACTGAACAAACTAATGCATTGCGGATATGTTTCAATGAATTTAAATATGTTTGCAAAAGAATTCAGGTTGAAACGGCTTACAGAAAAGGATAGTGTTTTTCCAGTCATAAACTCCATAATAATGGGAGCACAGTCTGGTAGACTTTGACATTCTACCGCTGTGTTAATGGCAGATTCCATCAGCATGTTCATACAAAAGGAATTGATGTCCATTGTGATTTGTTTACCTACACTCAGAACAAAAACCTCTTCTTCAAATTCCAGGTCTGGGTGCCGTTGCAAATGTTCTGCATTATCTTTATGGCAATCCAGAGCTTCAGGTTTTCCATAAAGACTGAATAAATATGAAAAGATCTTAAGCGTCGTTTTTGTAGAAATCCTGGTTGCATACTTCAGGAAATAGCAGTAACGTCCAATAATTTTAAGAAAAGTATCTATCTGATGGAGGTAATGGAAACCTTTATCCAGATCTTCAGGAGTCTCAGACTCTAACAATTCACTAAGCCGGTTTCCAGCAAGAAACTCCTGGAATGAAGTGCTAAAGAACCTATACATGGACTGAAGCCTCTGTGCTGTAAACTTGCTTAGAAGTCCAAATTTGATGGCTTTGTCCCCATCCACACCAGCTGCTCTTAAGTCATTCTCTGTAAACTGGAACTGGGACTGGAAAAGCCCTTTGATGGCAAGTTCTCCGCATGAAGACACCTGAGAATTCACTGCTTGAGTCTCTTTTGGGAACTTTGCTTGGTAATACCTTAAATACTCTTTAAACATGTTAATGCGTCCAATTGTATCATCAGTAGGGTACTTGATCCAGGATGAACATTGAATGAGAATCATTATAGGTATCTCAAAAATAGCTGATAAATCTTTCGACATTTCCAGCTTTACAAAAAATGTCCTTACACGCTCAATATCATGTGGAAACAGATTTTTGACTAGGTAAATTGAACTATATAAAGGGAATTTCTGGATGCTCATTATGGTCCTTGCATATTGTCGCAGCTTCCTTCCCTTATCAGTGCTCACAGTGACTGCCAGATTCAATCTGTTCCAAGGATTCTTCAGTATTATTTCCTCTATGACCACTGGAACAGCTTCAACCAGACCATAGTCATCCAGAAGAAAGAGGATCTTATCCTTTAATTTCCCTATTATTTCCCCCAGACTCTCTTCTGTCAGAGACATTGAGGATCCGATCAGTTGTTGGCTGATGATGTCACTAAGGGTTTCATGGCTGTCAGTAGAAGCAAGAGAAATATAAAACACAAGACTAAACCTGCTGAGTATAGGACAGGATCCTGAGGCCCACAGGATGGCAATCTTTCTGAGAAGAGCAGTTTTCCCACTGCCAGCTTCTCCTTCTATCATGGTGATGTCATTCAGCTCTGACAGGATATCTGGTAATATAAGCTGCCGCACAAGTTGATTTTTTCTGTCCTTTAACATAACATGGATATCAGCAAAATGTGAGTCCAGATCTACAGAAATGGAATCTCCAAACGGGGAAACCTGGTGGAACGTTGGATCTTGGTACATTTCAATAAGACATTTTCTCAAAGAAAGTAGATCACTTTTTGCTTCTGAAATGATAAAGATAAGGCAATGAATGAGGTATAAAGTCTTCCCCTAGTAAAACCAACACCAGTGTTTTATTCATTTCCGGTGAAGCTGGAAAAGATGTGACTGTAGTCAGAAACCATTTTAATCTGGGAATTTTCTTATGTTTTGCTTTAACTTCATATAATTATATTGTGATCCTATGTAAGTGTTTTTTTTTTATACTAAACTAAACTATATAGGCTGTAGCAGTTTAACTAATTGCAGATGTTCTGGTTAACTCTGCTACATCGGTAAACTAAGAACCTTGTTTAATTTTTACATAGATCAATGTATAATACACATTACTATGAGCAGTTCAGTTCTTTATACTAAAATATTGATGTACTTAAATAGTCTATCCCATCAGTTTTGGGTTTTTTTGCCTTGGTACAAGCACTCTACCCATTTCACCAATGTGTTTTTAATTAGCAGAAGACTGCATAAGAGATCTATCTACTAGCTCTCAATTCCCAGTCTAAGACCACATCGTAAGTTGAACTTTTTCAGATCTGGTTACATGGTATGGTGCTGCATAGTGGCTGCCATTGGTTTTGGGCTGTGCCAATGGGGTAGTTTGGCCCAGAGTTTGAGGGCATAGCCTAGCTCCAGGGGTGCAGTTGGTCTGCTGGGTAGCATCCCTTATGGGTTCCATGTTGTTCCCGCTATACAGAAGTTTCCATAAAGTGGCTAGTGTGATTGTACACCTTCATCAAAATGTATACTAAGAACCTCAAGTTCATTTTTGTAGATTTTGTTGAGAGGCATAGATCAATGTATAATACTTAGATGTGCTGTCCATGTTGTTTTCTACAATGTTGATGTATTTGGCTCTTGTATGTACTTCTTACCTAAGAACAGATTCTATAGACCTAACAGGTCTATAGAACCCGTTAATGATTTGTAAGAGGGTTGAAATCTGACTGTTTCTATCCATTTCAAATTCATATTTTTACAAAAAAAATTGTCAAATATTCCAAAATATGTTTAAAGACAAATATTAAAAGCTAAAAAAATCTTTACAGTCGGTTGCTTAAAAATATAAACAGCAACAACAAAAAATTATAAAGGTGTTTCCACATCTGTAAAAAAGCAAGCCTAGATAAAAACCAGGAGGGTATGGGAATTGCAAAAATGAAAGCAGAGATATGTCATAGTTCAAGCCACAGTCAAATCCAGGAGGGCAAAACATATAGCTAAAAACAGGAGGGTAATCCAGAAGAGCAAGCCATTAAGTTTTAAAACCACAGAGTAGGTTTTGAGAATGCAGAGCCTAGAATACTTGCACAATCACAGGCAGATGTTAAGTCTCAATGCTATGTTTAAATACCCCACTTTAGCTTCTCAAAGCACTGACTGGCAGGGCAGACCCATCCAGAGTTTGACTGGTAGGCAGGGCAACCTTAAAGTGATAGCTGTGAGCAGTGCTGTATTGAAGGGAACAATGGATGTAAGTGGGAGAGACAGAAGCACCGATATTGAGATTCCTAACAACTACACTGAAGAGCAAAAGGGTAACAATGTTTTGAACTTTTGACTTCCATGCTCCATATCTCACCATCCACTACAGCTTGCAACATGAGACTACCATCATTTTATAGACAATCATCTTGGTTATCTCATACATAAATTTGACTTGCAACTATTTAGTATATGACTAGTTATGCTGATTCTTGTCATGTAACTGCATTGTTACTGTTTTGCTCCTAAAAATCTAAATTTTAATTCCCCAAGTTCAAAACATTGTTACCCTTTTGCTCATTGGTGTAAGTCAATAAACGTTAATCTAAATCAACAATGAAACTGAATATTTTCCCCTTTTTTCCAAAGTACAACACACTGTAAGATATTCTTCAAAGAAATACATCTTCAAGTCTGTGTAATTTCTTACAAACATAGAAGCTAAATGTATTTATATGTGCCATAATGTTACCTGTTAATGTCAGTCCGATTTCATTGTTCAGAAAACGTTGGTATGATGCACCCTATAGAGGAACACAGAAGGCACTAAACACAGTTTAAGATTTGTGGTATACATAATGATCTCACTAACTATCATAGTACAGCAATTTGGACAGTTACCTGATGTGATACACTAGAGCAAGAGGCATAAAATCTAATAATATCACACTTACCAACCTGGCTAGTTCCTTTATCTGGACAACTTATAAAAATCAGTGACAGTTAATATTTATTATGAACAAATCATAAAACCATATTAAATTGTCAAGTGATACATGTTTACAGCCTAGAGTACTTATATTACATTAGCAACATTCATTGTAATAATGAAAAATTTACTGTAATAATAAAATACAATAATAACCTATACACGATTCCCCAGCTTCAAATAAAAATAACAAATGAATCCAGACATCAAAGTCACTGTAAAAAAATGTTTCCTATTTTTACAAAGTGTCCAGGAATTTGCGGGTGGTTGGTAACCCTGTGTGGCATTTTGCACCTTCCTTGGTCAGTGAGTGCTGGAAAAGAACTGAAAGGTATGAGGGACCTGGACAATGGAGTCAATAATATAGGAAAAGTGTGGGAAAGAGAGTAAACAAAGAAAAAATATTGAGAGACTCTGGGAAGATGAAAAGATATAAGGGTATGAAGTGGGAACAAGAGGTAAGATCTAATAATAACAACCTTTCTTTATATGTAGCTATTTGTGGTCAAGAGAAGGTTCCCCATTAAGAGTTATGAGTCCATGGGTTTACTTGTTAGTCCAGTGATAACATAAATATGTATTACAACTGTATCAGGACAGCCCCGCAAGATTCTACAAATTTATTAGTTTGTCCCATGCATTAGAAATGGATGTACACTGGGTACGGAAAGTATTCAGACCCTTTTAAATTTTTCACTCTTTGTTTCATTGCAGCCATTTGCTAAAAACAAAAAAGTTCATTTTATTTCTCATTAATGTACACTCAGCACCCAATATTGACAGAGAAAAACAGAAATGTAGATATTTTTGCAAATCTATTAAAAAAGAAAAATATCACATGGTCATAAGTATTCAGACCCTTTGCTGTGACATTCATATTTAACTCACATGCTGTCCATTTCCTTCTGATCCTCCTTGAGATGGTTCTAATCCTTCATTGGAGTCCATCTGTGTTTAATTAAACTGATTGGACTTGATTTGGAAAGGCACACACCTGTCTATATAAGACCTCACAGCTCACAGTGCATGTCAGAGCAAATGAGAATCATGAGGTCAAAGGAACTGCCAAAGGAGCTCAGAGACAGAATTGTGGCAAGGCACAGATCTGGCCAAGGTTACAAAAGAATTTCTGCAGCACTCAAGGTTCCTAAGAGCACAGTGGCCTCCATAATCCTTAAATGGAAGAAGTTTGGGACAACCAGAACTCTTCCTAGACCTGGCCGTCCAGCCAAACTGAGCAAACGTGGGAGAAGAGCCTTGGTGAGAGAGGTAAAGAAGAACCCAAAGATCACTGTGGCAGAGCTCCAGAGATGTAGTAGGGAGATGGGAGAAAGTTCCACAAGGTCAACTATCACTGCAGCCCTCCACCAGTCGGGGCTTTATGGCAGAATGGCACGAAGGAAGCCTCTCCTCAGTGCAAGACATATGAAAGCCCGCATACAGTTTGCCAAAAAACACATGAAGGACTCCCAGAGTAAGAGAAATAAGATTCTCTGGTCTCATGAGACGAAGATTGAACTTTTTGACGTTAATTCTAAGCGGTATGTGTGGAGAAAACCAGGTACTGCTCATCACCTGCCCAATACAATCCCAACAGTGAAACATGGTGGTGGCAGCATCATGCTGTGGGAGTGTTTTTCAGCTGCAGGACAGGACGACTGGTTGCAATTGAAGGAAAGATGAATGCGGCCAAGTACAGAGATATCCTGGAAGAAAACCTCTTCCAGAGTGCTCTGGACCTCAGACTGGGCCGAAGGTTCACCTTCCAACAAGACAATGACCCTAAGCACACAGCTAAAATAACAAAGGAGTGGCTTCGGAACAACTCTCTGACCATTCTTGACTGGCCCAGCCAGAGCCCTAACCTCAACCGCATCTCTGGAGAGACCTAAAAATGGCTGTCCACCAACGTTCACCATCCAACCTGACGGAACTGGAGAGGATCTGCAAGGAAGAATGGCAGAGGATCCCCAAATCCAGATGTGAAAAACTTGTTGCATCATTCCCAAGAAGACTCATGGCTGTACTAGCTCAAAAGGGGGCTTCTACTCAATACTGAGCAAATACTTATGACCATGTGATATTTCAGTTTTTCTTTTTTAATAAATTTGCAAAAATATCTACATTTCCGGGGTTTTTTCTGTCAAGATGGGGTGCTGAGTGTACATTAATGAGAAATAAAATGAACTTTTTTGCTTTTAGCAAATGGCTGCAATGAAACAAAGAGTGGAAAATTTAAAGGGGTCTGAATACTTTCTATACCCATTTCCATACTGTATATACCTGTCCTGTATCTCTACACTGTCCAGTCATGTGCACAATAAGTCACATGGAGCACAACATGCCAATATAATGATATATAATAAAATCATGTAGTGAAAGACAAATGTGTAAAATAAGCCATGACTGTAGTATAATCCTTATATTGCAACATTTACCGTTATTTCTTTGAATCCAATGTAATTTTCAATGTACTGCTGTAATTCATCTTTAGATTTTTTCCCATGGAGAAATTCACACCTTCGTTAAAAAGGAAGAAAGGTAAGAAATGTTATTGACAGAAGGGAGGTCAGAAAAACGTACTTTTCAGTCAATACCCAGAATTTGGCAGTACCAATTTCCTGATATCTCACCAAGATCATATTAGTTAGTATTACACCTGGTTTTATGCAACATAAGGAATGATAATTCAGCTGTAAAGATACTTACTTAGTATGGTATATGTCTGCCTAATCGTCTTTGGACGCATGAGATGTATAAAATATATCAGGAGTAATGGTGGGCGAACCAATTTGTTACAAGCCGGATTCGACACGAATATTTCAAATTGTTTTTTAATGAAACCAAATATTTTGTGATTTGTCTTGAGCGAACTAAAATGGTCGCAGAGACTTGCACAGTGAAAATAAAAAGGAGATGTGTGTGTGATGTCCTGGCATGACCTGAAAATCTCTCAGCCAATCAGTGGTACAGTTGTGCTAAAAAGTTTACATACCCTGGCAGATTTTTAGTTTTTTTGGCCTTTTTTCAGAGAATATGAATGATAACACAAAAACTTTTTCTCCACTCATGGTTAGTGGTTGGTTGAAGCCATTTATTGTCAAACTTCTGTGTTTTCTCTTTTTAAATCATAATGATAACCAAAAACATCAAAATGACCCTGTTCAAAAGTTCACATACCCTGGTGATTTTGGCCTGATAACATGCCCAGAAACCGAACCACAGTCAGGTAGATCAACCAAAATTTCAGCCACAACTGCCCGGAAAATTGTTTGGGATGCAAAGAAAAACCCACACATAACATCAGCTGAAATACAGGACTCTCTGAAAACTTTCAATGTGGCTGTTTCAAGATGCACAATAAGGAGGCACTTGAAGAAAAATTGGCTGTATGGTCGAGTTGCCAGAAGAAAACCATTACTGCGCAAATGCCATAAAGAATCTCGCCTTCAATATGCCAAACAGCACAGAGACAGTACATGCAAGACAGCCCAGGAATTTACAGGAACTGGAGACTTTTTGACAAGAAGAATGGGCAGTTTTACCATCTGAGAAAATAAAGAGCCTCATCCACAACTACAACAAGAAACTTCAAGCTGTCATTGATGTTAGAGGGGGCAATACACGGTATTAAGAACTGGGGTATGTGAACTTTTGAACAGGGTCATTTTGATGTTTTTGGTTGTCATTATGATTTAAAAAGAGAAAACACAGAAGTTTGACAATAAATGGCTTCAACCAACCACTAACCATGAGAAGAGAAAAAAATTTTTTGTTATCATTCATATTCTCTGAAAAAAGGCCAAAAAAACAAAAAACTGCCGGGGTATGTAAACTTTTTAGCACAACTGTACTGTATGTGCAGAATAGGGGATGGTAGTATGAGGAGAATAGGAAGTGCACACAGGATGTGTACCAGAGCAGCTTTCAGGCGACACATCAGTCATCGCAAAGTACAGGATTCTTATACAGTATAACAGGGGGACGTGATGCCGAAGGTATGTGGGGTGGGGTTACTATCTGTGAGGAGGCACTATTACAGTAACAGTGCTCCCCCCAAGCCATTATCCCTTCCCACCTTAGTGATACTATTACTTATTACTTATGTGTGGGGGGGGCTAATACATGTGGGGAACACTGTTACTGTAATAGTACTCTCCCAGGTAACAATCCCCTCCTACATAGGTAATAGCTACTCAACATAAGGACTATTTCCTGTGTTGAGGAACTAATTACTACTACGTCCCTGGCGCCAGGTACTTGGCGCAAGTGGGTGTAATAGTACGGCCTGTGATGGCCGCCTGCACAATAGCTGAGCGGGCATCATCAGGAGCGGGTGTTAGCTGTAACTGATCTCCGATCGGGGGGTTTTAATCCCTTGGATGCCACAGTCAAACATGAACGTGGCATCCAGGGGTTCCGACATGAAAATGACCCCCACCCTATAAGATCAGGGGGTGCCATTATCTATTTTCTGCCGCCCGGGGTCTCGCCAGTGGCCCCAGGCTGCTAGGAACCCCCAGTACCTGGTTGATCCTGCCGAGATGTCAGGAAGTCTGCCTAGGCTGACTTCCTCTATAGACTGCAATACATATGTATACATGTGTATTGCAGTGTATAGTACTGATCAGAGTATCACTGGTTCAGGTGTCCTAGTGGGACTTCAAATAAATGTAAAAAAAAAAAAAAGTTCTAAATGCCCTTTTCCTATATAAAATGAATTATATAAAAAAAAAAAAACTAAAAATGAATAAAAACAATACATATTTGGTATCGCTGTATCCGTAACAACCCATACAATAAAATTGAAACATTATTTTACCTACACGGTGAATGTCGGGAAAAAAAATGGAAAAAAAATGCCGGAAGTAATGATTTTTGGCTATAAAAAGTGATCAAAAAGTCATATGTACCCTAAAATAGTACCAATAAAAAGAACAGGTCGTTCTGCAAAAAATAAACCCTCACCCTTCTCTGCTAACCGAAAAATAAAAATGTTACACATCTCAGAAGATGGCAATTCAAAAATAATTGATTGATGTCCTCAAATGGGTTTTTGTTCTGCAAAAATGCATAAAAAAAACCCATATAAATTAGGTATCACCGTAATCGAACCGAGCCACAGAATAAAGGTAACATGTTACTAATGCTGTATGCTTCATGGTGAAAAATTTAAAAGGTAAAACGCAATACCAGAATTGATTTTTTTTTTTAATCCACCAAGAAAGAGTTAATAAAAAATAGTAGTTCTGGGTATAGGCACCAAAAAATGGTTTCATTACAAAATGCATCTCATCCCATAAAAAACAGCCCTCATATGGCTACATCACCAGACAAATAAAAAAATATATAGTTTGTGAAGATAAAAACCCCAAAAATCGCCAAATCATTAGAACACAACTGACCGTGGCAGGAAGGGAATGTATAAGCTGTGCGAGTGTATATCAGGGTACAAACCAGATTTAGAGCTTACAAGGGAAAAGACACCAGAAGTAACCCCAAGAGTGACCCCCCCCCCCCATCATAGTAACTGTTCCCAATGTACTCCGCACAGCTTACATTCACATTCACTCTTCTGTCCATTCCCGTCTGGGATACTAATGCTCACCACACCCCTTGATAAATTCTTTGATGGGTGCAGTTTTTAAAATGGGATCACTCCCTAGGGCAGGGGTAGGCAACCTTTTTTGTTCGGTGTGCCAATTTTAATTAGAAAATCAAAGATGAGGTACTCGGAGTGCTGGTCAATAATTGTAAGTCTGACGACCCCTAAACTAAAGGCATATACCACAAACCATATCACAGAAGTGCTGCCACCAGATGCTTTAGGACACATGCGTTTACTGCTAATTCTTGGGACGTGCCTGTACTTTCCGATTAGAAGCAATGGAAGTCCATGTACAGCCCCCAGTTAGTGGTAAATGTAAGTGTCCAGGAGCACTGTATGGCGGCATCCTTATGGTGAATACACACTATGTATCTGGATGCAGATATAGTCTTAGGCCACTGGAACTTTTACTTCAATGTAAAACTGCGTTCACATGGTGCATTTTTGCACAAAAAAAAATGCCTGTGTTTTCTGTGCAAAAACACATCCTTAATGCAGTAAACACACCTTTATACAGAATAATGCCCCACAGAGGCCCCTGCACACGGTATTATGTCCCATAGAGGCCCCTGCACAAGGTATTATATCCCATAACAGCCTCTGCACACTGTATTATATCACATAGTGGCCCCAGCACACGGTATTATGTCATATAGTGGCCCCAGAACACGGTATTATGTCACATAGTGACCCCTGCACACCGTAGTATGTCAAATAGTGGCCCCTGCACACCGTATTATGTCACATAGTGGCCCCAGCACACGGTATTAGGTCCCATAGCGGCCCCTACACACGGTATTAGGTCCCATAGCGGTCCCTGCACACGGTACTATGTCCCATAGTGGCCTCTGCACACGGTATTAGGTCCCATAGCGGTCCCTGCACACGGTAATATGTCCTGTGTTGGCCTCTGCACACGGTATTAGGTCCCATAGCGGTCCCTGCACACGGTATTAGGTCCCATAGCGGTCCCCGCACACGGTATTAGGTCCCATAACAGCCTCTGCACACCGTATTATGTCACATAGTGGCCCCTTCACACAGTATTATGTCATATAGTGGCCCCAGCACACGGTATTATGTCACATAGTGACCCCTGCACGCGGTATTATGTCACATAGTGACCCCTGCACACCATATTATGTCACATAGTGGCCCCAGCACATGGTATTAGGTCCCATAGCGGTCCCTGCACACGGTATTAGGTCCCATAGTGGTCCCCGCACACGGTATTAGGTCCCATAGCGGTCCCTGCACACGGTATTATGTCCTATAATGGTCCCTGCACACGGTATTATGTCCCATAACGGTCCCTGCACACGGTATTATGTCCTATAGTGGTCCCTGCACACGATATTATGTTCCATAGCGGTCCCTGAACATGGTATTAGGTCCCATAGCGGTCCCTGCACACGGTATTATGTTCCATAGCTCTCTTCAGATCCCCGAGTATAATAAGCAGAGACTTAGGAGAAGTGATGAAACATAAAAAACAATGCTACTCACCTTTTTCTGTGCTCCACAGCTGCTCTGTTCTCTTCGGCGCTTCTCCCTGACATCAGCGACCGCTGATCGGGTCTCTGGGGTCACGTCGCGTCATTATGCGTAATGACACCGGACGTGACCCCTGAGGCTCTGTCAGCTGTCAGAAGCACCTGCAGATCGCACAGACGCTGCGTAGCGTAGGGAGCAAGGTGAGTATCATTGTTTTTTATGTTTCATCACTTCTCCTAAGTCTCCACTTATTATACTCGGGGGGTCATGGCGTCCAGATAGCAAACATCTAAGCCTGTGCTCTAAAAGCCACATAGCGCTCCTTCCCTTCTGTGCCCTGCTATGTACCCAGTTTATGCCCACATGTATGACACTGGTGTACCCAGGGTAACGTACTTAATGTCATATGTGGGTATAAACTGCTGTTTGGGCACAGCAGGGCACAGAAGGGAAGGAGCGCTATTTGGTTTTTGGAGCACAGATTTAGATGGTTTGGTTTTTGGACATCATGACACTTTTGCAGACTTCCTGAATGTGACCCCATTCTGGAAACTACACCCCTGAAGGAATTTATCCAGGGGTACTATGAGCATTTTCAACCCTCAAATGTTTCTATAATTTATTTTCCAGAAATTAATACGCAGATGATGGTGATGATAATATGACAATTTTTCAAGGAATACATCATTTCAGTGCGTAATATGTTGTGCCCAGTTTGTATCAGAGATGAATGCTCCAAAAGCTGCAGTGCCCGGGAAACAGTTTTTGGAATGTATGTCTCTGCTGACACAAGGTGGGCACAACATATCAGGCACTGAATAGGAGTATCTCTGAAAAAATTGCATTTTTCACTTTTCATTATCAGCTGCGCATTAATTTTGGAATCAAGGGTTAAAAATGCTCGCTATGCCACTTGATAAATCCCATGGGGGGTTTAGTTTCCAAAGTGGGTTCACATGTCTGTGGATTCCACTTTACTGGCAATTCAGTGGCTCTGCAAAAGTGGCATGGTGTCCAAAAACCAAACTGTGCTCCAGAAACCAAAATAGCACTCCTTCTCTTCTGTGCACGGTTATTCCCAAACAGCAGATTATACCCACATATGACATTAAGTATGTTATCCTGGGTACACCAGTGTTATACATGTGGGCATAAACTGCCGTTTGGGCACACAACAGGCTGCAGATGTGAAGAAGCGCTACTTGTATGTGTTTTGGACCGCTGATTTAGATTGTTGTTTTTTTGACGCCATGTCACGTTTGCAGAGACCCTAAAATTTCCCCTACAAAAAAGGATCACTTCTTTCTGGAATTCCAATTTACTGGCACCTCTAGGGCTCTGCAAAAACAACATGGTGTCCAGAAAGTCCTCCTAAATTTATACCTCAAAAGCTAAAAAACACAGTGCTCAGGCCTGCTCTGTGCCCAAGCAGCAGTTTACACCCATATATACAACTTTTTTGTACCCGGGATAGCCCACATAAAAGTTTTACGAGTGCATGTCTCTAGTGACACAAAGTAAGTGCAACATATTGGGCACTGAAATGGCATATTTCTATAAAAATTTCATATTTCACTTTGCACATTAATTTTTGGGAAGCATTCTTGGGCTCAAAATGATAATATTCCCTGAGAAATTCCTTGAGAGCTGTAGTTTCTAAAATGGGGACACAATTTTTGGAGGGTTTCCATTATACTGGTACTTTAGGGGCTCTGTAAATGCAACATGGCACCTGAAAACTATTCCAGCAAAATCTGCCTTTTAAAGAGGACCTTTCATGTCCTTATGCATATGCAGTTTTACATACCACTAGAAAGCCGACAACGCGCTGAATTCAGCGCGCTATCGGCTTTCCCGTTATGTGCCTGGGGGCTGGAGATATCGACGGTCTTAGTTTCAGCGTTCACTGAAAGGGCGTTCCTGACAGTCTAGCTTGGCTGTGAGGAATGCCCACCCTGACAGTACTCTAACATAGCCCTGTACTGGGGGGGTGTTCCTCACAGGTCAGCGTCATCACTGGGCGGTAAGGAGCGCCCTACCTGACTGTGCTCATCCCATAGCCCTGTACTGTCAGCCCTTCTGACGGTGAACGCTGAAACTAAGACCGCCGATACCTTCAGCCCCGGGGCACATAACGGCAAAGCCAACAGTGCGCTGAATTCAGCGCGCTGTCAGCTTTTTAGCGGTATGTAAAACCGCATATACATGAGGACGTGAAAAGTTCTCTTTAAAAGCCAAATAGCGCTCTTTCCATTCTGAGCCCTGCCATGTACCCATACAGCAGTTTACGACCACATATGGGGTATTGCTGTGTTCAGGAAAAATTGTATAACAAACTGTGGAGTGCTCTTTCTCCTTTATTCTCTTGTGAAAATGAAAAATTTGGGGCTAAATTTACAATTTATTGGAAAAAAAAAGTAATTTTTCATTTTCACTTCCCAATGTTAATAAAATCTGTGAAACAGCTGTGGCGTCAAAATGCTCACTATACCCCTTGATATGTTCTGTGAGGGGTTTAGTTTCCAAAATGGGGTCACTTTTGGGGGTTTCCATTGTATTGGTACTTTAGGAGCTCTGCAAATGCGACATGGCACCTGAAAACTATTCCAGCAAAATCTGCCCTCCAAAAGTCAAATAGCGCTCTTTCCATTCTGAGCCCCGCCATGTACCTATACAGCAGATTACGACCACCCATCTCTAGTCAGGAGTATTTCCCAATGTATCTGTTGAACTTAATGGTAATTTTCTTTTGATTTTACCCTAAGATAATAGAGAGAACTGTCTACTTATCAGGACAACCTCTTCTCTAAATGGCACACACGAGTCCTCTGTAGTAGGAGATGTTCTCTGTAGCAGTTGTTTACTCTGGCTAAGGCCTCAAGTATATGACTATGTGCACTGTCAGTGCACTAGCTGTGTTTTTCACGGCTAGCACACTGTGACATTAATCTCAATACACACAACGGACCCCCTGAACGGAAACCCTAACGCAGGTGTGAACCTAGCGTAAGAAGGAATTATACTATGTGGGGGCCATTTTAATTTGAGAGGGTCAGGTATAGTTTAAGGGGTGGTGAAGGGGTGGGGCAACTTATGAAACATTTGCAATGGGCCTACCAATGGGTTAAAACGGCCCTGTCTGCAGGGCTGGGTTGACCCTATCTATCTGCAGGGCTGGGTTGATATGCTGGGTTCTGCTGACAGACTCCCTTTAATGAAATATCACATAACCTGTGATGTTAAATGTCAAAAGACACTGGAGTAATTGGGTACAGAAACCTATCACAGTGCAATATTGCCATTTTCATGTGTTTTTTTCAGTACTACGTACAGGAACTTATTTTTTTTTTTTACATTTGAAAGTTTTATAAAACTTACTCAGGGAACCATTTTGCATGTTCTTTCCATGGATCATCATTTTCTTCCCAGTTCCCCAAACATCCACCACAGGAGAAGCACTGGACAGTGTCTCTTGTCCCTGGAGATATATATGTAACATTGATTATAAGGCAAGAAGGAAGCAGAAAGCTAATAAACTTGTTACAAGTGATAATAAATGACTGCAGGATTTTCTGATTGATTACAGTATTGTGCAGAAGATTTAGGTAGGTGTAGAAAAATGCTGCACAGTAAGAATACTTTCAGAAATAGAAATGTTAATAGGTTATTTTTCTCACTTACCAAAATGCAAAATAAATGAACAAAAGAGAAATCTAAATGGAATCAATATTTGGTGTTAAAGCTGATTGGAGAAGGAGTCCTGGAAGTGATGATATGGCCACCATAGAGCCCTGGCTCAACATCATCCAGTCTGTCTGGAATTACATGAAGAGACTGAAGTATTTCAGCAAACCTACATCCACAGAAGATCTGTGCTTAGTTCTCCAAAGACAATATACATTTTGTGGGATGTCCACAAAATGGGATGTTTTGGATTCTTACCAATCTAATATTGATGAACTATCCTAGAATAGGTTTGCAAGGTGGTGGAAGTGACTACCCTCCACTAGTATGGGGTTTTGGTGGGAGACTTACACAGGGTCCTCCTCACCCACAATGGGTCAGGTGTACCTCATGGGCTGTAAATGTTTACAACTGTATCATTTAGTTGCTGTATACACTGTACATTTCTACGCTGTTTTGACTTTGATGACTCATTGTCGCACTCAGTCTTTCCTACTACTGCCACTTTAAGTGCTTGCTGCTGAGTCATCGCGCCTTTCTCACTCTGGCATTTTCTGGAAGGAGGATGGCAAGAATATTCTGCTAAACAGGCATAACAGTTATGCCTATTGATTGTGCAGAGGGTAGTGCCCTTTTCGAGCTACTCGTGGTACAGCCTTTCCACAATATGATCTGATATTTTCTAGTTACACTGGTATGGATAGTCTCTTATAAAAAGCGTGCTTTCTCGTGATTTCCAGATCTTCTACCTAGAACTCCGTTGCGACCAGCCCGTCAATGCTGTATAATTTCATGTCAGTCTGGGTTGGGAACCCAGATTTTACCCAAAAGCAAGTTTAACAAACCTAGTGGGCTCCTGATTATTATTTATGCTTTTACGTGCCACAAAGGTACGTGTCTATGGGTATATTGCATTCTCCATGAAATAGCAATTCTGGAGCATCATTTCCTATAACCCTGTGTTGTGCCGTGCCAAAATTTATGAATATGTTGTAAACTGGATGTTACCATTTCCCTGGTTGAAGAGGATTTTGAGGCACTTTTTGTAAAAACCACAAAAAAAAAAACACACTATAGGATTAAGGAAACAGAACCCTGTGTGCTAGGCAAGATTCCAAAATCTTCTTCAGAAACCTGTTCAAAAAGCGCTTCAAAAGACGATTCAAAATCTGCTTCAAAAACCTGAAGCAGATTTTTTCTGTGTGAACTTGTCATACAAGCATAACCATATGTAAATTTGTAGATAATTAAAAGTTATACAAATTTTTTACAAATATAAATAAATTAAAATTTTGCATAGTTTTAAAGATTTTCTCTAGCCATCTTATTGGTGACAGTCTAATGTCCTGATAGGTTGCCAATGGATATGACCAGGGCCGTTTTAACACATTGGTGGGCCTTGTGCAAAGGTTTCATAAGTGGGCCTCTCCATCACCACCACTTAGAAATACCTGACCTACACAAATTATAATGTCCCCTCAATGGGCCCAACATAGTATAACACTCCTTAGTGGCTCTCACACAGTATAATGCCTCCTTAGTTGCCCATACAATATAATGCCCCTCGTAATGTCCCATTCAACGTTGCACCCACATTTTCATGTCCCCCTCCAGGTTGTCCTCCCACCCCCCTGGATGCCCCCACAGTGTCATGTGTCCTCCCAACTTGCCCCCACACTGTCATGTCCCCTCAGGGTGCCCCAACAGTGTCATGCCCACCCCAGGTTGCTCCCACAGTATCGTCCCCCGGCGCCCCCCCATGTCCACCACCCCCCAGTTTGCCCCATTGTGTCATGCCTCCCCAGGTTGCCCCCACAGTTTCATGTTCCCCCCAGGTTTCCTCAGTTTCATGTCCCTCTCAAGTTTCCCCCCGCAGTGTCATGTCTCCCATTGTATATATCAAAGCAAAAAAACAAACCTTAACACTCACCTTTCCCTATTTCCCCGTTCACTCCTCTCTCTGATCCCGGAGTCTTCAAGGAGCAACAGATGCAATGTAAGTGACATCACTACATCACGACTCCTGCTCTCTGGACACCGAGAGCAGAGACAGCGGCTGGATGGCTCCCGACTTCATCACTGTCTTCAACTCATTGGTGTCCTCCGGATGCCGATGAGTTTGGGCAGCATGGACCCACTACCCTGGACAGCGCAACAGCAAATGCAGAACTGTCCCGCTGTCCAAAGGGGGCCCCTGCTAACAAAGTGCCTGGTGCAAGTGCACCGTTGGTCCTATGGTTAAAGCTGGCCTGGATATGACCTAGAATTCAAGAAATTTCTTTGGTCTGGGACTTATCAGAAAGTCAGCCATGATTTTCTAATTATGTCTGACTAATCTTCTTGTGCATGCGCTGTCCCTGCCTGTGTCTGTAACTTGGCAATTATGCATTTCAGGTTTTTCCTCCCTGCCTTCCAAGAGTCATACCATTTTTATCTGTTATTATATCCACATGAGGTCTTGTTTTTTGCAGGACAAATTGCACTTCTTAATGCCACCATTTAATATTCCATATATATCCATACATGTTACCTTTATTCTGTGGGTCAGTCTATTCTCAACAATGACAAATTTATATAGTTTTTGTTTTGTTTTAATGCCTTTAAAAATATAAAACTTTGAAAAATGTTTGTCTTACATTGTTCTCAACTGCATGAGAACCGAATACATAAAGAAATACCTGTGAAAAAAAAATCCTGCTTGTGCAAGGTCATCCGGCTCCTTTAAAGCGTACAGGGGCCAACAGGTAAATGACTGTAGTCTGGCTTGTTCGTCCTGCATTAAATTCCAGTAATCTCTGGGACCTTTCTCTATAAATAGTGGACGGATATCATACTTTGATATATTCCCAACATCATGACCTTGAATAAATGCACACTCAGGATTGAATTTCCTGTGATTCTCTATCGGTGTGACACTTAATGCTTGTTTACACAGTACTAGTCCACAGCAGAAACACTGACAACTGTCCTCCAAACCAGTCCTGAAGAATCCAGCTGCAGCCAGCTCTTTTGGTGACCAAGTAGATTTTGGATCTAGAGACAAAAGACTCCGTAATCGCTTTGCTTCACTTCTCATTGAATAGTTGGGTCCTTTAGGCAGCTGTTCACGGATTGTCTTATACTTCTCATTCAGATCACTGGTTACTTTGTTGAAGTCTACAAGCGCAAAAGACGTTTGTAGAAGTGGATTGTAAGAAGAGTCAAACTCATTTATATTTATAAGGTCCATAGTTCCGGAAAACGGCTGATATTTCAGTAATCTGTAAATAAAATGATAACATATTTAAACATACATTAAAACAAAGAGGATGGGGGTCAGGTAGTCATAATGCTGAAGGATAGCTGCACTGGTACAAGTAATAAGGAAATAGCTGAAGTGGAGCTGCACAGCTGTTTTGGGGGCAACTGACCTGTAACAGGGGTCTACGACCTTGCAGGTGCTGGTGATGAGAGAAGACCTCATTGGTTGAAAAGAGGAACAAACTCTAGTGCCTCCTTTTGGGAAGGTAGCTTCCTATAGCTCATGCATGGTTTTCAAGAGCATAATCTGGGAATAATAACCAAGCCAAAATAACTCCTCCAAAAGGAAGAGGGGAGGTGATCAAGGTATTGCCTCTCTTCAGTGCAGAACAGGGTACTGGCTGGCTGTGTGAGAAAAAAAGATGGCCCTAGAGCTTGTTCCTCTTTTCCATCAATGTGGTCTTATCTGTGAGGTCTGAAATATATAATATGCTACTGAGGTGACAATGGTCCATGAGTTATGTGCACATAGGTAACAGGGGATAATAAATTAAAAGTGTATTCACTATTGTGTCGGGAGACCATTTTTGTAATATACTTAATTATCCTATCTAACTTCCTTTTTATTAACCCTTTCCCAACATCCGTCATAATGGTACGGCGGATGCCAGGTGTTTAAAGATGGCAGCTAATGCCCGCGATCAGTGACTGCATTGATCGCGGGCATTAACCCCTCTGGCACCTTGGTCAAAGCTGACCGAGGCGCCATTTTACCGGCAGCGCGTGGGCACTGCCATTTTGCTGGGGATCTCCAGCACCCAGAGCAAGCTCCGGGTCCGGCGTTCCATTGCTATGACAGCCAGGAGCCTTGTGAAGGGTCCCAGGCCTGTCTTTCATTAACTTCTATTGCAAACTTGCTGTTTTTTTGCAATGCATTGCAATGCATTAGCATTGTAATGCATTGCATTAGTGATCAGAACCCCTGGGGTAGAAGACCCCTAGGGGGTCTAATAAATGCAAAAAAAAAAAGTAAAAAAAAATATATAAAAAAAAAATATTAAAAGTTCAAATCACCCTTTCCTTAGAACACATATAAAAGTACTTAAATACTTGGAAACACATTCACATTAGGTATCCCTGTGTCCGAAAATGCCCGTAGCGGGAAAAAAAAAAAATCAAAAGTGCCAAACCGCCGTTTTTTCACTGTTTAGCCTCTGATAAAAATTTGAATAAAAAGTGATCAAAGCAATAGTAATTCCCCAAAATGGTATAACTAAAAAGTACACCTGGTCCCGCAAAAAAGACGCCCTATACATCCCTGTATATGGAAGAATAAAAAGGTTACAGGTGTCAGAATATGGCGACTTTTAGAAAAAAAAATATTTTTGCACAGTTTTGGATTTTTGTTAAGGGGTTAAAATGTAAATAAAACTATATAAATTTTGTATTCCCAGAATTGTACCGAAACATAGAATACAGATGACATGTCATTTTGGCTTTAGAGCGAATGCCGTAAAAACGAAGCCCGTAAGAAAGTCGCACAAATGCACTTTTTCTTCAAATCCTCCCCATGCTGAATTTTTTTCCAGCTTCCCAGTACATTGTACAGAATAATAAATGGTAGCATCATGAAAAAAAAATTGTCCCACAAACATTAAGACCTCATATGACTCTGAGAACGGAAAAATAAAAAAGTTGTTGGGTTTGGAAGGGGGGGGGAGTCAAAAACGAAAAACGAAAATCGAAAAATGTTACGGGTGGGAAGGGGTTAAAAAACAGGCAGTAACATTTTCCTTATCAACACTCTAACTGAGCTGTTACTAGGGAAAGTCTGAAGATATTTGTATTGTAAATATGCAGAGCTGAAGCATTTACCGAAGGGGGATGGTCACTTCAAATGGCTGTATCTTCAGGTTTTATACTTCCCAGAAAAATGGAGATATCTCCAGTTAAAAACACAGTCGGAAATTTGAACTTAATATGTAGCAGTTCATGCTGCATATAAAATCACATTCCTGACTGTGTTTTTAACTAGTGATATCTCTAATTATTTTACAGCTAGCAGAATCTCAGCTTTCTTATGATAACAAATGTTTCTAGGTGGTATAAAATTGAAGATACAGCCATTTGAAGGGATCATCCCCCTTTAATAAATGCTTCAGCTCTGTGTACTACAGTCATGGCCAAAAGTTTTGAGAATGACACAAATATTATATTTTCACATGATCTGCTGCCCTCTGGTTTTTATGTGTGTTTGTCAGATGTTTTTATCACATACAGAAATAGAATTGCATTCATATTATGAGTAACAGAAGCTTATATTGACAGTTAGAATGAGTTAATGCAGCAAGTCAATATTTGCAGTGTTGACCCTTCTTCTTCAGGACCTCTGCAATTCTCCCTGGCATGCTCTCAATCAACTTCTGGACCAAATCCTGACTGATAGCAGTCCATTCTTGCAGAATCAATGCTTTAATTTTGTCTGAATTTGTTGGTTTTTGTTTGTCCACCCGTCTCTTGATGATTGACCACAAGTTCTCAATGGGATTAAGATCTGGGGAGTTTCCAGGCCATGGACCCAAAATCTCTATGTTTTGTTCCCTGAGCCATTTAGTTATCACCTTTGCTTTATGGCAAGGTGCTCCATCATGCTGGAAAAGGCATTGTTGAGCGCCAAACTGCTCTTGGACGGTTGGGAGAAGTTGCTCTTGGAGGACATTCTGGTACCATTCTTTATTCATGGCTGTGTTTTTAGGCAAGACTGTGAGAGAGCCGATTCCCTTGGCTGAGAAGCAACCCCACACATGAATGGTTTCAGGATGCTTTACAGTTGGCATGAGACAAGACTGGTGGTAGCGCTCACCTCTTCTTCTCCGAATAAGCTGTTTTCCAGATGTTCCAAACAATCGAAAAGGGGATTCATCAGAGAAAATGACTTTACCCCAGTCCTCAGCAGTCCACTCCCTGTACCTTTTGCAGAATATCAGTCTGTCCCTGATGTTTTTTCTGGAGAGAAGTGGCCTCTTTGCTGCCCTCCTTGAGACCAGGCCTTGCTCCAAGAGTCTCCGCCTCACAGTGCGTGCAGATGCACTCACACCTGCCTGCTGCCATTCCTCAGCAAGCTCTGCACTGCTGGTAGCCCGATCCCGCAGCTGAAACACTTTTAAGAGACGGTCCTGCCGCTTGCTGGTCTTTCTTGGGCGCCCTGGAGCCTTTTTGGCACCAATGGAACCTCTCTCCTTGAAGTTCTTGATGATGCGATAGATTGTTGACTGAGGTGCAATCTTTCTAGCTGCAATACTCTTCCCAGTTAGGCCATTTTTGTGCAGTGCAATGATGACTGCACGTGTTTCTTTAGAGATAACCATGGTTAACAGAAGAGAAACAATGATGACAAGCACCAGCCTCCTTTTAAAGTGTCCAGTGGTGTCATTCTTACTTAATCATGACAGATTGATCTCCAGCCCTGTCCTCATCAACACCCACACCTGTGTTAATGGAGCAATCACTGAAACGATGTTAGGTGGTCCTTTTAAGGCAGGGCTGCAATGATGTTGAAATGTGTTTTGGGGGATAAAGTTCATTTTCTAGGCAAATATTGACTTTGCAAGTAATTGCTGTTAAGCTGATCACTCTTTATAACATTCTGGAGTATATGCAAATTGCCATTAGAAAAACTGAAGCAGTAGACTTTGTAAAAATTAATATTTGTATCATTCTCAAAACTTTTGGCCATGACTGTACATTGAGTACATGTGTAGGGACAGTCTCCCTGGCATTACTTAGCTTAGCTAATAAGAATTTTACAGCCTGTTTTCTATTAAAAGGAAGTTTGATAGATTAATAAAGTATATTACAAAAATGTTCACCACACTCCCACCCCTTTAACTATATGAATCTTGTGTATTATTTGACTTATAGAGAAGCAATATTATTCAGGTTTATATAGCTTTCAGGAAGTGTTTTTCCATGGCTTGCAGTCTGATTATTCATTAACTGAGGTCATAAATTCTTTAAAGACCTAAAGAAAGGAGCTGTCTGGTTATATGTAAATAAAGCTTTAGCGCTTAAAATAAAGGTTTGTCACTATGTTACTTATAGTTCTACAGCTTTCTTCTGCACTTTGAGTCCATTTTGAGAAGAGTGCATTATGCTTCGTTCACACCTGCGCTTGCTATCCGTCCGTTGCCAATCCAGTGAAAATCTCGGCGAACTGGATTGGCATCGGAAACAGACCGGTCAGCGACGCATTGGTTAAAAACCCATCCATTTGAATGGGTTTTTAAAGCAATGCGCGGGTGTGCGCTTACACCCTCTGCACTGCGAATTTTTTTTTTTTTCGTCGGACACGAAGTCCTGCCTGTCCGACTTTGTTTCCGATGAAAAAAAAAGGATTCGCAGCGCAGAGGGTGTAAGTGCACACCCGCGCATTGCTTTAAAAACCCATTCAAATGAATTGGTTTTTTGTTTCAATAATTTTTATTCAAAATTTTCAGAGAATATATACAGTGCAGTATACATTTGATATACAATAGAGTATATTTCTTATCAAGTCACATTCAGTAAATTGTATACCACTGAAACAAATAAGAAAAATTACATAGAGTAAACAGTAACACTAACATTTGGCACATTCATAGGGTTATCATGAATTATTTAGGTGAAATTTCTCTGTATGGAATCTATTCTTTATTCACGGGTTTTATGCTTATGCACATGGTATTCGACACATACCTGCCGCACCTTGCGCTCCTTCTCTACTCCGTTTCTTAACTGGGTTAGCTTGTTTGGTATCCACCCCTACACCTGCTGCTCCCCCCGCGATTGACCTTTCTGTAACAACTCAGGTTCCCTACATGGCGAATCGAGAGTGGGTCCACGCATCCCACGTTTTGTCAAAGCTATAAAAAGAGTTATTTCCTATTGCGATCACCCTTTCATAGGAGTATGTGTTGTTTATGGCTGAGACCAGGGCCGACAGTGTCGGAGGAGCCATCGTCCGCCATCTTTGCACCAACATTAATTTGGCTATGGTCAAGATTTTACAGATGAGTTGTTTATACCTGTTCAACTCACCGGGGATCCCAAACAACAGGATAGCCATAGGTACGGCATAAGGGAGCTGCAGGCCAAACAGCTCCGAGAGCAACTCAAAGACCTGAACCCAGTAGTTACGAATCTTGGGGCAGTTCCCCAGAATGTGGAGAAGTGTTCCCCTGCCTCCACATCCTCTCCAACAATTTCCAGACACGGAGGGATATGCTAATTGTAAGGTAGATGGGGTCCTATACCATCTTAAAATAATTTTCATAGCTGTCTCTATATGGGTGCTGCATTTCAAAGACAAATGGAGCAATCTAATTGTTTGCTGCCATTCGTCTGGGGTAATGGCTATCCCTAAGTCTCTCTCCCAACAGCGAAATGGGGTAGATCTAGTGAAAGTCGATATTTCATCCATTTTTTCATATAAGAATCGCAGTCCCCTCATATTAGTCGACAGCCAGGTAAAAAGTGAATTATTATGGGGTAATGTCGTTGCAGGGTGTTTAGACACAAAGTGCCATATTTGAAAGTATTTAAGGAAATCGCCAGTATGAATCCCATATTGTCGTCTTAGTTCTTCAAACGGTATAGGTTGCTTAGAGTCAGAATATAATTGAGAAATCTGCGTGATCCCCCTCAATTCCCAATCCGAGACCTCCAAGTCACTAATCACATAGGCCATCAATGATAAGGGCATTTCTGTAATATGAAAATACTTCGTAGGGTTTGTTTCCCATGAAGTAGCTTCCATGCCAATAACGAGGCACACATGACTGGAGAGAAGGATCCAGGGGCCAAGATGTCCCAAAAAGGCAACCATAGCGCATCCTCCAATTTTAGGGGGGATATAAACGCCTGCTCTATATGTAGCCATGGAACCGAAGTATCCATTGATTTCCACCTTGCGCATTGAGTGACCAGCGATGCTATATAATAGTTTCTCACTACTGGTACCCCCAGGCCTCCCGCCTCCCGCTGTTTGAATAGAAAGCTTTTATTAATTCTAGGTCTGTTACCATTCCATATATACTTCGAGATCACCCTTTGAGCTGTTTCAAAGAAGGAAACAGGGACGAACATTGGGATCATGCGGAACAGGTACAAGAGTCTAGGCAATAGCAACATTTTAAAAGCGGCTACCCGTCCTATCCATGAGACATCTGTTTTAGACATTCTCTCTGTTTCTTCTTGCACTGTTTTTAACATTGGGGCATAGTTACTTTTATAGAGGGACCCTGGGGACGCTGTCACCTGTATCCCCAAATATTGAACACTGTCCTCCCTCCACTCAAAATTATAAATTGATTTCAAATATTGGAGCGTGTGTTGGGGAACGTGCAGAAGGCAGTGCCTGTGATTTGGCCATGTTTAATTTATAATACGATAATCGCCCGAAATTGTTAATAATATCCATAAGGCGAGGAAGGGATGTTTGCGGTTTAGACAGAGTGAGAATAATATCATCCGCGTAGAGTGATATAAGGTGAGTTTTGTCTCTTATGTCAATACCTCCCACTCCCGGATCTAATCTAAGTACTTGAGCTAATGGTTCAATGGAAAGAATAAATATCAGGGGCGACAGGGGGCATCCCTGTCTGGTCCCGTTTTTTATCAGGAAAGGATCTGAAACTACTCCGTTGGTGAACACTCTCGCAGAAGGTGCAGAATATAACGCCCCAATCGCTCTTATAATAGCTCCAGAGAACCCCATATTTCTAAGCACCAAGAAGGCATACGACCAGCAAATGCGATCGAACGCCTTCTCCGCGTCCAATGCGAGGATCACCGCTTCTTCCTTCTTAGAGTCAATGTGGTGTATGAGGTTTAAAATGCGTCTAGTGTTATCGTATGACTGTCTCCCTTTAACGAACCCCACCTGATCATGCTTTATTAAATTTGGAAGACAGACTGCTAATCTGTTCGCTATTAATTTGGCATAAATTTTTAGATCTGAGTTCAATAGCGATATGGGTCGGAAATTTTGGGGGTTGGTGGCGGGTTTGCCCGTCTTCGGCAGTGTAACTATCAGGGCTTCCTGATTTTCTTTTGGGATAGTGCCAGAATCAACCACATCCGTCAAAAATGCCAGCAGCGGTTTCATCAGGACTGGGAAGAAACATTTGTAATAGTCATTAGTAAGGCCGTCAGGGCCTGGAGATTTGCGAGATGGCAGTGACTTAACTATGGCCGACAACTCCGCCGAGGTGATAGGTGCATTCAATGATTTCAGCTGTGATTCGTTGAGTGTTGGTAGCTGAGCAACTCTAAGGAATTGCTCAATGTCATTGTTTGTGGGAGGGACCACAGAAGAGTCGTCCGCCAAATTATATAGGCTTTCGTAAAAAGTTCTAAAGGCGCTAGCGATGCCTTTTGGGTCATAAATTTTGTAGGTACCGTCCTGACTGAGAATAAATGGGATTCTAGATTTCGCATGTTTTAGTTTCAACTTAGATGCCAGGAGTTTGCCTGCCTTGTTAGATTGAGAATAGTACATAGCTCTAACCCTCTTCAGGTTTTTCTCATATTTGTGCAATAAGCAAGCAGTCAACTGATGACGTAATGCCATTAATTTTGCTGCATTTGAGGAAGAAGGAGATTGCTTATTGTTAGTGTCAATAGTTCTTATCTGATGAAGCAATCGATCTATTTCTGCCATTCTATTTTTCTTTTCGATATGCCCCAATCGGATAAACGTTCCTCTAATAAAAGCTTTATGAGAGTTCCACAGTATGTCTGGGCCAGAGGCAGAGGGGGCATTAATTTGAAAGAATTCCTTCAAATCATTCTCTAATGTTGCTTTTAATTTTGGCTGTGACATTAGATATTCATTACACCTCCATACATACGTTCTTGCGCATTCGTATTTTTCTGCTATTGACATGGTTATCGCTGCATGGTCCGACCATGTTATTTGTGAAATCTCAGACTTCTTAACAAGGGGAATGCTAGACTGCTCTATTAGGAATAGGTCGATTTGTGAGTAGCTATTATGCACAGTAGAACAATATGTATAATCTTTTTCGGTATTATGGAGAATACGCCAGACATCAAATAATTTGTGTCTCCATATAGCTTGCGAGAAAGAGGGGTGACGTGTCACCCTGCCAGAAGTGGTATCCACTAGCGGGTCTGGAGCCATATTAAAGTCTCCCATTAATATCAAACATCCCTGCTTCCTCTTTTCTACCGCCCTTACAAGTCTCCCCAGGAATGCCACTTGTTTCTTATTTGGGGCATAAACCGATACTAATGTGTAAGTGACATTGTTAAGGGTGCATACTATTATTATAAACCGCCCCCCCGGGTCCGCATATTGCGACAATAATTGGAACGCTACTGAGTCTCTAATCCCAATCAATGTACCTCTACGCTTTGAAGAATAGTGAGCATGAAACACATGTGGATACGCTAGGTGTTGAACGCGATTAGCGTCTGCCTTTAAAAGGTGTGTCTCTTGTATTGCAAGAATGTCACAGCTTTGAGCTCGGGCCTCACGCCATAAATTGGCTCTTTTCTGAGGGGAGTTCAAACCCCTAACATTCATGGACACAATTTTAAGTACCATAATGTACATTTATAAACGCTATACAAGTCTTACCACAACCACCTCTACCAGGGAGTGTCAATGTTCGTATGCAGTGAAGATGTCTCCACCCTTTGTATTCACTTCGCCCAATGTGCCAGAACCAACAAAAAAACAAATCATGCAAGTTACAGAACCTATGGATAAACCATCTGAGCAAAATCGAGAAAGAAACAAAAACAAAAAGGAACATAGTACAGCGGACCAGCAGCTGTCGTAATCCTGGGGGGATAAGTTCACCAACAGTGGACATACGGAATCCAAAAATAGGTGAGTCTCTAGCTTTGTAGCCCTTTAGGTGGACGTTTTTGGGTCCTCGCTTGGCGCCAACCATCAGACACGGGACCAGGAGATTGTTTAGGTGGTGGATCGACAGTCGAAATGTTCCATGTGGCTAGCAAGCTTTTTCCTTCCTCCGGAGTTTTGATAACGTGTACTATATTGTCCCTAGAGATGATCACGCGGACCGGGAATCCCCATTTATACAAGATATGGTGTTGGCGTAGAGCTGTGGTAGTAGGGCTAAATTGTCTCCTTGATTGTAGTGTCGAGGCTGATAGGTCCGAGTAAATGGCTATTTTATGATATGGTTCAGGTAAGCGACCCGCCTTCCTGGAAGTCGCCAGAACCAGCTCTTTAGTGCAATAGAAATGAATCTTTGCAAGAACGTCTCTAGGTATGGCTTCATCTAAATGGGATGGTCTAGGAACTCTATGCGCTCTATCAATAGTTAAATCCAGTTCCGTGAGGTTCGGTAATAACGCCCGTATCAGATCCTGAAGGAATGCAGTTAAATTACTCGTAGATACTGACTCTGGAATCCCTCTAAACTTTAGATTATTTCTTCTAGAACGGTCCTCTAAGTCGACTATTTTGGCTTTCAGAAAAGACACATCTCTCTCTACCTCATAGTGAGCATCTATAAGCGCATTGTGTGAAGTCGCAAATTCCGCCATTTTAGATTCCACATGAACCGTACGGCTTTTCAGCTCTTTAATATCTCTATCTAGCGGTTTCACCATGAGAGACATGTCTGTTGTTAGTGATTTACAGAAGGCCATAAGCATATTTTTCATGCCTCAGTAAGTAAATTTTCTGTTGCAGGGATATCTGCAAAAAAATCAGTAGATAGAGAAGTGGGCTGTAACTTACTGCTCACCTCCTCCTCCTGAGATTCGATTTCCTGGAGCCTGGGCCTTTGCTTGACCGGACTAGCGGTGGGTGAGTAATTCGTCTCCAGGCTCGCATCAGCTACAGGCCCCGGAGCGTTTTTTTGCGGAGGCCCGTGTTTTATGTAGGCCCCGGCCCGCCGGGGAGAGGGTCCAGGCAACTCCTGATCCACACCGTCCAGCAGCTGTGGAAGAGAAGGAGCCGACAGCGCTCTCCTTTGAGCGGAGAGCGTGAGTGTCTCCTCCGGAGGATTTTTAGAGGGAGTCGAGGCTCTAGAAGCCACGTCCAAGCGCGGGCCTTCGCCATTTTGTTCTTCTCCCTCCCCCCCTGGGGGAGGTAGAAGTCAGAAATCTTCAGCGGTTTCACCGCCGATTTCCGTTTGCGTGGCATCCTTGAAGGTAGGATACCTTTATGGTTCTGTAGTAGCTGCGGGTAGCCCAAAGCACGTCACTAAACTGTCGCTTATAGAGACTCAGGCCGAGAGCTCTGCAACTATCCGGCCATTCCGCTCCACGTCCAGGCTCCGCCCCCCAAATGAATGGGTTTTTAACCAATGCGTCGCTGACCGGTCTGTTTCCGATGCCAATCCAGTTCGCCGAGATTTTCACTGGATTGGCAACGGACGGATAGCAAGCGCAGGTGTGAACCCACCCTTACAAATGTTTTTGCTGTTCTTGTTAAATACTTTTTGTTTCAATTCCTCACCATTTTCAAGGTATTAGTTTGCTGCAGTGAATGAGACAGTCCTGTTTTACATTCACAGTCTGGAAATCTGGAAATAATTAGTCCTGTTCTCAGCAGAGAAGTGGTTTCAATTGTACCCAGTGTAGGTAATCCTATATGCACTACCTATTACCATTAGCACAAGCTCAAGGATGGTTTGCTACAATGTATCAGTATGGGCTGTTTAACTCACAGACTATTGCCTAGATAGGATAAAATTCATCTTATGTGACGGAAAATCTGCTATCACTAGCTGCATATTGTATTTACTATGAGTAGGTTCTGTAGAATGGCTGCAGAGTTTTCCCTTCCTTACATATTACATTATCCATTTATTATTTTAGTAATATCAATAAAGGTTATTATATTTTGGAGTTTGGATGTTCTTCCCATGTTTGCGTGGGCTCCCACACTCCAAAGACATACTGATAGGGAATTTAGATTGTGAGCCCTATATGGGACACTGCGGAATATGTTAGCACAAGTAAGCAAAATAAATAAAAATAAATAAATATTTTGTAGGTGCTTAGAAGGAGAATCTTTGAAAATCGTAACTATAAGTGTTGGTAATTCATTCAAACCTTTTAGGTTCTCATAAGCAGTACTTAAAGTTTACACTTGGAAACATAACATACATAATAAATAACATAACTCTTTTGTACTCACCAAATATATAGTAGCCAAATGGAAATAAGCAACAAAAATAGCAGCTAATGTAAAAAAGACAATATTCTTTGAACAGACTTAGGTAGGTCTTTCAAGCAGAGGTTCCAGTCATTAAAAGAAAAACAATATTGACTCCAAGTAAAAGGAGAAACAGTTACAAGGAAGATAAGTAAAGAGGAAGTAAAACTATAGCAAAAGCAAAAAAGTTCACATGGGCGTTCCTACAGATATCTCTTTCTTATAGCTGCTGCCACTAAAAGTGCCTGATGCAGTTATAGCCGCATTCGGTCCTCGGGCTGCCAGTGAAGCACCAATTCATGTCAGCTATATGTAATTACTGGCCACAGAGTGACCGCAAAATGAAATAGAGATGAATGCTTGTTTTCCTGATGTCTATTCCTCCTCCCCACCCCATATTCAGAAACATCAGGTGGCCACTTGTCTCACCTCAGTTCTAGCCTGTTATAATCCAACAACCTAATCCCTCTTTCCTTTAACATCTGCCATTACGGGAAAGCTAGGACACCCTCATGCACAATAGATGGTCAGCCACTGCTACCAATATAGGTGGTTTGGGCTGACATTAATCTAATGTGTATGCACCTGAGAGAGCCCACCATGGTTGCTGGGGCTACCAGAAAATTAATAACTATGGTAGAACAGAGAGCCATTGGTCCCTGCCACTTATACTTATAGACTAGGAGACACCAGGAGCATACTGGTGATGTTAGCAGCCCAATGCAGGTGAAATGGAATAGCAGGTGTCACTTTATCCTGCTGGGTAGTGAGTGGGGGAACAACAAATGGCATTATTATTAAAGCGTAACTAAACTCTCTGACTTTTGATTTTCTGGCAGTATTTGTGTCATTAATACATTTTGTAGTATATTTATTAACAAATTTTTTTCTCCTTTCTGTCAAATCCTGCCTCTCTTGCTCCTGTATTGAGAACTGTTTCTGCCTCTCACTGAGTAAGTGTGTATGTAGTACGGGCTTGGAGTAAGGGGCTGTATATTACAAAATTTATTAATGGTACAAAAATTGCCAGAAAATCAAAGGTTGTCCAAAAGATTAGTTATGCTTTAAGTGGGGGCAAAAAGGGGCATTAATCCTGAGTGGGGGCACAAAGTGTGCATTAATATTGACTGTGGACACAAAGTGGTTGAGTTCCAAGAGAAAACACAGAAACTGGCTGATAACAGCAAGTAGAAAAACAAGCTATATAAAACCAGTACAGCACTGCGAGCCACAGACAGACCCTGAAAAACGTTCACCAACACAGGGTGCAAGGCCAGTTGGACTTTGTAGAATCTGGGCATCAGAATTGTCACCAATGGCCACTGTACAGGTAATAAATGCTCCACTAACTGAAAACGAACCAGAAACTGCTATCTGGGGGCAAGTGGGGAGCATTATTTGGTGTCTGCGGGCCACTGTGAAGCATTATTATGTGTCTGAGGGCCACTAGGGTGCTTGTATTGCATGGTGGGTCACTGGGGAGCATAATACTATGTGGGGCCACTAAGGGAGGTGATGGTAAAAGGTGAATTTTTGTATGTGCTGGGAGGAAAGTATAGGAAGGTGTAGCTTTGAGGGTGCATTCACATGGTGCAGTTGTGATGCAGTTACAATTGCATCAAAACTACAACAGAAGAATGCATGAAGTTTTGAAGCTGCAATTTCATAAACTGCACTAAAAAACAACAAAGCTGTAGTTTTTTGTCTTTTGGTCAAAATTATTTTTTAATTTTTTAAAGGGGTGCCCGAATCTGAAAAGGTTGGGAAACACTGATGTAGAAGGTAAACTTCAGGTAATAGCCAGTGAGTAGAAATCTCTGAGCCAAGAGGAAGCGGGGCCATTATTACTATGTGAGTGAATAAAGGGGATATTATTACTATGTGAGGGAACAAAGGGGACATTGTGAGCGAATACAGAGGGCATTATTACTTAGTGAGGTACAAGCGGGAATTATGACTGAGGGGACACAAGAGGACATTGTTATTAATTGAGGGTTCAGTGTGGGCATTATTACTAAGTGAAGGAACAAAGGGCATTATTACTGATGGGGCACAAGAGGGCATTGTCACTAAGTGAGGAAAAGATTGAGAAAATATTACTAAATGGGTGCACAAAAGGACCATTGTTACATAGTGGGGACACAATGGGGGTATTATTAATAAATGGGTACACAAAGAGGGCATTATTAGTGATTAGGTGAACAATAGGGGCATTATTACTAGCAGAACAAAGAGCAATGGAGCAATAGTACTAAGTGGAGACATAAAAGGTGGCATTTGTACCTCTCAAGACACAAAAGTAGTGGACAGGAGTGGAGGACAGGAGGTTAGGAGCACTATTACTGTATGGCAGTGTCAGACTGGGATGTCTAGGGCCCACCAGTGGAATTGTTTTTAGGGGCCCACCTCCAGGATCCCTGCAGTTCAGTTGTACTGAGACAGGGCGGCTAAAGGAAATAACATGTCGGGAGCCATGCTGCTCACCCACCATACGATGTGCACCACTGCACTGCCTAAACTACAGCTAAACTAAACTAAGCTACACTCTGTATGGCAAGTGAACAGTGTGGCTCCTAGAATTGTTACCATTACCTGTAGCCACATTGTCCTACAAAAGCTGATCTGCAGAGGTCCTGGCTGTTGGACCCCTGCAGATGTAATATTGATGGCCTTTCCTAAGGACAATAAATATTAGAAAGATGGATATGAGATGTAAAATAATAAAAAAAATAAAAAAATAAAAAAAGCATACTCACCTGTTCCCAGCGCTCCGTTCCCGCCGCCAGTGTCCATCCAGTCTTGTGCCGGCGCCTTCTTGCTGGGAGTCCTGCACCTCATGTGACCAGTAAGACCAATTAGGTACAGGATCTCCAGAAATGAGGCGCCGCCTTGGGCCTGAACAGACACAGACAGGGGACAACGGGGTGCTGGGGATAGGTGAGTATGCTTTTTTGTAATTTTTACACCTCTCTGGCCTCCACAGTTGTCTCTCCTATTTATGGACAACCTCTTTAAAGTGGTTGTCTGGGCCAAATTTTTTTAATGGACCCAATACAGTGGCTTCTTCACTTTTCTCCCATACTATATGGGGAACATTGATGGGGCCATTATATTGTGTGGGGCAGTGATGGTGGCTAACATCCTGTGGGGGGGACATTAAACTGTGAGGGGCATATTAATGGAGTTGTACAGGGTTAACTTTTTTATGGCCTATCCTTAGGATAGGGCCATAAATACCTGATCTGTAGGGGGCTGACACACGGCCACATCAGCTGTATGGAGCCACTTCCAGTGCCCGCTCTGTACACAATACAGGACCGGAAGCAGAAAGCTTCTTCCACGTATAGCAGCCTGCCACTACCTTCAATATGTGCTGAGATGCAGTGAAAGCGCTTGGCTAATACACAGTGGAGAGAGCTTTCTGCTTCCGGAAGGGCACCGGAAGTTGCTCTGTACTACTGATCGGTCTGGCAACTGGGTGTTGGCCCCTTACAGATGAGATATTTATGGCCTATTCTGAGGATAAAAAATACTGCCTGGACAACCCCTGTAATACACCCCTCTAATGCCTCACACTTTAAAGAGCTTGTCCAGCAATTTTTTTTTATTATTATTAGTCCTGGGGAGGTGAAAAAACAGCCAAAAAAAAAAAAAAAACTACCCACCTGTCCCATGTGCTCTGATGTCTTCCCAGCAGGGTCTGGGCCTGCACCTCCTCTGTTTTCTTTTGCCGGAAGTCCTCACTGGCACAGGTAGTCATGTTCAGTGGGAAGAAAACAACAGAGCTGCAGGACCGATCCATGCTGGGAGACAATGGGCACAGAAGAATAAGTTTTGGGGTTTTATTTCACCTGCCCCAGCCTAATTAAAAAAAAAATGTTATACTGGATAACCCCTTTAATATCCCCCAGGATATTAGCCTCCATCACTGCCCACCCCCCAATATAATGGCCCCATCAATGTTCCCCATACAGTATATGGACCAGTGAAGGGGTCACTGTATGGGAGGAATAGTGAGGGGGTCACTGTATGGGGGAGAATAATGAAGGGGCAACTGTATGGAGGGGGAGTAGTGAAGGGGTCACTATATGGGGGAGAGGAATAGTGCAGGGGCCACTATATGGGGGGGGATAGTGAAGGGGCCACTATGTGGGGGGATAGTGAAGGGGCCACTGTATGGCTCATACAGTAGCTTTGTCACTGGTTTCCCCCCCCCCCCCCATGGCAGCATTAGGTTATTACTTACCTGTTTGCTCCCCATTCCCCTCCTTCTTGCTCTTGCCTCCTGCTTCTTCCTGCTCCGGGCGCACATGGCACCCTATCAGTGCGCCCGGAGCAGGAAGAAGCAGGAGGTGCCGGAGAACAGTTAGGTAAGTATCGGAGCTTAGCTTGTAGCCATTGAGCCTGTGGCCTTCAAGTCTGTGAGCGGTAGAGCAGGAAGCCAGTGGCTTTCTGCTCTACTAGAATCAGAACTGGGTCGGCAGTGCCACTTCTCCCCGGTTTTTGCGATCCGATTATTAAAACTGTATTGCAAAACTGGGGAGAACTTGTCTGCATCACTTACTTCTCCCACTCCTGCTCGCGGCCTCTCCTCTTCCTGCAGCAGCCTGGGCCCTGTGCGTTGCACATCACGTCTTCAAGACGTAATGTGCGGCGTACAGGGGGCCTTGGCCTGGAGCGGGGAGAGGTAAGTGAATGGGGTCTTTACCGCACCTCCACTGCCTATCAAAAAAAAGTGGGGGTCTGGTAGGGACCCCTAAAGGCACGGGGCCCACCGGGTGATTCAACGGTACCCTGGTGGGCCAGTCCAACCCTGCTGTATGGGGGCACTACAAAATTCTGTGTTAAATTTTGCAGAGACAAGTTGTGATCAGGAGATGTCATCATGGAGGTCTGAGCCAGATTAAAAAGAAAAAGGAAACTACATTCCTATAATTAGAAAGATCTCCACTAAGTCACTGGGTATAAATATACTGTAATCAGTTATATGGTCTACGAAGCGCCTGCACTATACTGGTATCTACTGTATCTATCGTAGTATTGCTTTATGTATTATGTGTTTTATTCAATATGGTGGTGATATTCTATCACTAGGTGGTAGTATTTTGTGTTCATGGTCTGGTGATATTATTTGGCCCTTATATAGTTGCATTATAAGAAATGTTGGTATTAGTATAGTGGGCTTTATTCAGTAACAATATGACTGTAATATTTATGGTGATAATATTTGCTCCTTGTAAAGTAGTATTACATGATGACGATATGTTGGGGTTATATATGTATGTATATTTAAAGGTGTACTATCATTCATTGATTAGTGCTTTTACAAAAAGCTAGTTATTTCTTGGCCCCCATAATGCTATTATTCGTTCTACTGCTGAAGTTCTGTATCTAAACCCCTCATGAGTTATGCATGTTAATTTAATTAAGGAATGAGTTGCAAAATATATTATAAATATATATAAATATACAAAAGGCATTTTTAACTTTAACATGCTTGATCCATCTTTTTTCAGCATTTTCTATCTGGAAAAGAGCTGAGATACCGCCAAAAATGACATAAGTGCATTAGATGGTCAGACCATATTGCTAAAATCACTTGGTCAGCCAACAATAATGAGGTTCAGTTGTCTAGGATTACAAAAATTAATTTCTTCCTAAAACAGTGCCATACCAGTCTAAAGGTTGTTTATTACAGATCAGTACCAACGACTTCATTGAAGCTAATTTGCAACACCACACACATCCAGGTGCGGCGCTGTTTGTGGATGAAAATCCTTTAATCTACAGGGTATGGCCAGCTTTCATTTTTTCATTCAGCAGTACTGACTGAAGTATGGATCTGCTCCATTTTACTTTGGGACACTCTGTGGGATGCAAGGAACCTCCTGCTCTTCAAACACGAGTCGTTGTCTGAAAACGACTGTGTAAGATTGTTCTTGAGTAAAATGTATTTTCTGTATCAGTTAGAATGTAGAAGGTCAGGGTCTGATGCAGAGGGAGTTTGGAAAGCCAAAAAGTGGAAACACTTAGTAACAATGTAAGGGTTCATTTGATAGTTTTCATTTCTTGTACATCATCGGATGTTATTTGCCTGTTTAGAATTTCAATGTAACATGTATGTACATTTTGGATCTTCAATGTGAAATGTATGTAAATTTTATTTATGATTTTCATCAATAAACTATTTTTGTAAAAAAAAAAAAAAAAATTACTAGGTGAAATGTCAGTAGTAGACTGCAGTCAGCCTTGTATGTATAGCCAGTTCACAGTGTATGGTGACCTTTGAACACTAATCTACAATTTACATTTAAATGTAACCTACACGGAAAGTTGTGCAACTTTGAAAATTACCCTGACCTCAGTCACAGGCTAAAGGAAATTGCAACCAATACCAAACCATGCAGCTTCCTCACATTTTCTCAATTTTGCTACAGGTTTCTAGTACAGGTGTATCTCAATAAATTAGAATATCTTTGAAACGTTCATTCATTTCAGTATTTCAGTAATACAATCCATAATCAGTGTCTTCCATGATTGTGTGTCCTACTGAACCAGACTGAGGGACCATTTAAAGGCTTAGGAAACCTTGGCAGGTGATACACTGAATTTACAATACTGAACTTTTTTACAATATTCTAATTTTATTAGATTTGGGTTTTCATTACCTGCAATCCATAATCAACATTTACAGAAATAAAACACTTGAAATAGAACAGTCTATGTGTGAAGAATCTAGAAAATATAGGTCGTCACTTTTTTAATTTAATTAATGAAAGAAATAAACATTTCAAAGATATTCTAATTTATTGAGATGCACCTGTATATGAGCTCTAGTGGCTGTTTTCCAGAAAGATACCAGGAAAAAATACACAAAATTTACAGTCATTATTCATTCTACATAAGTAAACATAAGTTGTGAATATTATTTTTTTCTTCTTTTTTATTACTTATAATTTATTACTTTAATCGTTGATTGTAATGTCAATCTGTATTTCCTTAGTCCAGACAGCAGCACAATATGGGGTATCTCTGCCCCTGTGTGTTGTTTAGGACAGTGGAACCTTTAATTAGCACCAAATTTAAGGTGCCTCCTACTAGCCCTATAAGAGGGCACCTGAGACCTCCCTCCACTGTGTAAATTATAAAGTAAAAGGAAACAAGCTTCTAGGGAGGGAAGCCTTGTGCTGCTGTCTGGACTAAGGGAATACAGATTGACATTACAATCAACGATTCCCCTTACGTCCGACAGCAGCACAATATGGGGAGATAGCAAGTAATTCCCCTAGGGAGGGTTTCCTCGCCTTACAACGTCAAGGACTGTCTGACCAAAGGCAGTTGTCTGGGAACTGCGGACGTCTAAACGATAATGTTTGACAAAGGTCAACTGGGATGACCATGATGCAGCCGCACAAATCTGGTCCAAAGGTAAGGACCGGTACTCAGCCCAAGAAGTCGACACGGCCCTGGTCGAGTGGGCCGTAGAAAAAACTGGAGGGAGTAACTCCTGAATAAGGAAGGAAGACCTAATTGTCTCCTTGATCCATGTGGCTAGAGTAGGCTTGGAAGCCTTGAGGCCTTTGTTTTTACCCTGCATCTTAATTAGTAGGTTTTCGGCCTTCCTAAACGGTTGAGTGCGGGATAGGTAAATCCGCAGACACCTTACCACATCTAAGGTGTGGAGCTTTTCTTCCTCCTCAGAGGTTGGAGTGGGGAAAAACACTGGTAGCGAAATTAGCTGATTGCTATTATAGCATGAGGGGACCTTAGGGTTAAACCCAGGCAAAAATCTAAGGTGCACCCTATCTGCAAAAAACACAATGTACGGTTCTCTAGAAGAGAGAGCCTGGAGTTCCCCTACTCTTTTGGCAGATGTAATAGCCAACAAAAAAACGGTTTTGTATGCCAAATATTTTAGCTCCGTAGTCTCCAAGGGTTCAAATGGAGGACCGCACAGGCCTGTAAGGACTACCGCAAGGTCCCACTGGGGAACTGGAGATGATACTGAGGGCTTTAGCCTCATTGCCCCTTTAAGGAACCTTGCAACCAGAGGATCCTGAGACAGACGTCTGTTCAAATGAGCGGAGAGGGCCGCAATCTGCACTTTCAAAGTGGCAGGGGCAAGGCCCTTATCCAAACCGTCCTGAAGAAAATTTAAAATATCAGCCGTTGAAGGTTGTAGATTATTAATACCCTTCTTGGAGCACCACTCCATGAAAATCTTGGCTGTCCTCTGGTAGTTCTTATTGGTAGAGTCTGCTCTTGCAGAAGAAAGGGTCTTCAGGACGGCCTCTGACAGTCCTCTATCCTGCTGTAGGGACTGCTCAACCTCCAGGCTGTCAGGTTGAATCTCCAGAGATCCTGGCACTTCAGAGATCCTTGGGAAACCAGGTTCTGGATGGGGGGAAGCCTCCAATATATCCCTCGACTCATCTCCATGAGTTGGGAAAACCAAGCTCTTTTTGGCCAGAATGGAATGATGGCTATCACAGAGACTTGGTCCTGTCTGATTTTCATCAATACTTTCAGTATTATTGGAATTGGAGGGAAGATGTATGCCAGCCTGGACCTCCAAGGGATGGACAGGGCATCCACTGCCAAGGGATTGTCCTCCTGGTAAAGGGAACAGAACGTCTCCACCTTGGCGTTGAGTCGGGTTGCCATGAGGTCTATTTCTGGAAGACCCCAGTTCAGGGTAATCTGATGAAAGACTTCTGGATTGAGTGACCATTCTCCTGATACGGCATGACCCCGACTCAACCGATCCGCTACTATGTTCAGGGAGCCCTTGATGTGAACTGCGGATAAATGGGTTAGATTTTTCTCTGCCCATGTAAATATCAGATCTGCCTCCCTGAGGAGGGTTGGTGATCTGGTGCCTCCCTGTCTGTTCACGTACAGCACTGTGGTCATGTTGTCTGACCGGATTTTGACTGCTCTTCCCTTGAGAAGAGGCGAGAAACGGAGTAAGGCACGATATACAGTTCTGAGCTCCTTCCAGTTGGACGAGGTCCTTCTTTCTGGAGCGCTCCAGACTCCCTTTATGGAGTTTTCGTCCAAATGGGCTCCCCATCCCAAGAGGGATGCATCTGTAGTCAACAGGGTCCAAGAAGGTTGGACCGTGGACCTTCCGTCTTTCAGGTGCAACCACCACTTGAGGGAAAGACGGGTCCTGGGGGAGAGTCGAATCTTCTTGCTGAATGTAAGAAGGGTGCGATCCCAAGCCTCTAGTAACTCCTTCTGGAGGGGACGTAAGTGCCACAAAGCCCATGGGACTGCCTCCACTGAGGAAGACATCAAGCCCAGGATCTTCATCAATGTTCTGATGGAGGCTATCGGCTTTTTGAAGAGGTGCCGGACTGCACCGACCAGTTTCTCCTTCCTTGCTGGTGTCAAGGAGACCTGCAGGCGGACTGAATCCAGGAAGTAGCCGAGGAACTTCCTTCGGGTTGAAGGGATCGTTACCGACTTCTCCCAGTTTATAAGCCATCCCAGACTCTGAAACAGGGACACGGCTGTCTGTAGATGCTGGAGCAGAACAGACTCTGACTGGGCTTTTATCAACCAGTCGTCTAGATAAGGCACCACGAATATCCCCTGAAGTCTGAGGGCGGCCGCTATAGGAGCCACTACCTTTGTAAAGGTGTGGGGAGCAGAGGAGATCCCGAAGGGTAGTGCTGTGAACTGAAAATGCTTCGTGTGGCCGGAAACTACTACGGCAATCCTTAGAAACCTTCTGTGTGGAGGATAAATAGGAATATGCAAATAGGCGTCTTTTAGATCCAAAGTCACGAAAACATCGCCTTGGAGGAGAAAAGTGGTGACAGACTTTATGGTTTCCATACGGAAGTGCTTCTTTTTGATGAAGCGGTTGAGGTACCTTAAGTCTATGACCATTCTCCATTTGTCTGCCGGTTTTGGTACCAGGAAGACGGGAGAATAGACACCGGATCCTTCTTCTAGAGAAGGGACTTCCTCCAGGGCTCCCTTGTGAATGTATTCTCGGATGGAGCATTCCAATGTAGTCTGCTGCATTATAGGCAGGCTGCGAGTTAACACAAACCGATCCTGAGGAGGATGGAAGAACTCGATTGCATATCCTTTTTGGATTACCTGCAGGACCCATGGGTCTTGAATTTTTTCCTGCCAGCAGTTGAAAAAATGGGGGAGACGACCCCTGACAGGAATCTCGGCCACAGGAAGACTGCTCCTGATGTCAAAAGCTAGGCTTCTCCTTTTTATCATCAGACTTCGGGGAATCTCCAGACGGCGCCTCTAGAGGAATATCTAGAGCCTCTTTGGGACTGCCGTCCACGACGAGGCGGATAGCCTCTACCACGGCCAGAATTAGATCTACCTCTAAAGGCCTGGGGTAAAGTTTTACCCTTCCTATCAGCCAAGCCCTCCAGGATCTCGTCTAGGGCACTGCCAAAGACTCTACCTGGCTCAAAGGGTAATGCGCACAAATTATATTTTGAGGGGAAATCAGCTCTCCAGGGTTTTAACCATAGAGGTCTTCTTGCTGCAGTGGTAAGTGCCAGAGATTTCGCCACCAGCCTTAATTGATGGTGGGAGGCCTCCGCTAGATATTCAGCTGCCAGGGAAACCGAGCCTAGAAACCCTAGCAGCTCATCTCTGGAGACTCCAGAATCGATGTCCCTCTCGAGATGAACCAGGTCAGTGCGTAATTTGGCTGACACTTCACAAGACGCAACCGCCACAGCGGTCTGGGCCGAGGCAGCTGAATACGCCTTCTTGAGGGTATTGTCGATGCGCCTGTCCATGGCGTCGTGCAAATTTGATCCATCATCTGATGGTACCATAGTGCGGCGTGACAGTTTGGCCACCGCCATATCCACCTTGGGAGGAGGACCCCATTGATCCCATTGAGCAACTGGGAATAAAGCCTTGAACCTCCTAGAAACCACAAGAGGTTTTTCAGGACATTTCCACTCTGAAGACATTAATCTTTGTAATGTCTCGTCCACTTGGAAGACCCTAGGCCCTCTATAGGTGGACGTGGAGGCTTCCCCCGTCAACATCACGATCCTTAGACCGGATGGACTTCAGCAGCCGGCTTAATTTTTCGAGTGGGAAGCACGGCCTGCTGGAATCTTCAGTGGAATCGTCAGATGAGAGTGTCTCGTCCACTATCTGATAATCTTCGTCAGCGATGCGTAGGGAGGACTGTGTCTCAACCCGCGGTTTCTTGGCAATCTGGGCGATGGAAGAACGGATCTCCTTAAGAGACTCCTCCATATAGTCCTTTACCCAGGTGACAACCTCTCTTATAGAAGGTTCTTCTGACGGAGGTCCGCGGCATTGGCGACAGCGAGTAAAATCATAGCTGTCAGGTAAAGGAGTATTGCAATCCAAACACATTAGGTGTTTACGTTTAGAGGACTTTTTCCTCCTAAGCCCATCGCCATTACCTGATGCAGAAGATGACATCTGAAACATCAAAAGCCACATGACAATGTAGAATAGAAGATTGCCAAGCATCGCTTACAAGAAGAAAAAAACCAAGGGGTACCTTACTTTTTTAAATCGGTCACTTGAGAAAAAGATCCCGTCAGGAAAAACCCAGACACCGCAAACCGCAGCAGAGGAGCTAGTAACCACGAGCTCACCCAGTAAAGGACTGAAGCCCTTTTAAATGTAATACAGCAGCGAGGGGAGGAGCCAAACAAAGAAGATATTCATACAGCGCCAAACAAGGTCAAATGCCATAATGGAACATAGAGGAGCATAAGCCTAAGCCAGAGGCTCCACATACAAGCAGCAAAAAACAAATCTATATTTTGCCATTAAAATTCCAATTTTCAAACTTACCGCACTTTTCCGAGAAAACCGGAAGTAGGCCGCGGTGGTGCGCAAAGTCTTCCTTCCCCGGGGAACACGGGACCGAAAAAAGGTTCCGGCCGAAGAGGTTCCCCGCTTACTTCCGGGATCGCGCTGCCTGCAGAGCGATGAGCCGGGTAACGCTGCGCTGCGGGGCGGAAAAAGGCCCGAAGGACCGGAGGATCTTAGGAACGTAGGAAAGGACCGAGGTACCCCCAAAAGGTAAGCCAGGAGCTTTTTTAGGAAAAAAAAACCCTAGCAACGGGAGGTCACCAGAGACCTCCGTCCACCTGTCCCACACAGGACAGAAAAAAACACAGTGGAGGGAGGTCTCAGGTGCCCTCTTATAGGGCTAGTAGGAGGTACCTTAAATTTGGTGCTAATTAAAGGTTCCACTGTCCTAAACAACACACAGGGGCAGAGATACCCCATATTGTGCTGCTGTCGGACGTAAGGGGAATCAATATTAATATAAAAAAAATCCTTTCCCCCACCACCACCCTAGCCAGAAACATGGGAGAGAAAAAAAATTATAATGCTCAGTAAACTGTAAGAGAACATTACATTTCCCAACCCAACATCCCCAGCCTTTATCAAAGTTGGCCATCTGTGCGTTTACAAAAGCTAATCTCTTCTCAATTCTCAACTCATTAAGAGACAGCTCCATTCTCTAACTGGTGCTCCATTCTCTAATCGGTGGTGACTTTTTCTAAATCCAATATTTCAAGATCAGCTTCCTTGCCAAGTATAATACCTTAGCCATAGTTGTCTCCAGTTAAATATATTTGTTTTATATTCCCCAGAACACATAACCAAGGATCTGGTTCTATACTTATACTAGCAGAAGGACCCGACTTTGCATGGGAATATTTCATTTTCTGTTTGTGTAGTGGCCCCATAAGAATTGACAATTGTCTATTTTGTATGTCGTTTGTGTGTAGTTTAAATATGTTTCACTATATAAGAATGCTAACATCCAGTATGGCAGTCCAGTATAGGTACAGTCGATTTATGGCTGTGTTGTTATGGAAACCTGTTAAATTAAATGTGAAGCTATATTGGCTGATACACGTCATACAACTGAATATTTAAGGACCTGCGAACTGCTATTGACTAATACAGGTCATAAATAGCTTGGTTGCTATGGAAACCTGGTGTAAAGCTGTGTGTATGTTAAGAATGAAGAACCTGTGACTTTCCATTGGTCCATAAGCTTCATGTGATCATGTGTATCTCAATTTGGATATCAGTGAAAAACCTGTGATCGGTTGTTATGGAAACCTGGAGTAAAGCTGTGTGTATGTGACCTTGTGTAACAGTATCATCCACAGCGCCCTGCCCCTTTAAAGCTGACCGTGAAGAAAAATGGCTGGGTTGTTATGGAAACTTGGAGTAAAGCTATGTACATGTGCAAACTAAGTGCCTGCGAGCTGCTATTGGCTGATAAGGGATATGTGACCGTGTATATGGCAGTTGGAATATGAGTGAAAGACTTGCAGGATTCTACTGGCTAATGCAGATCACTTTTTTGGGAATACTGTATGAAAGGAAAGGTATGTCCTAGAGAGCTGAGATCTGGTATAAAACCTTCCTGGACACCTGATGTACCTGTGTGCCAAATTTGGTGAAGATCAGTCCAGTCGTTTGGTTGCGCATAAAGAACAGACAGAAACTCATTTATATATATATAATATATATATATATATGAGATACTTCATTAATCATTTTAATTATTTTATACCAATATGTATATAATTTGTATCCAATCTGCTCTATCCTCCCTACATTTCAGACATAAATCTTATGTTCTAAAACAAATTATTTTCATAAACTTTGGAGTTTTATGTGACGTAAACACAAAATATTGTGATATTTCGTGTGACAAATTTTTGGATACTTTAGGGGTCTGTGATAATATCATATTCCACTTACGTACTATACTTACATTGTATGTATTCCCATATATCATTTTCCCATTGTGCCTTTTGCTTATTATGTTATATCACAGGAATTATACAGTGGGGAAAAAAAAGTATTTAGTCAGCCAGAACTTTCTCCCACTTAAAAAGATGAGGCCGGCCTGTAATTGTCATTATAGGTAGACCTCAACTATGAGAGACAAAATGAGAAAACATATCTAGAACATATCTAGAAAATCACATTGTCTGATTTTTAAAGAATTTATTTGCAAATTATGGTCTATTTATCCTTGCTCCCCTTTTGCTAAATACGCTATAGCTGCTTGGTGATATACCCATTCCCATGCTACTCGTCTGGCTCTATTGGATAGGTCTATGGTTCCACTTTGTGTATTTTCTTTGCTGGTTCCTTCCTTATGTCTGGATGGCTGGGTTGTCTGGTACTTATGCTTTGTCTTGCAACTTTTTACTGATGCTATACTTAAGGATTTTCTATCTTTATCTAGGGAATCTGATTTGCCTAAAGATGACTTTTACAAGTTTCTTCAATTGAGACATTGTCTACAGTCGCACGACTCTTTCACTTTGAAATGCAACCCTGATGTTCTACTTTTGTTTAAAATGGTAAAGAAGGGTCTCAGACCGATCTATTGCTCCATTGCTCTTCGATCCTCCTTCCAGAAGACAAACCCTTTGCGTCTTTGGGAGAGGGATCTAGATAGATCATGGACCGATAGTGAGTGGCAAAAGTCCTTTAGCTTGCTTCATACTTCGCTTGCATGTAGCTGTCATATAGAGACTGCTTACAAGATTATTCTTCAATGGCATTTTTCCCTGGCACATTTACACCAGATGTTTCCGCAGTCCTCCTCCTCTTGCTGGAGACTATGTGGTGGAGTGGGTTCGCTTCTTCACACCTTTTGGGCTTGCCCTCAACTCTTTCAACATTAGCGACATGTTTTTGATCGCTTGGATGGCCTCCTGGGTAGCGCTATTGCACGCGTTCCCCAGATGGCCCTGCTCAACCTAGAGATGGATTCGATCCCTCCACCACATCACAAAATGGTTTGTAAAATTTTGTTGATGGCCAAGCTTAATACCATCCGGTAGTGCTGCAGGATCCCCCTCGACTCTGTCCGGTCCAGGAGTGGGGCTGGAGTGGTTGGTGAGAATGCTTGGCCTAGTAGGTGGCACATCCTCAGCCACTACAACTCCCATCCTCCGGTCTTCTCCATCTGGGTTGCAGCAGTCATACTGCAATTACTGTTTTGTGTGTTTTCTTCTGTTTGAAAACTCAATAAATACCATTGAAACAAAAGGCTGAAATGCTGTTAAGTAAGAAGCTTAAGGAGAAGCTTAGGGAAGATGGAAGTCCCTATAACCATGAAAAGAAAATAGAAAAAGGCTGGATTCACATCTGCGCTCGTTGCCCGTTCAGGGATTTCGTCCCTCATTCCACTTCAAAAATGTGGAGAGAAAAGTCCTGCCAGCAGGGCTTTTATCTTTGCATTTTTGGGGCGGAAACCGGGTAGAAATACAGTGGACCCCATTACAGTCTATGGGGTCTGCGGTTTTCTGCAGGTAACTGCTTTTTAAGTGGATTGGGTTTCTGTTTTTTGGGTCCCCAAGCAGACCTGAAGAACGGAAGCCCGAGAGCAGGTGTGAACCTATCGTAAAAATGCAGATGCAAGTCAAAGTTTGCTACAGATATACCTACAGATTGTAAAGTCTAAGAACTTCTACTTCAGTACAGTTGTTATCACTTTGCTGATATAATGGCATTAAAAAGGCTGTGTTGTAAAATGGAGTTTAATGTGCACTCATTGTGTAATGAGTCTAGACACATTGGGCTAATGAGTCTAGGCACAATACTGATACAAAGCAGATGAAAGATCAACGCAGGATAAAAAAAAAATCCCTCCAGAAATAAAGTAAGATGTCATGTCTATTATACTTGCATAATTTCTTAATGATACAAAATTATCTCACACATACACATTGCTAGTTACTCCTATATCACCATGCCAAATATATCCCTCTAGTAATATTAGCATGGAAGCAATCATATCTTATGGTACTCTCACATCTACACTAAAGAATGCATTTGAACTATATAAATAATTACTATAGGAGAACTTACTGAAAGGTGTAGTCACGGAGGTTTTTATCCCATGTAGTCCGCCCCCAGTGTAGTAGGAAACGTTGTCTGGACGACCTAACTTAAACATGACACGTGATCTAACTCGTCTAAAATATCCGGAGATTTCCTTATACTACTATTAGCTCTAGTATGCCCATATCAAAGATGGCATCAACAGATTCATTGCAATCGTTTTAATGGAAACTTTATATTTAGAAGTGTTCAAATACCAAATATACACAAGCATCCTTATAAATCGACTTAAAATCTTCTTCAATATCTTAAAGAGACATTACAGAGACATACAGTCATATGAAAAAGTTTGGGCACCCCTATTAATCTTAATCATTTTTAGTTCTAAATATTTGGGTGTTTGCAACAGCCATTTCAATTTGATATATCTAATAACTGATGGACACAGTAATATTTCAGGATTGAAATGAGGTTTATTGTACTAACAGAAAATGTGCAATATGCATTAAACCAAAATTTGACCGGTGCAAAAATTTGGGTACCCTTATCATTTTATTGATTTGAATACTCCTAACTACTTTTTACTGACTTACTGAAGCACAAAATTGGTTTTGTAACCTCACTGAGCTTTGAACTTCATAGCCAGGTGTATCCAATCATGAGAAAAGGTATTTAAGGTGGCCAATTGCAAGTTGTTCTCCTATTTGAATCTCCTCTGAAGAGTGGCATCATGGGCTCCTAAAAACAACTCTCAAATGATCTGAAAACAAAGATTGTTCAACATAGTTGTTCAGGGGAAGGATACAAAAAGTTGTCTCAGAGATTTAACCTGTCAGTTTCCACTGTGAGGAACATAGTAAGGAAATGGAAGACCACAGGGACAGTTCTTGTTAAGCCCAGAAGTGGCAGGCCAAGAAAAATATCAGAAAGGCAGAGAAGAAGAATGGTGAGAACAGTCAAGGACAATCCACAGACCACCTCCAAAGAGCTGCAGCATCATCTTGCTGCAGATGGTGTCACTGTGCATCGGTCAACAATACAGCACACTTTGCACAAGGAGAAGCTGTATGGGAGAGTGATGCGAAAGAAGCCGTTTCTGAAAGCACGCCACAAACAGAGTCGCCTGAGGTATGCAAAAGCACATTTGGACAAGCCAGCTTCATTTTGGAAGAAGGTCCTGTGGACTGATGAAACAAAGATTGAGTTGTTTGGTCATACAAAAAGGCGTTATGCATGGCGTCCAAAAAACACAGCATTCCAAGAAAAACACTTGCTACCCACTGTAAAATTTGGTGGAGGTTCCATCATGCTTTGGGGCTGTGTGGCCAATGCCGGCACCGGGAATCTTGTTAGAGTTGAGGGTCGCATGGATTCAACTCAGTATCAGCAGATTCTTGAGAATAATGTACAAGAATCAGTGACGAATTTGAAGTTACGCCGGGGATGGATATTTCAGCAAGACAATGATCCAAAACACAGCTCCAAATCTACTCAGGCATTCATGCAGAGGAACAATTACAATGTTCTGGAATGGCCATCCCAGTCCCCAGACCTGAATATCATTGAACATCTGTGGGATAATTTGAAGCGGGCTGTCCATGCTCGGCGACCATCAAACTTAACTGAACTGGAATTGTTTTGTAAAGAGGAATGGTCAAAAATACCTTCATCCAGGATCCAGGAACTGATTAAAAGCTACAGGAAGCGACTAGAGGCTGTTATTTTTGCAAAAGGAGGATCTACTAAATATTAATGTCACTTTTCTGTTGAGGTGCCCATACTTTTGCACCGGTCAAATTTTGGTTTAATGCATATTGCACATTTTCTGTTAGTACAATAAACCTCATTTCAATCCTGAAATATTACTGTGTCCATCAGTTATTAGATATATCAAATTGAAATGGCTGTTGCAAACACCCAAATATTTAGAACTAAAAATGATTAAGATTAATAGGGGTGCCCAAACTTTTTCATATGACTGTATATATATTTAATATTTGCGAAAAATAGGTGAAAAAATGTATATATCTCTATTCTCTGTCAGGACACCTACGCTTACCTCCACCTCTGACATAGCCATCCTGGCTAGAGGAGAGAGATCCAAACCCCAGTGATCTTGATACTTTAATACAGCCGATATATCAAAAAATATATATCAATATAGTGCATATACAATCCAATACTAGCCTATATATGGTGTACAAAAACCATATTTTTAATTTTTTTTGATTACAGTGATAAAAACCTCAGTGAAACAAATTTAAAAAATATTAAATTTAAAATAATTATTTAAAAAAATGTATTTATAGAATACATTTCTAATTTATATATATTATTTCTATTCAAAAAATATTTTATTAAGGATAATGAATTAATTGAATTCAATATAACAATTAAACCATACCCCAATGAATTACAGTGAAAAATAACACTTCTCCAATAATGTCTTCTAAAATATCTATCAAGAAAGTCCTCCATATTCAATTATGATACATTGGTATCTTCCATATATATCTTGTATACATCATATCATTACCCCCTTTACATTACTTTGATTTCAAAGGAGAGAAATCTGCATTCTTATTGGTCTGGCTTCATGAAACCCAGGTTTCCCTCCTCAAATTCCTAAATGGGCCACATCAATCCCCCTAAATGTAATACTATTTAGTGGCTGACAGCTTTCCCTGTATGAGTGTGCATACAGATAGCTGTCAGTCACTAAGTAGTCCGCTATGTTTGTGCTGTTCTCCTCATATTTGTTAGCTGTCCTGTATTACTTATTCCTTTTCATGTTGTTTCTATGCAGTCTTTGTTGCTGCCATCTGCTGGCCAGAATTTGCATGCCGCACACCTTGTTCTTATAAGGTTTTTCTCTCTGGGCATGGTTTTAGGCAGCCTTGGTCCATGTCACTTCCTCTAGCCATTTTAGTTTTTCTTAGCTGTGTGACTGGATTTAGAAGACACCTTGGGCTTGTGAAGGCGTGAGTTTTTGACCAGCAGTTAGCCTCAGGAAAGACACCAACAGGACAGCATCAATACCACTACTAAGCCATTACAGTATTGTGTCATCGCTTGTCGCTGTTCTTGGGTCAAATAAACCCATGTTGATTCCTATCATCTGGTCTACGTATGAATCCATCTAACGTGAGCTCCTGCCAGTCCGGTCTGCTCCACTGCTTGGATACGAAGTTAGGAAAGTCACACAGCCGCTATCAGTTACACCTTCATTCGCCTCCATGTGGGGACAGAATAGTCAAAAACTGCCTTAAAGCTCTGTACCCCAGCTAGAGATTCCCTCAGAGTCCAGCACCACACTCAGGAATCTCTCTAGCAACAGGCTCATGTGCAGCAAATCTGCCCGGCTACAGCACATGTCCAGACAAGCCTAAGGGGAAGCACTGTGTGTCCGCGGTATCTATACACCCGCCTGGGAGTCCTCCACAACTTGCCAAGCCATTTTCAACGTCCTATCTGAACCTTTGCTCACGTAATAGAAGAACTGTTTATGCATGCAGGGTTTCCCTCAAACCATACCCCTGATAGAGACTCACTGCATATCACCTTACATTGCCCCGGACACCCCGACCCCAAAACTCCGCAATTCACTTAAAACACCTTAGGAATCTTATCAAGGTGCCCTATTGAAGCCGTGCTGCGATTTTCAGCCCCAATTCAAAAGTTCATTTTCTTAAAGAGACAGCGCACCTTAAATCAAAATGACTGAAAAGGACCTCGTACAGTTCCCTAGTGCTGAAATAAAGCAAATGCAGAGATTTGCAAATTTGGGCCCGCTGCCATTCCCCTTCAAGTACAATTTACCCTCAAAAGGAAAATACATTATGTTGCAAGATAAAAATCATGTTGTAATATTCACTGTCACATTGTCACTCGCCACAGAATTTCTAAATGACTGATTTCAAAAGATTGTGCGCTTTCACAATATTTTTTTTATTTATTTATTCAATACATTTAAAAAAAATTTTGCAATTCTTCTAATACCCTTGTTGTGTCTTTGTAGTAACTGACTACAAACTCTGTGTAGTTGGGGTCCTTTCATCTGTTCCCCCTAAAGCAGGTGTATAAATGAATGGGCAAGAGTAATGACTGAATACAGGATTAAGGCTGCATTCACACAGCATTTTTGATAGAGGATTAGTATTTTTTAGGTCAAAAATGTTGCCAGATGTTACTTTAAATAATTTGTAACAAAATATTGTGACGTCTATATACAGAATTTTTGCAGCGGTTTTTTTTTTCAAAATTTCCGATCATTCAAGTTTATCTATATCACTTCAAAAATCTTACAAATTTACAAAAACACCATGAAAAATGCTTGAAAAAGTGGCTAGAAAAACAATAACATGCAGTTTTATAGGTAGTACAAAGACTGAAGTATAGGGGGCAATTTCTTATGGGTTATTTGAATAATTTAGCGACTTACATGAATGTAATAATATTTCAAAAATGTTACATTTTCAGAATCTTTTGTTTGATATTACATTTTGTGAGAAGATCAGAAATCATGCAATAATATGACATATTTGGAGAAGGGGATGTATATTCTTTCACCACGCTGTATTACAGCTTTAAAAAATATTTGGTCATATTTGTATTTCTGACATAAAAACATTTTTTTATATAAATCTTATGTAGAACAAACAGTCAACTAAAAGTGTGGAAACCCGTCTATCAACAGAACACAACTGACTAGATCAGGGAAGGAGGGGTCAGTGATCCAGGGTTTGAACCACTGGTTCAAATCACATGACCCGGGGGTCAGAACAAGACCAGAACCCCCGGGTCCATTATCAAGAGTCAGCCAGATTAGTTAAACTACCCGGACAACCCCTTTAACGTGACAGTGTTTCTGTTCCTCTAATGGTGGAGGACACAACAGTGATGTGAACCTAGTCTTAAAGCATAACTAAACTTTCAAACACCTTTTGATCTTCAGACAGTATTTGTGTCATTAAAAAATTTTGTAATATACTTTATTAACAAGTGTTAGCTCCTTTCTGTGAAATCCTGCATTTCTTTATTCTTCCCCTTGTTTCTCTATTGAAAGCCTGACGTACACTGCCTTTCACGAGTGGGTAGGGGGCCTTGTGTAATGCAGCGAAGGCAAGGCTGGGGGGGGGGAGCAATACAAACAGTTATAGCTCCAAAATTTGATGAGATACTCAGCTATCATATGACCTAGTTCGCTATGCTAGTTATAACATTTTAGGAGAAATCACCAGTTGAAAACAGTCGGGAATGGCATACTTATATGCAGTTACAGCTACTCCCAATCCAGACTCAGTTTTCAACTGATAACTATGGAATATAAACTGAGAATCTCATCTTTCATATCACACCAAAAGCACTGTTCTAAGTTTCATAATGCTACAGACGTAACTGTTTGACGTTACGTCCCTGCATTACAAGAGCCATACACCTGTACTCTATAGTGAGCAGCAGAGTGTACAGGTCCCAGCTCTTAATAGCAATAGCAAATGATGCCAGAAAACAAGAGTTGTTCAAAAGTCTAGTTACGCTTTAAACAGTAGTTAATCTCTACAGCATTTGTCCCAAAGAAGTCTTCTGTAAAAGTCTGCACAGTGGGGACAACAATCAACTACATGAACAGACTGGTCCTGGTACCAACCATCATTAACCATAGTAGTTATGCAAACCTTGACTGCTCTCGCCCTAGTCATGTCAAATTGACATGACAAGGGATGAACTGACGCTTCTACTGGTGTCACCACTGGATCCGGATGTTCTTCAGATTATAATACGACCTAGCTCTTTGAATACCAGTGGTCAGACTTTTATAACATCTGACTTTTCTTCTGCTTAATACTCCTTTCAGGTAATGCAGTAAAATGCATACAATTCAGAAATAATAGGACCAAATAGGAGAAGGATGATTAGATGGTTATGTGACAGATAGAGATCTCCATAAATTTTTCTGTTTCCAACACTCCACGTATGAGACAGGTCTTTGCCAGGCTCCAGTGCAGTCAATATGCAGCCATATTAGCTGCTGCATTCACAGAATTTAAGAGTGACTTGTGCATTTCAACAGTGGTGGACATGGCACAGTACAAGTGATCTTTTTCCTTGATGAAACAGGTCTATATAACACGGGTGTCATCATGATACAAATGAGTTTGGCTGTTTATGAATACATCCAGGACAACAATGTAAGGAATCATGAATAAACAAGTCACACTCCACACAGAAGACGCAGTCACATACTGAGCAAATGTAAACCTGCAAAGGATAAAAACAAAAAGTAAGTAATAGAATAGTAAGTAATAAAAATAAGTACTGACAAACTGCAACATCCTAATAGAAATCTGACAGAAAACACAGGGGTTAATCTCCTGTTGATTTTTTGGAATGACTTATGGTATGCAGCCTTGCAAAAGAATTTTCTCACAAGTTATCCCCCTGTACTTTTGCTACCTCTGGCACTCAAACGTATTCTTGATCAGTAAGCAGTCAGATCCCCACTGATCTGCAAGTTATCCCGCATTCTAGGGATAGGGGTTAACTTATTTCATGAGAAAACCATCTTTAACAATCTCTGTCTCCTACTAAAGACAAGGCAAAGCAGAGAAGCTCCTGCTCCAGCCAGGTGAATCAGCCAGACACAGGGCAGTGAGGAAGAGGAGGAGAAACAGCTGAGCTCCAGGGACACAAGATTTCTTGAAATATTTCTACATTTTAATTGCAATATGAGACAAAAAGGAAGCTGTTTGGTGAGCTCGGTCCTGCTTATCCATGAGGCATGCATCACGGCGCCTGCGCTGCTCTTCAGTGAAGCCAAAGATGGACACCCCAAGCTTCACTGCGTAATTGCGGGGCATGCGCACTGAAGCCGAGGTGTACTCCTCTGGCTTCATTGAAGAACTTTTGCAGGTGCAGGGAGTACAGTGGCAGGGTGAGTATGAAGCTTTTTTTTATTTTTAATGCGGCCATGGATTGTCTTATAACAGGGTGATTTGGGACACTAAACCACCCACACGTCTATATGGACCTGAGGTTTAGTGTCCCAAATCACCCTGTTATAACACAATTGCCCTGACAGATTCCCTTTAAATTAGCAATTAAAAGAAAAACATGGCTGCTTTCTTCTTCTCAGGAAGTGACATCATGTCCACTGGTCACATGGCAATACCACACTGCTACTTTTTTTCAAATGAATGGGACAGATTTATGAAAGGGTCTAAAAAAAAAAAAAAACCTGTCATATTGGCCATAGACACCATTCACAGAACAGCTTCTTTATTCTAAAACCTTGTAAGAAATAAAAGCTGTGCTGTGATTGGTTGCTATAGTCATAAATCTCCCCCACTGGACAGCTGTATATAAATCCGTCACATAAATCCATCACTATTCAAGTCAATCAAAATAAGTGCATTGGTGTGAATAGTGATTTTTTTTTTCTGCACACTGTCCAAGATGACAACCCAGGGAAATTGGTCATTTTAAAAAGAAAATAAAACATTTTCTTCTGGAACTTTAATTTTACTGTTGTTCAATATAAGAGACTTACTTGTTGATCCTTCAATTCTCCATCACAGCCCCGACAATACCTTAGGAAAAAGTGAAATAAAATAAGTACTTCTATGCAGTCTGAAAAAATACTAGCATAATGTAAAGAAATGAAAAGAGGGCATTTTGACTCACTGTCCTAATAAAATTAATAGGTTATCTGCGTTCGCTGGTTCTGCAATGTACACAGAGGCCTTGAGGCATGTGCAGCCTAGACCTGGACAATATATGTGTAGATCAGAAAAATCAAGCAGTTAAAAGGGTTTTCAAGGACTTTTTAATTGATGACCTATCCTCAGAATAGATCATGAATTGAAGATCTGTGGCGGTCCGACTCCTAGGACCATGTGGATCAGCTGTTTGAAGTGGCAGCAGCACTCCTGAGTGCTGTTTTCGCTTCACATGGGGTAAGGGGGGGGGGGGAAGGTTGTACAATGGGCAATTCAACAGGTCATAAGTTTAACTAAAACATCTGCCACATGCCATTTATATGCCACCAGGAGGCCCACTTCCATCCTATTGTCATTGCATTATCATGTGTTATCCGGAGCCATGTGAGTGCAGCTGTGACTTGTCAGCTACACTGACATTTATTACTTACCTGGCTTTGGCAATTGTCCAGCTGTACATTATCCTTTACTTTATATATCACAAACAAGCATGCTATAATGATCTGGAATATCTATTACTACATCAAATACAGATACCAGATTCAATGCAGATGATTTTATTAACTACAAATTACCTCTCCCCTTTGTATTCTGCAAGAGCAATTTCTTTAAAGGCATCCAAAGGAAACAAGTGATGGTAAGACCGAGCCAAGTGAGGAGCAGACACTAAGGTAAGGCCTACAAAAAACAAAGCTAAAAATTAATAACATTCCACAATGCTGTTGATACGAAGTTGCCAAGTAGAGTCTAAACAGAAGACATTATCAAAGTCATAAAAGCAAATTTAGGAAAATTCAGCTAAATTACTCAAAGCAAATAAAATTACTTATTGCCCGCAGACTCAAACTTTACCTACCACTTTCTTTGCCGCCTCATTCACTGTGAGCTCTCACTGATTTTAGGCATTTCTGACTTGAACATGTTGGATGCACAAAGTGCAAGACAAAGCACAAGCTCAGAGAGAGAGAGTTGTATAGCATGTTTTTTACATTAGAGTCAATGTGAATGGGGGTCCCATCTGTGTCCATTACTCTGCTACAGTTAATGTCCATCGCTACAACAGACGTTTACAATGGTAGTGTGAACATAGCCTAAGAAAGTTCCTTTTTTTTTTTTTTTGTTTTGCACCCAACCTGGCTGCCCCTCAGTTTTCTGTGATTCACGGACATCTTTTTGTTCCAAGGAACTAAAATCTAATTGAATTATAATATGGCTACCATTTACATTGTTTGAGTTTGATTCCCTTAGCTGAATAAGAAACCACACAAATAAATACTTACGGCAAACTTTGCATTCCACAGGCAATTCAGAATACTTTGCTTTGCACTGTGGACAAAAATAGCCACCAAGCGTAAGGCCTGGTTCACTGTTACTATCCAGGTGCCTAAAAAAAAACATAAAAATGTAAAGATAAGTAGAGAATTACACAATCTACTGTAAAGAACAAGACAATTTGGCATTCTGGCATATTTATTTAAGCATTCTTAAGTTGTTTCTGGCTCACATGAATTTAACTGTCTGCTAAAATAATATAACACCTATGATATCTTTACACCTACCACTTGTATTATGATCACTAAAGTAAAATTTGCATTATGTTGAAATGACTGCATACATTGCAAGTGTACAAACCACAGAGAACAATTCAGAGTTGGTAAGTTACTTCTCGGTTTGCTTCATGATGTAGGATATATACTTACGCCATGCTAAACGATGGCTTTGCATCTTGATCAGAGAGAGAACCCATTGTATGCTGAGGGAAACCTAGTATAAATGAGAAGGTGATAAGTAGGACCACAACCAGTAGTTACTCAGCACAGGGGAGACACTGATAACATATTGGTAGGACTGTCCAGTGTAATCTCAGTCACTAAGCAGAATGTAGGGACACTTTACCTTATAGTGGGGCTACTTTGACTTTTTCAGGTACTGCATGGTTGGCTATTGGCTACAATGGGATGACCGTGTTGCCTCTAATGAAAGCTAAAGAGAGCTAACCCAAATACAACGCAGCATGGCAACCTATGATTAAACATTGATAATATCCCCTAGCAATAGGTCATCAATATCCTAAAGCAACTGTAATAAACCAGTAGCATAAATGTATTACAGTTTGTTGGGAGGTTTGATAAGGTAATGTTGCTAACAGAAGATAGCTTGCACTTCCCCTAATGGTAACAATTAACCCAGAAAAACATATGTGTGCCCAGTAACATAAAGAGATAGAAACTGTAACCAGTGGGGACCTGTTCACATCATGTTACATCATTCCATCAGACATATGCATCAGGGGTGTTGGCCAACGTGCACCGCAGTCCAATGCCACTGAATAAGCATTGAGTGGCATATATTATCTATTGACTCACATGCATAAAAAATATATGCCAGCAGGTGTTTTTTCTGGAAGCTTCTGCATAAAAGTGGGATTTTTGTGTACTCACCGTAAAATCCTTTTCTCGTTGTATTCACTGGGGGACACAGCACCATGGGTATAGACCTGGTCACTAGGAGACAAGACACTAGGAAAAAGCAAAAGCTGTTGGCTCCGCCTCCAGGCTATACCCTGCCACAGCCACTGTGCATGAATCAGTTTGTACCGTAGCAGTAGGAGAGAGAGACACAAAGGAACATGGAACCAACAACCACCAACAATGCCTGAACCCAAAAAGGAACCAACACAGTTCGGGCAGGAACACTGAAAAAAACAAGGGAGGGATCTGTGTCCCCCAGTGAATACAACGAGAAAAGGATTTTACGGTGAGTACACAAAAATCCCACTTTCTCGTCTACTTCACTGGGGGACACAGCACCATGGGATGTCCTAAAGCAGTCCCAGAGGGTGGGAATAACACGGCCATGCAAACCTGTAATACTCAACCGCTTCCAGAAACTTACAACCCAAATTGGCATCAGCAGAGGCCACAGAATGAATCTGGAGAAACTTAGAGAAAAAGGATGGAGGCCCAGTGGGATACTTACAGACCTGGGAAGCATAAGCCTGATGCCGGAGGCCCCGGGAACTCCAACAGCTCTAGAGGAGAGAGCCGTCACACGGGAGGCAGAGCCGTACTCTTAAATCGATAGGTCTCCCTAATCTCAGACCAAAGCCATCGGAAGATGGGAGCTCTGGAAGCAGGCAGGCCCTGGCAAGGGCACTCAAGGAGAATGAGCAAAGCGTCCGAACAAGAGAAAGGATCCGTGAGGGACAGTATACACGCAAATTGCCCGGGCAACAACCGGGCAGGGAAGAGCAAGCACTCACGTGGACGCCTGGGGACCGAGCAGAAGGAGGGCAAGACCAAGTCCTCGAAGTGGAAGCAGGAAAAACACCCTAAGAAAAAAAGACTGTGGCAGACAGAGGAAAACCTTATCCTTGTGGAGGACCAGAAAGGGAGACTGCCGAAAAAAAGGGGCAGCCAATTAGGGACCCCTGCGGATGGAGGTAATGGCCACCAGAAACTCATTCTACCAGGACAGAAGGCAAAAAAAGGGATATCATAGGCTCGAAGGGGAGAACCTGAAGCACCCTAAAGATGAGGTTAAGATCCCATGGATCCAAGGGTTCCAAAGTCTTTTAAAAAGAAAGAAGACTAAGACCTTGATCCAGACCAGACTGGAGAAGATCCGATGAGAATCGTTACTCTTCCAACGGTGGACGTAAGCCTTCCACGTTTGATGGCAGATCTAAGCTATCTGGAATTTCCGGGCCTTGAGTATGTTAGAATAACAAACTCCGAAAAAACCACGATGCCTCAAACCTCGGATTGAACAGCCACGCCGTGAATGCAGCTGAGTCAAGGTGGGAGTCCCTGAGACAGCAGGTCGACCAGCAGAGGAAGAGGCCAGGAGCATCCGCCAACAGGAAAATGAGATCCACATACCAGACCCGGCAGGGCCAATCTGGTGCCACCAGGATAGCTTGAACCCCCTTGGTCTTGAGATTCTGGAGGACCCAAGGGAGAAGAGGAAGTGAAAAACAGAACTTACAAGAGCGCCAGCGGTGATGGCTCGAGGATCCAGAGACCTAGCAATTTAGCCGGGAACCTTGTGGTTCCGGCGGAGGCTAAAAATGTCGACGTTTGTCACACCACAGCGGGAGCACAGTGGATGGAAGATCTGCAGATAAAGCGACCCTCGCCCGGAGCAATATTTTATCGACTCAAGTAGTCTGCCACCCAGAAAAAAGGTTGACCACCGAAAGAGCTGGAACAAGGCGCTCCACCCAAGGAAGAAATTGTGAGGCTTCTAGTAAGGCCGCACGGCTCCTGGTGCCACGCTGAGGGTTCAAGTAGGCGACCATGGAGGAGAGGTCAGTCAGGACTGTGACAGATGTCCTTGGAGAAGAGAGGTCCAAGGAGTAAGGGCAAATAAGATAGCCCTGTGATCCAGCAGGTTGAACCAGAGGGAGGAATCGGCCCTGGACCACAGGCCCTGAACAATCAAAGCATCGAGGACCACTCCCCAGCCGGGGAAATTGGCGGCAGTGGGAATCACTTACCAACAGAGGGGAAGAAGGACTTCCCTTGAGAAATTCCTGGGGAGGAATATACACTAAAGAATCTCTCAGTGAACCAAGGTGGAAAGAGAACCAAGCACATGAGGCTGTCCGGAGATTTGTCCCAGCAGGCCGTAATCTTCAAGAGGAGAGAACGACAGAGTGAATGAAAGGTACAGCCTAGATGGTTGAGGCGATCGTGCGCAGGACCCACATGCCGATTCAAAGACAGCAAGGAGAGTACCTCCAAAGGTGGGACACTCAGGATCTTGGCCTCCGGAGGGAGAATCACACCCTGGAGCGAGCAGAGGATCATGTCCCGGATTCCATGTGCTTAGAGGACACGAGACATCCTCATAGATGAGCCAGCAGAACCGGCGAAGAACATCCAAGGTGAACCACAAGCTGGTCAGATTGTCTGACCTGGAGGGGCTTCACCAGGAGGTCGTCAAAGTCTGAAAACACGGCAGCACCTCTGGCGCAGAGGATGGCCATGAGAGACGCCATCACTGAGGGAAAAAACCCCCGGTGGCAGAGGCCAGCCTGAAGGGGAGAGAGACAACTGGAAAGGTCAAGGATCCACAGCAAAAACGAAGAAACCGCTGACGGCACAGCGAGATGATGTAGATGGACGAAGAATTCGCCCATCTCCAGGGATGCCACCACAGACTGCATAGACTACAACGGAGCCTGCAGGCATGGAAGAACCTGTGGAGCCCTTTCAGGTCCATGATGGGACAGAGGAAGCCGTCCTTCTAGGCGAATGGAGAACAGGTAAGAATAGTAACCCCAGATACACTCTGCAACGGGAACAGGGACGCTGACTCCCTGCCGCTGGAGATTGGAGACAGCCTGGATTGTCCGACATAGCGAAGGCAAAGAGACTCCAGCGAAAACTGGAGTAGGCGGACGACACCGCCTCTCAGGCCCAGGCTCCAGACGTCCCGCCATTTGAGATGCCCAGAGAGGGGAAAAAACTTCATGCCGAGGAGGCTAGGAAGAGGAAGACCTGGACGACCTAGTGCAGAACCGCCAGGGAGGCCTGGACTTGAAAGAAGCTTTCTGGAGCAGGAGAACGGCTGACACATAGGACGCCTCTGAGGGAGGAAGAATCTATTCCCCCGTGGCCTCAGGGATAAGCTTCTTGACGCCCTTAACAAAAAAATTTGGCCCAGGACGACCTGGAAAGGGAGAAGGGCTGCGTTCGCCTTCTTGGAGGTGGACCCAGTATTCCACAACGGATCCCAACGGTATGGCAGATAATCACTGCATTGGCGGCCGCCTTAGCAGATTTGGGAGGCATCTCCAGTTATTGGGAAGCGTTCAGGATCTCAGAGACGAGCGGCTGGAGGGAAACTGCATCAGGGAGGTTTGACTGAAGCTGTTTGGCCCAGGAAAAGAAGACCTTGATGACCCAAGAGGCAGTGAAGGAGAGCCGCAGGGAGAAACCAGCCACTACGAAGGCCACCCTGGTGAGGGAAGCCACCTTCTTGCAGCAATGCAATAGCCAGCATTTAGGGCAATGCAATGTATCAGTTCTGCATTGCAAACAATACAACAGATGCGATCCGATCTCACTCCGAGGGATCACTGAGGTAGGCAAAAACCGCTGAAGGCAGACTAGAAGCCTTGGAGAGCCTAGCTATCATGGGATCCACCGTGGGAGGCTCTTAGTGATAGGAAGGGACACATGGGGCGGCTCGCTGACAAAATGTCAAAACAGGCCAGCTTGCGCTCACTAGTTACTGATATATAAGTACCGTGCGCTAACCGATTGCACCACTGGAGCAACCTGCTTCCCTTGCCTCGGTTGTTCATCATTGCCAGCCAGGGAGAGCTAGAGACGTGTGTCACAGCATAGCCTGGCAGAACTGCCCGAGCTCACCTTCCACTTGGAGACACACAGGTCAAGGGAAGGGATGTCCGATTTCCTAGTCGAAGACAGAGGATGGTCCAGGGAGAAGTCACTGTGCCCTCAAGATGATATCAAACATCCAGTGGCAGAAAGAGATGTCCACTTGAGAGGATGAGTCCGGGTCCTCAGAGATCTGTAGGGTCTCTATCGCATAGATGACTCCCGCGTAGCAGCAGATATAGATGAGCCTAGCTGAAGCTCCGAGTCGGAATCAGAGGCGTCCCCAGTTAAATAGACCGAGCAGAGGGAGGGAGGTATCCGCCTGTCGGAGTGGAGCCGTGAGCTGAGTTCCTATCTGGGGAGTACCCAGAGGAAGGGGTGGCGGACCGTGAACCGTAGGAAGACTTCCTGGTCCTTTTGAGGCTCCTGGAGCTGCGACGGGAACTATGAGGGTGTCCAGGGAGATCCCTAGAAGCAGCCGACTGAGCGGCGATCTGAGAAAGCAGCCATTCCAAGTTTCCAGCACTGACTAGTTAAGTCTGGTAAGGACACCATGGCCAAGGTTAGGGAGGCCGCCCAATCCGGGGGAAGGAAAAACCGGAGAGGGGCCAGGAGGTTACTGACTGGCTGAGGCGGAAGGCAGAGAGAGCACATGGGCTCGGGCTGTCCGCATGGCAACTGTTTTTGATACAGCGGGTGCACGTATAAAAACGTGACGCAACCAGAGGGGCCGGAGGGGGAGCCCAAGAAAATTAGGGTAACCCAGGGGGTTAGCCTACCAGACTGCAAAAGATGGCCGCTCACAAACTGCTGCAGCAAGGGTTCCGCAGGTGCAATGTCTCCCAGGGAACTGGGAAGAATCCCTGCTGTCCCAGCAAGCCAAAAAATAATAAATAAGCCAATAAATAAATAAATTGAGAATATGAGGAGAGCAAAGCTCTTCCCCTGGTAAATACAGGCTCAGTAGCTACTGGGCAGGCTGGATGGCTTGCCAGGACAGCCCCCTGGCCAATGGAAGGCCCTAGGCGGAGTCTGGGTACCAGAAAAGCCCGGGAAAGGGACGGGCCCGTTGCGGCCTAGTTCCCGGCCAGGCCTCGGACTCGCGTACAACGCGGCCGACCGCGAGGCACCGTCGGCGGCGCGGCGCGACCGCGAACTCCGGAGGTTCCGCAGAGGCCTGGGAAAAGGTACCGGGGGGCCAGGAAAGGGGGTCCCCACACGAGCGGGGGGGGGGGAACCGGGTGCCCCCCCCCGACGGGGGCCGCTCGGTAGGAGCGACCAGAAAGCCCAAAAACGCCCCAGAAAAAAGGGGCTTATTTACTAAGATTTAAGGCCCAGTTCAGGGGAACCCTGTGATGCCCCCCCTAAACAGGACCCATACTATTGTCCCCCTGGGAAATGTCACTAAGGGGCTGAGAGGGCCTGAAGGGGAGGTGGAGAGGGCCTGAAGGGGAGATGGAGAGGGGCTGAGGTAACTTACTCACCAGCCTTCTATTCTTCTCATACTCACCAGTCTGGCGACTTCAGGCGCCGCAGGGTCACCCCCTCGGTAGGACCTCGCACATGGGAGTGGGGTCACCGGTACTCCGGCCGCTTTCGGGGTGCGGCGAATGGTGAGTGGGGACTGGGTGACCGGCGAGGCTGCTCTTTTGCAGAGCGCTGCGCCCGCAGGAGGGTACGACTAGTGTGGCGTACACGTTGACTACCCCCTGCACCTGAAAGAAAGGTAAAAATAAAAACGATGCAAGACAGAAGACCTGAGTCAGGTTGTGTCTGCCTCCTATGACACTAGGTTTCAAACTGATTCATGCACAGTGGCTGTGGCAGGGTATAGCCTGGAGGCGGAGCCAACAGCTTTTGCTTTTTCCTAGTGTCTTTTCTCCTAGTGACCAGGTCTATACCCATGGTGCTGTGTCCCCCAGTGAAGTAGACGAGAAAAGTAAAATTGAACAGACTTTTCTATACTGTAAAACAAAATTTATACTGATGTATATCGGCTCAAAGGAGACCAGAAAAACACATATGGCTTATGATGAATGGATCTCTATGAAACTACTGCAATTGCTGTAAAGTGCGCTCCATATAATGTATGGGGCCGGATTCTTACAAAAGCAATATAAGGTCTATATATATATATGATAAGGGCTGATAACTATACAATGAGTTCTTGCCAAAAAAAATTTTTTATGTCACTGGTATATTAAAGTGCTTAGTAAGAGAGGTATTACTGTGCACATACCCATGCGTATAAGGGAGCACTCAGAGCTGTTACTTGCTGGGGGAGGAGTGACATGGTGCATCAGAAGTTCTTTATAGTGGCTTTCATCCAAAATGACATGATAAACTCCTGTTAAAGTAACCATAAAAGAACATTACCCATAAAATATTCATAAAGAATGTACATATTACTACAAATTATAAGAAGGCGACGTTGTCTATCATGGAGTATTTATCTCACACTTTGCATCTCTTAATAGGTGCAGATCCACTGATTTTAGCTCAGTTGGAATTTTTTCTCTAACCACCACCATTCCAGGACAACTGATGCAGTTAGTTTTGGTGCCTGATATGCTATTTAGGTCTGTACTATCAGGTCAGCAGCGTCAGCCAGGAGCATGAACCAAATCTCCAATAAAAGGCAGCCATCTTCAGAGCTCAGAATCAAACCCCTGCCTGCTCCTGTCTGACACCACCCTCCTGACAGTACAGAGCCTAAATAGTATATCAGGCACCAAATCTAACAGAACTTACTGCTCGGGAACGTTTGGAGGATAAAGAAAAAAAAATACATCTGTGCCAGAAACAGTAGAGCAGTGCTTATTAAATGAAGTAAGGACCATAACATGGCAGAGGTGCTGATGGCAAATGTGGATACTTTTGTAAGTGTTATCAGGATAGGTAGCCAGTTTATATGTGTAAGACTAAGTTCACATCTGCGTCAGGTTGTCTGTTGGTCCCGAGGACCAGAACAACAGACACACCAATCGCTACAATAGAGGATACATACGGAGCCCAACTGGCCCCATTGACTGTAATGGAGTTCATAGGGTGTCTATTTTTATAGAGGACCTTTCACGTCCTCATGTATATGCTGTTTTACATGCCGCTAGAAAGGCGACAGCACGCTGAATTCAGCGCTCTGTCAGCTTTCCCGGTATGTGCCCCAGGGCTGGAGATATCGGGGGTCGTAGTTTCATGGTTTACTGTCAGAAGGGCGTTCCTGACAGTCTAGCTACGCTGTGAGGAACACCCTCCCTGACAGTTCTCGTTCATAGACTTGTATTGAGGGGGCGTTCCTTACAGCTTAGCGTCATCACTGGGCTGTAAGGAAAGCCCCCTCTCTCTGTACTCGTCTATAGTGCTGTACTGTCAAAGGGGGCGTTCCTTACTGCCCAGTGATGATGCAGAGCGTGAGGAACGCCCTCAGACAAGTCTATGAACGACGATGCAGGGAGGGCGTTCCCCGCGGCGCAGCGAGCTGTGGCAGGACGCCCTGGGTAAACCAGGAACAAGACCGCCGATACCGCACATACCAGGAAGCTGGCAGGCGCTGAACAGCGGGCTTCGGCCCGCTGCGTGAAAGGTCCTCTTTAAACTGAAATCGGTTCATGAAAAAGTATGCGTACAGGACTTTTTTTGTCTGACAATTTCTGGCAGACACTGTGATGGAGTCTCCTATGGATGCATATGTGAGCCTAACAGTGGGGTGAGTAGCCTTTTCTGAACTCTTTCAGTATCTGCATTAAGTCTGACAATAATAACTTTATTTAGCAAACTAGACCATTAAATAATACAAATCTTCAAAACAGTCAACAAGAACTCAATAAATTAGATCTCACCTCCGGTCTCCCGAGTAAGCACAGTGCAGACACGCACCTCCGCAGAAAGCCCTATAACAGACACCCTGATTTTGCTAGCTTTCAGGGACTGCCAGTGACAGAAAATACATTAAATGGTCAAATACAGCAGCTTATCCAACAAATTTTACATTTAATAAACAACAGATATTTCTGGCTTCCAAACCTTTTTACTGTCTGAATTCCAATGTTGTGTATAGATAATTATCTAATTATATTATCTAAATATAAATATTACTATGACAATTCACATCATACACATACCTTGATAATATCATATATATTAGATGGATCACATGTTGTCAGACTGCTAAAAATCACCAATATTTCACGACTTGTGTGGCCTGGCATGTGTCTGTATAAAGATTTAAGAAATAAGATACTAATAAAAGCTATACAATGGAAAAGATTAAACATGGCCAATATTGTATTAAATACCATGAATTTACAGACCCACAAATCCACCTGCTTCTCCTTTATTTTCAGGGCACTGTCACACATAACTCACACTAGGCAATATGGAATAATAATAATAATAATAATAATAGTCCTTTAATAGTCCCACAGTGGGGAAATTCAGTAAGGAAGATTACTTATCTATGGGTTTAAAGCTGTACAAAAAAAACCAAAACACTGGGTCTAGACTAGAAATACCAGGAGGTTGGAGACAACTGTGTATATTGGTCACCCAGTCTGTGCCATCGACAATACAGACAAAAGTAGTCCATGCAATGTTTTTTCCCACACAGACCATGGGTTGGTTAATACTGCGCTGGATACACTCAGAGACAAAACAAATAGTGCACCAAGAAGGAGGTGTTGGAATCAAATGAACTTTCTATGTGTGAATGTAATGACAATATATGTAAGTGACTACAATATTACAGCGAAAGGAGAGGTTTATTGGAAAAAACTGTACAACTGAAACAATGCTCTAGTACCCTTCTGGGCCACCTCTAGCCTGAACACAAGCCTGTCAGATTGCCATCCAGCCTCTCTTAAAGTCGGTCAACTGGGCAAAATTTCTTCAAACACATTGAAGAGACATTTATAGCAATCAATGATCTCTCACCAAGAGGTACACTACCCAAAAGTATCCTCTGAGAGCCTTTTTATACGGCAGCGCGGAAAGCACTTTCATGCTCTCTAGTGGCAAGACCCAGTGTCTAATCAGACCTGTAATCATTTACATATCTGCCTGAGATATAACTGCATGCCAAGATTTGGAAAATTCCAGTTATACTCCGATAATACAGGGAATACACACTAATATATAGCATAACCTACAAGTACCACCCAATACAAAGTATTGTACACACAAACAAGCAACACAAAATAAAATCCAATCAAAACCAATAAAATTAATACAAAGGGATGAGGGCCATGGCATACAGCAATCATATACCATAGACCACAATGCAGCTAATACTATCGAATGCATGTAACAGAAAGAACAATAGCCACAATATATTTAAATGCCATACACCAATTCCAATGTATGAAAATGGCCCATAAGGCCACAACTGCTAATAAATACCAGCTATAAACACAACAGTACAATACATAGACTAAATAGTGTAAAATACTGATGTAGGAATGACAGACACGACCTCCAGTGTACAGCCCCAAATTTTGGTGTGTTTTTTTTTTTTTTTTTTTTTTGTCAATGAGTATTTTAGGTATTTGTATTTCAGCTTTGAAGGGAACAGATACTCACTTTAGTGTCTGCAGTGCAAGGTTGAGAGAATTATACAGAGAAGGCTCGCCACTGCAGGTCATGTCTACAGCTTTCTTCAGTGCGGTTATGTGCTGTCTGGGGTTACCTGGAGGAATGAAAGAAAAAAAAAAATTGTACATCTTATTGGCAATGGCATTAAATAAGTCCATGGTCAGAATAAAAATACCGTCTTAGAAAAATTGTTTTAAACACATGTTAAAATGGAATTATCACACGAAGTACAACGCTAGGCGCTCCCTTTGAAGTGAATGGGAAACGCCATCCACCACCAGTTACGCCTACATTCAGACTGGCTGCGGTCAGGCTGAATGTGCAGGATAAATAGCTATAACAAAGTTAACTGCTGACATGGTCTCTGTCACTTTGAATGTAATTTTGACCCTTGTAAATTTAGAATTGTCTATAGTGATAAAGAAGATGGAGTCCCGAGGGTAGTGTCCCACTGGATGAACCCCCCAGCAATCAGACACCTATCCCCTATCCTGTGGTAATAGTCAGGCAAAGCCATTCTGCAGCCATGATCTTTGTAGCCACAGGCATTAATCATAACTATAAAAATCCACTCACAAAATCATAACCTAATAATCCAAAAGCATAAAAAACATATATTCACTTTGTACAAAAATTATGCTGGAAGATTCCACCAAGAATTAGCTGATCAAAGGTTGTCCCCCCCAGAATACCCTAATAAGCTGTAAGAAGATCCCTTTAATCACAGCAAAAACACCTTTAACAAATTAATACGCAGCATCTTAATAATTCAAGAGAACTAAACACATGTAGATCTTACCAGCCAGCTCTGTCAGCTTTTCTGCTCTTTTATTTCTTGTGATGAGGAGCCCAATCTAAACAAAATAAAACAGCAAATGTGGAACTATACACTTGGGATTCCTGAGCAGTCACTTTAATATGATTTCATGTGTATGAACCTATGAGACCACCATTTTCATAGTGGATGAAGCATTAATAAAAGCCATCCATATTAATAATAACAAAAAAAATTATATATATATATTTATATAGACATATTTAAGTCTAAGTATTGTTAAGTGTATTGCATATCTTTGCTGCTGTAACAAACTGAAATTTCCCATGGTGGGACTATTAAAGGATTATCTTATCTTAACTTAAGTAAAGCTATGACCTAAGTGGGTAGGCTCATATAGAGTTTTATTATTTCAATTCCAATGTGGAATTTAGGGGAGTAGAGCCCATCAAATCTACCTCCTGTTGTTTTGACTGATGCTTCATTTTCAATGCTCTGAAAAAAAGAGAAGCCTCCATAACTGAAGAAACAGATTTTTTCAGAAACGGCTGGGAGAAGACAACAATGAAAGGGTAGGAGAAGAATGGCCTTTTTAAAGGCCATTCCAATGTGCCATTGGCTAAAAGTTTTTCTTTTTATGATAGATTCCCTTTAAAGGGGTATTCCCATCTCCAGGATCTTGTTTAAATTTGGATCTCAAGCTAACTGAAGTGTTTTACCCAATACATTACGTTATCTATTTTGCTGGGCCAGATAATTGATTATTATGACTCCTCAGTAATTACAGACCCCCTCTGAGTCCCTGTTTTCAGCCATCTATATTTTCTTTGTGAAGTGATTTCAGTTGCTGAGCCCTAATAAACATAGAACGGTTCAATAACAAGAACAACAAGCATCTGATCGGAAAACCAGGAAGTGGAGAGGAGACAGGGGTGTAGGTGAAACCCTGAGATGAGAAAACTCCTTTAATAAGACACTGAATGAAACAGACAATACAAAAAAAGAAGCCACCACACAAAAAAATGTTATGAAAAGCTATATAAAAGGTGTATAAGTGACTGCTCTTCTTGGCCTACAAGCTCAGCCTTCCACAAGTGTTTCAACTGACAATTTGGAAAAAGTCATTACACATACTGTACCTGGCTTATTGGATTTTGATCAAAATATTCATCCACAAAATACTCCAGCAACTAAAAAATAAATGAAATGTCATAAGCACTGGTAAATGTTTACTAAATCCATATTAATCATTTAGCAGAAGACAAATAATATAGTAATATATATATTATCAAGTCTTGAAATACAATATTAGTCCTAACGTAAATCAATAGAAGTTATAATGGCCGATGTGCATGTGTTTTCTTTTTATGTTTTACAAAATTTCTGTTCTCAATAAAATTTCATTGAATCATCAAGGAAATTGGTCACCATATCTCTTTAAAGGGAATGTGTTGCCAGGAAATGACCTATTGTTTAAATCACGTTTTTATGTTAAACACATTTTTTAAGAATTTTTGCTCATTGTTTTTAGTTTTCCAAACTAATATCTATATTTATTTAAAAAGTGTCAAAAAAATCTTGCAATTACAACTCTTGCCACTAAGTCTAAAAAAAAAATCTGTGCCTTCCTGTTTCTTATAGAAGGACCATAGGTAATAAACATAGTGGTTTGAAGCAGAAATGGAGTTGTATATAATATCTAGTGATGTAATTCTGTCTATCTGGTCTCCAACAAAAGACCATATATCCAGTCAGGTAGACAAAAGAGATATACAAGACAAGTAATGTCACTCTATGGACCCTTGTGTAAGTACGAATAACCTGTGGGAATGCATACTTATATAGATAATATAGAAGGTAAACATTTTTTATGAAACTTGCTTACTTTCAAGGTGCTAGTAAGTCTGTTGGGTTTCAGGTCTTGATCCTCCATTGTTCTGGATCCATCAATTATCACAAACATGTGACGCATCTGGTAAGAAATTGTGCCTTATTATATATGTACAGTGCATAACAAAGGGTGTTATAAATGTTTGCAGAAAAAGTCTGCAGTTTGTGCTTACCATTCCCAAGCGAACTTGACCATGATGTTCAAACACTCTGTAAAAGGAGACACAAACTAAATATTCTTAATATAAAATCCTGAATATAACACCAGATAAAGTGTATGCAGCACTAATATGTACATATTACTTTGTATTACTATATACTCCTTATTAAGGCTGGGTTCACTTCTGTGCTTGGTGACCGTTTGGGAATTTTGTGCCCCATTCAGCTTGAAAAACACAGAGAGAAAAGTCCTGCATGCAGGTCTGCCCGCATTTTTCGATCGAAAAACCCAGCAGACCCCCATTACAGTCTATAGGGTCTGCGGGTTCCCACAGGTAACCGCTTTTTAAGCGGATTGGGTATCTGCTTTTCGGGTCCGCAAGCGGACCTGAAGAACGGAGGCCCCAATGCAGGTGTGAAACTAGCGTACGCCTTGAAAGAGATACCGTAGAGCCATCTGCTGACTGTTCTAGTACTATAAACCATGCATCTCCTTGGTATCTAGATCTCCATAAGAAGAATTGGTACCTTAAACGTGGCAGTACAGCAATGTCACCCTGTACAGAACATGTTAGTCAACAGTCACCAATGGCTTATAACTTGGGTATCACTTTTGTTCACGTTTCACATTTGTTTGCCACATGATCATTCAGAATGCAACGACCCTATGTGAAGTCCCTCCTGAAGATCTAGGGTGGGTGTAGCCATCAGGTTCCTCATCCCCCTCCTTGTAACCCCTGACTTCCCTTTCTGATTTTTTGACAAGACTTACAGCACACTGCTCCCCCTTCCCCTCTGCATAGACATGCGTTATCTGAGTCATGGGACCTGCAGTCTATAATGTATACAGCAGGGATTTTCGGAATGAGAGGAAGTTTAATAGAGGGAGGGAGAACAGGGAAAACTCTGACAAGAGCTGAAAGATATATATTACACAAAATTACAAACATGTTAACTACTGAAAAAGATCATAACCTTTAAAGTGGCAGGCCAGTTTATACAATCCCTTTCCATGCTGACACAACCTCTATGATGAAATTAATTTGGGGGGTCTGATATTGTTAGGGGAAACCTACTGTGAATGGTCTCCTCTTCTTCCTCCGCAATAGCATGCTGCAAAACTGCGCTGTGTGTCCAAGGGTGAATTATTTAGTGTCAGAATGATAGTTATGGTTGCAATGCCATCAATAAGGATGGGAGGTCCGTCCATTCAAAACATGCTGTCGGCTACCCTGTCCATGTGTATTCTGTTATATTGTGTTTTGCTTTATTAATAGAAGACGTCTTGTTTACAAGCACTGGTGGTTTGTTTCTTTTGCATCTACAGTCATGGCCAAAAGTTTTGAGAATGACACAAATATTATATTTTCACATGATCTGCTGCCCTCTGGTTTTTATGTGTGTTTGTCAGATGTTTTTATCACATACAGAAATATAATTGCATTCATATTATGAGTAACAGAAGCTTATATTGACAGTTAGAATGAGTTAATGCAGCAAGTCAATATTTGCAGTGTTGACCCTTCTTCTTCAGGACCTCTGCAATTCTCCCTGACATGCTCTCAATCAACTTCTGGACCAAATCCTGACTGATAGCAGTCCATTCTTGCAGAATCAATGCTTTAATTTTGTCTGAATTTGTTGGTTTTTGTTTGTCCACCCGTCTCTTGATGATTGACCACAAGTTCTCAATGGGATTAAGATCTGGGGAGTTTCCAGGCCATGGACCCAAAATCTCTATGTTTTGTTCCCTGAGCCATTTAGTTATCACCTTTGCTTTATGGCAAGGTGCTCCATCATGCTGGAAAAGGCATTGTTGAACGCCAAACTGCTCTTGGACGGTTGGGAGAAGTTGCTCTTGGAGGACATTCTGGTACCATTCTTTATTCATGGCTGTGTTTTTAGGCAAGACTGTGAGAGAGCCGATTCCCTTGGCTGAGAAGCAACCCCACACATGAATGGTTTCAGGATGCTTTACAGTTGGCATGAGACAAGACTGGTGGTAGCGCTCACCTCTTCTTCTCCGAATAAGCTGTTTTCCAGATGTTCCAAACAATCGAAAAGGGGATTCATCAGAGAAAATGACTTTACCCCAGTCCTCAGCAGTCCACTCCCTGTACCTTTTGCAGAATATCAGTCTGTCCCTGATGTTTTTTCTGGAGAGAAATGGTTTCTTTGCTGCCCTCCTTGAGACCAGGCCTTGCTCCAAGAGTCTCCGCCTCACAGTGCGTGCAGATGCACTCACACCTGCCTGCTGCCATTCCTCAGCAAGCTCTGCACTGCTGGTAGCCCGATCCCGCAGCTGAAACACTTTTAAGAGACGGTCCTGCCGCTTGCTGGTCTTTCTTGGGCGCCCTGGAGCCTTTTTGGCACCAATGGAACCTCTCTCCTTGAAGTTCTTGATGATGCGATAGATTGTTGACTGAGGTGCAATCTTTCTAGCTGCAATACTCTTCCCAGTTAGGCCATTTTTGTGCAGTGCAATGATAACTGCACGTGTTTCTTTAGAGATAACCATGGTTAACAGAAGAGAAACAATGATGGCAAGCACCAGCCTCCTTTTAAAGTGTCCAGTGGTGTCATTCTTACTTAATCATGACAGATTGATCTCCAGCCCTGTCCTCATCAACACCCACACCTGTGTTAATGGAGCAATCACTGAAACGATGTTAGGTGGTCCTTTTAAGGCAGGGCTGCAATGATGTTGAAATGTGTTTTGGGGGATAAAGTTCATTTTCTAGGCAAATATTGACTTTGCAAGTAATTGCTGTTAAGCTGATCACTCTTTATAACATTCTGGAGTATATGCAAATTGCCATTAGAAAAACTGAAGCAGTAGACTTTGTAAAAATTAATATTTGTATCATTCTCAAAACTTTTGGCCATGACTGTATATCCACAGTATGTCTACAATCTGTGCCATTCTTTTTGAGTATTGCTTCCATACCTCAGTCATATACACTGCAGTTTGTAGATTTTATATGTAACTCACATGCAAAATGTGAACATAGCCTAATACCAGCTATGGATAGCTGTAGTACAAATGCCAAAACGGCCATCTTGTCTTACATGACAGGTTCACTTCTCATAACATTACCTTTTCCTTTTATCCTTGAACAGAATCTCATCAATTGTAGCCTTGAGTGATCCGGATTCATCTTCCTTGAGGACCTCCCTTAGTAGACAAAACAACTACATTATAACAAACTAGGAGGAACATAAAACAAAACCCAATAAAGTAAGTAACTGTCCTACCATGTCCTCTCATAGCCACCTTCCCATCGCTTGGTTCTTTCTGGTTCTTCATCCATTTTGATACCAAGGATATAATGGCAATTTCACTAGAAGAATAAAATGTATGCTTTAGTATATTATATTATCATTCTATTTAATAAGTAATAAAAATGAGTGCAAGTTACACGTAAATGAAGACATGATATTTATTTGGGTGCAGATTCATCTAACTTGTGAGCTGGAAACCAATAGAGCGCTGTACCTGCTGTAATATTTTAATGTACACCCTGTTACAATGAAGTCTCTTCTGAGTCCTAAAAGAGCACATTGGCGACTTAGGTTCAATTTCACGCCTTTCTTGTAGTGTCACTCGCAGTTTTTTAAAGACAAATTTCTATAGAAGGATATACTGTATAGTGTCAGTACATTTTCATCCCCTGTCTGTATTGTAGACCACATGAGACTTGTCTCAATATTGAATCAATAATAAAGATCTTGGCACAGACTGAATTGATGCATAGGACCGCACTGTGTTTTTGGCAGGTTAGTATTTGCTGGCATACTATTTCTTTTTTTTATAACAATGGGGCCTTATGGCAATCACTTGCCATTGTATGCATATACAGTGACATACTCATTCCATCAGAGATGGACATTAGAGAGTCTGTCAGTCAATGCCATAAAGTATCATCGCTGCGATTAAGGCAGAGCTGTCTGTGTAATACGCTGCCCTAGGTAAGGGCAGTACAGGTCCATTCATACTCCTAGTGGCCAAAACACCACAAAAGACATTGTGCATTTAGCTGCTAGGAGTGCTATAAAAATACACCGAACAGAGTCCAGCATATTCATGTCCAATGTGCTTCCTCCGCCCCCTGAGCCATTTACTGACAGGTTGCTGCATGTGCACATAAATGGGCCGCTCACTTCTACCAATGTGAATGCCACATTTTTAAAGGGGATCTCAAGTGCGTGCCCCCTTCCCTCTCTACAACATCCATATGTCGTATTAGAGTGGACAGAGGTTGTCCTGATGATCCCCTATGCACATATGGTACCCATAAGTAACCCAGCATATCAACCACAGATAGGTTAGGGGCACCTGAATCAAACAATGTTTTCCCCTTGAGTATCGCTGCCTCCGTTGCTAAGATATTGCTGTTATTGTCAATATACTAATGAGCTCCTTACATCACTGAGGGTTTTGTCACTTACCTCTTTGGAGCAATGGCAATGCCCTTGTAGCTCCAAAGAACTAATTTGCATATTGACAAAAACAGCGATATCTCGGCAACAGAGGCAGCGATTCACAAGGGGAAAACACCATTTATTCACGGGATCTAACCTATCTGCGGGGCTGGGCTCTAGGGACAGACTCCATTTAACTGACCCATTAAAAATAGATGTCAATGGAAGAGAAGCTGTTTTGATGTTTTTAAAGAAAATACAAAAAGATCTGTTGCTGTTTTTTTGTTTGTTTTTTTTAGTTTACCACAATTTTTTGTTGTATCAAAGAAAAAAAACGGACAGCATTTTAACAGGAACCCTATGTTAGTGGATACCCTCAGTTAGCTTCTGTTTTCAGCAGATCCATTAAAGAGGACCTTTCACGTCCTCATGTATATGCTGTTTTACATACTGCTAGAAAACTTTCCCGGTATGTGCCCCGGGGCTAGAGATATCGGTGGTGTAAGTTTCACTGTTTACTGTCAGAAAGGCGTTCCTGACAGTCTAGCTGCGCTGCGAGGAACGCCCTGCCTGAAACGTCTCTTTGTTCATAGACTTGTACTGGGGGGGCGTTCCTCACAGCTCAGCGTCATTGTCGGGCAGTAAGGAACGCCCCCTCTGACAGTACAGTGCTATGGGCGAGTACAGAGAGAGGGAAGGGGGGTGTTCCTTACTGCCCAGCGATGACGCTCAGCTGTGAGGAACGCCCCCCCAGTACAAGTCTATGAACGAGAACTGTCAGGGAGGGCATTCCTCACAATGCAGTCAAAACAGATGATCTGTGGATAGATCATCAACATCAGATCAGTCCAGGGTCGGACTGGCCCACCGGGGAACCGGTGATTCCTCTGGTGGGCCCCAAGCCCCGACTATTACTACTCATTTTGTCAATGCAAAGGTCAAGGGTCTGATCGGGACGGTCAGGGGCCCCATCCGGCTCCTGACCATCCCGATCGGGCCCCTGACCAGTGGACAGTGGTGTAACGATAGTGGTCGCAAGGGCTGCGACTGCGACCGGAGGGGGTGCGGGGCCCGCGGCCAGCTGGAAATGGCCGGGGCCCCAGACTACCATGATAGTGGTCGGGGAAAGCATGATTCCCCAACCACTATACCTATTGTTAATGGAACGGGGCGGGGCCCCTTTCCATTAGATGCCAGCCCAGGAGAAGTGACAAAAAAAAAAAAAAAAAAAAATACTCACCTGGCTGTCCTGGGCCCAGTATCGTCTCCGGCACTTTCCGGCCTCACTGCAGGGGCCTGTGATTAGGCCCCAGCGGTGACATGGAGCGCGCCAGAGTAATGACGTCATCGCGCCCCACGTGACCGCTGAGGTGCGATCACAGGCCCCAGCGGTGACGTCTGGGGCACAGGACGTGGAGACCAGAGGACTAAGGAAGATGGGAAAGACGGCAGGACGGAGCGAGGATACCCCGGAGAGGTAAGACAAGGTGAGTATAAGTGTTTGTTATTTTTAATCACTTCTTTCTTTGGGCCTCTACTTATTATATTCTGGGGTCAGAAGGGCCCCGGAAAAAGGGGGGGGGAGCTCGTGTGGGGGCCACTGTGGGCGTGGGGGGGCCACGTGGGCCCAGTGCACGGTGGTGGGGGACACGGGAAGGATACGTGTGGGGGCCCGTGGTGAGCTCCATGCAGAGAAGAAACAGCAGCGAGAGGGCGCCGCCGGGGCCACGGCCCAGGCGGGGGGGGCGGGGCGGGGCCCGCGGAAGAAGAAGTCCCATCCCATGCATGAGACTGTGATCGCGCTGGGCAGTACTGTCAGTGACCGACTGCTCCACCCTAGGTGTGAGAAGGAGCGCTATCGGAAGTCTTTCCTCCCCACCGCGGTTAGGCTGTACAACCAACACCGACCTAAGCGGAGATCATTACATACAGAGAACTGAAATATCTCTCTGCCTGTTAAATCCCCCCCCCCCCACCTCTGCTACATCCTACCTGTCTGTCTGCTATTAATGTAATGCCTCTCACCTTGGAACATTCCTGTAGATGTTGTATTTGTATTTGTATCTGCTTATCTTATCTTATCTTTGCTGCTGTAACACACTGAATTTCCCCATTGTGGGACTATTAAAGGACTATTATTATTATTATAATACTGTGTGGGAGCCACTGAGGAGCATATTATGCTGTGTTGGGGCCACTGCGGAGCATATAATGCTGCTTGGGGGCCACTGCGGAGCATATAATGCGGCTTTGGGGATCACTGCGGCGCATATAATGCTGCTTGGGTGCCAGTGCGGAGCATATAATTGCTTTGCGGCCACTGCAGAGCATATAATGCTGCTTTGGGGCCACTGCGGAGCATATAATGCTGCTTTGGGGCCACTGCGGAGCATATAATGCTGCTTTGGGGCCATTGCGGAGCATATAATGCTGTGTTGGGGCCACTGCGGAGCATATAATGCTGTGTTGGGGGCCACTGTGAGCATATAATGCTGTGTTGGGGCCACTGCGGAGCATATAATGCTGCTTTGGGGCCATTGCGGAGCATATAATGCTGTGTTGGTGCCACTGCAGAGCATATAATGCTGTGTGGGGGCCAATGCAGAGCATATAATGCTGTGTGGGGGCCACTGTGGAGCATATTATACTGTCCCAGTATTGTTTACATGCCGGGTGCTGCGCTGCTCATTCACCATGTTCTTGATAACTGCGGTTGTGGGTACTAAAGCTGTATCTCTTTCAAGTATCTGAGATATTGCTGCAGCACCCATAACCGTCACTATCAAGAATTTACTCTAGGGAGGGGGTAGGGGGATCCTGATGGGCAGCCAATGGAACCAAGCCAGTTGCAGTCACTGACGTACTGAAGCTGTGCGCAGCGGAAGGTTTCTGCATAGCAGCCCAGGCCAGCAGTGTGAAAGGTAAGTACAACTTAACCACGCAAACAGAAAAAGAACTTTTCCCCCTATTTTGCCCCCAAATCTTTCAACTTCACTGACCACTCTGATAACTACAACCCCTAACAACTCCAGATGCTCTGGGTCTGTTGAGAGTTGTAATTCCCCCCCCCTCCCACCCCAGCTAATTTCTCACTGTATTGTTATGCTGGTGCCTGCTCTAGGGCTCCAACATAACAATACCTAAGTCTCAGAAACTCCAATATTGCTATAGGGGAGACCAATGAAGGGGCCACTGTATGGGCATACTGGTCTCCTATACTGTATGGGAACCATTGATGGGGTCATGGGGGGGGGGGCAATGATGGAGGCCAATAGCCTGGGGGACATTAAAGGGGTTGTGCAGGATAACATTTTTTTTTTTTTATTACACTGGGACAGGTAAAAAAAAACCAAACTTTCTCTCCTGTCCCCAGTGTCTCCCAGCGCGGTTCGGCCTGCAGCTCTGTTTTCTTCCAGCGCAAGTTGCCCCTGCACGTGACTACCTGTGACGTCACATGACCCCTGAAGCCAATCAGTGGCCTAAAGGAAGGGACCTGAGACGTCACAGCCAGTGAGGACTTCCGGCAAAAGAAGACAGCGGAGCTGCAGGACCGGACCGGGCTGGGACCTGCTGACACCGGAGCACCGGAGACAGGTGAGTATGTTTAATATGTTTTTTTTTTGGGGGGGGGGGGAGGGGATTAACCTCTCCCGGACTAATTAGAAAAAAGACAAAAATTATACTGGACAACCTCTTTAAAGTGTAGCGCATTAGGGGGTTATATTAAAGGGGTTGTCCAGGCATAATTTGTTATGGTTTATCCTCAAGATAGGCCATAGAGACCGATCAGCTGTACGGAGCCACTTCTGGCATCCATCCTGTACACAATACAGGGCCAGAAGCAGAAAGCTCTGTCCACTGTGTATTAGCCGGGCACCTTAACTGCATCTCAGCACTTATTGAAGTCAGTAGGAGCTGAGCTGCAGTGAAGGCGCCGGGCTGCTATACAGCGGATGGAGCTTTTTGCTTCCAGCCCTGTGTTGTGTACAGAACAGGTGCCGGAAGTGGCTCCGAACAGCTGATGGGGCCGTGTGTCAGCCACATACTGATCAGGTATTTATGGCCTATCCTGACCATAGGCCATAAAAAAAGATTAACCCTGGACAACCCCTTTAATATGCCCCACACAGTTTAATGTCCCTCCCCCCACAGGATGTTAGCCCCCATCACTGCTCCCACACAATATAATGGCTCCATCACTGTTCCCCATACAGTATGGGGGACCAGTGAAGAGGCCACTATGTGGGGGGGACCAGCGAATTGGCCATAAAAAAATTTGGCCCAGACAACCCCTTAAAAGAGATTGTCCATAAACTAGAGCGACCACTGTGGCGGCTGCCAGGGCAGGTGTAAAAATAAAAAAAATTTCAAAAAAGCATACTCACCTGTCCCCAGCACCCTGATGTCCCCTGCCTGTGTCTGTTCGGTCTCATGGCGGCCCCTCATTTCTGGAAATCCTGTACCTAATTGGTCTTAGCGGTCACAAGAGGTGCAGGACTCCCAGCAAGGAGTCGCCAGCACAAGACTGAATGGACACTGGCAGCGGACAATGGAGCGCCAGGGACAGGCGAGTATGCTTTTTTATTTATTTATTTTTTATTTTACACCTCCCGCAAGGGACATAGGTTGCGCCAATTCCTGGACAGCCTCTTCAAAGGATTTATCCATCTTTCTAATATTGATGGCCTGTCCTTAGGATAGGCCAGCAATATTACATTTGTGATGATACAACAGCCAGGACCTCTGCAGATCAGCTTTTCCAGGACAGTGCGGCTACAGGTAACAATTCTAGGAGCCACGCTGTTCACTTGCCATACAAGGTGTAGCAGTAGGTTTAGGTAGTGCAGTGGTGCACATGGTATGGTGGGTGAGCAACATGGCTCCCAACATGTTATTACCTTTAGCCGCCCTGTCTCGGTACCACTGATCTGCAGGGGTCCTGATGGTGGGCCCCTAGATGCAATTCCACTGGTGGGCCCTAGACATCCCAGTCCGACACTGGATCAGTCAGAGTCCAACATCCGAAACCAGAAGCCACATGCTAGGTATACAGCCAGAAGCAGCCCTGCTCCTTTTCAAGTAAATGGTAGCGGGCTGCAAATCTGTGAGCCACCGCTGCACTGTATGGACCTTCTAACAGTAAACCGTGAAACTAACGGCAGCGATATCTCCAGCCCCGGGGCACATACCGGGAAAGCCAGCAGTGCGCTGAATTCAGCGCGCTGTCGGCTTTCTAGCGGTATGTAAAACAGCATATACATGAGGACGTGAAAGGTCCTCTTTAAGTGGACCCACTAAATCTATAGCCAGTCATGACGTGAATGCCCCCATCAGGCCATGTTCGCAGCTTGTCTTTAGTTTGGAGCCTCCTTTACAGATTCGGCCAAAACTCATGGATGAAAAATTCCTGCACGCTGAACATTTTCATCTGGCAAAATCATAACAGGAACCGGAATGATCCCACTATAGTCAATAGGATCTAATCAGGATCCACTTGTGTCTGGCATATGGAGGATCTGTTCTATCAGGATTTTTTTTTTTTTTTTTTTTTTATATATAATGAAACAAAAACTGGAAATCCAGAGAGCTGTGAATACAGACGTAGCAGTAAGCAGGGGACACATGTGGGGGAGTTACACTAAACAGGGTGTGTTTGTAGTCTGTATCCATGGAGAATTATAGATCTGCATAGGAGCTGTAGTCACAGGAGGGCAGGTGTGTTCACAAGGGTGCTGAGCAGGGAGAGGGGTCTCCTATGTCCAGATGCTCTACTAGCGGATACGGACAATCCCTTTAAGTGATGTCAGATATCACCTAGTATCAAAGCCTCGTCATATAAAGTCAGCCCCGAATGTAATAGGAGCTAAGATGTCACACACATTGTATATCCATTTCTACTGATGCACACCATGGAGAGCCTTCATAACCGCACTCATGTACGAGGACCTAGCACTACATGTATGAACAGTCTCCTACTACACACACATACCTTACACACAACACCGGCGCTGCAGCTCCGCTCCAGTCACTTCCACGTGTGTGCACCCAAACAAAACTCCCCTGGAAACGACAGAGCCGAACAGAAGTTCCGGCCACCCCGCACAGTTTTGTTGACGCTGCGAAACCGTATCATAAAAACAGACAGGACTGCTATAGATCAGTCTGCGATAGGGAAACGCCATAACTAAGGGGTGCGAGGAGGAGTGAGAGAGATGTCTCAGGGATACGAGGCCTAGGGATCATTACTATATCACACAATGACAAGAAAGGGGGTACATGGACATGGCAGGACATGTGTACCAGGGACGTACACAGCTATCACAGGGCGACCCCATAGACACATGTACTAGGGTCCTCCATGATGTTTTTATAATGTTAAGGAATTTTTTAATAAAAATAATTCACACGTCCCCTCACCCTGGCACTTTATTAATATGGGGCTCATCCTGAACATCCTGGGCCAAGTGGTTAAAGGGGTTGTCCAGGATCTGAAGGTAATGGATACTGATGATCTACCTACAGGACAGGTCATCAGTATCAGATCGGTCAGGGTTAGACACCGAACCCCTCCATTGCTGTACAGACCTGTACACTGTATACAGCTTCCAGTATATACAGTGTAGCGGTGTGCCTGGAACTGCATTCCCACTCCCATTCACTTAAAGGGGTTGTTCAGGATAAAATTTTATTTTAAAATTAGGCCCAGGTGCTCCAGTGCCTCCCAGCACGGTCCAGTCCTGCTGTTGCAATATTTTCTTCTGGCAGTAATCCCCGCTGCTAGGAGCACTGAGGCCACTGACATTCTCTGTGACATCACCACGTCCTTTCCTGAGGTCACTCAGCAGCCTAAGGGAAGGGACCCAGGACGTCACAGCCAGCAAAAGTTTTCCACAGTAAGAAGACATCAGTGCAGCAGGACCTGACCATGCTAGGAAGGACCCCAGAACACTGGGGACAGGTGAGTGTATATATATATGTAGCCCTATTTGGGGGGGGGGGGTATGAGTATTATCCCTCCCGCAACAGACTCTGGCGCTGACCTGTGTGTATAATGGGACCTGAAGCCTTCGCTGAAGGGAAGAGTGGGAACATATATGAAATATATCAGTGCCTCCACCCAGGATAGAGCCTCTGTATTACAGGGAGGATCTCTTCCTGGGACTTACCCATGAAGTACAGTTAGTAGCCTTAACAAGGATTACTGTACTAATCTCACAGTCTGAAGAATACATACAGATACCACATAAGGTTATAACAGTAGCTTTATAAGAATCAACAGGGTAATAATACATACATACAATATACTCAGAACACAGCAATACTACAACAACCAGCAAGTCCTCAACCGTCTTAGGTTATATACCCGGGTATATAGATATATAGCAAGAGTCCAGTGCACAATACCTCCAGGCAACAGAAGAGATGCAGGGGCCCCTGTGGATGACTGTGGATCCTCGGATTCTTCCAGGAGATGACAGACAGCCGATCAGGAGATGATGATGGTGAGATTCTTCACAGGCAGCAAACAGGGCGACGGTGACGGCAGTAGATGCAGGCCTGACTACCCTAACACTGAGTCCTTAACCTGCCAGCTAAACTACTAGTGCCACCGGGCCTCTAACTAGCTAGTTGGCCTTCGGAAGCCTAACCTATCACTGCCCTGAACTATATATATATATATGGATCCCTAACTACAGTTACTAGCTAGGTCCTGTGAGTATATAGGGGGTAACACATACCTAACTATATACTGTGAAGTAAAGAGGAACAAGTGGCTCTTAGACTCCCCCAGACATAACATGTCTGTCTCAGCAGCTCTGCTCACATCTCCCCCCCCCGCGGCGCCGCCCCCCGTGGGGCCCCCCCCCTTTTTTAAAAAAAAAAAAATGCCGGTAATGGGGGGGGGGGGGGGGGGGGGAGGGGGGGGGGGGGGAGAAGCCAGATACATTATATACTAGTAGAAATGGCAGTTCCCTACTATATATATATATATATATATATATATATATATATACAGTACAGACCAAAAGTTTGGACACACCTTCTCATTCCAAGAGTTTTCTGTATTTTCATGACTATAAAAATTGTAGATTCACACTGAAGGCATCAAAACTATGAATTAACACATGTGGAATTATATACTTAACAAAAAAGTGTGAAACAACTGAAAATATGTCTTATATTCTAGGTTCTTCAAAGTAGCCACCTTTTACTTTGATTACTGCTTTGCACACTCTTGGCATTCTCTTGATGAGCTTCAAGAGGTAGTCACCTGAAATGGTCTTCCAACAGTCTTGAAGGAGTTCCCAGAGATGCTTAGCACTTGTTGGCCCTTTTGCCTTCACTCTGTGGTCCAGCTCACCCCAAACCATCTCGATTGGGTTCAGGTCTGGTGACTGTGGAGGCCAGGTCATCTGGCGTAGCACCCCATCACTCTCCTTCTTGGTCAAATAGCCCTTACACAGTCTGGAGGTGTGTTTGGGGTCATTGTCCTGTTGAAAAATAAATGATGGTCCAACTAAACGCAAACCGGATGGAATAGCATGCCGCTGCAAGATGCTGTGGTAACCATGCTGGTTCAGTATTCCTTCAATTTTGAATAAATCCCCAACAGTGTCACCAGCAAAGCACCCCCACACCATCACACCTCCTCCTCCATGCTTCACGGTGGGAAGCAGGCATGTAGAGTCCATTCGTTCACCTTTTCTGCGTCGCACAAAGACACTGTGGTTGGAACCAAAGATCTCAAATTTGGACTCATCAGACCAAAGCACAGATTTCCATAGGTCTGATGTCCATTCCTTGTGTTCTTTAGCCCAAACAAGTCTTTTCTGCTTGTTGCCTGTCCTTAGCAGTGGTTTCCTAGCAGCTATTTTACCATGAAGGCCTGCTGCACACAGTCTCCTCTTAATAGTTGTTGTAGAGATGTGTCTGCTGCTAGAACTCTGTGTGTCATTGTCCTGGTCTCTAATCTGAGCTGCTGTTAACCTGCGATTTCTGAGGCTGGTGACTCGGATGAACTTATCCTCCGCAGCAGAGGTGACTCTTGGTCTTCCTTTCCTGGGGCGGTCCTCATGTGAGCCAGTTTCTTTGTAGCGCTTGATGGTTTTGGCCACTGCACTTGGGGACCCTTTTAAAGTTTTCCCAATTTTTCGGACTGACTGACCTTCATTTCTTAAAGTAATGATGACCACTCGTTTTTCTTTACTTAGCTGCTTTTTTCTTGCCATAATACAAATTCTAACACTCCATTCAGTAGGACTATCAGCTGTGTATCCACCTGACTTCTGAACAACACAACTGATGGTCCCAACCCCATTTATAAGGCAAGAAATCCCACTTATTAAACCTGACAGGGCACACCTGTAAAGTGAAAACCATTTCAGGTGACTACCTCTTGAAGCTCATCAAGAGAATGCCAAGAGTGTGCAAAGCAGTAATCAAAGCAAAAGGTGGCTACTTTGAAGAACCTAGAATATAAGACATATTTTCAGTTGTTTCACACTTTTTTGTGGTAAGTATATAATTCCACATGTGTTAATTCATAGTTTTGATGCCTTCAGTGTGAATCTACAATTTTTATAGTCATGAAATTACAGAAAACTCTTGGAATGAGAAGGTGTGTCCAAACTTTTGGTCTGTACTGTATATATACACTTTTTTTTTCACCTCCCGCAGCCTAATTTAAAAAAAAATATTTATCCTGGACCACCTCTTTAAATAAGAACAGGGTTGCTTCTGACTGTATACCTAGTATATAGCTTCCAGCAGCCAAAACATGATCTGTGGATAGATCATCAGCATCAGATCGGTCAGAGTACAACATCCGAAACCAGAAGCCACATGCTAAGTATACAGCCAGAAGCAGCCCTGCTCCTTTTCAAGTAAATGGTAGTGGGGCTGCCTATCTGTGAGCCACCACTGCACTGTATGGACCTCTGTACATTGTATACAGCTTCCGGTCCTTACAGCGTAGTGGTTGCACCTGGAACTGCAGCCCCGCTCCCATTCACTTGAATAGTAGCAGGACTGCTTTTGGACATATCTCTAGTATATGGCTTCCGGAAACCAAAACTGATGATCGGGATGGGATCCGGGTGTCAGACACCGACCGTTTTGACCCTGAGGATAGGTCATAAGTATCAATTACTTCCAGATCCTGGGTAACCCCTTTAAGACTGGCATATACTTTACAGAGTAAATTGCGCCAATTTTGCGCCTCTTAATATTTTTGGGACATGTAATAAAGAAAAAGCAAGCATAGAAGAAAGGAGACGCTCAACTCAAAATATAAAGAAAAAGTAAACAATATATAGTTTATTAACAAAAAGAAAATGACAAACTTAAAATCACTTAAAAAACATAATACAAAATGACCTAGTAGGTCGTTTTGATGGGATAAATTGAGAGGTATAACAAGTAAACAAATAATAAATATGGATAAGGTAAATGCTGAAAAATCCTAGCGACTAGTGCTATGGTGATAACAAAAGAAGATCAAGGTACAATTGGTGCAAATATGTGCAATATATATATATAGTAATAAAGTGCCATATAGACAGCAAAATGCAACAAATCTACAAAAATAAACAAGAAATAAGATTAAGCAAATAGCACTAGTGCATATATAGTATATGGATAAACTAGCAGATTCAACACATAGTATAAAGCATATTTACCAAAGATAATATTTTTGGCACATCTCAGGTGGTCTGTGCACCAGAACCTGAAAACTGTGGCAGCTAGGGGCTGGAGTAGATTTAAGCCGTTATTTGCAATAGTAAATTTGGTGCGAAGCCTTACCTCCTCTCTGCCCAATGTTAAGAAAAGTGACAAGTGCAGGGTAAATGGGGGAGAAATATGGCAATTTTATGGATGTGCACCAGAAATTGAGAACCAGCACCCATATTTTTCAATGTATCTACACAAAACAGCTGGCATAAATACAGTGATAACTCTCCTCTATATAGCTGTAGGACTTCATGCTCATGGTGTCCGTTCCAATTATCATACAGCATGTCCCATTCAGATCCATTTTTACAAATCTGAGCTGCTCATTGAAATCAATGGAAGCAGTGAAAAAAACGGACGACACTTAGATGTCATCCAAGTGCCTTCCATTAAAAAACGGAAGAAACTTGGATTGCAAAATCAGTCATGTGCATGAAGCCTAAGTGAAAAACAAGTGAATACATTTGCTGCCTATATTCTCCACAAGGGGGAACTCATAGGAATTAATAAGGTCCCATTGAACTCAATGGACGCGGTAAAAATCTCCTTACTCTGTGCTCCCCCTAGTGGTAGCTGTAGGAAAATGCAGAGAATTAGTGTCAGGAAGTTAGAGAAGAGAATCAGCAGTGCGCCTCCTTTTCCCACAGGCCCTGTTGCAGCTGTGTGGTCTGCCTACATGCCACTGTTTGCACCATGCACACGACTGTAGTTTTTATCCACAAATGAAGGTAAGCAATTGAGGATAAAAGTATGGACCCATTCATTTCTATGGGCCCATGAACACAGCCTTAGTTTTTGCAGCTGTGTGTCCGTAATGAAGAGCTGCAAAATATGAAGCAGGTCCTATACCTGTCCAGATTTGAGGTTCAGTCAATTCATTTCAGTGTATGGATAATTGAAAACCACGGTTGACACAAGCATACCAATCCATTTTTACTGACCTATACACCTGCACATGGTCGTGTGCCTGTAGCCTAAATGTCATAAGTACAGAGCTCCTATTACAGCCACATGTGACATATAAACATATAGCATGTCAAAAGCAGTATGGTTCTGTTTATATATGTCTGATGTGACAACATCCGTATCATATCTGACCACAATCTGTATCCCATGTATATAAGTGGGGATTTTGGAAACCTGTTTTCATGCAACAGAAAAGTTTAGTGCAGATTTTTCCCTGCATGTGAACACAGGCTCCTCTTACCCATGTCCGTGTAGCCATGTGTAGGCTAGGCTGAAGAAACACACTTTAAACTCTTTGCAGGGTCAACCTCTTTACAGGATGATAATTTTATAAACATAGAATGATAACAGGTTAGTGACATTTCTCATCTCTCACGTACAATTGTCCATTCACCAGATCTGAGTACTGCACCCATCAGATAGTATAGCCCATAAGCAGAGATTTCGGGACTGGGTTTTACACCCACAGAGGTTAGAGGTCAACATAACTCTGTACCTTGTGATAGACTAGGTAGTTTGTTAAATACCCAGTTTATTAAATGGGAGCATAGGCTGTATGTGGTTTGTATGTAGTGCGCTGTAGTGCCATGCAGGGGTTTGGGTCTAGGGGCTGACTACTTTCCCTGGGTCAGGGGTAACGGGAATTCACCTGTTCACCTAAGGCCAGTCCACGTCTGAGCACGGCTTTTACCCTATGCCCATTAAAAGACTATTGTAGTGTATGCACCTGCATTTCGCATATCATGCCTGCAGGGGTCTCTGGCAGTATGAGCTGTAGCAGTGTGTGTGGTGTGTGATCAGAACTGGGACTGCAGAGTAGCAGAACAAGACAACACATCTACTCATTGACTGGCGGAGATGTACAGATGTAGCAGAGTTAACCTGAACTTCTGCAATTGGTTAAACTGCTGCAGCGTGATATCTTATCACAGAAGACAACAAAAACAATGAAAAGTCATAGAAAAAATGTTTTCCAATGAATTTTCATTGTTTTTTGTTGTCTTCTGTGATAAGACAACATACATATAACAAGATACCTGCTGCAGCAGTTTAACCAATTGCAGAAGTTGGGGTTAACTCTGCTACATCTGTATATTGCTGCTGCTATTATACCTGTGCCAGTGGGCACACTATTACTGCTAAGCTTTATTTATAATCCAATGACATCAGAAATAGCCTTAGTACAGCACTCAGCTATCTGCAGTACTCCCATTGAAGTGGATAGAATGGGGATGCACATTCTGTGTCCACTGCTGCATTCACAAAAGGGTAAAAACACCCCCCCCTTGTCAGCAATGGTGGGTGTCTCAGTAGTCGGACCCCCACCAATCACTAATTTATCCCCTATTCATAACCCCTTTAATGGCTATTAGTTACAATCTTTATAGAGTCATTTAGTCACTATGTCAGACACCATGATCTGTAATACGGGGGCACCTCAGGGTACAGTTCTCGCCCCTTTTCTCTTCACACTGTACACTGCAGATTTTAGGTGCAACTCATCTAGCTGCTACCTACAGAAGTATTCTGATGACTCTGCAGTAGTAGGCCTCATCACAGATAATGATGACAGGGAGTACAGGGATTTTGTGGACTGGTGCCAGCGGAACCACCTTAGGATTAATGCTGGGAACACCAAGGAGATGGTGGTGGACTTTTGTAAGTGCAGATACCCTCCTAAACCAGTGGACATCCTGGGGACGGGCATTGAGATAGTCAACACTGTTAAATAATATTTGACATGCAATATTCATGGCCTTTAAGGGTTAAATTGTATTCTACTGACATAACTCTTGTTACTTATGGTGCATGGGTGTGGATGGACTATGACTATTTTGGTATTGGCCAAATACAGTAGTAAAAAGTATGAGGATGTTGGGAAACACCCCCTTTCATGTATATAAATGACTGACAGACACACATGTCGTGGTCTCACTACTCGGTGGGGGGGTCTCCCTCTCCCTGTTGGGATCTGTCCCTGTCTCTATCTCTCACTTTGGGTGTCTATATCTCCAAACCTGGCTACTTCCTCTAAGACCTTGGGAAGGATGTCGGAATCGTCCTGCAGATGATCAACACACATTGATGAATAAGCATGAGCCAAGATGTCTGCAAGGGATCCATCTTGAAGAAACCTAATTCTATGACATGTAAGACATTGACTGATGTTTCTGTTATGCTGGAAGTTTTTCATATATTTGTTTCCCATGAAGACTTCAATAAATATCTCCATGTTTTATATGAAGCAGAGTCCTCCAATAATGTTACCTTAGGGGTCAACACGTGAGTAAGGATTTCATTCAATTGTAGACTATTTTATAGTTTACGGACTATTAATATTTTACAAACACCTATAAGTACCTGGGTGTACTCCTCAATAATAAGCTGGACTGGGCAGATCACATGGATGCCCTGTACAGGAAGGGCCACAGCAGGCTCTACCTGCTTAGGAAGCTGAGAGCCTTTGGAGTCCGGGGGGCACTTCTTAGGGCCTTTTTCAACTCTGAAGTGGCATCAGCCATCTTTTTCAGAGTGGCCTGCTGGGGAAGTAGTATATCAACCAGGGACAGGAATAGACCCTACAAGCTGATTAGGAGGGCCAGATTTGTCCTGGGGAGCCCCCTGGACCCAGTACAGGCAGTGGGTGACAGAAGGATACTGTCTGTTTTGTGAGCTCCATGCGGGACAATAACTCCCATCCCATGCATGAGATCATGATAGTGCTGGGCAGTACTGTCAGTGACTGACTATTTCACCCTAAGTGTGAGAAGGAGCGCTATCAGAAGTCTTTCCTTCCCACAGCGGTTAGGCTGTACAACCAACACCGACCTAAGTGGAGATCATTACATACAGAGAATTGAAAGATCTTTCTGTTGTGATATCCCTTCTGCTACTTTTTACCTGTACCTCTCTATCTGTACCTACTGTCACTGTAAAGCCTCTACCTTGGAGCTTCTGTATATATTGTTTTTTGTGTTTGTATTATCTTTGTTTCTGTAACAAACTGAATTTCCCCATGATTGGACTATTAAAGGATTATCTTAATTTATCTTATCTTAAAATCTGAATAATAAAATCTTCTAGTCATTACTGCAATTAAAAATAGCATGCAATTCTTAAAGGTTGTCTGGGGGGAAAAAATGTTTTTAAATTGGCCGGGGGAGGTGAAAAAAATTAAAAATCATACCTGTCCTCAGTGCTCCAGTGTCCTCCCAGTACGGTCTGGTCCTTCTGCTGGGCTGTCAGTGAAACTGCTCACCGGCTGTGAAGTCCTGGATCCCTACCGCTGAAGCTGCTGATTGGCCTCAGCAATCACGAGGCCAATCAGCGGCCTCAGAAAGAGACCCCGGGACATCACAGGTAGTGACTTCACATGCCCTTCGCTGAATGATTGGCCTCAGAGGTCATATGTGGCAGGGACTTCTGCCAGAAAATAACAATGGGCCGGCTGGAGGCATCGGAGAACTGGGGAAAGGTATGTTTTTTTTTTCACCTCCCCTGGCCTATTTAAAATATAAAAATTTTGCCTGGTTCACACTAGCGTTTGGGTTTCTGTTCTTCGGGTCCACTTGGGAACTCGAAAAACAGAAACCCTATCCGCTTAAAAAGTGGTTACCCACAGAAACCCACGCACCCCATAGACTATAATGGGAAACCTCTGCAAACTTTCTGTGCAAAACGCTGCGGGAAGAAATGTGATGTGTCGCAGTTTTTCACGCAGTTCTTTTTTGCTGCAGGACGCCACGTGGGGCTTTAGCCTTAAGGAGTTTTCCAGCTCATTTTTATTGATGATCTAATCCTCAGAATAGATCATCAATAAGAGATATGTGAATCCCCACTGATCAGCTGTATGAAGGGGCTATGGCGCCTGTTTATATCACACGCTGTCTGTTTATAGTGACCGTGTGATGTAATTACAGCCTTGTCACATAGACATGTATAGGACGAGGCTGTAGTTACATTACATGGCCGCTATGAAAAGAACGACACTATGTAAACAGAGAAGGGGTCACGGCACTTACACAGGTACCACGGTTCATTCAAACAGCTGATCCTGGGGGTCCCGGATATTGGAACCCCACTAATTTTTTTTACTTTTTGTTTACCTTTTAATTAGGAAATGTCTGGGGCATTATTAATAAGGGACACATTATTTAAAGGGGGTACACAGGGAAGTTATTAATTTAAAGATTCACTTGGGAGTATTATTCATTATGGGGGGTTATGTTATATCTCTTATATATATAAAAATGAGTTTCTGTCTGTCTGTTCTTTATGCGCGACCAAACGACTGGACCGATCCTCACCAAATTTGGCACACATGTACATCAGGTCTCAGCTCTCTTGGACATACCATTCCTGAGATACAGTATTCCCAAAAAATGACCAACATTAGCTAATACAAGCCTGCAAGTCTTTCACTCATATTCCAACTGCCATACACACGGTCACATGTCCCTTATCAGCCAATAAGAGCTCGCAGGCACTTACTCTCCTCAGGCACACAGGTTTCCATAGCAACCAAGCTATTTATGACCTGTATTAGTCAATAGCAGTTTGCAGGTCCTTAAATATTAAGTCATATCACGTGTATCAGCCAATATAAGTTCACATTTAATTTACCAGGTTTCCATAACAACACAGCCATAAATAGATTGTACCTATACTGGACTCAGTGGCGTAACTAGCAATGGTTGGGCCCCAAGGTGAACATTTGACATGGGACCCCCCCCACGGCAAATGCCCCCCCCCCCGCACAAACTGCATTCCTGCACACACTATTATGCCCCATAGTGGCCCCTGCACACACTATTAGGCCCCATAGTGGCCCTTGCACACAGTATTCTGCCCCATAGTGGCCCCTTCATATAGTATTATGCGCACTCTCCGCTACCTCTTCAATGTTGGACCAGATGTCACGTGAGCCAGGTATGCATTGCGATGCATAATGACGTCGGACTGGCCCACCAATGTCTGGGACGTCACCAAGGCAGCCTGAAGCCTGCTAAAAAGACCCAAGAGTATAATGATAGCAGTGTTTGTGGGGTTCACGGCCCACAGGTCTTACTGATCCCCGCTCCTGCTAACAGCCGCCTCTGCAGAAGGTGAAGCGCAGACGGCCGTGAGCAGGAGTGGGGATAGGTAAGTAAATAGGGCCCATTACCTGCTGGTGTTACACCAGCAGGTAACGGCCTATTAAAAAAAAAAAAAACATCAGGGGCCCGCCGGGACCCCTAATGTCCCGGGCCCTATGGCAGCCGCTACCACTGCTACCCCGGTATTTACGCCACTGACTGGACTGCCATACTGGATTTCAGCATTCTTATAAATTGAAACGTTTTTAAACTACTCATGCCCCCTGCAGCAAAATGCAAGGCTGCTGCTCGAGCTAATGAAAACTCTCAGCAGACCCAAGCCTGTCTCTAATCTGACAAGGTATGTCACAGACAACAGCGAGCTGCTGAAACAACCCAGCAGACCCAAGCCCGTCTCCAATCTGACAAGGCATTGTCAGCCACATGCACACAGCTGCAATCCATGTTTCCATAACAACCCAGCCATTTTTCTTCACTGCTGTGGGTCAGCTTTAAAGGGGCAGGGCGCTGTGGATGACACTGTTACACAAGGTCACATACACACAGCTTTACTCCAGATTTTCCATAACAACCGATCGCAGGTCTTTCACTGATATCCAAACTGAGATACACCTGATCACATGACTCTTATGGACCAATGGAAAATCACAGGTTCTTCAGTCTTGACATACACACAGCTTTACACCAGGTTTCCATAGCAACCAAGCTATTTATGACCTGTATGAGTCAATAGCAGTTCGCAGGTCCTTAAATATTCAGTCATATGACGTGCATCAGCCAATATAAGTTCACATTTCATTTACCAGGCTTCCATAGCAACACAGCCATAAATAGACTATACCTATACTGGACTGCCATACTGGATGTCAAGTGCAAAACTGGCCAATTCTTATGGGGTCACTACACAAACAAAAAATGAAATATACCCGTGCGAATCCGGGTCCTTCTGCTAGTATTTTATAATTGGGGGTAGCAGCATGATGGGTGTGCAGGTGAGGACAATCTGGGTCACGTGGCTGGAAAAGTAGGAGTCAAAGATGTCTGTGCTGCAAACTTTACAGAGACTGGAATAAATGGCCATGGCGGTCCAGATGAAAGAGACGGGGAATATGACGTCACTTGTAAGTCATTAAAGATTACTGCCCTGTATTCACCTAAATCGTCTGCAGAGCCTTGTGTAGAGCCGATATATACAGGTGCATCTCAATAAATTAGAATAACTTTGAACCGTTTATTTCAGTAATTAAATTAAAAAAGCCACCTCCTATATTTTCTAGATTCTTTACACACAGAGTGTTCTATTTCAAGTGTTTTATTTCTGTAAATGTTGATTATGGATTACAGGTAATGAACACCAAAATCTAAGAAAATTTCAATATTGTAAAAAAGTTCAGTATTGTAAATTCAGTGTGTCACCTGCGAAGGTTTCCTAAGACTTTAAATGGTCCCTCAGTCTGGTTCAGTAGGACACACAATCATGGAAGACGCTGATTATGAATTGAATTAGTGAATTACTGAAATGAATGAACGTTTCAAGAATTTTCTAATTTATTGAGATGCACCTGTACCACTGTACGGTCACCGTATAGTGATAATAATTGGTATACCCCCTGTGCTGAACCCCTAGCTACGCCTCTGGCCAGGTGGTTTGGTTTAGACCAAATAGGTCTGAGAGGGAGAGGTAAGTAGCATGTTTTTTTATGTTTGTCACCTCCCCTAGGCCTCCGATCATTATACTCGGGGGTCTGAAAAGACCCCTGCATATATTATACTGTGGAAGAGTGAAGAAATCAGGCAATACCTTTTAGACGCTAACTGAGTATATTTGATAGTGAGCTTTCGAGAGTACTAGCTCTCTTCTTCAGACATTGTGTTATACAAGAAACTGATTGTTTATTTCTTGACCTGTTGTAAATAACTTCTCTACTTATATTGCATTTTGTTATTCTAAGATCCTTTGAAGATCCATGTCTTGTGTGTGTATAAAGAGTGTGTGAATTTTCAGTTTCTTGTACTGTATAACACAATGTCTGAAGAAGAGAGCTAGTACTCTCGAAAGCTCACTATCAAATATACTCAGTTAGCCTCTAAAAGGTATCGCCTGATTTCTTGACTCTTCCACTACTTTCTATGGCTAACATGGTACACCATTATACTACTAGCAACTTGGAAGATACCACAATGTGCTGCAAAAGAATGTAACTGAAAAACCGGCTTAAGAAACTTGTACAACTCAACAGCGACATATTTTTCTTAACAAAATTCAAAAAGAAGAGACTCATCCCAAGAGGCTTCAATTTACGTAACCCAACCCGGCACACCTACAACAGCAGATATGCAGAACAACTATGTATTCGGACATCAAAAAGGCTGCGGAACAATATGATAAAAATTTCCTATAACAACAAAAGAAGAACACAGGAGGCGATACAGGCCCTAAAATCATCTTTAGATAATGACACTGAGGAAATGAAGGCCAAACTCCACATATACTACCGGAAACTTCAGGACATGCTTATTAACAACAAAAAGAAAAAAACTCCACAGACTGAGATAAAAAGGCCTCATTACTACAACCACAAATACCAGCCCAGCTCAGCAAAGCTGTGTTGTGAATCTTTCCTCCTATGAGCCAAACAATCACAAAATGTCAGTTCTCTCCAAAGGTCTCTCCTTCTGCCCCTCAGCACACACTGACCATATCAAACTCTGCAATGATATGAAGGAGTTTTTCATAAAAATAAGATTGAGGGAATATTTTTATGACAAAGACCTTCCATACAGCAACGACTCTGAGATAGAACAGCCCATAAGGATTCCTACCAAAAAATCTACCTGGACCCCACGCCCTGGAACTAACACAGCACTGGATAAATATATTGACTTTCAGAAGCAAAGTAAAATCAGAAATCCTGGAGAAACAAAAGAAACAGTTGCATATCCTAACCCTGCAGGAACAGAAGGCTATTACTTCACTGAAAGAAAATCAGGATATAATAATAAAACCAGCTGACAAAGGGGACGCAATAGTCATAATGAACACCTCAGACTATATCCAGGAAGCAAACAGGCAACTGTCAAATCCCATCCATTACTCCAAACTTGGAAGTGATCCCACAGAGGCTTATATGAAAGAACTAAAAAGAATGATCAAGAAGTTTCCAATCCAGGTCCAGAAGCAAGTAAAAGGGCTTATCCCAGAGGATCCCAGGCCGGGCTGCTTCTATATGCTCCCAAATATACACAAAGATGGCAACCCTGGGAGGCCTATCATTTCTGGCATTGGGACACTGACGGAAAACATCTTGGGTTGGGTGGAAAATATCCCAAAACCACTTGTCAGGGATACTCCAAGCTATATCCAGGACACCACTGACCTTCTTAACAAACTGAATGCCCTGGGCCAACTACCTGAGGGTAGCATTTTAGCCACCATGGATGTGGAATCCCTGTATACCAACATTCCCCACAAGGATGGAGTTGTAGCATGTCGGATACACCTGGCAAAACAAAACCTCCCAACAGAACCAGTAACGCAGCTCATACAATTCATCCTTAGCCACAACTATTTTACTTTTGGAGAGGATCTATAGCTACAGCGAATGGGAACTTCAATAGGGACCAGATATGCACCCCAGTATGCAAATCGCTTTATGGCAGAACTGGAAGGAGCATATTTGTCAACATGCACCAACAAACCTATGATTTACCTCCGTTATATTGATGATATCCTTGTTATCTGGACTGCAGGTGAGGATGAGGAGGCCCTACTTCAATTCCATAATGACTTCAATGACTTTCACCCTACCATCAACCTTAAACATAGCTATTCAGAGAGTGAAATCCACTTTCTGGATACCACAATATACATTAAAGACCACCGGCTACTCACATCAATATACTACAAACCCACAGTCAGAACGGCCTACCTGAGAAACGACGGCTTCCACCCCAAGCACACAAGACAATCTATTATTTACAGCCAGGCTATACGATACAATCGTATTTGCTCCAACAAAGCAAACCTGGACAAGCACCTCCTGGATCTGAGGACGATATTTCTCCGATTGGGATACAAACCAAAAGTGACAGACAACAGACATAGTGACAGACATAGTGGCCCTGTTTGGAGGGGCCACTATGGGACATTATGCCGTGTGGAGGGGCCGCTATTGGGCTTTATGCTGTATGGAGGGGCCGCTATGGGACATTATGCCATGTGGATTCTGTGTGGAGGGGCCATTATGGGTCATTATGCCATGTGGAGGGGCCGCTATAGGACATTATGCCGTTTGGAGGGGCCACTATGGGACATTATGCCATGAGGACGCTGTGTGGAGGGGCCGCTATGGGACTTTATGCCGTGTGGAGGGGCCGCTATGGGACGTTATGCTATGTGGAGGGGCCACTATGGGACATTATACCTTGTGAAGGGGCCGCTATGGGACATTATGCCATGTGAAGGGGCTGCTATGTGACATTATGCCGTGTGGAAAGGCCGCTATGGGACTTTATGCCATATGGAGGGGCTGCTATGGCACTTTATGCTGTGTGCAGGGGCCACTATGGGACATTATACCTTGTGAAGGGGCCGCTATGGGACATTATACTGTGTGTAGGGGCCACAGTGGGACATTATAGTGTGTTTAAATGGGGCGTTATACTGTGTGGAAGCCATGAAAGGGGGCTCTATGCCATGGGGGAACCCAAGTCAAAAGTATGTTATGGGGCCCAGTCTTTGCTAGTTATGTCCCTGTATACAGTGGGGAAAAAGTATTTAGTCAGCCACCAAAAGTTCTCCCACTTAAAAAGATGAGGTCGGCCTGTAATTGACATCATAGGTAGACCTCAACTATGAGAGACAAAATGAGAAAACATATCTAGAAAATCACATTGTCTGATTTTTTAAGAATTTATTTGCAAATTATGGTGGAAAATAAGTATTTGGTCACCTACAAACAAGCAAGATTTCTGGCTCTCACAGACCTGTAACTTCTTCTTTAAGAGGCTCCTCTGTCCTCCCCTCATTACCTGTAGTAATGGCTCCTGTTTGACATTGTTATCAGTATAAAAGATACCTGTCCACAACCTCAAACAGTCACACTCCAAACTCCACTATGGTGAAGACCAAAGAGCTGTGGAAGAACACCAGAAATAAAATTGTAGACCTGCACCAGGATGGGAAGACTGAACCTGCAATAGGCAAGCAGCTTGGTGTGAAGAAATCAACTGTGGGAGCAATAATTAGAAAATGGAAGACATAGAAGATCACTGATAATCTCCCTCGATCAGGGGCTCCACGCAAGATCTCACCCCGTGGGGTCAAAATGATCACAAGAACGGTGAGAAAAAATCCCAGAACCACACGGGGGGATTAGTGAATGACCTGCAGAAAGCTGGGACTAACGTAACAAAGGCTACCGTCAGTAACACACTACGCCGCCAGGGACTCAGATCCTGCAGTGCCAGACGTGTCCCCCTGCTTAAGCCAGTACATATCCGGGCTCGTCTGAAGTTTGCTAGAGAGCATTTGGATGTTCCAGAAGAGTATTAGGAGAATGTCATATGGTCAGATGAAACCCAATAGAACTGTTTGGTAGAAACACAACTCGCCGTGTTTGGAGGATACTGAATGCTGAGTTGCATCCAAACAACACCATACCTACTGTGAAGCATGGGGGTGGCAACATCATGCTTTGGGGCTGTTTCTCTGCAAAGGGACCAGGACGACTGATCCGTGTCCATGAAAGAATGAATGGGGCCATGTATCGTGAGATTTTGAGTGCAAACCTCCTTCCATCAGCAAGATCATTGAAGATGAAATGTGGCTGGGTCTTTCAGCATGACAATGATCCCAAGCACACCGCCAGGGCAATGAAGGAGTGGCTTCGTAAGAAGCATTTCAAGGTCCTGGAGTGGCCTAGCCAGTCTCCAGATCTCAATCCCATAGAAAACCTTTGGAGGGAGTTGAAAGTCCGTGTTGCCCAGCGACAGTCCCAAAACATCACTGCTCTAGAGGAGATCTGCATGGAGGAATGGGCCAACATACCAGCAACAGTGTGTGCCAACCTTGTGAAGACTTACAGAAAACGTTTGACCTCTGTCATTGCCAACAAAGGATATATAACAAAGTATTGAGATGAACTTTTGATATTGACCAAATACTTATTTCCCCACTGTATATTTATTATACCCTGTCTGTGTATATATTTTATATATGTATCTGTGGGGGCCAACTCAGTTTCTGCATTGAGCACTTCCATTAATACAGATGAAAGTGTTCATTGCACTGTTAACAGAATCAGGCCCTGTTCACATGGTGGAATCTGGTGCTGATTTTACAGTGGATTTCGCCCCCAAATCAGCGGCAGATTCTTCCCTCATTCTGCCTCCCATTGAAAACAATTAGTTCAGGACGCTGAAAAAAAAAGTGTCCTGCTGGATCTTGCCGCGGATTCTGTAGCTGATTTGGAGGCCACGGCTTGAGACTCCCCACTGATTAGACCCATTTATTTGTGCCTAATCAGTGGTGGAAAGCCACAATGGCATGGTGATACTCTGTATCCACCACCATGAGGCGGGGGCAGAAAATAAAGAGGAATCCAGGGCAGATGTCTGCTTAAAATTCCTCTTTACTTTCTGATGTCTGAACAGGTTCTACTTGTATGGAATGGACTTTATTAGTCCGGCCCTGCTCAATGGTATTTATTTATTACAATGTTTCTTTGCATGTTTTATATTCTCTCTCCCTCTCTTTTATCACAGCTGAAAATTCATACATTTTCCATGTAATTTTGTCAACTTTGGATCCCTGACTTAGCCATTCCTTTATCTTGTTCAATTTGTTACAAAGGTTTCTTCTCTGCCCCAGTTTCAGCTTTTCCTAACTATAATAAAATGTTTATTTTCTCATGTTAAGGATAAGTACATGTCAGCAGTTCACACTCGCAAAACTTTCTTTGACATATTATAGTTCCTACTATAGTTCCTTGTTGGATCCTGTACTGCAGGGACCTTCCTTCTCCTTACTGGCTGCTGCCTGCTGCATTATTAGTTGGGAAAAGTCCCCAAATACCATTAAAAACCAATCCTTCTGACTTTGATTCAACAAAAATCCATCTAAGGCTAAGGCCACACGTAGCGAGCCGCACTGAAAAAGCACTGTGGGAAAAAAAAACATCACGGTTTTTCCCGCAGAGCTTTTCACTTTTTTCTGCTTTAATTACACCTATAAGGAAACCACCAACATTTCTGTAGGTATAATTGACATGCTGCGATTTCCAAAAACATCACGGTTTTGGAAATGCCCGCACTTCCTCTGCGGGTATTTTACTGCAATGTGTGGATGGGATTTACTAGTGTGGATGCAACCAAAGGTTCTTGGTCCTTTTATAGAAATCCTTTACTTTATTGTTTTACTGGCAAGGTAAACGTTACTTTCTTACACATCGAAAATTCAATTATTATTATTTGTTATTAGAGAACCATTAATTCCATGATGCTTGACATATGGAAAGGGTTTACATACATAATACAAAAACAAGTACAATAAACTAGGAAAGAGCAGATTCTATAAATGGTTCTTTATTGGGGACAGCAGGAGGGGGTTGAGGGCTTGCATTAGTGATTTAAAGGGCAGGGCCGAATCCGAGAAAGCAGGCATGTGAAGACATTAACATTGATTAATAGGTTAGGTAGGGTGTCTGAGTGAGGTGGTGGAAAGATGATGAACTCTGACTTTGAGAAAGGGGGAGGAGAAGAAGGAAGCTACAGCTGGTAGACACATTGGAATTCTGGATAGTAGAGTGGCAGTGTCTGGGCCAAAGAGATATATTTTGGTGTCATCAGCATAACTTAGTATTAAAAACCATGGGACAACATGAATTGGCCCAGGCCATGGTTATAGATGGAGAATAGATGGAAAGCCTTGGGGGACACCTACAGAGAGAAGACACGATAAGGAAAAGGGCTAAATCTGTGATGCCAAGGGATCAGAGAGTTTGTAACAAGAGGGAGTGATCAACTATTTAAAAGACAGAAGACAGGTCTAAAAGGAAGACTGGTCTAAAAGAGCAGAGTAGTGTTGTTTGGCTTTGGTGGAAAGCCGCAAGGGCATGCTGTTACTCTGTATCTACCTCCACCACTGTGAGTCGGGAGCAGAAAATAAAGAAGGGGCAGATGTCTGCCTAAAATTCCTCTTTTTTCTTTCTGATGTCTGAACAGGTTCTATCTACTTGTATGGAATGGACTGTATTACAGTCCACTCCAGTAGGTCCGCCTCAGCAAAAAAAAACCACCCAATTTCGGTTGTTTTTTTGCTGTGTTGAGCATGGATTGCTCCAAAAGGGGCTCACTGAGGCTCTGTCGCCCAAGGGCCCACAAAAACCTGGAGCCGACCATACTCATCGGTATTTTTTTATTACAATGTTTCTTTGCATGTTTTATATTCTCTCTCCCTCACTTTTATCAGAGCTGAAAATTCATACATTTACCATGTAATGTTCTCAACTTTGGATCCCTGACTTAGCCATTCCTTTATCTTGTTCAAATTGTTACAAAGGTTTCTTCTCTGCCCCAGATTCACCTTTTCCTAATTATACTAAAATGTTCAATTTATTTTCTCATGTTAAGGATAAGTACATGTCAGCAGTTCACACTCGCAAAACTTTCTTTCACATACTATAGTTCCTTGTTGGATCCTGTACTGCAGGGACCTTCCTTCCCCTTACTGGCTGCTGCCTGCTGCACTATTAGTTGAGAAAAGTCCCCAAATACCATTGAAAACCGATCCTTCTGATTTTGATTTAACAAAAATCCATCTAAGGCTAAGGTCACACGTAGCAAGTCGCAGTGAAAAAGCACTGCGGGAAAAAAAAAATCACGGTTTTGGAAATACCCGCATTTCCTCTGCGGGTATTTTACTGCAATGTGTGGATGGAATTCACTAGTGTGGCTGCAACCAAAGGTTCTTGGTCCTTTTATAGAAATCCTTTACGTTATCGTTTTACTGTCAAGGTAAATGTTAGTTTCTTACACACCGAAAATACAATTATTATTATTTGTTTTTAGAGAACCATTAATTCCATGATGCTTGACATATGGAAAGGGTTTACATACATAATACAAAAACAAGTACAATAAACTAGGAAAGAGCAGATTCTATAAATATTTCTGAATTGGGGACAGCAGGAGGGGGTTGAGGGCTTGCATTAGTGATTTAAAGGGCAGGGCCGAATCCGAGAAAGCAGGCATGTGAAGACATTAACATTGATTAATAGGTTAGGTAGGGTGTCTGAGTGAGGTGGTGGAAAGATGATGAACTCTGACTTTGAGAAAGGGTGAGGAGAAGAAGGAAGCTACAGCTGGTAGACACATTGGAATTCTGGATAGTAGAGTGGCAGTGTCTGGGCCAAAGAGATATATTTTGGTGTTATCAGCATAACTTAGTATTAAAAACCATGGGACAACATGAATTGGCCCAGGCCATGGTTATAGATGGAGAATAGATGGAGAGCTTGGGGGACACCTACAGAGAGAAGACACGATAAGGAAAAGGGCTAAATTTGTGATGCCAAGGGATCAGAGAGTTTGTAACAAGAGGGAGTGATCAACTATTTAAAAGACAGAAGACATGTCTAAAAGGAAGACTGGTCTAAAAGAGCAGAGTAGTGTTGTTTGATTTGGTTAGGGCGATTTCAGTGGAGTGAAGGGTCAGAAGCTAGATTGTAGCCAAAGAGTAAGAGTGAGTTGGATGAGAGAATTTTGAGGCAAATGGGAGAAGTGAGATATGGTGATAGGTTGATAGAGAGGATGGATGTGATGGGAAGGTACCACTGGTTAGAGAAAGGTTTACAGTCATATGAAAAAGTTTGGGCACCCCTATTAATCTTAATCATTTTTAGTTCTAAATATTTGGGTGTTTGCAACAGCCATTTCAATTTGATATATCTAATAACTGATGGACACAGTAATATTTCAGGATTGAAATGAGGTTTATTGTACTAACAGAAAATGTGCAATATGCATTAAACCAAAATTTGACCGGTGCAAAAATTTGGGTACCCTTTCCATTTTATTGATTTGAATACTCCTAACTACTTTTTACTGACTTACTGAAGCACAAAATTGGTTTTGTAACCTCACTGAGCTTTGAACTTCATAGCCAGGTGTATCCAATCATGAGAAAAGGTATTTAAGGTGGCCAATTGCAAGTTGTTCTCCTATTTGAATCTCCTCTGAAGAGTGGCATTATGGGCTCCTCAAAACAACTCTCAAATGATCTGAAAACAAAGATTGTTCAACATAGTTGTTCAGGGGAAGGATACAAAAAGTTGTCTCAGAGATTTAACCTGTCAGTTTCCACTGTGAGGAACATAGTAAGGAAATGGAAGACCACAGGGACAGTTCTTGTTAAGCCCAGAAATGGCAGGCCAAGAAAAATATCAGAAAGGCAGAGAAGAAGAATGGTGAGAACAGTCAAGGACAATCTACAGACCACCTCCGAAGAGCTGCAGCATCATCTTGCTGCAGATGGTGTCACTGTGCATCGGTCAACAATACAGCACACTTTGCACAAGGAGAAGCTGTATGGGAGAGTGATGCGAAAGAAGCCGTGTCTGAAAGCACGCCACAAACAGAGTCGCCTGAGGTATGCAAAAGCACATTTGGACAAGCCAGCTTCATTTTGGAAGAAGGTCCTGTGGACTGATGAAACAAAGATTGAGTTGTTTGGTCATACAAAAAGGCGTTATGCATGGCGTCAAAAAAACACAGCATTCCAAGAAAAACATTTGCTACCCACTGTAAAATTTGGTGGAGGTTCCATCATGCTTTGGGGCTGTGTGGCCAATGCCGGCATCGGGAATCTTATTAAAGTTGAGGGTCGCATGGATTCAACTCAGTATCAGCAGATTCTTGAGACTAATGTACAAGAATCAGTGACGAATTTGAAGTTACGCCGGGGATGGATATTTCAGCAAGACAATGATCCAAAACACAGCTCCAAATCTACTCAGGTATTCATGCAGAGGAACAATTACAATGTTCTGGAATGGCCATCCCAGTCCCCAGACCTGAATATCATTGAACATCTGTGGGATAATTTGAAGCGGGCTGTCCATGCTCGGCGACCATCAAACTTAACTGAACTGGAATTGTTTTGTAAAGAGGAATGGTCAAAAATACCTTCATCCAGGAACTGATTAAAAGCTACAGGAAGCGACTAGAGGCTGTTATTTTTGCAAAAGGAGGATCTACTAAATATTAATGTCACTTTTCTGTTGAGGTGCCCATACTTTTGCACCGGTCAAATTTTGGTTTAATGCATATTGCACATTTTCTGTTAGTACAATAAACCTCATTTCAATCCTCAAATATTACTGTGTCCATCAATTATTAGATATATCAAATTGAAATGGCTGTTGCAAACACCCAAATATTTAGAACTAAAAATGATTAAGATTAATAGGGGTGCCCAAACTTTTTCATATGACTGTAAGAGGTGGGATAGGGCTGGGATAAACAGTGCAAACACTACTGTAAGATTGGGGAAGGGATACGACTGGCTTGGATCAAGTGCACCAAGTGGATCCGGTGGTAAGGTAAGATTTTGAGATTAGGGTGAAGAGTTTTTCAGAGAGATTCAGTTTATGGCGGAATAGCATTTATCAGTTGAGTAGTGTTTGAGGGGATTGTTGGGAGATGGAGAAGGGAGGTAAAGGTATTAAATAACTGCTGAGGGTTATGTGATAAGAAAATTTTGCGAATAATGAAGTAAAACTGTTTTGCAAAGGTTAGTTGAAGCCGGTCTTATATGTTGAGCGCTTAAGTAATAGTGGAGTTATTGAAAAAACGGCAACTTCTGTGTCATGAAATGAAGATATGGCTGAGAGTTGTAGAAGAGTCAGAGAGTATGTGAATGTCAAGGCAAGTAATAATCCTGCAGGGGTCTGGTATTTCCTGGACTGTGGGGGCTGTTGAAGAAAAAAGGGATGAAAATGTCAGTAAGCTGTGCTGAGATAGGTTGGTAGAAGAGTTAGAGAGGTTGAATGTAGAAGAGAGTGGACTGAAAGAAAGTGCATGAGTGAGCTAGATAGTGAAGTGGTGAATAAAAGTGGTGGTAGGTCTTGGTGAATGCTAGATGATGGACACTTGGAGGCTATAAGGTGAGTAGATGTGGACAGAGTATACTTCAAATGAAGAGAGGGCAAGGGTGAGTAAAGATGGGTCTACAGGGCAGTTTTATGCCAGTTCAGTAAAGTAGCGCTTCAACAATTCGGGAGCTCATTACATATTAACCCATGATACAGTGGGTTCCATTCACATGGTCATGTCAATCCAGGAAATACAAATGGATTTCATTGACGGACACAATCATGTGAGTAGCCCCTTTATGGATTTTTTTCACACAGTGTTGGTTGGTTCAAATGTCTTCTTGAAATCAAATGAGAGGAGAATTAGGAAGAGGCAATATTTGAGGCCAATGTTTAACTCTGTCTTTGTATATATACTGTACATGCTCTCCTCTGTAATAGACCCCCCAACCCCTAAACCAACATGCCCCTGCAAGAACCTTAATCGCCTTGACATCCGCACGCTCTCAGACTCTCTCCTACCGATCGCTGACATATCTCGCTGACATACCTCACTCCAGGACGCAGATACCGCCGCTGACTTCTACAATACAAACATTACTTCAGCCCTTGACTCTGTAGCCCCCTTCACTAACACCAGAGCCCGAACGATCAATAGGCAGCCCTGCCACACTGACCTGGCTAAAAAACTGAGACGTGCCTCACGGGTTGCAGAACGGCTCTGGAAGAAAGGCCACTCCCAGGAGGACTTCATCAGGTATAAAGAGGCAGTCCTCACATTCAAGAACGCACTCACCTCTGCAAAGCAGGTCTACTTCACCACACTAATATCTGCCCTATCCCGCAACCCCAAACAGCTATTCATTACCTTCAACTCCCTTCTCCATCCTCCTGCGCCCCCTCCGACATCATTTATCACAGCTGATGACTTTGCCTCTTATTTCAAAAGCAAAATTGACATAATCAGAGACAGTCTCACCCTACACCTCTGACAACCAACTATCTATCTATCTATCTATCTATCTATCTATCTATCTATCTATCCAACTGCTCGGTGTTGTTCTTCTTTAACCTGTTTCTCCACCGTCACTGATGAAAAGCTCTCCACCCTAATCTCTAAATCCCACCTCACCTCCTGCGCGTGTGACCCGATCCAGTCACATCTCATCCCAAACTCTCTGAAGTCATTATTCCTGCCCTAACCCATCTCTTCAACCTATCCCAAACCGATGGATCTTTCCCTTCCTCCTTCAAACATGCTACCGTCAAACCTATACTTAAGAAATCCTCCCTCGACTCGTCCTCTCCAGCCAACTATTGCCCCATCTCTTTTTTTCTCATACACCTCTAAATTGATGGAGAAACACGTCCACTCCGAACTATCCTCCTATCTCTCGTCCAATGTGCTCTTTGACAGACTACAGTCTGGCTTCAGACCCCATCACTCCACCGAAACTGCCCTAACCAAGGTCACTAATGACCTTCTAACTGCCAAAGCCAAGCGTCACTACTTTGTCCTCCTCCTCCTCGACCTCTCCTCTGCCTTTGACACAGTCGACCATTCCCTCCTGTTACAAACGCTCTCATCCCTTGGCATCTCTGACCTGGCCCTTTCCTGGATCTCCTCATAACTCATCAACCACACATTCAGTGTCTCCCACTCGTACACCACCTCCCCGACACGCCCTCTTTTTGTAGGTGTCCCCCAAGGCTCCATCCTAGGACCCCTCCTATTCTCCATATACACCCTCGGCCTTGGCCAACTCATAGAATCTCATGGTTTCCAGTACCATTGCTATGCTGATGACACCCAAATATATCTCTCTGGACCAGACATTACCTCTCTGTTGTCCAGAGTTCCAGAATGTCTAGCAGCCGTAGCCTTCTTTCTCTCCTCCCGCTTTCTCAAACTCAACATGGAGAAAACAGAGTTCATAATCTTCAACCCTCCTCGCACGGCACCCCTACCTGACCCATCTATCAAAGTTAATGGAACCACACTCACCCCAGTCCCACAGGTCCGCTGCCTTGGGATAACCTTAGACTCTGACCTATCCTTCAAGCTGCATATCCAAACCCTTAACACCTCCTGCCGCCTCCAACTCAAGAACATCCATCGAATCCGCTCCTTCCTCTACCCCTGAAACTACAAAGATGCTAGTCCACGCCCTCATAATCTCCCACCTAGACTACTGCAACACCCTTCACCATGACCTCCCAGTTAACATTCACACCCTCCTCCAGTCCACCTTAAATTGTGCTGCTCGCTTAATACACTTCTCCCCTCGTTCTTCATCGGCCGCTCCCCTCTGCCAATTCCTTCACTGGCTACCCGTTGCCCAGGGAATAGAGTTCAAATTACTAACACTTGCATACAAAGCCATCCACAACCTGCCCCTCCATATATCTCTGACCTAATCTCCCTCTACCTGCCTGCACGTAACCTCCGATCCTCCAAAGACCTCCTACTCCGCTCTGTTCTTATCCGCTCCTCACACAACCGTCTCCAAGACTACTCCCGTCCATCCCCCATACTCTGGAACTCATTACCAAGACACATAAGACTGTCCCCCACAGTCACAAGCTTCAAGAAGGCCCTGAAGACTCACCTACTCAGGAAGGCCTACAACCTCCAATAACACTACTGTCACCACACCACCATCTGTACAGCCTCTACCCCCACCTTCTGTCTCTATCCCTCTTCCCTCATAGATTGTAAGCCCTTGCGGGCAGGGCCCTCTATCCCACTGTGCCAGTTGGTCATTGTTAGTATTATATTTGTTTTGTATATTTTGTGTACCATATGTAAACCTTCAAATGTAACGCACCATGGAATTAACCCCTTAAGGACACAGCCATTTTTCGTTTTTACATTTTCGTTTTTCCCTCCCCACATTCCAAGAGCCATAACTTTTTCATTTTTCAGTTCACAGACTCACATTATGGCTTATTGTTTGCGAAACAAATTGTACTTTGTAATGGCACCATTCAATATGCTGTGCAATGTACTGGGAAGCTGGAAAAAAATTCAGACTGAGATGCAATTGGAAAAAAAAATGCATTTGCGCAAATTTCATATGGGTGTAATTTTTACGGCGTTCACTGTGTGGTAAAAATGACATGTTACCTGTATTCTGTGGGTCAGTATGAACATGGCGATACCAAATTTATATAGTATTTGCAATGTTTTGATACCTTTTAAAAAATGAAAAACTTAGCAAAATTAAAAAAAAAAATTTGTGTCGCCATATTGTGACACCTGTAACTTTTTCTTATTTACATGTATGGAGCTGGGTATGGTGTCTTTTTATGCGGGAATAGATGATGTTTTACTGATACAATTTGGGGAAAGATCTGATGGTTTAATCACTTTTTATTCAATTTTTTATAGGAGGCAAAGTGTTGAAAAAAACGCTATTTAGCTATTTTGATTTTTTTCGCCGCTATGCTGTTCACTGTATGGGATAAATATTTTAATATTTTAATAGTTCTGGCATTTTTTATAATTTTTATATGTGTTCTAGGGAAAGGAGGTTGATTTGAACTTTTATGTTTTTTATATTTTTTTTTTATACTTTTAAAAACATTTTTTTTTCTTTTTTTTTTTTCGGCAGCGTTCAATAGATGTAATGCAATGATAAGCCTGGGAGCCTTCAATAGGCTCCTGGCTGACATGGCAACCGATTGCTGCCCTCCGATGATGTTCAGGTGGGTGGTGATCGGTGAAAAATGGCGGCACCGGTGGCGCCTGCGCAATTTAGACGCCGCGGTCCCTTTTGACCGCGACGTCCAAAGGGTTAACAGCCGCGATTGGTGCAGGCTGTTAGCAGCGAGTCCTGGCTGTATTACACAGCCGGCACCTGCCGTGTATGGAGAGAGCTCAGCTCCTGAGCTCTCTCCATACACCCACTTACACCCAATTACGTATATGTACGTGAAACGGGGTGCTATATAAATAAACAATAATAATAATAATAATAATAACATATATGTGTGAATCATGACAGATAGATGAGCCAAGCAAAACATACTATAACTTCCTAATAGGATTCCTTGCAGCTCTGGATTCCTAGGTTCAAATTCCACTGAAGACAACATCTGCAAGGAGTTTGTATGTTCTCCCCGTGTTTGTGTGGGTTTCCTCCGGGTACTCCGGTTTCTTCTCACACTCAAAAGACATACTGACAGGGAATATAGATTGTGAGCCCTATATGGGACAGTGATTGACAATGTCTGTAAAGCGCTGCGGAATATGATTGCGCTATACAAGTAAGCATAATAATTAAATCTTCACTGTATAATTTAATGTCCAAAACATGAAAGTGAAAAGGGGGTTAATGTGAGAGAAAGTAAGGTATGCCAGGAATGTGAACTATCCACATATAAAAGCCAAGCACACAGTGTACAGTTCAGGAACCAAGGGACAATGCCTCTATTGTATTGTTGTTTGTAATAGAACCAGCATCATGTTTGTAGGGCATGATAACCCCACAGATGAAGGGTTAGACTTCCTCTCCTGTAGTGATGGGGGGTCAGATCCACTGATCATACATATATTGCAAGTGCTATGGATGTAGCTATTAATATCATATGGATGAGACTGGAGCTCTTCATTTTTTACATAGTCAGCTCCACTTCTGAATTTGTAAAAACAGCACCAAAAAGGAAATACACAGGCTCAAACTGGTCCACAGGTGAATCCCGCGGTGGGCCCCCAGCTCCCCCTGGCATGTCACAGTGCACTCATTGTACTTCATACAGATACTCATTGTACAGCATCTCAACAAGGCTATGCATCCAGGCTTGAACTGGCCCACAGGGGGGCAGGTGAATCCTCCGGTGAGCCCCTGAGCCACAGTTCCTTCATCCCCTGCATGAGTGGCGCATGACTCTCTGTACATTAATTGTCCTACATACATAGGTAGCATACAGCATGTCAGCCATTCTATGCATTCATATAGTTAACTGGAGAGATTAACAAATTACCCAATTTATTATCATATAGACACTGAGATGACATCTAAGCACAGAGGCAGACTAGTAACTTCCCTGTTCATTCCCACTTTGTCAACATTGCTACAGGGGCCCCAAACACCATTCATCTTGGTACTACCTGAAACCTGCTGCTGTGTGAGCAGGTTTTCCCGGCTTACAGAACTAAGAGAACCCTAGGTCAAGGCGAGAGCCAGTCAACCATTCAAGAGGGGACAGTTTGATGCAAGGACTGGACAGAAAGCTACTACTGGAACAAAATCGGTGTGGATGCAGTTTTAGGAATTTCTGAATAGTCCAACACTAGAAATACTTGTATTGTTTACTCTCAGAGATATGTTGATGTCAAGGTTTGTTAGTGATTCCAAAATCTGCTGGTACCAATGAAACAGGTGATCAGACAGTCACTTCTGGTGTTGTGGACAAAAGAACTTTGATTGTAATGTCAATCTGTATTCCCTTAGTCCAGACAGCAGCACCATACTGGGTATCTCTGCCCCTGTGTGTTGTTTAGGACAGGTGGAACCTTTAATTAGCACCAAAAAGGTGCCTCCTACTAGCCCTATAAGAGGGCACAAGAGACCTCCCTCCACTGTGTAAATTATAAAGTAACAGGAAACAAGCTTCTAGGGAGGGAAGCCTTGTGCTGCTGTCTGGACTAAGGGAATACAGATTGACATTACAATCAACGATTCCCCTTACGTCCGACAGCAGCACAATATGGGGAGATAGCAAGTAATTCCCCTAGGGAGGGTTTCCTCGCCTTACAACATCAAGGACTGACTGACCAAAGGCAGTTGTCTGGAAACTGCGGATGTCCAATGATAATGTTTAACAAAAGGTCAACTGAGATGACTATGATGCAGCCGCACAAATCTGGTCCAATGGTAAGGACCGATACTCAGCCAAAGAAGTCGACAACCCAGGTCGAGTGGCCGTAGAAAGACTGGAGGGAATAACTCCTGAATAAGAAAGGAAGACTTAATTGTCTCCTTGATCCATGTGGATAGAGTAGGCTTGGAAGCCTTGAGGCCTCTGTTTTTACACTGCATATCAATTAGTAGGCTTTCGGCCTTCTTAAGCGGTTGAGTGTAGAATAGGTAAATCCACAGACACCTTACCACATCTAAGGTGTTGAGCTTTTCTTCCTCCTCAGAGGTTGGAGAGGGGAAAAACACAGGTAACGAAAATAGCTGATTGCTATTATAGTATGATGGGACCTTAGGGATAAACCCAGGCAAACCTAAGGTGCACCCTATCTGCAAAAACAAAATGTATGGTTCTCTAGAAGAGAGGGCCTGGAGTACCCCTACTCTTTGGCAGATATAATAGCCAACAAAAAAGTGGTTTGTAGGCTAAATATTTTATCCCCGTAGTCTCCAAGGGTCCAAATGGAGGACCGCACAGGCCTGTAATGACTACCGCAAGGTCCCACTGGGGATGATACTGAGGGCTTTAGCCTCATTGCCCCTTTAAGGAACCTTGCAACCAGAGGATCCTGAGACAGACGTCTGTTCAAATGAGCGGAGAGGGCCGCAATCTGCACTTTCAAAGTGGCAGGGGCAAGGCCCTTATCCAAACCGTCCTGAAGAAAATATCAGCCGTTGAAGGTTCTAGATTATTAATACCCTTCTTGGAGCACCACTCCATGAAAATCTTGGCTGTCCTCTGGTAGTTCTTATTGGTAGATTCTGCTCTTGCAGAATAAAGGGTCTTCAGGACGGCCTCTGACAGTCCTCTATCCTGCTGTAGGGACTGCTCAACCTCCAGGCTGTCAGGTTGAATCTCCAGAGATCCTGGCACTTCAGAGATCCTTGGGAAACCAGATTCTGGATGGGGGGGGAAGCCTCCAATATATCCCTCGACTCATCTCCATGAGTTGGGGAAAACCAAGCTCTTTTTGGCCAGAATGGAATGATGGCTATCACAGAGACTTGGTCCTGTCTGATTTTCATTAATACCTTTGGTATTATTGGAATTGGAGGGAAGATATATGCCAGCCTGGACCTCAAGGGATGGACAGGGCATCCACTGCCAAGGGATTGTCCTCCTGGTAAAGGGAACAGAACTTCTCCACCTTGGCGTTGAGTCGGGTTGCCATGAGGTCTATTTCTGGAAGACCCCTGTTCAGGGTAATCTGATGAAAGACTTCTGGATTGAGTGACCATTCTCCTGATACGGCATAACCCCAACTCAACCGATCCGCTACTATGTTCAGGGAGCCCTTGATGTGAACTGCGGATAAATGGGTTAGATTTTTCTCTGCCCATGTAAATATCAGATCTGCCTCCCTAAGGAGGGTTGGTGATCTGGTGCCTCCCTGCCTGTTCACGTACATCACTGTGGTCATGTTGTCTGACCAGATTTTGACTGCTCTTCCCTGGGAAGAGGCAAGCAATAGAGTAAGGCACGATATACGGCTCTGAGCTCCTTCCAGTTGGACGAGGTCCTTTTTTCAGGAGCGCTCCAGACTCCCTTTATGGAGTTTTCGTCCAATGGGCTCCCCATCCCGAGAGGGATGCATCTGTAGTCAACAGGGTCCAAGAAGGTTGGACCGTGGACCTTCCGTCTTTCAGGTGCAACCACCACTTGAGGGAAAAAGACGGGTCCTGGGGGAGAGTCGAATCTTCTTGCTGAATGTAAGAAGGGAGCGATCCCAAGCCTCTAGTAACTCCTTCTGGAGGGGACGTAAGTGCCACAAGGCCCATGGGACTGCCTCCACTGCGGAAGACATCAAGCCCAGGATCTTCATCAATGTTCTGATGGAGGCTATCGGCTTTTTGAAGAGGTGCCGGACTGCCGCAACCAGCTTCTCCTTCCTTGCTGGTGTCAAGGAGATTTGCAGGCGGACTCAATCTAGGAAGTAGTTTTCTCAGAGGAACTTCCTTCGAGTTGAAGGGATCGTTTTTGACTTCTCCCAATTTATAAGTTATCACAGACTCTGAAGGCTGTCTGTAGGTACTGGAGCAGAACAGACTCTGACTGGGCCTTTATCAACCAGTCATCTAGATAAGGCACCAAGAATATCCCCTGAAGCCTGAGGGCGGCCGTTATGGGGGCCACTACCTTTGTAAAGGTGTGGGAAGCAGAGGAGATCCCGAAGGGTAGTGCTGTGAATTGAAAGTGCTTCCTGTGGCCGGAAACTACTACGGCAATCCTTAGAAAAAAACCTTCTGTGTGGAGGTAAATAGAAATATGCAAATAGGCGTCTTTTATATCCAAAGTCACAAAAAACATCGCCTTAGAGGAGAAAGGTGGTGACAGACTTTATGGTTTTCCTATGGAAGCGCTTCTTTTTGATGAAGCGGTTGAGGTACCTTAAGTCTATGATCATTCTCCACTTGTCTGCCGGTTTTGGCATCAGGAAGACGGGAGAATAGACACTGGATCCTTCTTCTAGAGAAGGGACTTCCACCAGGGCTCCCTTGTGAATGTACTCTCGGATGAAGCATTCCAGGGAGGCTGCGAGTTAACACAAACCGATCCTGAGGAGGACGGAGGAACTTCATTGCATAACCTCTTTGGATTACCTACCGGACCCATGAGTCTCAAATTTTTTCCTGCCCGCAGTTGAGAAAGTGGGAGACACGACCTCCGACAGGAATCTCGGCCACAGGAAAACTACTTCTGATGTCAAAAGCTAGTCTTGGCTTTTTTATCATCAGACTTCGGAATCTCCGGCCGGCACCTCTAGAGGAATAACTAGAGCCTCTCTGGACTGCCTTCCACGACGAGGCGGATAGCCTCTACCACGGCCAGAGCCAGACCTACCTCTGAAGGCCTGGGGTAAAGGTTTACCCTTCTTGTCGGCCAAGCCCTCTAGGATCTCGTCTAGGGCACAGCCAAAGACTCTACCCGGCTCAAAGGGTAATGCGCACAAATTATACTTTGAGGGGAACACAGCTCTCCAAGGTTTTAACCATAGAGGTCTTCCTGCTGCAGTGTTCTTGGTAAGTGCCAGGGATTTGGCCGCCAGCCTTAATTGATGGTGGGAGGCTTCCGTTAAATATTCAGCTGCCAGGGAAACTGAGCCTAGAAACCCTAGCAGCTCGTCTCTGGAGACTCCAGAGTCGGTCACTTTTGAGGTGGACCAGGTCAGTACATAATTTGGCTGACACTTCACAGGACGCAACCGCACAGCGGTCTTGGGCGAGGCAGCTGAATAAGCCTTCTTGAAGGTATTGTCGAAGCACCTGCCATGGCGTCGTGCAGATTTGCTCCATCATCTGATGGTACCTTAGTGCGGCAGGACAGTTTAGCCACCGCCATATCCACCTTGGGAGGAGGACCCCATTGATCCCATTGAGCAACTGGGAATAAAGCGCTGAACCTCCTAGGAACCACAAGAGGTTTTTCAGGACTTCTCCACTCTGAGGACATTAATTTTTGTAATGTCTGGTCCACTTGGAAGACCCTAGGCCCTCTATAGGTGGACGCGGAGGCTTCCCCGTCAACATCACGATCCTTAGACCGGATGGACTTCAGCAGCTGGCTTAATTTTTCGAGTGGAAGCACGGCCTGCTGGAATCTTCAGTGGAATCGTCAGATGAGAGTGTCTCGTCCACTATCTGATAATCTTCATCAGAGATCCGTAAGGAAGATTGTGTCTCAATCTGCGGTCTCTTGGCAATCTGGGCGATGGAAGAACGAATCTCCTTTAAGAGACTCCTCATAAAGTCCTTTACCCAAGTAACAACCTCTTATAGAAGGTACTTCCGGCAGGGTCCGCGACACTGGTGACAGCGGGTAAAATCATAGCCGTCAGGTAAAGGGGTATTGCAATCCAAACACATTAGGTGTTTCAAGTTTAGAGGAATTTTTCCTCCTAAGCGCATCGCCATTACATGCTGCAGAAGATGACATCTGAAACATCAAACAGCCACGTGACACTGAAACAGGGAAGATCGCCAAGCATCGCATAAAAACCCAAGGGGTACCTTTTTTTTTTTTTTTTTTTTGAATCGGTCACTTGAAGAGAGAAAAAAACCGTCAGAAAAAAACCAGCCACCACAACCTGCAGCAGAGGAGCTAGAAACCACTCACTCAACAAGTAAAGGACTGCATTCAGACCTTTTAAATGTAATCCAGCAGCGAGGGGAGGAAGCCAACAAAGAAACATTTATACAGCACCAAAACAAGTCAAATGCCATACTGGAACATAAGCCTAAGCCAGAGGCTCAAAATACAAGCAGCAAAAATCAATTCTATATTTTGCCTTTAAATTTTTAATTTCCAAACTTACCGTACTTTTTCCGAGAAAACCGGAAGTAGGGCGCGGTGGTGCGCAAAGGCTTCCTTCCCCTAGGAACACGGAACCGGAGAAAAGTTCCGGCCGAGGAGGTTCCCCGTTTACTTCTGGGATCGCGCTGCCTGCAGATGGATGCCGGATAACGCTGCGCTGCGGTGCGAAGACCCGAAGTACCGGAGGTTTTTTCTTTGGGACCGAGGTACCCCAAGAAGGTAAGCCAGGAGTAACTAAAACCCCTAGCAATGGGAGGTCACAAGAGACCTCCGTCCACCTGTTCCACACAGGACAGAAAAAAACACAGTGGAGGGAGGTCTCTTGTGCCCTCTTATAGGGCTAGTAGGAGGCACCTTTTTGGTGCTAATTAAAGGTTCCACCTGTCCTAAACAACACACAGGGGCAGAGATACCCCATATTGTGCTGCTGTCGGACGTAAGGGGAATTTTAGGTTTCACCTCTACATGTATAGGTTTCAGCAGAATATTGCTGGTAGATGATGGCTCCATCTGAGGTCTTAAAGGTAGCGATGGGGTATTTCATGAATAATTAGTTCAAGATGAACTGAACTTTACAGTGAACCATTTTTGGGGCCTGTTGTTCTCATCCGTCATTGAATGATAGCAATGAACATTAAGCCCTTAAAATTTGATTTTGTTTTTTACTCCCCACCTTTCAAAAGTCCTAACTTTTTTATTTTTCCGTTCACAGAGCCATACAAGGGCTTAGTTACTGCAGGACAAATTGTACTTTGTAGTGGCCCCATTTAATATTTCACACAATATACTAGGAAGCTGGAAAAAAAAATTCAGAATGGGGTGGAATTTGAGAAAAACACATATTCTAACGCCCCTAATGTTTTTATATTTTCGTATATGGGACTACATAAGGCATCTTTTATTGCGTGGCCAGATGTAGTTTTTATTTATACCATTTGGGGGTTTGACACTTTTGATTTTATTTTTGGGCCTATTCAGGTAGCAGACATCACATGGGTTATGGCGGCGTTTTTATATGTCTGAAACCGTTGGGTGAACCTAGCAAGACAAATCTTGTGAGATTACCCCAACAAATACTCTCAGTGCTGCACCCTCAGGGAATCGGCAATCTGCCGCCTGATGTCTCATGGTAGATGCGGCCCTGGGACTATCCTGCTGTCCCATGGGGCCCCCTGCTACTATAGGGCCCAGTGCAAGTGTACCATTTGCCCTATGGCTATAGCAGCCCTGATAAGTCAGATCTATATTCTAAGCATTATCCAGGGACAGAGAAGTAATGAACTCATCTTATGAACTGATCTCTTGAACTAGATCATAAGGAACTAATCTCCGAAATGAACTACATTTCCCATCACTACTTAAAGGGATTATGTCGCATAAAATGTTTATCCTCGGTCCATAGGATAGTTGTGAATACAGCCTCACTGTAGTCACTAGCTGAATGTAGACATGCCCCTGATGGACAGTACACTCCCATTGAAATAAATGGGAGTACAGATGTATCCCATTCGGCAAGGAGTACACCTACATTCAGCCGGCATTCTCAGGATCAATGGGGGTCTCAGTGGTCAGAGGATGGATGGAAGGATAAATATTCTTTGTGGTATAACCCCATTAAAGGGATTGTTTCTTAAAATGTAGTTTGCAGGCAAGCGTGCTCAGATCTTGAAAGAGGAAGAAACTATTGTATTTCTAAACCTCTACCCCAAACAGACATATTTGTGAAGGTGACCACACACACTAAATACAGTGGGGAAAAAAAAAGTATTTAGTCAGCCACCAATTGTGCAAGTTCTCCCACTTATAAAGATGAGACAGGCCTGTAATTGTCATCATAGGTAGACCTAAACTATGAGAGACAAAATAAAAAAACAGATCTAGAAAATCACATTGCATGATTTTTTAAGAATTTATTTGCAAATTATGGTGTAAAATAAGTATTTGGTCACCTACAAACAAGCAAGATTTCTGGCTCTCACAGACCTGTAACTTCTTCTTTAAGAGGCTCCTCTGTCCTCCACTCATTACCTGTAGTAATGGCTCCTGTTTGACATTGTTATCAGTATAAAAGATACCTGTCCACAACCTCAAACAGTCACACTCCAAACTCCACTATGGTGAAGACCAAAGAGCTGTGGAAGGACACCAGAAACAAAATTGTAGACCTGCACCAGGCTGGGAAGACTGAATCTGCAATAGGCAAGCAGCTTGGTGTGAAGAAATCAACTGTGGGAGCAATAATTAGAAAATGGAAGACATACAAGACCACTGATAATCTCCCTCGATCAGGGGCTCCACGCAAGATCTCACCCCGTGGGGTCAAAATGATCACAAGAACGGTGAGCAAAAATCCCAGAACCACACGGGGGGACCTAGTGAATGACCTGCAGAAAGCTGGGACTAACGTAACAAAGGCTACCGTCAGTAACACACTACGCCACCATGGACTCAGATTCTGCAGTGTCAGACGTGTCCCCCTGCTTAAGCCAATACATATCCGGGCCTGTCTCAAGTTTGCTAGAGAGCATTTGGACGTTCCAGAAGAGTATTGGGAGAATGTCATATGGTCAGATGAAACCAAAGTAGAACTGTTTGGTAGAAACACAACTCGTCGTGTTTAGAGGAGAGTGAATGCTGAGTTGCATCCAAGGAACACCATACCTACTGTGAAGCATGGGGGTGGCAACATCATGCTTTGGGGCTGTTTCTCTGCAAAGGGACCAGGACGACTAATCCGTGTACATGAAAGAATGAATGGGACCATGTATCGTGAGATTTTGAGTGCAAACCTCCTTCCATCAGCAAGGGAATTGAAGATGAAACGTGGCTGGGTCTTTCAGCATGACAATGATCCCAAGCACACCGCCAGGGCAACGAAGGAGTGGCTTCGTAAGAAGTATTTCAAGGTCCTGGAGTGACCTAGCCAGTCTCCAGATCTCAACCCCATAGAAAACCTTTGGAGGGAGTTGAAAGTCCGTGTTGCCCAGAGACAGCCCCAAAACATCACTGCTCTTGAGGAGATCCGCATGGAGGAATGGGCCAACATACCAGCAACAGTGTGTGCCAACCTTGTGAAGACTTACAGAAAACGTTTGACCTCTGTCATTGCCAACAAAGGATATATAACAAAGTATTGAGATGAACTTTTGATATTGACCAAATACTTATTTTTCACCATAATTTGCAAATAAATTCTTTAAAAATCAGACAATGTGATTTTCTGGATTTGTTTTCTCATTTTGTCTCTCATAGTTGAGGTCTACCTATGATGTCAATTACAGGCCGGCCTCATCTTTTTAAGTGGGAGAACTTGCACAATTGGTGGCTGACTAAATACTTTTTTTTCCCCACTGTAACTGGCCGTTATTTCTTCTGACTTCCAATAAACATGTTCACATCACATCTGGAGGCTACATTTGGTTTATACATGACTAACACATCTATACACCCGACAGAGGCTAAGAAAATGTCCTTTCGGCCGTTACGTATCAGTAGATCTTTTTTTTCGTACATTTCATGTTTTGCTTTATTAAACCCAATAGCAACATAACCCACTGTATGCCTATACAGGGGGTACATCATCGCCTACAGTCTGATGAATACAGCAGATTATCCTCCCCACATGTACCTCTTATGTATGGCAGACTCTTCTGGCAGTGGGTTATCTTACTTTGGCTTGAGTGTGTTGGAATCCAATGTCCTTCTCATATCTGCAATCAGGAGAAAGTTGGGTGGTCTCCATACACGTTAGTTGATTGGCCAATACCACCAAAATCTGCCAAGTTATGTCTAATGTGCATGAGCACCTTAAGAGTTGTTTGCAGATGGTGTATTTGAATAAACTGAAGATAAGCAACTGGTTTATTGCTTTTTCTCAAGTCATGTTGTTGATAGTTTTTGTCTCTCTGCCAAAAGTATGGGATGGTGTTTATCCTTCGACTCAAAGACACGGATATGTTGTCATAAAAACAAATACTACAAAAGTGGAGGAACCCAAGAAGGTCAAAAGTTACTGTAAGATGGAGTTTTTTTTTTAAGTCACAGGTTTGTTGATGAAATTGCTATTTTTTCTGCTACCATTGTTGATAATGGGTGTGTCCCCCAGGCCTTAAGACTTTAAATAAATACGTTTTTGGAGAAAGTCAGTTTGTACAAGATGATATATAGTAGAGCGAGAAATGAAGAGATTAAAGAGAATGATTCATGTATTTAATTTTAGTTTAAGTAATTAAAAATAAGATTGAAATACAAAGCAAAACCATCATGCTGTAAGTTTTGTTGGGGAAAATGCATGTAGCCAAAGATTAGGAAATGGCTCTGCTCATATGTCCAGTTTATACAGCAAAGCTGAGCTGCAGAACCACAGGTCAACTGTTGCTATTCTAGTGGCCAGTGGGAAAACCACAGTATTTTACATAAAATATGTATAAAAACTTACAATAATATAATTAGAACAGCAAGCTACTTTCATCTTTTGACACAGTAGGAGAAATTTATGAAGTTTGGCTTTCCCTATGCTAGTCTTAATGCTTTCCCCTGCTGACTTAATATGCAATTGATTTATTATGCGCACCTGACATTTTAGTAATTGTAGCGCATCTTACACACTAGTATTAAAAGGAGTCTCTCGCCGGAACCCAGCACTGCTGATAGTCAGGCCCCACATTGTGGAAAAGCTGTTTTTTTGGCGCCAAAGCCAGGAGTGGATTGAGCAAAAGGGTGACGCATAAGTACTTCCTATATTTTCCATTCCCTCTGTAGCCTCCCCCAGGTTTGTCTCAAAAAAAAAAAAAAAAAAAAAAAAGCAGCTTTTCCACAATGTGGGGCCCTAGCCTAAGAGATGTTATGTATTTTACAAGATATATAAGGTTGTGGAGCTATATTGGTACTTGTACCTGTTCCTTTTGGGGCACGTGACAACTCATAATACTGTATACTGAACCAAATTGAAAACTCAGCCTTGTATGTATGTGTTTTTATGAATTCCATGATGTCATTTGTTCATTGTTGTGTCCCATTAGATTTTTTTTTTTGTCAGAATACATTTACATATGCATTGGATTTCTGAGCCATCATATCACAGATGTAGCATATAAAGTCTTTTTTTTTAATCAATTACAACAAAATGGAAAACAAAAAAAACTATGTTCCTATTCAAGAGATTAGAAAATATTTATTAACAAATAGTCACAGTACATGTAAAATATGCATCCATCAAATGTGTCCAAAGACTCTTAAAATCAAAAGGGCTAAAGAGCCACTGCTTTAAGGGAATATTAAAAACATGAACAAAAAAAAAAAATCATTTTATGTATCTACTTGAAGACTACACTTTTTACAAATAGGAACATTACATAAAAAAAATTATATACAGTTATGCACAGGAAAAATTCTGAACTCTTATGCATAATGACATGTAAAGATAAAAATCTGTAGCAAAGTTTCTCAAATTTTTCTAAACATTCATTGTTCAGTTTCTGTAGCTCACATATACTGATTTTAATTTTCACTGCTTACGATTAAAAAAAAACACGCACACAAACTACAAGCCTGCACTTAAAAAATGAGATTTTATTAAAAAAAAAAAATAAAAAAATAAAAATAAAAATAATGCTTATTTATCCAAGAAACCATGCCACCCTTGTTTTATTTCAAACAAATAGTTCTGAGCTGCAATACCAGACAAGGCCCAGTGAACAACAGTGGCACTGTTTCCAGAAAAAATAAAGGCATTTTTTCTAATCTCACACAAACTCTTGAAGGTGCAAACAACATTTTATATTCTGAAACAGTGAGTATCCCAAGTACTTTTCTACAAATTTAATACTCCAATGGTTTCTTAATTCGCAGAATTAACTAAAAATCAGTATGAGAGTTACTTTGCACTACCTGTTCAATGGGAAACAACCAACTAGATAACTGATGTGCTCTTAAAGTGAACCTGTCACGGGATTTCTGCCATCTTATAGGAGAGCAAGATAGGATACAGGGATACATGCAGAACTCTCAGATATATACAGATGTAGCAGCGTTAAACCAAACTTCTGCAATTGGTTAAATTGGTGCACTAAAGACACCAAAAACCAAATGAAAAGTCATCGAAAGGAGTTTTTCCAATGACTTTTCATTGGCTTTTGTAGTCTTCTATGGTAAGATATCACACTGCAGTAGTTTGGGTTAACTCTGCTACATGCGTAGGTTCATTGATTTGAAGCAGGATTCTGACATAAAAGCAGAGTGCTGACAACCCAACCATCAAACATGTATTAGCTAACTGTCCAGTGTGCATGTGAAGATTGGAAGAAATCGGTGTGTTCTGAACAAGTGTTTGGTTACCTTACTAGATGAAAGGACAGTTCTGCTTCCCCTAGCTACACACAGTGATAGCCTTCTGTTTAAACACTAGGACTACATGTACACGAGTGCGCGCATGTGCTGGGTCTGTGGTTGAATAGAGTAGATGGCACATGGATGAGATCAGTGTGCTGCCTGAGCCTCCACGAACCCATTCACTTTCTTCAGTGAGCCTGGGCTGCAAAATGGACAGGTATAGAACCTGCCCTGAGTTTTCCCTGGGCTATTGGGCCCCATACACAAGCCCGTGATAATACACGAGCGGTGTGTATATTGACTATTACAATATAATGGGTCGGTATGATGTGCAAAAAAAAAAAAAAAAAAAAAAAAAAAGGCTATCATAATGACAATGCAAAAAGGTTGTGTGCAAAGAGCCTAATACAGGAAAAGCGTGAGTGTGTGGGGTAAGCAGGACTCTTACATTCTCTTCTAAGACTCCTAACATGGTTTACTCAAAATCCTACATCATATCTTATAGCCTATATATCACAGAGCTCAGCTTCTCTCCACCTATCTTATCCTGCTTTCAGGCAGCAAAAGTAACCCAACAGGTTACCTTTAAAAAAAAGCAAGATGGCTGTAATAGAGTATCTCTATGGAGTACAAGAGTTTGTTAACATGGCTGTATCTCCTTCCTATTTAATTTTAGACATACTGTACAAGAATATGATGATATGTGAATAATAAATCATTGATATTTTATAGGTACAAAAAAAAAAAGGTAAAAAGAACAAGACACATAACTGCAGATTCTGTAAAAAATTTTTATCCAAAATTTTCATGGGTTTCCCATACTATTGGCACCAAGAATATTAGAATCAAGCATTCTTGGTATCAACAATGTTCTTTAGGAGTGGATATAGTATATAAAAGATTAGGCTGTATAACAATACAATAACTTGAAACAAATAATTTTCACACACACTTTTTTTTTTTTTTTTTTTTACAGTCAGGTAAGTATTTATAAAAACCACACACACACACAAAATAGAACACACCTTAAGGCTAAGGCCCCACGTTGCAGAAACGCAGCTTTTTTTATTGCAGATTTTGCTGCGGTTTTTGAGCCAAAGCCAAGAAGGGCTACAGAAGGAATGGAGAATATATAGGAAGCTCTTCTACTTCTACCTTCTGCTAAATCCACTCCTGGCTTTGGCTCAAAAAAAACAACAACAAAAAAAACGCTGCAAAATCTGCAACAAAAATAAGCTGCGTTTCCGCAAGGTAGGGCCACAGCCTAAAGCGGTTTTCCTGGACTATTATATTGATGGTCTATCCTTAGGATCCAACACCTGGGACCCCTGCCGATAATTTGTTTATCCCACTTCCTCTTCTCAGGCCAGTGATATCACGCCAATTGGTTCATTGGTCACATGACCATGCCACAGCTCAGTCCCATTCAGAAGAATGGAGTGAGCTGCAACACCAAGAACAGCCACTATATAATTTACAGTGACATGCTTGGTACATAGCGAAGAAGCCACAGCAGTCAATATCAAAGTTCCTAAAAAAACCTTGAATTTTTCAATATGTCCGAAAACTGGCTCAAAGGAAAGGGGGGGGGGGGGTTAAAGGTGGCTATCAGGTCAGGCCAAGAACTAGTCTATTCATCAAGACAAGTCCTACTGATGACCAGATACGCTCATTACTGTCTTAAGATTCTCCAACATGTTCATGAACTCTTTGCAATTCACAGGTGCCCCTTTCTTATGGGAACAGGAAGATTCAGACCCTCACAGTATCAACAGCATTTAGAGATCCAGACGACCACTAGATGCCCATGGACAGAGGTGGTCTTTAAAAAAAATGTAAGGACAAGCATTTACAATAAGAACGGAAATGAGGCGGCCACCTTTAAACTCCTTATATTATAGGCTGACGTACGTCTTAAAACCTTGAGAGGGAGGGGGAAATCAAATAAGGGGGAGAAAAAAAAACAACAAAAAAACAACAACAAAAAAACAAACAAACACATGATATACATCCATCTTTTAGATAAACATGAAAACACGACCACAATGACCAAGCAGTTGCCAGTGACCTCTTCTGAAAGTCTGACAGCAGGACAGTTCTGTTTCCTGATCTTGGAATCCCGGTGCTTTTATTTGCTCCGGTCGTAGTCGGCGACCATTCGTTTGATGTGGTTCAGTTTAACTTTGAGCTCCTTGCAACGTTTCCTCTTGTTCTTGTAATCAGAAGACTGAATAAAAGAGAACATTTTCAGAAGCACAAACATTACAATACCTCAACAACAATACAAAGTAGTAAATCCAATATACAAATCAATAAAGCAAGACAAGCTTGCCTTGTACACCCGCCAGTATCTGCAACAATAGCAAAGCTCCATGTCACTTCATCTCAGGTCAGATGTGTCCTGCTGTATAGAAACACTTACAATAATAGCTATCCATATGGTTGTCAGTAAAGAAAGAGTGACAGAGTCTTCCTAATGCACCTACCACTGCATTCTCATGATCATGGAGACCTCCACTAACTGGATACTGGTGGCATATGTCACTACCGGGTGTCTTTAATGACCCTTCAAGGCAGACAACCCCTTTTTTATGCCTTATAAGAACATATGAAAGTAATAAGAGGGAAGGAGGAGGTCCCCTGCTCGGGACCACTCTATGATACTGTTCTGTTAGATGTTCCCAACAGCAGGAGACTAATCGTGCATCAATATATAAATAAATTATATACAAACATTTTTTTTTTTTAACATTACAGATACATATGATATAATTATATATAATGTGCAAAATTTTAGGCATGTGTAGAAAAAATGCTTCTTCAAGAAAAATCTTTGACTATTTGGTGTGACCACCCTTTGCCTTTACAGCAGCATCAAACCTTCTAAGTACACTTGCAGACAGTTTTTGAATGAACTCAGCAGGGAGGTTGTTCCAAACATCTACATCTTCTGTGGATGTAGACTTGCTCCAATACTTCTGTCTCTTCATGTAATCCCAGATAGACTGGATGATGTTGAGATCAGGGCCCTGTGGGGGCCGTATCATCACTACCAGGACTCCTCCTCCAAAGGGCGGTCACACCAAATATTGATGCGATTTCTATTAAATTTTTGTTCCTTCACTTTATTTTTGTCAATTCACAATATATGTCTATTGTTGAAAGCATTCTTACTTTGCAGCATTTTTTTCCACAGTACAGTAGAATTATACATATATTTTATATATAATATATCTCAAGCATCTTATAGCTGTGACATCACAAGGTGCACTATAAAGCTATAAAACATACTTACCGATTTAATATCCTTTAAGCGATTGTATTCATCAGCAACGGCCTGGAAAGAAAAAAAAAAAAAAAAATTAGATGAAACATCAGTACTAAAGTGCTCATAGCTTTATACCTGCAAGTACCTACATTAACAATACTACTAAAACCACTGCAGTAGAGGTTATATAGAGTAGAGTAGACATGTAATTAGAGGTTCCCAACTCTTCCTCATAGATGGGGTGCCTGAGCAGAAGTCTTCCTCCTTTGTAATATCCACATATAGGAACAGGGCATATAATACAAGGCTGAGGCCCCGCGTTGCAGAAACGCAGCTTTTTTTGTTGCAGATTTTGCTGTGTTTTTTTGCCCCAAGGCCAGGAGTGGATTGAGCAGAAGGGAGAGATATAAGTACATCCTATATATTTCCCATTCCTTTTATATTCATTCTTGGCTTTGGCTCAAAAAATGCAGCACAATCTGCAACATAAAAAGCTGCATTTCCACAACGAGGGGCCTCAGCCTAAAAGGGTTTCAAATAACCCATTAGTACTTCATATATTAGACTATACCTAACTGTAAGACTGAAAACAAAGAAAGCACAGTGCAGTTACATGAACCGGTTCATAAGAAGGGTCACCACAGGCTTACCCTGGAAAAAACAGATCTCCTGGATATTCCAGATCAAAATAGCATTTGAAACCATTCCTCTTGGTAAATCTGGTTATTTTTGCACACACTGTTTTTCATTACTGGATTACTCTCCAAAACTTATTTTGTTTTTCACAGGATGGTTAAAGAGGACCTTTCATGTCCTCAGGCACATGCGGTTTTATATACCTCTAGAAAACCGACACTGCGCTGCGAATTCAGCGAACTGTCGGCTTTCCCATTATGTGCCCCTGGGCTGGAGATATCGGTGCCATTAGTTTAGGCACCGATCTCTGCCCACTGTCAGAAGGGTGTTCCTGACAGTCTAGCTGGGCTGTGAGAAACGCCTCCCCTGACAGTACTCGTCCATAGCCCTGTACTGTCAGAAGGGGCGTTCCTTACTGCCCAGTAATGACGCTGAGCCTTGAGGAACGCCTCTCACCCCCAGCCCCCCCGAATTCAGCGCACCGTCGGCTTTCTAGTAGTATATAAAACCGCATGTGCATGAGGACACGAAAGGTCCTCTTTAATGCAGATGGCATCAGATCTGGAGACATTTTCCATAGAAAAAAAAATTCACATGCTTTAATGGAATTCCAAAGGGGAACCTTCAGAGAAATGGAGCGTCACCATAATCACACATACTACACGGACTGTAAGGGAAAGAGTCCAGGAGAAAGGGCACAAATTTAAAAGTAACCTTTTCCCATCGACATCCATTATAAACTGACCTTGTATGACTGGCTTCCTTCTGGGTGTTCATCCAGCTCTTGATCCAGTTGATCCATGGATTTTGAGACCTCTTCCAGCTCGGCTTGTAACCTCTTGTACTCCTGCAAATCAGCATCAAACTCTCGCTTGTAGTCTTGTCTCTGGTGGTCTGAAGTGATGGGAGGGTATTCACTGTATAAAGAGAGACAAGATTATTTGCCAAAGCTGAACACAGAGTAAAACTGACCATAAAATTGCTGGCCAAACTGGTTCTAATTTGTCTTGCACTGCAATGTTAATCTTACAATGATGGCTCAGGATCCTCTGTGTCCTACTGGGTCAGTAAGAGCGGTCACCAGCATGGACAGCGATCGTTCTATGCTGCATAGAATCAGCTGAGAAAGTTATATATAAAATGGTTTTGCCTGTTCCCGCACAATAATTGTCTTTATACCTTGTACATATATAGTCAGACAGAAACAACATATACATATATTATACATTATATATGTATAATGGTCAGACTAGACACGCATTTCTTTTTCTGCCCCAGAATAGTCAGGTAAATGGTGGATTACGGAGATTTTATATTCTCTATTGAATTTACCTGTCCCAATAATCATAGTCATCCAATTCTTCACCAGACTCTCCTCCTGTTGTGTAGTCCGTGTCATAGTCATTGGGAGATCTCCTGGGTCTACCTGGCCTTTTACTGCGTGGTGCTTTCTTGCTTGCTTCAGAGCTGCTGCTGTATACATTTGGTGAAAAGCCAGATTCATTTTTCACTGGGTATTCCTCATCTACAATGCTGATGGGACAAATGTATATATAACATATTATAGAAGTGAACTTCACTGTGGAAAATATACGGCACATACGTCCTATAACGTATGAGAATAACAGTAGTGTGAAAGTGGCCTAACAATATATTGTTAGTAAATAAATTATTGCACCAGCATACAATGTAGAGATAATACTCACGGGTGTGATCTGAAGCTGTGTTCGGAATAAGCTTGAAGACCATTCACACTTCTGTGCTCCATAACAGATCCATTGACTTTCTCGTTGTATTCTGACATGGCTGGTACCTGCTCAGGATTTACTGAAACGTTTTTCACCTGTTGTCAAAGGGAATGAGTAAGTAAAGAAAAGAATAAAGGTCAAGGACACCAAAATCATTTAAAGGGATTCTATCATTAAAAAAACAAAACAAACAAAAAACACGATTTTAAAACTATAAGCATGTAGGAATAGCCTTTAGAAAGGCTATTCATCTCTCACCTTTATTTTGCAGGTCCGCGCTGCGATTTTCAAATTATTCGTCTTTTCTTCTTTATGCTAATTATGCTCAGAGATCACAGCGTTGTCATCGAATCCAGCCCCGCCTCTACGGAGTACTGAGGCGCAGTACGCTCGTGTGAAAGACCACCGCAAAATGGCCGACAGATCAAGCGCAGTAGTTCAGTACGCCATAGATCTACAAGAGACCACCGCAAAATGGCCGAAGAGGAGGGGATACACACAGGATGCGTCAGGAAGACAAGACAGAGGTGGGGCTGGATTCAATGACGACGCTGTGCTCTCTGAGCATAATTAGCATAAAGAAGAAAAGACAAATAATTTGAAAATGGCGGCGCGGACCTGCAAAATAAAGGTAAAAGATGAAAAGCCTTTCTAAAGGCTATTCCTACGTGCTTTTAGATTTAAAACTTTTTTTTAATGATAGAATCCCTTTAGCAGTGATAACATTTTACATCTCAGATATTTATGGAATATCCACAGCATATGCCATATGTCTTATAGATGTGGGCCGCATCTCTGGAACCTGCACCTATATAGAGCATGTGGGGCGGCCATTTTTGGAACTCCCATAGAAATGAATTTAGAAAGTATGCATGGGGACTACAAAACGGGGGTTCCCTGATGCTGAGGTAGGTGTAGGGCCCACATTTATAAGACATTTATGGCATATACACATATTTTGGAGATGAGAAAACCCTTTAAGCCTACTCTATAGAGTCTCTGTCTGGATTTAATAAGTTTTACAGAATTTTTCTTAAGGTTTTATAATCCAGTAAACTGTTGCTGAATTTAGAGGAATTTTACTACAGTAAATAAAGACTACTGAACCCGTAAAGAGAAATAATACAGATTTCTACAGTAGTGACTGTACAGACTAGGATTACATTGCAGATTTACAAAGTACACAATAGATGCAGCTGTGAACACAGACTTTGTATTTCTGCACACAAAGGCCAAATGAAACTAGTTTCAGCAGCCCCATGTAATAAAACGCCCGACTGGAGCAAAAACAGAAGGAAAAGGAGCAAAAGCTCAACAATGGCATACAGACATAACAGCAATGTCGTAACAAAAACCGCTATGGCTTCTAGTAAAGGGCCAAGATCATATACTATGCAAACCATTGACACCGGCTGGCACAGAAAAACTGCAAAAGTAAAAAGGACACATTACAAACCCTTCAATATAAAACGTGGAGACCCTTGGATATCACCTGAACCTTCTTGTTCAGTTAACTTAAAATTATCCACAAAGCCCTAAGGGAGCGGCTTCATTTTCACAAGTATCCCAAAGAGTAAGCACACTTGAATTTTGCCCCTCATTGTTTTAATAGGAATCTATGCCATAGTGCACACACTCCAGAATTGTTTCAACATCGGCATTCAGAAAATTCTGGACACCAGTTAGCTCTATCCCGTTTTATGGGGCTACTCAGCCTGTGACCTGTGTCAGCCTCAGGTTTTTAAATCAGCAGCTGATTTTTCGTTTTGCGGAATCAGTCATGTGAACATGCCCTTAGAGCCTCTGGTAAGAAAGTTAATCGTACTTGTTATTACTTAACATGATATCATTTTGATTTATTATTATTTGGCAACAGTATCTAAGCAAAAACGCAAGTGTATCTGAAGATTTCTGAAAACATCTTCCTATACTTGGCAACAGACAACAAACAAACTACTGAGGAGTTTCTCTTCCTGCCCGCTGCTGCATTCTTTAGACGTATTGAATACATTTTAATTTACGCAGCAGAAATTACTGGAACTTAATACTTTACAACACCTTAAAAAAAGTGGACCTAGGTCCTCTACTTAAGCACCTACAGTTCAGCCGGGTACAGACATAATCTGAGCAAAACTAAAAATTAATTTGGCCTGCAGTATGACAGACCCTCCCCCCTTCCAATCCCATCACAGCATTATTAGATTTAGACTTTTGGTCCCTGCATGAAGAGGATAAATTTATTTTGTTGCTACAACACAGTTTTGTAGCAGTTTTTAATCCTGGACTAATCCAAAAGGTTAAGGTCTGCAGAAGACAAGGCCAAAAAAAGGCCTGCAGAAAACAAAAGCAAAAAAAAAAAAAAAAAAAAACTACAAAAAAAGAAAAATGAAGCAAAAATACATTGGAAAACACTGTAGAAAAACACACTTGTACATGAGTTTAATAGTAGTTTACCATTTTCTACAGTGTCTATGCAATGAAATAACACTGCTTTTTTCTCACCCTATATAAATCAAAGTGGGAAAAAAAAACAAAAAAACAAAAAAAACACACCCACATTAAAACAACCTTTTTTGTTGTTGCAGGGACTGTAAAATATATATATTTTTATATATATATATATATATATATTATATATACACACATACATACACACACACACACAGTACAAACGAAAAGTTTGGACACACCTTCTCATTCCAAAAGTTTTCTGTATTTTCATGACTATAAAAATTGTAGATTCACACTGAAGGCATCAAAACTATGAATTAACAAGTGGAATTATATACTTAACAAAAAAGTGTGAAACAACTGAAAATATGTCTTATATTCTAGGTTCTTCAAAGTAGCCACCTTTTGCTTTGATTACTGCTTTGCACACTCTTGGCATTCTCTTGATGAGCTTCAAGAGGTAGTCACCTGAAATGGTTTTCACTTCACAGTTGTGCCCTGTCAGGTTTAATAAGTGGGATTTCTTGCCTTATAAATGGTGTTGGGACCATCAGTTGTGTTGTTCAGAAGTCAGGTGGATACACAGCTGATAGTCCTACTGAATGGAGTGTTAGAATTTGTATTATGGCAAGAAAAAAGCAGCTAAGTAAAGAAAAACGAGTGGCCATCATTACTTTAAGAAATGAAGGTCAGTCAGTCTGAAAAACTGGGAAAACTTTGAATGTGTCCCCAAGTGCAGTGAACAAAACCATCAAGTGCTACAAAGAAACTGGCTCACATGAGGACCGCCCCAGGAAAGGGGGAATGTGTTAATTCATAGTTTTGATGCCTTCAGTGTGAATCTACAATTTTTATAGTCATGAAAATACAGAAAACTCTTGGAATGAGAACGTGTGTCCAAACCTTTGGTCTGTACTGTATATATATATATATATATATATATATATATATATATTTTATATAGCACCAAAAAGTAGTTCAAAAAATATACTTGTTCCAAAAGTGGAGTTGAATATTTATCATCGCTGCCTAGTGTCCACTATGGTGAGAGACTTCCACTAAACAGCAATGCTAACAGAGTGTCCATGTTGATACAAGGGGGATTCACATCTCGTGCAGCTGATAAGATGACTTGATCTTGGTCAGTTGTGCCAATGTACAACACTTGTATTGTGGTTTATCTTTTCCTGCATTCAAACTGGCAATTACCTGTAGGAAATTCTAACACCTAATGTAAACTGTTTGTATGGGGATGGAGGAGCTCAGCCCCACTAATGTAACTTGGTTTTCAGTTTTTTTTTTTCCTTTTTTGTAACTGGGGCTTTGTTAAAAAGAACGAAAAAAAAAAAAAAATAGAATTTTTTTACCAATTGCTTAACAAGTCTCAGATTTAGGACCAAATGGTTCCTGATGGAAGTGTTTAAGACAAAAAGCAGCACACCGAGACAAAGCTGTAGTCTTCCACATGAAGCCAGAACAAACAAGCTGACAATGTAATGAAACTCCCAGACCCCGCCCAGAAACTGCAGCCTCTCATTACAAGCAGTTCTCTGTCATGAGACATCACGTTACATCACCAAGACGGAGCGGCTCAAACACGCTTATTTGCTAGCACATCTCTATATGAGGAATGTTCACCTATGCCCCGGGATATGCACACTGTATACCTGCACACAGATCTAGGACTGCCACCATAGTCCAAAGACCTGTAGCCGCAGAAACCCCTCCCTCTTGTATAAACATGTAATGTAACCATCCAGTCTAATAGAAGGTGACAATTGCTCTGTGTTCGCTTCTGTAAACCATGCAGACCAGCACGTTTACATAGTGAACTGATAAGTCACATACATGACTAACAGTACTGTAATAGTCACCGCTTAGTATGGGATCACATGCCATCTATTAAAAGAAATGGGCGATCAAATGATACACGGAAGGGTTGATGTGCTGTGGATCTCTAAAGGGACTTCTAGGAAGAGCAAGAATGAATTACAAAGAAAGCATCTCTTGAGGGAATAAGAATGTAAGAGTGGCTGTCCTACAGAATAAAGAGGAACATTAAAGGGGTTGTCCAGTCTTAGATTACATCATCCAGGTTCTTTGATGCAATAATTAGGAGTGGGGGGGGGGGGGGTTCAGGCCAATTCCGACCCTGAGTCACAAAATTGTAACAGCACCCGGATCACTCGGCCTTCTCCCTCCTCTCCTGTTTTCACAGGTTGTTACCAGACTGTAGGAGAGAAGTGAAGAGAAGAAGAGGAAGAGTGAACTGGGGTCAGAACCAGCCTGGAATATCCAGGTACAGAATCAAAAATACCCTGGAGGAAGTACGTAAAATAAGACTCCTGGGCAACCCTTTTAATAATTTTTACCATTACTTTGAGAGGTGAGTCACATTTAACAAAAAAAATAAATAAATTAGCCTATTTTCAATCAGTGGGGCTCACTGCTAGGAAAAGTACTGTGAGTAAGCAGCACAGCTCCTGGCATGTAAACAGTTCCCGGGAGCTGCACATTCCGGTAAACAGCTGATCTGCAGAGGGCCCTGCACTGACTAGTCTATGTACCGATTTTGGCTGCCCTATTTGAGAGCAGGATATTATAGGGCAGCAGAAGTCCGGCTCTGTAATATATGGGCTACACTGACTTTTTGTAGCACTAGAGATTGATTTTGTAGATAACTGACCTGTGTAACTGTACAGACACCCAACTAACTGTCCAAATGCTCAATTGTCCAGTGTTTGGATCATTTATGTAAGTATAACAATCACTATTTTTGTGGCACATCATCCCATGTAAGCAGGGCAGAGATTTGTTCCTCCCCATGCAGTAGCGATGAACTGCAGCATGTAAATCCAGAAGACAAAGTGTGATGATTCTGCTTAAATATGGCTATAACTCAGAGATGTATTTTGATCTCTGGGTATAGTATCTCCCTTCTTACCTGCATTTGTTCATAATGTGCGCAGCTATAAGCCTAGGTGTATATTGGCAGTAGTAGCAACACTGGAACAATAGGGCTTTGTATCCATCCCAGCAGGGCTCCATTGTATTCCTACACAGCCCTGAGTGATCAAACAAAAACATGCATTGTCCAGCCTGCACTGATAGATCAGACCTGGTTGATAACATTGTATCATTCCACTTGGTCTCAGCTCTATACAAAAAAATCTGGACTTGAGTGCATTATTCAATCAGACTTGCCGCCGATGACCTCATTCTGGGAGGTGGCATAAAGGGTATAAAAGATGAGGTAAGAGGCAATGGGAGGAGACTGTGCTGAGACTACAGAGTTTTTACTGAGAGACTGTGATGAGAGCATGCAGGCTGGAATATACTGTGATGCCACATGCTAGGTATTAATGCCACATGCCAAGAAGCCTCCACTGGGTTATTCACACATACCAGAGCATGTGTGAGTGTTGGATTATAGAGCCACATCAAGGAGATACGTGGTAAAGTAACAATTTCACCTTTATTCCCTTTTATTTTAAGTACTGTATATTGTAACTAGTAACTGTTAATGCTTGCATATATCTACATATCTGTTCTGAACTGCATGTGATAGATGTTAATACCGACCCATTTAGGGGTTAATAAATATATAAAATTTAGAAAGCTTGTCTTGTATTTATCTTGTGAACCCGGCACTCACTGGCGGTGAGTGTGGTTTTATATGAAAGAAGATTCAGGTGTGGGCCAACGCGGATTTGGCGCACTGAGAATCTTTCACACAAAGATCGAGGACAGACATTCCCGAAGAACACCCATTCCCGCCTTAAAAGGGGATGTCCAGTTTCAGCAAATAAACGTTACTGTTTGTATGCTGAAAAGTTATATCATTTTCCAATATACTTTCTGCATCAATTCTTCACGTTTTCTAGATCTCTGCTTGCTCTCATTCCTCGTTCACTTCCAGAGGATAAAAATCAGTCCAAGGACACAAAGGTGTACTGCTTGTTACAAGGCAGATGGTCTTATTACTATGCTGTGACTGTAACGGGCTGTGCACCTGTGTGTCCACCTCATGACCACAGACTGTCCATCACATGAGCATGGACTGATTTTTATTCACTGGAAGTAAACTGTAAATCCCAGCAAGCAGAGGAATTTATACAAAAAGCGTATTGGAATATTGTAGAATTTATTATATGAACAATAACATTTATTTGCCAAATCTGGACAACCCCTTTAAGTAAAACCAGATAAAATCTAACACTAAATGTTGACACAAAGTAAGGCTACCAAACAGGTAATAGATTCAATATTTAAAAAAAAAAAAGGTAATACACAGCATAGACAAGGTTCGGTCTGTGCTGATAAAATGTGCAGCCTTTTTATGGTTTGGGGACAAACATACAGCCATACATCCGTAAATACATACAGCCATTATGTTTTGCTCTTTACTCTGTATCCTGCTTTGCCTCCCTTGTCTTGTATAGGAACTGATGCTGTAGGAACGCTCTGCATGGTGTCTTGCTCTGTCTTTTAGGTTCTCAGCACTGTAGTAATGTATGTTCCTACAGTGCTGGCTCCCAGAATGGACACAGGAGGCTCAAAGACACAGCAGAACACCATGTCTCATAGTGTAAGTGCTGGGTTGGTCTAATACAGTGGATTGTCCAACATTTGCATGTATTGAAGTCCCTTTAGAAATCACTTGTATATTCTATACAGTCTTAGGTAAGACTCCATAAACTGTTAGCAAAATACTAATCCAACAGAAACCTTTTGTACTTTGTCACAATTTCTGTGCAATTCTTGCAAAAATTATGCAATGTGTGAATATGCCCTAAAGGAATTTCACTTTCATGTGTATTAGAGAAGCACTCTCTATAGAAACCAATCTGGATTCAGAAACAGGGAACTTTTGCTAGCAACATCAATAACCAGTCGTCAGACCACATGCTGTTGAAAGACTGGTATAACTGGCATCTTTATTGGGCAACCACAAGGACCTCAATAGTCCATCCAGCATTGCCATTACTAAATAATTCTTATAACACTCACAACTCTAACGTTAACTTAAAGGGAATTTCTATTGATTTATTAAAACCAGATTGTGAAGAATATCGCCTCGCCCAGCCGCCTGGCACGCCTGCAATCAAACTTCTTTCTTAACCTCCCACTCACACACCGTGAGTAGACCGGGTCATAGGATAAAAATGAAAAGAGCGATATAAATTTTATATGTTTAATAACCCAAGTGGGTCGGTATGAATTAATAGCATATACAGAAATATACAATATTAATACGATCAAGCATAAACATACAAGCAAAGGTGCGATGATACAATACACAAAAATAAACAGGGGAATTAAAAGATAGAGAAAATACCGGCATAGGCTCGTAGTCCGTTTCTCTAGGCCACAGCAGAGTTTTGGGCCTAGGGCGCAAGCTTAAGCAAGTTGCATAAAACAATCCTTCTACATGCTGTCCAGAACTAGGCCCTCAAAGCATTCCTCAGTAGGGCAAGCTCTCTCCTCTTCTCCCAGATCAGAGCTCCTTACTGCCTCTTTGCTGAATGACCCCAGAATCCAGGTCTGCCCACAGCATATGGCTAGTGCTCCACCCACCCCTTGCACCCAGGCAGCCCCCCTTCTCCCACCTTTGCAGAACCCTCGGAGAGAAGGGTGAAGTTAAGGCTTGCTATCCCCCATCCCATCTGGCCAGGGATAATAAAAGTGCCTGGCTATAGCAAGCCATCTCCAATGAACACACATAAAACCAGTGAAGCGTATCGTCCAGCAATGTGGACTCAACTAAAGCACCGCATTCCAAGTGGGGGAAGGACTGACCTAAGCAAGTAAAACACACTTCCAAGAAAGATATAAAACTGAGGGTCGGTTCATCACACAGATAGTGACATATATCACCTTTTTCAAATAGTTTTAAAATTTTATTTGTAGATTTTTTTATTGTATTTTCTATACATAATTATGGGCGGTACCATCTTGCTCAAGCTCCTCCTTTGCTCTGTTAGCATTTAGTGATATGTTTTACAGCAGGCTCATGGCTATAAGCAGCAATAGTCTGGAGCCAAAATAACTGAGGTCATTGGGAGAGTTATCTAGACATGTTCTGTGAATTATCTTTTGCCAGTAGTGGATGTAACGATTGGTAAGTGGTGTTATCCATAGAGGTGTTTTCTTCTGTCTGATGTAAAAGAGGTGACTGCTCAGCCCCCTACTGGTCCTGCCCTTGTAGCCCATGTCAGGGACGTCCGCAGTCTGGGGTTCCTCACTGCCACGCTCACTAACACAATGGATGCCATCCAGTCGGACTGCGTCCACCATGGCCTCTGATCTCCCTCCCCCCCCTTCCCTCTCCTTTTGTGATCCCCACAACTCTTTGCCTGTTGTATTTTATGTCCTGTTCGTCCCCATCTCTTTACAGCACTGGCAAGGGTCAGTCTATTAGAGTAAAAAATTACAGGATCTAGTACTTTTTTCCATATAGATAGTGACATGAAAATTTTAAAATAAAAAAGATTCTTAAAAATAGGTTTACATAAATGGCTATTCCTAGTTTTTATGTTAAAGTGAAACGTAGAGGCAGCTAGAAAACCAAGACTGTTGTGTTCTTACCCATTCCTCCACGTTTGCATCTCCCTGTTCCATAGTTGGATTTTTCTTCCATAAAATGTTTCCCTTCCCATATTTGCTGATCTTCCTTCTTGTTTTCACAGCAAAGAATATGATAATGGCAAACGCAATAACTATCAGGAATCCCAGGACAATGGCAATAGCCTAGAAAGAGAAAGCTTATTTTAGATTTTTGGTTTGTTGTTGCCCCCCACTTTTAAAACATTTACAGTCATAAGTCATACAGTACATGATATATACCACCTGCGGCCTTTTGTGTTGTGGCCCGTCAGCAGGGCCACATCTGCCATGAGACGAGTCCCTGAGGGGGTGTCACTGGCACAGAAAGCTGTACTACTGTCTGTCCCCAAGCCACGGCCTGTAAATCTACACCAGTGCCACCCACAGACCCCATAGTGTTAGGGGCACATCTACATTTATACAGTCACAGAATTACTAACGGCCTTTGCAAGACAACCATAAGGTTACTATACACAAACCACATGTAATAAAGAGAAATGTGACTAAAGAATATTACTTGAAGATGACCTCTCATGTCTTCTGACATTGGCGGTATTATATACCACTAGAAAGCTGACTGTTAGTTTTGCCGATATGCGCCCTGGTGCGTGGGTAGGATGGTCAGGGCCATCTAGTTGGTTGTCGGCGAGTGGGTATCCAACCACCTGACACTAATGGTTCAAAACCATTAGATTAGTAGAAGGCGATTGCTAACCAATGAGGTCATTTAAAGGGGTTCTTCACACTGTTGCCATGCAGCACAAGAGTCTTAAGCGTAAAAAGGGTTGTCCAGTTTCAGCAAATAAATGTTATTGTTCGTATAATGGAAAATTGTAGAAATTTTCATTATACAATATACTTTCTTTAAATCCAACCAAAGGCAAAACCTACATTGAATTGTAGATTTTCATTTTTGTATTGATTTCCTTTGATTTTACAACCCCATTGATAGATGTGCCCCGACACTGTACATAGACTACCCTGTACACAACTAGGGGGGCACTGGATGTAAATACAGGGAACTGCCATACAACAGATAAAACTGAATCCCCATTTACAGCACATAAATAGTCATGTCTGAAGATTCAGTCACTCAGTCCGTAAGTACATGGATGTGGAATTAGACAGAGAAGATCCTGGAATTGCAGAACAATTGCAAGACCAGCAGTATCCTTATTCACTCACCCGCTATACAGTACATACACAATATTCAGAAAGGTGTTAAAAGAAATAGAAAACTACACAAAAGAACATATCCTTTGCAATAGTATAAAGCAAACTATATAGTATAGTATATATAATATTCTAAATAATTTAGCATGCACTTTGCATACTGGTTATAAGTTGGCACCATGGTGAATAATGTGGAATATGAGGCACAGATTCTTACCTCTTGTGGCTCCACAACACAGTAATGGTAGAGATACTGATTCACAAACACCCCAGTAGTTACAGGGGCATAAAACTGGTTGCATATGGATAAAATCTGGTTGTAGAAGGCTGATCCAGAGGCTTGAGCGACAGGATTCACTCCCATGATATAGACAATTGTAGCAATGAAGACCAATCCCGCCATGATTCCGCTAACAATAACGATAATCAGGTAGAACCTTCTAGTGGTGGAGGTTTGTGACCTTGTTACAGTCATTACAAAAATGACCATACCGCATATAAAGCAAAATGCAGCCATGGCAAGAATGAATCCTTTGGCAGCACGGGGATCAGTGTAATTTCCTCCATAAGCAAATCCAAGGCCCATCGAAGATCCTCCAAAACCATAGCCATTGTATCCACCACCATAACCAGAATACCCTCCCATGCCATATCCCATAGACTGTCCAGTGATATCTAAGTCCCAGGGTAATGTGGAGGCTACACATGCAAAGATTCCCACACACATGACAACAATGAGGATGGCCATTATCTTGATGATTCCTGGTGGAGAGCTCCATTTGTAGAAGTGCTGGATTTCATCCTCTGGATAGTAGGAGTATGCAGGCTGGGAGGGTATCTTCCCTCCGTACATGTCTTGACTGGGAGCATAAATAGATGGTTTGCTGCAACAAAGTGAACATTGGGTTATCTTTGGTTGGTGGCAAACTCATTGAATTATTAATATTGATACCTGAAGTATATTGCTTCGTTTTATGAAGAGATTGCACAACCTTTATTCTTTTCTACTACTATTGTTAAGGGGAACCTGACATGTCGATTTGGGACATTAAACCTTACAAACTACAGGTCTTTATGGACTGGTGGTTTATCGTCCCACATAGCCCTGTTGTAACCTAATACTTACCCAGCATCTGTACTCCCAGTGCATGCGCAGTTCACCTTGGTGTCAGGCCCGAGGTCCAGTACATGCACAGTGAAGTTGAAGTGTACTTCCCAGGCGCCTGAAGCACTAGAGAGGAGGCTGCCGAGACTCTTCACTAGGCAAGTATGAAAGTTTTTTTTTTTTTTCATGAAGATGCAGACAGAATTACAACAGGGCTATTTAGGACACTAAAGACCTGTGGGTGGTTTAGTGACCCAAGTCAACCTGACAGGTTTAAAGTGAATCTGAGAGCAGGATAAAATAGGAGGAGAAAAGCTGAGCTCTGCAATATATATGTTTATAAGGTTTGGAGTAGGATTTCTCAGTAAAAAGCAGAGTAAATCCCAACAGGACTCCTAGGAGAGACAAGGAGAGTCCCAATTACTCAAACAATACAGAAAACTTGACAGTTTTCCCTTTATCAGTGGGTGTTTAGACAGGACTGTCAGTCATCCAGTATGGGTGGGTTTATCAGGACTCTCTGTCTCTCATAAGAGTCCTGTCAGGATTTTCTCCAAATCTTCTAAACCTATAGATCACAGAGCTCAGCTTCTCTTCCTCTATCATAGAAATCTATAGATCAGCTTCTCACTGTCTATCATATAAACCTATATATCATAGAGCTCAGCTTTTCTTCCTTTATCATATATTGCTTTCAGATCGTACAGCAGAAATCACTTGATGGGTTCGCTTTAAGAAAAAGTGTTAATTTTGATCATAATGGAGGCCCTACATGCTGGACTCATGTGGTGACAGCTGCAGAAAACCTCTACGTCAATTCCTCTTTGAACCTGCGCAGCTTAATAAATAAGTCATTTGTGGACCATAAAACATTTTGTTCTCCGCTGCACCGGTGGTTGACAAATGAAACAAAAGGATTGCTGAAAGAAACCTTAGACTGCAGTAAGATGAGAAGGAACCAGTCTCTGTGTATCCTTTATCTTGTTGAGGACTACTAAATCTACAAACTACAAGGTAAAAAGACCTGATAATATCAAGGCACATCTATGTATGTCTTTATACATTCCTAGAGGCTCCCAGGGCTGGACCTATGCAAGATAAGTAGACCCATTAAAAAACCGTGCAAATTAATTTGCCCCCGCCCAAATCGAATGGCTGCTAGCAGAGAACAATAGGTCATATAGTACAGACTGTATGGACGCTGAATATAAGTTTATGGCTGCAAAAATAGTATTTCACTGCAATTTAACATTTAATAAAAAAAAACGCATATAAAGTTATTTGTAACAGATCACAGAATGCCGGACACATATCTGAGACACCCAAACACAATAAAGTGATAATGGCTTGTTTCCAGACTTAAGTGTCATAGGTTAAGATACCATACAATACCCAGGGCACTGCACACCCCTGACCTAACATGTCCTAGGATGGAGAACATGTACTGTACACTGCCACTATCTTATCACTTATTTATCGCACAATAGGCCGTTTCCCAGATTAAGTTTACATTACTTATCAAATGTTTACTTGGTAAAGCAGCTAAGTACTGTAGATAAGTAAGTAAGTAAGTACGTACTACTCATCTGGTCGATAAGGTGGCGGACTTTCAAATGGCCTGGACGACATTTCGGAAAGCAGTGAGGGCGGCCAGAGAAGGAACCTGAGTGTTAGGAAAAAAACAGAAACATTAGTAAATGAAACAAACAGGTTATATTGAAGCAAAGGCTTAGTCATTATATGTGGAAGTAATCTAAAATCCCAAAATATCTAAGGATAAAGAAATATATAAATCATTCATTTTTCATTTGTGGTCAACTGTGTGTCTAGAACCAGTATGGCACAGATAGAGCTGAAAGTTACAAAACCACTGCAATTTTAATTTTTTTTTTTTTCTTTGCATTTTGAGCTATTTCATTCGTTGCATATAGTGGTTTTCGAAACCTGTGCATTTTATGGTCTACACAAGGAATTTTTTTTGAATTTTTGAAGCCTAGTCAGTAATGGGAAGAAATAATTTTCATAACTAGTGTGATAAGATTGCATAAAAATAATATATATATTTTAAAAAAAGAAAAACAAATATCAGGCAGCACTCCAGAGGGGAGAAAAAAAAAAGGGTACTTTGTTGAACCAGACTTGCAACGTTTTAGCCCATTTGCATGACCCTTTCTCAAATTCACGCAAATGAGGTTAAATATTTTGGCTATGGACTGGCACCAAACACTTGTATATAAATAATAATAATAATAATAATAATAATAATCTATTGGTTTCGCTGTGCTGTAAGTGGAGACCTTTTCACTGATCCCTCCCATGAACGTATTGGGTACCCAATATTGATTGAACTAAACCCACAGTATATTGCCCTCAGAATTTTGCAACACATCCCTCAATTACGTAAGAGGCCGAAGAGAAACGTAGGATTATCTGACCAGGATCTGAAGGTCTAATGACATATTTTGTTCAGCATATGGACAACAATGGACTTACTATATAGAGATTCATTGCAGCGTACTATTTAGAAACAAAGCACCTCCCAAACCAGTCAAAAGTCTAACAATTGTCGTGAGCACACAGCACCACTATTGTTCCAAGTAATAAGTATAAGCTCCTTGTGACTTGGAAATTACTACTGTACCTCTCCAAAATTAGACTGTACATTCAGACAGATTCCGGTGGGAACAATAAGCCAGTTTAATCTTCTAAATTAAGTAAATTTCATGAGGTTTACCAACCAAAAACATTAGAAATGATAGGCTTTCAAATGAAAAACATGTTTAGAAGGTTTGGCCATCACCGAACACAAAGATATTTGCACCAGGCTATGAACAAAAGGTAAAACAACAACAAAAAGAGCCACCAGAATATAATAATCATAGCAATATAAACCTCTATCTATAGCAAATAGTCATAACATTACAACATACATAGCAATAAGAAACTTTAATACATTGTATTAAAGAAAAATGATCCTTTCCCCTTTCATCAGTCTTCTTCAGTGTAGTTTTGCATATGACTTTTTTATTTTGAGAAATGCTGCAGTTTTTAGTGTAGCTTTTTAGCCAAAGATAGAAGTAGATGCAAGAGGAGGGAGAATGCAAGGTCTTCCTATATATTTCCATCCTTTTAAACACTCTTCTGGTTTTGTTTTGTTTTTAAAAACTGACTGAAAAACAATCACAAAAACTGTGGCATTTATATATATAAAAAGAAAAAAAAAAATGCTGTGTATGTGTAACTACCCTGACTGCTCACTGAAGAGGAGAAGGGACGATCAGCCTCACAGACAAGAGTTTCACTTAAGAACTATAATAACTATATAGTTTCACTTATAGAAGTCTATGGAGAGGGGAGGAACTGCTACTGGAAGAGAGGGAGAGCAAATATCAGACTAAGGCTACATACACACGAACAAATTTCAGTCATGAAACTCGGTCCGTGTTCTCCAGATTTACTGGCCTGACCTTTATGTCGTGGAAGAGTGAAGTAATCAGGCGATACCTTTTAGAGGCTAACTGAGTAGATTTGATCAAAAAGGTATCGCCTGATTATTTCACTCTTCCACTACTTTCAATGGCTAACACGGTACAACATTATACTACTATGACCTACTATGTTTCATGGGTGAAACTCAGTCGTGTGAATCTAGGGTAAGTGAACAGTTAAAGTGGAAAGCAGCCAGAGTAAGGAGTTTACACGGCACCTTTACCTGTATGAGAACTGCTACTAAATGAGAATATCTGCGTTACGAGTGGGACATTTCTACTGTGCCAGTAAACCAATACTGCATGCAGTTCTTCCATAAAACAAGTGTCATGTATAACCAGCCTTACAAGGTTTCTTAGATTTGCTTGTACTAGTTGTCTGATAATTGGAGGTACGCTTTAAAACCACCTGCCTAATTTTGTGTTGGTCTTCGTGTCGCCAAAACAGCTTTCACCTCTTGAGGCATGGACTCCACTAGGGAGTGTCCTGTGGATATCAACCCCGCCCACAGATAGATAGGTTAGGGTCACCTGAATCAAATAGTTTTTTTAGTGACTCAGGGCCTCCGCTACAGGGATATCATGCAAAGTCCTTTGGAGCAATTACAGCATTGCCTACATTTGCTAAATGCGACCAAATCCTAAAGGGGTCTTCTGGGCTTTATCGATTGATGGCCTACACTTACACACTAATCTGAAACATTGCTACTATGGCTGGAATACAACAGGCAGGTGTTGAACATTTGGCTTAATCCTCTTCGTGGTCAACGCTTAGACAAAAGATCTATAAATAGTTTGATAGAGAAGCAAATGAAGGCAGCACATGTGACATTCTTCTGCTCTATTTTGCTAAAGGAACACACCAAGTATCCTGCTGTGATCACCCAGCCAAGCCTGTAAAGAGCTATGCGAGTATTATACTCGGAGGAAGAAGGAGAGGCCTCCTTGTAGGGAGTTTCCTGACATCAAATGTTTTCCTGAGCCAACATTCAGGCTGACATTGTTTCATGAACGTTAACCACTTTAGCTAACGAGAGGCAAAAAAAATTAATTTTATAGCAGTTTTTTTTTTTTTTAATGATAGTATATTTGTAAAGGATGTACCATGCGGGATTAGTCAAGCAGCACACAGTGATAAGTCCACGTGTCCTCCATACACGACCATGAGATCAAGGCGATTACCAACCAAAGGAATTTCTGTATTTGGCTGCCAACTATGGAATGTTACATGGACAGCTTTGTAAGATTGTAAGAGTCTAAATACATAGAAAGACTCTCACGGTAGTTTTCATTAGAGACTCTGTAGGCTTGAAACAGAACAAGTAGATACATGTGACCTGTAAACCTTCCCGGGGCCATAAAATCTCATATTTTCAAGCTGTCAACAGTTTCGACAGTGCGAGTTTATTCTGGGCGTTTTGTCGCAATGGGACATGGAGTTCAAGGTTCAATTTTGGCAGTCTGAGCCGCCGTATATTGTGAAATCAGAGGAACAACAAGAATTATCTTTGAAAACCAATGTCATAAAGATGTGTTCACATTTGTACTGCTTACTGCCGTTGTCTGTTCTGTTCTATATAAGGAAAGCACCAGATCTATTGTATGGCACCCTACAGACCCCACTGAGTCTTATAGGGTATGTCGGGTTACCTTAATGTAATGTTACTGAACAAAACAGAATAGCATGCAGTCAACCATCTAATGTTTATTGGGGTTTCCTGACTCTCCCCCAAAACAATTGTGGAGAGGAAACAATAGAGGAGAAAAGCTGCAGTGGAGCAGCTGGATTTCAGCATAGTCAATCCTTAGGTCTCCCCCTCTAATAGCACGGTAGCTCAGTGGTTAGCACTGGGTTCGATTCCTGCCAAGGACAAAATCTGCAAGGAGTTTGTATGTTCTCCCCGTGTTTGTGTGGGTTTCCTCCGGGTACTCCGGTTTCCTCCCACACTCCAAAGACATACTGCTAGGGAATGTAGATTGTGAGCCCTATATGGGACAGTGACTGACAATGTCTGTAGAGCGCTGCAGAATATGATGGCACTATACAAGTAAGAATAAATAAAATAAGAGTCTCATATGTCTTCTGCCACCCTCACAAGACAACCACTGTCACTGAAACATGTCTAAAGTTCATTGGGAGGGGTCTGCACCCTCATGAAGGGGGCTCCTGCAAAGCTGCACCTCTTTGTATCTCCTAATCGCAGCAATAAAAATAATACACAAGGACAAAACCCGGAAGAAAAACACACCATGTAAATTTAGCCTAAGGGCTTATTCACACATCCATTTAATATGGACATGTGATGTCATTGTTAATCACGCACAACATGCAATCCTGCTCATTTTCAGGTTGTATACTGTCTGTTGTTGATCTGTCTTTGGGGTCCATGAAAAATGGACAGTATCCATGTGCTGCTGTCCATGATTTTTACAGACCTATAGACTTGGATGTCAATGATCCGCACAAACTGAAATAAAGTCTCTCCAGCCTTTTCCCACAGAAGCCTTTGTGTTCCCAATAAAATCAAAGGGTCTGAACGGACAGCAATGGATCAGTTTTTTTTTTTTTTTTTTTTTAACATTGATGTCTATGTAAACAGATGGCCATACGTTTGCATCCATTAAACAGATGTAAAAAATGTGATCTGAATAGCGTTTTTGGCTACCCGGCGGACGGGTCCCCAAGTGGACCTTAAGAACGGAAACCCAAACAAATGTGTGAACCTAGCGTCAGATTGTCAAAAACTAGATGACCCAAACAAGACATCATTCTAGATTAGAGGTTATAGTAAAATAACTAAAATTCCATGCAAGAGTGGACAAAAGGAACTGGAAGTCCCGGCTACCACCATGTATATAGTATATGGGCTAATTCTTATACTTTCGCTCCATGCTAGCCCTCTTCACATACACAGGCGATCAAACAGAGCTACAGCTCAACTGGACAACCCCTTCTCAAAATTCAGTTGACCCATCATCTGCCAAACAAACAGTGATCCTAAAACATGGGCGGTACAATGTACTCAGCTTTCCTCTCTGGATATTAGGACCCTTTCAGATGGCAGGACCATCCGAGTTTAACGTCTGTAGTGTGGTCAGACTGCACACAGCCCCAATGAACTGAATGGGGCCATAAAAACTGAGAGCATATCTTATTCTGGACTGTTTTCCCAAACCAGAACATTTGAACGTGCACTACAAGGAGCCACAAATTATAAAAAAAAAAAAAGTAAATAAAAAAATGGCCTCCTGAATGTAACGTTAGAGGAGGGGCCCTAAATGGATAACTCCCTAACCTTATAATATACATATGACATAATATCACATTTGAACAAAGCAGTCAGCAACATACTAGACATAATGCCATAGAGCCAGGGGCGTAGTTATAGGGGGTGCAGATTTAGTAATCACTACTAGGCCCTAGAGCCTCACGGGGCCAAAAGGCTTCTCTACAACATAACAAGACACCATTATTATAGACAGCACATGGTAAGAGCAGGCCCTGTTAAATACTTTGCATTGGGGCCTAACAACTTTATGTTACGCCTTTACATTCCCCACCATCACTGTCACATGAAGGGACCCCTAAAAAAATATTTCCACTCCCGAGGACCATCTTCCATTCCTACCACAAAGCAGCATGGTCTAGGGGTGGTAATACAGCCTGAGATACATCATCAATGTTATCCCTTCACCTACCCAATGTCTGTGACATGAGATATTTGTAGAAATCCCAACACATTTTGGCTGTACTATAATAAACTGATATGTGGTGCGTATATTTAATCCACACCATGTCCACCTCTGAGGGGTTCTTGCCTTCCTCTGGATCAACACTGTAGGATTATAGGTTGAACTTATTTCAATCTTATTAAGCGGGTTGTGCTATCTGAGCGAGTTATCCCATACACATAGGGTCGGGGGTTAATGTACAGATGGGTGGGGGTCTCAGCAGTTGGACCCCACTGAGCTACAAGCTAACCCCTATCCTATCATTCTGAATGCCAAATATGGCTGATGTAAAGTGCTTGGCTATGTCGGGCACTCCTATTGATGTGAACGGAGTGTTGCTCAAGATGCCCAACCAACACTCCATTTATAATAGGGGGAAAAAAAAACCACCCCCATTCTCCTGATCGGTGGGGTCTCAGCGGCCAGACCCCGCTCATCTGCAAGTTACTCCCTATCCTATGGATAAGGAATAACTTGCTTAGATGGAAGTACCCCGTTAGCTATATCTATGGCAAAATCTGCATGTAACACACATATGCATCAAGATCTGCAACTGACTTTTTTCCATCCCATGTAGAGTTACCCTTTAGGTTACGTACATGACACATGAAAACAATGGAGAATGTGTCCTGACAACTGAGGACAGAGCTGACCATGTATACTGAGAGCTACAGAACATCAAAATCAGAATCTGCTTGGATAAAGAATTGTAGCAAGTTCCATAGAATATTGTATTAGGCCAAGTTCACACAAAGCAGCTTTGTTGCCGAAATTTCTGTGAAGGTCTCATACACACACGTAGAACAGAGTACCTCAGAGGCAAAAGGAGCGCCTGTGAGTCCATGATACAAACTCAGGGGAACGCCTTGGACCACCACATAGGGTCCCCAAGACAGACCCCTTTTACCCATCATAACATCTACATAGTAAGTTCACATCTGCGTCAGAGTCTCCGTCACAGTGTCCACCTGAAATCGGCAGACGCACAACTTTTTTGGCCGCTGATCTCAGTTGGAAAACAAAGGACACCCGACAGACTTGTTATAGTCAATGTGGTCCATTGGATTCTGTATGTATCCAACAGACAAGAACAACGGACAGCCTGGCGCAGATGTGAACTTACGCTAAGTTCACACTAGCATACGGTTAACGTCTGGAAAGTCTATCTGCTTAAAAAGCAGTTACCCACGGACCCCACTATACCCGGACTATAATGGGGTCCGCCAGGTTTCCGCCCAAAATCTCATGTAGGACTTTTCTCTCCACATATTATAAGCAGAAAGGGAAGACGGAATCCCCGAATGGTTACCCAACGCAGATGTGACCACAGCCTTATTATGTGAAGCTATCAACAATAACCTAACACAAGGCACGCTATATATAAAAAAAAACCACAGACACATATCACAGACCTTCAGTACGTGTTCACACTTGTACAGTTACAATTAATTGCTGTATTTATGCCTCTAGTCAGCAGTACAGCAAGCAACAAACAAAGGAGCTATGGGCTCGCTCCCAAAGGAAATGTCTCCTTGGCTGGGATAAGTTCCCGGCTTTAACTAGATATTTGCTAAGGAATTATGGACTGAAAAATGTAGCCATGTGAACAAGGGCTTAAACAGGTGCATCTACTGTGAATATAAAGGGGCCCTGTACAAGGTAGCAAAACTGATCTGGGCTTAAAGTGCGATAAACACTCTGATCTCTCTCCGATCCTGCTTTATAATTATAATCATCTCACCTAGTTGAATGCTGGTGCTTGTAGTTCCACAACAAATGCAAAGTCACAATCACGTCTTCACTATGGATGAGCAGATATCAGGCACAACAGACTGAGGTGAGGAGACTTCTCAGCCGAGCTCGGTGAAACTTTCCACAATGGTGTCAGAGCCGCGTCTTGTAGCAGTCCTGGCACAGCAGGGACTACAGAAGGCTGACAATAGGGCCGGCCTGACTGCCTGCTCTCCGAGCCTCTCCCCTCCCCCAGCACCCCCCGGGGAGCCAGGCGTGGCCGGAGCGTTACACACCTGAAACTCTCAGGAACAGGTTTGGCCGCAGCAGCGCCTGCACTCTCGGCACCGACCGGTTTCTTGTCCGTGTACTTCCTGCTCTGTGTGACTGGAGCCCTATGAGCTGCTTGTGAGGAACATGAGAGGTGACAGCACAGAGCTATAGGTGAGGGCAGGTAAAGGAGGACTCAGCAGAAAGTCCTATCCATGCCAGCAGGTGGTGGTTTGTGAAAGGAATGTGCGCCATATTGCTGAATACATGTCACTGTTCACACCTGTCCTCCAATCGCTTCAAAGAAAAACCACAAGTTTGTTGTCGCTTTTTCTTTTTTGTTGCAAGTTATACAGAAAAACAGGGTATGCCGTTGTGTGTGTATAGCACCATATTTATTATGCACAAACTGCAGTTCAGTAATGTACACACCGAGTAGTTTTGCACTATATATATATATATATATATATATATATATATATATAAATTTTTTTAATTTATTTTTTGTTGCAGCATCCCAAAGGTCACTTGTCTTTTTTTCCCTCCCCATAGCTGTATGTCCTTTGTCACTTTATCCCTAGGCTCACACTATTGCTGGCTCTTCGTTGTTTGGGTCCATCGGGGAACAGAAGAGCGGAGAGGCGGACCGCTAAAACAGCGGTTACACAAAGAGCCGGCGGACGCCATTGACTATAATGAGGTCCATCGTATAATACTGAAACCGGCAGAGGGAACAGTCCTCCATACAGGACTCTTTCCTCTGCCAATTTTTCCCAAACACTGCAACAGGGTCAGATGTGAACGTAAAGTTACGTATAGAATATAGGTTTCTATTATAACGTGTTGGTTTTTGTTAACTCTTTCTGGGTGGGATAAAAATTTCAATTGTTTATTTTACAGGATCATATTTGTACCATGTGAAATAAATAACATTACTGCAATACATGTTTTATATAGTTTGTTTTGATAATTTTGCACAGTAAAAACACTAAAAAAAAAAAAAAAGTTCTCTTATTTGATAGATTGGTTACATGGAATGATGTGAATAAAAACTTGTGATTTTGTATGGGGCCATGTTCTGTCTGTTAAAAACCGCTATATATATTTGCATAGTTAAACTATATCTTTGCTAGATAAAGTCTCCAGTTTGGGGGTTGAGATGTCATCAAATTCTGGGTGAATAAAATACCCTCACATGTTGTTTACACTATTTGGAGTGTTGTCTGCTACATATATGTAAACACACACTATATAATATATATATATACACATACACACACATACATACATATACACACACATATCTGTATCTCAAATGTATCCTGTACGGACAAAAGTATTGGTTTCCATCCCTTAAATCTTTGAATCCAGGTGTTTTAGAGGGGTTTTCCTGTTTCAGACAAATGTTATTGTTCGCATAATGAAAAGATATACAATTTTCCAATATACTTTCTGTATCAGTTCCTCATAGTTTTCTAGATCTCTGCTTGCTGTCATTTATTCTTTACTCACAGTGAATAAAAATCAGTCCATGTTCATGTGATGGACACACAGGTGCAAGGATCGTTACAATCACAGCACAGTAATTAGACATCTGGCTGGTAACGAGCTGTGTACCCCAACGGAACCAAACAACTGAGAGGTGATGCTAGTGTGAATGTAGCATAAAGAATGACAGCAAGCAGAGATCTAGAAAACTATGAGGAATTGATACAGAAAGTACAATGAAACCTCCCCAGAAGACCACTCCTTCACACAGATTTTACTTCCATAAGCAGACCACCTCCTTAGTCAACCAAAGACCACTTTTTCGAGCAAATGTTCCAGCAGGAGCCCCATTGTAGGGACCACGCATTTGACTTACATAGACTGTCAAGAGTTAAGCCTCATGCATACAACCATATGCACAGTCAGTGTGCTAGCTGTGTTTTTCATGGCTAGCACACTGACCCATTCATTTCTACGGCCCCATTCACACAACTGTGTATTTTCAGGGTCCAGTGTATAGGGCATCTGTGTGTCGTCCAGTCACGGGACTGTGTGTGTGTTGCCTAATATGGCTGCAGCTCTGTGCTGTGCCACGTCGCTGGACTGCAACAAATGAGAGCGAGAGATCAAGGAAGAAATGTCACCAGCATCACACCGGAGAAGAGCAATCGGCCACTGAGGTGCCCAGCATACATGCCAACAGAAGAACCAATTTTTTCACAAAAGGAAGAGGTTTTATGTATACCCCACACCAAAATGTGCATTCTTGGGATCTTCTCAGGTGGGCTTTATAGTTCCAATTTTTGGCCTATTAAATGTAATATAGTATTGTTAAGTTTAGCAGTGATGGGGAAATGTAAAGGGAGCCATTTTGGGGTATAGGAATGAGAGAGGGTGACATACTAGAAAACAGGAATGTTAACTTTAAAGGGGTATTCCCATGAACATAATCATATCTATATTTGTAGATAATTAAAAGTTAAACATTTTTGCTAATATAAGTAGGTAAACATTTTGCAGAGTTTTAAAGATTTTCTCTAACAATCTTAGTGGTGACAGTCTGTTGTCTTGATCGGTTGCCAATGGATACGACCACAAGTGTAGAAACTTTCTATGGTCTGGGACTTGTCAGGAACCCAGCCATGATTTTCTTATTGTAGCTGGGTTATCAGGCAGGGACACTACATGTACCAGAAGATATCCCAGCTACAATAAGGATATCATGGCTGATTTTCTTACCTTAGCAAGGTCCTGCATTCATGGTCGTATCCACTGGCAACCGATCTAGACAACAGCTTGTGACCACAAGATATTTAGAGAAAATCTTTAAAACTCTGCAAAATGTTTAATTACTTATAGTTGCAAAAATGTTTAACTTTTTATTATCTACAAATTTTAAAATGCTTATGTTCGTGGGAATACCCACGAATGAAGTAGAGGGGTCAATGTCTCTAAGCAGTGGGGGAGGGGGCGACGTGCCATTACACTGTGTGTGGGGGGGGCATTAAGGAGCAGTATACTGTGGGCGGGGGCACTAATTGGACATTACTGCCTCCTCACAGTATGCTCCTTAGTATTACACACACACACAGTATAATTTACCATTAGTGCCCCCACAAATAATCAACAGCGGCCGAGAACCACATTCATCTCCTGACCACTGGTCCTCATGCCCTGATATGTTACACTAGTGGCAGCTAGGATCAGCAATCGTACCTGCTGCCTGTACAAGAGCACTCACATTTGAAGGCAGCCGAGATGATTACCGATCCCTGCTGCCACTAGTGTAAGGTATCAGAGCTTGGGGAATGTTTCTCCCGGCTGCTGTCAAAGGGCCAGGAGGCAAGGGTCCAGGTTTGGACCAGGGTCTGCCAGTTCACTACCCCTGGTCTAGAATATATTGGCTGTGGTCTGCCAGGTAGTTTATCCTCTGCCCTGCCCTGGTCTGACAGATCGGTGTAGGGCAAAGAGGGAAAGCTGTGCAAGACACATGCACAACTCTCTGATAGATAGATTGATCACCCCGCGAACTTTTAACTATAAAAATGCTGGGACTTTTCAGCAAAGTTTTTCCTTGCTAAAAGTGCATCTTATAGTTCAAAAATACAGTATTTATCTCAATTTAGTAAAAAAATAAATAAAATCAGTGTGACGCTTTTGAGGCCTCCACAGTGAGGGAAAGTGTTTTGTCGAATTGAGGGTTATTTTAAATTATAAGTAAGCAAAATAAATAAATGTGTTTATAATAATAATATTTTTTTTGTGAAGTCAAGAGCCAGGGGTTTGGAGTTGGGGAAAGCAGTTACCAACTCTGATTTGAAAAAAAAATATTTTTAATATAATTATTAATGTTGTATAATTTATGAAACATGTTTATAAGTGGGTTTTTTTTTTCATTTTTTTAATACTATCTTTTTTTTGTCCCCCTTAGGGGACTTTAACTTGCAATCCTCTGATTGCTTTTATAATGCATTGCACTACCTATGTAGCTCAATGTATTATACTGCTTGTCACTTTCTGACAGGCAGTTTATTAGGCTGTGCCTTTGGAATGGCTTAATAGGATTATACATTAGGCCTTCATTAGGTCCCCAGCTGACATGCAAAGGCATTGGACTTCTGTGATCCTGTTTGCAGGGGATCTGATACCTATAGGAGGAAGCCCCTTCCTCCAAAACCCCTTAAAATGCGTAACCCTATTGACAGAGGCATCTAAAGGGTTAAACACTTGTGATCGCCAGTTTGCCGATCCCAGACGTTAAAGGGGTTTTCTGGGCAAAAAAAAAAAAATATATATATATATATATATTTTTAAAGGTCTGTTAGTGCTAGTAATGGGTTAATAAGTACACCCATATACCTTTAGCAGTGCTTTGAGTGATTTCTGGGAGCTCCTGGCATCCTCTGCATTTGTTTACATGGTGTAGCTTCCACACTAGCTCCCTCTCACTCAGCCCCCCTCACTCCGTTACACCCCCCTCCCTGTCTCCCTAGCTAATCTATCCCGCCCACTACTAGCCCCCCCCAATCGCATCATACTTACCTATCTTCCTCTCTGGGAGACAGCTCCTCAATACGTGAGAGCCCGAGACTGTGTGTCAGGTACCGTGATCTGTAATACGGGGGCACCTCAGGGTACGGTTCTCGCCCCTTTCCTCTTCACACTGTAGACTGCAGATTTTAGGTGCAACCTCCAGCTGCTACCTACAGAAGTATTCTGATGACTCTGCAATAGTGGGTCTCATCACAGATGATGATGACAGGGAGTACAGAGAACTGAACCAGGATTTTGTGGACTGGTGCCACCGGAACCACCTGAAGATTAACGAGGGGAAGACCAAGGAGATGGTGGTGGACTTCCGCAAAGGCAGATGCCCTCCAAATCCAGTGGACATCCTGGGGACGGGCATCGAGATTGTGAACACCTATAAGTACCTGGGTTTGCTCCTTAATAATAAGCTGGACTGGGCAGATCATATGGAGTCCCTGTACAGGAAGGGCCACAGCAGGCTCTACCTGCTTAGGAAACTGAGAGCCTTTGGAATCCGGGGGGCACTTCTTAGAACTTTCTTCAACTCGGTAGTGGCATCATCCATCTTCTTTGGAGTGGCCTGCTGGGGGAGCAGTATATCAACCAGGGACAGAAATAAACTTGACAAGCTGATTAGAAGGGCCAGCTCTGTCCTGGGGAGCCCACTGGACCCAGTGCAGGTGGTGGGCGACAGAAGGATACTGTCCGTGGTGAGCTCCATGCAGAAGAAGAAGTCCCATCCCATGCATGAGACTGTGATCGCGCTGAGCAGTACTGTCAGTGTCGGTTAGGCTGTACAACCAACACCGACCTAAGCGGAGATCATTACACACAGAGAACTGAAATATCTCTCTGCCTGTTAAATCCCCCCCCCCCTCCTCTGCTACGTCCTATCTGTCTGTCTGCTATTAATGTAATGCCTCTCACCTTGGAACATTCCTGTACATGTTGTATTTGTATTTGTATCTGCTTATCTTTGCTGCTGTAACACACTGAATTTCCCCATTGTGGGACTATTAAAGGACTATTATTATTATTATTATTATTATTATTATTATTTCTCCTTCACTGTGTGTAGACTGGAGTTGCAGGCACCTGCAGACTGCGCAAGCACTTGCAGACAGGAAGAGGGGAGGAGCCATTCCCAGACAGGAAGGCATGTAAGTATTGGGGAGTGGGGAGAGTACTGGTGATGTTCCGTTTCGTAAGTGGTGAAATGGAATGTCACCGGATTATCAGAAAGTGTCCCTGGGGCAGTAATGTGACCGCCCCACGGATATGGGTAATTTTTTTAATAGAAGTAAATTAGAATTTAGGCAGGGGTTTAGTTTAGGGGTTAATTCCTAGTTTATCCCGGACAACCCCTTTAAGAGTAGGTGCCCAGCTGTTAGTACACAGCTAGGCACCAGCATCTGAGTGTGTGTGAGATCCCGCATCATTAAACCACAACTGATGTAGTAATTCAATTGCGGTGGAATAAGGCCCATTAGTGACCGATGTAGAAAGTCTATACACCGGTCACTAATGAGTTAAAGACCTGATTGACCAGGGATAGAAAACACAATTAAAGAAAAACAAGAAGTCTCAACTCGTCAGATAGGTGAGGGGTGGGAGTGAGAGGATGGGAGGGAGGGTAAAACATGCCAGTGTTTCCTAGGCACTCAGCAATGACTCCATAATATGGGATCTCAAATAGGAAGATCCCAGCTATCTCCCTGTTTAAATATTGGTATTGCAGAATATAGTTTTAATCTTCAATTGGGTCCTAGCAGGTAGCATGGCTATAAAGGATTCCCATACTCCAAACAATTTCTCCACTCTATTTTTCCTCAAAATGGATGCTTTTATTCAACCCATCTTGAACAAGTTCATCATTTTACTCAGAAATAATTGTCTTAATGGGGCATGGGGGAGGGGCGGTCCACTCCTCCAGAGTTGGCTTATGGACTGCTGCTGAGACCATGTGCAATAGTTTCCTATTCCACTAGCTACATTTGCATTTTTTCTGGTCAATCCATCCAAAGAAACCCCAGCGGGAATCAAATGGCACAAAGTCTGTCAGATGTGTTTTTGCGAATGTCTCCTGAAACACTGGATCGCCCCACAGGTCCAGAGACAGTGAGCCAAATGTGCTGTAGGTTCACATATAAATATAAAGTATACCCAGAACTCAAAGAATACATTCTATATGGAACTCATGTTTGATTGTCCCATAATTATTTCTTGTTTAACAGGGTTTCTTTTCCCGATTTGCCAAATTCTTCCCATACTTGGCTAATACGTTTATAACCTGGTGGGAGGAAATTCTTATATGTACACTTTAATGTATCGCAAAATCCAATGCACTCTCCTTTGTGAATTAATATAACTTTATTCTTATGTCATCAAAGAACGCCAGGCAATACAGATAAGGTGTCGAAAAGGGGCCAGTGCTACACAGGGCTTTATATACAGCGGCATAACTAGGAATGGCTGGGCCCCAAGGCGAACATTTGACATGGCCCCCCAGCAACCCCCCCAAGGACAAACCGCATTCCCAGCATACACTGTTATGCGCCATAGTGGCCCCTGCATACACTGTTATGCCCCATAGTGGCCCATGCACACAGGATTATGCCCCATAGTGGCCCCTACACAGAGTTATGCCCCATAGTGGCCCCTGTACACAGTATTATGCCCCATAGTGGCCCCTGCACACAGTATTATGCCCCATAGTGGCCCCTGCACATAGTATTATTCCTCATAGTGGCCCCTGTACACACTATTATGCCCCATAGTGGCCCCTGCACACAGTATTATGACCCCTAATGTCGCGGGCCCTGTGGCAGCCACTCCCGCTGCTACCCCGGTATTTACGCCACTGTTTGTATAGCCCCTTTTCTACACCTTATCTGAATCTCCTGGCTTTCTTTGATGTCATAATAATAAAGTATTAATTCACAAAAGAGAGTACATGATACATTATCATTGGCCTGTAGGTGTAGGCTCTCCATACTGCACCTTCCCATTTTTCAGGAGCGCTGATTCCATTTTTTTCTACTATATCTGCACATTATACAGTCATGGCCAAAAGTTTTGAGAATGATACAAATATTAATTTTTACAAAGTCTACTGCTTCAGTTTTTCTAATGGCAATTTGCATATACTCCAGAATGTTATAAAAAGTGATCAGCTTAACAGCAATTACTTGCAAAGTCAATATTTGCCTAGAAAATGAACTTTATCCCCCAAAACACATTTCAACATCATTGCAGCCCTGCCTTAAAAGGACCACCTAACATCGTTTCAGTGATTGCTCCATTAACACAGGTGTGGGTGTTGATGAGGACAGGGCTGGAGATCAATCTGTCATGATTAAGTAAGAATGACACCACTAGACACTTTAAAAGGAGGCTGGTGCTTGCCATCATTGTTTCTCTTCTGTTAACAATGGTTATCTCTAAAGAAACACATGCAGTCATCATTGCACTGCACAAAAATGGCCTAACTGGGAAGAGTATTGCAGCTAGAAAGATTGCACCTCAGTCAACAATCTATCGCATCATCAAGAACTTCAAGGAGAGAGGTTCCATTGGTGCCAAAAAGGCTCCAGGGCGCCCAAGAAAGACCAGCAATTGGCAGGACCGTCTCTTAAAAGTGTTTCAGCTGCGGGATCGGGCTACCAGCAGTGCAGAGCTTGCTGAGGAATGGCAGCAGGCAGGTGTGAGTGCATCTGCACGCTCTGTGAGGCGGAGACTCTTGGAGCAAGGCCTGGTCTCAAGGAGGGCAGCAAAGAAGCCATTTCTCTCCAGAAAAAACATCAGGGACAGACTGATATTCTGCAAAAGGTACAGGGAGTGGACTGCTGAGGACTGGGGTAAAGTCATTTTCTCTGATGAATCCCCTTTTCGATTGTTTGGAACATCTGGAAAACAGCTTATTCGGAGAAGAAGAGGTGAGCGCTACCACCAGTCTTGTCTCATGCCAACTGTAAAGCATCCTGAAACCATTCATGTGTGGGGTTGCTTCTCAGCCAAGGGAATCGGCTCTCTCACAGTCTTGCCTAAAAACACAGCCATGAATAAAGAATGGTACCAGAATGTCCTCCAAGAGCAACTTCTCCCAACCGTCCAAGAGCAGTTTGGCGCTCAACAATGCCTTTTCCAGCATGATGGAGCACCTTGCCATAAAGCAAAGGTGATAACTAAATGGCTCAGGGAACAAAACATAGAGATTTTGGGTCCATGGCCTGGAAACTCCCCAGATCTTAATCCCATTGAGAACTTGTGGTCAATCATCAAGAGACGGGTGGACAAACAAAAACCAACAAATTCAGACAAAATTAAAGCATTGATTCTGCAAGAATGGACTGCTATCAGTCAGGATTTGGTCCAGAAGTTGATTGAGAGCATGCCAGGGAGAATTGCAGAGGTCCTGAAGAAGAAGGGTCAACACTGCAAATATTGACTTGCTGCATTAACTCATTCTAACTGTCAATATAAGCTTCTGTTACTCATAATATGAATGCAATTCTATTTCTGTATGTGATAAAAACATCTGACAAACACACATAAAAACCAGAGGGCAGCAGATCATGTGAAAATATAATATTTGTGTCATTCTCAAAACTTTTGGCCATGACTGTACAGTCCATGCAAACTTAGTCTGTTCTAATATGGGCGCTACATAGATGATATTCTGATTATTTGGAGGGGTCATGTAGCATCCAGACCAGAAGTTACATTAAAAATGATTGTCAATCTTGTTTTTACTTACAGCCATGAAAGTACGTTTATTAGTACATCTAGATAATTTAGTATTCCTTGCAGAGACATTATCTTGCCTTTTGAGCTTGGCTTTGACCAGCAGTGCAATGGTGTGTACATTACTTATCAAAAGTATATTTATTTTGTAGCGATGTTTAGTATTTGACTTCCTCATAAAAAATAATAATACCAGCACCTTGCCGCTTCATGCTGACTATTGTGCATGTTGGGCATAATTCAAGCAGAATCAATAGTTTGTGCTAAAAAAATTTTTTTAAGTATTTTTCTCTCCCATTTACAGGATTTTTTATTTTTTTTTGTAGGCAACATAGTGTTGATGCCAGGGGCTGGTCTAGAATCTGTGATGTGGGGGTGGTGTCATATTGTCTTTTTATTTATTTTTATACTGTACATTGTGCCCCCCTCCCAATAAACAAAAAGGGCGGGAAGACATCTTAACTTTTTTTTGCTGACTTTCCCTATAACTGGGACTTATACATTAGCCCCAGTTACAGGAAGAATACAGCCTCCTATCACTTACTGCAGAGCTGATTTGGGACTTCTAGGACCCAGCTGCTCCTGTAGTTCCTGGACCCTGGGACCACTGGTCCAGAAGGGGAGCTACATCATGGTGGCTCCCATAGCTGTGTCCACAATGCACAATGAGCATATTCGACAGTGATCAGGAAGGCAGGGAGGGTAATAAACCGCCCCTTTCTTCTTCTCTGTACATAGACAATGGGCAATCAGCATCTAGTTTAAGAGTTTTTTGGAGACCACAATCCTTAGGATAGGCCGTCAATTGGTGGGTGCTCAGGTGAGAGCTACGACCTCTTTATTGTTTACTCTGGTCCTTTCACTTAGCAGTAATTTTTGTTTATTGCATGTTGAACCCCATTGGGAAGACCTCTCTAAAATAGGATGTAGAGACTGTCAGAGGACCAGGGAAGTGGACGGCTTCAGTATGGTGAGCATGGCTTTGTTATTTTATGCAATTCTAAGTGGTCTAAATTTTTCCTGGTTGAACAATCCCTATAAACAAGAAGTGAACATTCAATGTCCTGGCAGGTGCATGCTCAACTCACTTTTTTTTTTTTTAAAGTATCTCTAAAGTATGTGTAGATGCGTCCTCACTCCCCACTCACAGTGATGGCAGCCACAGTATGATCTTACAGGTAATACCTCAAAACTTTGCTGTCCTTGGTAGGTAAGGATTTGCTGCATGTGGATACAACCCACGACCATAGTTTTTATTCACCCATTCATTTCTATGGGCCCAGACACACGTCTGCAATTTTTGTGTCTGTGCCATATTCAAAGACCACAAATTATGAAGTGTGTCCTATTTTTGGCCACATTTGCGGCACAGACCAGTGCATACTGGATCCGTGATTGCGGATGACATACTGATGCAATGCGGACGTGTTTTCGGACTGTAAATCCACTATGGTCGTGTGCAGGAGGCCTAAAGTCCTCAGCCCAGCAATGTATCTAATTTACACATATCAATGTCGTCAAATTGTTTTCAAATAGTTTTTTTTTTTTTTTTTTTTTAACTACTTGCTGACCAGTGGCCAACTATCCACACCCTGTTATAAGGCAGGTTTTCCTGACAAGATCTAGATATACAGCCTGCAGAGACAGCAGCTGTTCAGCGAGTCAAAACACACAGCTGCTGAAAGAAAGCTGTGCCTAGAGGTGTATGAGTACAGTCATGATAAAAGGACATATGACATAACAGAAGGGAACATGAGTACATTTACAAAACTATTTTCCAGTTTTCCTCCATAGAGCAATATGCAATTTTAAAGAGGTTGTCCAGGATAATTTTTTTTTTATCCTAGGCTAGGGAAGGTGAACCCCCCCCCCCCCGCAAAAACCCAAAACACTCAGCTGTCCCCATTGTTACAGCCCTGCTGCTTCAGTGTTTTCTTGCAGTGGAAGTCCCCACCACATTGACAGTCCGGTCAGGTGACCAGTGAAGCTGAAGCTGCTGACTGGCTTCCGCAGTCTCGTGCGGAAGGGACTTCCACTGGAAGAAAACACTGGAACAGCAGGACCAGACTGCGTTGGGAGACACTGGAGCACCAAGGGACAGGAGAGTATAGTTTTTTTTTTTTTTTTCACCTTACCCTTTATCCTGGACAACACCTTTAAAATTTTATATTATTCTATGGAGAAAAACTGGAAAATAGTTTTGTAAATTATTTTAAATAAAAGGGAACATTCACCTTTTATCATTATGACATTTTAGCTAAAAGAAAAAAAAGTTTTTTTTTTTTATTCATAGAAAAAAAAAAAAAAACACTTTTTGGTTCCCTACAGTTACCACAAGAGGACACTTGGGAGCTTACTGCATACTGTGAGTTACAGGTAGAACAGTAAGCACCAAGATACTTGTGCTTGAACTGGGAATAAAATTTAGTTTCAAAAGTATTTATAGAATGAAAACATCCATCATTAACACCGTGTATCACAATATAGAGCGACACTGAATACAAAAGCGAATTGGGAAAGAAATTTAGAGGAAGTAGAAGAAAAAAATGTTGGTTTAGGATTCACTTAGCTTAGGTTATTGTCCACATGGTACAGGTCCACTACTGGTTTTCTGTCACAGAAAATATGCACTGGGTTTGTCCAAATTCTGCAGTCAAAAAAACCAAAAAGATGCCAAAAACAGGATGTGGTGAAATTTAAAGCATTATCGATGTGGGGATGTTGCCGTTTCCAATTGCATTGCAAAAAGTAAAATCCATAGTGAAATCCCACAGGGGGTCAATTTCCCTGCATTTTTTTAATTTTTTTTTTGCATGGCATATGGATGAGAGTTTTATTATATTCAAAATATCATATAAATGGCAGAAAAATAAAAGAATCATATACACTTTATTTATCTGCAGGAAACAATGCCATTCCATTATTACAGTATGTGCCCAAGATATAAGTATATGAAATGGTAAGTGGTTTTCCACTTGTAGGATACAGCATACGAAATGTATGTTACAGACAGTTTAGGGGACGGTAGAAAAGTACAAAAAAATATATATATTTCTCTTTCTATTTTTACTGCCCACATTGTAAGTATTCTCGTGTTCATGAACAGATCTACACACATTTCCATACAACTCCTCATATCAATCTTACAATAAAATATTTACAATAAAACAGATGTAAAATATGCTTCCATATTAAAAAGTTTTGAGAGACTGAGTGTAAGTTCATACAGCGGAATCCGCCACAAAAACCCCATCCTGCCAGATCTTCAGGCATATTCTGCCCAAACCTTCAATTGAGGTGAATAGGACTCAGAAATTTTTCTACTGACAGAAGGAAGATTCTACATGGCGTGTCCTGCCGCTAAATCTAATGTATGAACTTACCCAAAGGCTCCATCTAGATCCTCCACACTAAATTGTGTTAGATTTGATGGGAAGAAAAGCACTGAACGGAGCACTGTTCTTCCTCCAAAAACAACATAAGGAATAGACCTCATCATAGGTCAATGGGATCCATCGGGCATAATAACACTATCTACAAACATAAAACTCCCAGAATGCTAGTTAAATCCATCATTCCAGTTCATGACTTTGTCATACTCCTGAATCCTCTGCTTGATGTGAGAGAGCTTGTTCTTCAAGTACTCGCAGCGTTCCTTCTTCTCCAAAAATGTAAGGTCCTAATTGGAAAAAAAAAAAAAAAAAAACTTCATTAGCTTGGATTTCACATAATTGCTTAGGAAAGAACATTCAGCCTGGGCCACTTCGGACACAATACTTTACATGCTGTATATAGGCCAGCTGTAGACGCCCAACAATAAAACAGGCTGGATGCACAAAGTTCATTTTGTTCTGAGAAACAAGACAACACACTGTTATAATGTCTGCATTATTTTATAGGGAAATGTTAATCTGTAAATGATTAGGTTCCATATAGTTGTATTAAAATGCACTATACTGTGTGTGTGTGTGTTATATATATATATATATATATATATATATATATATATATAGCCAAAGGTGGGGTGGCATCTATAATGTATACATTTCTTCGACTTACCTGGACACTCCCTATCCATGGCACACCAACCTAAATGTGGCAGAATTGTGTCTCAGCTGGTGTACATTCTGTGTGCTTCAGATACTTAGACTTGCACTGGGTTCACACTAGCATCAGCTGTCTGTTGTTCTGGTCCATCAGAGGACCAAAACAATGTACAAGCGGATCTCTAAAATAGCGGTCACATACAACAGACTCCACTGACTAGAATGGGGTCCGTCGGGTGGCTTGGAGTGTGGCTAAGAAATGGACACCATGTACCAAACTTTTGTAGCTCACTAAGCCAACAAATAGATGGTGTGACTTTACACAAAAGTGTCTGAAGATGCACCAGATTTGTCATCCATGCATGGTACATTTTTTATATCATCTATTGAACATTTATCCTGTCTATATACAGTATTAGACAGGTTTAGTAAATCCTGACAATGTATTCGAATGGGATGAATCTCTCAAAGTCATGTTAGGCAAGAATACTAATGCATGTGGATGTTGTGTACTGGATCACATGGAATAAAGCAATAAAACGTCAGATATGTGTAGTTATAAGTTACCAATGTGTTATAGGCCATAATAAAAATGTACATTTATAGTATTTATTTGCCAGGTTGACCTTGGCTTCTATAAAATGACATTGCCATTTCTATATTAATAGAACAGGGACGCCACCTTAACAGAAAAAAAACAAAAACACATGGCTTACTTACAGTCCCTTAGGAGATGCTTGTCATTTTATGATGATCTGTATCCACTGCACCCTAAGCAGGGTAAAGACTGCCACAAAGAACAGTTTCTATTCTGGTGACTGACTCAGTGGCTTCTAGCTGGGATCTCCTCTCCCTGCTCTAATATTATAACTATAATATTGGACTGCAATAAGGTGAGCCAAGATGTAATGGGTTCGTTGTCTTTAGGCCCCATGTTGCGGAAAAGTAGCTTTTTTTATTGCAGATTTTGCTGCATTTTTTGAGCCAAAGTCAGGAGTGGATTGAGCAAAAGGGAGAAGTATAAGAGCTTCCTATATATTTCCCATTCTTTTTCAAGCCACTCCTGACTTTGGCTCAAAAAAACGCAGCAAAATCTGCAACAAGGCCCCATGTGGTGCGGTGGCAACGCAGAGGTCTTTAATTATACCTATAGGGAAACCGCTGGCGTTTCCATAGGTATAACGGACATGCTACGATTTCCAAAATCACAACGGTTTTGGAAATGACAGCGTTTCCGCTGCACATATTTTACCGCAAAGTGGGGATAGGATTCGCTAGTAAAACGCTGTGAACAAACTGTGGCGTTTATGCCACATGGGGCCCCGGCCTTTCTGCAACGTAGGAACTCAGACTTAAAATGTGTAAAAGAAATTCACTCATATATATGCGACAGTGTGAATCAAACTTTTAGGACAATTGTTCCGGTATGGCTCTGTTCACATCTGTACTGGAGACTTGTTTGGAGCCTCGGATGTAGATTCTGCAGTTTTTGGCACTATTTAGCACAACTTTTCTCATCAATTGACAGACACTTCAGTGGAATCTATCAGACCCAACTATAAGTCAGTCAGTTATGTCTATCAGGTGACAATGTTGTGGCTTCTATTTATGACAGATGCTACAAAGCTGATGTTAACTGTCTATGCCAAACTCCTGTACAACTCCTTTTGCACAAATGTAAGTGATAGCCCTCCCCTCTAGCCACAGCAGTACCTACTGTCCCAAGCCCTTTACATTTGCTTGTTTAATCTACCAACTACACAGAAAATTAGAATTTCTCTAAGGGCTTATTCACACATGGCAAACAGCTGTGCCTCAGCCATCACATGGCCGTTTTAAATACAAAGTGAGTGTTTTCACAAGTCTGTTTTTTGATAGACAAAAGAACGGTCCATTAAAAAAAAATGTAATGGTCTCTCTTAGTCCATTTTGACTACAGACATGTGAATACACCCATACACTGTGTGACCCATTTTAAAATTTGGTCACATGGCAGTTTTTACAAAATCGAAGTACTACACCAGAAAAAAAGAAACAGCCATTTTCATAAAGCCTTAGGCTATAGTCACACGACCATGTCGGATTCTCAGCTTTGAAAAACGGACGTAGTGATCCATTTAACATCTGTTGTGCATCCATTTTGCGTCTGATTTTAATGTTCCATTAAAAAAAAAAAAAAAGCGATGAATTTCATTGTTTTTGACCCAACCCAAAGATTAGTTTTGAACGAATGTAACTCTGACGTCAATCTGTTTTTACATCCATTGATTTCTCTACTGGTTCTGTGTCTGTCAAAAAGGACAAAGATAGAGCATGTCTGTTTTTCACAATTAACTATGTTTTCTGTCTGTCTAAAATGGACATGCGAGTACACTCGTCCATTCTCATGGTTCTTAAAATGATTGTGTGATTAAAGGGGTTGTCCAGGATGAAATAAAAATTATCCATATCCCTGGGGCAGTCAGATGACCATTCCAGACACACTTTCTGGCACACCATCTCTACTGCGCAGGAATCAGAGGCGCTTCCGGTCTGTGCACGCGCTAGCAGAGAGGAAGGGAGGAGTCTCCAGCCTGCACACAGTGAAAGAAAAGGAGGAGCCGTTCCCAGACAGGAAGACAGGTAAGTATCATGCGGTGGGGGGGGAGGGCTGAGTTAGTTAGTTGGGAAGGGCTAGTAGTGGGTGGGATAGCTTAGCGTAGCTTAGCTAGGGAGACAGGGAGGGGGGGTGTAACGTAGTGAGAGAGGAGGGGGGCAGTGAGAGGAAGGTAGTGTGGAAGCTACACAGCAGGAAACTACACCATGTAAACAAATGCAGAAGATGCCAGGAGCTCCCAGAGAAACCCAGAAATCACTCAAAACACTGCTAAAGGTATATGGGTGTACTTATTAACCCATTACTAGCACTAACAGGGCTTTTTTTTTTTAAAAAATATTTTTTTCCCAGGAAACCCCTTTAAGGTCTTATATAGAAATTACAGAAAAAAAAATCTATAGTGGAAATTGACTTGTAGTGCAACTTTATGACGCAGATTTCACCCTTTGCAATGTCCAGGCTGAAATGTACAGCAATTGTGTAACAAAAACTTAAAACAAGAACTGCACAATTAATTCCTTATTGCTGTAGTGTATAAGTTTCGTGTGGACAAACCATAACAGATCAAGGGCACTTTAGTTTTCCGCTATGTGCACTGAATATACTCACATTCTTTTTCTTCTGATATTCCTGCAAAACTTTTGAAATCCGATCATGTTCCTGAAAAATTAAGGAAAACAATGTTCTATTTTAGCACGCCGCCCTCATTTACACATTGCTAGTTATATAGTTACATGCCTGGGCTTCTTTGTGCAAAGCAATACATTTATAAAAAGATGATGTCATAAAATATAACAATATAATAGCTGCCATACAATAGAAAGTGTGGTCTGTAGTGAGAAATAATCAGTATGTACAACTACATCAGGAGAACAAACATAGGAAATCTGGTCTGTACATGGTTATCCGATTTATATACAGGCAAAGAATATGATTTGGAAATCACTGGGTGTTTATGTCAAGGATCCAAGTCTTCTCTTCAGCTACAGACTCCTGTCCTGTGCTCACAATTAATACAATGACATAGGTGGAGCGCTGGAACTGAAGTTATTAGTGGAAACAGCAATTTGGCAGCTGCTCCGGTGAGTGCAGGTGCCTGTTACGTGCAGCTTCTGAGGTGTTATCCAGCCCAAGTAAAGAACATGAGGCACTGAACGTGTTGTCATCATACACCCTAGTGATCACACCTACCCCATTGTTAGATACAAATGGCTGGAAAAGACATTCCTAGATTGCTGTAAACATTAGTAGTGTGGCCACACATTGCAGCAGCAGCACACAGCTGATAGCCTGCTCGCCTACAGAGGCCAATGGTTGCAGGAATTTACAGGTTAACTGAGGTATTACCTGCAAGTCTGTACAGCCATTTCCCGCCAACATGTGGCTGTGCCTTTAAATCATGACTGGAACATAGAATTAAAGGCATTTTCCAGGCTAAAATGTAAGAAGTAATCAAGATTACACTAGGTCCCCCATTCCACTTAAAATAGGCAGAGAGAAAAGTCCTGCTTGTATTAAATTGGCGGATACTGGACAGAAACCCAGCGTACCTCATTATAGTCTATGGGGTCCGCGGATTTCCACAGGTAACTGCTTTTTAAGCAGATAGAGTTTCCGTGAACCTAGCGTTAGATCAGTTGGAGTCCAACACTCAGCAACTCTATGAATCAGCTGTTCTCCCCAGCTCATACAGAGAACAAAGCTGGAAGCAGACAGCGCTGTTCTGTATGTAGTGGCTGAACTGAGTGTATGGGAGATCTGCAGTAACCTGGTCTGACCACTACACTGAGAACAGCGCTGTCTGCTTCCTGCACCTTTCTCTGCATATCAGCTGCTGAGAACAATTAGTTTATGTTTTAGGCCCCCACTGATCTGATAATGATGTCATATCTTAGGAAAAGTCAGCAATATTTTTCATCCCAGAAAACTCATTTAGGCTAAGGCTCCACGTAGTGGGGCCCCCGGAAAAAAGTGCTGCAGGAAAAACTGTGGCAGTAAAACATCCCGGTTTTTCCCACAGTAAATTTCACAGAAAGTCTATAGTTTCCGTAGGTATAATTGACATGCTCCGATTTCCAAAACTGCAACGGTTTTGGAAATTGCAGCGTGTCTGCTGCAAATATTTTTCCGCAATGTGTGGATGGCATTCGCTAGCATTTCCGCCGCGGCCAAACCATGGTGCTTACACCACGTGGGGCCCTGGCCTTAAAGGCTGAGGCCCCACAATGTGGAAAAGCTGCTTTTTTTGTTGCAGATTTTTCAGCCAAAGCCAAGAATGTATTTAGCAGAAGGGAAATTAATATTTATATTTCCCATTCCTTTACAAGACACTCTTAACTTTGGCTCTAAAACAATGCTCCAAAATCTTTTTCTGCAATGTGGAGCCTCAGCCTAAAGAGGACCTAAACTAACAGCATTGATTGCTCAGGAATGGTGGGTGCCAGAATCAGTGGCTATTAAAGGATATAAAGAGCTGGACTAGTTGGAGGTGGTGAAATGTCTTCTTTAAATGGCACATCAGGCTCCAAAATGAACTGCGCTTGTTGCTCGGGAATGGTGGGGGTTAAAGAAAAATTTCCAACTGCACTGGAATCAGTGGAGCAGCCACTATTAACAGATGCTAAAACTTGAATTGGTGGAGGTGGTGAAAGGACCTGTTTACCTTGTAAGTGTTATTATTTTTTGCCAATACTTTGATAGCATCAAAGTGTACGGAGATAATACATATTCCACTGTATTAGTACTCAATTTGGGAGCCTCTTAAATACTCTCAAAGAACATGTTTACTTAAAGAGGACCTGTCACATCATTTTAAATATATGTTTTAGCAAAAAGAAAAATTGTATTTTCCTTGGAAATAAACTATTCTGGAGCACCTTTTCTTAGATCTCTGTGTTGTGTCATTCCTCTGTTATTCTTCCTAGAAATTTGAAGCAACTCACAGAGGAGGCTGGGCAAGGTGAAACATTAAAAAAAAATTAATAAATTTAATTCACACCCTCCTTTTCCCATCACTTCCAGCACCATGAAGTTGTAGCAAGTCCTTGTTCTGCACATGACCGTTGTGGCAAATCAGTGAACACGGGATTTGAAAACACAAAAAGTCAATTATTGCTCCATGTTCGGCCATGGATTTCAACTTTTGCAAGGTTGAAGGTCAGGCTTCCTGCACAGGAAACTACCATGAAACCCAAACACAAGCCAGCGGACAAGATGTCCACTACAGATATCCTGATACAAACTCACAGCATGCGGCCGTGGCCTCAAAGAGGATTCCAGGGATTTAATATTGATGGTCTATCCTTAGACTAGGCCCAATCGATCAGCTGTTTGAAGGGGCCACTTCATGGTTTATCCGGCACATTGCCATACATTTTATTAGATATAGTCACTTGCTGTAGGTTTCCATTACACTGTTTATCATAGGGAGCTGTAAAATGCCCTGCAGCAAGTATGATAACATATTAGGAAGTCAACTGTAGGCAAACCCAGAATTTGAATATTTCTATAAAATATGTTTTGTTTTTTTTTGGTTTTTTAAATAGTACTATTAGTTATATACATGGAGAGATCAGTACCACAAAGACAAGCATTTTACTCTCACACGCAATAGCTGTCCGACTGTAGGTGTTGGGGTAAACTGATAGGCGTGCAGACACATTGTAGTGAGCCATACTTACGAGAATGCACGTATTACAGTAATACACTCCAGACTACTACAATAATCCTCTACAATTATTGCTCACAATGAATCATTTACAGGCAGCTCTACTATTTTTGTACCAAAGCAATATACACCTAAGTATACTACCAAATTCCTTTCAACAACATAGAGAAAAATAGTGCCAGAAAAAATCATGCAATATTTGATGTAGTCCACATACCAAACACAAAGCAGGACTATAACATTTCTGGAACATTTTCATGTACATCCTCCAATGTGGTGTACATGATACTGTGTACAAGGTGCCCCAATGGAGGAATTTACATTGGAAAGAAAAACAAAAAAACGCAGGCCAGGATGAATTTACACATAGACACCATTAAAGGGGTTGTCCGGGATAAAAATAAAAATGAACTCCTAAACTAAACCCTCTCCACCTGCCTAACTTCTAATTAAAAAAAAAAAAAGTATAATTACCCCGATCGCCAGAGCGGTCATGTCACTTTCTGATAATCCGGTGACGTTCTGTTTCCGAAATGGAACATCACCAATACTCCCCCCTCCACCCCATCATACTTACGTTTCTTCCACTCTAGGAACAGCTCCTCCTCCTCTTCTTTAACTCTGCTAGCGCTTGTGCAGGCCGGAGGTGCCTCCGACACATGCGCAGTATAGATGGCACTCCGCAATTTTGGTCTGTGCATGCGCCGTCAGAGGTGCCATCTCTATTGCGCAGGCTCCAGCTCCAGCCTGCACACGCCAGGAGAGTGAGAGAAAAGGAGGAGCAGTTCCAGAAAGGAAGTCCAAAGAGGAAGATACGTAAGTATGATGGGGTGGAGGGGTGGGCTGAGTTAGTTAGTTAGTTGGGAAGGGCTAGTAGTGGGCGGGACAGCTAGAGAGACAGGGAAGGGGTGTTAGAGGAGGGGGGGGGTGAGAGCTACACCATGTAAACAAATGCAGAGGATGCCAGGAGCTCCCAGAGAAACCCAGAAATCACTCAAGACACTGCTAGAAGTATTTGGGTGCAGTTATTAACCCATTAATAGCACACACCTTTTTTAAAAAAAATATTTTTTTGCCTGGAAAACCCCTTTAAGTTTCAGCTGGATACCCCTGAGGAAAAACACTTCTCTTGGCCAGACTACATCTTGTCAGACTTAAAAGGTGTCTTCAAGAGTGACATAAATTTGGGAATTCAAATTGGTAATAAAATTTAGGTTATTGACTCACTCAAACACCTGGATTTAAGAGCCCTTACATAGACACAATTCACCCCCCCTCCATTAGACTAACTCCAGATGGCTACAAACCCACTTCCCAATCAATCATCACTATACTCTCAGTTTTATTACCCTACCTTATCTCACTTACGCAAAGTTCACACTAGCGTTTGAATTTCCGTTCTTCAGGCCCGCTTAGGAACCTGAAAAACGGAAACCCTATCTGTTTAAAAAGCGGTTACCTGCGGACCCCATAGACTATAAAGGTGTCAGCAAGGTTTCCACCTGAAATCGGTAAAGAGAAAAGTCTTGCTTGCAGGACTTTTCTCTCTGCATATTTTAAGCGGAATGGGGGACGGAATTCCCGAACGCTAGTGTGAATTTAGGGTAACATGTCACCTCATGAATGAATTTTAAGTGCCTAAAGCAGCCTCAGTGCTTTGAAAGCTTGCAAATGTAACTTTTCTGGTTATCCATCATATCATACCTACACTTTTTGACACAAAACTTTCAATAACATGGTTGTTTATATCATGATGTAGACGTACTTTTAGGACCGTTTACAAAAAAAAAAAAAAAAGTGTATCTGAAACTACAACCTAACCATCAAAGGGTACACCATATTTATATGCTAAAATTGTGCAGGTCATTGGTGACATGATTAGGATACGTCACAAAGGTTCAATTGGGTGAGGATCCGACTACTGTGACCCCTGATTTCTAAAATGAAGTGGCAGCCTTGATAGATAAGAGCCATACTTTTCAGAAATCGAACATTTTTTGCTATATAGAATGGCAAACCTAGTTGGGGAAAGATGCCTATACAAAGTGAACATATCTTTTCCTTATAAAGCCATTGGGGTCTGATCTATATTTAAGGCTCCAAAGTGTTAGTCCACATGGGAGGAGAAATCAGCAACATAACCGCAGTGCAGAGCGGTCCAGCGGGTCATAGAACTAGCTCGGACCTGAAAATATTCTGTTTCATCTCTAAGCAAATCATCCTCTAGGTGGTGCTATGAGATTAACACTTTAGAACCTGACTTGCTTTGGAGATCCTGTACTGTATTTTAAAGTATTGATTTGTTTAATGGATATGGTAGCATGCAATGCGATACTTGCAGTAAAATCTGGTGATATTCAGTTGATATTTTAGAATAATATTTTTTTTTATTTAATTTTGTTACCATTATTTTCTTCTATTCTGTATATAATGTTAACCATATACCGTACTTACATATTCATTTTCTGGGTTTCTGGGTAATTTTCTCATCACTGCATCCAGTTCACCGAACTTTTTCAGTACGGCCTGTACCTCAGCCGACAGTTCTTTGTACTCAGAATATTGGTCATTAAACACAGCTTTATATCGATCTCGCTCATCATCAGATTTTATTGCCTGGTATTTCCTATTAAGTTAAAAAAAAAAAAAAAAAAAAAAAGCGAAGTGTTAAACATGGATTGCTACTAGACAGCAGTTTTCCATGTGTCCATTAAAAGTCAATCTGCTTGTTGGCACAGTTTCGGCTATTTCTTGGCCACAACATCAGACCCCTGCCTAAAGGAATTTTACCATATCAAATAATGCCATTTTCTTTTGATTTGGCTGGATTCACACAGAATTTTGTTGTTTTTTTCCCCCAAAATGCCAAAGTTTACTTTAAAAACTATACCTACATGCCATTTTTGTTGTCTGTGGCATGCTTTCTGAAAAATATTCTGAATATGGTGTTTTTTTTTCCCTGGTGGTTTTCCCATAAGCTTCTCTACACAACTTGAAAAATGTAAGAAATAACACTTTTTTTTTTTGTATTTTCTAACTTCTATTTTGCTAGCATTTTTCTTGCTCATTACAGATTTCATTATAGGGGAAAAACAAAAAGCCAGACCCAGAACATGCTGCATTTTGTATTTAAGGCTGTTCATAAATTCCTATTGAATAACCTGTAACATCTGACCACAGAATTTTTGGTGGCAAAAACAGGCGTAACAAAATGTGTAACAAATCACCCCTATCCTAAAAAAAAAAAGAATAAATAAGCAGTTAAAAATGCTGAAAAGAGTAGAAAGCATACAATTTAACGGGGAAAGGGAGGAGCCAAATGAGAGACAAGGAAATACACAGGCAGAAAGAGAGAGAGAGAGAGAGAGAGAGATCTGGAGCTAAGTAGAAAGTTTCTATGTCACCCCAAAGTACTTCATTCAGACCTTTTCAATACATGTGTATTTTCAATGCTTCTGGGTGACAGAGAGAGAGTGAGGCTAGGTTCACACGGAATCGGCAGCGGATTCTGACCCCATTGTTTTCAATGAGAGGCAGAGATTGTAGCAGGACGCTGAAAAAAATCAGTGGATTCCGCAACTCGGGAGTCCCTGCCTATTAGGCCCATTCATCCTGGCCTAATCAGCACAGGAAAGCCGCAACGGGATGCCGATGCACTGCACTGGCATTCCGTCTCGGCAGTCCCATCACCAAATATGGCCACGGAAAATGAAGAGGAATTTCTTTTCATTTTCTGCCCTGTGAACCTAGCCTTAGTGTCCATTTACAGGTTGGCGAGTGAAGAGGAATTTGAACCCTGTGCATCCTGTGGCAGAAACCTGAAGAAGAGTTTTGGCTTCCTGCTGCAGGTTTACAGTGGGGCTACACAGCTTGAGGCTTGGGGGGAAGAACGGGCAGGACGCTTATTTTTTCAGCATCCTGCATTAGTCTGTGCCTCCCATTGAATAAAATAGGAGGCAGAATCAGGGCTCAATTTGGAGCAAACTTTCCGGCAGAATCTGGTCAACTGAGAATTAGTGGTAGAGCCAGCATATGGGAAAACTGCTAGAAAATGGTAGGATACATATCATATAATGTGTTACTCCTCCTGTACACATATATGGCAGCTGAAATGTTAGCAGAAAGGTTAGTTACACTCAAGTAGGTAAATAATGGGACAACAAGTTCTATGACCAATACTTACGCCACATAGTCTGGCATGACGATGGGCTTTGGAATATGTCCGGCTGGAATATATCCGCTTATGAGCTCAGGTCTCATCTCAGCTAGTTTGTTAGCTCTCTGCTTCCCTGGAACATCAGTTACTATGTGGTCATTACCGGCAGATGCGTCACGCTAAAACAAACACAGCAACAAAGTCATGTATGGAAGGATACACCAGTGATCACTTATAGTCTTATAAAACAGGTTTCCTTTAAGATAGTCTCAAGATAGCTGTACACATGCCTAGATTTTTCATCAAACAAGATGTTCTTCTAAGGGTGTCTCTGCAAGAAAGGGTGTCGTGTTCTCAAGGTCACTGCCAGATTACAGATGGTGCCCTGGCTAATATATGAGCCTTTGTACCTTCGAACTAGAGAACCTTACACCGAGACTTAAAGGGGTTGTTCAGGCTAAAATATAAATTTTTTTAATTACGCCGGGGAAGGTGAAAAAAAAATTAAAAAAAACAAAACACCATACTCACCTGTGCCTGGTGCTCCGGTGTCCTTCCTGCTGCTTGGTTGTCCTCTTGCGGAGGAAGTCCTCGCTCAGCTGTCCACAGCCCAAGAAAGGGACCCGGGGACATCACAGGACTACCGCCGGAAGAAAACAATGGAGCTGCAGGACCGGACCACGCTAGGAGGTTCTGAAAAAGCTTTGTGACATCCAGCGGAATATAACTAACAATTTACCAGAACACAAAATGGCTTATGGATCTGCTCTTTTTTTCGTAGTATTTTAGAAGGAGCAACATGTGAAAAGTGAATTCTGCTTCATTATTCTCTATGAGAACCAATGGTTGGTATAATGAAGGCAATGACTGCACAGCAAGTTGTAGCCAAAGCAGACAGTCCTGTAGCAAATCACTGATCTGTATAATCCTCAAGGAAAAGGATTGGTCACGCTTCTATCAGAGGTATGTACTTGTCTTACTGATGTATAAGCACTTCCTTAAAGCTGCCACAAGAGGGAACTACAGACGACCAAAGCATATGATGAATTCTAACTCCACTTAAAACCTGTGGGACTGCAGTATTCTGCCTCTGAACCATACACACAGGAAGCTGAGATCTAGGACACTGTTTGGCACTATGTTAGCTGTGGCTACCTGCTTCACAAGATTGTCACCAGTGATATTCCAAATCAAAAATCACCTGTGTTGGGTCAAGCCGTATTTTCTAAAATGTACTTGGTTTTCATATTCACTCAACAGACTTTATATATTACACATTATATATCCATCCATGTGAAGAGATTTACTAGAGACCACATGTTTATGGCTAGTCCAGTCTAGATAAGGAGAGCTAAATATACCCAGTATAAGGACCACAGTGGGGTTGAACTCGCCCAATGACAAACATTTGTAATGTGCTTTTCTCAGGGAGATTGAAAGTGCAGGGAGCATTGTGGAGTAGGGGGAGTTAGTGGCGGCCATACAGGCGCTCATCCCCAACACCCACAAGGGTCAGTTGTTTGTACAGGGAGCCAATTTACCTATCAGTAAATTTTTGGCATGTAAGAAGAAACCCAAGTAAGCATGGGGACAACATACAAACGCCATGCAGATGTTGCCCTTAGTTGGATTTGAACCCAGGACTCCAGCACTGCAAGGCAACAGCCCACATTGACACATTTATGGACCCTCAAAGATCTTGCCCAAGACAACCCTATGTGGAACCTATCACTTGCCACTAGGGTCTGTTTCTTCTGAGTTGGTTCATAAATAACCTATGTGTACACAGAATACGGGCTACCAAAAATTTACAATACAAAAAGTGACACTGCTTATGATCTGTATAAAGAGGGAGAGCCTTTAGCCTCAATTTCTCTTATGGGTATACTGACATAAATTGTCAGATTTTGAGTGGATTTTCCTAGTGCACAGCATTACTTGTATTTCCAGTTTAGGTTTTGGTTGTCATGCCTAATGACATGGCTGGAGATAATGCTGTGTGTGCAGTGAACAAGAGGCAGCAGGTTTAGCACATTCCACATGGGCCCATCTCCTCCAGCATTGTGTACTGCACATTCCTATATATGTCCCAAACATACACAAAGATGCAGCAGCTGCACCCTGCGGGCACTAACATATGTGCTAGCATGTGATATTGTTATTATTACACTGCGCTGCTGCTACATCTATCTTACTTAGGCACTCAGCTACTTTGTGCACATTTTGATTAAGCTGTGTTTTAGTCCAAAGCCGATTTTAATTAATTTAGGTGGGATAAAGCTGTTTACTACCTCTCTAAAAGAGAGAAGCAAATTCCATACTATCCCTAATATGAGATTGGGGATAATCGTAAAAGAGAGGGTTAGATGATTTAAAGGGGATATCCAAATTTTGCCAAAAATAATAGCAGCTAATGTGTCAAAATCAAAAAATAAAAAAACCCCTGTACTCACCTCCCAGCGATCCAGCAGTCCCCCAGGTCCTTGGCTACAGTGGTCACGTGCCAGCCCATAGTGAACAATTGGTGGCTCTGGGATTACAATCTGTATTCACGGGCAAGATGGCTCAACAATGGGAACTAAGATGCAGGTAAGTATAGCATGTCAACACCGTACCACTGATTCTCTGCAGCGTTCAAGCCCCGGCCACTAGTAGGGAACAATCAGAGCTTCTCGGCCGGAATGCTTGGGGATTGTAGAGATGAGTATTGGTTTTTTTTTTCCTCTTCTTATTTTGCACATTTGCTGATGTTATTGTTTTAGCAAAAGTTAGATATGAAAGAATATTTACTTAAAGAGATTTTCCTGCTAAAGACATGTATCCCTGCTGGGACTTCCAGTGATCACAAAAACAGAGACCCCACCACCAAGGGCCCATGAAGGGTGTTGTGCACACTTGCCAGCCATTCCATTCAATTCTATGGGATTGCCACAGAAGCCATCCCAGCAGTCCTACAGATGCAAATGGAGGATTAGGGGATAAATGTTTTTAGTTGAAAAACCCCTTTAAGACTGCATTAAGGCAACTACACTTTAGTGCCAGTAATGTGATAGGATCCAATCATGATACTCGAGGGAAATCTACCCACATTGGTGGGTTTGGGGCAACACAATGACTACTGATTTATTCTAATTCTGAAGCCATATTTCTGCTGTACGAGGCAGTGAGGGCTAAATGCAGATCCATGTTTTATGCTAGGTTCACACCTGCGTTTGGGTTTCCGTTCTTCGGGTCCACTTGGGGACCTGAAAAATGGAAACCTGATCCGTAGAAAAAGCGGTTGCCCGCGGAAACCCGTGGACCCCATAAACTATAATGCTTGCAGGACTTTCCACTTCACGTTTTTTAAGGGGATTCGGGGACAGAATCCCTGAACTGAATGCAGGTGTGAACCTAGCCTTAGCCTCTTTGGTATTAATAGAGAGTAACCGTATAATTGTACTATGTACTTTAAGTACATAGGTCATCTATTAATATAGCTACCAGTATATGGTAGACAGGAAATGAAACTCAAGTCCCAGAAGTGTGAGTATACACATATTACAAAGTCCATGAATGTGCCACAGTATAATTATATGATCAGGACGGTGCTAGCAGGTAAAACCCAGACTGACATCAGCATCACTAACTACAGGTAATGCTAGTCATGTCTAAACATGTGTAAAGGGAATGTATCACATACGTAGTATTTTACTTTATTCTAGTCATTAAAACCAGATACTGATACATGTTTTGTTTTCTGACCAGGACAGCCATCTTGTCTAAGCTACAATATTCAGGGATACGCTTTACTACACCCACATGGACCATAGGAACCTGTAGCCTAGAGATAACTCATCGGGGGAGATTTGTTATTCTATGTCAAATTTCAGGTGGAAAAAGTCACAGACCCAAAGTTTCTGGCATAAATTGTTGCAACTACCATTTTTGCACCACTCTCGGCAATTTTATGAAAAGGGTAGATGGTGAGGGCGTGCTGGGGGTGAGGCCATCAGCCCTGTCAGAATTATCATCCTTTATGTCAGAAAGCTGGAGATCTCTGCCAGATTTCAGACCTGGCAGAGGGTACACCTAATTTATGAGGAGGTATGTGCCTCAGTATAAATGAGGCTTACCCGGGACAGCACATATAAGACTGGTGATAAAAACGCCACCTTCATAAATCTACCCCACTGACTTCTATGGGAGAGTGCTAAAGGGCATGCTCTTTAACATGTACAGAGTCTACTGTGTAGAAAGCAGGAAGAAAGGATACTTGTCCACCATCTATTGTAAATGCTGTGATCCTGTGTTATCCATACATAGGTGATACCCATGATAGGCGATTGTGATCCTGTCTGTGCTGATAATGAGGCGGCTGCTAAGAAATGATCTTTACAGAACAGGAAGCGTCAGCTTACTATAAGGCTTAGTGGCTTTCCCCCAGTGATCTAGCACTGGCTCTCCAACAGTCCTGAAGGTCTTTGTTTACAAGCAGACAGTATGTGACCACTGAAGCCAGTCATTGGACATAGTGTTTTACTGGCATCATGGCTCCCATCACCAGTAGTATGGCACATGACCACTGCGGGCAATGATAAGTTGCATCATTCACATGCTGTCCACACTGGGAGGATCGATGAACAGCCAGGATTGATGTCTGAGGGATGGAAAGCCGAGTAGTGATTCTATTTTTATTTTAAAATATTTTTAGCTGAACAACAACATGGAAAATAAAAAAAGATTAAAGAAAAAAAAAACCAAAAAAAAACAAACAAAAAAAAAAAAAAATCACCTGACATTCTTAAATAAACCAAACTTGACTTAAAAGTGCGGCTCATTCTGAAGTACTAGTGGCCACCATCGGGGCACCGGGAAATGCAGTTTGTACTGCAATAAATGTATGTTAGGCAGGAACTGCAGCTTTACATTCAGCCTCCTGATGTGCCAAGGCTATACGTTACTGGTGAAACGCGTTTGAGAACTATCATTAGTAGTGTGGAGGTGATCTATAGGAGAGATAGTCTTTTCCCTGAGGCTATGTGGACCAGGGGTTATCTTTAGACTAAGGGTGTGCTCCTTCCCCACGGGATATAATTCACAATTTGTGAATTATATGTGAAACGGAGAGGTTTGTGCAAATAGAGTTTCCTACTAAGATACAGGAACTTTCCTCGTGGGCATTTCTTTTAACGCTTGGTATATACTATTTCAGGCGGGAAGTTTCAATATATTTATAGTAAAAGTTAAGTTTTATGTTTCTTTCTTTTTGGTTACTCCCCACTGTGAATTTTTTTAAAAGGTCAATAAATTAGGATTAATTGGAAGGGGCAGGCTGTTCTGAGCATAGTGTATGGAGCTGGAAGCAGACAACGTTGAACACTGTACAATGGCCTGTAATGACCTAAGGATAGATCATTAATTTTTGGTTTTGGACAAACTGCTTAAACAGTAGGCCATTTTCTCATGAAGCATTCTCTTTACCTATTCCGGAAGGCTACCGCAGATATACTCCATTGTATGCAATGTACAATGTCAGTGTAAGTCACATACTTTATTGCTTGTGTAATAACACATCTTGTGTATCCTGTTATATTAAACACTACAGCTGTGGGCACACAGTGTACAGTGGGTACGGAAAGTATTCAGACCCCTTTAAATGTTTCACTCTTTGTTTCATTGCAGCCATTTGCTAAAAGCAAAAAAGTTCATTTTATTTCTCATTAATGTACACTCAGCACCCCATCTTGACAGGAAAAAAAAACTGAAATGTAGATATTTTTGCAAATTTATTAAAAAAGAAAAACTGAAATATCACATGGTCATAAGTATTCAGACCCTTTGCTCAGTATTGAGTAGAAGCCCCTTCCTTTTGAGCTAGTACAGCCATGAGTCTTCTTGAGAACGATGCAACAAGTTTTTCACATCTGGATTTGGGGATCCTCTGCCATTCTTCCTTGCAGATCCTCTCCAGTTCTGTCAGGTTGGATGGTGAACGTTGGTGGACAGCCATTTTCAGGTCTCTCCAGAGATGCTCAATTGGGTTGAGGTCAGGGCTCTGGCTGGGCCAGTCAAGAATGGTCACAGAGTTGTTCCGAAGCCACTCCTTTGTTATTTTAGCTGTGTGCTTAGGGTCATTGTCTTGTTGGAAGGTGAACCTTCGGCCCAGTCTGAGGTCCAGAGCACTCTGGAAGAGGTTTTCTTCCAGGATATCTCTGTACTTGGCCGCATTCATCTTTCCTTCAATTACAACCAGTCGTCCTGTCCTGCAGCTGAGAAACACCCCCATAGCATGACGCTGCCACCACCATGTTACACTGTTGGGATTGTATTGGGCAGGTGATGAGCAGTGCCTGGTTTTCTCCATACATACCGCTTAGAATTAACACCAAAAAGTGCAATCTTCATCTCATCAGACCAGAGAATCTTATTTCTCATCGTCTGGGAGTCCTTCATGTGTTTTTTGACAAACGCTATGTGGGCTTTCATATGTCTTGCACTGAGGAGAGGCTTCCTTCGGGCCACTCTGACATAAAGCCCCGACTGGTGGAGTGCTGCAGTGATAGTTGACTTTGTGGAACTTTCTCCCATCTCCCTACTGCATCTCTGGAGCTCAGCCACTGTGATCTTTGGGTTCTTCTTTACCTCTCTCACCAAGGCTCTTCTCCCACGATTGCTCAGTTTGGCTGGACGGCCAGGTCTAGGAAGAGTTCTGGTCGTCCCAAACTTCTTCCATTTAAGGATTATGGAGGCCACTGTGCTCTTAGGAACCTTGAGTGCTGCAGAAATTCTTTTGTAACCTTGGCCAGATCTGTGCCTTACCACAATTCTGTCTCTGAGCTCCTTGGGCAGTTCCTTCGACCTCATGATTCTCATTTGCTCTGACATGCACTGTGAGCTGTGAGGTCTTATATAGACAGGTGTGTGCCTTTCCTAATCAAGTCCAATCAGTTTGATTAAACACAGCTGGACTCCAATGAAGGAGTAGAACCATCTCAAGGAGGATCAGAAGGAAATGGACAGCAAGTGAGTTAAATATGAGTGTCACAGCAAAGGGTCTGCATATTTATGACCATGTAATATTTCAGTTTTTCTTTTTTAATAAATTTGCAAAAATATCTATATTTCTGTTTTTTTTTTCTTTCAAGATGGGGTGCTGAGTGTACATTAATGAGAAATAAAATGAAATTTTTTGCTTTTAGCAAATGGCTGCAATGAAACAAAGAATGAAAAATTTAAAGGGGTCTGAATACTTTCTGTACCCACTGTATATCAGGACACTCGCTTCTGTAAGCACCAGCTGAAGACAACCCCATTTCAGACCACTACCTACCAATAAGATCTATTTCTTATGGGTTAAATCACAAACAACCCTCTGATATGTCCTGTGAGCACAAGCAATGATAACAACCAAGATTTTACAATGCAAAATTGTGACTGTGTTGGCTGTCACCCAGTGTTCCCATAAAGCCATGTGATAATTTATCTGAACACATTTTCTTATTTTACTATTGATTTGCTATGGGTAAATACTACTAAGCCTGTGTTCACACTGCCATTGGCAACATAGTGATATTCTGGCCATGAAATTTGATTGAACTGCTTACTAAAGTTCTGAAAAAATGGCAGGAGCTACAACCTAACTTCTACAAAACCTATTATAGGTCAATAGAGTGGGATTAATTGTAAAATGGATCCAGCACAACACTGTGACTTCCATTATAAAACGGAAGGGAGGACGCATGTGATCCTCTATTCACCAAACATAATTCTTTCTTAGGAAAGTAAATATTTAAGGTAATAAAACACCTTCATCTTATTAGGCAAAGCCAAATATTTACATGTAATTTCCATAAGTAAATCTGCTACTGCTAATAGTCAGTAGTACAAGTTATTAGGTTCTGTTCACATAGTTGTGACTAATGGATGGCTAACAGGCCAAAACAGCTTGGATATGCCATCCATTTATGATTAATGGGGATCTGGCTGCTGAAATTCCCACCAATCCTTCAAACATGGCAAACATTGCTATAGTATGAATCTCAAAAAGTGTTGCATCGCCATATGTTTGTATTCTGAGAAACATTCACATGCCTCTATCAGGCCTCCTGTACATGGCTGTAACGCATCTGGATTTCTGGACCATCTTACGGCATCAAATTCCATCCAGACAACTGATCAAAAGACCCAAACATCATAGGGATCTATGATGCTGTAAGTTTGGGTTATTAAACCTGAGGTCAGAACAGGATTTGCATGCATAATACATTCTGGAAATGTCTGACTCATTACACAGCACTACTACAGAACACCATTGACTGTCTCTCTGCTGTCTCTAACATCATCATCTTTCTCTATATCTCAATGACTGCACTACTGCTGTTTCCACCATCTACTAACCGACATAACCCTGATATTTCCATTTCAGTCTGTGGTCTTTCCACAACACCGAGGGAGTATGCCACTGCCTCAGCATCAAGTTTGACTTCACCCACAATCATTTGCACGTTCAGGTCATCTCCATCTCAAACACATCTCCAGAATATGCCCTTTCCCAACCATGAAAACATCAAAACCCCTTACTGTCTCCGATTCACTACTATTACTCTATAATAATGGGTCTCCCCCTCTACAATCTATTCTAAATGCAGTCTAAATGCTACAGCGATGCCTCCAGTCTGTGCCAGACACTGCAGTGGCTGCCTATTCAATACAGAATACAATATAAACTTATCACCCTCATCCACAAAGTGCTCCATAATGCTGTAACTTCATACATTTCCTCCCAAATTTCAGTCCATCACCCAACCTGTGCTCTCTGTCTGGCCAATGACCTAAAACTAACATCCTCTATTATCTGATTCGTACACTCCCATCTCAAAGACTTCTCCCAAGTTGCGCCACTTCTCTGGAATGTGCTACCCCAGATTAACACCAAACTTCTACAGCTTCAACAACATATCCTAAAGACACATCTCTTCAGGCAGGCCTATCATATATCCAAGTCTGACACTTCTGAACTTACGCTCCCCAAACTAATCCTCCTCTGTTCATGTCCTCCCACATTATCCCATGATCACTGTGGTCCAACCAATAAGACCTCCATTGATCATGAGAATGAGGTTCCTGTGACCCTGTTTGAATGGAGCTGTGGTCAGGCACATGCACAACCCTATGGGACTGATGGAGACAGCACAGTGCACCTCTATTCACTCCGCTGCAGGTCATTAGAAAGAAAGCTTGCCACGCACAGACTAAAATTTCTGCCAAATCTGTTGAAGAGGACATGTTTTGGTGAAATATACGTACCGTGACTTTATGTGGATAATCATGTGAATCCTGCAATTTCATCTGATAAATAGAAAGCAAAAATATCAGGTTATTCCAGTCATTATATATAAGTAATGTTAATTCATCTCTGCCTCTTGAAACAAACATGAACACTTGTGATATAGTGTGTATGGTAGAGTCCGGGGGAATGTATTGATCTGATTGAAATCTGTGTAATCTGCTAAAGAATTTATCTGAGCTGTTTAACAATTTCAGTAATTCCCATCACTGCAATTGTCAAATAGATCTGAAATACTACTCCATATAGGGATTAGGAAGGCGTTATCCTTGAAAATGACAATTCCTGTAGGAAAAACTGGTTTCTATCCTAAAGCGGTCCAAGCACCCCTTTCCATCTGTTCCCCTACTTGTTTGGGGATGACTGAAGACCAAACCAGCTGATTGACCATCTAATGTATATGGAGAGATACCAATGGTAGATGATGGTATAAAATAAGGATCGGACAGCTGGACTTCAATATGTCAGATCATTTTGTTCCCATGAAGATAAGTCTTCACTAGAGATATCTGGCAGAGGCTTCTTTCCCTCTCCCCGTCCATACCCATGGACCATCAGCAGAACATGCATGTGTGTGTGGAAATTGGGTGAGGTGGCTGTTGGCTGATAGAGCACTTGACCAACATTGGTAAGGCTATGTTCATATCTGTGCCGGGTGTCCATCCAGCGCAAATCCAACAGAAATTGACAAACGAAAAAGTGATGCAAGCCTCACGCAATTTCAGTTAGTAAAAAAAAAAAAAAAAAAAAAAAAAAAAGGACACCGGATGGATCCCACTATAGTTAAATAGTTAATGGCGTCCTTCAAGATCAATTTGTATCTGTCATTATTTTCGTCATCAGACACACAGTTTTTCTTCCTGGTGCAGATGTGAAGGTAGTATAACATACATTTGGTAAGTTAATAAGAAGTAGCAGGCAGACTGAAATAAGCATGACTGTAAAATCTGGTAATCAGGTTATTTGGTTACCCTGGACACAAATTCTCTGCATAGAAGCTTTGTGATTAAAAAACCCTTTGGAAAAATTTTTGGGTAATTTTTCATTTTAGACCTATTGGGGCAATAAAACAAGTGATTGTAAGTGTAAACATAGACTTTTAGGGGCTATCCAAGCATACTTTTCCACCCTATCTGATAATGGGCATGGTAAGACAACTACCGTACACACTGGGTGGGACAGTCGCTGAGGCAAGTATCAGTATCATGCACAGGTCCCAGTAATTTGAATAGGACCCGCACATAATACTTGTTGAGCTTCGGGTAGGTGCCTCAGCAACTCTCCCACCCCCCAGATACAGTATGCCATGACGATCTCTTTAAATGACTTACCAACAGTCTAAGAAACTATGCTGGGTAGATTAGTAATTTACACCCAATTTGGGCAATATGATTGTGGTATTATATTAAAAATAAAAGGGGGATTAAAAAGTTCATTCCACAACAGTTGCACATCTCCACCATTAACTTTCATTGTTAGAACAGTATGCAATACAAAAAATATATACAGTGCTGGCCAAAAGTATTGGCACCCCTGCAATTCTGTCAGATAATACTCAATTTCTTCCAGAAAATGATTGCAATCACAAATGCTTTGGTAATAATATCTTCATTTATTTTGCTTGCAATGAAAAAACACAAAAGAGAATGAAAAAAAAAGTCAAATCATTGATCATTTTACACAAAACTCCAAAAATGGGCCGGACAAAAGTATTGGCACCCTCAGCCTAATACTTGGTAGCACAACCTTTAGACAAAATAACTGCGAACAACCGCTTCCGGTAACCATCAATGAGTTTCTTACAATGCTCTGCTGGAATTTTAGACCATTCTTCTTTGGCAAATTTCTCCAGGTCCCTGAGATTTGAAGGGTGCCTTCTCCAAACTGCCATTTTGAGATCTCTCCACAGGTGTTGTATGGGATTCAGGTCTGGACTCATTGCTGGCCACTTTAGAAGTCTCCAGTGCTTTCTCTCAAACCATTTTCTAGTGCTTTTTGAAGTGTGTTTTGGGTCATTGTCCTGCTGGAAGACCCATGACCTCTGAGGGAGACCCAGCTTTCTCACACTGGGCCCTACATTATGCTGCAAAATTTGTTGGTAGTCTTCAGACTTCATAATGCCATGCACACGGTCAAGCAGTCCAGTGCCAGAGGCAGCAAAGCAACCCCAAAACATCAGGGAACCTCCGCCATGTTTGACTGTAGGGACCGTGTTCTTTTCTTTGAAGGCCTCTTTTTTTTTCCTGTAAACTCTATGTTGATGCCTTTTCCCAAAAAGCTCTACTTTTGTCTCATCTGACCAGAGAACATTCTTCCAAAAAGATTTTGGCTTTCTCAGGTAAGTTTTGGCAAACTCCAGCCTGGCTTTTTTATGTCTCTGGGTCAGAAGTGGGGTCTTCCTGGGTATCCTACCATAGAGTCCCTTTTCATTCAGACGCCGACGGATAGTACGGGTTGACACTGTTGTACCCTCGGACTGCAGGGCAGCTAGAACTTGTTTGGATGTTAGTCGAGGTTCTTTAGCCACCATCCGCACAATCTTTGGTTGAAATCTCTCATCAATTTTTCTTTTCTGTCCACATCTAGGGAGGTTAGCCACAGTGCCATGGGCTTTAAACTTCTTGATGACACTGCGCACGGTAGACACAGGAACATTCAGGTCTTTGGAGATGGACTTGTAGCCTTGAGATTGCTCATGCTTCCTCACAATTTTGCTTCTCAAGTCCTCAGACAGTTCTTTGGTCTTCTTTCTTTTCTCCATGCTCAATGTGGTACACACAAGGACACAGGACAGAGGTTGAGTCAACTTTAATCCATTTCAACTGGCTGCAAGTGTGATTTAGTTATTGCCACCACCTGTTATGTGCCACAGGGAAGTAACAGGTGCTGTTAATTACACAAATTAGAGAAGCATCACATGATTTTTCAAAGGGTGCCAATACTTTTGTCCACCCCCTTTTTTATGTTTGGTGTGGAATTATATCCAATTTGGCTTTTTGACTATTCTTTTTGTGGTTTTCCATTGAAGACAAATTAAATGAAGATCTTATTACCAAAGCATTTGTGATTGCAATCATTTTCTGGAAGAAATTGAGTATTATCTGACAGAACTGCAGGGGTGCCAATACTTTTGGCCAGCACTGTATATATTGCATTCAGACCATCCATTTTTAGGCATTTACAATCAGTTGTGGTATATATTGATGTAGATTGTCATTTTGACATCAATGTTACCAATGACAATTTTGGCTGCCAGGATTAGTGCAGCCTTTTTACATGGTCCCTGCATCAAATACCAACAGAAAGTGGAAAATACCCCCCAAAAAAAGCAGGAGAAAAAAATTCAAATCAGAAAAAGTGCACAAATTTAAAGAAGCCAACCTTATATATGACCCACAATAAATAAGGAGTGAAAAAGTAACCTACCTCACGTTCGATATACTCTCGTCTCTTCCGGGCACTCTCATGTCTCCAGAGTTTCAAAGCAACAAGGGCACTAATAAAATAGACTAACATGATGACAAACAGGAAGATAATAGCCGCCGTCTGCCCCCCTTCCACACGACAGAACGTGGAATACAGGGGGTTGTTGAAGAAAGAATAGTAGCACAGTCCTCCTCTATTCGTGTCATTCACATACACAATGGCTGCCGCCATGTACAGAACAAACAGGCAGATATTGATTCCAAACTCTGTTAAAGGCCACCAGTGAGAATCTAGGAGAATTGTTCTGTAGTACATGGACATGCCGAGGACCAGGAGGATTATTGTTAACAGCCATGCCAAGCCTGCCACCACAAGTACAAAGGGAGTCTTGGGTCCACCATAGTAGTATCCCCCTTGTAAACTAGCAGTATAGGAATATGGCTGTGAATAACCAAACATATTGTACCACTCATTGTCTTTGTGGATATAAGCTGTAACACAGGCAAAAACGCCGGCACCAAGCAAGAGTTCCACAACGCCTAGTATTCTCAGCAATCCTGCCCACGACTTCATATAAGAATACCGCAAGTTGTACTCTTCTACCTTCTCACTGTATGTTTTCACAGTATGTGTATGGCGGCCCAGAGAACCAAATGGATCATCAACCATCATGGGATCAGCTTCTTTCTTGGAGTTATAGCTACCACCGGAAACGCCATATGGGTCTCGGTATGAGCTTCCAGCTACCTTCGCATTCACAATCGAGCTTTTGTTATGAGATCCAGAGGCAGGAAGGGACGGTGAATGAGGAGGTGAACAACGTTCTCCTCCAGAAATGTAGTTAATGTCAGACATGGGCTCTTCCCATGCAGTCTCTTTTTTACTCTTAAAGATTTTTTTTCCATGAATCTGGAATAAACCGTCGTACAGGTCTAAGTTCAAGTGCAGTGACCGGTTCCTCGCTGTCACTAGGATAAAACTCGGGCCCAAATGGAGGAACGAGTGGCAATGGAGGGGGAGGCAATGGGTCTGCACTCAATGCCAACTCACAGTCCTGTAACGTTTGTAGATTACCTCTTTGCTCAGATGAGTCAATAGGAACTTGGTCATATTGTATAGGATGCCCATTTGGAGCTCTGCGTTTGGATCTTGGTCCTGAAGATGATCCTCCTCCAGACATTTGTGTTTGCTTGAAGAACATAAAATAATATTACAAAACACATTAAACATAAAAAACAAAGGGTAATATTGAGAATCACAATTATTTTCATAGACAGAACTTTTCTACAATTTATCAGTATCAGGCTGTTTAGCTCACAGAGTATTGCCTAGACTTAGGACCTTTATCAAAAACAATTGCTGTAGAAATTAAAGGGAGGTCCAGGAGAAGAAAGTATTTGGGCTAAGGAAAAAATACATTGTGTGCATGTCCTGCACAACACCAAATACATTCTTCACTTGGACCTCCCTATAGTTCCTGTGGCAATCATGTACTGGCCACCATGTACTGGTACTGCAAGTAGTCCTTTTATAAATGCAAGGGATTTTCTGGTGTAACTGCATTGAAAAAAAAAAAAAGCTCACATTGTACTCCATCTTATTTTAAGTAGTCTCAGAAAGGAGAAGTGGCATCAAACCCATTTACCAGAACTCCTGGCATTTTAGGTTACTGAATAGTGGCAGTAAGATGTGCCAGGTACGACATCGCTCAGTCACTGGGTCATATTCATGAATACAGCACATGCTACACCGAAGTTACAAACTGATTCATCTAATACCCAGTAGGCATAAATTGTCAGCCATATTACATCTGCCAATAGGGTGTCTATGGCCATAGCATGTGGAACTATGTAAAATACAAGCCTCCTAACCATCCTGGGTCCATCCCTATACCTGATTAAACCCATACCTGTATCTGTATGTGTGTCCTCAGGATGCAGATACAGTTGAATATAATGGTGGATTAAGAAGCCATCAAAATTACTCTGTGACACTTGACAATGGCACAGGTCAGTATGATGCAGTGATGTCAGTGACTGGGGCAGTGATGGGGCATTCTACTGTGTGTAGGTGGCTCTAATGGGGAATCATACTGTGTGTGGGGGTTGGACATTAATAGGGCATGATACAGTGTGTGTGTGTGTGGGGGGGCACTAATGGGAAACCATACTGTATGAATGGGGCTGAGCTGGCGGGACCTTGGTGTGCAGCGCTGTAGACCAGGTCTCCGCCATTAGCTATGGTAGGAGCCGCGGCTCCCAGCGTAATGTGACGGGAGCCGCGTTTACCCAAGCCAGCCCGCCGCCCCGCGGCCCGGCAACAGACCCCCAACGGCCCGCTCTGTTGGCCTCACGGACACCGCGCTCTCCTGGTTCTCCACTTATCTCTCTGACCGCACTTTCTGTGTATCATTTGCAGGCTCCGTTTCTTCCCCTTGCCGTTGGGGTTCCTCAGGGCTCGGTCCTAGGTCCCTTGCTCTTCTCTCTCTACACAGCCCCCATTGCACAAACCATCACTAGATTTGGCTTCCGGTACCATCTTTACAGTATGCTGATGACACCCAATTATATACGTCATCCCGTGACATCACCCCTGCACTAATACAGAACACCAGTGACTGTCTCTCTGCTGTCTCAAATATCATGTCTTTGCTCTATCTGAAACTGAATCTCTCAAAGACTGAATTACTGCTGTTTCGACCATCTAATAGATCTGTCCCTGACATCCCCATTGCAGTCTCCGGCCTTACCATAACTCCTAGGCAGTATGCCCGCTGCCTCAGGGTTATGTTTGACTCAGACCTTTCCTTCACCCCCCCAGATCCAATCACTCGCATGCTCATGTCATTTCCACCTCAAAAACATCTCCAGAATCCGCCCTTTCTTTACCACATATATACTAAAGACACTTATTGTTGCCCTGATTCACTCTCGCCTTGACTACTGTAACTCCTTACTAATCGGTCTTCCCCTTACTAAACTCTCCCCTCTACAATCTATTCTGAATGCGGTGGCCAGGCTCATCTATCAGTCTAGACGCTACAGCGATGCCTCCAGTCTGTGCCGGTCACTACATTGGCTGCCTATTCAATACAGAATACAATATAAACTTATCACCCTCATTCACAAGGCTCTCCATAATGCTGCACCTCCCTACATTTCCTCACTTATCTCTGTCTATCGCCCAACCCGTACTCTCCGTTCACTCAATGACCTAAGATTAACATCCTCTATTATCAGAACCTCTCACGCTCGTATACAAGACTTCTCCCGAGTTGCACCACTTCTCTGGAATGCTCTATCCCAGACTATCAGATTAACCCCCAATTTCTACAGCTTCAAGTGCAAACTAAAGGCATATCTTTGCAGACAGGCCTATCACAACTCCTAATGTAAACCCTTCCATAGATAGAATCCCTAAAATGTACCCTCCTCTGTTTATGCTTCAACATTACCTCACAGGATATGATGCCGTATCAGACTAACTTTATATATCCAGGCACCATCTGCACGTTAAAGGACACGACTGGTGACGGCTCATACAGCTTTATATATGTGTAATGACAGTAGCCTCTATTATAAAATTGTATGACCATTGTATAAGCAATGCTACCTCCGATGCCACCCCTGCTACCTCTTGTGTCACCCCCTCTACCTCATAGATTGTAAGCTCTTGCGAGCAGGGCCCTCAGTCCCAGTGTGTGAATTGACTATTTCTTTGTAATGTATCTTTTTTTTTTTTTTTTGTCTGTACTTGAACCCTACAAATTTTACAGTGCTGCGGAATATGTTGGCGCTATATAAATAAAATGTATTATTATTATTTATTCGTGGATGGGCACTAATGGGGAACCATACTGTATGTGTGGGTAAGAACTAGTGGGGAACCATACTGTACGTGTGGGTGGGAACTAATGGGGCGCCATACTGTGTGGGGCTGCCACCAAGAGGGCATCATACTATTAGAAGTAACTTTTTAGGCTGCACATGACTATTACTGAATGACACCAACACTGATGAGTGTATCTACAATAGGGACTCTTGTCATCCTACAACTGATGGCTGTCAGGGCATGCTGGGACATGTAGTTTCTGGTGAGCCACGGACCATAACACATCCACACACATATCATTACTTCTTTCTAACTTCAGTAAAAGTTGAGAACAGGACAAACATGTACTACAAAGAGGTGACCATCATGGTAGATAGAGAGCAGCCTCACCTGTGATGTCAGCCTGGTCAGTAGCTGCAGTCTATCACCATTGTCTCCCCGCCCCCTGCTGACCGTCTCTCGGCTCTTCTGTACTCTCTGTTAATTATTTAAGGATTTCGCAGCTTGCTCCTCATGTAACCCCTGCCCCTCTCCACACCCCGGGATTACATGGAGGACTACACATACATGAGCAGCACTCTATAGCCTGCACTCTCACCTGTAGGCAGCACTCTCTCCCGGGACAGGCTTCCTTTCTTTCGGTCACATGACTCTCTTCCTCTCCCAGGATGACGTCAGGATTTGCACCGCCCCCTCTGCAGGTAGCAGGGAAGGACCGTGACTCACCTGCTGCTGACCAGCGCCCCCTGGCGCTCCACACTCGTAGTACAACAGGCGTAGTTTACAGGTCTGACTGTATCTTTAGTAATATCCAATTCAATCCAAGGGGCAGAGAGTTAATAATAACATAATATGACATATTGCAATACATCCCCAAGTCGTTCATAAATAGCTAGACTTCCATTCAGAAGTCTATGTGACAATCTGCTCATGGTTATCACCCACCTTTCCCAGGTTCCTGACAGGTAAACCCACCTCCTTAAGTGGTAATATGGAGTAAGAGATGCACAAAAGCATATACCAAGGATATTTGATCAATATTAGACTGGTGGAGGTGTCACGCCTGGGACCCACACAGATCAGGACAACGCGGCGTCTGATTCGCTGGCCATGTGAGGTCATGTTGATCACATGACTTGTTTGCAGCTCAGTTCCATTCAAGTTAATGGGGCTAAGCTGCAATACCAAGCACAGCCATTATACAATGGATGGCGCTGTGCTAGGTAAGTAGTGACAAGCCTGCAACGCTTATCTAAACAGCTGGTTGCCATGTGTCAGACCCCCACTTATTTGATGTTAGTGACTATCCTAAAGACAGGTTATTAATATCACAGTCTTGGAATACCCCCTTAAATGAAACCTATCCACATACTGTGTAAAAAAATAAAAAATCTGCAGCACAAAGTGACGTGAGCTGTGGGTGTTTAAATCACTGGAATCTGCAGGTAAAGGCCATAGCCAGCCTTTGGTGTTGAGAAATCTGCAGGTCAGCCGCAGCAAAAACTACCCCTGATTTCTGGTGATTATAACCAAAGCGATTTAGAGTGGAAAACACCGACGAATGTCCCTAAACTTAGTAATAAAGTAGTGTGATTAGAAGAAGTGGTTATCTTGAGTAGTCTTACAGTCAGGCAGGAAAGGGTTTTCCTAGTACAGAAAATGATGTCGTATGATGCTCGGTTCACACTAGCGTTCGGCTTTCCATTCTTCAGGTCCGCTTGGGGACCCAAAGAACAGAAACCTAATTCACTTAAAAAGCGGTTACCCAAGGAAACCTGCAGACCCCATAGACTTTTCTCTCCGCAATTTTCAAGAGGATTCAGGGACGGAAACCCCAAACATAGTCTGAACACTGGTGTGAATCAGTTGAGTCACATTAGTATGACTGCCAGCTAATACCCAAAGTAACCGCCATGTGCAGCATGAACAGCAACTAGATGGACTGGGGGTGACTCAATAAGGTTGTCTAAGGTATCTAGAGGCATCCTGACTGTAGTCCATCCCATATTTGCTGGAGGGTGCATAGAGGACAAGGGCGTAGCTTTAGAGGGTGCAGTGGTAGCTACTGCTACTGGGCCTTGGACTCTGAAGGGGCCCCAAAGGTCCCTCTGAAAGATAAACTATAGCAATATTCTAAATGACACAAAGTAGGAATTACAAATTTTTCACCGGGACCCAGGAGTTATGCCTTTGATGGGTGACAATCCATAGAGCGAACATGACTATCAAGGTGGACCCACAAATGCACAATTGGGTTCAAGTCTAGGGAATTAGAGGTCCAGGGAACTGTTTAGAAGTCTTAGTCATGCTCTTCCAACCAGTGTCATACAATTGTAACCGTGTAAGATGTTGCATTGTGTTGCTGGAAGATTCCATCTGCCCCAGGATGGATTCATACCCAAATTGGTTCAGAGTGCCTTCCACATGGATGAGTGGGCCCAGGCAGTGCCATGAATACATTCCCCAGACCATAACGCTGCCGCCACCAGCTTGTGTTCTTCCAGTAATGGTTGTAGGGTGTCTTGCTAATCAGCAATGGTCCAATTCCAATATGGCCATGCAAATTGAAACCTTTTTCCAGTTGCATCTTTGATAGCATAGGTGCAGTGACAATCCATCTGCTTCAGAGCCCCATACACAGTAGGTTTTACTGAATTGTTATTTTAGACACATCTCATAGACTCCTGGTTAATTTTCATGGTGAACTGCTCCACTGTAGGAAGTGGTCATAATAATTTATAAAATCTCCAAATATTTTTCTTATTAAACAACACATTTTATTACACGTAAGTCTTTGATTGTAATCGCATTTCTTCAGAGACCAGTTTACCGTGCACTCCAGTCCTAGAACATAAATATGCACAAATGATGTGCACTTTGTGCAATATATTTTAAGTAAACTAACTTATATAATATACTTTATAATACTGTATACTTTATTAACAAATTTTGGATCCTTTCTGTGAAATCCTGCATTTTTTTTCACGCTTTCCCTGGTTTCTGTATTGAGAGCAGTTTCTGCCTCTCACTGAATGTTACTGTGTACAGGGCTGTGTAACATGTAGAGGAAATGAGGGGAGGGTGAAAAACTTCAATAAGGTTGTAGTGCTATCGAAATTATTTCCAGAGATATCACTAGTTGAAAGGACAGTCTGGATTAGGATATTTATATGCAGCTGCATAATATATATGATAGAAATATCCTAATCTCAACTGTGTTTTCAACCAGTGATATTTCTGGAAATAACCTTAATGACATATGGAAGAAGAGAATCTCCCTTTCATATGACACCAAAAGCAAGTTTGTACGTTTTATAATGTCCGAGATATAACTGTTTGAATTTATCCTCCCCCCTCATTTTCTCTACATCTTACACAGCCCCGTACTCCACACATAGTAACATTCAGTGAGAGGCAGAAACAGTTCTCAGTACAGAAGCAAGGGGAGAGGGAAAAAAAAAAAAGTGAAAAAAAAAAAATGTAGGATTTCACAGAAAGGAGCCAAAATCTGTTAATAAAGTATATTACAAAATTTATTAATGACATAAATACTGACAGAAAATTAACAGTTGTCCGAAAGTTTAGTTACACTTTAAAGGGAGTCTATCATTGGGGAAACATGTTTTTAACTGAAGCAATGTTGAAATAGCCTTTATAAAGGCTATTCTACTCCTACCTTTACTTTTCTTCTCCTCGCCGCCGTTTGTCCAAAAATTTTTTTATTCTCATATGTAAATTAAGCTCTGGGTGCACCAGGGGCGTTCCCCCTGTGCTCCGAGCACCCCAGTGTCATTGCCGCAACATGCCGCCAGCGCTCCTTTTTCACACCCTCTGCATCTTTTTCTGTTCATCTTGCATCTGCTTCTTGCTCAGTCAGCCATTTTTCTGGAGTACACTGGTGTAAGAAACTAAACAAAAATGGCCGCCGGAGCCATTTTGAGTTCAGGCAAAGTCGACTGAGTATGCTCCGTCGGCCATTTTTGTTTAGTTTCTTACACCAGTGTACTCAAAAAATGGCCGATGGAGAAAGCAGATGTAGGATGAACAGAAGAAGATGCAGGGGGTGTGAAAAAGCAGCGCTGGAGAAAGGGTTGCGGCGATGACACGGAGTGCTTGGAGCACAGGGGGAACGCCCCTGGTGCTCCCTGAGCATAATTTACATATGAGAATAAAATGTTTTTTTTGGGACAAACAACGGCGAGGAGAAGAAAAGTAAAGGTAGGAGTAGAATAGCCTTTATAAAGGTTATTACAACACTGCTTCAGTTAAAAACGTTTCCCCAATGATAGAATGCCTTTAACCACTTAATACTTGCAAGAGTTTGGGGTCTTAATGGCCAGGCCAATTTTAGCAATTTTCTACATTTCCTAGTTAAACACACATACATTTTGTTTTTTTATGCTATTGTATTTATAGTCATTTTTTTTTTTTTTCTGACAGATAGGACATAAAAATTCCCAAATACGTTTTGCTTAAAAAAAATCATCATTATTGGTCTTTTACAGTATGACATAGTAATTATTTTTCAAGGTGAAAAAAGTTAGTCATCATTTAGAGGAACCTTAGAGGTATTCTAGTTACAGCACTGTACTCCGCCATGTCAGACAATCCCTTTAAGAATGAATGGAATGGCTGCATGCACATTCAACCTGAGATCAGTGGGAGTCCCTGATGATCTGCAAATAACAAACAGGGTCAACTTGTAACCAGAATATCCCTTTAACATAGAAATATAAATTCTGTTGGTGTCTTATACACTCATTGACAAAAATAATAACGCACTAAGGAGGTGTTGTTGGAGTCAAATAACCCTTTCTAGGTGTGACTGTAATGATTAAATATGTAACTCCACAGCAAAGGCAGGATCAACGAGCTCACCATGAGGCCTCAGTGCTCAAAACTGACAGTCGCCAGATCTCAAACAGAACCTGGATACTTTGCTAAAGACAATAAAAGTTCCAATCTGTAGCAGTCAAGGTTTCTTGTTCACAACAAAACTGAACACAAATGTGAAAGTGGCTGTCTGTCAATGAAAGGATATGTAATGGGATCTATGACAACAAATTTCCTTCTGCTAAGAGCTTGGAAATGATCCAGAAAGAGACAGGGGCGTATAATGAAGGTGCCTCCTGTGTCTGGATGGTGGACAAGGAAACTTTGGGAATTGGTTGATCAAACAATCTTCTCTACTGGTGATCTGCCTGGGCCGTCTGGAGCCTGTTCTTGTATGTGTATTCCCTCATGTAACCACTCTCCCAGCACCTCCTAACAGGTGGGTCATAACAGCATGTGTAGTGGTCAATCATCTCTTACCAAGATGTACACTGCCCAAAAGTAGCCTCTGAGAGCCTTTTTATAGGGCAGCAGGGGAAACACTTTTACAGCCTCAGTGTCTAATCAGACCACACATGTATTAATTTAGAAATCTGTCAGAGACATAACTGCATGCCAGGTTTTGCAGCAATCCAATATTTCTATCTGCGTTTTTTTTTCTTCTTTTTTTTTTGTCAGTGAGTGTATGTATACTTCAAATAATATATGCTTTAAATAATAAAACTTCAGAGTTAAGAATTTGTACAAATTAATAAAAATCAACAACCCAAAACATAAAATCTGCCCCCTGTTCCAGCATCGGCAGTCCATCCCCTGCTGGACCAGAAATGATGAAGTCCCATTCATTATCATTTGACTGCTGTCTCAGCGGTGACCTATACAAAGACTGCACCTGACTGCTGAGGTCATCACTTCTGTCAAGGCCTAGAAATGATGGGAATCTGGCTGCTGAAGCAGAAATACGGTACTTAAAAAAAAAAAAAAAAGTAACTATTCCTTTAATGTCATACAATTTTCAGCCTCTGTTCAGACAACCTCTTTAAGCCCATTCTATTTCACCTGGCTAGACACCAAGAAATGATGCCTCTTTTGCTACTGCTCTGTTTACCGATTCACAAACTGAATGGTTGCTTTTACGTAAATGTCCTTTAGGGTAAGCCCATACCGGATGCATACCCTGTGGATTTGCCTTTACAGAATTGAAATGATGTTAGATTTGCTACATTTCCTGATTCATGAACTGTATGCTCAGTTTACAGTAACTATGTCCACATGGGAGGCATATGCTGTGTATCTGCAGCAAATCCACAGCATTACAGTACTGGCAAAGTAGATCTCATCCATATATTTCAGTGCAAAATTTTGCAGTGCAAACCACACATAACTAGGCCTGCTGTGCAGATTCTTAGAACACATTACTTCAATTTATGTTGCAAGTTTTCACTGCAGAATTCACCCTTTGCCTTACAGTAAAAAGCCTGCACAACACATTCAGCATTTATACCATGAATTCCACAGAAAGGCACCATTTGGAATTACGGCAAAGATGCTGCTGATGCTCTGCTGCAGAATATCCGCAGTATATTAGTCCCATCTGGCCGTACCCCTAAGTGCAAGTCTCTCATGACCAATGCACTTATCACAATTTACCCAAATAAGGAGGTTTCAACTATAAAACTTAAAATATAAGTTAAATATTTCTTTATGCCACAGAATATGGTGTATAAAAGGGAATACTATACAAGTCTATAGTAAGGGGTTCAGTCTATAACCTTTAGATATCTGTGATAATTAGAATAATTTACAATATGTACATTGGGTCCAATTCATATGTTGTCCGCTATAGCAGTGAATGCTGAAGCACACATCAGCGCATGTTCTAAAGCGACAGGAATCACACAAAAGGAGAAAAGCAGTTCAGTGTCACAATTCAGTTGTTATCTTTCATCCACTGTTGAATCCATTGGGAAATCTGTTCTAGGTTTTGCTCCATGTCTTCTGGTTTGTTACTGGGCAGCTGGTGAACTATTTCTTGTCGATACGACTCCACAGCCTCCTCATATATGGTCTGGAAAATCTCACACTGGATGTTGTCTTGAAGCTTCTTTGCCTTGTATCCCCTGAAAATAAAAGTTCATATTTAAGCACCAAATTCATAGAGATGAATTTAATAGGACAGAACAGAGATGCAGAAAGTCTTGCAGAGACTTTCGGTAATTTGTATAGGGATTAATGGTCTTCACAACATCAGAGTTTGAAGGAACTGTTTCCAGCCATCAAAAAAACATGGAATCTGGTGCCAAACCTATCACATGACAACAGCAGCACCCAACTTATGACTTATAATGGGGTATGTCAGGATTCTCAGAGGAGTCTATCATTTTGATGGGAAGAAAAGAGCTCTAAGCCTTGCAATTCTTTCCTTCAAATATGATGTAACCTGTGAGGTCCCTAAGACAGACGTGAACATACCGTAACATGTGCACTTAACCAATTTAATAGGAATGGTAGAATAAGGCGCTGCCCTAACGCCACTTTATTCACGGCAAGCAATATCATTGGTTTTAGCTTGATCCTTATTTAAAAAGAGGGTTGTATATAGCGAGAATGGAGGTTTGGATCTTTGTGGGACCCTTAACTAACATGAAAATTGTAAACAAAAGACCCCATAAGAAGATATGTCATAGATGTTTGAGATGAAAGGACCCCTTTAAAAAAATTTTTCTATTTAGTTCAGCATTTACCTGCTCTCCAGTCTTTCATATAATAAGGAATTGTCCGTTCTTAGAACAAATACTATGTGGAACCATCTCTCTGGGAAAAAGTCACAACCGTGATAGTCTACAATGACCCCTCCTTCACTCATTCTGTCCTCCAGCTCATCAATCACCTGCAAGAAACAAGAGGCAGCTCAGTTATACACCAGTCCTAGGTCACCTCATCACACATACCTTTTAATAAATCCCATACTTTAGTATATTTTAGGCAGTGCTGACATCCTGGACTAGGCGGCACCTATCCATTTTAGACTAAATGGATAAAAGCTGCCAGTTCATAGGGTAGTGCACCTGCCCTCCCTCCTCCCCCCCGCCATCTGATATTGATGACCCACCCTTAGAATTGATTATCAATATAAAGGTCTCAGAAACACTTAATTTTTTATTTGTTCCTCCTAAATCATGCCAAAGGCATTATTATTATTATTATTATTATTATTTTTCCTGTGAGGACAAGGACAATGTGTAAAGAGCACAACCCGTCCACCACTAAACACCATTTTACAGCTCACGTGAAAAGCTGAGTCACTCTACAAATACAGTGAATGACTTATGTGCAGTATTACATTGTGTGCTATACTCCAGAGCTGCACTCCTAATCAAATGCACATTACAATGGATGTCCCTGATATCTGGGGAAAATGACAGAACCCTGACATCTGCCACATGCACTCCCCAACCAGGTGTGATCTAGCACCGGAATGGAACTGGTACCAGAGGAGAGCTGGAAACCAATTACGAGCAGTGCAGAATGCCAAAGGCATTATTGTCGCCTCCTCACTTTTATTCTCATCAGATCAATAACATAGATACATGCTTGTTACTACCAAAATTAATTGGGATTAATATGGTTTTTGGAGAATATAGCTAAAACAAGGCAAATTTTTATTTTTTTTTCCAAATGGACAGAATGAAATTCACATTTATAACAAAATAGTACAACTTACTCTGTCTTCATCAAGAACAGGACACTCATACTCTTCATCGAAACCGTCATACAGACTGCCTAGAAAACACACAGGATTTTTGTATTACTCAGATCAATGTGTTTTTTTTTTTTTGTTTGTTTGTATTTTTTTCACCTTTTCTAGAATATGTAACACACTATGGGAACTATTTTGCTTCTTACATGTTGATACAGTTTATATTATATATAAAAGGTTGTGCAAATACATTGCACTTCTCATGTTGTACTGATGCCAGCCCGTGCTAGGTCATAACCGGGCCATTATCCCTAAGGCTATGTTCACACTACCGTTGTTAATGTCCATTGCTCTCATCCATCATAGGCTAACAGCAACAGACACAGTTGGAGTCTCCTCAGTTAGTATTCGTTCCCATTGACTCTATTGTAAACAACATGGCGGACACTTTGTTCCTTCATGTTTGTTTACCTTTGTAATGGAAGATAAAGTCCTGCATGCCGGACTTTTTCTTACATCACAAAAGTGGAAAACATGATGGAAAAAAGCTTGTTTTTTTACCTTGTTGTGAAAGCAGAAGAACACCCGACGGAGTGGGCTCCATCTGCATCTGTCATATAATATGTGTTGCTAGCATCCTGTGACACTTGAGAGCAATGGACATTAAATAATGTAGTGTGTACCCTAACAGTTTATCTGAGCTTCTATAACTCAGTGCGCTCTTCAGCAATGCTTACTGATGCAGTTTGTGTTCACTACCTTAGGTCACATACACACAGTGGAAATGCACGTAAAAAAAATCCAAGGCTGAGTATTAGGTTTTGACCGTGCTTTGCAGCCTTAACTGGTGGATCACTGTATAAGTGCAACAGGCTGCGCAGTACTGTACAGTTTAAAAAATATATATGTCTAGCATATGCCACAAGCACATATTTGGCATCTGTCCGGCATATGGAATATTCTGCATATGCCCCAGAAGTATTTGCATTTATAATTCTGAACAAACAAATCAAACTAAAATACAGTAACTACTGAATTTTATCTAAAACTGCTATTTATGTCTCATACATCTTTTGTGAGTGTATATTAGGGCACGTTTACATCATGCTTATGTGGCCCTATGTTCAGTGTAAGTGCCAGACAAGCTCCTGTCCTGTACAGTGAACCTATCACTAGGCCCTCACTAGCTTGGAATGTACCAAGAGTATTCTTTCGGCATACGCAGGCAGATATTCTACAGCATACCTTGCTTACCCCATATGGAATAGTGTAGTAGATATACAGTGTGTTATATATATATTTTTTTTTTTTTTACAAATACAGTGAATGACTTATGTGCAGTATTACATTGTGTTATACTCCAGAGCTGCACTCCTAATCAAATGCACATTACAATGGATGTCCCTGATATCTGGGGAAAATGACAGAACCCTGACATCTGCCACATGCACTCCCCAACCAGGTGTGATCTAGCACCGGAATGGAACTGGCACCAGAGGAGAGCTGGAAACCAATTACGAACAGTGCAGAATGCCAAATGCATTATTGTCGCCTCCTCATTTTTATTCTCATCATTCTCATTGATACCATAGATACATGCTTGTTGCTACCAAAATGAATTGGGATTAAAACTGTTTTTAGAAAATATAGCTAAAACAAGGCAAAAATTATTTTTTTTTCCAGATGGACAGAATGAAATTCACATTTATAACAAAATTGCACAACTAAGGCTGGGTTCACACCTACGCATGTACTCCGTTCGGGTTTCCATCCCTGAACCCGTTTAAAAAATGCATTTTTTTGCCCTTTTTCGGGCGAAAACCCTACTGACCCCATTACAGTCTATGGGGTCTGCGGGTAACTGCTTTTTTAAGCGGATTAGGTTTCCATTCGGGGGGGTCCCCAAGCTGATCCCTGAACGGAAACACAAACGTAGGTGTGAACCTAGCGTTACTTTGTCTTAATCAAGAACAGAGTTCAAGGTGTAGTGAATGCGTTCACTACATTAGGACCCATACACACAGTGGAAATACACGTAAAAAAATTTTGACATGGATTTTTGCCATAGAACCTGTGGCTGAGCATTAGGTTTTGATCGTGCTTTGCAGTTTTGACTGGTATGGATCAGCAAGCTGATAACTGTATTAAGTGCAACAGGTCGCGCTGTACTGTACAGTTATAAAAAAAAAAAAAAAAAAAAAATAAAATTGTATAGGGTCAAATATATGCTTAGCATATGCCACAAGCACATTTTTGGCATCTGTCCGGCATATGGAATATTCTGCCCCAGAAGTATTTGCATTTATAAACTCTGAACAAACAAATCAAACTAAAATACATTTACCTACTGAATTTTATCTAAATCTGCTATTTATTTCTCATACATCTTTTGTAAGTGTATATTAGGGCATGTTTACATCATGCTTATGTGGCCCTATGTTCAGTGTAAGTGCCAGACAAGTGAACCTATCACTAGGCTCTCATTAGCCTGGAACACGGTAGAATAGTGCAACGGATAAGCCTCTCTGCCCATCAAAAGCAGTGGAAAACCAAAAGAACTAAGGACTACACATATCACTGTGTGTTATGGTATTAAGGATAGGGCTACATAGTGACTTTGGCTGTGACACACTTCACATGGCCAAAGATTGCAGTGTTTGCGTGACTGCCACACGATAGTCACAACAAATCCATCAGGTCTGTACTGCATTCACTTTCATTACTCTCAATGAAGGTGGCACCACACTGAAATCTTACCGTGACACGGCCAAAGTCCGAAGTCCCTATCTAGTCCTTGCCTAAATGCTAAAATAAATAAAGCAATACACAGATTAAATACTGCTTTGGTCCTCAGTACTGTAGCAAAAATAAAAGAAAAAAAGGTGGAAGGGCAGGTGTCTCTAATAAAGTTGCCATTCGGTATATATGCTTCTCTATGTTGTGCACCAGTGCTGTGGTCTTATATTTTTTAGCTATAATTTCTGTATAATTAAAGGATAACACCCAACCCTGGACTAATAATCCTCAGACACAATACACTGGAATTTACTAGTATTTTAGCATTTTCTTGTCCTCACCCATTTTTTTCCCTCTGGGTGGAGCTGCATTTTAATTATGGTTCTCAGCAGCTTTTTATCTAATACCCAATAGACTCATGGAAGAAAGACACACCAAGCTCAACAGAAGAATAAAAATCCCCTTTACTTTTCCTTTTGGCTAAAGCTACACAACGACTTTTCCCGACTCTTGGAACACCACTGATCAGACAGCGCCAAGCCCTCTTTATTACTTACAATGCATGCCTTCTACTGAGTATTGGCTGTGCACGATATCGCAGCTTTGTCCTGTTCACAAGCATCAGATCCCCACCAATCTGATATTAATAGGTTATCCTAAGGACAGCCATCACATTTAACATGGTTATTTTCACCTCCATACACACAGTCCTGTGACTTACCACTCTTTGCCAGATCTCCAACATTGACATATTCGAGACCAGTTCTCTCTGCCAGCTCTTTGCCCAGTGTTGTCTTACCAACACCTGGTGTACCTGAAAAGTTATATAACCGAATGTGTAAAACGCAACATAATTAAATATATAAAAATGTTACCTTAACATATTAAGGGACTGGCCAGAAAAAAAAAATTAAAGGTAATGATATCTCTACACTGAGATGTGATCAGTTAAAGTTGTCCAAAAGCCCAGAACTGCAAGCTGTGAACATATCCCTGCTCTCTCTATTGAAGGGTTGACCTGGACACAGTCTACATCAATATTCACAAATATTGGACACATAGTCAAATCCCTCTGCACGCAGTGCTTTTTAGGATACATTGACATCTGTGTCTGTTGCAGAGTATGTCCAAAATCATGAGCCAAATGTCCTGCAAGCACAATTTTTTTTGTCTGGCGCGGTGACAATGAAAACAATGTATAATCCAACGTCAACAGGGTCCCTCAGGATCCACTGTTGTCCATCTTTGGACAGGTCCATTTTAATGGTTTATCTGTTCCTATGATGGAACAGAAGAGTGGAACAAAACAATGCAAGTGTGAAAGCACCCTGGTCACCCAAGAGCCTCTGATGGCGGCATAATCATGGCCTGAAAATATTAATAAGCAAATAGATCCTCTCCTGGCAGTAGCTGGTTGATGTATTGATAAAGTGAGTGACTACCTTCCTGCCAGCAGTAAGGTGAATAATAGAGAAGTATTTGAATATACAGAATTCTCCTTCCAGCAGTAGGTTGGGAAATGGGGTAGTATATGGGTATACTCTACTCTCTAACCAGCATTATGTGGGTAATAGTATTATGTGAGTATACTCTTCTCTTCTGCCGGCAATATGTGAGTATACTCTACTCTCCTGTGGGCAGTATGTAGTAATAGGGCAGTATGTGGGTACAATCTACTCTCCTGGGGCAGTATGTGGGTACAATCTACTCTCCTGTGGGCAGTATGTAGTAATAGGGCAGTATGTGGGTACAATCTACTCTCCTGCGGGCAGTATGTGGGTACAATCTACTCTCCTGGGGCAATATGTGGGTACAATCTACTCTCCTGTGGGCAGTATGTAGTAATAGGGCAGTATGTGGGTACAATCTACTCTCCTGCGGGCAGTATGTGGGTATACTCTACTCTCCTGCGGGCAGCATGTGGGTATACTCTACTCTCCTGCGGGCAGTACATGGGTACAATCTTCTCTTGTGCCCACAATATGTGGGTATACTCTACTCTCCTGCGGGCAGTATGTAGTAATAGGGCAGTACGTAGCAATAGGGCAGTATGTGGGTACAATCTACTCTCCTGCGGGCAGTATGTGGGTACAATCTACTCTACGGCGGGCAGTATGTGGGTACAATCTACTCTCCTGCTGGCAGCATGTGGGTACAATCTACTCTATTGCGGGCAGCATGTGGGTACAATCTACTCTCCTGCGGGCAGTATGTGGGTACAATCTACTCTACGGTGGGCAGTATGTGGGTACAATCTACTCTCCTGCGGGCAGCATGTGGGTACAATCTACTCTCCTGCGGGCAGCATGTGGGTACAATCTACTCTCCTGCGGGCAGCATGTGGGTACAATCTACTCTATTGCGGGCAGCATGTGGGTACAATCTACTCTCCTGCGGGCAGCATGTGGGTACAATCTACTCTCCTGCGGGCAGTATGTGGGTACAATCTACTCTACGGTGGGCAGTATGTGGGTACAATCTACTCTCCTGCGGGCAGCATGTGGGTACAATCTACTCTCCTGCGGGCAGCATGTGGGTACAACCTACTCTCCTGCGGGCAGTATGTGGGTACAATCTACTCTCCTGCCAGCATAGTCTACACCATGGTATCGCCCCCCATATAGCAAGTGGGCAGCACTCACCAGTCAGCAGTATATTGGGGCGCCTCATGGTCTCACACGATCACGTGCAGTTCTGGTGTAACACGTTGTAACTCTCACACCATAGAGACTCTCACACACGGGAGGCGGGGCAACATGACGTCATAGTCCAGAGTCTCACATCCGGCTTTTTAGTATTAAATAAAATGCTGGAAATGAAATAGAAACGGACGTATAATTACCGTATCGTGATATTTATGATATGTGTCCGCCTGTAGCACTGAATGGGTAATGAAATCTGTTACCACAACAAAGATGGCGCCGCAGGCTTCGCCACACCAAGTCGTCAGCGGCATCTTTCAACTTGCCGGTTACGTCATTGTGCGACGGTGACGTGAATGTTTTGCGCCTTCCGTGTGAGGAATAACTGCACTGAAGTGGTAGCGTTGTTGTGTTGTTAGGACGGTGAGTTGCAGGGGGTGCTCCTGTCCATGACTGTGTGGCCTGCGTTACCAGTAGGGGGCTCTGTATCTGGTGATGTAACATAACCAGCTGGTGCTCTTATGTACTGTGGCTCACAGAGCTTGTGCGACTGCAAATCCCTTCACTCCCTGACACACTGATACACATAGCTGGCGATTCACAGTCTGCTTATTGGTGATTCCAGCACTTACAATACCTGAGGTAAAGCCATCTCTATGGTGCTGGATGTAGCTACTCGGTCATTAAGCTTCTTGCTGGAAACATTTATCACAAATGTGGTAGAACATGTTCACACTGATACAGAACTGTATGCAGCTTTATCGCAGGTTGGCACACAGCTGTTCTTGGTTGCAATGTGTGAATGTAACCCTATGACAATGTGTATAGTATTTAACAGGCATGACATATCCAGCAATATTGATTTGTCGGCCAGAGGGCATCTGGTGCTGGTTATCTTGGGAGGATTAAGGACATCAATTTTAGATTGGTGGGGGTCTGACTGCCAGGACCCTCGCATTAGAGCTGTTTCCCTGTGACACAAGCTGCAGTGCTCACTCGCTGTACTTTTAATCGCAGCTGTAATGAGTACTGTAACGGTTACACCATACAAGTCTATGGGATAATCTCTGCAGTACTCATTACAGCCACTATTAAAAGTACGAATGAGAACTGTAGCTCACACTGCAACAGGGAAAACAGCTGATCTGTGGGGGTCCTGGCAGTCAGGGCCCCCGCCAATCTAAAATTGATGTATTGATGTCCGATCCTATGGATAGGACGTCAGTTTTAAAACGCTGGATAACTCCTTTAAAATGAAATCCATCAGACTTTAAAGGAAAGGTCAGGCTATACTTATAGACAGGACATTGTTTGTGAATACTGTAGTAAAGTTAAAGTAAAATCCTATGATGTCATATTCGCCGTTTACAAGGTCAGTTTGCAGCTCAGTTCCATCCAAGCGAATGAGGGCCAGAGAACCCCTTTAGATCTGTATGGACTAGGCAGAAGAAACAGTCCTTAGTTTGACAATTTGGCATTTTTTGTGAATTTGGACCTTTTTAAAGGATTTTTCAGCAACACAAATTGGTGGCAAAGGATACTTATATCAGCGATGTTGCCTCTGCCATTTCAGGCAATCTTCAGGAAATAGAGACCAGCAGGGGACCCAGGCTGCAGTGAGGATTATCCATTCTTCCATTTTTATGTGTTTTTATGTAATTTTTGTGTGTCTGGAAAACTGCTTTGTTGAAAAAGCCTGGTCTGCAACCCATGGCCCTCTAGCTTTCAGTGTACTACAGGTCTCAACATGCCCTGACAGCCATACTCATGCCTGTTGAGACGTGTAGGATGGCACTCATAAGTAGGCACCCATATTACTCTTATTGATCTTGTGGGTGAGTAGTCTTTTGGCCCATATTATAGCTTTAACATTATTTATTTTTATACGTTATGCGTGAATGTCTTGTGTGCTTTGTTACAGGCTGACGGTCACCACATATCCTATAGTACTGAACTGATGGGAATTTTACAACTTTATAATGTCAAAGGTATCTTGCAGAAGAAAAGTAACTTCTGCTAAGGTAATGTGTCCAGTTACTTATGTCATATGAGTACACATTTTTATTGCCAGTATGTAGGTGATGTTCACGTCAAATGGCTGGTTCTGCTGTCATATGAAAGCTGAGATTCCCAGCTTTCATATGCTACACAGTTATAAAAACCTAGATATCACTAGTTAAAAACTCAGTCGGAAATCGAAGATTTATATACAACAGTTGAGAAGTGCTGTTTCCCCTTCATTGTTTACCAGGCATATCTCTGTACTTTTGGTGGTTGCATTTCCTGGTATTATTACTCTCTCTACTTAAAGAGGTTGTCTGGGCAAATAAATGATTTTTAAAATAGGCCGTGGGAGGTGAAAAAAAAAAATCATACACACCTGTCCTCGGTGCTCCGGAGTCTTCCTGAAGCGGTCCGGTCCTGCAGCTCACCTGCCTTGTTGCTGTGGAATTTCTTACTGGCTGTGACGTTCCCGATTCCCTCCCTGAGGCCGCTGATTGGCCACAACGGTCACATGCGGCGGGTACTTCCACCGGAAGACAACAGAGCTGCAGGACCAGACCGCATCAGGGAAAGGTGAGTAAGACTTTTTTTTATTTTTTTCACTGCCAACGGTCAATTTAAAATAGAATTTGGGTGTCCATTTTTGCCTGGACAACCCCATTAAGTGAATAGGACTGAGGTGTAATACCAGGCGTAGCTGAATGGCAAGGGTCTTGAGAGATGCATTCCCACAGATCTAATATTGATGGCCTATCCTAAGCATGCAAACTGCCCTATTAGATCATGTTAAATCCAGAGCTGTGGAGTCGGTAGGCCAAACCACAGTCTCCGGCTCCTCTATTTTTCCACAGCCTGACTCCAGCTCCATCTCCAACTCCTTCATTACTGGCTGACAGCCATGGTCAGACAGAAGCAGTAAAGTTCCTCTAATTCATTAAAAAGCCAGTGATTGAATTCCTGTGAAACACACTATACATCTATTTAATTATACAATATTAAAAATGGTATCATTACAAATAATCATTTTATTTTGAAGCTGCGGTAGGTAACTCCACCCAAAATTGGTCCCAACTCCACAGCCAAGGTTAAATCTTCCATATCTATTGTAATCTATAATAAACTGATATACTATATATATATATATATATATATATATATATATATATATATATAAACTGATATACTATTAATAAAAATAAACCATATAAACTCATTATATTTCTAATATTCCATGTTTACAGATCACTGACTGGGTAGAGCCATCCTTTGAAGATTTCTTTGGCAGCTCCAGCAAAGTCACTTCACAGGCTTTTGGGACATATAAAAGAGGTGTTGGCAAGAAAGATGAGTCTACTATAGAGAACACACGTCAGAGCAAAAAAAGAGCGAATCCATTCTCTGCCAGTCATTGCAATGATGGAGTCAAAGTTACATCAGGCCAGACTGAGAATGACCCGTGGATCGACAAATACAGACCCAGTGTTCAGGTAAGTCTCTCAGGAAAGATGAAAACAGTTATATAATGTGTTGTAAAGTAACAGCACAATTTACTTGGAAAAATGTCAGTTTATGGTTCCAATTGGACCTATTACATTTATATAAGCTAGTATAGTGATCAGGAAGCTTTCTGTTGGTCTGTCTTCTCTAGCCCCCTATGATCAGTATCAGGCCTGGTCAGACCTTTACCCTGCAGTGTGTAGCACTATAAGTAATCCATTCTAATAAAGGGCTGACAGTGTAATGCATGGGTGGGCTGCTCTGATATAGTGGCTCTCAATTCTCACTCATAGTGGAGGGTCCGAGCGGGGCTTATAGCATTAATAGGGTATATGGACAGGGGCTATCTTTATGAGACAACCTTTTTAATGTCCCCAATGAGTAGTGCCATATTACTCAAGTTGTTATGTAATAGTAACCAAGCAGACAGTGAAAGAACCAATGCTCTTTTTGCAGACTGACCTTGCTGTACATAAGAAGAAAGTGGAGGAGGTTGAAACCTGGCTAAGAACTCATGCTGACAAAAAACAGGTTTGTCTGGTTATTTTACTTTTCTTTATTATTATTCATTGATAACTGTCATAATGTCGTTCTGTTATTATGTATAACATGGATGTTGTTCAAACCAACCGGATTGTCGTTCATTGTATTCCATCTACATATGTTCAAAGGGTGGCTCTATTTTGTTGCTGACTGGCCCTCCTGGTTGTGGAAAAACTGCAACTATCCTAGTGCTTGCCAAGGAAATGGGAATCCAAGTACAGGAATGGATCAACCCTTTACTGCAAGAATTTAAACAGGATGAGCCTCCAGAGATTTTTGACAGGGGTAAGAAAAAAAAATAAGTAAGAAGAAAAAAAATATCAGGTATTTTTCACAATGACAGCAGCTCAAGGTACAGCTAAGCTTAAATGTGACAAGTGTGCTGGGTTTCATTACACCCAGCAGCTTGGTCTCATGACCAGGATCCTAGAGATTAACAGTGTAGTGATTGTAATGGCAGAATATACAATTTTCACTTTTTCTACTGGATGCCTGACTGTCTGACAACTTAAGACAAGAACCATGGCTACATACTTATATTGTGGATAAAAACAAATCTTATTTTCAGCTGACCTGAAGTACTTGTAGATCATAGATTAAATTACTGTATGCAGTGTCAATCGGCTGCATCTAAGGTCAGCAAGATACTGTCATGTATTAAAAGGGGTAAGGACTTGCGGGACAGGGATGTAACATTACAACTTTATAAGTCATTGGTGCGGCCCTACCTGGAATATGCAGTTCAGTTCTGGGCACCAGTTCATAGAAAGGATGTCCTAGAGTTGGAAAAGTTTCAACGGAGAGCCACAAAACTGAAAAAGGACATGGAGGACCTGAGTTATGAGGAGAGACTAAAGGAGTTAAAGAGGACCTTTTCTGAAAGTATGGTTTTATATACCGCTAGAAAGCCGACTAAACTAAACTAACGGCACCAATATCTCCAGCACCGGGGCACATACCAAGAAAGCAGACAGTGCGCTGAATTTAGCGCACTGTCTGCTTTCTAGTGGTATATAAAACCGCATTTTCATGAGGACATGAAAGGTCCTCTTTAAATCTGTTTAGTCTGGAGAAGAGACGTTTAAAGGGAGATATGATAAACCTGTACAAATATATAAATGACCCATACAGTTCCCTCAAAAGACAAGGTGGGGGACTCTCTCCGTCTGGAGAAAAAAAAAGTTTAATCTTCAGAGGCGACAAGGCTTCTTCACTTGTAAGGACTGTCAATCTGTGGAATATCTTACACCAGGAGCTGGTCACAGCCGACAGCTTCAAAAAAGGATTAGATGCCTTTTTAGAGTAAAATAGCATTGATGGTTATGGAAATGTATAGACTGTCATGTCCTTTGCAATCCCCTGGTTGAATTTGATGGATATGTGTCTTTTTTTTCAACCATACTACCTATGTAACTATGTAATCTTAGCTCTACCAGTCTACTAGTTATCTTGTATCAATGGGATGGGGGAGGCTTGTTAAGATGTGGATACCCCAATAAGTTGTTAATAATGTCATTTAGATTTTATATGTTGTTCTGAGGTTGTTTTTTAGTTCCTCTTATACAGATATTAACCTGAATGTTTTCTTTTTCATTTCCTCATCTAGATATGGGATTCCAGATTTTCACCAGTCAGTCTCAGTCTGCTCTTTTTCAGGACTTTCTCTTAAGAGCAAATAAATACAACAAACTTCAGATGCTGGGAGAGACACCTTCTACTGATAGAAAACTTATTATTGTTGATGTAAGTCCTAAAATAAGGTCACCATAAACAGTCCTCATCACCCAGAAAGAGGCAAATCTTAAATATGTATCAAAGTAAAAAAAAATAAATATATAGATGTAGAGAGATATTTATATGCTGTTTGTATCAACTTTGAATGACGTGGTAAATGCATCCTGCATGCGGTACAGAAACACAAAGAAAGTGAAAATGCATTGGAGAACCAGTCTACCACCACAAAGAATTGCTTCCATAGCACTTCTATGCTGTTGTATTAGTGGAATAGTAACCATACCTTTTTTGAATCTAAGTCTGGGTTCACACCAGCGCTTCTACTCCGTTTGGGGTTTCCGTCCCCGAACCCGCTTAAAAACGTGGAGAGAAAAGCACTGCAAGTAGTGGTTTTCTCTCCGCATTTTTTGCTCTTTTCAGGCGGAAACCCGGCAGACCCCATTAGAGTCTTATGGGGTCCACGGGTAACCGCTTTTTTAAGCGGATTAGGTTTCTGTTTGGGGGGTCCCCAAGCGGAAACCCGAATACACGTGTGAACCTAGCGTCAGTGCAATCTTGCTGCTGATAATCCATATACAAATGAGCTGTTTGCACCCAGGGTATGGTCATGCCTGCCAGAGCAACTTTTTTCATCTGTGGCTGGCTCCCGTTGCTGCCCTTTAACATAAAGATTTGACTGGTCTTGATATGTGTTGAAAATGGGTATTCCAGAACACAGCCATGTCCTAGGTACACTAAATGGGTCATTTTCATACAGATTAGATTATGTTCACTATGCCACTAACGGCTCTTACAACATCATATAAGTCAGTGGTTTACAGGCTATTTTAGTGGTGGTAGAGTCTCTTTAAAAGGACACATTTACATTTCCTACCATTTTGCTACTATAGAGTCTGTATAACTGCTTCACCTAGCGGACTGTTGTGATGCTTTTGACCTAGATCTCATGGCACACTGCTCAAGGCAGTGTCACTCTATCTAGTCTCCCACACACTTCCCTCATTAGTAGAGATGGCAGCAGAGAGCCGGGGTAGGGGGTTGCACACATCAGATCAGAGTGTGGAGAGGGACAGAAACATCCATGTTTTAAGGGAAGGCAGATCACACAGGCTGTGTCATAGAGTAAAGACAGGGAGGAAGGCACACATGGTAGTCTAGAGGGTGCTGATAAAGAAATGGAATAGACTATGCGTGAGTGGTGAGAAAGAAAGATAACCCACAGCAGATTATGCAGGAGAAAAGATGGGGAAATCACACATCATGGGCTGTAGAAGGAGAAATCTGTTTAGGAATAAAGCTGTGCTAATACATACGAGCTAGTGATGACAGACGAATCCTGTACATACAGACTTCTGTAGTTACATAGGAAAAGTCTGAAACTAGGAGAAGATTGTAAACTGCATACCAGGGTGACTGAAAATGAATGAAGGAATAAAGATGGTAGCCTGAAGCTTAAAGGGGTTGTTCCATCTATACAAGTAGCAATATGAATATGTATTTTAGAATAACTGTGTAAGGCTAGGTTCACACCTGCGCCCAGTCTCCGCTTGGGAATTCCGTTCCCCATTCTGCTTTAAAAATGCGGAGATCTCCGCATCTTTCCGCCCTTTTCGGGCGGTTCTCGGTTTTCCGAGGATAACCTCTTTTTTAAGAGGATTAGGTTTCCGTTCAGGGGGTCCCCAAATGGACCCCCCCCTCCCAAACAGAAACCTGAACGCAGGTGTGAACCTAGCGTAAAGTAATGGCATTAAAAAAAAGGTTCCTTGCAGATATCACAATTATCTGCTTGTAACAGCGCCCTCTGGTGTTCACAATGTATTAGACACTGAATATCTTTCTAGTAAGACTGTGGTTGTTGTGAATGCCCTGTAGAATACAGCACAGTTTATGTTTTTTCCTCAGTGAAAAAAGCAGGGATAGTATTCCTGTTGGACATAATTTTTCTTGGGCAGCCGAATTTGTAACAGAAAAAGGTAGACATCTTGATGACGGGCACAGATCTCTGAACACCAGGGGGTGCTATTACAAACAGACTATTGTGATTAGTCTGTAAGTACACATCTATTTTACTAACAATACTTTATAAAGTTTCTCTATAATGTGTTTTCAGTTTGCTTATTACCAATTTGTACTGATGGCACAACGCCTAGAATGCAATATTTGTAAAATATATTTTTCTATGTCAAAGGTGTGCATGAATCGTCTAGAATATGTTCCGTGCATGTATTTGATACAAGTAAGGATATATCAAATCATTTATTTAGTTTTTGTTGTTTTTTAGGATATGCCCAACCAGTTTTATAGGGATCCTGCAAGTCTGCATGATATTCTCAGGTAAGAGAGAACATAAACCATGTTTGCTACTATGTTGTATCTGCATGTACTTCTCTGAGTCTCAATCCTTTGTTTTTTGTTCCACCACAGGAGATTTGTAAAGACAGGCCGCTGCCCCCTAGTGTTCATAATATCAGACAGCCTGAGTGGTGACAGCCATCAAAGACGACTGTTCCCAAAAGAAATCCAGGATCAGTTGTGTGTTTGCAATATCAGGTGAAAGCTTTTTACATTGTGACAACTAAAATTTTATTCTATCTAAAAGCAATTCTATCTAAAACTTACAATTGGCTCTATATAGATCAATATATCAGAAGTGTTTCTGGTTCTCACTTTTATAATATTATTTAAGTAGCTGTTGATAAAACTGTAATATCACTGCTTTAGTGAACATCCTGACACAGTGACAGATTGCTATCTGTTACTGAGAAGGTCATTCAGAGATGACAAATAGCACAGCAGCACTTTCTGTTGTTAGCTTTGCAAAGATGACTACCATGACGAACTAGAAAAATGTCAATATCTTTGTAAGACTTTTTTGAGTCAGCTGTCTATATAGATCTTGGATTTTCTCTTTGTATTATATAGTCATCTATTTACATCTAAAATACTTATGTAATAAATGTTCATGTACTCTTGCAGCTTCAATCCCGTTGCCCCCACCAGCATGATGAAAGTACTGAGCAGGATTGCAGCTACAGAAGCTACTATGGTCAGTATGTGCATAGTTTAGACGCTCAGAATCCTCTTCCGCTATATAACTGAGATCCAATAATTCATAGATTTTGCTGCCATACATTGTCTTTATACTTACATGTGTGTAATTCAAGATCCATGAGTACTAGGGCCATCACTTTATCTTCCAGAGCTGTTAGCTTGGAGAATATGTCACTAGTTCATCATGAGCAGGAGTGATTATTTAGTATTGCTGGGTGATTATGTTCTAAATCAAAATTGGGCTTTTTGCCTCGCTAACAATTAATAGCGATTATCTATTCCACGCCCCTTTTAAAGTATGAGTATGTGTTGGGCGAACCTCATAAGATTTGGCGGGCAATTTCGTTCGGACCAAACACGTCCAAAACATAACCGCTATTATTATACTCTATGATCTCTTCAGACCACAGAGTATAATCAGCGGAGGCCCAGAAGAGGCGATCAAACATAAAAACAGTGTTACTCACCTCTCCTGGACTCTGGTGCTACTCGCAGTCCTCTTCTGGCTTCCTGAATAACGTCGGTGACCACTGAGGCCTGTGATTGTCATTTTTGAGGCCTGAAGAGGACCAAGGCCAGCGCTATAGCCCAGGGAAAGTGAGTAATACTGTTTTTTTATGTTTGCTTACCTTGCACAGGACTCTGCTAATACTGTAATTACCAGACCGAAATAAACCGATGTGCACAAAATCAAGTCGGTTATTTATTGATTAATTGCCCAGCCCTATTGTTCAGGTCAGTTTCGCATATGATGTTAGTGGTTTTGCATTGAAAACACCGTGCACTAAAGAAAAAAAAAAAAAAAAAAGTCCACATGCCTTTTAAGATATGCTGCAGTTTTTCAGATCAAATGCAATGGGTGCACGCCAAGGACCCTTATTCATGTTTTAACTACAGGCTCTGATACGCCCCCTAGTGCACTTAAGTCTCATTTGCATATTTCAAGAAAATGGTGCACCTATTGGACTAAAGTAATGATGGTGCTCAGCCCAGTGACACCATATACCAAAAGTTTGGTGCTTAGGTCAACTAATAGGTGGTTTATACTAAACAGTTTAAGATCAGCCACCGTGATAAATGTGACTCGTTTTCAGACTATCTAGTCTAACTATCAGACAGGATTGGTAAATCTACCCCAATATTTCAGCGGTAGACTAAGAAACCAAAAAGAAAACAAAAATCACCCTTAGAATGCAGCATTCCAAAAGGTGAAATTTTGCTCTATAAAAACCCAAAAACAACATCCGCCATGAAAGGGTTATTATCTTAGGAAATACACGTATGTGGCCCATTGTGATGTGCACCTTGCTGGTTTTTTGTTTCAGAGCGGAGGGAAGTTTGTGATTCCTGATAAGGAAGCTCTGGACTTGCTGTGCTCGGGATGTTCAGGGGATATTAGAAGCGCTATTAATAGCCTTCAGTTCTCAGCACTTAAAGGTAAGATTGAATTTGGTTGTCTTGGTCCGGATAAACAATATTTTTATTCTATACTAATAAAGATTTGTAATTGTTTTAATTTCCATTGGTTATGTGGTCCGGTTTACTCTTGGTCCTTTAGTACTTGTAATGAGTAAATAATAGACGTCTTTATCAGTTCTGAAAATAAAAGGTATTGTCTGGGAATGGTAAAAAAAAATGCAGATTCTGAACAACTTTTGTCTGAAATACAAGTCTTAGTTTTATTTTTTTTTATTTTGTGAACCTGTATAAAGTTTTTCTTTCAAAATACCCTGCCGCCTGACACTGCCTCTTATCTTTCTGATCATAACAGATTCTTCCTTGCCAAGTGATTTATGGTCGAAGAAGAAAGGAAAACCTTCAAAGGTGTCAAAAACGACTTCCAAAGCAAAGAATAAAAAGAAATCTGATAAAGTAGGAGACAAAACAGATGAAGTTCAAGCCATTGGAGGCAAAGACGCTTCTCTGTTCTTGTTTCGAGCACTGGGGAAAATACTTCATTGTAAAAGTAAGAGTCATTGACAGCATTGAGGAGTTTTTCTGCTGCTTCCTTGTATATAGTACAATCACCTTGATATATAGATATTATAATAAATTCAAGGACCTTGGGGACTATTCTTGAGGATCCGTCAAGATATTAAGCTTATGCCCAGCATGCAGCACATACTCTCTGTGGTCTCTATGCCAATGAGAAATACTATTTATGTATTAGGATTAGAGAAGTATTTTAGGTGATAGACTCTTTTTGCATTCTTCACCAGGAGAGGCTCCAGAAGTCGACTTAGACTACCATAAATTGCCGGCACATTTGTCACAATATGACAGAGACCTGCTTCTTGTTCTCCCAGAGGTAAGCAATACTGCATATCACACATGAAGCCCCTATGTTTGACTTATAAACAACATCTATCACCTGAGGATAGGTTGCTGGGGTTCTAACTACTAGGACTCTCATTGATCATAACAGTCCCTTAGTCCTCTGAGTAATCAGAGCGCTAGTGCACACTGTGGGCTGATGGATATAGCCGAGTACAGCGCTCCGTCAGTCGCATAGAACTTAAGGAATCAGTGGCCACAAATGTGCACTACTTCTGTATTTATATAGAAGAGTCGGGACCCCTGTTAGTGATCAGTTTTTGTCCAAGTGGTCAGACGCTCAGAGCACATTCATTTATCATCTAACCCAGTGATGGCCGAACTTTTGAGCTTGGTGTGTCAAAATTTGTAAAAAAAAAAAAAACCGAAAATAACTCAGGTGAAATTCACTTCAAGAGAAATCCATAATTTTGTGATATTTGTAGCTCTAATAACAAAAAGTTATATTTTTTAATATATCTATTGTATTTATTAATAAAGCAAAAACAAATAATTCTTTACTTTACCCCTCAGTGACTTTTATGTTGCTGCATTTCATTTGCTAAATCTTCAATTGAAGGTTGGTATTTCGTACACTTCAATCCCAAGCAAGCGCTACTAACTTCATCTGTCAGTCGGTTTCTTTTATTGGTTTTGATATTATTTAAGTAGAATCTACTTACTACCCTTCCCCCAGAATTGCGGAACGGTAACTGTGTTGGGGTACAGTGGCAGCACAGTGATGTCTTGGCAGGGTTAACTGTCTCTGGTGGGGTGTTCTATTCCCCCAGTATTTTTGAGCGGTAATTGTTTTGGGGTACAGTGGCAGCAGGGTGAGATTTTCGTAGCTGCTTTAATGGCCGGGGTGTAAGGAGCACACACGCCTGAGACGACTGGAATGGACCTCGGCCCAGTCGTCTGCAGCTGACAGGGCAACTGTGGGACACAGTTCTAGTGTTCCCAGCTGTCTGGGTGTAAGTTTGCAGTAAATTTAGTTCTAGCTTCACTGCCTAACGCCCTAAAACCCTAACCACCGACTTCTCTACCGGAGGAAAGATGGACACGGTTCGCGCAGCGCTCTGACTATGAAGCAGGAGAGATGCGCGCTGTCAGCGGGAAGCAGGAGAGTTGCCCGACTCCGGATGCTGTCAGCTTGCTGCGTGTCATAGGTTAGCTATCAGGGATCTAACCTGTGGATAGGAAATAAATGGCAACCTTTTTATATGGTTATTGACTATTTGTGTTTAGGATCATCCAACAATCAACTTTTGGCATATAGTTATGAGGCTGTTCACACACATGGATATGGAGGGATTTTCTCATCTGATGGTTACGCTCACTGTATACTGTTTTCCCTGAATCTTCTTGGTGGCGGTCTAGTTGATGTGTTCATGATGTTGGCGTTCGTGTTATTTATTATAATGTTTCTGTTGTGTTTTTCTACAGGCCGTTGTAGAGAAGTCTCACATGCGAAGTCGAATTATTTAATTTATATCTTCACCAAAATTTCTTAGATTTCTTTTCTGATATGGATGATGTTGTACGAGCCAGCGAGTACCTCAGTGCTGCCGATGTTCTCACTGGTGACTGGAATGTAAGCAGTTTTACTTGTGCATTGTAGTGAATAACATCTTGGAAATTCCCCCTGCAGGTTACCTATGTACAGATATAGATATCTTTTCTGAATATCACAAAAATAGTTTCTGTATATCATTTAAAAGAATTCCAGAAAATTACTTATTATTTCTTTATCAAGATTTATGTTGAACATATTTTTAAAGAATTTTTGCTGAGGTTTTTAAAAATCGTCCATTTTGTCTTTTATAAAAATTCCTAACAATCCTGCAGTTTTGACTTTGGCCACTAAGCCAAAAATATGTGGACACTTCCTGTTTTCTGTAGATTTCTTGGCAGCAGTACCTCACTTATCAGCACACTGATGATGAGCTATCGTGTACGTGTACATAAGACAGAATCACAATCGCAATAGAGAATTTCATAGTTTATCTACTCCCCCTCTGTGCAATGACCTCTTCTGCAAGAGTAGTACAATGTGTCTTAAAACACTGAAGAGGTCTCCAAATCATAGACCTTTTGTTCTATTGCTATGAATATATTTTATATTACAACAATATGCTGTTGGCAGTTTATTGTATGTGCATAGTATGGTCCTTGTATGTCAGTGTATGATTGTACATTTGATTTCATGTGTTTACACTCTGCAGTTCAGATCCACATTGAATGTGTATAGCTCCTCAGTGGCGAGCAGAGGGGTCATACACGCCAACAGCTCCAGGGCTTTTGCCAGTTGTCAATCAGGAGTTGGTTTTCGCCCTCTACATAAGCCACAATGGCTTCTTGTGAATAAAAAGGTAGGCGAAATATCTTTTGTTTTGTTTTTTTGTTTTTTTTTCATATTATACAGACTGCACTTAAAATATTTTTTAAGGTTTAAAATTCTTGATATATCAATCCATCCATCAGTCAGCAGAATAGAGTGACTGTACAGCTCATGTGACAGTGTCTGGTACTACAGCTTAGCCAGAGCCGCACACTACATTCAGGTTATGCTATTAAAGGGCTCTCGGCATTCACTTCATGCTGCGGAGTAGAGGAAATCCCCATCACCTCCATTTCACATATACACTGGGAAATAGCTCCTGCTGTATACCTCCAATTAAAGTGTATACTTTAATGCCACAAAATGACTTCCATACCCATAGGTGCCTGTGCTTAAAAAAAAAAAAATCACATAATAAGCTGAACACGTCTAACAGCACCAGTAAGAGAGGAGGTGCTTAATGACATTTTACAGCTGCCGCCATTTTCTATTGGCAGCTTTTTTCCCATTTTGTCAAGGCAGTAATGTTATTGTTATACTGGGAAAGTGAAGCTTGAACAGCTTCTTAAAGTTTCTATAATAAAGTTCCTATCAAAGTTAGATGTTGGGAGAGAGAAGGATTTTATCATGTCTGATTCTTTTGTGCTCAAGGAAAATAAGCAATTGCCAAAAGGATCTAAGTTTGACTTGCTCCACTCTTCCCCATTCAGAACACATGCATACTTGGCTGAGGATCAGGAGAGATACCAGGGTGAAGTGTTTGTTCATATTGTATTTCCCTCCAGTGTAATCTGATGCTATATAGCATACCTTTTGCTTCCTCTTTTGGCAAACATTTGCACAGGCAACTGTATCTCTGGTATCTCAGCATTCCTTTCCCTTTATTTTCTTACTACTTTTCTGCTTACAGTATCAGGAAAATACACTTGCAGCAAGAGAACTGTTCTCAAGTTTCTGTTCTTCTCCGGTGTGCCTTCAGACCCAGGTGGTGCCATACCTGGCAAAGCTCACAAACCCTCTAAGAAACCAAGGTAAAACCAATTGCCTCAGGAGTGAATTTTATATAATTTTTTTTTTTTTTTTTTATAGGTGGGGGCGCTCAATAGATGAAAGATTAAAAATAAGGAAATCCTCTAAATATTATTTTACTCTAGTGTAAAACTGAGTAATCTTTTCAATTGGTACCATTAAAAAATGGTAAAAAATCCATTGAGCTACTGATCTTAAATAGACTGGAATACCCTCCCAACATTTGCATTTCTATTTGCGAGACAATTTTAAGTTGGGCCTGGAAATGTGCAGAAAACAAGCCAGAATGCTCATTTTTATGCAAAGTTTCACAACCCCGCCCACTTTGTGATCCATTTTATGCAAACAAAAAACAAAAGGTAGGAGGCATACAACCTATATTATCCTGGGCCTCGGAGAAGCTGAGAAGGTTCTTCCACCCAGGCCCTTGCCAATCCCTGCCACAAGTCCCTGTCCCAACTTTTGTAATTATTGATTCCCCCTTAATTCAGTAAAGTTGTTGTGTATCTGTAAATGGTGATCCTGAGTAAATGTCTAGGACAGGAACATCAATAGCTATAAACTGTAAACCCTTCCTTTTCTCTTCCCTCTTGCAGCACAAATTGCGTTTATCCAGGATGTTGGCAGACTTCCCTTGAAGAGACAATTTGGAAGGTATAACAAAGCTTTACATGCTATGTAATGTATCAGTGTGTCTAACGTACCTGTAGTATAATGTTGTACCGTGTTAGCCATTGAAAGTAGTGGAAGAGTGAAGAAATCAGGCGATACCTTTTAGAGGCTAACTGAGTATATTTATAAGTAAGCTTTCAGGAGTACTCGCTCCCTTCATCAGACATGGTGTGATACAAGAACTGAAAATTAACAGATTTTTATACACATGGTTTTCAAAGCATTTTAGAGTCCTTAAAAAAAAATTGCAATCTAAGTAGAGAAGTTATTTACAACAGGTCAAAAAAACAGTCTGGAAACTTGTGGTGCGTGACGGAGGGATCAGTAATTCTTGCTGTTATCTGTTTGCTATCAGGAGGTGATTTGTGTCCCTCACAGGTCATACATAGTGTGATTTGAAGCTGGCATGAATATTGAGTTCAGTTCATGGTTCAAACATAGTGTGACATGAAGCTGGCATGAATATTAAGTCCAAATTGCAGAGTTTGAAATTTTTGCATAAATTTGTACTCCATTTCTTTCCTTTTCTCCTGTGTCTTAAAATGTCCCATTAAAACCACAACCCGCAAATCTTCAATAGAGTGGTTTTCTCCTGAGAAATGTGCGGCCATATTGTGTGTTTGTTTTTTGTTTTTTTTTTTGGGGGGGGGGGGTTTACACCCATTCACATGTATTGTAAGTAGTATATTCATGGTAAAATCTGCACCACAAAACCACAATAAATCTGAACATGGCTGAAGAGACTCTATTAGGAAATTAGAGAGAATGTGTTACTCAAGGAATCTTTGTCTCTCAGCGTCTCATGCCATAGGTGTAATGGAGAATAAAGGGGTACTCCAGGACTTTTATACGGATGGCTTATTCTTAAGATATTCAGGTCACTAAGAAGAGGCCCAATTGCTGCAAGCCCTTCAATCAGCTGATCAATGGAAGTGGCGCTATAAGAATAGGCCATAAACATATAAAAATCCTGGAAAACCCCTTTAGGCTAAGGCCACACATAACCAGTCCACTGCAGGATATCTGCTGCAGACAACCTGCAGCGAACCCTCGTGGCAAATAGAAGCTGAAACGGCTGGTTTTCGCTGCAACCTTTATTCCTACAGAAGGGCCTTTTTTTCTGCGATTGCATTGCAAAGGTGATGAATGTACAGCAGGAAATTAAACTGCTGTGGGTTCACATAGTGCAGCTCAAGACACTTTGCATGTTGGGTTTTCTCTGCAGTGTGTGGGTGGTATTTGTTTAAAACCCATCCAATACACTGCTAGTGTAGTTTATAGTGGGTTAGCCACTGGTGATATCATAGAAGCTAACCTGCTGCAAACTTGCTGTATGTGTCCCCCCCCTTATCTAGTTCTCCTGTATAAAGTTGGACAGGTAATAGGCGATGGACTACTATCAGAAGACTGTTGCCCTGACCTAAATAAGTATAGCCCGCCATGTTATGCCTACAGCTGGGCTTGAAAACTCTTATTAGTGAATTTATACATTGACCCCTCGGCCCCTACTTTTTTTTTTTTTTTTTTTCCCCGCCTGGGATGTGCTTAAAACATGTCCATAAATATCATAGAGTTGTTTGAATGAGAGCTATCTCCATTACCAGACGGGTATGTAGAGAACGGCGGCCACTCACCAGGCACATTCATTTTGATCAGGTGCAGTATGTGATTGGTAGGTCATATCTATGTAAAAGATTTTGGGGGTAGTCAAGCAGAGTCGTAGCTATCTTCTTCGGTTTTTTTTGTATTTTTCCAGTATTACAATGTTGTTCAATGTTGGTCTAGGATGCGACTAGAAGCCCTCACTGATAAGGACCCAGGACTACCAGATGTTGACAGTGGTGACGAAGATGACCCAGCTCAAGGACAGGTTACAAAAGAAAGGATTTGTAAAAGTGGACCCAAGACTCTGGAAGGGTCAGGAGGCTCAGTGCTACCTTCCAGCCAAGGAGGGGAACTCGATCTTCCAACCAGTCAACCTCAACCTGTCATAGCTCAGGCAATAATGGAAGATGAAGAGCTAAAGATAGAGGAGTTTGACAGTGACTGATATCCGCCATGTCTACGATCTACATTTGGCTGCTATATGTGCATTCTGTCTGAACTGAGTTAAAGTATTTTCATGCAAACTTGCCTTGTAAATATTCCAGCCAGCCCTGGCTTCGTCCATTTATTTTATAGCTCTCAGAAAACAAAAACTATTCCACAAGTCAGTACACTTCACACATTTCCATGGTGCCTGCTCACACTTGTGCCTCTGCCGTGACATTACAGACTCGAACACAGGTTTACTGCCACATACCAAGAATGTGAAGTGTAGTTTATGTAAAGTTCTGTGCGTAACTATTTATGGAAATAAAAGGATTGTGATTTTCCAGATATGTTTTATTTTTAGCTGGTTTCCTTCATTCTTCCCAAAGAAATATATATGGGATTTGATTAGGTTCCGACTGTATGCAGACCTAAGTTTTCATGAAAAGTTGAAATATGTGCAGGGTCTTTCTGGGCAGTCTGATCTATGACTGTATAAGCCTTTATATATGATGTCCTATTGGATTTTCTGCTGCTAATATCCCATTTAAGGTTCCAACACATTTTGCAGTTCTCACTCAGACTGTGGGTGTGTACAATAAGGAGCAGTCTGCCCCTCCCCTAAACTGATACTATTCTGCCAGAAGTAACTGTACAATAGCAAACAAATAGCTGAGAAAAGTCCAAATAAGGGAACATTCACATGTCAGTTGCATCAGTATCAGTTTTTTCTCAAATGCCCTCCATGACAGCACCACAGGAGGTTGTATCTCCTCCCACTATTAGGGACAGGAAAATCACACAAGAGGTTAAATAGCCCCTCCCCTTCCTCCCTCTTCAGTGTTTTTTCCTGTCCCTATTAGTGGGCAGACAAGAGGTTTGGAGCATACTTACCCAGGAGAGTGGGGTCCAGTGCGGCTGTCCCTGCAGGTCTGCGCCGTCTCTCTGCGGAGTCTCGGTGGGTCCATCTCCTCCTGCACCATCCGGGGACAGTGGAGATGAGTATCGCGGGCCTCGGTCCCTCTTCTGAGGCTCCCTGGCCTGTAGAGTCCCCTGCCTGTACTCAGAGCCGGCATTCCCGGCTGGGATACACGAAGATGCCGCTTCCGGTCGTGGTGACGTCACTTCCGGTTGCGGAGAAAGACGCTAAAGGAGGGAGATTTGAAAGCTTTAGCGTCCTGAACAGGTGCAGGTGGACCGGAAGCATTCCTATTCATGGAATGCAGTACGCTGGTCGTCGGTGGCTGGATTTAAAAAGCCTCCCAGACCAAGAGGCTTTCTCCTCAAGGTAGGACCATCTGTGTCTGTTTGTTATAATGCCTGGAGATGAGTCCTCTAGAGTGGTGTATGAGCCTGGCGTACCCCCAGCCCCAGTGAGTAATCTGGTAATGGGATGTTACATGGTATGATTAGGGGAGTTCTCATGTCCCTTTATTGTCATGTATTTATTTAGGAAAAAGAAGCTAAAGATGTGTCTTCTAAATCTAAGAAAGTGGCTGTATGTAAAAAAATGTGCCATCTGTGAGAAAAAGCTTTCTTCCACGTACAAAAAATCTTTATGTCAGTCTTGCAGTGAAAAGATAATTAAAGAGGAACAGCCGTCTTTAATGGAGGAAATTAAAGGGATGGTTCGGCATGAGATCCAGTCCTCCCTAGCTTCTTTTTCCCATGCCTTTTCCTCTGCTGAGCCACAACCTGCGGCCAAAAAGAGGAAGTTAATTACTGATCCAGATTCGGATAATAGTGACGTTTACGTCCCATCTGTGTCCGAAGATTTCCTGGAGGAAGTGCAATTACCGGGGCCTTCAGATGTTGAGGATAGAAGATATTACTTCTCATCTGCATTCACTCAGGAGCTTCTTGCTGCCGTTAGAAGCACCATGAATATAGAGGATGTTCAGGAGAAGCAATCTATTCAGGATGAAATGTTTGCAGGGCTCAGGCCAAAGAAGAAATTAGTTTTTCCCATTCATGAGACTTTAGAGGGCCTAATTCAGGATGAATGGTTACATCCGGAGAAAAGACTGTTTCTGTCTTAAGAGATTAAGGACAGATTTCCCTTTGATGAATCTAAAATCAGAGGTTGGGCTGAAGTGCCAAAAATCGATATACAGGTGGCTAAAGTGGGGAAAAAGACGACGCTTCCTTTTGAAGACTCGTCGCAGCTTAAAGACCCGCTAGATAGGAAAGCTGACAGCCTCCTTAAAAAATCCTGGGAGTGCTCTTCAGCCCTATTACAAGTGAATATTGGATCAACTTGTGTGGCAAGGTCTATGTACAGATGGCTAGACCAGCTTGAGATCCACCTTAGAGAAGGCACCTCAAGGGAAGATATCTTATCCTCCATTCCGCTGCTACAGAAGGCCACTGGTTTTCTTGCAGACGCCTCAGCAGAGTCAGTAAGGATTGCCTCCAGATCTGGAGTCCTCTCTAATACAACTCGCCGAGCATTATGGCTGAAAATGTGGGCCGGTGACCCAATTTCTAAACAAAAGCTCTGTGCTATTCCCTTCCAGGGAGAGTATGTTTTTGGTCCAGAATTAGATACGTTGCTTGAAAAGGCAACGGATAAAAAGAAGTCACTTCCAGAGCCAAAACTTTCTAAAAGAAAACAGCCATTTCGTCCCTTTCAAGGATACAGTTCTGAATTTAAATCTAAGGGTAAAACAGGCAGATGGAGCTACCCTAAGGGAGGCAGGGGGAAGAATATCTTCTTTAACCCCAATAAGCAATCCCGGGACAAACAATGACGCCAGGAGGATAGGGGGCAGGTTGTCCAGGTATGCCGTACACTGGAAGGAAATAACATCCAACCTGTACATCCTAAATTCTATAAAAAACGGCTTCAAAATAGAATTTTCAACCTATCCCCCCAGGAGAGTAGTGTTCACATCCATACCATCTCCTACGCTTCACCTGGCTTTGATGGAAGGTGTCCAGAAACTTCTGGACACGGAAGTAATTTGTCCTGTTCCCCCCTTAGAAAGAGGGGAAGGTCATTATTCCCGTTTGTTTATGGTAAAAAAACCAAGTGGGCGTACAGAATAATAATAAATTTGAAGCCTCTAAACAAATACATAGTTTATCATCGCTTCAAGATGGAGTCAGTGAGGTCCATAATTCCCCTGGTAGGCAGGACCATTTTATGGCCACCATCGACCTTCAGGATGCATATTATCACATTCCTATTCATCCTCTCTACCAAAAATTTTTAAGGTTTGCAGTCCAAAATGGGGGGGAGTCACTCCATTTTCAGTTTTGGGCTCTCCCCTTTGGAATATCATCAGCCCCAAGGCTATTTACAAAGGTGATGGTGGAAGTAGTAGCTTTTCTAAGAAAACAAAATCTGATAGTGGTTCCTTATCTAGACGACCTCTTAGTGGTAGCTCAGTCTTTTTCTCTTCTCCAGAATCACGTTCAGATAGTATGTCAGACTTTACAAAAAATAGGATGGGTAATAAATTGGGGGAAATCCAATATAGTCCCAAAGTATTGCAAGATTTTTCTAGGTATCCTGCTCGATTCCCATCTGCAGATGTCTTTTCTCCCTCCAGATAAGATAGTGGCTCTAAAGTCCAAGGTTGCTACCTTTCAAAGGAAGACAAAGGTATCTATAAGGGAGGCAATGTCTGTGCTGGGGTCTATGACCGCTTGTATTCAGGCAGTTCCCTGGGCTCAAGCTCATTCAAGGGTTCTTCAGTCCTTGATACTGTCAAGTTGGGACAAGAGTCAGCTGTCATTAGACAAGATGATCTATGTGTCTCACAGTGTAAAAGACTCCCTAGAATGGTGGAGGAAGACCGCAAACTTACAGCAGGGAATTCCTTGGAATCCCTCTCCAGTAATTCAGATTACTACAGATGCAAGCAGATTGGGTTGGGGAGCAACCCTTTCTCAGAGATCATTTCAGGGGGCCTGGCCTGCCGCTCTCCACAACCAGTCCTCAAACTTCCTGGAGCTCAGGGCGGTTTGGGAAGCCCTAAAAGCAACCAGACCATTGATAAAAGACTCTCATGTCAGGATATTGTCAGACATGACAGCAGTAGCATTCCTGCGCTACCAGGGAGGTACTCAATGGCGGAACCTTCAGGCTCTCTCGGCTCAGATATTCGCCTGGGCAGAGGGACATCTAAAATCCATCTCTGCTCTCCATCTAAAAGGTTATTCAAACCATCAAGCGGATTTTCTGAGCAGAAAACATCTAAATCCAGGAGATTGGAGTCTAAAGGCAGAAATTTTCCAGCAGGTTTGTCAGGTCTGGGGAACCCCAGAGGTGGACTTATTTGCCAGCCGTCAAAATGCGAAGGTTCCTCAGTTCTTCTCACTCAATCCAAGAGAACCTTGTCTAGAGGTAGATGCCCTTTCCCACAGCTGGGATTTCACTCTGGCATATGCCTTTCCTCCACTTCCTTTACTTCCAAGGGTTCTGCAAAAGATCATCAAAGAGAATCTGAGGGTCATTCTAATATCCCCAGTATGGCCCAAGGGAGCGTGGTTTGGGCTCCTAAACAGTCTCAGAATGGCAGCTCCACTGATACTCCCATTACTTCCAGACCTTCTATATCAAGGTCCAATATTTCATCCAGATCCTCAGAAACTCCGGTTAGCAGCCTGGCTTCTGAAATCTCCATTTTAAAATCAAGAGGACTGTCTGAGTCGGTTATTCAAACCTTCCAGGCGGGAAGGAAGAAAGTTACCCATGCTATCTATAGTAAGGTGTGGAAGAAATTCCTTTCCTGGTATGGCAGTAGTGTTCCTGATATCAACCATCCAAATATAGCAAAAATCTTAGATTTCTTGCAAGCAGGTCTGGATAAGGGTCTAAAACCTAGTACTTTGAAGGTACTAGTATCAGCCCTTAGCAGTTATTTTGATTCTGACTTAGCTAACCATCGCTGGGTTAAGAGATTTTTTTAGTGGGACCTGCAGGCTTTTCCCAGGGAGAAAGGTGTTACTTCCACAGTGGGATCTCAACATAGTCCTTAAGGGCCTGACGCTGCATCCCTTTGAGCCAGTTGCTGAGGCTAATATAAAAGAACTGTCCTGGAAAGCGGCTTTTCTGGTTGCCATAACATCTGCCAGAAGAGTTAATGAAATTCAGGCTCTCTCTATCAGAGAACCTTTCCTAAAAATTTTAGAGGACAGAATAGTTTTTCGGCCGGACCCTACCTTTTTTCCAAAAGTAGTTTCAGATTTTCATATGTCTCAGGAGATCATTCTTCCTTCCTTTTGCACTATGAAGAAATACACACAAAGACTTGGACCCTTGTGATATTTTTTTTTTTTTGTTTTTTATCTGTCTTTTGTTCTGCTTGAAAATGGGATCTTTTGTGTATGGAGACAATTCCTTTGTCTATACAAGAGAGGAAATTCTGCAGCTCAGAGGCACAGCAGGACGGCATACCATCTGGTCACACATCCCCCGTGAGATTTGGAGAAAGAAAAAGCGGGTGAGGGGATGCAGAGCAGGAACTCTTCAGAGGATTAAAAAGAGGCGTTACCGACCAGCTGTTCCCTCCATCATCATGGGCAATGTGAGATCTCTTGCAAACAAGATGGATGAACTAACAGCTCTCACCAGGCATCATCAGGAGTTTCGGGCGTGCAGCATGATGCTACTTACAGAGACTTGGCTCACTGAAGTTACTCCTGACCCTCTGGTCTCCTTGGATGGTTTTAAACTCCTTCGGGCAGACAGGACAAGGGAGAGCGGTAAGAGGAAAGGAGGAGGGCTGGCAATGTTTGTGAATAATAGATGGTGTAATCCTAGGCACATTGTGATTAAGGAGCAAACTTGCTGTAAGGACATTGAACTATTAGCTGTGAGCATGAGACCTTTCTACCTACCAAGGGAACTATCACATGTCATCGGGATAGCTGCATATGTCCCCCCCTCTGCGAAAGCTGACACTGCCTGCGAGGTCCTACAAGCCACGCTGAGCCAGTTACAGTTAAAACATCCCCAGGCCCTCTTTCTTCTGTCGGGTGATTTCAACCATGCCTCTCCATCATCCACACTGCCCAGTTTCACACAGTATGTAACCTGCCACACAAGAGACAACAAAACACTGGACTTGTTCTTTGCCAACGTGAGGGAGGCATATAACTCATCAGCCCTACCGCCCCTGGGGAGATCGGATCACAACCTAGTACATCTCCGACCTGTGTACAAGCCACTTGTACGTAGAGAACCAGCTGTCACCCGCACAGTGAGGATATGGTCCGAGGAGAGTGATGAGGCTCTGAGGGATTGTTTTGACACAACTGCATGGGAAGTGCTGCAGGATTCTTATGGAGAAGATATAGAAGGACTCACACACTGCATAACAGACTACATTAATTTTTGTGTGGACAACACAGTACCCACAAAAGTGGTGAGGTGCTTCTCCAACAACAAACCATGGATTAACTCTGATATAAAAACACTACTTAAGGAGAAAAAGATGGCATTCAGGACAAGAGATAAGGAGGGGTTGAGGGAAGTACAAAAGGAGCTGAGGCATCAAATCAGGCAGGGAAAAGCCAGTTATAAAGAAAAAATGGAAAAGCAAATGGAAAGAAAAGACATAAGGGGGGTCTGGGAGGGGCTTAAGTCAATTTCGGGTCATAAACAGTCTGTCTGCCAGATTGAGGCAGATGTTAATTGGCTTAATGAACTAAACCTATTCTTCAACAGATTTGATCACACACCAGCTCCTCCCACCCCAGTATGTCCTTCAGCTTCCCCCACCACAATGACTTATCCCCATGCGGCCACTTCCCAACAGACCAGTAAATCCAGAAATCCGTCTTTACCTGGCCACAGTCTGACCTTCACAAGGGCCCAGGTGAGGAAGGAGATGAAAAAGATCAAGGAGAGGAAAGCCGCAGGGCCAGATGACATCAGTGCAAGGCTAATTAAGACTTGTGGGGACCAGCTGTGTGGTAAAATTACATATATGTATAATATGAGCCTGAGGCAGGAAATAGTCCCTGAATTATGGAAATCTTCTTGTGTGGTACCAGTTCCAAAGAAACCCCACCCTATGGACCTCAACGACTACAGACCTGTAGCACTGACATCCCACCTGATGAAGATCTTGGAGAGATTGGTTCTCACACATCTCCGCCCTCTAGTGAGCCCCGCTATGGACCCCCTCCAGTTTGCTTATCGGCCGGGCATTGGGGTAGATGATGCCATCATCCATCTTCTGCACAGGGCTCTGTCTCATCTGGAGAAACCAGGGAACACAGTGAGAATAATGTTCTTTGACTTCTCCAGTGCTTTTAACACCATACAGCCCAGGTTATTGAGGGACAAGCTGGGCCTTGCTGGAGTGGACCACCACCTCTCCAACTGGATCCTAGACTACCTCACAAATCGACCTCAATACGTGAGAGCCCGAGACTGTGTGTCAGGTACCGTGATCTGTAATACGGGGGCACCTCAGGGTACGGTTCTCGCCCCTTTCCTCTTCTCACTGTACACTGCAGATTTTAGGTGCAACTCATCCAGCTGCTACCTACAGAAGTATTCTGACGACTCTGCAATAGTAGGCCTCATCACAGACGATGATGACAGGGAGTACAGAGAACTGAACCAGGATTTTGTGGACTGGTGCCACCGGAACCACCTGAAGATTAACGCGGGGAAGACCAAGGAGATGGTGGTGGACTTCCGCAAAGGCAGATGCCCTCCAAATCCAGTGGACATCCTGGGGACGGGCATCGAGATTGTGAACACCTATAAGTACCTGGGTTTGCTCCTTAATAATAAGCTGGACTGGGCAGATCATATGGAGGCCCTGTACAGGAAGGGCCACAGCAGGCTCTACCTGCTTAGGAAACTGAGAGCCTTTGGAATCCGGGGGGCACTTCTTAGAACTTTCTTCAACTCGGTAGTGGCATCAGCCATCTTCTTTGGAGTGGCCTGCTGGGGGAGCAGTATATCAACCAGGGACAGAAATAAACTTGACAAGCTGATTAGAAGGGCCAGCTCTGTCCTGGGGAGCGCACTGGACCCAGTGCAGGTGGTGGGTGACAGAAGGATACTGTCTGTGGTGAGCTCCATGCAGAAGAAGAAGTCCCACCCCATGCATGAGACTGTGATCGCGCTGAGCAGTACTGTCAGTGACCGACTGCTCCACCCTAGGTGTGAGAAGGAGCGCTATCGGAAGTCTTTCCTCCCCACCGCGGTTAGGCTGTACAACCAACACCGACCTAAGCGGAGATCATTACACACAGAGAACTGAAATATCTCTCTGCCTGTTAAATCCCCCCCCCCCCCTCCTTTGCTACGTCCTATCTGTCTGTCTGCTATTAATGTAATGCCTCTCACCTTGGAACATTCCTGTACATGTTGTATTTGTATTTGTATCTGCTTATCTTTGCTGCTGTAACACACTGAATTTCCCCATTGTGGGACTATTAAAGGACTATTATTATTATTATTTTGTCAAGATCCGTCTAATAGGAGGGAAGAATCGTTTCATAGGCTAGATGTCCGTAGAATTATCCTTTCTTATCTGAAAGCCTCTTCAGACTGGAGAAAGGATGAGAATCTCTTTATACAGTTTTGTGGTCCTAACAAGGGGAAGAAACTGTCAAGGAAATCTCTTGCCAGTTGGATTAAAAACGCAATTTGTAAGGCCTATCTGTGTCAGGGGTTATCTCCCCCGAAACACCTTAAAGCTCATTCTACCAGAGCCATGTCTGTTTCTTGGGCTGAAAGGGCTGATGCCTCCTTAGACCAAATCTGTAGAGCCGCTACTTGGTCTTCGGTCCATACATTTACTAAACATTATAGATTGGACCTTTCTCGCAAGTCGGACCTCTCCTTTGGGAGGAAGGTCCTGCAGGCGATAGTCCCCCCTCAGAGTAGTTATCTGGCATTCCTCCTGTGGTGCTGTCATGGAGGGCATTTGAGAAAATAGAATTAGTACTTACCGGTAATTCGGTTTCTGGTAAGCCCTCCATGACAGCACCCTGATTTCCCTCCCATTAGCTAGACTATATTTGGTTTAGGATATACTAATAGTGCTCATCTGGAATACACTGAAGAGGGAGGAAGGGGAGGGGCTATTTAACCTCTTGTGTGCTTTTCCTGTCCCTAATAGTGGGAGGAGATACAACCTCCTGTGGTGCTGTCATGGAGGGCTTACCAGAAACCGAACTACCAGTAAGTACTAATTCTATTTTTTTGTCCCTTAGTCATTACAACTGATGCCAATGATTTACCATGATGATCCACAAGTATGATGGGCTGCCGAGGTCAATAGAGTTGGGGATACTCAACTACTTTTAGTAAAGGTCCGATGACCAGGCTCTGCCATCAAGTAAAGGTCCGGGACAAAAAGACGTCACCCCAGGTTTAGATAAGAAAAATTAAGATTAGGTGGGGGATGACTAACGTGGCATTACACTGTGCAGGGGTGACTAACATGGCATGATTCTGTGCCCCCACACAGAATAATGCCCCATTATTGTGCCTCCTCAGTATGCTCCATAGTATCCCCCCCCCCACCACCCACAGTATAATTCCCCATTAGTGCCCCCCATACATAATTTACATTTAAGAGTGGCCAGGAGGAACATTCACCTCCCGCCCGCTGTCCCCAAGTCCTCATCCCTTACACTAAATGCCAGCAGGGATCAGCAATCGTCCCTGCTGCCAAGACAAGGGCTCACATGATCACCAATCCCTACAGCCGCTAGTGCAGGGGATTGAGGCTTTGAGAGGGACAGTGAACAGGAGATGAAGGTTTCTCATGCCCGCTGTCAAAATGAAAGTGCTTGGTAGGTAGGGGCCTATATAGCTGGCGGCTCCCTGCTCTGGGACAGTAGTGAAGCCAGCAATTCCCAGCTTCACTACTAGATAAGTGGGGATTTGGGCCACAGCAACAACACGAGGAGCTGTCGAGCCCAGGAGAGCAACCCCTGCTTGGGACAGTAGTGAAGCTGGAAACTGACGGCTTCACTACTGTACATAAATAGACAGCAGTGCCGATGCTGCATGAAGATGGATGCGGCAGCACCCAGACGTGCATCTGACATTGCAAAAATTTTAAGGCAGAGGCACAGATCCGGCGCAGAAATGATACCTCTTATGCCAGAACCAATCCCATAGAAACTGATACCTGGGCCATATATATGTGAAAACACCCTAAGCATAATATAGGAGATCCAGGAACACTGCAATGGAAATGCAGGGAAAATACATGCAGCCAAGCAGATAAAACACAAGAGAAGAAAAACACAGTAAAGCTACTGCTCTCTTAATAATATCCCATCTGTGACCACACCTGTGTGGAGTCTGTGAGGAGAATCACCCCCTCCCAACTGCTTTCACTTTGTGAAGAAAGAAATGAACCTCCCCCTCCATTCACTGTGATCCTGTCTTGCTTATCTAATGTATTTACAGAGGGACCTTAGCTAGCAACAGGAAGTGAACTGCAAATTAGCTAGAAGAGAGACACCTAGTGGCAAGAACTTTAGAGAGGTTTTTCATGCAGGAAGCAGTCACATTTTTAATCAGTTTCGGACTGACCATAGACTTTATACGTCCGGGTAGTCCATTCTTAAAGAGAATCTGTCAGGTCAATCTGGGACACTAAAAAACCCACAGGTCCTTATAGACTTGGGGTTTAGTGTCCCAAATCGCCCTGTTGTAATGCAATCCGCAGGCGCATTAAAAATAAAAAACCTGCAGTATATACAGTAAATATAGTAGTTACTACACACATATAACACTGCAGTATATACAGTACATATAGTAGTTACTACACACATATAACACTGCAGTACATATAGTAGTTATTACACACCTATAACACTGCAGTATATACAGTACATATAGTAGTTACTACACACATATAACATTGCAGTACATACATAGAGACACACAGCAGACACATAGTAGTACCACACACATGCAGTACACACACAGCATATAGTAGTTAGTACACACATGCAGTACATATAGTAGTTACTACACACAGCAGACATAAGAGCAGTACACACATGCAGACATATAGTAGTTAGTCCCCACACACATGCAGTACATATAGTAGTTAGTACACACATGCAGTACATATAGTAGTTACACACAATAACATTGCAGTACATATAGTAGTTACTACACACATGCAGTACATATAGTAGTTAGTACACACATGCAGTACATATAGTAGTTACTACACACATGCAGTACATATAGTAGTTACTACACACATGCAGTACATATAGTAGTAACACACATACATACATATAGTAGTTAGTACACACATGCAGTACATATAGTAGTTACTACACACATGCAGTACATATAGTAGTTAGTACACACATGCAGATACAAACATATAGTAGTTAGTACACACATGCAGTACATATAGTAGTTAGTACACACATGCAGTACATATAGTAGTTAGTACACACATGCAGTACATATAGAGTAGACACACAGGCAGTACATATAGTAGTTAGACACACAGCAGACAAGAGAACACAGCAATAGTGTTAGTACACACATGCGTAGGTATAGTAGAGCCATGCAGACATGCACCAGGAGGGTCAGGTGGGGATAGTAGGGAGAGGGAGGTCCCAGCCTTCAGGTCATGTGACCAGGAGGAGGGGGGGGGAGGAGGCCACGTCTGTGCTGGAGGAAATCACAGGGCTGTATAGTAGTGTCACATCTCCCGGGGAGGAAGAGACTGACAGTCCGGGGACCCCGCTGCACCCCCGGTGAGAGCCTGTGTCCTGTGCCTATAGCCACACATTGAGCCGATGTCGCTTACCTGACTGCTTTATCTCCCCGGCGTTTCCTGGACTGCAGGAGAACTTAAAGAGAGGGGAAATTACTGCAAAACCGGGTGAGTGTACCCAAAGTCCGGGGGAAGAGAAGGGTGACATCTGTGTGCCCTGCGCTGCCCATGACTTCCCGCCCAGTGTGTACAGCTACATAGACTGGCCCCACCGTGTATCAGTTGTATGGTTTCTGGGAGTGGTAGTGTTATATGTACTGAGTACACAGGGAAGGAGAAGCCGGGGACATGTCCTGTACTCTATGTCATGTAGGCAGGGAGGAGGCACTGTGTGTACAGGGTGTATACAGGGGGTATATACTAATCTACTAATCCCGACAATGTGTATACAGGGGTATATAATAATCCTGGCAGTGTGTATACAGGAGGTATATACTAATCCAGACAGTGTGTGTATACAGGGGGTATATACTAAACCAGACAGTGTGTGTGTATACAGGGGGTATCTACTAATCCCAGACAGTGTGTGTGTGTGTGTGTGTGTGTGTATACAGGGGGGTATTTACTAATCCAGACAGTGTGTGTGTGTGTATACAGGGGGTATCTACTAATCCAGACAGTGTGTGTATACAGGGGGTATCTACTAATCCAGACTGTGTGTGTGTGTGTGTGTGTGTGTGTGTGTGTGTATGTATATACAGGGGTCCCCATCCAACAGGGTGTGTGTATACAGGGGGTATCTACTAATCCAGACAGGTGTGTGTGTGTGTGTGTATACAGGGGGTATCTACTAATCCAGACAGTGTGTGTGTGTCAGTGTGTGTGTCCGTGTGTGTGTGTGTGTGGGGGTATGTACTATCCGACAGTGTGTGTGTATACAGGGGGTATCTACTAATCCAGACATGTGTGTGTGTGTGTGTATACAGGGGGTATCTACTAATCCAGACAGTGTGTGTGTGTATACAGGGGGTATCTACTAATCCAGACAGTGTGTGTGTGTGTGTATACAGGGGGTATCTACTAATCCAGACATGTGTGTGTGTGTGTATACAGGGGGTATCTACTAATCCAGACAGTGTGTGTGTGTGTGTATACAGGGGGTATCTACTAATCCAGAAAGGTGTGTGTGTGTGTGTATACAGGGGGTATCTACTAATCCAGACAGTGTGTGTGTGTGTGTGTATACAGGGGGTATCTACTAATCCAGACAGTGTGTGTGTGTGTGTATACAGGGGGTATCTACTAATCCAGACAGTGTGTGTGTGTGTGTATACAGGGGGTATCTACTAATCCAGACAGTGTGTGTGTATACAGGGGGTATCTACTAATCCAGACAGTGTGTGTGTGTGTATACCAGGGGGTATCTACTAATCCAGACAGTGTGTGTGTGTGTGTATACAGGGGGTATCTACTAATCCAGACAGTGTGTGTGTGTGTGTGTATCTCTATCCATACAGGGGGGGTGTGTAACAGGGGGTATCTACTAATCCAGACAGGTGTGTGTGTGATACAGGCGGTATCTACTCAGACTGTGTGTGTGTGTGTGTGTGCATACAGGGGGTATCTACTAATCCAGACAGTGTGTGTGTGTGTGTGTGTAAAGGTGTATCTACAACCAGACAGTGTGTGTGTGTATATATACAGGGGGTATCTACTAGTGTCAGTGTGTGTGTGTGTGTGTGTGTGTATACAGGGGGTATCTACTAATCCAGACAGTGTGTGTGTATACAGGGGGTATCTACTAATCCAGACAGTGTGTGTGTGTGTGGTGTGTGTGTGTGAGTGTATACAGGGGGTATCTACTAATCCAGACAGTGTGTGTGTTAAGGGGAAACCAACATGTGTGTGTATACAGGGGGTATCTACTAATCCAGACAGTGTGTGAGTGTATACAGGGGGTATCTACTAATCCAGACAGTGTGTGTGTGTGTGTGTGTGTGTGTGTGTGTGTGTGTGTGTGTGTATACAGGGAGCATTTGGTAATACTGGTACATTATGAGAGTGGGGAAGTGTGTCATATTCATCATTATGCACACCTGTTGAGGAATAAGGTACATTCTAAGACAGGTATCACACGTGCAGTTTTTATACTTCTTTTTTTTTTGGATCTAAAGCCAGAGGTGTATTTAACAAGAAGAAGAAGTTTAAAGGAGTTGTCCAGGAAAAACAGTTTTTTTTTACCTTTAGGCCAGGGAAGGTAAAAAAAAAAACACAAAAACAAAAAAAACATACTCCCCTGTCCCCTGCACTTCTGTGTCCCAGGCCGCTGTCCTGCCCGGGGCTTGTTCTGGTGGAAGTCCTCACCTCACATGACCACTGAGACCTAAGGAAAGGACTCAGGATGTCACAGGCGATTGGCCTCAATAGTCGCAGACCATGAGGACTTCTGCTGGAATAAACCCCAGGGCGCCACGGGACAGGTGAGTATGGGTTTTTCTTTTTTTTCACCTTACCCGTCCTCTTTTCCTGGACAACCCCTTTATGGCTGATGCTAAACGGCAATTTTGGCTGCAGCTTTTGACACACAACAAAAGACCTTAGGCTAAATCTTTATTTGAAGATCAGCTGTTTCGTGCACTGTCCATTTCACAGGGTATGTGATGTCACGTTCATTGGTCACGTGGCCTGTTCACTATTTAGTTTCTTTCAAGTGAATGAGCTGAGCTGCGATACCAAGCACAGCCGCTATACAAATGTACGGCGCAGTGCTTAGTAAGTAGTGAAGAGGCCGCAGTGCTCACCCGAATACTGCTGTCTCTTCAAACAGCTTCTTGTTGAGTGTCTGGTTGTTGGATCACTGCCTATCTTCAATTGATGGCTTATCCCAGGGATAGGTTATTGATTATTACGCCTGGAAAATCTCTTTAAGGGAAAACAATGAAGAGCGCTAAGCACATACCCATGGCCACCTTACGTGGAGATATAGATTTTGTTAGACCGATCTGGCGATAGGTAGCATGCGCACACACCTATCAGACATCTGTGGTTATGCTATGAATTAGCGGTTATTTATGCAGTTCCATAACATGTAATTTTATTCCTCCCCACCTTGCACAATAATAGTACATTGCAGGATCTACACAGTTCTCGCAAGTGTCTAGTCTAATATACACACGTGGACGAAATTGTTGGTACCCCTCATTTACTAAAAGAAAAATCCACAATAGTCACAGAAATAACTTGAATCTGACAAAAGTAATAATATATAAACATTCTATGAAAATGAACAAATGAAAGTCAGACATTGCTTTTCAACCATGCTTCAACAGAATTTTTTAAAAAAGAAAACTCATGAAACAGTCCTGGACAGAAATGATGGTACCCTTAACTTAATATTTTGTTGCACAACCTTTTGAGGCAATCACTGCAATCAAACGATTCCTGTAACTGTCAATGAGACTTCTGCACCTCTCAACAGGTATTTTGGCCACTCCTCATGAGCAAACTGCTCCAGTTGTCTCGGGTTTGAAGGGTGCCTTTTCCAGACGGCATGTTTCAGCTCCTTCCAAAGATGCTCAATAGGATTTAGTTCAGGGCTCATAGAAGGCCACTTCAGAATAGTCCAATGTTTTCCTCTTAGCCATTCTTGGGTGTTTTTTAGCTGTGTGTTTTGGGTCATTATCCTGTTGCAAGACCCATGACCTGCGACTGAGACCAAGCTTTCTGACACTGGGCAGCACATTTCTCTCTAGAATCCCTTGATAGTCTTGAGATTTCATTGTACCCTGCACAGATTCAAGACACCCTGTGCCAGATGCAGCAAAGCAGCCCCAGAACATAACAGAGCCTCCTCCATGTTTCACAGTAGGGACAGTGTTCTTTTCAAGATATGCTTCATTTTTCCGTCTGTGAACATGGAGCTGATGTTCCTTGCCAAAAATTTCGATTTTTGTCTCATCTGTCCATAGGACATTCTCCCAGAAGCTTTGTGGCTTGTCAACATGTAGTTTGGCAAATTCCAGTTTTGTTCGATTCAAGTTATTTCTGTGACCATTGTGGGTTTTTCTTTCATTAAACGAGGGGTACCAACAATTTTGTCCACGTCTGTAGCACTGCGAAGGTGTAGCACAGAAACCGGCACCTGAATCTCCCTGCTGGAGTCAGAGATAACTATCAGACTAAGGGTGGGTTCACACCTGCGCTTGAGTCCATCTGCTGCTAATCTGAGTGAAAATCTCGGGAAACAGGATAGGCATCAGATACCGGCAGGTTAACGATGCATTGGTTAAAAACCCATTCATTTGAATGGGTTTTTTAAAGCAATGCGCGGGTGTGCGCTTACACCCTCTGCGCTGCAAATCCTTTTTTTTTCGTCAGAAACAAAGTCGGACATGCAGGACTTCGTGTCCGACGAAAAAAATCAGCTTCGCAGCGCAGTGGGTGTAAGCGCACACCCGCGCATTGCTTTAAAAACCCACTCAAATGAATGGGTTTTTAACCAATGCGTCGCTAACCTGTCGGTATCTGATGCCTATCCTGTTTCCTGAGATTTTCACTCGGATTGGCTTCGGACGGACTCAAGCGCAGGTGTGAACCCACCCTAACCTCTTAGCTACTGCGGTCAATACTGATTATGGCATCTAAGTGGTTGGTGGGGGGCTCCCTTGCTATTGGCCTGTCATAAATAGAAATTTATTAAGCCCAGCTAGAAGCAGGGCCTAATAGGTACAAAAAATGTACACTATCCTGCCAAACAAAAAACATTATACTGTATGTACCCCAAAATAGTGTTATCTAAAAACACAAGTTATCCCACAGAAACAAGCCCTTCAATGGCTAGATTGATGGAGAACTGAAACATTTATGACTAAAATATGTAATGCAGAGGCAATACTGGTGTCATTTATGGATATATGCGGTCAATAGACTTGTGTAAATGTATTAATAGCAGATATGTCCTAAATGTACAATATTTCACAGCTGAGGCTAAGTTCACATCTGCACCGTTGGACACTCAGCCGCAGAAATCGGCAAAGATAAATGTCCTGTACGGAGGACTTTTCTCTCCACCACTTTCAGTATGAAAACGGCAGATTACCGGCAGACCCCATTATAGTCAATGGGGTCTGCTGGTGTTAATGGGTACTCGCTGTTCTAGCAGTCCAGCGCAGATGTGAACCTAGCCTTGCTTCCTATGAACACCCCTTTATGTGACGGACAAAGCATGTGAGGGTCCGTGGAGCAATACTGTATAACCCTGATATGCTAATAAAAAAAACATACCATATGTAACTTGTGTGTTTTAGATCAAGGACCCAATAACTGCGCACATTGGCGATGAGTGACTGCCTGCCAGAGGAAGAGGAAGACTTTATGGCTGGAGGAGACTTGGGAGAGGGCTTTGGGAGAAAGCCTGGTGGACTCTATGAGGGTCTTGATGAGACTAAGACAAAAACAATGAAACTGCGGAAAGGATCCAGTTCTCATCATTACCATCTTATTAAGAAGGGAGAAGATGATTGTAACACAAGACATCATGCTGGAAAACCTAGTATGTCTGAGGAAAAGGAGACTGTGAGGCCGGCCAAAGAGGAATACACACGGTGTAGACAAAACAGCATAGGTAAGACTCTTAGACACCTTAGAAAGCAAGACAGATATAAAGTCTGCCAAATTACGCTCTGCCCCCTAAGGTTTCGTGCACATGACCATGTGTGCATCGGAGTTGGGGCCCGAGTTTATCACGGAATGAAGTCGATACATTCACGTCTATGGGGCTTCCGGATCGATTCTGTTCTGATAATATGGATTATTATAGAGCAGGTCCTATTCTGCTCCATGTTATCTGAATGGAATGGATCTGGAAGCCCTATAGACATGAATGTAATACAGAAGGCACTTGGATTTCACTCCGAGTGTCATTCAACTGATTTATGTGATGTACTCCGCCCTCAACTCGGATGCACACTTGGTTGTGCGCATGGACCCTTATCTCTAGCTTCTCTATGGCATAAGGGTTTAAAGGTGGCTATTCAGATTGCATTAAAATTGTCTGAAACTACCAATTAAAGCGGGTTAGACCGACTAGTCAATGTATATGGAGACATCCAGACTCTCCTCCAGTGCTGGGGGAAGAAGTATTAGGCTCTTAGATTTCAACTTGCTTGAACCTTTTGTTCTATGGTGCCCTCTTGTTGCCCATTTAGAAAGAGTGCAAGCATTCTTCTGACTATCTAAAGCATATGACCAACTTGCAGACCCATTCGCATAAGAGCACTTCCTGCCCAGCACATGAGCTTGCTGTCTGGCCTTGGTTTAAGCAAAATCTGATATAAGGCAGGTTATCCAGTATGACTGATACTACCACTATGCAAAATGGAATTCTAATTTTCTGCAGGCTTTACATAAATATACAATAGGAATTGGAATGCCCTTGTAGTCTCCCATGTCTAGTATGTAGTCTGTTCAGTTTTCAGAAAGTATTGTGTGTCTACAATGCCAACTCTATACATAACCTTGGAGTATAGGAAACAGAGAAGATATTATGTATTAGGGTCTGTGCCTTATGGCCCCCACTAATCTTTAGAACGAGGGGGTTGTATTGTTTTCCCAAGCACTGTGCCATTTTGCTTTCTGACCCTAACTTGACACAAGGCTTTGGAATGTCCCATATTCTGCAATGGAAATGTGCCGTACAAAGGAGCTCCATGACTCTTTTAGTCTAGCGTTCAATGGTGGTCACCACACAGACACCCATAGTAACATTTTCTAACATGTTCTTATTGCCACTGATATTGAACATATTTCTACAGTGAATACTATGAACCTTTAGTTAGACAGGTTACTATGTATTTTTAGCAACCAGTTAGACCACTGCAGGTGCCAGTTTGGTTTCTCTAATATGGAGGCAATAGAAACCAGGGCTGTGGAGTCGGTACGCCAAAGCCCCGACTCCGACTCCGACTCCTCAATTTCCCCTGACTACGACTCCGACTCCGACTTGCTTACTCCAGATAATGGTGCTAAACCTTATAGGTTCACTCAGAACTCAGTCCCATCATTATATGAGGAATAGAACAGACCTTTACAGGACATTTCATCATTTTCAACATTTCATCATTTTCCCAAATTCTTATGAAAATATATTCAGCACATACTGCATTGTACTACTAACTGTACCAATTTATTATATATTTTGGGAGTCGGAGTCGGTCCATTTTATACCGACTCCGACTCCACCAAAATAGGCACCGACTCCGACTCCACAGCCCTGAGTAGGAACTTCCAAAGACAACTATAGAAAACAGCCCAAAAAGTTTGGTGCTAGCAATAAATTTCTAGGCATATTGACTACCTTGTTCCTGGGTTTTCCCTTATTTTACACTATTGAAGGTAGTCATCTATAAAAGCAATAGGAAGAGATTTGCTGTCTCAAATTGCCCCCAGTGTATTGTGTGCCTTGGACATACATTGGTAATTTTGAGAAATGTCTATAAAACGGTGGGTGGCTAAGAATATTTATATAATGATATAATATAATATTATATCATAATATAATACAGTATATCATAATATTTATAACTTGCACCAAATTTCTTAGAGGTGTGCACTTCTAAATGTAAATCATTGGTCAATGTGTATATCTGGCAAAAGAGAGTTTTGTGCCTAAGGACTTATTCAGACCTGTTTTGTCCTTGGTTGTTCAACTTTTTTTTTTTTTTTTTTTTTTTTTTAAAGTTTCTATATTTTTCAATGCTTTTGTATCTGTGAAAAACTAACAGCGCACAGATGGCATCCTTGTGCTATCTGTGATTTTCACAGAACCATAGATTACAATGGGGTGAATGCTCCACAAAATGGACCAAAATAGAGCAAGTCTCCATTTTTTTTCCCAATGGACCCATGGCCCCTGAATAGAAAGATAAAATTAAACGGGTTAGTGTTCTGCCGGTGTTGAACATGGACAGCACACAAATGAATAAGCCCTAAAGGGCACTGTGTAAAATTTAACATGCCATGTACACAATTGAAAATACATTTTTGCAGTTTGATGACTTGTAGGCAGGGCTGCGGAGTCGCAGTCAGCATCAATTCTGGGTGGAGTCGGAACTGGAAAAAAGTTTCTGACTCCGGCTTCAAATTAAAATGATTCATTATTTTTAATTATATTCTACGATTATTAATATTGTATAATGAATTACATGCATAGTTTGTTACATATTTACTTCCATAGGAATTTAGTCACCAGATTATTAATTAATTAGTGGATCTTAACTATGTCTGACCTATTTATGCAGGAGCTGGAGTCAGTGACTGTGGTTTGGCCTGCCGGCTCCACAGCTATACTTGTAAGGGTAAGACCACACAGTATATTTGAATGCATGTGACCAGACCTTGCCACGTGTGCTGGCAAATATCTGAATGATTTTGTTAGTAAATCAAATAGCCATTTACCACTGCATGTCGGCTGGGTTGACCGTCTACGTTCAGCTGTACTGTGTGGTCTCACCCTAAATACAGGCATCTAACAACACTACTGATATTGATAGCTATAGGTATAAACTTTGGCGGGCAACACCTTTTTTATTGTATTACAATGTTGCTCTCCTTTCTTAATATAATTCTCCATCTTTACGTGTTATCGTGGCTACTATGTGGGTCAATTCAACAATGCAGTAAATGGGATTTTTGCTGCAAGTGGACATTGTGGGAAGATATTCATGTGTATTAATAACTTTCTAAGTCATTGCATTAATTTCTTTGGACAGTCAGTAGTTAATCCTGTTGCTGTCTTTCTGTCCTCTGCAGATGCAAGCTCCGAAATTTCTAATGAAGATCTGAGACAGCGTCTCCAAGACTTAAGTGAAGTAGGTTTTAGTCTAGCCCCAGATATTGTGTTCTGTGTAACATCCCTGGAGTGTGCCACTTGTAGTTATTTTGTCTCACAACCTTTGAAACTTCTTTTTTCTTCTTGTTTCTTAACACTTTGGCTTTGTAATAATACTAGCTTTAGTTTTCTGCCAGTGTTGGGTTACTTGTAACCAGTTTTGCGAGTTCCTCAGCATAATGACAGCAGGACCTTATTTGCAGAAATTTTTTTTTTTTTCTTGCAGCTCTTTGTAAGTGGTGATTTTACTGAAGTATTTGCAGAAACTATTAAAGAGTATATCCAGCTGAAAATGACATGGCATGGATACTAAATATGTCTTGGACAGCCACCATGTCTCATAACAAAGTCTTGACACACTAGATGCCTGAATGCTAGACCCTAAAGCTGACCGTATACATTAGATCTCAGGGAAGTCGGGAGGCCATATATCAGATGTTGGGGGACAGAAGCCTTGGAGTTTTCAACATGCCTGATCCTGTTGTTCTTAGAGATATAAATGGATGCTAGAGGTGTCTGGCAGTAGCTTCTCCCTGTCCCTACTTGGAACACATGCACACTTATCCGAACCATGTATGTGTATGGACAGATCAGGAGAGACAGCTGTTGGCTGCCAAAAACACTAGAGCACGTGTGCAATGGAACAGGACAAACAGAGGGCCAATTGATTAGGAGTCTCCAACTTCTGTTTGTAGCAAAACTAGAATTGCAAACATTCTCGGAGTTAAATCTTACGCTAGGTTCACCCTAGCGTTCGGCTTTTCGTTCCTCGGGTCCATTTGGGAACCTGAGAAACAGCAACCTAATCCGCTTAAAAAGCGGTTACCTGCAGAAACCTGCGGACTCCATAGACTATAATGGAGTCCGCCGGGTTTCCGCTCGAAAAATGCTTGCAGGACTTTTCTCTCCGTATTTTTCAAGCGGATTTGGGGACGGAATCCCCCGAATGGTGAGCAGGCGCAGGTGTGAACCTTACCTAAGAAACTATTGGAAAGCAGCAGGTTTAAGACCACAGTATTATAACATGTATGAATGTTGTATAGTTCTGGAAATCACTGAAAGCGTAAAATTTATTTATTAAAACCAGTGCAATTAGTGAAATGTATCACTTTTTTTCACTTTTATTTTTTGATTGTAGATTTTATAATTTTATTTTCTTTTTAAAAAAAATATCGAGCATAAAAACTTTATTTAAAACAAAATAGGTCAAGTTGATAGACTTATTTGGTACGATACTCCTGAGTCTATGTGACCTTTAAGGGACACATGGGTTGAACACACCGCAGAATTGCTGCTGCACTTGGATGATATTTATTTATTTTTTTGCTGTAGTTCACCTGTAGATTTCTAAATATGTCACCATTCCCAACGCTATGTGAAGTGACAACCGTAATTGTGCTTATAGTAGTTGTCACTACCCTTCACACACATTGAAGTGAGAGGATAAACAGAACCTGGCAAAATAGCATGGGCTGACTGTGTTGTCTTTGAGGAGACGTCAGGGTCCTTTTAGAACAGATTATTTTTACCTTTTTGTGCCATATATAAAAAGATTTCTGTTGTATTATTTTCTGATATGTAATTTAATAGACGTTATAAATGCTTTAATTTCAGGAAGTGGAACTTCTAAAAGTGGAGCTTGAAGCTTCCCAAAGACAACTTGATGGAAAGGATGAAGCACTGAAGATCTTACAAAGCATAGTACGTAATAGAGCTGACATTTTTATTATACTATAAATTGGTGTGTCAGGGTGGGGGTAGAATATGAGCCCTAAGTTTAGTACACTTAAAGGAGTTGTCCCTCAGAGACTATTCCTTTCAGAACCCGGGTCCGCGTGGTGATCAGCTGATCGCCTGGCAACCCAGTAAGCAATTGATTTTGACAGGGAAAACTGTGGGCAGCCTAGGAGATGTTGTCCCATGTAGCACCCATTTATCACCAAGAGCAGAGAGCTTTTGTTCTGAGGAGTGTCCCTTGCTCTGGGTGGCTTGGTGAGATTGTATATAACGTGATCGCTTACTGTTTTGAATATAGACTTTTCTTTTGTATTGGTCACTGCAGGGGAAATATATATTCAGCAGCTAGACCTGCGGCGAACAGCTGATCATTTTGGCATTTCCTTGTCTAGTTGAACCCTTTAAAGAGTACCTGAGTTTTCACCAAAAATTAAAATATGTGCAGGATCTTGCTGGGCAATCTGCTCCCTGTCATTTTTTTACGGTGCTAATAATCACATTATAGCTGCAGCACATTTTGCATTTCTCTCTGAGGCAGAGGGTATGTACAATACAGAACAGTCTCCTCTCCAGCCATCTATTACTACTACTGGTTTCTTTATATGTAATTCTAGCAGAAATAACTGAGTAGCAAACAAATAGCTGAGAAAAACCAAAGTGACTGTGATTTAAGAGATCCAGGGAAACTAGGCTCTAAATCCAGGTTATGATGCACCTAAAAAGATCCCTGACACAGAAAAAGAGAGATCAGCACAATAAGGAAAGCTGCTTGTTGTCTACGACTAACATCTCTTCAGCAATAAGAAGCAGCTGGTCAGGAGAGGAAAGACTCCTTACACTCACTGTGAGCTGTGATAATCTGCAGACTCCTCTCTGAGCAGTTTACAGGCATGAAGCACAAAGCAGCAAAGCTGTGAGTAAACACCATGGTCTGTGAAGAGAAATCTGCCGCTCCTCCTTCTACTTTCTGTGTTCCCATCTTCAGCTCATTGGTTTCTAAAGACAGACCTTCCCTAGTAACAGAGAGTAATCAGCAAATTAGGAAGGAGGGAGACACCTAGAGGCAGGAACTTTAGAGAGATTTTTTTAGGCAGAAAGCAGCAACATTTTTAAAAGAGAGTAAGTTGTCTGGAAAGTTAATGACCATTTAAGTCACATTATTTTGTCCCAAGAATATAGTAATCTGTAGTTCACAACACAATGCGGGCGAAGTTATTTTAGCACTAACTGAGAAGCACCAATCGATAAATACGATTTGTTTTAGATAGTCATTTCTTGTATGATTAGTGATGGGGACATACTGTTTTTTTATAGGCTGTGTTTGATAAAGCCACAAGTCACACTAAGGGCATGCTTCAGAAAGCAGAGGATCATCGCAGAGTCCTAGAAAAGGTCAGTAGCACATACAGTGTACCTGCTGGGATATTTCTTTCATATATATAGCATCAATGCAAGTGTTTTCAAGACATTTCCCTTTACAAATGAATGTGTTTTTCTATACTATCACACTATTCTATACGATCACACTATTGTTTTACGATCACACTTTTCTATACTACCACATTTTCTATACTATCATACTTTCCATACTACCTCTTCTGTTGTATTGCTTGCTGATGACTGACCCCTAGTGGCATTAGCTTAAAGGCTGCTAAAATCAAAACCTTTTTTTTTAAATTGTTAAAAATTCTGTTCTGCCTCCTTTTTATTTCTATCTATTTGGAAAGCCTTGTGACCATCAGCAGCTATTGGAGGGTACAGTACCATTTTTGTGGATGAGATTGTAACACATCTCATCCACGTGCTTCGACTAAAACCTGCAGTGCCAACTTACTTGTACTCAGCCTTTGCAGTGCACATTTTGGCCATCTTTTGTGGCTGCAGAGCACAGCAAACCCTCTGATGAATATGTCTAATGGAAAGTTGGGTTTATCTTCAGGGGTTGTTTTCACAGGCTGCTGAATGGAAAATCTGCCTAACAATGCATGGAGACTGCACCTATGTCACAACAAATTTACGTATCGCAGTTTGTACATGAGGAAAAGTTAGTCTCTGTGGATAATGAATCAGTGGCCATATTGTGGCCATATTGTGTCCCTAGAAACCAAAACAGTTAGGGAATGGCTAACAAGAATTTTGTAACAGTTGGTGAATAGAGGAAAACTTAAAGGGACATTGAGGCGGTAAGTTTTTGTAGGTCCAATGGATAGGGGATAAATGCAGAGATTAGTGGGGTGTGACCCAAGCCCATAGACTGTGAATGGACTGTAAGCAAAAGCATACTATTTTTGGAGTACCTCTTTAATGACCTGTATATATATATATATATATATATATATATATATATATATATATATATATTTTTTTTTTTTTTTTTTTTTTTGTTAATAGAGGAAACCCTATTTAATGTACTCCTCCAATAATACTGCCACCCATGTCTTCTGGCGTATGTTTAGTAGCAGTAACAGGAGAGTGGGCAGCTTCAGGTGTCTTATGTTTGCCTAAGCAACCAGATCTCCTAATCTTCCAGACTGGTCTCCAATAGTCAGTTTTATGTTACTTGTAGTAGACGTGATCAGCAAAAATATTGGAGGTAAAGGGATTTCAACTTGACAGCTTCCTCCTTTAAAGGGGGGTCTACAACCACCAAAACTACTTCTAAACCACCTGTTGTAGGATCGGCTAGTGACATAGGGAACGTTCTTAGATCAAGCTGCAATCTTGCTGCTGAAAAAAATTAATCTTCTATTTCATATGCAAATGAGCTGTCTAATAGAGCACTCAGGGCGGGGCCAGAACTGCTGAAACACCACCTTCTTTTGTTATTGATGCACATTGCCTTCCATGGGAGATGTTAATCTTTGTTTTCTGCGAAAACAAAACAAAAAAAAATTGGGTGCTCTTGGCAGATGTGGCCCTGACCTGAGTGTACTAAACAGCTCATTTGCTTATATAATAAAAGTTGAATTTTTGGGCAGCAAGATTGTACTTTGGGGAAAAGGAATCAGCTGGCTCTCAATCTTATGCAAAATAATTCTATTTATTAAAATCAAATCAATTTTAACCAAAGATAATATACCCAAAATGAGGGAATAATGCAAAAGAATAAAAATCATATAATTAAAAACATCTAACATAAAATAATACAACATAAATACTTAAAAAATTAGCCTATACCACAGACCCAGTTGCTGAGCCTTAGCAGACTGAGATATTAAATGCCTATGGAGACCTCCAATAACAAGAATACAAATAATATAATGAATATAATATGTATCACTGATGCTGTGCAATATACGATCTATTCATACAACATCTTCAGATGTTGACACAGTCTGATGCAAGGAAGTGTTGCAAACTGGCGGAGACATTACTAGGAAACCCTTGTGTTTGCGCAAAGATTATCCTGCTGAAAAATACCAGTTGGGAGCCCTGCCATAAGAAGTAACTGCAGGATGTGGCTGCAGGATGTCCTGCACATACACACACACACACACACATATATATATATATATATATATATATATATATATATATATATGTTCAGAGTTCAGATTTCTTAGCTATTTGGCAGCAATTGTTTGCTTTTGCGACTGGGTCAAGTTACTTATTGTCCAGGGAGTTGGTTCTGGAAGTTGCATTGGAATGAATTGCCTGGAGTTAATGACCGGTCACCTTCCGAGTACAAGGTGATCATGTTCTCTGTTACTGACTTTCCAGAATTGTTCCCATGAGCGATGCCTTTTTACACAACTCAACCACAATACATGTCTTGCATACAAGTAAAATGGCGGAGCATTCCCAGTCCATCATTTGTCAGTCACTGCAGGCGGGTTCACACTTTGAACCTGCTTTCTCTATTCATGAACCAAAGATCAAACAATAAGTCTGTATGGAACACTGTGAGAAATATCGCCGTATAAAAGACAATATTTAAGAATGGTGTTATAATATCTAGTCTTTATGATATCTTTCCATGCAGGAGATAAATGTTCTGCAGTGGGAAATTGAGTTTGATCAGGTGAGGCTGAAGAACCTGGAGGAGTCCTGGAAGGAGAAGTATGAGCGGTACGTGTCTTGTGTCCAGGACATGGGATTATATTATTAAAAATGTTTTTTGAGACTTGGACATTAATAAACTTTTTGCCACTGTGGATGTGATATGTTCTGCCATTTCCACTATGTGTACAAGGTGTTTATTCCATCTATTTACATCTCTAAGTAGTTTTTTTGGTAAGTTTTTAAGGGGAACTTCCTTGATAAAGACAAATATGCTTTATCCCCTTATTTTTGTGTTTTTGTTGTTGGGTGAAGTAAGCTTTCGTATATTAGTTTTTTAGGGTGTCAGGAAGATTGGGCAGTAGCAGACACAGCACGCTAACCAAGAAGTGGTAGATACTGAGCCGTGTGTATAGAGACCTGGTCCATTGTATTCATGTCTCATCCTGATGCAGTGCTGCTATAGATGTAGCCTAGGATGGCCTAATAAGTGACATTTCTTTTTAAATTTTGAGAGGTCATGAAAAGAAAATCACATTATAAATATATATTATTCCATTTTAGAGCAACTGAATCAAATGATGTTGCACATTAGAAGAAAGTACTCTGACAAATCTAAAGAGGTTAACTCACTTGGTACCCCCTGTAAATGGCTGAGACCGGTGAGGAAGACTTTTCATCTTCTTAAATGAATGGTCATCCATATAATTTTCATGGACAGCTCAAGTCCATCAGAGTGGGGACCTACCCTACAATGTCCATATACCATAATAGAGCTATCAGGCAGGGGATGTCTTCATGAGACAACCTTTCTAACAGGGCTGAGAAGTCAGAGTCAGGACCAATTTTGGCAAAGTTGGAGTCGGAAAAAGTTATCGATTGCAACTCTGGCTTTCAAATAAAATGATTTATTATTTTAGTTATATTATACAATTATTAATATTGTATAATTGATCAGATGCCTAGTTTGTTGGATATTTACTTTCATAGCACTTCAGTCACTAGATTTTTAATGAATCTGAGGAGTTTTACTGCTTCAGACAGAAGGAGTTGGGGTCAGAGCTGGAGTCAGGCTGTCAAAATATAGAGGAGTTTAGCATATCCACTCCACAGCTCTCTAAAGGGGTTATATACTAATATAAATTTGTGTTACAAATATATGAACTGCTAATGCAGATGGTTATAACTCTGTTGATAGTGATAACAGGTACTGGGACCTGAAGGTCTGTTCTTGTGAACTGCCACATGGACAAGTTGGCTTCAATAAACTCAGTGGAACTTAACTTTTCCTTGCAGCAGCTGCCAAGGACAAACCTGCAGCCACTCTGACAGCTTAACCCCTTAATGGAAAATGCCATACAAAGTGCCTTCCATGTACATCATTGTGATTGCACAGGCTCAGGACCTGTGTGATCAGTGTGGTGTCTGACTGTGAATGACAGCTGGACTCCTGTTGCAACAGATGAGATCAGAGATAACTCCGATCCCAACTCTTTAGCAACTGCGGCACCTAAGGGGTGAGCTAGAGAAAGGCGGCTCATATTGTCACCCCAATACCCCTCCCCTAAGCATTGCATTGGTGGGCTTCTAATAGGTTGCCATGTCTGACAGGGGCCAAACAAAGCTGTAAGCTCCAGGTTAATGTGGTTTACAGACTAATTGATATCTGATTGTTAATGGCCTAAAGTTATGGAGCCTTTAACAATCCACAGTCAGCAAACACTTCATCTGTTTGCAAACCACACCCTAGCAATACTTGGATAGAGGGTAAAATTCTTTGTTTCTTTAAATGATATATATATTTTTTTTATTTTAAAAGTTTCAAGTGAAATTTGACAAGACCTTTCCTTCCTTTTAGTGTACAGTGTGAAAATGCAGCCCTGAAGGAAAATCTGGAGCTACGGACAAATGAAGTGAAGCTCCTGAAGTCTGAAAACACAAGTAAGAATTACAGCTATACAGTGGGGAAAAAAGTATTTAGTCAGCACCAATTGTGCAAGTTCTCCCACTTATAAAGATGAGAGCCCTGTAATTGTCATCATAGATAGACCTCAACTATGAGAGACAAAATGAGAAAACATATCTAGAAAATCACATTGTCTGATTTTTAAAGAATTTATTTGCAAATTATGGTGGAAAATAAGTATTTGGTCACCTACAAACAAGCAAGATTTCTGGCTCTCACAGACCTGTAACTTCTTCTTTAAGATGCTCCTCTGTCCTCCACTCATTACCTGTAGTAATGGCTCCTGTTTGACATTGTTATCAGTATAAAAGACACCTGTCCACAACCTCAAACAGTCACACTCCAAACTCCACTATGGTGAAGACCAAAGAGCTGTGGAAGGACACCAGAAACAAAATTGTAGACCTGCACCAGGCTGGGAAGACTGAATCTGCAATAGGCAAGCAGCTTGGTGTGAAGAAATCAACTGTGGGAGCAATAATTAGAAAATGGAAGACATACAAGACCACTGATAATCTCCCTCGATCAGGGGCTCCACGAAAGATCTCACCCCGTGGGGTCAAAATGATCACAAGAAGGGTGAGAAAAAAATCCCAGAACCACACGGGGGGACCTAGTGAATGACCTGCAGAAAGCTGGGACTAATGTAACAAAGGCTACAGTCAGTAACACACTACGCCGCCAGGAACTCAGATCCTGCAGTGCCAGACGTGTCCCCCTGCTTAAGCCAGTACATATCCCGGCCCGTCTGAAGTTTGCTAGAGAGCATTTGGATGTTCCAGAAGAGAATTGGGAGAATGTCATATGGTCAGATGAAACCAAAGTAGAACTGTTTGGTAGAAACACAACTCGTCGTGTTTAGAGGAGAGTGAATGCTGAGTTGCATCCAAAGAACACCATACCTACTGTGAAGCATGAGGGTAGCAACATCATGCTTTGGGGCTGTTTCTCTGCAAAGGGACCAGGACGACTGATCCGTGTACATGAAAGAATGAATGGGGCCATGTATCGTGAGATTTTGAGTGCAAACCTCCTTCCATCAGCAAGGGCATTGAAGATGAAACGTGGCTGGGTCTTTCAGCATGACAATAATCCCAAGCACACCACCAGGGCAACGAAGGAGTGGCTTCGTAAGAAGCATTTCAAGGTCCTGGAGTGGCCTAGCCAGTCTCCAGATCTCAACCCCATAGAAAACCATTGGAGGGAGTTGAAAGTCCGTGTTGCTCAGCGACAGCCCCAAAACATCACTGGTCTAGAGGAGATCTGCATGGAGGAGTGGGCCAACATACCAGCAACAGAGTGTGCCAACCTTGTGAAGACTTACAGAAAACGTTTGACCTCTGTCATTGCCAACAAAGGATATATAACAAAGTATTGAGATGAACTTTTGTTATTGACCAAATACTTATTTTCCACCATAATTTGCAAATAAATTCTTTAAAAATCAGAGAATGTGATTTTCTGGATTTGTTTTCTCATTTTGTCTCTCATAGTTGAGGTCTACCTATGATGACAATTACAGGCCTCTCTCATCTTTTTAAGTGGGAGAACTTGCACAATTGGTGGCTGACTAAATACTTTTTTTCCCCACTGTATCTTGTTACATGATATTTCCGGCAGGGCATAGGCAGTATTTTACAGTAACAATTGACTTTCCATATTCTTTGCAGCCAGTGTATGATTTCTACAAAATATTCTGCCTCCTGATTATATCTTTTTCCTATTCTGGATTACAAGTTATTAGTTTATTGTGCTTATAGTATTAATCCTATGTTTCTCCATGTTTGCGTAGTTATAAACCAGCAATGCCAGGAGTTGTTGGCAATGCTTGATGTGAAGCAGCAGAAAATGTTCCAGGATAATGTGACTCTTGATAAGAGCAGTCTGGTGGAAGTCACAGCACTGGAAGTAAGTACAGTAGGTATGGCACATTATACTAGAGTGACATCCAAAAGCACACCTTTGAGTTCTTCACCTAGCTAATTCCCCAAAAAAAACCTTCAATATCAAAAACTAAAGGGATCTTTTTATTAGCCCAGTGCAGTGTTTCAGTCCTTAATAGACCTTTTTGTTTTTGGATTTTGCTACACAGTCATTGGCTCTGGACCTTGGATCATGTACCCAACCTTTTGTTGTGTTTGGTGATGCTCTCTTCTTTTTGCATCTTATCTATCATTCTAATTTGTACCGGCCAACCTTATAGGCATCTTGTGCTGTAATGGGTTTAGTGGGGTAGTGGATTTTTTTTCATGCATTTTATGGTGCATTTTCCACATTCGAATCTGCTTTAAAAAATGGATATCTGCACCCCACTACTTTGTATTGTTTTGGAAACTGAGATGTAGTACATACAGAGCAGAGTTCCTTTAAGTGTAATTGTTTTCCGCATTGTGGGTACAAAAAGCAACATGTATACTCTTGCTGTGGGTTCAGAGCAGAAGCAATGCTAAATCTGTGGCAGGTGACCGGTGAACCTACACTTAGGGTACGTTTATGCTACTATTATAGTCTATTGCTCTCATCTGTCATAAGATGAAAGCAACAAACTTAAACGGCGATAGATATTTCTTTACCTTTTGAACTTTTTCTTCAGTTTAAAAAGTAAACAAACATGACGGAAGACCTTTTCCATCATATACTTTTTTTTACATTAGAGTGAATGCAGATGGACGGTGCTCCGCTTCCTTCAGTCATTCAATCACTTTTTAAAGGGGTTGTCCAGTAATTTAGAGCTTTTTTTCCAGGAGGAATGGGGAAGGGGGAAAAAAAAGCCAAAAAAAAACCCCCATACTCACCTGTCCCTGGCGCTACGGTGTCCCAGGCTGCTGTCTGGTCCAGCGGCACCCAAGGGCTTGTACTGGTGGCCTAAGGAAAGGAATCAGGACGTCACATGTGACGTCCGGGGTCCTTTCCTTAGGTCGCTGATAGGCCTTAGAAGTCAAATGCAGCGAGGACTTCCACTGAAAAATTCCAGGGGGCACCGCTGGGCTGGACAGCGACCTGGGATACTGGAGCCTCAGGGACAATAGAGTTTGGGTTTTTGTTTTATTTTTCACCTTCCTCTGGCCTTCTGGAAAGAAAAGCTGTATGTCCATTGCTCTCATCCTATGATAGATAAGAGCAGCGGACTATAATGACAGTAGTGTGAATCCACCCTTACTTGTTTATTGGTGGGTGATAATTTTAGCATAAATTTCACTAGCAACTTTAGTGAGATTCTGATTAGTATCCAGATGGAAGTGTACCTAGTGCTTTGGATGACTTGTCAGGTTAAGCTGTCATGCGTGTGTATATATACAGTGCCTTGCGAAAGTATTCGGCCCCCTTGAACTTTTCAACCTTTTGCCACATTTCAGGCTTCAAACATAAGGATATAAAATTTTAATTTTTTGGTGAAGAATCAACAACAAGTGGGACACAATCGTGAAGTGGAACGAAATTTATTGGATATTTTAAACTTTTGTAAAAAATAAAAAACTGAAAAGTGGGGCGTGCCAAATTATTCGGCCCCCTTAAGTTAATACTTTGTAGCGCGACCTTTTGCTGCGATTACAGCTGCAAGTCGCTTGGGGTATGTCTCTATCAGTTTTGCACATCGAGAGACTGAAATTCTTGCCCATTCTTCCTTGGAAAACAGCTGGAGCTCAGTGAGGTTGGATGGAGAGCCTTTGTGAACAGCAGTTTTCAGCTCTTTCCACAGATTCTCGATTGGATTCAGGTCTGGACTTTGACTTGGCCATTCTAACACCTGGATACGTTTATTTGTGAACCATTCCATTGTAGATTTTGCTTTATGTTTGGGATCATTGTCTTGTTGGAAGATAAATCTCCGTCCCAGTCTCAGGTCTTTTGCAGACTCCAACAGGTTTTCTTCCAGAATGGTCCTGTATTTGGCTCCATCCATCTTCCCATCAATTTTAACCATCTTCCCTGTCCCTGCTGAAGAAAAGCAGGCCCAAACCATGATGCTGCCGCCACCATGTTTGACAGTGGGGATAGTGTGTTCAGGGTGATGAGCTGTGTTGCTTTTACACCAAACATATCGTTTTGCATTGTGGCCAAAAAGTTCGATTTTGGTTTCATCTGACCAGGGCACCTTCTTCCACATGTTTGGTGTGTCTCCCAGGTGGCTTGTGGCAAACTTTAAACGAGACTTTTTATGGATATCTTTGAGAAATGGCTTTCTTCTTGCCACTCTTCCATAAAGGCCAGATTTGTGCAGTGTACGACTGATTGTTGTCCTATGGACAGACTCTCCCACCTCAGCTGTAGATCTCTGCAGTTCATCCAGAGTGATCATGGGCCTCTTGGCTGCATCTCTGATCAGTCTTCTCCTTGTTTGAGATGAAAGTTTAGAGAGATGGCCGGGTGTTGGTAGATTTGAAGTGGTCTGATACTCCTTCCATTTCAATATGATCGCTTGCACAGTGCTCCTTGGGATGTTTAAAGTTTGGGAAATCTTTTTGTATCCAAATCCGGCTTTAAACTTCTCCACAACAGTATCACGGACCTGCCTGGTGTGTTCCTTGGTCTTCATGATGCTCTCTGCGCTTTAAACAGAACCCTGAGAATATCACAGAGCAGGTGCATTTATACGGAGACTTGATTACACACAGGTGGATTATATTTATCATCATAAGTCATTTAGGACAACATTGGATCATTCAGAGATCCTCACTGAACTTCTGGAGTGAGTTTGCTGCACTGAAAGTAAAGGGGCCGAATAATATTGCACGCCCCACTTTTCAGTTTTTTATTTTTTACAAAAGTTTAAAATAACCAATACATTTCGTTCCACTTCACAATTGTGTCCCACTTGTTGTTGATTCTTCACCAAAAAATTTAAATTTTATATCTTTATGTTTGAAGCCTGAAATGTGGCAAAAGGTTGAAAAGTTCAAGGGGGCCAAATACTTTCACAAGGCACTGTACATGAAGAGTAACACATTTTCTGGCCATTATTCTGCGGTTTTGTACCAGATTTGCCATGTGTCTCTAATTCTCAGTTGTTCCACAGCTAGTGGGTAGAGACTAGTTGCTATTGTATCTTCCATACAGAGCACATGGAAAAAACAGCAGTATCTGCTGCCTAACTGAACGGCATTGGTGCGAGATAGAAAACCCACCATTGACTGCAGCAACCTGTTTGTCTGTGTCACAACCTGGACCCCTCCCCTCTCTCTAGCCTCCCATTGTGAGTTGTAATGTGATATTTCAGTGATCTGCAGTCAGTCTTGGTAAATGTCTTTGGAGACTTTGAGGGGATTCTGCAGAAATTTGAGAGTAAAAGCCAGTTTAACAGGGGAAGGGGAGCAAAAAAAAAGCTGGATAAGCGCAAAGAAAGAAGCTATTTTCTCCGATAAGATATATTACAAAGTTTCTTGTACTATTGATTTATGCAAAGTTTGTCATAAAGTTACTGACCATTTTAAATATTTAGTTAATATTTTAATCATTTTAGTAGCAATTCTCTTGTGAGTAGAAAAATCCAAAAACAAGATAAAAAAGTATTTACAAAGTTCTCAACATTTTATGTAGACTTAAAATGTGAAATGTTGTAAATTGTTATTTAAGAGTTCTACTTTAATACACAGTGGAGGACAAACAAGTGTTTGGACTGCAGCCGAACCCTAGTGTTGTACATAATGTTCTATTCTGACACTTGGTATAATTGTGTTTAGCTTGCAGTGCTTGGTGCCTGTACATGTTGTCCTGGAGGAGATCCCTGCTCGTGTGCTAAAATGTCAGCTGCAACTCGCAAACAGCTCCTTCAGCTCCGACAAGAGGTAAATGATAGTAATTCTGCTGTAATAATGCTACAGTATACTTTACAATCTTTCAAGTATCACAGAACAGACAAAAGTATTTGTTTCTAAAGGAACTGAAGTCCAGTCTATCAGAAGAATGATTAATATACCCAAAGTATGATAAGTGGAAGCCTAGGGGAGGTGAAAAAGCATAATAAACAGTTACTCGCCTCTCCTGGACTCCAGCGCCAGCCTCCCAAATCACATCAGGGACAGCTGAGACCTGTGATTATCCTCATTATGCTGCGTGACCCATGAGAAATTTCTGAGTGGTGAACCCCACAAGCTACCATTATGTGGTGGTGGCTCTCACTGCAACAGTACCCCTGGAGATAGCAAGACGCACCCCCAGGAGTACAGTCATGGCCAAAAGTTTTGAGAATGATACAAATATTAATTTTTACAAAGTCTACTGCTTCAGTTTTTCTAATGGCAATTTGCATATACTCCAGAATGTTATAAAGAGTGATCAGCTTAACAGCAATTACTTGCAAAGTCAATATTTGCCTAGAAAATGAACTTTATCCCCCAAAACACATTTCAACATCATTGCAGCCCTGCCTTAAAAGGACCACCTAACATCGTTTCAGTGATTGCTCCATTAACACAGGTGTGGGTGTTGATGAGGACAGGGCTGGAGATCAATCTGTCATGATTAAGTAAGAATGACACCACTGGACACTTTAAAAGGAGGCTGGTGCTTGCCATCATTGTTTCTCTTCTGTTAACCATGGTTATCTCTAAAGAAACACGTGCAGTCATCATTGCACTGCACAAAAATGGCCTAACTGGGAAGAGTATTGCAGCTAGAAAGATTGCACCTCAGTCAACAATCTATCGCATCATCAAGAACTTCAAGGAGAGAGGTTCCATTGGTGCCAAAAAGGCTCCAGGGCGCCCAAGAAGAGCCAGAAAGCGGCAGGACCGTCTCTTAAAAGTGTTTCAGCTGCGGGATCGGGCTACCAGCAGTGCAGAGCTTGCTGAGGAATGGCAGCAGGCAGGTGTGAGTGCATCTGCACGCTCTGTGAGGCGGAGACTCTTGGAGCAAGGCCTGGTCTCAAGGAGGGCAGCAAAGAGGCCACTTCTCTCCAGAAAAAACATCAGGGACAGACTGATATTCTGCAAAAGGTACAGGGAGTGGACTGCTGAGGACTGGGGTAAAGTCATTTTCTCTGATGAATCCCCTTTTCGATTGTTTGGAACATCTGGAAAACAGCTTATTCGGAGAAGAAGAGGTGAGCGCTACCACCAGTCTTGTCTCATGCCAACTGTAAAGCATCCTGAAACCATTCATGTGTGGGGTTGCTTCTCAGCCAAGGGAATCGGCTCTCTCACAGTCTTGCCTAAAAACACAGCCATGAATAAAGAATGGTACCAGAATGTCCTCCAAGAGCAACTTCTCCCAACCGTCCAAGAGCAGTTTGGCGCTCAACAATGCCTTTTCCAGCATGATGGAGCACCTTGCCATAAAGCAAAGGTGATAACTAAATGGCTCAGGGAACAAAACATAGAGATTTTGGGTCCATGGCCTGGAAACTCCCCAGATCTTAATCCCATTGAGAACTTGTGGTCAATCATCAAGAGACGGGTGGACAAACAAAAACCAACAAATTCAGACAAAATTAAAGCATTGATTCTGCAAGAATGGACTGCTATCAGTCAGGATTTGGTCCAGAAGTTGATTGAGAGCATGCCAGGGAGAATTGCAGAGGTCCTGAAGAAGAAGGGTCAACACTGCAAATATTGACTTGCTGCATTAACTCATTCTAACTGTCAATATAAGCTTCTGTTACTCATAATATGAATGCAATTCTATTTCTGTATGTGATAAAAACATCTGACAAACACACATAAAAACCAGAGGGCAGCAGATCCTGTGAAAATATAATATTTGTGTCATTCTCAAAACTTTTCGCCATGACTGTATGTGTACCTCAGGTTGGGAACCACTGTTCTTGGGTCTCTTCAGACCCCAGAGTATAATAAGTGGAGGCTAAGGAGAGGTGTCAAAAATAACAAAAACTTGTACTCGCCTTCCTTCATATCTCCTGGGCATCTTTGCTGTGTCCAGCAGTCTCTTGGTGTCCTCTTCAGCTTTTTTCCAGCCTACAGCTGACGTCACACGCCCCTGGGGTCACCGCTGACGCCCAGTCACAGGTCTCAGCAGTGACCCCCAGGGCTCATGATGATGGCCGCAGTCTCCTGGGGTGCGTGACGTCAGCCAAATACCTGAAGAGGATGCTGAGGGACCGCTGGGCACTCAGTAGAGGAAAGACAAGCTGAATATATGTGTTTCTTATTTTCCCTCACTTCCCCTGGGCCTTCACTTTTTATACTCTGAGGAGACCCCACAATATAATAGTGTTTCGTGGGTAGTAAACCCCAAAAGTTTAGTGTTCAAAGCAAGCCTGAAACCTAAATGGAAATCTTTAGTCACATCTGGTTATAAACTAATCAATTCACTCATCCTGACTGTAATCTGTAATGAGTCCATTAGGCTTCAGGCTTTGTTTTTTTCTTTGCTCCTTTATTTCTGCTACTGCCATGCTCTGAAGTGTTTTTTGGGTAAGGGCTATGGGAGAGGACAGGAAGACAAGACTCACCATGCAGGTCTATCTACCTGGCCAGGTAAAGTTGGCCTAGCTGGAGCTAGATAGTCCTATTGCAAATGTGACACCACAACAACCTAAACCGGACTTAATGCAACTCCAGCTACAAGACTGAGACCGAGCCGCAGCGTCTTACATTAATGGCTAGAAAACTTTAAAAGCGAGCTCCTTCATAATTTCCCTGATGGTGAGTTTTCTGATTATTCTCATGGATTCCTTGTGTTCTCACGCTGGAGCATTTTCAGTATAAAATCTGCTCAAATTCTGCCAAATTTATGAAAGGTCATGAGATTGTGGAGTTGTTCATCATATATATTTATTGGTGGCCTGTGCTGCTTTTACACTTGTTACCCCCGTCCTCAGGTAGGTTGTGTCACTTACATGCTATAATGTTGGAGGGCATGGAAATGAGGAGGGGGCGCTCATGACAACTTTACACTTGACCCACTAATGTATTAGAATGGGGCTGCTTTTACATATAGATGTAGCAGGCACCAAGTGAACCATAGTTCTGTGTCATGGTGCACTATCCCATGTGCGTGGGGCAGCTGCTGTAATACATGTGATATGTAATAGTGTAAGCACAGTCTGATCATTCTTTAGTGTGCCACAATAGTTCATAGACCGCCTGCTCCATCTGTACATGGACGACTATGTGGTGGTTTGTGTTTCTGTGAATTATGATAACTGTGTAAAATATAATCGGAGAGAAAAATGACACCGGACACCGGAACAGCTAATTTTATACCTTTTTATTAGCATTAAGCAGAGGAGCCATTAATAATAATGGCTTGCATTATATCCTACTAAATGATGGGGGTTGTGGTTCTTATCTCAGCTTCATGGAGTCTGAGCTCCTGGTGATGGTCTATTTCACCATCCATAAGGCCCTGAAATAAGGGCCCCAATCCGTTGATCCAGAGGAAGGCGAAGAAAAACCCCAGAGATCTGAGTCTCAGGGAAAAAAATAATTCCTCCCTGACCCCAAATATGGCGATCGGCGATACAACCCTGGATCATGTCTATCCATCTGCCTACTGCTGCTCCCCTGTAATGATGGGTGTTATCCTGCTCCAGAGAACTTACAGACTATAATAAGGAATCCTCTCTATGATGACACATAATAAATGATGACCATGATGGACGCTTATCTCTAGGGCGGGGTTTACATGGCGACCTCAGCCACAACACACATCACACAGCCAAAGCTCACCATGTAGCAGCTAGCATCTCAGCCGGTGAACGCAAATGTGGTTGTGTCTTGATGACTCACAAGGGCGTGATCGCCCAATGATCCAGGTCATTTTGAGTTTTGGACCTGACCATCAGTTGCAGCAACTGCCATAACAAATATTAGCTAATATATTAACAGATTTGCAGATGTTTACTTGCTCGTCACATTCACTTCCATTAGAGTTCATGGAAAAAGAGCTACACTGTGATCTCCAACCTCATGACATATGCCACAGCCAAGGCCGCCATGTAGCCTGACATCAGAGATAGGAACTTTCCTGGTCATCATTAGCCCAAGCCTAAAGAGAAGATTCCTGCCAATAACATCAGTCTCTAGATGTCTCTTGACTGGAGATTAACTTCATGGCTTACAATCTATTACAGAGGGTTCCTTCCGACCTTCCATGATAAGACCTGTCCTGCTCTTCTGAGTTTATAATCTAAAGAAAACCATCATTGACCCTTTAAGGACCACCATTATGAGTTTCAATCGGCAGCCATGTTAAAACAATAGTCCTGCGGCTGCATGCAGGCCATGAGCATTTACAGCTTCAGCTACACTGACCCCAAAAAATCATTAGGGGCACTCTGAAGCAATTTAGGAGAAGAAAAATCAATTGTAGACTATGAAGGCGCTTACGGTATGAAGTATAGTGGGAGTGGTCTTTAAAAGGTTAATGTCTACTCTGCCCACAGTAGTTTACAATCTAAAGGAAGGAACCCTCTAATCCCTAGTCTAATATAACATAATATATATCTGTTCTGTGACTTCTTGGTTTGCGATGAGAACTTTTCCTCGCATTGACTTTGACGCACAACAATGATATTCTTCTTGAGAAGACTTTGCGTAAAGAACTTCATTTCATTCAAAAGAAAGGAGAAAAACAAAATCAATCATTTCTTCTGATCTTGTGATTGTTCTAGCCCCACCCCTGAGCTGCCCAGCTCCTTAGAAAATATGATATGGAAAGACATTGTTTATTGTAGGTAATCTTGTCAAACCGTCAAACCCCCTGTGTCTAGTGATTAAGACACAAAATATAAAATATTAATATAATATAAAATCTATTTATAAATGAAGATGTTAGGAATAATAAATGTTGGATATAACGCTCTGATACTTACCTCTAAATGCCTGTGGAGGAGGCGGCTCCATCCATATGCTAATAGAGGGGCTGAAATAAAGTGATTTATAGAAAATGAGTGATTATAAACCTAAAGCCATCACACAGATATCAAATCATTTACAATACAAGGACATGAAGAGCAATGGAAAAATAGGCCACAGGAAGTGACATCACATGTGAGCTGCATGAGTTCCCAATGAAACCCACCCAGATGAAATGACATCACATGTCAGGGGTTGTTGTCTCCGTCTATTAAAATTATTTCTTGGTGGACTGGACATAAATCTTTTATTTACTAACCCCCACCCTCATGTACTATACCAGAAATTCAGAATCCTCACTGGAAATTTGTGATAAATTTGCTATGTCTCAAGTTGCCCAATTAGATAGAAAAACCCATCTGTACCTAACATTTTCTAATATATAAAGCGCCAGAATTGTGGTGGGCAGGGGAAGGACCACATTTCAATAATTTGCGCCAAAAAAATTGATTATTTTTGGTTTACAAAGTAACTTAATAAATCTCCCCCTTCTTATTTCCCAGGTGTAAGTTAAAAAATTTTTCAAAATAAATGTCACTTGCAGAAGTCTCTATAGATTTTGGAACCTGTAGTAGAATTTGTGTCTTTCCGTCTTTGGAGATAGATCCGTAGAGGCACTTTTAAAATTCCCACTTTAGGCTTCAATCATGTCATGACACTTGGTGTGTCGTGTCACCACTGAGGCCCATTCACAGGCCTCAGAGGGGATCCTGGGCACATGCCTCCAGGAGGAGGCTCAGAAGAGGTCATGGAAGGTTAGTATAAATGTTTTTGTAATGTCCCCTGGGTCTCCAGCTATTATACTCTGGGGATCTGAAGAGACCCCAGAGTATAACAATTTCCCTTACAGTTCTAACCAAACAAGTTCGGACTGAACCGAACCGGGGGTTTACTTCATCCAAACACAGGACGAAGCGAATCCTCAGGGGTTTGCCCATCTTTAATCCTTACCCAACTATTAATATTATAATAAATAAGATGCTCAAACTATGCACATGTACAAAGGGGGAGGACTGGGAGAGCGCTGTGTTGATCCATCTACAGTTAATCCTAAATTCTCCCCAGCATGGACGCCACCTATAGTGATGTGGTAAATCTTCCATACTGTACATACCTGGTGTAGTCCTCTCCTCAGCATGGACATCTTCGTCTATCGTCATCCTCTGAGCAACTCCTGTGGTGTCAGGTCTTTTTATTCACTTGCCATCATTGTGATGTCATCATGTTCTGGTGATGTCATAATGGTCTTGGAATTCCAATGCAAATGGTCAATCTCATTTGCATATGCCACTGACAATATTATGTGTTTGTCTGTGAGGAGCCCTGTGATTGGATAAAAGTATGAGGGCCTGTGATGACTTTTATACAGGTTACAGGGCTGCATGGTGACATATAATACCTTATACAGTACAGACCAAAAGTTTGGACACACCTTCTCATTCCAAGAGTTTTCTGTATTTTCATGACTATAAAAATTGTAGATTCACACTGAAGGCATCAAAACTATGAATTAACACGTGGAATTATATACTTAACAAAAAAGTGAAACAACTGAAAATATGTCTTATATTCTAGGTTCTTCAACGTAGCCACCTTTTGCTTTGATTACTGCTTTGCACACTCTTGGCATTCTCTTGATGAGCTTCAAGAGGTAGTCACCTGAAATGGTCTTCCAACAGTCTTGAAGGAGTTCCCAGAGATGCTTAGCACTTGTTGGCCCTTTTGCCTTCACTCTGCGGTCCAGCTCACCCCAAACCATCTCGATTGGGTTCAGGTCTGGTGACTGTGGAGGCCAGGTCATCTGGCGTAGCACCCCATCACTCTCCTTCTTGGTCAAATAGCCCTTTACACAGTCTGGAGGTGTGTTTGGGGTCATTGTCCTGTTGAAAAATAAATGATGGTCCAACTAAACGCAAACCGGATGGAATAGCATGCCGCTGCAAGATGCTGTGGTAACCATGCTGGTTCAGTATTCCTTCAATTTTGAATAAATCCCCAACAGTGTCACCAGCAAAGCACCCCCACACCATCACACCTCCTCCTCCATGCTTCACGGTGGGAACCAGGCATGTAGAGTCCATTCGTTCACCTTTTCTGTGTCGCACAAAGACACGGTGGTTGGAACCAAAGATCTCAAATTTGGACTCATCAGACCAAAGCACAGATTTCCACAGGTCTAATGTCTATTCCTTGTGTTCTTTAGCCCAAACAAGTCTCTTCTGCTTGTTGCCTGTCCTTAGCAGTGGTTTCCTAGCAGCTATTTTACCATGAAGGCCTGCTGCACACAGTCTCCTCTTAACAGTTGTTGTAGAGATGTGTCTGCTGCTAGAACTCTGTGTGGCATTGACCTGGTCTCTAATCTGAGCTGCTGTTAACCTGGGATTTCTGAGGCTGGTGACTCGGATGAACTTATCCTCCGCAGCAGAGGTGACTCTTGGTCTTCCTTTCCTGGGGCGGTCCTCATGTGAGCCAGTTTCTTTGTAGCGCTTGATGGTTTTGCCACTGCACTTGGGGACACTTTCAAAGTTTTCCCAATTTTTCAGACTGACTGACCTTCATTTCTTAAAGTAATGATGGCCACTCGTTTTTCTTTACTTAGCTGCCATAATACAAATTCTAACACTCCATTCAGTAGGACTATCAGCTGTGTATCCACCTGACTTCTGAACAACACAACTGATGGTCCCAACCCCATTTATAAGGCAAGAATTCCCACTTATTAAACCTGATAGGGCACACCTGTGAAGTGAAAACCATTTCAGGTGACTACCTCTTGAAGCTCATCAAGAGAATGCCAAGAGTGTGCAAAGCAGTAATCAAAGCAAAAGGTGGCTACTTTGAAGAACCTAGAATATAAGACATATTTTCAGTTGTTTCACACTTTCTTGTTAAGTATATAATTCCACATGTGTTAATTCATAGTTTTGATGCCTTCAGTGTGAATCTACAATTTTTATAGTCATGAAAATACAGAAAACTCTTGGAATGAGAAGGTGTGTCCAAACTTTTGGTCTGTACTGTATATAGTAATGTGCAGTAGAGGATATATGACTGCTCACAATACGTACCTCAGTTATACCTTCCTATCAATTACTGACAAAATACCAGTAAGTTTAAAAACAAAATACCAGTAAGTTTAAAAACAAGGTTCTGCAACAGCGCCACCTGTCCATTAGGAACACCATATTTATCAACGCACCCCTACTTTCACCGACACCTACAACACTTGTTGGTGTCAGGTAAAAAAAAAAAAAAGCCTGCACTGAAATATATACATAAATATATATTTCACATTAGTGCCAAAATCACCACAGACAGTCCCACAACAGTGTTAACTACATATATATACAAATTTCGACCAATCACTGTCAAGAAGTTTCGCCTGACTGCCATATTGCAGGTTGTGACTAGAGAGGAGCGCCCCCAGTTATTAGCATGCCAGGCTCATTATGAATTTTCCAAAGATTTCAGGATTGGCTGAAATTTTTGGGGTTTGCTCTGATCGCAGGCATTAGCTAATCTACAGCAAAGATCCGGCGGCTATAATACCTCACATCCGCTGTAATAGTACAGAGAATGTCAGAAAGAGTTTAATGCGCTGACAGGCAGTACAGCCCCATTTATTTTAATGTCACTGACAGGCAGTACAGTCCCTTTGATTAACATAAAACTAACTGACCAGTTCCCTGATGTTTTTGTGAAATCAGTGGTACTCAACTTCTTGCAAGAGGCAATAAAATGAACATAGATGAACTGTATAATATCTGTATAGAAATTGATGGGACCATCCCTGCCAGTGGCATTGAAATTTATAGACAGCTGTTTTGGGGCTCTTGCCCCTTGTCAGTAAGGGTAGGATACTGGTTGGATGTTAAATGCAACTGGGGGGCCTTTTTCACATTGAGGAGACCCAATGAGAACTAATATCCCACTAAGTGGTGTGTAAGGAATTTTATCCAGCTAGTCAGTACAGTCAGCACCATGCTTTGCAGCAGGGTTTGTCAACCTTTTCAGGGCAAGTACCACCTAGTGAGAAAATATCCCAACCAAGTACCCCCAAAGTAGCGATCACTTATGAATGTTAAGATAAGGCATCGTTTGGAGCCTTGGTTAACAATTATATAATGGCCCCCTTAGTGCTCCCACACTCAGTAGAATGTCCACATCAGTGCCCTCATACTCAGTATAATGGCCCAGTCAGTGCCCCACATGTAATATAATGGCCCCCACATGTAATATAATGGCCCTCACATGTAAAATAACTACCATAGTGCCATAGCGGCACTCATGCAATATAATGTCCCATAGTGGCCCCCCCCATACAGTATAATGTCCCATAGCGGCCCTTCCATGCAGCATAATACCCAATAACTGCTCCTCCATACAGCATAATGTCCCATAGTTGCCCCTTACGCAGTATAATGTGCCTGAGTGGCCCCTACATTAATAAAATTAAATAATTTTATTATGTTCTAACAATTTTCGGACAGACCCTCATTTTTTTCTGGGGTTTGGCCGACGTGAAATTTTGGGGGTTCGTCACCCACGAACTACAATTTTACACTGGGGTCTCTTCAGAGTATAACTAGCGGAAGCCCCGAGGAGGTAAATTAACACAACAAACAATGTTACTCACCTCCACTGAGCTCCGCCGCTGTCAGCATCATAGTGTCATTACGCCGCGTGACCTAAGTCATCAGTCCCTGATTTCATCTCTGGGGGCCCGGAGGAGCACGGGGAGCAGTGTTGGAGCCCAGGAGGGGTAAGTAACATTGATTGCTGTGTTTGATCACCTCACTGGGGCCTCTGCACATTATACAACACTATCATTAGGGTCAGGGGGCTCTCACCACATACCTCTTTGGATAGTTGGACGTACCCCCAGGGGTATGCACATTGTGTCTTGAGAACCACTGCTCTAGATCTGTTTGCTGTTATCTACTGTTTACTTCCAGTGGATAAAAACCAGTCCGTGGTCATGTGATGAACACACAGGTGCACAGTTCGTTACAGTCACAGCACAGTAATCAGACATCTGTCTTGTAACAAGCCGTGCACCTGTGTGTACATCACATGACCACGGATTGGTTTTTATCCACTGGAAGTAAAGAATGAATGAAGGCAAGCAGAGATCTAGAAAACTATGAAACATGGATGCAGAAAGTATATTGGAAAATTGTACAACTTTTCATTATACAAAGAGTAACGTTTATTTCTTGAAACTGGGTTGTTCACAGTTTTTTTTATGGCCTGTCTTTTTTTTATTTCAGCATTTTTTTTGTTTGTAAAAACACCACAAATTTCATGTATTTTCATACTTGTTTTAAAAGGCATTTTAATCGTATTTTTTTCTTCATTAAATTTGTAATGTGTTTTGTTATGTGACATGTTTCAAGTTCTATAGGGAAAATGGGAGACAAATGCCACAAAAAAGCATGTAAGCAGGAAACCTTGCTAGGGAAAAAAAAGCCTTGGAAAATATGGCATATTTCCCAAATGTTGTGTGTTTAACCACTTTCCCAATTCTTAAATAAAAAGCAAATAAATATCTTGCTTATCTACCATGTAAGCAGTACTTGGGATAGCAATTTTGATTCCTACAACTCATAACTTGTCCCCATGTCAACACTTTTTGTACTTTAAATCTTCTCAGTTCTTTCATAAAGGATTGGTATGAATCCTAGTATAAACTATTACAGGTGATTATTTGAGTTGTTCTTGTGGACACTATTTAGTATGATGACTTGGACAATGCTGAACTGTCAAAAGAACTGATAGGAAGGCAAATCTTACACAAATGAACCATATATTTTTCATGTACTGTAGAGCACTTTTTAAGGTGGATCCACATGTGGCAGATTTTGTTACTGCAACTTAAAATAAGTTCTATTCATCTTAATTGAGTTTTTTCTATCCCTGCACCCATCTCTTGATTGTATGTCACACACCAAGATTCTTCCATGTATATTGCCCTCATATCTCTGCACTCCAGCTTTTTCCTAACTCCTGTTCAGGCTAGGTTCACATCTGCAACAGAGTCTCCGTTGGAGAATCCACCGAAGACCAGCGGAGAGAAAAGTCCTGCATGAAGGACTTTTCTGACAGTTTCAGTATAAAACGGTGGAAACCCAGTGGACACCATTAAAGTCTATGGGGTCCGCGGGTAACCGCTGTTTTAGCAGACTGGCTCTCCGTCATTCGACGGCACAAGTGTCAGCCTAGCCTTAGACACAATCTTGGCTTTCACATTCTTTCTCCTTGCTCTATCATCAATCCCATGATACAGCATCACATATGGGCAGCTAGAGACTGTACTGTATATACCTGCTGTGGGGAAGTACAATTATATTTCTCTCTACATTCTCCTAAATAATCTAAGTAGTTAGGGAGGCTGAAGTGTAAGCCCCTTTATTACAACTGTGCGACAGGAACTGTCTGCCCATCAGTAGTTAGTGACAGTTTCTATCTCCCCCCTGTGTTGAACCTGTGTGGTACAGTCCATCATACAAGAAGTCAGAGATCTATACATTTAACTTCTGTATATTTTATCTGGTCAGAGTGAGAGTCACATGTCCTAGCAGAAGAGAAGGTTTCAGATAGAAAGGAATAGCTAACGCAGGTAATACTGTCTGAATTATATTTAATGGAGGAATAGGTACACAATAAAGAAAAAAAAAATCACTGGAGTGCTTCTCTAAATTATGAAGTGCAGTCATTTGCTGTGGTTGAAGTTTGTTGAATAATGTTGTTATACAGTTTGAAGTGGAGAAGAAGAGCAAGGAAGAAGCCTATGTAATGGCTGATGCCTTTCGCATTGCCTTTGAGCAGCAACTGAAGCGCAGGAATGATGCAACTCTGCCTCTAAGTGAAATAGAACGACTATGCAAGAAAGGGAGCAAAAGACTAAACAGCTGGAGACGTCGTAAAGATGATGGTAATAATCCTTCTGGTTTAGAGCTGGAATTACTCATTATCATTTCTTTGTATAGTATTCAGTTCAAAGCCTTAAAGGGGTTGTCTGTCCTGAAAGCGAACTTTCATACTGATGACCTATCCGCACCCAGACCCCAAACAGATCATCTGTTCTTGCAGTCAGTTACCAGAACCTGCTAGTTGATAGGCAACACTTGCAGCACCTCAAGTAATAGGAGCGGAACTGCTGATAACCGGAACCACTGCTATGCAGTGGACGGGGCTGCTGTGCCACTCCTTTTACTTGAATAGGGGCGGAGCTGCACATGTCACCCATCGACTAGCAGCTTCCGGTACCCGGAGGCTGCTAGAACAGATGATCAGTGCAAGGTCTGGGTGTCGAAACCCAACATATTGATGACCTATCCCATGGATAAGTAATCAGTATGAAAATTCAATTTGCGACTGGACAGCCCTTTTAAAGTGATTTCTTTCTTAGCACTAGGTTATGTTCACACGGAGTCTTTTGCAGGCGGAATCCGCTACAAAATCCGCCTCAAAGAAACGCCTCCCATTCGTTTCATTGGCAGTCAGTAGCAGTTTTTTCCTCTAGCTGATTTTTTCAGCTAGTGGGAAAAAAAAGCGACATGACCGATCTTCAAGCGGATTCTGCCTTAAAAAACCCATTGAAATCAATGGGAGGCGGAAAAACCGCTAGCATTTTTTTTACGCGGTTTTTGATGCATTTTTGCAAAAACCACGTCAAAAACTGCTAGCGTTTTTTAAAGAGAAGTTTCCATGTCCATACAGTGTGCTGGAGCAAAAAAATGCGGCAAAAACCACGAGAAAAAATGCGACGAAAACCTAATCATGTAAAAAAAAAAAAAAAACGCAGCAAAAAAGCGTTTCCTAATTCCTGAAACAGATTTTTTCAGCTTACAAAAAACTCCATGTGAACATACCCTGGGCTTTTATATCAGATCTCACTCCAATGTGTAGGACTATTGTAAGGAGTGGTTCTGCTATGCATAACATGCTTGGCCATTTATGTTCGAAAATATTACACATACATTAGTACTACAGTCGTGTGCATGTATATATAAAGTATGTTTGTGTTTTTTTTTTTTTTTTTTTTTTAAAGAACGTTCAATTTCAAGAGATAAAGATAGAAGTTTAGGTCAGAAGTTAAAGGGTTTGATGGTATCGGCAGCTGACAGTATGACTCTAGACACTCTCGATGACCCACAGGAAATTCTCAGGCTATTAATTGACTTGGTAAGTAAAAATCAAACATTTACATCATATATTTTCATTATTAAGTGGATAATAACCTTAATAACACCCTATTGGACCCCTGTCCCTTCCTGTCCCATGCACCCACCGCCCCCCCATTGATCTTTTGTCTTTTGGCCTTCAATGGCCTTCTGACACACATGACCATCGATTGTCTACAACAGTGACCTTAGTATTGCTCAGTGCAAATGTCCATGTTGGAACATCATTGCTAGAGACCAGAGGGGGAGTGGAAAGTGGCGGCAAAGGAGTGGCCGAGGTCCAGAAAGTGAGTGTCACTTATTTTGTTGTTTAACAAGCTTTCGATGCCTGCTAGTTAGATGCTTTAGTAGCATGAAGTTAAATTTTCCTAACCAAGGTCAAAAGACTATGTTTTTGGATGGGGTGGTATACAATGATATATTGTGGTGGGTGGTATACAATGATATATCTTTTTTCGGGTGTGTATGGCATGCACAAAAAATGCTACCTATAAGTTGTGAATACTAATGTTCTTATATTTGGACTTGCAGCTTAATGATAAGGAGGAGGCTTTGGCCCATCAGAGGAAAGTAAGCTACATGCTTGCTCGAACTATAGAAGGCAAAGTAGATCCAGAAAAAAACCATGGTAAAAGTGATCCTAAGGAGGAGCCTTCTGTGAGTGGAGATGAGCACAGCTTCTCAGATATAGGTATGGATCCATGCCACTGTCTGAAAGACGATGCAACACAAGGGAGAAGTCCCCAAGAGCAGAGCATACATAGGACTCTTGAGACATCATTTTCCTTGCTTTTAAAAGATGTCTATCCTCAGCAAGAAGATACAGAAGAGACTGACATAAACCAGGAGACACTTTGTGACATTTCAGGACATCCGCAGACATAATGTATAGAAATGTTGGCTTTTTACTAATATTTAAAATTTCTCATTGTATTTGAGCTTTTTGATGGACTGAATTTCTTCTAAATAACGATTTTCAAGATGATGCGGTTGGTAATTTTTAAGTAAAAACAAAAAAAAAAAAAAAAATGAGCTTATTGCATTTCATGGTACTTCTGTGTATTTATTAAAAATACAATAATTCTAAGTGTTCACACTGCACAATCTGTCTGGATATTTTATGGGGTATTTCTAGATATGCCATCGCCATCTCTAGAACCCCCACCAGTCCTGAAAATGAAGGGGCCATAGGTCTGCAACCCCTTAAATTTCTGTGCACAGCTGTGCCTTGGCTGCCTGCTGTGACTTTCAAGTTAACGGGACTGGCTGCAGTATCCTGCATTGCACGTGGCCAGGGGCAGCTGTGGGCAGAGAAAACTTAGATGGATGATGATGATGCGTGATGATGAGTGGTAAATCAGCCATGGGGACCCAAAATCCTTCATTGACTGCATTTTTTTATTTCAATAGTTTTTTTATTGAAATTTTTCACAGGAATACATTACAAGTCGTAAACACATCAAGGAACAAGGGCACAATTATGGCCTCACATACATCGTAATCACAGTACAATACAATATACTCCGGTGAGGTACATCCATGAATAAAATACATATAATATTGCATAGTAAGAGCATGTAAGTCTTTCCAAACATATGATAAACCTAACACGATAAGGCCGTATGGAGCGACAATCGAGTTTTGCCATGGGGAGGAGGGGAAGGGGAACGGGCCAGTGGAGGATAAGGTGAAAAGCGGAGGGCCAAACAACAAAAGAACATAAAACACAAAACATAGTCCAGGCCTAGAGAACGAATAAAATCGGATCACATCCTCCAGTCCACAGAGTAGGTAACCCTCCCTGCAAACAAAGGGGGAGACCCATCAGCCTCCAGGTATCTACTTTCCAGTTACTGAATTAGATAGCATATAGGTGTTCCAGGAGTAACAAAGCAGAGCGGCCCCAAGAGGCTACAGAAGTAAAGTAAAATGCAATACCATAGTGTCAGGAAAGGCCACAGCGAATAGGTCGTCAATGAGTGTACGGTGGGGGGAATGCCTCTGCCCACGACTCCCAGTGTATCCTAAAACTATCCAGGCCCCCTCCATTACATGCACAAATACGCTCGTATTGATAGTTCAGTGACACCGCTGAAATCAACTCTGTCAATGTCGGGCATGAAGTAGACTTCCATCTTCGTGCAATAAGTAGGCGGGCAGCCCCTAGTACCTGACATACAACTGTCCTACGTCTACCAGGTATCATGTGGATGCCCAGCAGGAGGAGTGCCAGTTCAGGTGTATACCCCACCACTCCCCCACACAGGCTATTAACCAAGGAAAACACAGTAACCCAAAAGGGCTGAATAAGTGGACAGTGCCAGAACACATGGAATAAAGAGCCGTTCTCCCCGCATCCCCTCCAACAGCTAGGTGAGCACGATGGGTAGAACTTAGCTAGGCGTAAAGGAGGGTAATACCAGCGTAAAAGTAGTTTGCTATATTGCTCCCAATGTGAGGCACATACTGTGGATCGCTTAGCCCATCTGATCGCCTCCCGCCAGTGGCCGGCCTCAAATCTACTGCCTATGTCATCTTCCCAAAGGCACATGTGTTTAGTCTTGCGAAAGGTGCAATCCATATTTAAAGTTCGATACAGGGTTTTAGTATTATAAGCCACTGGGGAATCCTGTGGGTGTAAGAGGTCGGCGGCCGGCTGCGGTAAGCGCAGCTGAGCCGAGGTAGTGTCAGATAAGTAGGAAGTCAATCTAATATAGGTGTATGCCTCCTTTGCGGGTAGACCATATGTCTCCTTCAGCACGGAGAAGGGTGCTATAGAACCTCCCCTATACAGGTCAGAGACATACTTTACCCCACATCTACGCCACACGTCTAGGGATAAAAATGCGGTATCTCGTGAGGGAGCGTCGTAATGGGCAGATTTAGTGTTACCTTAGGAGCATCCCCACCCTGAATAGCACATAATGCATGCCATGCCCCAATCGTAGCCTGTACAGCCGGTGGAGCAGATATGGAAGATCCGCTCCTGGGTCCTGACGCTAGCAGGTATCCCTCCCAATCGGTTGTCCGAGCCATTTGGGCCTCCATAGCTGGCCACAGTTTTTCATGGTTCGTTGTAAACCAAAATTGAAGTTGACCCAAAACTATGGCTAAATAATAATGGTACAAGTTTGGTACACCCATACCCCCATTATCTCTTGCTTTAAACAGTGTATGCAGTGCAACTCTGGGTTTACCACCATTACATATAAAGGACATCATTTGTTTTTGGAAACTCAGGAAGGTGGACTTGGATATCGGTATCACTAATGTTCTTAAATAGTAAAGTATCTTGGGAAGGATCAACATTTTGTATCAAATTTGCTCAAATTTAGTTAACACATCAAGCTCCTTCTGAAGGTTAGCCAGCAGGCCTGGAAAGTTGGCCTTAACTAAATCTCTTGGGTTTGGGGTGAGCCGTATTCCCAGATAGGGTATCGAGTGCGAGCACCATTGATAGGGCGATGTGTTTTTGATGTGGTGTATATTGTTTTGATTCAGACCAATTCCCAAGATCTGGGACTTGGATTCATTAACTTTATAGTATGATAATTCTCCAAAATCTTTCAGAATTTGGGATACAGTACAGAGCATGTTATTAGAGTAGGAAAGGGACAGAATCACATCATCCGCGAATAAATTAATTCTGTGGTCTGTCCGATCCAACCTGATACCAGACAGACCCGGATGCGTCCTGATCCTCTCAGCCAAAGGCTCCATTACTAATAAGAATATCAAAGGGGACAATGGGCACCCCTGTCTCGTGCCATTGGTAATGGCGAAGGGGCGGGACAGGACTCCATTCGCCAGCACTCATGCGGAAGGGTTAGAGTAGAGTGCAGAGATTGCAGTAGCTATGGGGCCAGAAAAACCAAATTTATGGAGAACCTCAAAAAGATACCCCCAATGTACTCTATCAAACGCCTTCTCCGCATCCAGGGATAGGAGCAGAGAAGGCGCCCGCCGAGCCCGGGCCGCCGCAACCAGCGCGACCACACATCTCGTGCCGTCTGGGGCCTGTCTCCCTTTAGTAAATCCAACCTGATCTCCGCCTATCAATGTGGGCATGACATTGAGGAGTCTGTTCGCAAGTACCTTCACAAACAACTTAACCTTCGTCAGGCTGCATAATTTTACAACATTAACAGGCTGCAGAGGAATAGGTACAATTGTACCTACTCAGCCGGACGAGGGTTAACATCCGCGTTTAATAGTGATATGGGCCGGTAGTTAGAAGGTCGGGAGTGGTCTTTGCCTGGTTTGGGTAGAGTCACAATCGTTGCGGATAGCATCTCAAGGGGAAATGTTCCTGTCACCATTGCTAAATTAAACACCTCAGTAAGGTGAGCAAGACTAAGTGGCTTGAACAGCTTGTAGTATTCCCCAGAGAACCCATCTGGACCTGGAGATTTATTGAGTTTTAATCCATCTATCGCCCTAGCCACTTCCTGAGTGGAAATAGAAACATTTAAAGACTGCAGCTGTGCAGGGGTAACAGAGGGAAGGTGCAAAGAGCATAGGAATCGGTTAATATCTATCCTCGAAGGCTGCGTGGTATCCGAGTCATCTCTCAAGTTATACAAGTCCTGATAATATTTACTGAATTCATCAGCAATTTGTTGAGGGTGGAAGATTTTTGCTGTGGTCTATTTAGACACAAGAAATGGAATTTTAGATTTAATCCTTGCTGCCTTGACTGTCTGTGCCATTAGCTTGCTGGCTTTATTGTACGACCGGTAATAAGAGGCTTTCACGCATTTAGAGTGTTTTTCAAAGTCCACCAGTAGGTGGGCGCTCAAATCATCCCTAGCCTTCCGCAAAGCATTCAATAGGGCAGGATTAGAGTCAATTTTATGCTTCTGTTCTAGAGTTGCAATAGAAGTAAGTAGCTCCTTCATCGTTTGCAATTGGTTGCGCTTAAATCGCGAGGTATGCTGAATCATTAGACCCCTAACAAATGCCTTATGTGAATTCCAGAGGAAAAACTTATCATCTACTGAGGGGGAGTTAATGTTAAAAAATTCGGCAATGTCAGTGCTCAATTTCTCGGTTACCGGTTTCAGAGACATAACATATGTATTGTTTCGCCATGACATGGGGGGAGCTATTGTGCCAACTAAGTGTGATAGGTGCGTGGTCTGACCACGTGATATTTCCTATTTCACAACCTTGTACTCTAAGAAGCGTATCACTCTGGACTAGGAACATGTCTATTCTAGAGTAGGATTGATGCCGAGCAGAGTAGTACGTATAGTCCTTCTCAGAGGAATGGAAGCACCGCCAAACGTCAGTGAAGTTCCGTCTGCCGGAGCCAAGGTCCTAATTGTTGATGTGGATGCTTGCCGCGATAAGTGGAATCAGCAGCAGCGTCATGTACAATATTGAAATCACCGCATAATAGAACCTGGCCCTGAGCCTGCTTCCTACACTTCTTCAGTACCGAATTTAAAAAGGAAATCTGAGACGCGTTAGGACAGTATACATTTACAATAGTGATGGGGCAGTTGTCAAGCAAACATGTTAGAGCTACATAGCGGCCCTTGGGATCTGAACTGACATGTATTAACTAAAATGACACTGTATGCTTTATTGCTATGAGGACACCCGCAACCTTCTTGGCAGCATTGGAACAAAAGACATGAGGGAACAATTTGTGAGAAAACTTTGGCGGATGAGAGTCACAGAAATGCCTCTCCTGTATGCAAATTACATCTGCTGCAGATCTGAGAGCCTCTTTCCACAACAATGAATGCTTAAAGGGACTATTTAGTCCCCTCGCGTTAAGTGACAGTAATTTAACAACCATTAATACTTTCAAGAATTAGCAATATAGACTGGTAGCAGAAAGGTTCAGGTATGAGAGTAGCGCTAAAATGACATCTCTTAGGCCTAGAGGGGAACAATTCGTTAACGTCATTATTCAACATACAACTAGTTAACAGTAAGGGAAGAGAAAATAGTGTTACACAACCGAGCAGTGAAATACTGCGCAAACTTGGGGGGAAGTTTGCCATAGAATAGGAGGTACAAAACACGCCACAGGTGACTCATAGTACGTCCATATTGAGCTATTCACTCGGCGGAGGTGGTAGATTTCCACGGAGGATCCAACTTATGGAACTCGGCCCTTGAAGATTTCTGGACATTAGGCGCAGGTGGCGTCAGGTTCCACTGATGTAGCAGGTTTCTCCCGGTGTCGAAGGAGTTAAATGTAAAAGTCACTCCATTTCTGATAACGATGACTTTAGTTGGGAATCCCCACTTGTAGGGAACGTTGTGTTGACGGAGGACCGCTGTAACAGGAGCCAGCTCTCTTCTGGCAGCAATGGTAGCCTGAGAAAGGTCTGCATAAAGTTGGATTTCTTTAAACGGCTCAGGCAAAGATGGTCTTTTCCTTGACTCAAGCATGAGACGATCTTTGACATGGTAGAAATGTATGCGAGCGAGGGTGTCTCTGGGAACATGATCAGGCATCCCCTTCGGCTTCGGCAAGCGGTGGGCCCTGTCTATTATAAGATCCGCATCAGAGCATTGTGGCAGGATTACTTTCATTAATCGTTGTTAATATGAAGTCAGGTCCCTGGCAGCGACTGACTCTGGTATGCCACGAAACTTGACATTGTTCCGTCTATTCCTATCCTCCATGTCGGCAAGTTTAAGTTTGACCACCGCTAATTCTTCCTCAAGATCGTTATGGGCATCCACTATAGTGTTGTGTGCCGCAGCAAATTCACTCATTTTATTCTCAACATGGTCTATCCTGTTGCCAAGAGAATCAACCGTGGAGGATACGTACGTAATCGCCTTAGTGATATCCTTCTGAATAGATCTGTGTAATGCTAGCATTATATCCTTCAAGAAGGACTCAGAAGCAGATTGGGTACCTGCAGGGATAGCCTGAAGCACATCCGAATCACCTAATTGGGGATCTTCTGCAGCCGGGCGAGATTCAAAACAAAACGAGGTATCCCATCTCATCTTTTGCTTTACAGGGCTATGTGTGGGAGTAATGCTATCTGCCTGGGAGGATGCTTCTGCAGGAGGTACCTCCGGATGGCTGACAGGGGCTGAAGTAGGTGAGGATGGGGGTTGTAGTCCCCTCTTTGGAGCTTGCTGCTCGCCTTCTAATGCCCTTTTCTGATTGTCCTGGGAGTCAGGACTGTCACCGGAGGACTCCAGATGTGGTGGTGTGAGTTTAAGTAGCTGCTCACCTGGAGTGCCGTTGTATTCCGCGCGGGAGCAGCCCGCTGCAGCGGGTGAAGGGAGGATTCGCCGGCGCCATCTTGGGCCGAGGCTGGCGTGGCGAAAAAATCAGTTAGCCGCTTCGGGGGGCCTTTCTTCCCCCGTTTTGCCATATCCCCGCAGTCCTGAGCAGCAGAGGACCCTCCTGTGCGCTAATAGCCCTGTATCACCGGCGCCGAGGTGTTGCTTGAGCCGCTGAAGGAGTGTGAGGCCTCAGAGCTTTACAGATCAGCGGCCATCTCGGACTGCATTTTTAAAGTAAAATCAGAAGGTCCCTTCATCGGCTTTTGGAGGTTCTTAAGTGGTGACTCCAGAGGGACAAATAGGATACAAAAGATACTGCAGGCACTGAGTTCAGGAAGAAAACTTGAGTAGAAATGCAGCAGATGAAACAGAAGTTCAGAGATCTACAGTAAAGTTGGTCTAATGTCCAAACAACATAATATCGGAAACTGTATTGTTACATAGCAACGTGGTTTGGAAAATTCACTTGGTCTTCATGTCCCGACACTCCACTGCTCAACAACAACTGCTAAGGGGATGGTAGAGTAATTCAGAAGTCATGATGATGAATACTAATGTTCCCACGCTAGTTTATTTTAGCTGCTGGGGGAATGTCAGGAAATACTACACTTTCCTGTTAAACCACACAAAATGTAACATTTTTAATTGGATTTAGTTGGAACTGCCCATGGCAAAAACCATGCAAAATCATCATGACTAGGCTGGTTTTCAACCTATGCATGGTGGTGATTCCAAAGGGGGGGATAATTCATCAGTAATTGCCGGTTGAAAAAGTCCTCCAAGTCAGACTTGTTCATTTGTCAATTTCAATAAAAAAAAAAAAAAACAGAATCCGGTTGTGTCCGATCTATTGCTGTCTGCTTTTCTGTTATTCTGGTTCTGCGACAAACCAGAACAGATAGGACAGTTCAGATGTAAACGTAGCATAACTCGCTCCTTTAGTAGCAGCAGTTGCACTATACAGGGCATCATAGAGAAGTACTGACACAAATAAAGCATTTTGGGTGAGAAAGGAAACTTACTAGTAGCTGCTGCCGCCTCTCTCACTTTGCCAGACATACTACAGTGCCTTGCGAAAGTATTCGGCCCCCTTGAACTTTTCAACCTTTTGCCACATTTCAGGCTTCAAACATAAGGATATAAAATTTAAATTTTTTGGTGAAGAATCAACAAGTGGAATGAAATTTACTGGATATTTTAAACTTTTGTAAAAAATAAAAAACTGAAAAGTGGGGCGTGCCAAATTATTCGGCCCCCTTAAGTTAATACTTTGTAGCGCCACCTTTTGCTGCGATTACAGCTGCAAGTCGCTTGGGGTATGTCTCTATCAGTTTTGCACATCGAGAGACTGAAATTCTTGCCCATTCTTCCTTGGAAAACAGCTGGAGCTCAGTAAGGTTAGATGGAGAGCGTTTGTGAACAGCAGTTTTCAGCTCTTTCCACAGATTCTCAATTGGATTCAGGTCTGGACTTTGACTTGGCCATTCTAACACCTGGATACATTTATTTGTGAACCATTCCATTGTAGATTTTGCTTTATGTTTGGGATCATTGTCTTGTTGGGAGATAAATCTCCGTCCCAGTCTCAGGTCTTTTGCAGACTCCAACAGGTTTTCTTCCAGAATGGTCCTGTATTTGGCTCCATCCATCTTCCCATCAATTTTAACCATCTTCCCTGTCCCTGCTGAAGAAAAGCAGGACCAAACCATGATGCTGCCACCACCATGTTTGACAGTGGGGATGGTGTGTTCAAGGTGATGAGCTGTGTTGCTTTTATGCCAAACATATCATTTTGCATTGTGGCCAAAAAGTTCGATTTTGGTTTCATCTGACCAGAGCACCTTCTTCCACATGTTTGGTGTGTCTCCCAGGTGGCTTGTGGCAAACTTTTAAACGAGATATGGATATCTTTGAGAAATGGCTTTCTTCTTGCCACTCTTCCATAAAGGCCAGATTTGTGCAGTGTACGACTGATTGTTGTCCTATGGACAGACTCTCCCACCTCAGCTGTAGATCTCTGCAGTTCATCCAGAGTGATCATGGGCCTCTTGGCTGCATCTCTGATCAGTCTTCTCCTTGTTTGATATGAAAGTTTAGAGGGACGGCCGGGTCTTGGTAGATTTGCAGTGGTCTGATACTCCTTCCATTTCAATATGATCGCTTGCACAGTGCTCCTTGGGATGTTTAAAGTTTGGGAAATCTTTTTGTATCCAAATCCAGCTTTAAACTTCTCCACAACAGTATCACGGACCTGCTTGGTGTGTTCCTTGGTCTTCATGATGCTCTCTGCGCTTGAAACAGAACCCTGAGACTATCACAGAGCAGGTGCATTTATACAGAGACTTGATTACACACGGGTGGATTATATTTATCATCATCAGTCATTTAGGACAACATTGGATCATTCAGAGATCCTCACTGAACTTCTGGAGTGAGTTTGCTGCACTGAAAGTAAAGGGGCCAAATAATATTGCACGCCCCACTTTTCAGTTTTTTATTTTTTACAAAAGTTTAAAATAACCAATAAATTTCATTCCACTTCACAATTGTGTCCCACTTGTTGATTATTCACCAAAAAATTAAAATTTTATATCCTTATGTTTGAAGCCTGAAATGTGGCAAAAGGTTGAAAAGTTCAAGGGGGCCGAATACTTTCGCAAGGCACTGTATATACTACATACTAGATTCAGACACAGATGTGTAATGTCACTTATGAATAATAATGTCACATATGATGACTGTCCAACAGTTTTTGCTGGAAAGACCAGTACGAAAAGAAGGGCAGGGCGGACTATAGTCTTACTTCAGATGCACACCTGGGACATACTGCCTGAGGTAGAGATACTGGCGCTCTTGCTGCAATATTAAATCTCTCCCAAGTGAAGAGGTAATGAAGGTGGACTTCTGCCTCTAATTCCTCTCCACTTTCTGACAAGGCTTTTATTCCCCAGTTAGGCTCAGATGAATGGGCTGAATCAGGAGAGTTTTGTGTTGCTGGTTCTGCAGCTGAATCAGGCTGGGTTCACACTGGTGCTTGGTCTCCGTTCGGCGATTCTGTGCCCCATTCTGCTTGAAAAATGCAGACACAATAGTCCTGCAAGCAGGACTTTTCTCACTGCATTTTTCGGGCGGAAACCCCATTTTAGTGTATTTAAGCGGATTGGGTTTCTGTTTTTCGGGGCCCCAAGACGACCCACAGAGCAGAAACCTGAACACTAGTGTAAACCTAGCGTAGGCCACGAAATCTGCGGCAAGATCAGGAAGGACATATTTTCTTTGCCTCCAAATTGAAAACATTGGCAGGCAGGATCAGGGTAGAATTCAGCGCTGATTTTGAGGTGGAATCCACGTATGATCTTACTTTAAAACAAAGTAGGCGCTAGGTGTGGCATGGCACATGTCGTCTCATGATAAACTGTGACCAAACGTGCAAAATGTCAAAATGGTGTACGAACACACCAAAAGCTATATGTGAAGAGGACTCTATGTACATGATTTTGTGCTGTTCAGAGAATGTAGAACTATATACACTATACAATATATACACACGTATATACACACACAAATACACGCAGACTCTAGCTATATCTGTACACAGGCAGCTCTCAGCAGCAGCCTATAGATCCGCTGACAACGCAGAGCACTGCCTGCAGGTCACATGACTCCTTCTCAGCGACCATGTGACTACGACGTCGTCCACTCACATGATTGAGAGGCGGGGAGGCGTGACGTCAGAGGTGAAAGTACCCTGAGAGACTGAAGCCTACCTAGAGGGGCAGAGGGACAGGATGAGGCCGGGGTGACTCAGGAGGTGAGCGGGGTGGCTGTGTGCCGCGGCGGCGCCGGCATGTGTGCTATGGGTTCAGCGCTATAGTAGTAGTTCTGTATAAAGGCAAAATGTACAGAAGCGGCCAGTGCAAGGTGCCATCTTATAAGACTAATAAAGTCATTGACCAGTGCTAGACCTGTGTGTCTGCTGATATGTGTAGTGCAGTGTCTGCTTGTCTATGTAATGTGGATGTATAGTCAGACATATCTGTATACTATATACTGTAGAGCTGCTTGCAGTAGTGTATGTGCTTGTTTGTGTGTGTGTGTGTGTGTGTATATATATATATATATATATATGTGTGTGTGTGTGTGTGTATATATATATATATATATATATATATATATATATGTGTGTGTATATATATATATATGTGTATCATCTGCTTGTCTATGTAATGTGAACGTATAGTCAGACATATCAGTAGACTATCTATATTGTAGAGCTGCCTGCAGTAGTGTATGTGCTTGTATGTGTACAATATATATGTGTATATGTATATATATATATATATATATATATATATATATATATATATATATATCATCTGCATGTCTATGTAATGTAAAGTATAGTCAGAAATATTTGTAGATTATATACTGTAGAGCTGTCTGCAGTGGTGTTTGCTTGTGTGTGTAATATATATGTTTATCATCTGCTTGTCTATGTAATGTGGATGTATAGTCAGACATATCTGTAGACCATATATACTATAGAGCTGCCTGCAGTGGTGTTTGTGCTTGTATGTGTGTATAATATATATATACATAAATAATGTTTTTATCTGCTTGTTGCGTTGTTGTGGTAATCCATTAAGTGGGAATGTGTGGTCAGAAAAGTCTATGTTTTATATACTGTACAGCTGCCAGTAGTAGTATATGTGTGTGTGTGTATATATATATATATATATATATATATTTTAAAATGTGTGTGTGTATGTATCATCTGCTTGTTGTGTTGTAGTCCTTTAACCAGTTCTGTCCACAGCGGTTTTTTGTTTTTTTTTCCCCACCTTTCAAAGCCACATTCACATTTGCTCCATTGGAGGCCCTGTTGCAATGTCCACCTGAAATCAGCGTACGAAAAAATCCAGCGCACACATTTTTCTTTTTTTCTGCCATTTTTAGTTTTAAAACGACACCTAATGGACCTCACTATAGTCAGTGGGGTCCACTGGTCTCCATATGTAACCGCGATTTTAGCAATGCGTCTGTCCGAAGGACCAGAACAACAGACAGGCAACACTAGTGTGAAATTAGCATTATTTTTCAGTTCACAAAGCCGTAAGAGGCTTATTTTTTGCAGGATAAATTGTAGTTCGTAATGATAACATTTAATATTCCATGCAATGTACTGGGATTCTAGAAATTCATAATGAGGTGGAATTAGAGACAAACTTCATTTCTCCATTTTCTTAAGGGTTTCTTTTTTTTTTTTTTTTTTTTTTTACGACATTCACTGTGTGGTAAAAATGACATGTAAGGGGGAATTCACACGACCGTTACTAAAGTCCGTTACTGTCTTCCATCATAGGATGACAGCAAGGGACATTAGCTGTCACAGATTCTGTGTCTGTTCCCATTGACACTATTGTAAACAACATGACGGACACAGAATCAGTCTGTGACAGCTAAAGTCCGTTGCTGTCATTCTATGACAGAAGACAGCAACGGATTTTAGTAACGGTAGTGTGAACTCTCCCTTACTTGTATTCTTTGGTTTAGCACGATCACAGTGATAACAAATTTTATGTTTTTGCCATTTTTTAATACCTTAAGATGTAGTTTATACTTACACTACTCTGGAGGATGTCCGACGTATTGATCATTAGCTAAATAGTGAAAAAAAAGTGTTTTTTTTTTTTTAATTTATTTTTTACTGCTATGGCATTCACTGTATGAGATAAATATTTTTATAGTTCTAGCGTTTTTGGATGTGGAAATACCTCATTTGTTTATATTTAGTTTTGTTTATCTTATTTAAGATCTAGGGAAGGGGGGTGATTTTAATTTTTAAAGCTTTTTATTCTTTAATATCCTTTTATAAACTTTTTTTTTTTTTCAGTTTTTTTAACTTTAATTATTCCATAACTATTAAGGCCTACCACAGGCAAATCTCTATAGTTATATATCTATGATATGCTTTGGAGCCTTCGTAGGAACAGGATGGCTCCTGCGATATTATAACTAATGGAAGAGTAGGGGCTGGCATCGGGTGGTGTAAAACAAGAAAATCCCTGTGATCTGAGAAAACCCTTATCGCAGGCATTTGCAGCAGGTCTCTACTTTCTCTGGTTATTTCAAGAGTATAGTAAGGCTGGGTACACATCTGCATCGGACTCCGCAAAAAATTGGCAAAGAGAGAAGTACTGCACCGTGGACTTTTTTTTCTCTGCCGCTTACAGTATAAAAATGGCGGAAACCCAGCAGACCCCATTATAGTCTAACCGCTGTTTTAGTGGATGGACTCTCCGTCCTTCAGATCCCCCGGGGAACCCGAATGACAGAGAGCCCGGTGCAAGTGTTAACCTAGCATAAAACAGCAGATGTCAGCAAGGGGTTAAATGTGAATGTGTAGTCAGAAATATCTAGTCTATTTAATAAATATATTAGTTGGGGTGAAGATCAGAAACATTGTCAGGAATATTATTTCACTGAAAGAGTAGTTGAGGCTTGGAAGAAACTTCCGGCAGATCTAAAGTAAGTGAATATAAACCTGTCTGGGATAAACATATCCTAAGATAAAATGGTAATAATATAAGTTCAGACTAGATGGACCAGGGGGTCTTTTTGGTGCTGTCAGTCTTCTATAGGTTATATACTGTATAGCTGCCACTAGTAGTATATGGGTCTGTATTAGGACTTGGCGATTATGACCTAAATCAAAGTAACGATTAATTAAACAGTTATATCTTGATTATGGTTAAATATATTTTAGGACACTCCTCTTTTTCTATGCCGTGCCACAGAATTTTGGTTATTCAGATATCGCCAATCCTGATTGGACAGTGTACAGTTACTGACATTATACTTGGCAGTGTGAAACAGGATGGCATGGAGGCAAAATTATTGAAATAATCCATGTGAGCAAACTCACAATGATTAATTGAACTGACTTGTGGTTTTGGTTACTTTACAAATAATTGCCCAGCTTTGAGATGGCGATACCATCTGCAATACCAACCATAGCCACTATACAAAGTTGGGCGCATTCCAAGTAGTGGAGAGGCCATAGCTCTTGTCCAAATGCTTCAGTCTCTTCAAACAGATAACTGGTGGAGTTGCTAGCTGTCAAACCCCCCACTGATCTGGTATTGAAGACCTGTCTTAAGGATACGTCATCAAGATTTTAGTCCTGGAAAACCATTAAGGGTGGGTTCACGCCTGCGCTTGAGTCCGTCCTCTGCCAATCCGAGTGAAAATTTCGGGGAAACAGGATAGGCATCGGATACCGACAGGTTAGTGACGCATTGGTTAAAAACCCATTCATTTGAATGGGTCTTTAAAGCAATGCGCGGGTGTGCGCTTACACCCTCTGCGCTGCGAAGCCGTTTTTTTTCGTCGGACACGAAGTCCTGCATGTCTGACTTTTTTTTCGACGAAGAAAAAGGATTTGCAGCACAGAGGGTGTAAGCGCACACCCGCGCATTGCTTTAAAAACCCATTCAAATGAATGGGTTTTTAACCAATGCGTCACTAACCTGTTGGTATCCGATGCCAATCCTGTTTCCTGAGATTTTCACTCGGATTGGCAGAGGACGGACTCAAGCGCAGGTGTGAACCCACCCTAAGGCTGGGTTCACATCTGTGTCTGGTATCCATCCGCTTGCAAACCGTTTTAAACGGTTTGGTACAAAAAGGATTCCAAACGGTTAGGGAGCGTTCACACTACCGTTGCTGACCGTCAGTAGTGTCTGTTGCTATTGTCCGTTACAAGATTTTAGCATTGGACACTAGCTAAACCGTCAGAAATCCGTTAAAATTTCCATTCATTTCAATGGGTTTTTATATTGTATCCATTTACACCAAATCCGTCAGAAGTCTTTTTCGCGGACAAAAAATCCTACATGCAGGACTTTTTGTCCATTTGAAAAAAAACGGATTCTTGACGGACAGCAAGTGTCTGTTATTTTTTTAACATTGAAGTCTATGGGTAACGGACTTATAACGGACAGTAACTGATAGCCATCAGTTACTGTCCGTTATTTTATGTCCGTTTTTTTCCTGTGCATGCTCAGAAAGCAGAAGAAAAAAAAAAAAACGTACAGTGTTAGAAAACGGACACTAACTGATGCCAACTGATGCTAATGTGTCCGTTTTTTTTAACTAATCCATTAATTGGATTAGTCTGTTATGATAGGTGTCCGTTTTTTTTTTGTTTTTTTTTCTTTTTTTAACGGATACTATCAGAACAGACATCAATGGTAGTGTGAACCCTGCCTTACACAGTGGATACCTGAATAAGTTTTTTTTTAGACTGATTAGTCAATGGGTGTCAAAAAAAACTGACCGTTTGTGTCCGTTTGTAATCCGTTTGTGTCCGCTTTTGACCAATCTTTTTTTTTTTCTTCCCCCTTCTTCTTTCTGAGCATGCGCAGAGGGAAAAATGGATTGCAAAACGGACACAAACTGATTGCTGTCCATTTGTAATCTGTTTGTAATCCGTTTTCCATAGACCTCAATGTTAAAAAAGAAAAATGGATGGGTTGCTGTCCATCTGAAATCCTTATTTCAAATACTGATTTCAAATACTGATTTCGCGCGGATTGACGAACGCAGATGTGAACCGGGTCTAAGGTTGTATTCACTTGAATTTTGTACATGTTTTTGTAACAATGTCAATGAATGAGTCTATTCACATGTCCATTTTTTTGATGATTCGTTTTTCACGGCCATCAAAAAAACTGACCTGTTCTATATTGGTTCATCAAAACAGACGTAGCTAAAGCCTTGTGAATAGACCCTTAGACATTCATGAGTTTTAGAATGGTTGTAGCTGTTACTCACTGTCATGTGAATAAGTCCTTTCCATGGACTTGAATGGACCAACATGGCCATTTTTCATGAACATTAGGTCCATGAAAAATGGCATTTTCATGTGAATATAGCCTTAGGCTGGGGCCACGCATGGCATAGTTACAGCAGGTTAGCTGCCAGTGGAATTGCAAGTGGCTAGCCCGCTACAATGTACAGTACCAGAATAGTGGATGGGATTTGTTTTAAATCTGCAGCGCAAAGGTCAATTTCTTGTTGCAGGTTCGTCACGGTTTACGGCCTTCGTGACGCAAAGGGTTAAAATTAGCCCAAACGCATGACCCAGCATATGTGGCCGAGTCCCTAAGCTGGCCATACACATAAGAGAGCTGTCTGGTTATCTTGCCTAACTATTACATACACACGCATACTCGGCTTAACTAAGACTGGGTTCACATGAATCGGAGTCTCCATGGAGACTCCGTTGTAGAGACTGCTGAAAATCTGTCAGTCTGTTGGGGAACCCGAATGATTGGAAAGTCCAACGCTATTGTGAACTTAGTGTAATTGAGTGTTGCAAATTCTGTTTACACTAGGTTCATACAAGTGCCGGGTTCTCCGTCATTCGAGTCCACAAGGTGTCTGCTGTTTCAAAACTGAAAGCAGCGGAGAAAAAAAGTCCCCTGTGCAGGGCTTTTTTTTTTTTTTCGGACTCTGAGTCTCTGACAGAGTTTCCAACAGAGACTCCAATGCATATGTGAACTCAGCCTTAGCTGTTTCCTACCTATATCTTTTTCAGAAAGGCTGAATGACAACCAGTATTGTCACCTTTTACTGCTTTCTAATCTTGAATAGAAATTCTTAGTAGTGGTAGATGGCCTGTGCCTTTAGTATTTTATGACTAGGAAGATCTGTCTGGGGAATTTGGGAAAGTTCTATGGCAGCCCCTATGAGAAAGGTGGTTGTATTAAATGCTGGGAAGAAGGAGTGGCACAAGGTATGAAAAGGGCATTTTTACTAAATGTCATTTACAAACTTTCTTCATTTCTATTAAAATGCACACTTCTGAGGCCAAGAGAAAACAAGTCATCTCAAGCAAGTCCTTTAAGTCTAATAAAGATCCTAATAAATCCCCTTTTATTTCAGGTGCCAAAGAAAACTAATTGTGGATCCAAAGGAAGATGGATACCTACTTTCAAGCAGCAGTTGTGGATTTAGATAAACTTCTTGATGACTTTGAGCAGAATACAGGTGAGTTCTGGCAATTTGTTTGGGGCATTTAACATGTTTGTTTAGTGGTGTGTATTCCAGGACTGTGGAGTTGGAGTCAGGAAAACAGTTACAGACAATGACTATAACATAAAATGAATTATTTTAAATTATTTTTATATATAATAATTATATTTATATTATTTTTATTACATTATACAAGTATTAATATTGTATAGTTTATTACATACTTACTTTCTGAGGAATTCCATCACTGGCTTTTTAATGAATTAGAGGATCTTTACTACTATTGTCTGACCATGGCTCTTAGCCATTTATGAATGGGTCGGGTTGTGGAAAATCTAAGTGCTTCATTCTAACAGTATAAGAGGATTTTGTAAGTCTTCATGTTCACTCTCCATCTGAGAGTCAACTTACAATAATATAATTCCTAAATCCAGCAATGCTAAAGCTCCAGTTCCTGAGCAAAAAAGGATGATTGACTGCTCTCCCTATATCTGTGTGGAAGGCTGTCAATCACTGTGTGTGTGGGTGGAGTAAGCAGGACTCTCAGAGTCTCTCCTAGGAGTCCTGTCAGGATTTACTCTGCTTTTTACTCAGAAATCCTGCTCTAAATCATATCCATAATTTATCACAGGGCTCAGCTTCTCCTTCCCTATCACATCCTTCTGTCACAAATCTTCTGACAGGTTCACTTTAAAGAGGAAGCACTATATGTCAGCCATTCAGTGGTTGGTAAAGGAGAAAAGACGTCATGTAAGAGCAATCTGTGACAGACCTCTTCTGCAGGATACAGATGAATCTGTTCTTATCTCAGTATAAATGTGTTTCTGAAATAAGAATGGGAAGTTTGTAGAAATGTTATTGACCGAATGCTTCCTTTGTTGTGTATAAAATTCTAGAAAGCAAAATAATTTATTGTAGGTAAATAGAAAATAAATCTTCTAAATAAATAGAATATTTGTTCTAAATGTAAATTGCCAAACTAAGGCTTTGCATTTAGTGCACAGCCTGTTCTAGTGCTGCATGGAAGTGTATACACAAACAGAGTACATACAGTATTATGTATATACAAACATCTGAGACTTGAAACATTAACTTTTCCACTTTCTTTGTACAGACGAGTTGGAAACTTACCAGACATGTGATGCACCCCTCAACCCAAACCAAAGTGCTCTTTCTTCAGGTGACTTCTACCTGCAGCCAGATATCTCAGCTGCCGGGAAGCAGTCGTATGGCAATAGTCATGAAGTTGCTCCATCTCCTGTGTGTCTGAATGAGGAAGAGTTTAAAAATGTAGCTCCTGTCTCACAAGGTGAAAGAAATGTCACCGGCCCAGATCTCCTATCTTGTGTAGAGGAAGGAAAATCCAATGAAGATGAATCAAGCACCGGGAGGAGTAGTGTCCCTATATGTGACCTTATCAGTGACACGGGCAGCTTGATTCATACAGCAAGTAGCAATGAGTCATTAATTCCCGATTCTCTCCAGCCAAGCAGAAATGTTGTCTCTGACCTTGAGTTGCTTTCTGACCCGGGTTTTTTTACCATTCCAGCTTCAGATCTGACCGTTTCACTAGGAAATGAGGAACTGTGTTGTGCAGATGTCTCTACAAGGGAATCTAACTGGTTACCTGAAAGCCAAGCAAATCTGCTTGACATAAGCCCAGAGGCTAGCAGCACAAATATCAATGTTGCCTCCGATCTTGATGCTGACTTGGACAATGCAAGAGAAGCTTCTGACATTGCTTCTAGTATTGACTCCACCAGTACGTCAAGTTCCTCTAGCACTGACGGCTATGTCAGCGATGATCTCTGTTATGAGGCATTGACTGAAGATCAGATTGGCCCTGAGCCAAAAGTACAGGAGGCTAAATTGGCTGGTACGTTGACTGTTGAGCCTAAGGAAATAAAACCAACAACAGATATAGATGTCTCAATGTTAACTCCAGAAAGTGCAGATTTCGGATTGACAAGTGAGATTTATAGTAATTTAGGCGCGTGCCAAAATGAACATCTGACTGTGGAAAAGCATGAGATCCCAAGCATGGTCACCACAGAGTGCAATGATGAATTATCTAAGGCTTCCACAGCATCATCCGAATCTCTACCTGGTGCTTTGATAAATTGTACTACACAAGGTAGCGATTCGCCTGTGAAAGACTCTTCCATGGAGCTATATAACCAAGCCTCAGGAGACGTAGCATCTGGTATTTCACAAAATAACCCTGAGATATCAACCCAGCCCACACCTCTGGTATCTGTACCTGAGAAATGTGTAGCCAATGAAATGAAGTCTTCAGACAACAAATTCTCACCACAACCAGTTACCAAGTTGCCTACAGTGGACACATGCAAGCCCATTACTCCGAGCCCAACCCATGGTGACAACATTTATAGCCCTGATTTTGAAAATGCTGTATTATATGATTTCATAAGTGATCGTAATGACCTGTTGTTAAGTGACACATACATTAGTGACGCAGAGCTGGATGCTTTTCTTGGTGAGAAAGGTGTTCCTTTAAATAAAGAAGCCGCTCTGGAAAATCTCACACCTCGTGATGTAACTTATGCTGAATCAGGTGGGAATAGCACTGCTGCCGGTGAGTTACAGTCTCGGGAAACAGCTCAAGGCAAAGCACATAGCGACACTGTGGATGCTTCACAGCATCAAGCTGCTTCCCCATCTCCGCCCCAAAATCAAGGGTATCTTACTGGTGCTACTATGGTTTCTCATGTTGGTGGTGCTAGGCCGAAGCAGTTGTTTAATCAGCCACCAAAGTCTCTGACCCTTGCCCAACCTGAAAGGCTAAATAATCAGATTTCAGAACAAACTCTTTCTGACCAAACGCCTGAAGATCCTGGATCAGACAGCGTGCATTCTCAAAGTGGGTTGCGAGGATCTTTGAATGAAGATACTGATGACAGTCCTGAGCTCAGTGTGAAAGAAGCCATGGAAAGACCTGAGCATGAGGCAATGGATAATCCTGTCCCTGGGCAGAGGCAGCCCACCTGGATTCCCGATTCTGAAGCTCCAAACTGCATGAACTGCAGTACTAGGTTTACTTTCACAAAGAGGAGGCACCATTGTAGAGCTTGTGGAAAAGTAAGTTGTACTAGCTTAAATTGTCACTAAACTTATAACAGTCTTTGCATAAATCAATAGTACAAGTGAATATTTCTATGTAATATATCTTAAAGGGTGTCTATCACTTCCCCCAAGCATAATGAACTGTCACTACCGTGTTACAGAGCACGTTACAGTAATAGAGAACATAACTTTGTTATGGATGTCACTTTTGTAGTTTTGGAGAAAAAAAAACTTTGAAATATTATTTAAATGAGGCAGTTGGTGCACTGGAGGCGGGCCTTCAACTCTTGGAGCACTGGTTTTGCCACTCAGATCATTACCATCTTCTGCCTGCGCCACCCTGTGCAGTAAGAGTTGACATCACCCATCTTACTTGAGCAGCTAGAGTAGTGCTCCAGGAGCTGAAGACACACATCCTGTGCACCAATTGCCTCATTTGTATAAGATATCAAAGTTGTTTTACTCCAAAACTACAAATGTGACATAAACAACAAAGGTATAGTCTATATTACTGTAGTGTGGTGTGAAACACATTGCTAGCCATTGAATATATCTGGCGGAGACTCCCTTTTTCTGAGAAAAATGCTTATTCTCCAATTGTCAGGCTGTTTTCCTCCTCCCCCCCCTCCTAAACTCTTTACTTACTCTGAAATCTCTTCTGAATCCATCTTGGTCTCCCAAGATACACTACGAGCCCACAAAAGTAACACATTACATGAACTTATAGAAGTCTATGAAGAGGAAGGGGGAATGAGCTGAGTGACAGAGAAGAGAGGCAGCATTATTCACATTCAGACTTCTTAGTACTTCTCTGTAATGTCCTGTATAATGCTGCTTCTGAGTGAGAGTGAGTGAGTTAAGGAGCAGAATCTCCTGTTTTTTTGGTGTGCTGTGTGTGGGAGACATCTTTACCCACTAGCCCACGGACAACTGAGCATTAGAGAGGAGAAAACTCCTAAAAAATCTGAATACAATTGACAAAATTTGTGATTCTCCTCATATACACACACTACAGATTTTACTGAAAAGTTGTCCGAAAATTTAAATTTAAAGAGTCTGTCCAATGCAAATAAAGATCAAGAAGAGAGTAAAAATAGTGTGGCGGTAGCCTATTCACTGCTGTTGCAGATCCCTGATGACATCTGCTGCTGGTATTCTGTTTGTGGTCAGGTGACTGCTGTAGCCAATCACTGCTCTCAGTGATGACTTGTGCACAAATTTCAGGCGACTGACTTGCTGCTTAAGGTCTTGGGTCACCTGACCAAAAGATGGACCGGCAACATCAGGGAATGGACTGTCTCCGCTGGAACCACAGGATCTGAAAGGAGTTTAAGGGGTTGTCCAGGATTTCGAGCAACCTGAGGCGGCCAGGGTGTATGTAAATATATACACTATACACATATACCAATTTATTTATATCCCACCTTTCTGAGTATACAGCCCCTATACCATTCTATGTCTTTGTTGTGCAGTGGGTAAACTGCTGCAGCTCACAGTCACAGGGACATAGCTGATCTGTCAGTTGGACCCCTGACTTTCTAAGATTAATGTCCTATCCTATGGATAGGACCTCAATAGGAAGGGGGCAGATGGAGTAAATGTGATCTTGGCCTTTTAGATGGAAAAAATAGTCCGTGTACGGAAGTCTAACACAAGCCCCATCCTGACGGGTTTAAAACATGAGTCCTACATAAAGTAGACACGTTAAATGTCAGAGTTATTAGCTAATAAAATGTAATATACAATTATCCTCGTATAAAGTGACATCTGTTTTTGTATCGGGAGTGGATTTAAAAAGAAAGAGAAAAAAAGACTGACGGTAGGTTCACACTAGCATTATGCTCTGTTGCTCGGGTCCAACAGCGGACGGAGAACCAGACCGGCAAGACAGCGTTTGCACACAGACACAGGCGGACCCCGTGCAGGACTTTTCTCTCCGTCGATCTTCAGTGGTTTCTGCGACAGGGTCTCCATTCTCAGATGTGAACCCAGCCTAACTGACACATCTTCTCTTGTGTATCCACTTCTGGTTTTGGCTATAAAACTGCATGTGTGATTCCAACAAGTAAAGGGTTGTCCAGGATTTGGAGCAGCCCATGGGTGAGTGTAAAGGAAACAACAACATAAAAAAAAAAGCATACTCACCTGTCCCCAGCGCTTCACTGTTTGCCCCACTCCCCATGCCAGAAGCTGTGAGGCTCACATGAACACTAAGACCAGTCAGTTACCTCAGCGGTAGCGGACATATGTGAGTGACATCACTGATCCCACTCTAGCGACTGCTGAGGCCACTGACTGGTCTCAGTGGTCACATGCGCCTCGCAGGTTCTGACACCGTGGTACGCAACAGAAAGGGGACTGTGAGTGGACAAAGGAGTTTTGGGGATAGGTGAGTATGCTTTATTTTTCTTACATAGGTATATGGATACAACGGGTGTAGCGTTTCTATTCTGACAGATAGACAAGTGACCTGTTTCACTACTACATGTGAGAAAATTGATGGTATTTGCATCAAAAGAGAGGGAATAAGAAACCTCTTTAAAGGTGTTTAAACCTAAGTGTTATGGGTGTAGTCCCAGATTAGTCACCCGGGAAATCTTTCTACATGATTTATAGATCAGAGGTATGTAATCCTGTAAAGAACATCCTCATTTACTGTGCGTTTTGTTTACTTAGGTGTTTTGTGCTGTCTGCTGTAGTCAGAGGTGCAGGCTGCAGTACCTGGAGAAAGAAGCCAGAGTCTGTGTGGTTTGCTATGACTCTATCACTAAAGGTAAGAATTCTTTTGTACTTGGCACACTCTGACCACATTTATTACTTATGGTTTCCTCAAGCCTCTAGGCATGGTTTACCAGCAGTAGATGTGGCACTTTATGTTCTAATATTCCATTTCATTCTTTACTAACTTTTGTCCTACTTACTGACGTCCTAAAACTGCAACATGAATTGGACAAATGTGATTAATGTGCCAAACATGTTGAGCAGCGCACCAGGTGCCAGGCCTGTACTTTTCCATATCATGTATTCTTATCTTTTCAATTATTGCTTATTAAAACAGCAATGATATGTGGATGGATCAGATTAATCTATCCACACAGGATAGAGTTGCTGGTGGAAATCTATGCCTTTACAGGATCTTTTACATGTTTTTTTCAATCCACTGGTTAAATATCTGTGCCTGACCTGCATTGGAAATGGTCATGTGGTGTGGATTTTAAATCTGCAGCTTATTAAAGGGGTTTTCCAGCCTAAATAATTAAAGATTTGGAGGGCGCAACCTCTTTGAAGAGGCTACAGTGTTCGGGTGAATGCTGCAGCCTCTTCAGTACTCACCAAGCACAGCACTGTACATTTGTATAGCCACTGTGCTTGGTATCGCAGCTCAGCACATTCATTTAAATGGGACTGGGCTGCAGTCAGGCCATGTGACCAATGAATGTGATGTCATATGGCCTGTGAAGATGAAGCGGCATTTAGGGAGCGCCAATGTCTCTTCAGACAGCTGATCTGGGGGGTATCTGGTGTCAGCATCCTAAAGAATGATCAATTAAAAAGTACAATAAAACGCCTTTAATTAATACTGTAGATTTCACCCTTTGTGTTGCATAAGGTCTGCCACGTTTTACCCTATACACTAAAAATCCACAACCAAACCGCACACTTTGCTGTACTTTCATTACCTGTGGATTTCCAGATATGCTGCAGATTTTCTGCTGTAAAAAAAATCCATAGTGTATTTGTCCCATGTGGACATGCTTTATCAGCAATATGCAGTTTTGGCTGTGATATGAACCCAGTGCACAGAACAATATGGTTCCGTATCCCCAGGCAATCCGAGACCTTTGTTATCAGTCGTCGCTAGACCCAGGCTTTGTAATGGTCTGCTAGCTGTATTGGCTTGTCACTTGGAGGACGTCAGTCAGTACAAGTTCTTCTTCCTCAAAAGAATCTGTTTTGCTCTGTTTCTTCTTTCTGTCCTCTTGGGTGAGGTTTTTCTCCTTCTCCTCCGATCTTTTGTGCACTTTACAACCTAGCAAGCTAGTGTTTCCCTATCAATAGTGTTCTGTTTTGTTTTCCTTCCTTTAGTACAGGCCTTTAAGAGGATGATGAGCCCAACTGCTCCTAGTCCAAATCCCACTGTCCCCTCTGAGTACTGTTCTACCATTCCTCCTTTCGTGCAGGCACAGGCAGCAGGCATAAATAACTCTCCTTCGCCCACTATTTTGGTGCCTGGCTCAGTACTTAAACAACCAGGAGCTGAAGGTAAATTAGAGATGATGAATAGATGGAAAATAACTGGTTGGGATACATGAGCACCTACTGATTCAAAGGAGGAATATGCACTTAAATATCTCATAGTCCTTGTTATATACAGAAATGAATGAGCTGTCAGAGGGAGAATATTGCAACCAGGGAGGAAGTTATAGGGGTTGTACCAAGATTGAAATTCTGCGCCATTCCACAGGATAGGTGTTTGATCGATCACAAGAGCTGAGTTTCCTTGTCCCTCATATATATGGAGCAACAGTCGGCATGTGCGCTACTACACCATTCAGTCCTGTAACATCTGATTGGAGTGGCAGCGCACATGTTCATCTGCTTCTCCATTCCCAGTTCTTAAGCACTTGTCACTTATTCACATGATTGAGTCTCAGCCATGAAACTCGCTCTATGTGTGCTGGGTTTGCCGGCTTAAACTGTGTGCCGGGAGAGGTACTCCTAGCGTTATAGTTAATGATGATGCTAGATGTCCCTGTACTATATGGGACAATATTTTGAGGGGAGGCAGGGACTCCTGTCATCATTTATGACTACAATGCTAGGAGTTCATGTCACGGCACACTGTTTAGGCCATTAAAGGGATTCTGTCATTGGGGAAACATGGGAAAAATGTTTTTACCTGAAGCAGTGTTGGAGTAGCCTTTATAAAGGCTATTCTACTTCTACCTTTACTTTTCTTCTCCTCGCCGCCGTTTGTCCAAAAAAACATTTTATTCTCATATGTAAATTATGCTCAGGGAGCATCAGGGGCGTTCCCCCTGTGCTCCAAGCACCTCCGCGTCATTGCCGCAACCCACCTCCAGCGCTGCTTTTTCACGCACCTGCACTGCATCATCTTCTTCAGTTCATCTGGCATCTGCTTCTTGATCCGTCGGCCATTTTTCTGTAGTATGCTAGTGTAAGAAACTAAACAAAAATGGCCGCCGGAGCCACTTTGCGTTCAGGCAGAGCCGACTGAGCATGCTCCGTTGGCCATTTTTGTTTAGTTTCTTGCACCAGTGTACCAGAAAAATGGCCGACAGAGAAAGCAGATGCAGGATGAGCAGAAGATGATGCAGGGGGCGTGAAAAAGCAGCGCTGGAGGCGGGTTGCGGCGATGATGTGGAGTGCTCTGAGCACAGGGGGAACGCCCCCGGTGCTCCCTGAGCATAATTTACATATGAGAATAAAATGTTTTTTTGGACAAACGGCGGCGAGGAGAAGAAAAGTAAAGGTAGGAGTAGAATAGCCTTTATAAAGGCTATTCCAACACTGCTTCAGTTAAAAACACGTTTCCCCAATGATAGACTCCATTTAAATCCAACACACACATGGACCAAGCTTTCTGGCCCAGACTTGGTCTTGTGAATAAGCTGTTGTCATTTATCCCATGGACTGGTGATAAGTTTCTCTCTTTGTACAACCCTTTAAAGGGAAACTCCAGACAAGATTGATACAGGACATAAGAATTTGGGGCAGATTTATCAATTGTGTCCAAAATTTAGACAGCATAAAACTAGACTATACAGGCAGAATTTGTGCCAAATGTATCACCTAGTGCATGTTATGTGATCATTTTGGATCATCTTTTCTTTATTCCACTGTTTTACAAAATTTTGCTCTGAAGTGTTGACACACGCTATTAATAAACTGAGTGCATTTCACTTTTCCACTCTGTCCCTCTTCTCTGGACACTTTAAAAAGTGTCTACAAATCTTAATAAATCTGGAGCACGGCATGTAGGTCACTTTTTGGCACAGTCTGAGGCAGAGTACTATCCCCCTAATGTATCAGTGGTTTCCTGAAGTGTTCCTTCAAGTTGATCTTGTGCAAGATCCTGTTTTACCCTTTATCTGCACCCAGCTTGTCACTTGTTTGTATAGCTTTTAATGCTTGCTTTTTCTTTTTAATGCTAAACTGTAAAATCACAGATGGTTAACTTTGTGGTGTTGTGATCAGGGACGATGTTAACTCTTTGTGAAAAATCTTCAAATACCCGTATCCACATGCATATGTTTGGAGACAGATGCACTTTAAAGCATGGAATGTTAACTTTACAACCCCATTGTAACCACATGGTATATTATGGTGCCCTTTTATCCCTTATGTTTAATAAAATTCAGTTCAGCAAACTTAAGGAACACGTTAATAAATGACTGGCGTTTGCATATAAAAGACATTGGTAGGTAGGAGTAGGTCAGTGTGGGATATAAGAGTTTATTCATACATTGCATTTTATGCTGTGATTTTTGTACATCACAATGGGGGGAATTTAGCAACACATCTACGCCAGCTTTCTGACATAGATGTGTGATAATGTTGGGCATCTTTGGCGCGATGTTCTTTTTTGCCAAAGAATTCCCTGTTCTGTGCCCATTGCCCTCCAGCCCGACATATTTATTATAACTCTCACCAGTTTTCTGCCATATGTTATCAAGGAATTTAACTGCCGTAGACTTCTACACTTGCTTCCGTCAGGGAATTTATTAAGACTGGCGTACAAAATGCCAGTCTTAATAAATCTGCCCCAGATTGTGAATTTACTGTTAAACTGTAGAAGTGTGTGACTTGTCACCAGTAGGACTTCACCTGATATCCTTCAATGATTTGGAGGATGCTACGGGTGAGGACACATGCGGCAGCAGTGACACTGGGCTGATCGCGTGGTGGTATGTGCCCCCACTGGCTTCAGTTACCACAATTGTGCTTACTGCTTGTGATTTGTTACAAACACATGGTTTTGCACATTAATCTTCCATTTAGAAGTAACAAGCATTAAGCAAAAAATTGCTCAAACAGTATAATAGAAAACACCAGTGGCATGCAAGTCCACATGACAGCTGCCATGTGTGTCCTCACCCTAAAGTTGTGCAAAGTCTGCATGTCCTGGCATTGGATAAAAGATATTTAATGCTTCTGATCCTTTGGTGTCATGTGCTTATGCTCATTCATATTTATAGCAAAATGTCAGAGATTTATAAAACTGTGTACAAGAAAAACTACATGTTGCCCGTAGGAGCCAATCACAGCACAGCTTTCATTGTTCAAGTGTTGAATTTGAAATAAAAGCCAAACTCTGATTGGTTGCTGTGGGGAACAGAGACAGGTTTTTCTTTTAGGCCGTTTAATAAATCTCCCCCATTGCCTGTATGTGCTTTATGTATCCGTGACTCTTCATTTATTAATGTAGGCCTTCTTTTATTTTTTTATTGCTGATAAACCATCACATGCCGCATTTAGCTCTACTGAGGGGTCATATAATACGATAATTTAATACATATAGAATTTACAATCCACTGTCATATTGTGAGTCCTACCTGCTGAGGATATACTTTATTGGCTGCCTGTGGCAGGGGAAGAGCAGTCAAACTGCTCCACTTGGGGTACTCACCTCACCAATCCTTTGCCATTCCTGTTCCAACACTTCACTTACCAGGTCCCTGCTGGTCTCCACTTCCTGTTCACAAAACACACGAAATGCCTACTCAAGTCAATCACTGGGTGAGGTGGGTCCCTGCTGCATCCAGTGTTTGACTAAACACTGTGTCCAGTGTGTCGAGAAGATCAAAGATGTAGAGACTGACCAGGGATCCGGGCAGCATTGCAACTGGAGTGGCAGGGGGATCGCTGATGAAAGTATTTTGTCTTTTATTTTATAGATCATTGTGGGCCTGTTGTTAAAAAAAAAAAAAAAATAATAATAATTCTTTACGAGACAACCATTTTAATATAAAATGCACTCTCCAGTGTCGAGCAATGTTGTCCCGGGTTCACTATTTTCAGTAATAGTGGGTAAAAATGTATTGTCTTCTGTTGGCTTCAAGTATGTACAATTGTACTTACCGTGTCTGTTTTAATAAATACTTATATTCTCCAGTAAATAACAACTCTGGAGCATCTTTTCTTAGAACTCTGCACTTTCATTCCTCTGCTATTCCTCCTGGAATTTTTGTGTAAATAGATAACTGGTTGCTACATTTGGCTCAGTAGGGTTTGTCTTTACAGATACTGTTAGCACTGAATGGACAGCATAAGATTGTGTAGGGACATAATCCATTCACAAGTGGTACTCTTAACACCCACTTGTCAATTTATATTTACATTTTTACGAGGTGTTATAGAGGAATGCTGCAATTCAGATTTCTAAGAAAATGGGCTCCAGAATGTTTGTTTTTTTGTTGGGTAATACAAGTGTTCACTATAGGGGAAGCAACCAGACTTTATTTCTTATATTATAGTACAACACAGTACTTTTTGTTTGTGTGTGTGTAGTGTGTGTGTGTGTGTGTGTGTGTGTGTGTGTGTGTGTATGTGTATATATGTATATATATATATATATATATATACACACACACACATACATACATACATACATACATATATATATATATATATATATATATATATATATATATATACAGTACAGACCAAAAGTTTGGACACACCTTCTCATTCAAGAGTTTTCTGTATTTTCATGACTATAAAAATTGTAGATTCACACTGAAGGCATCAAAACTATGAATTAACACATGTGGAATTATATACTTAACAAAAAAGTGTGAAACAACTGAAAATATGTCTAATATTCTAGGTTCTTCAAAGTAGCCACCTTTTGCTTTGGTTACTGCTTTGCACATTCTTGGCATTCTCTTGATGAGCTTCAAGAGGTAGTCACCTGAAATGGTTTTCACTTCACAGGTATGCCCTGTCAGGTTTAATAAGTGGGGTTTCTTGCCTTATAAATGGGGTTGTGACTATCAGTTGTGTTGTTCAGAAGTCAGGTGGATACACAGCTGATAGCCCTACGGAATGGAGTCTTAGAATTTGTATTATGGCAAGAAAAAAGCAGCTAAGTAAAGAAAAACGAATGGCCATCATTACTTTAAGAAATGAAGGTCAGTCAGTCCGAAAAATTGGGAAAACTTTGAAAGTGTCCCCAAGTGCAGTGGCCAACACCATCAAGCGCTACAAAGAAACTGGCTTACATGAGGACCGCCCCAGGAAAGGAAGACCAAGAGTCACCTCTGCTGCGGAGGATAAGTTCATCCGAGTCACCAGCCTCAGAAATCGCAGGTTAACAGCAGCTCAGATTAGAGACCAGCTCAATGCCACACAGAGTTCTAGCAGCAGACACATCTCTACAACAACTGTTAAGAGGAGACTGTGTGCAGCAGGCCTTCATGGTAAAATAGCTGCTAGGAAACCACTGCTAAGGACAGGCAACAAGCAGAAGAGACTTGTTTGGGCTAAAGAACACAAGGAATGGACATTAGACCTGTGGAAATCTGTGCTTTGGTCTGATGAGTCCAAATTTGAGATCTTTGGTTCCAACCACCGTGTCTTTGTGCGACACAGAAAAGGTGAACGAATGGACTCTACATGCCTGGTTCCCACCGTGAAGCATGGAGGAGGAGGTGTGATGGTGTGGGGGTGCTTTGCTGGTGACATTGTTGGGGATTTATTCAAAATTGAAGGAATACTGAACCAGCATGGTTACCACAGCATCTTGCAGCGGAATGCTATTCCATCCGGTTTGCGTTTAGTTGGACCATCATTTATTTTTCAACAGTACAATGACCAAGAAGGAGAGTGATGGGGTGCTACGCCGGATGACCTGGCCTCCACAGTCACCAGACCTGAACCCAATCGAGATGGTTTGGGGTGAGCTGGACCGCAGAGTGAAGGCAAAAGAGCCAACAAGTGCTAAGCATCTCTGGGAAATCCTTCAAGACTGTTGGAAGACCATTTCAGGTGACTACCTCTTGAAGCTCATCAAGAGAATACCAAGAGTGTGCAAAGCAGTAATCAAAGCAAAAGGTGGCTACTTTGAAGAACCTAGAATATAAGACATATTTTCAGTTGTTTCCCACTTTTTTGTTAAGTATATAATTCCACATGTGTTAATTCATAGTTTTGATGCCTTCAGTGTGAATCTACAATTTTTATAGTCATGAAAATACAGAAAACTCTTGAAATGAGAAGGTGTGTCCAAACTTTTGGTCTGTACTGTGTGTGTGTGTGTGTGTGTGTGTGTGTGTGTGTGATATATATATATATATATATATATATATATATATATATATATAAAATCAGCTTAGGACAGGCTTGGTTATGTTAAACTAGATATGTCATTATTTATCCACTTTTTTTGGCACTAACTGGCTACAAGCAGTTCTTGCTGACTTCACCATTAGCAGTATTTATTGTAAACAAGTGCGATACTCCTCACGCCAGCCGAGGAAGTTCAGAGAGGTTCAAAATAGCCTCAAGCAGACTTACTGCAGTATTCTGACTGTACATATCCAACTTCATATGACATATGGAGATCTCTGGATATCCATGAGCAGAGAAGAGTTAGGAGTGTGTTGGTATCTCGTATATACCTTTATGAGTAACATGTAGTGATCTTGTGTTTGTTCCCTTTGGTTTCTTGAGTGTATTTTGATCAGATGGCTAAGTGTCTTATTTGTGCATCATTATTATGTTTATCTACCATGTTTCCAGGAATGAATGCAAAGGAACAGAAAAGAGTGTGGTTTGCTGATGGTTTATTACCTAATGGAGAAGTTGCAGACACAAGTAAACTTGCTGCTGTTGGCAAGAAGGCTCCAGACTCAAGTCCGGCAACTCCAATTTCACCAGATTCTGCCATGGCGGTAAATAAAAGCAACATTTTTGTGTGTGTTTCAGCAGTGCACTGGTTTAGGCTGGGGTCACACTACCGTTTCCTTTAAATGACAGATGCAGATGGAGCCCCTGCATCAGGTGTCGTCTACATTCACCCCAATGTAAAAAAACATGATGGAAACTTTCTTCTGTCATATGTTTTACTTTTCTGATGGAAGGAAAAGTCATCCATGCAGGGCCATTTCTTCTGTTACAAAAGTAGACAAACATGATGTAAGAAAGTGTATGTCATGTTTTTTACAATAAAATCAGTGGCAGTGGGCACCGTTTGTGTCCATTACTTTACTACAGTCAATGTCTGTTGCTGTCATTCTATAATGGATGACCACAACAAACATTATTAACGATAGTGTGAACGTAGCCTTACAGTGGTCTTTTCTTTATTATACTGACTTAAAGGATATTACAGTTGTAGCTTACTCTTTGTATAATAAGTTATACCATTTTTCAGTATACTTTTATATGGTATTCTAGACTGTTTGGAGTCACTTAATGGGAATCTTCAACGCTTATTTCTGGAGGATGATAATCTATCCTAGTCATGTGATGGTCTCGCAGCTTCAGTGATCATTAGACACAGCTCTGGTAACTGTAAAGCAAGGGTCACTGTCCATTTGCCATGTGTAATAGTCTGCTGCACTGTTCTGTACTATGTGATATATGGTTCTAGTATAAGGGTTTATACAGTGACATAGATTGAAGACATCTGTCAGAGGTATACTGTATGTCAGGAAATGTCTCTGATGTCAGCCTCCAATATGCGCTGCAGATGCAGTCTGAATTGACCCTAACTGCAGAGTGCAATGTACCTGTGTGTCCATCACATGACCCAGACAGAGGGAAACAATGAAGGTTCATATTGAAGGTTTGCAAGTAGATATTTTCTAAACTGTGAGGGATTCATCCATAAGTGTACAAGAAAACTGTATAACCTTTCAACACTTAAAGAACATTTGTTTTATGAAAATGTAATACACCTTTAAGCTGAGACAGAATAGACTGTGGGTATTATGGCAGTACCATAGATATTGTGTAGAATCTGACATGATATACTGTCTCCGGTGTTTTACAACAGGGACACCCAGTACATTTGTCTATGCATGTATGGGATTATTCTTCAGCTTGCACTTTGTTTTATTGATATTGAGCTGCAAAATAGTTTCTTAGACGCTGTTCACATAATGAGATGTGAACACATAGCCAGTCTCCGTTTACCCCACTGAGGCAAAAAGTGTCTGGGGTGGTATGTGCTGGTGTACCTTTAACAACAGGCTGCACTTTCCTATGCAATAGGCCACTGAAAAAAAACAAAAACAAAAAAAAACAACCTGCCTTGCAGTATGTTTTCTTTTTAACATTGTGTGTGATGGATGGCTGTATGGCGGTAATACATCAGAGAGTACACAGAGGTATACATGAAGCAATAATCCTGATGTATACCACCGACATGAGCTTTGGCAAATGTTGTACCTAGTGGGATCTGGAAGTGAGAGTCTGACTTATTCTATTAAAACAAGCAGATCTAGAACTAAGGGGCAATAGTTAGGCTTATTTTTCCATCTTATTGATTTTAGAAAGGGTCAGATTAGTAAAATCTTAGGTCTCTTTTCACAGGCCCTTGGATCATTTGAGGATAATACAAAGCAATCTGATAACTCAGAAAAAACGGAGCCAGTACATGACGTATCCAAACCGCAGGTACCTGCAACAGAAGAAACAACCAGTGCCTTCAAAGTGTCTTCTGCGTCAGATTGTAGAATGCTTTGCTGCATAGAGAAATGTGTCAGCCGAGATCTCAGTCTTATTCCTGATGATGAAACAGGTCTGCCTCCGCTGTTAATGACGTTTGGAGAAAATGAAGGTAATTCTTGTCCATTTTGGCATTTTACGTTAATCTTTATGTAGATTCTATGTATTATTATGGGACAGTACAAAAGATGTATTGGAAACCTGCTCCACATCTGTAATGTTTATGTACCAGTTTCTTACCCACTTCCTCTGTACCACTTGAAAGAAAATAACGCAAGAAGATCTAGTGGACTTGGGATATTGTTTAATAGTGTTAAATTGATCGGTGAGGATCTGACTACTGAGACCGTCACAGATCACAAGAATGGGGCTTTTGTGGCCCCTGTATAAATGGTGCAGCAGGTTGAGCATGAATGCTGCCGCTCCAGGGAAGTCATATACAGCACTCTGCTATATTTGGCAGTCCCATAGATATAAATGGAAAGGCAGTGTGCATGTTGGCCCACAGCTGCATTAATATTAGGAACATGGAAGCCCCCTTCTTGTGACTACTAGGACCCCCGCCAGTCAGACACCTATCATGTGGAATGATGATGATTTTATAATGTTGTACAACCCCTTTGCAATGGCTATTCCTTATGTTTATATATGTTTGTCATGTTTTTTTGTATTTTTTTTTCACGTTATTAAGCACTGTTGACCTCATTTCACATTTTGTGCATTTCAGATGCTGTGGTGGAAAATAGACCAACTCATGCGGGTGTTATGTTGCTTTTGGAAGAAGATGGGCCGAACCCAATAACCTTTATCCTAAATGCAAATTTGCTTGTTAATGTCAAGCTAGTAACTTGTAAGTTAGAAGACAAAGAATGTGTCTTAGCTTTACGGGTACACTGTGCTTTCACTTAACAATTTTTTGTATTCTCTTCAGATACATCAGAAAAATGCTGGTTTTTTGCAAGTAATGGATTACATGGATTAGGCCAAGCTGAAATTGTCGTAATGTTGAATTTCTTGCCGGATGAAGACTCTGTTCCGAAGGATGTATTTAAACTTATCCTAAATATATATAAGGATGCACAGAAAGGTACAGAAAGGATCACAAGTGCAGGGGCAGATTGGGATTTCAAAGTGGCCCTAACAAAAAAATCCAAAAGTGGCCCATGTGTTAAACTGGCAGAAGAGGGGCCAACATAAGAAAATATGTAAGAAGTTGGTTTGGGTAAAATTCCTTCAACTCTGAACTGCATACCTTCTTTTGTAATACTATGAGAGACTGTAAGGCTAGCTTCATACAATGCAATTGGAGCTGATTTTGAGGCATATCGCCTCAAAATTGGCTCCAAAAACCAGTTGGTCTGCCTCCACTGAAAAAAAATAGTCGTTCTGCTGTTTCTCATACACAGAAACCTCCAGATCTTGAGGTGGGAAGTGTCTTAAAAGCAAGAGAAGAGTAAAGTTTATAGCTAGTCTGCGCAAGTGCTATTTATTTATTATTATGCTTACTTGTATAGCGCCATCATATTCCGCAGCGCTTTACAGACATTGACAGTCACTGTCCCATATAGGGCTCACAATCTACATTCCCTATTAGTATGACTTTGGGAGGAAACCGGAGTACCCGGAGGAAACCCACCCAAACATGGGGAGAACTTACAAACTCCTTGCAGATGTCGTCCTTGGCAGGATTTGAACCCAGGACTCCAGCACTGCAAGGCTGCAGTGCTAACCACTGAGCCACTGTGCTATTCTTGACTGTAATGGTGAATTGTCATGTCATATATTTGCACAGGTAAAATCCAAAGTGGATTTCAATACAAGACTAGAGATTGAGATTTCACAAATCTCATCCACATGCCACGGTCATTTTTCTGCACAGAAAAACATGTATACTGTAGCATGCTCATTGTCTTGCAGATGTGTTGTGGATTTTCACATATAATTCTACTACTTTGTGTACAGTCACTAATAGCCTCCATTGTGGAGACAAGTCTACCATGTGATATTTGTCTTTTTACATTATACTTTTATATGCTTTGCTCTATTCCTCATGTGATACATCACGTGACGCACTTCTGCTGTGTAGTCTGGAAGTCCCTTTTCTCTATGCAAGGCAATGAGACTTCTATCGGGGGTACAGTTAGTGTATAGTGGGTACGGAAAGTATTCACACCCCTTTAAATTTTTCACTCTGTTTCATTGCAGCCATTTGCTAAAAGCAAAAAAGTTCATTTTATTTCTCATTAATGTACACTCAACACCCCATCTTGACAGAAAAAAAAACAGAAATGTAGATATTTTTTGCAAATTTATTAAAAAAGAAAAACTGAAATATCACATGGTCATAAGTATTCAGACCCTTTGCTGTGACACTCATATTTAACTCACATGCTGTCCATTTCCTTCTAATCCTCCTTGAGATGGTTCTACTCCTTCATTAGAGTCCAGTTGTGTTTAATTAAACTGATTGGACTTGATTAGGAAAGGCACACACCTGTCTATATAAGACCTCACAGCTCACAGGGCATGTCAGAGCAAATGAGAATCATGAGGTCAAAGGAACTGCCCAAGGAGCTCAGAGACAGAATTGTGGCAAGGCACAGATCTGGCCAAGGTTACAAAAGAATTTCTGCAGCACTCAAGGTTCCTCAGAGCACAGTGGCCTCCATAATCTTTAAATGGAAGAAGTTTGGGTTACCACAACTCTTCCTAGACCTGGCTGTCCAGCCAAACTGAGCAATCGTGGGAGAAGAGCCTTGGTGAGAGAGGTAAAGAAGAACCCAAAGATCACTGTGGCTGAGCTCCAGAGATGCAGTAGGGAGATGGGAGAAAGTTCCACAAAGTCAACTATCACTGCAGCCCTCCACCAGTCGGGGCTTTATGGCAGAGTGGCCCGGAGGAAGCCTCTCCTCAGTGCAAGACATATGAAAGCCCGCATAGAGTTTGCCAAAACACACATGAAGGACTCCCAGACTATGAGAAATAAGATTATCTGGCCTGATGAGACGAAGATTGAACTTTTTGGCGTTAATTCTAAGCGGTATGTGTGGAGAAAACCAGGCACTGCTTATCACCTGACCAATATAATCCCAGCAGTGAAACATGGTGGTGGCAGCATCATGCTATGGGGGTGTTTTTCAGCTGCAGGTACAGGACGACTGGTTGTAATTGAAGGAAAGATGAATGCGGCCAAGTACAGAGATATCCTGGAAGAAAACCTCTTCCAGAGTGCTCTGGACCTCAGACTGGGCTGAAGGTTCACCTTCCAACAAGACAATGACCCTAAGCACACAGCTAAAATAGCAAAGGAGTGGCTTTAGAACAACTCTGTGACCATTCTTGACTGGCCCACCAGAGCCCTGACCTCAACCCAATTAAGCATCTCTGGAGAGACATGAAAATGGCTGTCCACCAACATTCACCATCCAACCTGACGGAACTGGAGAGGATCTGCAAGGAAGAATGGCAGAGGATCCCCAAATCCAGATGTGAAAAACTTGTTGCATCATTCCCAAGAATACTCATGGCTGTACTAGCTCAAAAGGAAGGGGCTTCTACTCAGTACTGAGCAAAGGGTCTGAATACTTATGACCATGTGATATTTCAGTTTTTCTTTTTTAATAAATTTGCAAAAATATCTACATTTCTGGGGGTTTTTTTCTGTCAAGATGGGGCGCTGAGTGCACATTAATGAGAAATAAAATGAACTTTTTTGCTTTTAGCAAATGGCTGCAATGTAACAGAGTGAAAAATTTAAAGGGGTCTGAATACTTTACGTACCCACTGTATGTACAGCACACTCATTGCACACAAGGGAAAAGATAAAATGTTTCCATGGAGTGTTGCTTTAAGGACACTATTATTATTATTATTATTATTATTATTACTAATATTATTAATGACTATTCTTTGTTTCACATTTTTATCCTCTCATATATTCTATACAACTGAACTTTGATTTTTTTGATTTTTTTTTTTTAAACAGGAAAATATATAGGTAATTTGGACAACATTACCTTTACTGAAAGCTTTCTGGGCAGCAAGGATCATGGTGGCTTCTTGTTTTTTACACCAACATTTCAGGACCTCAGCAGACTGCCTGTTCCGAATAGTCCTTTCTTGTGTGGCATTATCATTATGAAAATGGAGGTTCCATGGGCAAAAGTTTTCCCCATTCGTTTAATGTTGACATTGGGGGCTGAAAGTGGTGGTAAGTTGTGTCCGATTTCATATGCAATTTTAGAGGTTCATTAAAAAGGCTCCTCATAGAGACTGATGGCTTATTGCTAGAATATGCCAACATTTCCAGATCGTGGCGGTCTGACTACCAAGATCCCCACTGGAGAAAGACCAAAGGAACCTCTGTCCATTCTTTCTTAAGATTTGTGAGGTCCAAGAGGTCAGACCTTCACTGACCATGATGTTGTGCCGTATCAGAGGATAGTGTATTATTTTTAGCAGTGCAGCACCAATGTCTTGATCTTAGAAGTGCTTCCATCTTGTTGTTGTCTTCTGCACTGCCTCTATGGTGCATTGGTCCTAAACATAGACAAAAGACTATACTAATAAGGGTGCTGAACTTCTCTGAGCAAAACATTAGTACTGTGATGCTAAAAACTATTGAAGACCAATAAAGAAACAAAACTGACAAATCTCTTCTGCTCCTGTTTTGACACTGGATCCCTGCTTGTCCCTGCACAGTAAATCCCCTCAGCTGTTCACTGACTAAGTCACTGCCACAGTAATTGACTGAGTGTTAATTTCTTGTGTGCCAAGAGGGACCAGAAGTAGGAACCATCAGGGACCTGGTGAATGTCGAAAAAGGAGCAACAGGGGCTTAGTAACATGAATACTGCTGCGTTTCTTAGCCCATTATGAGCCACTTGAAAAAGGAAATTTACCTGCTGAGTAACCCCTTTTACAATTCTCTGAAAAACTGCAACTAAATGCTAAAAATGTTAGAGACATCAAGTAGTGGTAGAAACTTTGTCAGTGACTAGATGTCTAGCTTTGACCTAGATTGAATCAGCACTTTAGTTGTCCTGACTGTATCTGTTTTAATTCCTCAAGTATATCCATCTCCTGTAACAAGCCGCAGACATCGAAAATCTGTATTTGGAGAAATTGGACATACTATAATAAACTTATTGACTGTAAGTATTATTTTGTGTGTTTTATTGCAAAGAGATTTAACAGGAAACTGAGCAGAAAGTGAACAAAATCAGCTTTAGGTCAGAGTTTTGGAGCTACCCCTGTAGTTATACTGATGTATTTAATGAAGTCCTCTGTCATCTTGTTGTAGGCTTCTCCTGAAGCCTCCTCCATCACTTTGTCCCCAAGCTGTGGTTCTTTTATGCCACTTGGGATTTTAGGGTGGGTTCCCAATACCGTTAATAATGTCCGTTGCTGTCACTAATTGACAAATGCAGACAGAGCCCTCTCTGGTGTCCATCTGCACTCACCCCTCCATGTTAAAAACATGACAGACACTTTCTTTCTGTCTTGTTTTTTACTTCTCTGATGGAATGAAGAGTCATTCATGCAGGACTTTATCTTCCGTTACAAAAGTAAGCAAACTTGACAGTGTGCGCGTAATCCGATCCATTTATCACCATATTGAAGTCCAAATTAGTACAATTGGTATGTGAGCCGGCTCAGAGAAACACAAACTTGGAATCGTATGCAGTGTGGATTCTGGTCTTTAATGCCTGATGGGTGAGATTTTTATACATTGTAGATGTGGTTATACATTACATAGACAAAGAGAGGGTGCGAATAGTATAATTAAATTAATATGATTGGGTATAAAGTTGTAACATACATTTTGGCACATAACTATTGCATAAGGCACAGACAATAAACTTCATCCCATTATAGATAAATTTTCTTCAAAGGAGGGGGAAGAGGTCTGTGCAGCTCCCAAGAAAGGAATGTAAGCTGGCTACAGACAGAAGCCGGCATCCTTCACAACGGACGCAAGCGTCCATCATGTTTTTTACATTATAGTCAATGGGAATGGACACAGACGGAGGGGGCACAGTCACTCTACTACCCTTAATGTCCGTTGCTCTCATCCTATGATGGATGAGAGCAATGGACTGTAGTAACGTGAACCTACACTTACACAAATGTGCAATGCTCAGTGCAGCTGTGTATATACAATTTTTACCTGTGCAGATTTCTGTGTGGCCATCAGCATTGTCTAGGTAGGTGTAACACAGTGGAGAGGGTACACTCTGTACAAAAGCTATTCTTTCAGTTTTTGCCTGTAGTTTCACTTTGTGATTATATGTGCTGCAACAGTGATTTTATATTTTCTTGTATTATCTCATAAAGTTTCCTGCTTTTTATGATTATATTTATTTATTTATTTATTTATTTTATTTATATGCAGGACCTTAGAAATTACCAGTACACCATTCCACATGTAGAGGGTTTGGTAATCCATATGGAAATGGGAAAAAGCTGCATAAAGATCCCTTCAAAGCGACATAATGAGGTAAGCAAGATGCATATATTGGATTGTTCTTGGTAAAATTTGTCATCATCCTTATGTAATGGATCATTAATACCGTTCATTTTTATTATTTTTACTTGTATCTCATCATACTACAGTAGACTTATCAAAAATAGTGGGAAAAGTAGATTTTTATGTAATAAATCAGTGTGGTGTTTTTACCACATTTTCACACTGCTTTTTTTTAAAGGTATGCTTATCGTATAAAGAGGTTTTCCAGGCTTAGTAACTGAGGAGCTCTTTAGGATAGGTCAACCATTAAAAATCAGCAGTGGTCCAACAACCAGATTCCCAGCCAATCCACTATTTGAAGAGGCGGCAATGTTTGGGAGAGCAGTGCAGCCTCTTCACCACTTACCAAGCATAGCGCTGTATATTTATATTGCAACTGTGCTTTGTATCACAGCTCAGCCCATTCACTTGAATGGGACTGAGCTGAGAATAGGGTGTCGGACCCCTGCTTATCTTCAACTGCTGATAGAATAGGTCATCAATCATAAATCTTGGCAAAACCCAATTTTGGGGTCCTTTGGGCTCCATATGTAACCCCTATCCTAGCGGGCCGCCTGTCCATTGTTCTGGTCTACCAACGGACCAGAACAATGGGAAGTCAACACAAGTGTGAACCTAGTCTAAAATGTACCCTATGAATGTATTATTGGATATCTTTTGTGAGATATTTTCCTTGTGCTAAAACATTTCTTGTATTTAAAAGATCCTTAAAGTGATACATTCTTGCAATGAACACGTCATAAGCATCGGTGCAAGCTTCAGTTTGGAGGCGGACTCTCATCTGGTTTGTGTGCAGAACAGTGATGGAATCTATCAGACACAAGCGAACAGTGCTGCTGGACAGCCGAGAAAAGGTAAGGATCCATTACTTATACTGCAAACACTGTAAACAACTATTGTACTTTATATTATTTCTGACAGTGAATGTTTTAGTGTCTGCATAAACTGATATTTCACATGAGACCAAATATGCTCAGCGTGCAGCCTGTCCTCAGTATAGAAGTAGTAGTCACAAAACACTATTGGACACATCTACTAATACTGTCTAATAGTTAACACATTGAAAACTCAGACTAAATAGTCTAAAATGCACTAGATATGTCACAGCAACTGATGCTTTATGATAAATATGGTGCATCTTACTAGATGATAAATATGGTGCCATTGGAAAGTGAATGGAGGGGGAATGATGACAGCTATGATCATACCTCCCCCCAATTCAGTTACATTGATTATACAAGACGATATATGCTGATTATGCTGCATGTAAGATGCAATAAGCTGACCAACGCACGGGGTAATTATTGGGAACAGTTGCCTCTAGAAATGCTTGTGCCCAATGGTTTACATGTTTGTCAGGCCTTGTAATACTGTAAGCCCTGAAGTTTCTTCCACCTGGTTTGCTATAATGCACATTAGAAAACATACCAAAATTTTAGCACAATTTTTGGTGCACCGTGTTACATTTTAAGCCACATCACTTTCTTTCTAAGCCATGCTTTTTGATGGACGAGGTGCAGAGATTGTATAAAACAAGAAATATGGTAACAAATGTGTCGCAACCCAGATGGAGGAAACCGTGTTCCACCTGCTAGGCCAAGCACACTCTAGCACGCACCTCAGCCCTGCTCCTGGGTCGGACACCACTGAGAGGGGTCTTGCAGCACCACCTGATGGTGGTGGTTGTAGTTTCCCCCAGGGTGCTTCCAGTTGGAGAGGGGAACTCTCTTCTCTGAGCCAGTGTGATGGTGTTTGGAAGGGCCCTGTTGGTGAAGCAGGCACAACTCAGGCAGCCAGCAGATGCAGTTGAACAGGATAACTGTTTTATTCAGCAACAGGAGACAGGTACAAACATAAACTTCCAACAATGGGGGTAGTAGTACCTCAGTGTCCATTTCCCCCAGCCTTGGTCTTAGGAGGGTGCCCAGGAATGATGCAGGCTGTAAGGCAGACTTCTCTCCAACTACAACTCCTCTTGTGCCACTCCCAGCTAGGGATACTGGGGACAGTAGTGCAGGGAGTCTTGACAGGGATCTGGTTACCTTTGCTTAGGCCCAAGTCAACTCCTCCTGTCAGTGTCCTCCACTGCTGCTCCTGGCACGAAATCTAAAAGTCCTGATAGTCAAACTCCCTTCTCAGGGCTGTCGCTGGATGAGCCTAGGGCAATTCAGTATCCTCCTAGAGGCTGTGTGGTCGGCCGTTGAAGCACAGTCTCCGTGTTGGCAAATACCTCTACAGACTGCAGGAAACCAAACTGCTCACAAGCTGGCACACACTAGACTAGCTGCAGACTATACTGAACTCTCAACGGTCACTCTGGAGATCTAGGTCTCCTACAACCCCGCCCAAAGGCCTGTGATAGGCCAGGGCTGAACCAAGGGAAAGGTTTGAACACAGAGGGGGAAAAATAACAATGGAAAGCTGCAAAACAATGTATATACAAAGACATAGAACTTAGAGGACGGGACATACCAACGCAACCCAGAGGCACAATAGACAAACACTTAAAGCAGTAGCACTCTGAGATGCTGCATACGTATGTCAGTTTTTTGCCACAAGTTCTGGCACATTTTCATTAGCATGTCTGCACCATATTGTATTGTATTTATCCAACGTATTTTTGATGGCACAGATCGGCATCTCTAGCAGGCTATTGAGAGAACAGTTCCTCAGATGTTGAGTTGATCTTGGAGGCCCAGGGAATCAGTTTTTATCATCAGGGATAGCTGCCAGTGTTACCATTCCCTTTGCCATCTGAGTAGTGTACACAATGCCCATTGCAGTTATTTAATACATATAAACCAAAAACTGTGGGGACAGGAGGACTGTGGTCTCGTTCATTTCCTGAATCCACCTTGTCTGAAAGTGCAACACTAACCCTTGAATCTAATACTCTATTTCCTGAGATGCCCATACTCACCTCATGATAAATGGGAGAACATCAGTATGTATAGCATAACATATATATATAATTTATTTATATGTAATAGCTGCAAGATGAATCACACATAGTATCTGGGCCACTGTTTTGATGCATATGATGATTTAGAAAGAAATGTTTACACGTGCAATGACTGATTCATAAGGAACAGATGACTATCTTTATTATTACTATAACTTTGTAGGTAGCATAATACTTGGTGATGGTTTCTCCAGGCACTTGGTGAATAGTCTTCTTACTCTTCTCCAATATTTATTAGTACTTTTCTTGTTTATTGGTGCCTTGTTCATTTTGTTAAAAACCGTAGTTGAACTATTCCATATGGTCACACGTTGGAGTAAGTGTAAAGTCATTCTTTCATGTATATTAGTTTATTTTATCTGTTTTTTCAACTTTGTTTCCTAGTTACTGGAGCAAGTTTTGTCGTCTTCAATGGTGCTCTGAAAACTTCATCTGGATTCCTTGCAAAGTCTAGCATAGTAGAAGGTAAGTGTAAATGTAAATCTATATGGTTCGAGCAAGTCACCCCTCTGATTACTCTTTGGCTTCAATGGTTGTGTGTCTTTCTTGCTAGCCTCACACATTAAGGTCAGCTGCATACAGGCTTTAATGGTCTAGAAAATGCAGTCCATATATCAACCATATTGTACTCCATACAGAGACCCGCACTTAGTGCCATAGTTCTCTATGATGCTGTACATCACTGCCTCATTACAGGACTGCTGTACAGGATAGTAGTCCTTTAAAAGCCAATGTGTGCAGCTCTCAGACATGGGACTGTACAGCTTATTTCCCAACATATAGTGCATCCACACACATGGATTCTCCTCATTCATCGCTATATACTCCTTATTCTCACTTGTATCGCATCTGTTGACACTGAGAATCTGTTCCATACTACTAAATGGGATTGTTGCTATAACATATACAGATATATATTTTTACAGACTCCATTGAAACTAGGTTCACACTAGCATTGCTTAACCGTTACAGATAGGAAACGGTTACACACAGAGTCTGATGGACCCCATTGACTATAATACAATCGTGTGTCCGCTGTCCTGAAACTGATGGAGGAAAAAGTTCTATGTGCAGGACTTTTTCCTCCGTCGATTTTCAGGTGGAATTTGCAACGGACTCTCAAATGGGACACTTCGGTGTAGATATGAACATAGCCTTAGATGCAAGCAAGCTTATATGTATGTTTTGTGTGTATATGTATTAGTGATTAAGGTCACTTTTTACCTTTTTTTTTTTTTTTTTTTTTTTTTTTTTACATACATCACAATCTTTTGCAGGCTTTACTGTCTTGCTTTTAAATTTTACATAAAAATGTGTTCTCCCTCCTATTCACATTGATAGTTTTTTTGTTTTCATCAGATGGAATGATGGTTCAGATAACACAGGAGATGATGGAAGCCCTGCGGCAAGCTCTGAGAGACAAAAAAGACTTCCGGATAACATGTGGAAAAATAGATTCAGGAGACTTGTCTGAAGAAGTAACCATTCGATGGGTGGAGACTGTAGACAGTAAAAATAAAGGGTAAAACAAATTGTAATTGCCGATTAGTCTCACACTATGTACACTTACACAGAACCAAGCTGTCAGTCACCCTGTTTGTGCAGGAGAATACTTTTTATATACATATGTATACAACCGCTACATTGTGAATATCGAACAACCTCGTGTAACGGAATATGTTGCTTTGAATTTTAGCATAATAAGCCCTATTGATGGACAGTCAATGGAAGGGATCTCAAGTGAGAGGATTTGTCAGGATACTGATTTTGAAGCACACAACAAGGCTGTGAAATGCACAGAGGTAAGTGGCCAGAGGTACTAGGTTTCCGAGTGTCACACTAGAATGGCTCCCACTGGAGGACTCAGGTATTTTATATGGTTATAGCCATGTGAATACCATCCGGTAATTTTACAGTCCTCCAGCTGCTGCAGCCAGCGCTGACGGCAGAGGCTTTCGGATTTGGTGTCTGATTTTAGCAATGTCTGTGAATGGGAACTTTGGTGACAATTATTATTTCCATCTTTTTTGTTCTTATTGTATCCTTATGCGCCTTTTTTCTTAGGTGTATTTCCATGAACCTGATTTACTAAATAGGCACACAATGGGGGGAATTTATTAAGACTATGGCATTTCCTACAGGGATTGTACAAGACATTTTTAGTATTGATAGGTTCTGAAAATCCCTTCTCCCCAGTCCTCCATTTATAGTGGTGGCTGCTGTGTACAGGTCCCCCTGCTATAGTCAGTACCGACATCCTGTTTGTGTGAGGTGACTGCTGAGGCCTGTGGTTGATGGCAGCCGTCACTTTAAAGATAAAAAACATGCCAGATATCTGGCTTACTTATTTTAGTAACCCCCCCCCCCCCTTTCCATTCTGTAATTTGTGAAAATAATTGCAAAAGAAATCTAAATCCTGTGTACACAGTATAAAGCGGTAAAAAATACCGCATAAGAGGAAGAAAAACGGCATATGAAGTGTGATGATACAACCCTACACTTGCTTAAATATGCCAGCAGTAGTTTTCAGGTTGTTCTATCTATATTTTAGGTGTTTTATCTGCTTAAAGACCGTGAACCAACCAGTGCCACGGCTCACCTTCAGTTTGCTAAAGAAATAGCAACAGCGTGTGGAGCTGCTCTCTGTCCTCATCTCAAGACCTTGAAGAACAGTGGAATGAATAAGATAGGACTGCGAGTCTCCATGGATATTGACATGGTAACAGCTCTACCCCTTCATCTTTTATTGTGTGATCTATTCTTTGATTCTTGGTTAGTGTCCTATTGATATATATTTTTCAATGTGCATACACAATGGTATGTCAGGGTCTAAACACAGCACAAGCATGTAAGACACTCAGTGGGAAATTTTCATTGAAAAAGGCAGAGAAAAGCAAATTGAACTTTAAAGGCGTTGTCCAATTCTTGTTGTCATAAGGAAAGGTCATCAGTTAAAGAGAAGTGGTGGTCCAACACTCCTGTGATCAACTGTTTGAAGCGGCTGCAACGCCCATGCGAGCGCCATGGCATCTTCACTGTTTACATTGCACAAGGTCTGTTTCATAGCAGCCATGCAGGGGAGTAACCGTCTCATCCCATTCACTTCTGTGGTACGAGGCTGTAACTATATTGCAATGCCACTATGAAACAAACTGTGTGCGATGTAAACAGTGAAGGGTTCACGCGGCACTACAACCCCATTGAACAGTTGATTGGTCGGGGTCCTGGGTGTCGGACCCACATTGATCATCTATTGATGACCTATCCTGAGCATAGGTCGTTAAAAAAACAAAACAAAACTGGACAACCCCTCTAACTGTAAACTACTGACAGCACTTTATTTATAATGGGGAAAGCAGTTTGTATGATTGAGACATCTACATTGTATTGCCTCTGGCACTGCAGTTCTAAGTGTCTAGAAGGCGGCTCCTTTGTGTGCAGTGCCTAGATCACCATCACCCCAGATATATTTATACTGCTCTTCCTGTCCTTTTTGTAGTACTGTCAGCAGTTTTGAGGGGGGTGAAACTAGATTGAAATGATTTGTCATGGTGTGCATACATTGTCTTTCATATAAATGTTTGCTTTTTACTGTACATGTTAAATTTTCTTCTATGTTGTTTTGCTACATCCAGGTTGAGTATCGTGCAGGGTCAGGTGGTCAGCCTCTCCCTCAAGTGTACTTGAATGACCTAGACAGTGCCCTCATCCCTGTCATCCACAACCGGACCTCAGACACCAGCATTTTACCTCTGGTAATGGAACTAATCTTCTTCTTGATAGAGAGCCTCAGTTAGTGTATCATCCAACTCATTGCTTATTTGATGGCGGGGGCTCTCTCCAGTTCTTTTACCAGCTTGTTCATGAACTTATTTTGGACATCAAACGCTTTTATACTGAGGATTCATTTGTATAAAACCATTTTAAAGCAATTTCTCTGTGATACCCTCCCTCCTATTTGTGCAGACTGCACATTTTTGTGCAAACAGTAGGGGAGACTTCCAACCAAAATTTTGATTTGTAGCTGTTTCCAAAACCACTGTGGTCTTTGTAGTATTTAAGACCCAGGGCTATTCTCACGCATGCTCATGCATTTGCTTCTTTTAGTCTAACTGTGACATTACTGAAGCTATTTCCTTGTAAATGTCTGAGTGGCTGACATTGACAATACTAAGCTAATAGAAGTGTACCAAGGACGGACCTTGTGGTCAAAGTAAATAGGCACGTTATTGTACCACATATTAAAGTAGCAGTTTATTGACAGAAGACGGTTTAATAAAATTTTACAGCCTTTATATATGATTCACTAGAGGACTATAAAATGCTTTTTTTTATTATTAAAATACTTCTAACTTAATAAGTACTCTTAAGCATCAGTAGTAAAGGAGAAGTCAGGAAGCGACCAGGTAGTGGAGGAGGTGGTTATCTTCCCCACAGTGTGAGTGAGTCGCTCTGGAAACTGTAGCCTGCCTGAAAACTCTATCCCTAAATGTATCCATACACTTAGTGCTCTGTAATAGGAGCCATACTGGCTGCCTGTGGTGCATTGTGTTTACTTAAAGGGGTTTTATGAAATTAGAAAAAAGGCTGACACTGGAAGACACAGTCTTCTTATAAAGTGATAACATCTTGCTTGATAGGTCAGGGTCAGCATCCTGAGAACTCCACCAGTCATTAGAATGAAGGGGCTATGGCACTAGTTTAGTGTTGTGCCGCTTTGTAGTTGGGTGGGCAGCGTATCACAGTACAGGGAACTTCAGCCTTACATCCCCATTGACTTGCGATATGCCATATCTTGTAGGAATACCCCTTTCAGTTATAAAACCACTGTGCACCTATTCAGGGAAACTCTTATGGGATGAATCTATGGCCAAGCACTCTTTCAGAGAGAGAACTTTGTAGGAACGCTCAGAGGGCAAAATATTCATCTAACCATGACCGTTGTTTTAGTGCGTCCTCAATTTTCCTCTATATCTGTTGCTTCACTGTTATGATAATGTTTAGTAAAATGACATAAGACAAGTTTTATATATAGTCCATTATCTCAGAATATTATAATCCAAGGTTCTAGATAATCTTCTAGTGGTAGAAATAAAGCAGAAAATTAAAAATTAAATAACATTCGACCAAGTGTTTACTGGCAAGCACAATTTGTAAGCTGTGACCATATAGGACTCTGCCGCCATAACATTTGGAGATTATATATCTCATTTGCAATACTTATACTGTATTTTTGTGTGTAGCACGCGCCTATTGTTTCTGGAGGCTCTGAACTCAAAACACTAATTTTAAGATTTGCTTCTTATATCATTGTATAAGTGATAAGCTAACAATTGTATCCTGTGTCAGACCTTAAATATAACAAGGTATGGCTCAAAAGAAAAAGGTAAAGAATAGAGGCCCCCCATACACCTTAGTATCAGGAGACATATTTCACTAACTAATCCTATTGTTCAGGCAAGTGATATGCTGCCACCGGCAGTGTCTGGCATCCACTCTCTTCGCACTCACAACATATGCACACTTGGCTGAACTGAGCGTGCATGTGTATGAGGGAGTTGGGAGGAATATCTCTTGGCTCAGTAAGTGATATTAAAGGTGTATGGGCACCATGAGACTTTATATAACTCACACAGTGAAACTTCAGGTTTGAGAATTTGCAGTTAGTAACTCTGGTGCAATATATTATTATGTAAATTTTCTTTCCTGACTAATATGACGTTTCTATAACTATTTCGGCCCTTGTTATTACACTGCTGGATCAGTTTTTCACACCAAACAAGCTGGGCTGGCTTTTCAGGCCAAGGCTGTAAATTTGCTGCATGCAGATGTTCCATATGACGTCATTTACAAGGCTTGTGTATTAAATTCTGATATGTATAAATGTGTCCTGTCTATATCAAAATACCGCTTGTGTAGAGCACTAAGGTTCATCGTCATACCTTTATATTCTAAAAGCTATATTTAGATACGACATTGCCGGGTGAACGGAATAATTTAATTTACTTTGTATATTTCTATCTACACAAGCAATAATTTAGAGAAGGCACGCATATATATTTTTCTATTGCATTTATTTTCATTGCATAGTGTATCTAGTTCATTCAAGTCATGTATAATAATAAAAGAAAAACATTCATATGCAAAAAACCTTTGGCATTTCTGAAGTGGGTATTTGAAATGTAGCAATCCTGGCCTATAATGGCTTATTCTTATTATAGGGGTCTTCAAATGCTGTCTAGTGATGTTTAAAATTCTGGCCAAAATGCAAACATTTTGGTTTGGCCCAGATACCTCACCTCCAGTCGTTTTATCTCGTATCGCATCCTGCAGCTCTGAGATTAGATACACAGTACAGAATATATTTAGTAGCACAGACCCCCTTATTACACTGTCTATTGCATATAGTGCAAAGGGGTTTGGCAGCAGATTCTTACCTTTACCCCAATAGAAAAAAAATAGCATAGCTGTCAGCCAAAAGAGCATTTAGCACATTGCTCTTTCCACTGTGTGGCCAGCTTTACCTGTCAAGGGTTTTCTGGGACATCAAGATCAGATGGGTTGAGGTTTGACTCCCGACACCCCAGGCAGTCAGCTGTCAGAACAGTGGCTATTTTTGGTATTGCAGCTCAGTCCATTCACTTGAATAGGACAGAGCTGTGATATGTCACATAGCCTGTGATGCAGAAGCAACGCTTACAGTGTACATCTCCTTCAAATAGCTGATCTATGGTGGTCGAACCCTCGCAGATCTTCAATTGATGAACTTTGCTAAGCATAAGTTTTCAACGGAAAAGTCCCAGAAAACCCTTATAACTGTATAGCGCCTGTACAGCTCAGTCCCATTTATTTAAATAGAACTGAGCTCCAGCATGCCCATTTGACCATTGAACGTAGCATCACCACAACCTCCTCAGTCAGCTAATCTGTAGGGGTGTCGAGAATTGAAGTTGAACCCTTTATCAGTCTGATATTGGTGGGGTTTTTTTTTTTTTTTTTTTTTTTTGGACCCAAAGTCATGAGTGGATTTGGCAGAACAGAGAAGTATAAGCACTTACTTTATGATTTCTGTTCCTTTTGAAGCCACTCTTAGCTTTGCCTCAAAAATTAACAGGAAAATCTGCAACATAAAATGCAGATTTTCTACATGTGACCTCAGCCTAGTACCTCATGCACATGCTCTATAAATATCTGAACACCTGTCTGAAGAGCCTCCGGCTGCACACTTGGTCATGTGCATGAGGCTTAAAAAGGATAGTGTCATGAGAGATGATCAGTTTTACATTGTAGGTCCATGTCCCACAGGTCCAGCTGCTGAAGGCCTCCCCTAACTAGGCCACTGGTGACCACTGCAGGGAAAATGGGATATTACATGACATTTCAACACTATGAAATCCATGTACCCTCAAAAGGCATATGCATAGAGGTCGTCTTTTTGAAACAACTATTTTTAGCTGACCATACACTTGTTGCCCATTCCTGTTTTACCCCAGCAGCAGTTTTAGATCAACCCTCTCAGGACATAATTTTAGACATAAGTCTCTATTCTCAAGTACAAGGACTACATGTTCTCTGCTACCAATATCTATTATAACGTATAAAATTACTTTTTGTCGCTCCTTTAAAAAAACAATTCAAGTCATTATTCATGACCATGTAATGTATTTGTTCACCATGTGCCTTGCATTTCAGTGATATCATCTGTCCCTCCACTGCCTGTGGGCAAGTTCATTTTATTCAGGTAGAAAACCAACATTTCTCATGTAAATAAAGTTTGATCATTCAATAATCTGATGTTTTTGAATTTTCTAATATACTTTGTTTCAGTTCATCACCGGTTGTAAGATCTGTTACAGTAACTTGTAAGCAGGAATATTCCTCTGAATATATCAAGGCTGAAACAAATACAGGTCCAAGACCAGAGAGTTTGCTATAAATATATGAGGACACAAATTTCTAATGTAATGTATCATACTGGAGTCCAGATTGTTTAGATGACTGTATTCAACCATAGCTGACTGTTAGCTATGAGAACTACTATATCTGTACCTGCTTTCAGCCTCTGGATGTAAGCAAGAATGCTTTTATTTTCTGACAACAAGCGGTGGTCCTGAAAATTGTAGCTAACTGAACATCGATAAGGCTTTATTTATGTAAACCGTTTAGATCCCAGACGTTAGTACAAGTCAGCATTTGACTGGAGTTGCCCGCTCTGCCTCCACTTGTTGGGCTAAGTACGTATTTATTATGCAGGTTCCCGGTCTTCTCAAAGCAATGATGTGGAGGCTTCTAGAAAGCTGGGGATCCCCTCAGTGCTGAACCCCTGATAGATAAGCAATATGTGTGTGTATAGATATATTTACACACACCTATATATATATATATATATATATATATATATATATATATATAAATGGTATATAGAGAGAGAGTCATACTTGCAGATTTTATTTTTCATGTTTTATAAATCTGTCCATCCACATGTGTGCTTTGCACTGACACGTTAAATGCATAGCAGTCATCTTATGGTTAAAAAATGGTGCTCTTGTACTGTATCTCATATTATGAATATTGTAAGACTACCAAAGGGGATCCATTGGCTTTGAGGAGCATTCAACCCTTCTGAAAGACTAGAAAATGCATTCCTAACCTGTTAATCTTTATGCTTTTTTTCTTTTAAAGAGCGTCACTTTTGTCTACAGGCGGTGACTGGTTTTGCAGGTTGCATTTTGATTAGTAGACACAGCTCATAGAATTACTAATTTTGTGCAGTCTAAGCCCAATCTATAATGTAGCCCTAAGCATAGGGTAACTTATGAGTATGATTTCCTCCATCTTCATTTTTGGAGTTGCATGTTCTTTAGACTATTAAAATAGATTAAAGTATTTTATAGAAATTTCTTACAGTATCACATTTATAACATTCAATGTTCACTCAGATTTCTATGAATTTATCCTAGACGTGCTGTGGTTGTAGAATGACACACTGTATACTGTAGGATACAGTATATTGTAGCAGTCTAGATCTTAAGGCACCATGCCCGTAGAGGAATTTGGACTGGAAAATCCAGTCTGTAAATCGGTTGAATTTCCCAGTCCTGGCTCAGTGCAGAGACCCTCACTGATACTGATTATGATGCCAGGAGTCTCTCCCTGTCCTATACTAAATACAGTCTGGAGTAGTAGAGCCATGGCGAGGCAAGGACTCCTGGCATCACAGATCAGGTCTTCAGACTGAGTTCAGCCAATATACAGGGCAGATTTTCCAATCTGTGTGCATGGGGCCTTAGATGCTTCCTGTTCCATCATTACTACTCCTTCTCACAGGTTAAAGTCTAAGGCTTCTATAGCCAAGCCATGCTGGACTGAGTGATCTCTAATTGTTTCCACCTACTATTTAGTGGTGTCGTAGTAAAACTATGTAGTTCTACATCCAGACTCGTTCATAGTAGTAGCATGGCATGGATTAAAGATGAATAGTGTACTAGCATTAGTGTATAAAGTGAAGAACAATACATTAAACCAATACTCTTGAAAAATAGCAAATTTCAAGCTATGCAATTTTTTTTTTTTTTTCAAAATAAAACCAATAGATTTCCTAAGCTGCTGGCAGTCCATAGCTTTTTGGTGTTTTAACATCTTGTAAATGTTACAGACTCTTCTGTAGCATTTCTTTTATACAGACTTCCTGTACATTTTTATAGTTGTCTGGTATGATGTATTTCTGAACACACTTGCAATAATGCAGCTTGTATTATAGGCCATACTCACATTCACAATTCTGCTGGCCGCCATTAGAAACGCTGACCCTTGTCATCAGCAGCTGAGCATTCAGCCAGTGCTATCTCTTCTGACTTTCTCATACACATACACGCTTAACTCAGCTGTGTGTGCATGTATTCTTAATGGGAATAGGGGAGGAGCTGCAGCAAGACTGCGGCGGCTTATAACCCTGAGAGCAAAAGGGTCAGGCATGGTGAAATCGAATAGTCTGATTCTTATCTTTTCCATATACATTATATGGTCTTCTGATTCTGGTTCGGCTGACATCAATCTGATGTGTATGGTGAGCCTTACATTTCAGTTGTATTCCTGTAATGCATCGAGCCAGATAACCTGAATAATACCTGGTGTAAAATAATCCAAATTGCCAGCAATGAATGATGGGAAATTTCAGCACTGAAGCCTGAAGAATTGTGAATGGAGCTGTGAACTATAATACTGACTCGTGATCAGTACAATAATAATGCAAGGTATTTGCAATCTTAGGCTCTGTTCACATGATGATTTTGCTTTTAAACTGATCCTGACATATTCAATTGATCTATAATGCGATCAGAGACTAAGCCAACTTTTTATGCAGATTATATGTACACTGTAAATGATGTTCTAGGGTGAACGTATCCAACCTTGTCCCATAGCTAAGTATATATGTGTGTGCTGAGTCCCAGTAATTCCTAGGGATTTGGAATGGCAGGATAAATGAGTGCCACAAACTGGCATCCATAGTTCTTGTTACCCTTTTATCAACTTGGACCATTACCCAGCTAGGCCAGTACAGCTGAGCAACAAGCAGCATAGATTGTGTGGTGTTAATACCATAGTGTATGGAAAAACTATTTAATAGACAATGTCATTAAAATATATGGCCAAATGAAACCCTCAATCCTGGGGTAACGCTGTTGAATTTGGATGTGTATGGCCAGGCCTGTAGTTGGGAAGCTGTTTGTATACCGCCTATATTTATTGGGTATGTGTCATTTTTTGACCCTAGTAATACCTCCTGATAGCTAAAAATATCAAATAATCTCATTCTCACCTTTAAAATTTGCCTCCAGTCAATTATGTGGCTCTACAAGTATTTTACTTGCCCACAGCATTAAGCAGTCATAGTTGCCAGTATTTTCATTGGTATAATCGAGGCATTTAAAGGGAATTTGTTACCATAAAATGACCTGAATTTTTGGTGAGTAAAAAAAAAAAAAAAAAAAAAAAAAAAAACATCTATATTAAAAAAAAAAAAAAAAAAAATTCTAAAAATGCTGCAGTTCTGACTTTGGCCACTAAGTCAAATAATATGCTGACACTTCTTTTTTTTGTAGATTTCTTTGCAGCAGCCCCCTCACTTATCAGCATACTGATGGTCACAGCTATTACCTATATGTAAATAAGACACAGAATCCACCAGTCACAATAGAAGTTTTCACAGCTTATCTACTCCCCTCTACACAATGACCTCTGCATCAGTCACAGAGAGTGCCTAGAAAACTCTCCCATAAGGCAATAGGGTCTACTCCAGATCATTATGTCTCTGTGACTTCCTGTCAAACGGACTAGTAAAAGATCGGATACCAACAGAGCCAGAGGGACCCCACTGACTATAATGGGATCCAGTGTCCAGTGGGTGTCTGTTCGATAAAGTTGAGCTTGCAGGACTTTTTCATCCAGTGATTTTAGATGAATCTGCAATGGTGTCGGCCCAGCACAAATGTGAACTCAGCCTTAGCATCAAGAGTTGGGATTGCAAGATTTTTAGGATTTTTTTTTTTAATATAGATAATAAAATGGAAAATTAAAAAATCACCAAAAATTCTTAAAAAATATGTTTAACATAAAAATGTGATTTACACAATAGGTTATTTTCTGGTGATGCTTCTCTTTTTAGTCCAGCCCTCGGACTCTTTTGGGCATGGTTAGCACAAACCTTGCCTCTTTTTGGGCCAGGACAAGCCAGATTTGCGAGGATTGTTGTTGAAAATGCAAGACAATCCCAGCAAATTCAGGACTGTTAGCAAGAATGTCAGCCTGTAACCGCAGAGGTCATTCATTGGTTTACTAGTGGTTACACTAGTGTGTGGGGGGAGGGGTTGTGGAAAGGTGAGTAGGTGATCATTTATTTTAGTGATATACAGTTCCAAAAAGACTGGTGATGCGTCTTTGTATCCAATATTAGGACTCAAAAGCCGCCACCAAAACTGCATGTGTGATTTCAGTTTTACTGGGGTTTCCAAAGGTCCAGTTAGTATCTTAGATTTCTTCTACACTAACAACAGGATTTTATTTCTTATACCATTGTTCACAAATGCCTTTTTCCCCACATATTTAAAATCTATTTTATTACCTTTTTTTCTTTATATTTGCAAAAGAGTGTGTATTTAGCTGAACAAGGACACACAGCTCCACATCAGGGATATATTCTGTTCAATGCTTAGGAATTCCATAAAAATTGCAGATATACTCCTTCATTATCAGTGGATAAAAATTTGGCCAGACCATACACTTGTAATCACATGGCCAGGACAAATTTTTATTCTTTGGAAGTAAGACTGGATTCACACAAATTATGGTGAAAATTATATGGTTTTGCATCCAAGGGGCGTCCGTACTCATCATACATTTGAGTGTATGGAGGGATCTGTGAAAACTGATAAGAATAGAGCATGACCTATGTTTGACGGTCTGTTACAAAGGGCTGTCAACATATCAGTCATGTGAATAGCCCCTATTCACATTAATGAACATTAATGCAGCCATTTGACGGATGTTTTATAACGTATGTGTGAATATAGGGTAAGCATTGAAGATTTCTATTGTTTGACTGCAAGCAGAGATCTTAGAAACTGAGTTAATGCAGAAATTATACCAGAAAATTTTTTTTAATTTTTCTTTATATAAAGAAAGCCATTTTCTTAAATCATAGTATCATTTTTAGGTAGAGTCTTATAGATGGGGTAATTTCCTTCTCCAGATGTTATACAAGTTGTTTGCATATCTTTATATATCAGCTATATTGTTAGCAATGAAAAGTCTTCATTTAGTTAATATTTTTAATTTATCTCTTAGTATCAGTTTTGAGATACTGTGTCCCGGGCAGGGTATTGCCATATGTTCACCAACATTACATGTGTTATCCTTTATTGTATATAGGAAATAAAAATTGCCGGTCTCCATATAAGAGTCTCCATATATATTGAGTTGTTATGCTAAATCAGTTAAAAAAGGCAGACAATTGTCATAGAAGCAGTAATGGGTGATATAGGAAATATCTCTATATACCTTATGACTATGCCCTGCTCTTTGTAAAGGTTGGGAAACAATTTTTTCCTGTTTTAAAATATTCTGTTGCATTTGTCTTGATTTTTAGATAATTTGTAACGTGTTAATTCATTTTACAATAAAGCAATTTGTATTTAATAAACTGCAAATAAATGCTATTCAGTCCTGTTATGTCTGCGGTTGTTAAATGCTTGCTTGAGCAGTTGCCATAAATAGGGCTGTCTGCACACAGTAATGCCTTTGCAGTGCGCTGGATAGTTGCAGGCACTCTGTGTGTCTCCTAGATGGTGCCACCTCAAGGTATTGTATATTTCCTAGCTCCCTTCTTGCAGAGAATTCCTTGTAAAGTGGCATCCGACGCAGTTGCATACCCATGGGTGACATTTAAAGCGTACCTCCAGTTATAAACCACTCCCATAGCATAGGTAATGAATTATTTATTTATTTATTATGCTTACTCATATAGTGCCATCATATTCTGCAGCGCTTTACAGACATTGACAGTCACTGCCCCATATAGGGCTCACAATCTACATTCCCTATCAGTATGTTTTTGGAGTGTGGGAGGAAACCGGAGTACCTGGGGGAAACCCACGCAAACACGGGGAGAACATACAAACTCCTTGCAAATGTTGTCCTTGGCAGAATTCGAACCCAGAACTCCAGCGCTGCAAGGCTACAGTGCTAACCACTGAGCCACCGTGATTACCTATGAGATCGGGGGAGGTGGGGTGGAGTGACCCGGGGGCAAATGCTGACTTGGACCACATGACCCCCGAGTCCATCATCTGCATCCCTGGACCAGGTAAGCAAATTAATACTCCATGGACAAGCCTTTAAAAAAATTTGTTGTGTTTTAGCTCCAACTAAATGGTTGAAAAAATGTTCCACAGCACCTGTCATGGCTGCAGGGAGGAAGGTCAGTGATTACAGAAACTGTAGAAAAGGTGAGGCACGCACGGCACCTGCAGTGGGGTGAGAGATGCAGGCTATATCAGGGTGTAGAGAGGGAGGAAAGAACATATGGCAGTGTCTGGTGGATGAAAACACATGCACATGACAATGAAAAAAACGGACATTAAAAACTGATGAAACTGTTGTTTTTAACATCCGTTTTCCATCTGCAGGTAACTTTATTTTTCATTAGTTTTCTGTCTTCCTGGCAGTTTTTAATGTCCATTTTGCATCAGTTTCTTATCGGTCTTTAACTGTTAAGACAAATGGATGACTGACATTAAGAAAATGTTATACATCTATATTTCAGGTTCGTGTGCATGGGGCCTAAAAGTATAAAGAGATCACCCAGGGCTATATCAGAATGGGAAAAGAGGAAACATGACAGAGTCTGCAGGGGGGATTCACATATAAACCAGAATCATCTGTGTCTGCACAAGAGAGATGAGATCACACTGGATGTATCAGTGTCATAATGTTAGAGGTTTTCTATGATTTAGATACTGATGACCTACCATTAGGATAGGTCATTAATACCAGATCAGTGGGGGTCCTGACTCCCAATAACCCTACAATAAGCTTATTGGAGGGGCCCACATATAAGGAGTAGCACAGAACCAAAATTGTACTGCTTCCATACTTTCTGTACAGGCCGTGTGTGGTTACTGCATCTCAGCTCAGCTCCCATTCCACTACACAATGGACAGAGCTAGAGCGGTAACTTGTAGCTCCTGGACCCCAGAGCAAAGTATGTCATGGGGCCTCCTATTATATCTACAGGAGCTTTTATGACATCCCATTCTAAATCCATAGGCATTACTATGGAGTTGGTCCCCACTTTCTCAGCTAAAACAGCTTCCCCTCTTCTGTGAAGGCTTTCTACAAGACACAGCCAGATCCAGGTTTTGGTGTGACCAAGTCACAGCGGACCTCCTGTCAGTCATGGTAAATGGCACAATCCATTAAAGCCAGTGAGTGCTGGGATTCATACAGAACATCATATCTGCTATCTGCACAGATTTTATCTTCCATGTAAACAAGATGGAAGAAAGTTTATGTCTTGCTTTTAGCATTAGCATTGAATTGTGATGAATGCAAACAGGGCATGCTCCATCTGCAAGAACAACAGACTGTAAAGTGTGAACCTGACCTTACTTGTACAGTACTGTAAGCACTAGTTGGATGTATACTTCAATACAATTATTATACATATAAAACATTCATTGCAGTATCAATACACTTTTTAACAACCATTTAATGTTATAAATGTAAACCACAAAAAAGTGCCCCCTCTGCCCCATAAAAGAAAAAAAAATTTTTACCTTTTTAGCCATAGAAAGGGGTGGGAGGGGGGGGGGGGGGCCTGGACGCGCATGGAGTAGCACGCGCGCAGGTCCTTCTCCGCTCCTCCGCTCGCTACTGAGACCCGTGGACCCCTCAGCAGGCGCAGTATGGGCAAGCGCTTACCGAGGAAGGTGGCCCCGGGCACCCCAGCGCCCGTGGAGAGGTCTGGGGGGGCCACCCTGGACGCCTTTCTGGCCCAGCGGCCTTCTCTACCGGGCCAGGCTGCTGCGGGGCGGCCATCTTGGATTTCCTCCGCTCTCCAGGCACAGGGGTCGCAGCGCAGCTTCTCTCCTCCCGCGCTCCCCCTGTCAGCCAGCGGAGCGCCGCTTCAACAGAGATCCCTGTCGGCGCCTGGGCAACCCAGAGTTTCCCCAGCACGAGTACTCCCACAGTCTCCTCACCCTGGGATGTCCCAGCAACTACATTCTGCTTCACCAGCACTCCTGGCAGAGCGGCATGAGAGGACCCCGGATGTCTCCAGCTTCTCAAGGAGTTCTGAGGTCAGTGGCTCTGCTCCCTCCTACACCGCTGATGAGTTGCAGCCTGTGGCCACAGAGCTGGTCTCTGTGGCCCCCCATCTACTATCTTCCCCCATCGCCCCTCCCCTCCATAGCTCAGGGGGGGATGGCGCGGTGGAAGGCGCTGGCGTAGGGGCTCCTCCGCCCCACACTCCCAAGGATTATGCCTCCCCCCCCTCCAGTCCTGCACCCCCAGAGCTGCATTCCAGGCCCATCTTCAGCACCATCATCCATGGCGGACCTTCTTCTTCAACTTCCTACTAAACAAGACCTTAAAAGTATGGTTGCGGAAATCACAGCGTCCTTCCGATCTGAAATTGCTACCCTCCGCACTGATTTACACTCCATTGCTAACCGAATGGACACGCTGGAGAATGACCATGACACTACCAGGGACTATGTTGCCTCACTGCATGATACTACCACTGAACAGGGTTCAGCTATACGGGACATGCAACGCCACTTGGAGGATCTTGACAACAGGGGCCGGCGCAACAATATACGCATCAAGGGACTCCCAGAGGCTGACCAATCTGAGGATCTGCCTGTTCTGCTGGAGGCTGTCTTCAACACTATACTGCAGGAGCCCCCGTCCCACAAAATTAAGTTTGATAGGGCACATCGAGCCCTTCGACCCAGAGGATCTTCCGCCACACCCCGTGATGTCATCTGCTGCCTCCACGACTTCACCCTTAAAGAGGCTATAATGAGCAAAGTGCGCAAACTCAAAGACTTCGAGTTTCAGGGAGCTCCACTACAATTCTATCAGGATCTGTCGCTAATCACCCTCCAGAAACGCCGCCATCTCCGACCCCTCCTCCAGATTCTTCAGGAGCACCAAATTCCTTACCGGTGGGGATTTCCGTTTGCTCTCATTGCTCGTAGGGATGGTCGCTCCGCTACGCTTCGCTCCTTTGCGGATTTGCCTCTCTTCTGTGACCTATTGGATGTTCCCCTGCCGGATTTAACAGACTGGGAGCTATTCTCTCCACCCCCTCCCCCACCACCGGTTTGGCAACGATTGGAGCCCAGACGACGTCATGCATCCTCCGCGGTGGTGACCACTCGGAGGCCCCGGCTGGAGACTGATCCCTGAGGAGGCTGCCCCCCCCTTGAGACGTTCTCCCTTTTCTCGGTGGTGCTTTGGAATCTGCATGCCTTAATGTTATGTTTGCTTCTTTTTTTTTTTTTTTTTTAGGTCTACGGGTCTCATCTATTATGCTTATTATTGGATTGTTTTAGCGGAGTGGGGCGGGGTGGGGTTCCGGTGACTCCCCTTCCTTCCTTCTTTTTACTGGTGGTTGGGGATCCACCGCCTCCCCTCCGACCTCCTGTCCACGCTCTCCCCCCTAAGGGGATACTTGGACTGTGCGGCCATTGATCCTGATTGGACCTCTGGCTGCCCTCATTGGTCCCCAGGCGAGTGACTTAGCCTCGCCCACAAAGTATTGTTTAACTGTTTTTATTTTTACTTTGTCATTTATGATGTCTTTTGCCTCCCTCCCTCCCTCTCTTTCCCCCCCCTCCCTGATCTAGAGACCCTGCCTCGACTTTGGGTTCCTGTTTGTGGATTGCCCTTTTGCCTCTCCGAGGGAAACTTGCCAGCGTCATGTGAGATGGGTGAGCTTATTGCAATCCGCCACTGTCCTCCAATCCTGGGTCCCAATGGTTAGGTGCGTGACAATTAATGTCAAGGGCCTGGGTTCCAACATTAAAAGGCGCCATGTCCTTAGAGAACTCCGCTCCTTACGAGCGGATGTGGCGTTTCTTCAGGAGACTCATTTTGACCGCGCTGGTACTTTTGCCTTCGCTAAGCATTATTTTCCCGTAGCTTTTTCAGCCTTCCACAATCGACGCAGAGCTGGGGTGGCTATCCTTCTTTCTCTATCCTGCCCAATTACAGTGACGACTTCCCACATAGACCCAGGTGGCCGGTTTGTTATCTTGGAGGGGCTCCTTTATGGTGCCCCGATTGTTTTATGCAATGTCTATGCCCCCAATTCAGCACAGATCCCGTTCTTGCGCCGGGTATTCTCCCGTCTGCGCGCTCTCCCACCATCAGCTTGGCTGGTGGGGGGAGACTTTAACATGGTCTTCTCTGAACGGGCGGATCGTCTGGCGTTACCCCAGGGCCCAACCCCCCATAGGTTGGCCCAACTTGCAAGGGAGTTCCGCAGGCTGATCCGCGCCCACTCTTTGTATGACCTTTGGCGAGTGGACAATCCTACGGCGCGCTCCTACACCTTCTTTTCTCACCCTCATAACACTCACACCCGCATTGACTACTTCTTTGGAAATGCTCCCGCTCTTCGTTTGCTTAGGGACACGAACATTGGCCCTCTCACCTGGTCTGATCATGCCCCAGTCGTGGTTACCTTATCTACGACTCCAGTGCCTACTCGCCAATGTCATTGGCGTCTTAACGAAACACTGCTCAATTCGCCGACCTCCCTCGAGACCCTGCGCACACACTTGATAGATTATTTTAGGGACAACTTAGGCTCGGTAGACTCTCTTGCCATTCTCTGGGAAGCCCATAAGGCGGTCATGAGAGGATGCTGTATCGCATTGGCTTCTAGGCTTAAAAGGGACAGACAGGCCCAGGAACAGCTCCTCCAAGCCCGTATTCGGTCCCTTACGACGACTTTGGCAGCGCATCCATCCCTGGGGGTTCTTCGCCGTTTGGTCCTGGCCCGGGCGGACCTCCGTGATTTGGAGACCCGCCATGTGGAACGACTTCTCCTTTATACCCGTCAGCGGTTTTTTGAACGAGGTAATAAATCTCATACCCTCCTGGCAGGAACCCTCAGGGATCATCGGGCCTCTTCCACACCACACTCTGTCCGTGACCCCGCGGGTACTCTTCAACATCACCCTGATGCTGTGGCGCTGGCGTTCCACTCTTACTACTCTAAGCTGTATGACTTACCCCCCCCACGAGCACTACTCCCTGGGGATGACTCAACACTACTGGAAGACTATTTAAAGGATTGTTGTCTCCCACGCCTTCCTCCTGAGGCCCTAACCTCCCTGAACACCCCCATCACCAGGGAGGAACTAGAAGGGGTCCTGAGGGACCTCCCAAATGGGAAAGCCCCAGGCCCAGATGGGTTCACTTACAATTATTATAAGGTTTTCCAGGGTGAACTCTCTGCTCATCTATTGTCCCTCTTCAATTCCTTCCTTTCAGGTTCCCCTATACCCCCGACTATGCTCTCTTCACTACTCACATTGGTCCCTAAACCGGGTAAGGACTTGCAGGATTGTGCTAACTACCGACCGATTGCTTTGCTGAACACGGACCTGAAACTTTTCACCAAACTCTTAGCCAATAGACTGAATGCTTGGCTCCCTCTGCTTGTCCATAAGGACCAGGTGGGATTCATCCCCTGTCGTCAGGGTGGTGACAACACCAGGAGGACTGTGGATTTGGTGGAGGTGGCCAATCATTATTCTACCCCGGCCCTTCTCTTGAGCCTGGACGCTGAAAAGGCTTTTGACCGCATAAATTGGTCGTTTATGCATACTACGCTTAAGGCGTTCGGGCTTACGGGACCTTTTCTCACAGCTATCCAGGCCCTTTACTCCTTACCCTCAGCAGCAATCAAGCTTCCCCATGCATCTTCGCCCTCCTTCCCTATTCGAAATGGCACTAGGCAGGGTTGCCCCCTGTCACCCATCATATTTGCCCTCTGCATTGAACCGCTAGCGGCCAAGATTAGGCGAGACCCTAATATCAAGGGCATCATGGTCCAAGATAAGGAATTTAAGATATCTCTCTTTGCGGACGATGTACTCCTCACTCTCACCTCCCCTCATACTACCCTTCCAAACTTGCTGCGCTCGCTAGAGACCTATGGTGATCTCTCAGGGTATAAGGTGAACCCCGCGAAGACTGAGGCACTCCCACTTAACATCCCACGGGACCTTCTCCTTCTCCTCCGCAGTAATTACGATTTCCAGTGGCGGGAGTCCTCTATCCGCTACCTGGGAGTCCATATATCCACTTCCTATGCGACCCTCTACTCGGCAAACTACCCGCGGTTGTTTTGTGAGCTAAGAGCCCTATTGGACAAATGGCAACCCTTGCCTATCTCCCTTTTGGGGAGAATTGCTGCGGTCAAGATGACTCTCCTCCCGAAGCTACTGTATTTTTTCGAGACTCTCCCAGTCGCGATACCTCGGGGAGAATTACGGAACCTACAGAAAGCTATCTTCCAGTTTATCTGGAAAGCAAAACGACACCGAATACCTAGATCTGTTATGCTGGCGGATAGGGGGTCTGGGGGTATGGCTGTCCCACATCTGTTACATTATTACTGGGCGGCCCACTTACGCCATATCCCATTCTGGGCGGCTATGCCAGCATACACCAGATGGGTGCAGGTAGAGAAGCTATGGCTGGCACCCATGCATCCTAACGCGCTTCTGTGGGTCAGCTCCCCCCCACCCCCCCTGCCTCGTACCTGTTGGGCCCCATTCGGTTTACTAGATCTATCTGGTCTACCTGTTGTGCTAGATTCTCCCTGATGTCCCCGCGCTCATCTATGGTCTCCATACTATACAACCCCCTTCTCCCAGAGAGCCTGACTTCTGCCATGACTAAAGTGTGGTCTGAAGCTGGCCTTTACCGGATTGCTGATATGGTTGACCCTGGAACCTTGGAACTCAGGTCCTTTGCTTATCTTACAGCTAATCAAAACCTGCCAAGTACTGAATGGTTCCATTACTTGCAGGTGGTTCACTTTGTCCGCTCCCTCCATGGGTCTCTTAAGGTGTCACTCCCCACCGCTTTTGAAAAGATTTGCCGTGCAGGCACGTCCACTAGGGGCTTTATATCCTCTATTTACCAACTTCTTAACTCACAAACTACAGGCTCTCCTGTTAATCATCGCTATATGTTTAAATGGGAGGAGGCGGTGGGTAAACCCATCTCCCAGGAACAGTGGCGGATTGTATGGTCTCGGGCCCAGAAATCATCTCAGTGCATTACGTTTAGGGAAACGCAGTATAAGCTGTTGATGCATTGGTATCATACTCCGGCTCTCCTTCATACTTTAAACCCATTAGTTCCCCCATGGTGCTGGCGCTGTGGAGCTGCGGTGGGTACCCTGCACCATATCTTTTGGACGTGCCCTCTCATCCTCGGTTTTTGGAGGGAGGTCAGGACTCTGACGACTGCTCTCTTTTTGCAAGAGGTTCCTCTTGACCCTCTTCTTTATCTCCTGAACCTTCCCCCCAGACACCTGAGCAATAAGTCATCCAGGCTTTTCTTGCATCTTTGTACTGCAGCTAAAACTCTCATAGCTAGAAACTGGAAGAAGGTGAGTCCCCCATCTAGTCTTGAGCTTGTGGCTAGAATGAAGGATGTGAGGAGTCTTGAATACCTGACTGCTGGCCTACATAATTCACGGGAAGCCTTTGGGGCTATTTGGGCACCCTGGGACATGTATTGTACATTACAGGGTCTCTGATCTCTAGTCCTCTCCTTCCCTCCCCCCCCTTCCCTTTGGTCCTACCCTTGTCTTCTTAATCCCTCCATTCCCCCCTCCCTTGTTCACTGCTTAATTTAAATGCATATTGCTTAGGGGGAGGAGGCAGATAGCCTCTATTTACCTCAATGCTTCCTGTTTGTTTGATTATTATTGTTTTTTTGTTTTTTCTTTATTCCTTGTTAATGAAAAATTTTTCAATAAAATTACAGTTATATAAAAAGAAAGGAGGGGGAGAGGGAAGAAATCGGGGGATACCTTTGGGAGGGGAACTGAGTAAATTAAAAAGAAAGCTTTGGGAGGCCTGGCCCCCCTCTCCAGATAGGGTGTTATAAAAAAACAAAAATTTTTAAATTTTTTAAAAAACCTTTTTCATTGGTTTTTTTAAGTTTTTTAAATTTTTAAAAAAAAAAAATTTTTTTTTAAGAGGGGATTTTTTTTCACTTTTTAAAAAAAATTTGTGGGGTGGGGGGGGGGGGGGGGGGGGGGTTTTTTTTTTTTTTTTTTTTTGGTGGTTTTTTTTGCCCCTTTTTTTTTTTTTTTGTGTTGGGTTGGGGGTGGGGGTTATTTTAATTTTTTTTTTTTTGTTTTTTATTTTTTTTTTATTTTTTTTTTTTTTTTTTTTTTTCTTCTTTTTTTTTTTTATATTTTTTTTAAAAAAAAAAAAGGGTTTTTTTATTATAGTGTTTTTCTCCGGAGAAATGTGCGGCCACTGGGAGATCGGTTCTGCTGTTATTAATATTGGATCTATGTGAGTTCATTCGCTAAGTCTCTGCCCTGTTTCCCCCACATAGAGGCCTGTGGTGGGACATTGCACACACATTATGAGGTAAACCACATTGGAAGACCTGCAGGAAAATGTCCCCCTAATTTTGTGCACCTGCTGTGACTGTGAGACAGGTACACTGTCAGCGGTGTGGATGTGCCTGCAGGTCATGCACCTTTTTTGTAGGCAAGGTGAGGTGCCATTTTCAGTTGGGGCCTTCAGGGCACTCCGGACAATAATACGCCTCAGGTTTGGTGGTTGTCAAAAGGAAAGAAGATGGGGGACTGGAAATATGTCCTTGAGTCTGTTGTCCCTATGTAGCACAGGTTGGAGATCCTTGGCAATCATTCGTAGGATCTCCAGCTGTGGGTTGTAGGTGACTACTAGGGGCACTCGGGCTTCTTTCTGGATCTTTTTATATGTGAGCAGACTGTCTCTGTTAATGGCTGCCGCTTTGTTTAATTGGTTGTCTGTCACCTTTGGTTTGTATCCCAATCGGAGAAATTTCATCCTCAGATCCAGGAGGTGCTTGTCCAGGCCTGCTTTGTCGGAGCAAATATGATTGTATCGTATAGCCTGCGTGTAGATAATAGATTGTCTTGTGTGCTTGGGGTGGAAGCTGTCGTTTCTCAGGCCGTTCTGTCTGTGGGTTTGTGGTATATTGATGGAGTAGCCGGTGGTCTTTGATGTACATTGTGGTATCCAGAAAGTGAATTTCACTCCCTGAATAGCTAAGTTTAAGGTTGATGGTAGGGTGAAAGTCATTGAAGTCATTATTGAATTGAAGTAGGGCCTCCTCACCTGCAGTCCAGATGACAAGGATATCATCGATATAACGAAGGTAAATCATAGGTTTGGTGGCGCCAATATTAATAACGGCAGAACCGATCTCCCAGTGGCCGCACATTTCTCCAGAGAAAACCACTCTATTGAAGATTTGCGGGTTGTAGTTTTAATGGGACAGTTTAAGACGCAGGAGGAGAGGAAACAATGGGAGTACAAGTTTATGCAAAAATTTAAAACTCTGCAATTTGGACTTAATATTCATGCCAGCTTCATGTCACACTATGTATGAACTGTGAAGGTCACAAATCACCTCCTGATAGCAAACAGATAACAGATCCCTCTGTCACGCACAACTTTCCAGATTGTTTTTTGACCGGTTGTAAATAACTTCTCTACTTAGATTGCATTTTGTTTTTTTAAGGACTCTAAAATCCTTTGAAGACCATGTGTATAGGGTATATAAAAAATCTGTGAATTTTCAGTTCTTGTATAACACCATGTCTGATGAAGGAAGCTAGTCTTCTGAAAGCTTACTTATAAATATACTCAGCCTCTAAAAGGTATCGCCTGATTTCTTCACTCTTCCACTTGTCTCATGACAGACACCACCTTTACCATTGTCTTATAATGGGGTCCAGAGTTTTATCATTTTATGCTTCTACACTGGACATTTGTTGTAAATAATTACTCCTCATTACAACTACAGATATACACAAGGATGAGGTACTACAAGTCCCAGGGCAGAACAAATGTACGTTAGCAAATAAACAGGATTAAAACTTTCGCTGCTTATCTATCATTTATCCGCCAACCACTCTCGTACCAGCTGTCCCACATCTGTATAAGTCAGTTACAGAAGTACGGATGATCAACAGCAAGTTTAGCAAGGGAAGAGACTGACTCTACAGCTGTTTTGTTAATAAAACTTGGGCCCTGGCATCTGTCCAGGGTTGTAAGATGTTGGAGTGTTGTCATTCCAGGGGCATAACTAGTAAAGACTGGGCGCCTATTCACACACAGCATAACACCCCCTTTACTGGCCCCCACACGGTATAATGTCCCACAGTGGCCCCTTCACCAAGTATAATGTCCCATGGGGCCTTCCATACAATATAATGTTCCACAGTGGTCCCTCCACACAGTATAATGTCCTATAGTAGTGACCCCTACAGTATTCATTACAAATATTGCAAAAATGTTGGCTTTTTCAGAACCTGAAATTTTTGTGCTTCACCACCCACGAGCTATTATTATACTCTGGGGTCTCTGCACTGAATAGCATCAGTGATGTCCTGATGCTGTTCAGTGGAGTGATGTGAGACTCACAGGGCCCCCTGGAGGGCTGAAGAGGAAGTGGGGGCAGTTGTGGGTAGGAGCGGGGATTGGTAAGTAAATAGGGGTCATTACACCAGCAGGTAACAGTCTATTTAAAATAAATAATCATCAACAGGGGTTCTACCGGGCCCCCTAAATTCATGGGCCCTGCATCAGCCACTAGGACTGCTATGGCAGTAATTCTGTCACTGTGTCATCCAGAAGATGATTGGGTTTGGATGAAAGGGTTTGGCTTGCAGTCTTCAATTTAGGTGTTGGATGGGCTTGAGGTCAGGGCTCTGTGTGGGCCAGTCTAGTTCTTTAATACCAAACTCCCCTAACCAAGCTTCATGTGAAGCAGCTGAAGGGCCCTTAAAGGGGTATACCCATCTGGGACATTTATGGGCAGCTGCTCAGCAACTTTCAGAAGTCCCACAAAAGTGAATGCAGAGAGCCATGAATATTGTGTACTCTGCACTCACTGCAGTTATTAAAGGGGGTCGAGGAACCCCACTTTTGAGATAGACTCGAGTCCCAGTGGTGGGACATTTATGACATATCTGCTTTCATGAGGCTGTGGCATATATGGCAGGTTGTCGCTGTGGGTAAGTAAGCATAGACCGGTGACAACCACCGAAGTGGTGGCACTGGAGTGGAGGGGGATGGTTTCTTATGGTATCCCATTCCCCACTCATGACCATCTTATTTTCCTAAATCCTAGACATCGTTGTCCATTTGTTAAAAGACATACTGATAGGGAATTTAGATTGTGAACACTATATGGGACAGTGACTGACAATGTCTGTAAAGACCCACATATAATGGCACTATATAAGTAAACAACATTAATAAAATGATCATTCGTTGCGGCATTTCCAGCCACCTTTGCCATTTGCCTAAAATCTCCAATTATACCACATTGATATTATTAAAACTGCAGTAAGACTAGCAAAAATAGGTATTTGGCTCTGTTCACACTGCCTTTATTTACACTAAAAGTTTGCTGCGGAATGTGTAGACACGTCACATCTAGCGGCACATTCCAGATAAGCCATGAAGTTTCACTTCAGTCCACACGGGGGCGCGCCATCTTATGAGACATTACTCTAAAAGCGGTGTGTAGTGAGGGAGCTCACGTGACCCTCCATGTGCAGTGTAGCTCCGCCTTCTTCCTGATCGCTACTAATCTGGATGGGCGCTGTGTACGGCAGGGATTGTACGGGGAGATCTGTGCGGTTCAGAAAGTGGTGGCGGTATATTGCTTGCGGTACCGCAGCAGTGCTCGTCACTTACTACCTCCTGTGCTGTGCGCTGCAGCCGGGTGTGACTATGGACAAAAGCCGTGGTAAGGATCGACACACTGACCGGACATTACATCTGTCAGCACAAGTGTCAGGGATCTGGTACAATCTGATGATCTCCAAGGATGTCGCAGCGATGTCATCTCCCTGTGACACTAGTCATTGAGTTGTATTAGGACAGGACTGAAATGTATGAGTAGTGGAATATATCCCATATCAGAAATCCACCAATAACAAGGTATCAGCTGTATGAGTAGAATATGACCTATATTAGAAATCCCCCAGCTGTATGAGTAGGAGAATATACCCCATATAGGAAATCCCCCAATAACAAGGTATCAGCTGTATGAGTAGGAGATTATACCTCATATAGGAAATCCCCCGATAACAAGGTATCAGCTGTATGAGTAGGAGAATATGTCCCATATCAGAAATCCTCTGATAACAATATATCAGCTGTATGAGTAGGAGAATATGTATGAGTATGTCTCATACTAGAAATCCCCCAATATCAGCTGCCCACTTGTCAGATAAGAAGGGTCTGGTGCTGAGACCTCCACTGGTCATGAGAATGAGGGTCCTCTGTAGACTCTACATACATATTAGACTTTACCATCTAAAAATTCTGAATACAAACATCTGTTGGTGTTGGTGGAAATTTATGGCTGTCAATTGGCCGAAAACAAGATTATTTGGTGTCTGATCCGCCTGCTTTTGGTCAATCTGCAGCTGTTTTTTTGCAGACAGACCTGTTCAGCAGCCGATAGTCTAACCCGTATGGCCAGCTAAAGTCTATGGGACTGGTAAAGATAGGCAAGTCCCATAGAGATTGAATGCAAAATGGGGACATGGGACCCCCATTGATGTGATTGAGTGGATCACCTCGGTGGGAACCGTGGAGTTTTATACCACTTACTTAAAAAAACAGGAATGAATTTTTTTGCTGATGTGATTTCTATTTTTCTGTTCTAGCTAGAGCTGCACCATATAGATGAGATACAGCGATTTGAAGTGACACCCCCCCCCCAGTTATGTTGCAGTGATCTCCCGAATGGACAGTTCGCTACTGTACTAAACCAACATAAGGCGAGGCCCCACGTTGCGGAAAAGCAGCTTTTTTTGTTGCAGATTTTGCAGCGGTTTTTTGAGCCAAAGCGAGCAGTGGATTGAGCAGAAGGTAGAAGTATAAGAGCTTCCTATATATTTCCCATTCCTTTTGTAGCGATTCTTGGCTTTGGCTAAAAAAAAAAATGCAGCAAAATCTGCAACAAAAAAACCTGAGTTTCCGCAACGTGGGGCCTCAGCCTTAAGCTGGAACATGGTTGTGTGCATGGCCATTTACTTACACACAGTATAATACAAAATATAACAATTGTGCAGTTGCTTTTTTTTCTCTGGGTGCTAAAGGTGTCTGGCAGCGACTTATTTCCCCTTCCCATTCAGAACATCCAAGTATGTAATCAGTTTGGGGGAATGTAATGTGTATGACCTGAGTTACCGCTTAGATCCCCAGCATCAGTGCTATTAGTGTATGTAAAGCACATTATGAACTACTTTTGTGAAACCAGTTTTTTGGGTGTTTCCCGTGCAATACCTGCCAGATGTATGTAAGGAATATCCAGTTAAAGCATACCTCCAATTAAAAAAAAAACAACAACAAAAAACTTTTCAGACACCAATACTACAGGCAAAAATAAGAATATTTTGTAATATATATTATTTAATAAATATGATGCCTTCTCCATTTATTAAGCAGAGTTACTTTTTACATATTAATCTAAGGAGAAGGGAGGGGTAGAGGAAAAAACACACGGATAACTTCTGCTTCTACACTCTGCTATTCTGTGGTTGAGGGGGAGCTCCCTTAATTCTGCTAGAGAGAGATAAGAGGCAATAAATCAATTAACATCCCCCTCCCTATCTCCATAGAGCTCTGTGTGTTATGGATTCTATGTAAATAGGCTGATAAGAAGAGCAAACAAATTATTATTATGCTTACTTATATTATTATGCTTACTTATATAGCGCCATCATATTCCGCAGCGCTTTACAGACATCGACAGTCACTGTCCCATATAGGGCTCACAATCTACATTCCCTATCAGTATGTCTTTGGAATGTGGGAGGAAACCGGAGTACCCGGAGGAAACCCACGCAAACACGGGGAGAACATACAAACTCCTTGCAGATGTTGTCCTTGGCAGGATTCAAACCCAGGACTTCAGCGCTGCAAGGCCACCGTGCTGCCCGTAAGTGGAGAATAAATAAAACAAATAAGTGGAGAACACAGATTACACATGTACTATTCATTTATGAAAAGTTGTTTATAATTGGAGGTATACGTTAACACTTTAATGACCATAATTTATTTTCTTATGTTATATTCATGTTGGAATGTATATTGTGCACTCTGGAAAGGTTAAAGCAACATACTAATGAGGAGTAACAAGCCTATAAAGGGCACTGCCACCACACAGTGCTAACAGCCACTTGTGTTTACTGTTAAAGGGGTTGTCTGGGCTTTGGAAAGGCCATGAATATATGATCGATAGTGGGCCAACACCCAGTCTCTCGTCAATTTTTCTTTTCCGTCCACATCTAGGGAGGTTAACCACAGTGCCATGGGCTTTAAACTTCTTGATGACACTGCGCACGGTAGACACAGGAACATTCAGGTCTTTGGAGATGGACTTGTAGCCTTGAGATTGCTCATGCTTCCTCACAGTTTTGCCTTTCAAGTTCTCAGACAGTTCTTTGGTCTTCTTTCTTTTCTCCATGCTCAATGTGGTACACACAAGGACACAGGACAGAGGTTGAGTCAACTTTAATCCATTTCCACTGGCTGCAAGTGTGATTTAGTTATTGCCACCACCTGTTATGTGCCACAGGTAAGTAACAGGTGCTGTTAATTACACAAATTAGAGAAGCATCACCTGATTTTTCAAAGGGTGCCAATACTTTTGTCCACCCCCTTTTTTATGTTTGGTGTGGAATTATATCCAATTTGGCTTTTTGACAATTCTTTTTGTGGTTTTCCATTGAAGACAAATTAAATGAAGATATTATTACCAAAGCATTTGTGATTGCAATCATTTTCTGGAAGAAATTGAGTATTATCTGACAGAATTGCAGGGGTGCCAATACTTTTGGCCAGCACTGTATAAGTACCTGGGTGTGCTCCTCAATAATAAGCTGGACTGGGCAGATCACATGGATGCCCTGTACAGGAAGGGCCACAGCAGGCTCTACCTGCTTAGGAGGCTGAGAGCCTTTGGAGTCCAGGGGGCACTAAGGGCCTTTTTCAACTCCGTAGTGGCATCAGCCATCTTCTTCAGAGTGGCCTGCTGGGGGAGTAGTATATCAACCAGGGATAGGAATAGAATCAACAAGCTGATTAGAAGGGCCAGCTCTGTCCTGGGGAGCCCCCTGGACCCAGTGCAGGTGGTGGGTGACAGAAGGATGCTGTCCGTGGTGAGCTCCATGTGGGAGAATAACTCCCATCCCATGCATGAGACTGTGATAGCACTGGGCAGTACTGTCAGTGACCGACTGCTCCACCCTAAGTGTGTGAGAGAGCGCTATCGGAAGTCTTTCCTCCCCCGCTGCGGTTAGGCTGTACAACGAACACTGAGCTAAGCGGAGATCATTCCATACAGAGAACTGAAAGATCTTAAGTTTTGATATCCCTTCTACCACTTTTTTTTACCTTTACCTTTTTTTATCTGTACCTACTGTCCCTGTAATGCCTCTACCTTGGAGCTTTTTTGTATGTGTATTTGTATTATCAATGCTGCTGTAACACACTGAATTTCCCCATGGTGGGATTATTAAAGGATTATCTTATCTTATGCCAGGATGCATCTGTACATGTCATTGCTACAAATAGGAAAGTACAGGAGCATCCCAGCAGTTAGCAGTAAAATGTATGCAGCCGGGAACAAAATACGGCAGCAATGTACAATGTACACAGCAGAATTTGGAGAGGAATTTGAGGCAGTCTACCACCTCAAAATTCTCTTAAAAAAAACCCTGGTCCTGTGGAACATGTGGTGGAAGGTTGAAGCAAAGGCTCAGCTTTCTGCCCCTGTGGGGTTGCACAGGTGGTTAACTGCACATACAATGGGACTTATTAAGCATAAGGCCTCGCAACCCGATTTCCGCTGTGATGCAGCCATGGAAACATCGGCAAGATCGAGCAGGGCGCTTCTGTATGGGAGAAGCATCCATCACTGACTCCCATTGAACACAATGTGAGGCAGATTCCATTTGGTATTTGGTGAGGATATTGAAGCCGAAGACTGCCTCAAATTCCTCTTCTGTTTCCACCATGTGATCATATCCGTAGGCAACATGCACACGATTGAGTGTGCACGTCGAGGGGGTACTGATTACCTAGTAGAGTGCACTCGGATAACATCCGAATGCTATCCATCCCCCATTGACTTGAAAGAGGGTAATTCCATTCCTCTCTGTTCTGATGTGATGGAGCTGTATAGGACATGCTTTATAATCATCGGCGCATCGGACCCCCATCAGGAGAGCCTCGGCCTGCACACTTGGTCGTGTGAATGATTTATAACAGTTCCAGAGGTTATAGCTTGGAGGGAGCAATGGTTGGATATGCTATGAATATTTACATGGTTACATAATAGGAATGTGTTTGACCATTTTATCCAACATATTCCAGGGGAGGGAAAACATAACCAGAGAACTGTGTATGATGTCTATAGCTTTACCTATCTCTGTTCCTTTTCTTAAGAGTCTTGTGACTCTGCCTCACATATGATCATAGATTTTTTCTTTTTTCTTTTACTAGGTCCCTGGAGTGAAAATATATTAGGTTATTTCCTAAAGAAGAATCTAATAAAAGCCAGAGATGGAGTAGAAATAATGTGGGAGCATGCAACAAACAGCAAGGGGAAGTTACAGCAGGCTCTGCAGAGTGAGTAACATGGTAGTACCCAATGTACATACCAGGAACCTGTAGGTACAAAATGTTGACTGGTAAGAGACTGGTCAGTAATGTAAATAAGGTTACGGAGACATGGCAAATTTGGCTGCAGCTCATGTAATGAAAGCGAGACACAACAGTCTCAAGAAATCCATTGGGTTTGCCAGGTAGCCTTAGCCTTAAACAGTATCAGTACTACTTGGACAATCACATTTTCATGATGGATTGCAGTTCAATTTAACACTTTCCTTCAGATCACATAAGTGCATGTTACAGGTACGGCAACCATGGCAGATATCAATGAATATGTACCTACTTGGAATCTCATGTGAGTCTGCTCATAGGCCTAACAGAGTAGGGGGCTCTGTTAGACATATGACTTATCATGGCTAAAAAAGTTATAAAAAAAGGTTTCCTAATGTGTCTCAAAAAATGTAAAAAAGTATTAAAGGACACAAGTATAACAGCAAAATTAGAAAAATAAAATAAACTTGGCAAATGGTCTAAAAAATGCTTTCCATTCAACCTGCAGTTATATATTGTTTTGTGTCTCTATGGTAACAGACTGCAAACTTACTGTGTAGTCTGATCGAGCCATCATACTTCAGGAGCACATTACACAGGGTTTGTTTGTAACCACGAGTATGCATGGTACTGTGTAAATTTTTTTATTATTATTATTATTGTAGACCTAAAGGAAACATGCTTCATTTTATTTTACATACATAAGAAAAAAAAATGGTTGTGAAGGTGGATATAGCCTTAAAAGAGTTAGAGGTTTCCCACTAACTAACTAGGGTGGGGGATATTTGTCTGATCCATGGGGCTATAGTGTTCATTAGAGCAGGGGTCCCAGAGTCCCCCAAGTGAGTGGAGCATGCATGACAACCACTCCTTTCACTTCTGTGGGGCTGACAGATGGCTATACTTAGCGATCTCCATTAGTGGTCTCATTCACAGACACTTGTCCCTTATTCTTTGGATAGGGGATAAGTATTGTTAGTAGGAAGCCTCGTTTAAGTTCCCATGTGTCTCTAGTCTAAGTGTTTCATGTCTAAAACATGGCAGTGGTGGCAGATGCCAGGAGTCAATTTTAAGACAAATATAGTCTGTACTTATCATATCATGGGTATCATACGCAGGTGATGTGCATATGATCGAGGCGGACATTCTACTTCGAGGGACTGGAGACAGAGAACCAATAATGGCTCATCCTCCTGCGACTGACAGTGACATAAATCTCCAGGACTGGCTGGCCCAGGTGGCTACATCTGATAAAGGCATAAAGCTTGATTTCAAAAGGTAAGTTGTCTTAAAGGTCAAGATGAATTAGATCATCTATAATAAGTCCATAATAATGGCAGGTGACAGTGTGGCCAATTGTAGCCTGCTTAAATGATGTCACTGTGTAGGAGATGCTATAGTTTTTGTATACCATGTAGGGCACATCAGCATACAATAGGGTGATGGGCAGAGGAAGTTAGTGCTGGGAGTGGAGGTGAGAATCAGTAAGGTAAATGCTATTGAAGGAGAAGGTGTTGTTTTTGTACCAGGTTACACCCTTAGTACTTGAACATCCTGAAAAATCACTTTAATATTGCATAACACAATAATGTACTTAAAGTGAACCCGTCAGGTAACTTGTTATACCATGTCTGAGAGCAGGGTATGACAGAAGGAGAGAAGCTGAAATTTTTAAGCTATATGTATTTAGGATTTGGATTGGTGTTTCTAAGTAAATCCTGACAGGACTCCTAGGAGAGACATTGAGAGTCCTGCTTACCCAACCCACACAGTGATATCTATCTATCTATCTATCTATCTATCTATCTATCTATCTATCTATCTATCTATCTATCTCTCTATATATATCTAGGGATGTCACTCTGCTTACAGTGGTGTAGGCAGGGCTGTAACTGTGTCTCTTTTGAGACCTGTCAGGATTTACTTTTTTTGTTTTTGTCTTTTTTTTACACTAAAATCATGCTTGCTGTAAGAACCATACATTTTTCTTAAAGGGGTAATCCACTATCTATTATTGATGGCCTATTCTAAGGACAGCCGAGACCCACCTCAAATCAGCTGTTCTGGGACAGCGTGGCTCTAGGCCAGTGGAATATGCACCGGGGTAGTGGCTGCCACAAGGTCCAGAACCTTAGGGGGGTTGGTGGGTCCCTGATGCGTTTTTTTTTTTGTTTTTTTTTTCTTAGGCCGTTATCTGCTGTAGTAACCCCAACAGGTAATGGGTCCTATTTACTTACTGATCCCCGCTCCTGCTCACAGCCGCCTCCACTTCCCCTTCTGCATCCCATGTTGCTGGGGTCCCCTGGAGGACAGAAGGGAAAGCGGAGGCGGTTGTGACCAGGAGCGGGGATCTGTAAGTAAATAGGGCCTGCAGCAAGATTATTTGTTGGACGAACCCCAACAAATACTGCTATTATTATACACAAGGGGGTCTCTTCAAACCAGTGGTCTCCAACCTTTTTTGCACCAGGGACCGGCTTTGAGCAAGACCATTTTTCCATGGCCTGGCAGAGTGGCGGAGGAGGTGGGGCAGTGATGGGTGGATATTTGGGGGGGTGGCTGGTAGGGGCAGGGATTTGGTCATATGGGGGTGGGGTAATGGAGGGGGTTGGTTTTTAGCAGCACTATACACTATACAGCACTGTAGACTGGGGGGTGCTTGCAGGACCTTGGTGTACAGCGCTGTAGACCAGGTCCCTGCCAGGAGCTATGCCAGGAGCAACGACACTGTGGCCAAATCACCAACCCGCCCCACATGATGTGCTGTGCCGGGAGCCGTGTCTACTGAGGCCAGCCCGCCGCCCCGCGGACCGGCAGAAAACCCCCAATGGCTCGGTCCTGGTCCACGGACCAGTGGTTGGGGACCCCTGCACTACGGGACTTTATACTGTGGGGAGGGGCCGCATTGGGACATTATACAGTGAGGAGGGGCTGCTATGGGACATTATAGTGTGTGAAAATGGGGCCCAGTCTTTTACACCCTCTCTCTAGGTAAGTGGTTCTTAACCGGGGTTCTATCGAACCCTAGGGGTTCAGTGAGTCGGTCTCAGGGGTTCAGCGGAGCCTCCGCCACGGAGGTCAAGACACACTCGACTCATTATGTAGACTCATTATGTGGCCATCACTTGCTGCAGATGATCACATTACATTAATTGGCCAATCAGTGCTGCGGGGAATTTAGTGTGCTCAGTAGTCACCGTGTGACTGTCGTAGTCGTACGTTGTGTGCTTTCTTTCTTAATATTTTAATCCATACTAACTATGTCGAGAAAAAAAAAGAAAATGGTCGGACGAATATGTACAACATGGATTCACATGTATCACGGAACGTGATGGGAGTCAGCGTCCTATCTGCATGATTTGCAATGCTAAGTTGAGCAACTCTAGTCTCGCACCGGCAAAACTGAAGGAACACTTCTTGAAGCTGCATGGAGATGGGGAATATAAGAACACAACGCTTGCTGAATTCAAGGTGAAAAGAGCCAGATTTGATGAAAGGGCCACTCTGCCTGCTCTTGGATTTGTACCCGTGAACAAACCGATCCTCACCGCATCGTACGAAGTTGCTTACCTGATTGCAAAGCAGGGCAAGCCGCACACCATCGGTGAAACACTCATAAAACCAGCAGCATTAAAGATGGTGAATCTGATACTCGGAACAGCGGCTGAAGGTAAATTATCCCAAATTCCTTTTTCAAATGACACCATCAGTGACGGAATAGAGTGCATATACATACCTATGTCTTGAATTTGGAAAAAAATCACATTTGATTTATCACTAAAGAAGGGTTCGGTGAATGTGCATATGAAACTGATGAGTTCGGTACCTCAAACAAGGTTAAGAACCACTGCTCTAGGTAATGTTTTCATGGTGGGAATCACGCTGCTCACTCACTGTAGGATTTGTAGCTACTGGTTTAGGCATTGCAGTCATGTCCTATTTAAGTCTTTGGGGCAGCCCTGCAGTACCCAAATCTGCTGCTTCATTTTGCATGGTGAGTGAACAGCACGGCTCCCGGTAATGTTTACAAGCTGCGTTGTTCTGGAGCAACTGATCTGTGAGGGTCCCATCCGATGCACCCCTATAGGTCTATCCTGGCCTTTATAGTCAGTGGATTCTGTCAGACTCCATCATGTGATGAATCCACCTCCAGCTTTCATTCCATTTTTATGTTCCTATGGGGTTTTTTTTTATATTATATTGTATTTGTTTAGTTTTTTTCTATCTAACACCTTATTTACATGGAGATTTTGGATGTATGTCAGAGCGATCACTGGACGTGACCTACCACTCCTACTCTTTATTATGACAGAAAAGATACAGAACCGCTCAGGATGGAAAGGCTCAGTCTCGCAAGCGAGATGACACAGATGCTGTTTGTAGTAACAGATGATGCTTTCTAGTAAAGCTGTGAGGATGGCAGCCAGCATAGCGCAGACACGTAGCACATACACATACATGTAGCACATACACATACACGTAGCACATCACATCTACTATAGGAATACTGAGAGTTTTCTCTGCAAAGTGATGCCAAAGGTTAGCTGACAAATGCAGAGATACTTCTGGGAAACTAACCCAGTGTGAATACTTACAGGCATACTGAGGTGAAATCATCTGCTGTAAATGTTACAAGCTTCATATCCATGACCAGCAGTAGACACAATAGGAGGCTTCTACCACTCAGTCCCATAGCTGTCATTTGACACATCCAGATGCAGAGTAATTTTAGTCCCTGTAGTGGCAAAATGGGGGCTCATGTGAATAGTAGAGAATGAGGACACCATAACAAGTAAAGACATTTATCCTCAATTACTCTAAAAAAAAAAAAAAATGTTTTCAAGGTTTTGTTGATTCAGACCACACCTGAAGCCAAAACCAGGTGTGGATGATGACAAATAGTAAGCTTTCAAGACCACTTGGGTCTCTTCATCGTACGTGGTATAGCACAATATCTGAAGAGTCTCATATTTATACACAAAAGGACATAGGAATATTGTGGTAAATGAGACAATCGCTGTAAAGCAGACCTATCAATATAAGAGGAGCAAATGGCTAAAGCCGTAAATATTGGTGAAGTTCCTAGATAAGAAGCTTGAAGGTTTTATTGTCCTTTGAGATCTGGTCCATGGTTTTGATGCCCCCACCACGGCTGAACAGATTTGGAAAAACAAAACATGAAAATACTCAGGGTGACTTATATCAGATGAGATTTGGTGGAAGGTCCTCTTTAAATACCAAAAAAAAATAGTATTTTACATTTAGTTGTATAACTATTTTCCACTTCAGGATAAAATATACCAGAAGCAGGATTATAACATAACTCTATAAAACATTAGAGTTATAACAAATCATGGTTATATATTAAAGGGGTTGTCCAGGCAAAAATGGACAACCCTTTTAACTTTTAAATCAGCCGGGGGCATAGAAAAATTTTTTAAAAATTCATACTCACCGATCCCCAATGCTCTGATGTCCTCCCAACACGTCCCGGTGGTGACTTCTCCAGGGTCTCTCCCGGAGTTCAGTCTGATTGACCTCAGCAGTCACGTGACCGCTGAGGCCAATCAGCGGCCTCAGCAGGCCTAAGGAAGAGGACCCGGAACTCCCGAAGAGACCCTGGAAAAGCCGCCACCAGGACGTGCCGGGAGGACACTGCTGGAGCATCGGGGACCATTGAGTATGCATTTTCTTTAATTTTTTTTTTTCCATGACGCTGGCTGATTTAAAAATTTGCCTGATTTTTGCCTGGACAACCCATTTAAGCTACAGCACGATATCCAACACACCAATACGGCATCTGCATATCAGCTAATAATGTCTGAAACATCAGTATAATAATAAAGAAATGCAAAACAATCTATAAAAGGGAAAACAGTGGAATAAAAAGTAACTAAATAAAAATAAATCAGATTATATGTAACATTTCTCAAACAATTTCCAGTGAATTGGTAAAATAAAGTATATACTGTAATAATAGTGTTCATTTGCTGCTGTAGGACATTATTATACTGTATACCAGTAGGCTGTAGTTTCCTTCCGTCCTTTCACATTTATAGGTTGCCTCTTAAAGCTTTGCACAAACGATACAGGATAATCTGTTCTTATTCCTAAACTTCTTTGCATTGACGGGTTCCTCAAATTAAGATGATGTGGGCTGAACGTAATAATTTTGCAGAAAGATGCAGAACCTGTAGGTGTTTTGTAAAGGTTTGGAGTCAGTATGAAAATGTCACTTGGGATTTGAATCTACTAGAAGTTACTCTACTGTCTCAGTACATGTCAAGACTAGATGGAATTTAAAGGGGTTATCCAGGATTAGTAAACATGTCTGCTTTCTTTCATAATGTGCTCCACTTCCTCTTCTCAGGCAGTGCCATTACATCTAAATGGATGGGACTGAGCTGCATCATGGCCATGTGACCAATGGACGTGATGTCATTTTCTCAAAAAAGCAAGTGAAGCGCTTTGTGAAAGAGAGCAGACATGGTTTTTTTTAATCCTGGATAACCCCTTTAATTGTGATTGATCTTCAGCCCACCGCAGGTTTGGTACAAAAAGAGCTAGCTGAAGGCCTTGTAACTTAATGGTTGTCCACTTTCCAGGTAAAAACTTAAAAATTCCTGTCACACACTTGCTGAAGCCCCACAAATGTCTCTCCACATTGATCAGCTGCTGCATCACAGAGAATGGCGCAGGAGAATTTTATGGTTCCTATGTAGGTTCAGCGGATACACAGAGAACAGAGCTGTCTGCTTCCTGCTCCATTCACTGTGTATCAGCTGTTGAGAACAGCAGATCGGTGAGCGATTCGGGTGTCGGATCTCCACCAATTTGATGTTAATGTTATTCTTAGGATAGGTTGTCAATATCATTTCCCGGGAAAAACCCTTTTTAGGCTAAGGCACATGTAGCGAAACGCAGCAGAAAACCAGCACCATTTTTCATTACTTTTTTGCAGAGTTTTCTTCTGCAAACTTTCTGCCCTTATATCTATACGGAAAACGCCAGTGTTTCCACAGGTATAATTGACAGGCTGTGATTGTGCTTTTCCGCTGCAAATTTTTTCTGCAATGTGTTGATGGGATTAGCCCGAATTCCATTCACTTGGCAGGTAATATAAAACGCAGTGTTTTTCACAGCTTGAGGCTTCAGCCTTAAAGGGAATCTGTCGGGGCGATTTGGGATACTACGTCACCCACAGATTCTTATGGACCAAGAAGGGTTTAGTGTCCTAAATAGCCCTGTTTACAATGCATTCCACGGCCACACTAAAAATGAAAAAGCTTTATACTCGCCCTGCAGCTGTTCTCTTCTCCCCCTGTGTCGGCCTAGTTCCTCAGTGAAGCCAGAGGAGTACACCTTGGCTTCAGCACGCCTGTGCCAGACTTTGTGCGCATGTGCAGTGAAACCAGGGTGTACACCTCCTGCTTCACTGCAGAACAGCGCAGGCACCAGGAGCATCAGACTCTTCTCTAGGTGACTAGAAGACTTTTTTAATTTTAATGCAGCCTCGGATTGCGTTATAACAGGGCGATTTGGGACACTAAATCCCCTGTCCCTAAGGACCTGTGGGTGGTTTAGTGACCTAAATCGTCCTGACAGGTGCCCTTTGACTTCCATATCGTCTCATATGCTGTGTTTATACATGAATGACCATTCATAGAAAGCCTTCTTTTGTAGAAAGTTAAGATGTCATCATCTTCTCTGTCATGGACAGATAAGTCCTGTGGGTAACATGTGGTTTGCGCTCTGGGTACGTGGCTCGATCTGTGGAAGATGTATCCCTCCCCAATTAACAGCTGTCATGTTTTATCTTACTGATGTATGACTACGACACTTCGTTAATTCTCGGCTCTAGGGTAATGGATATATAAAGATAAATTGTTAAAGAAGTATTTTATGACAAATGTATATGACATATCTATTGAATATGCTATAAAAATTCTATTACTTGGGAGGGAGGTCCCAAAGTTCCTTGCACAGGAAAGCCTGGTCTACTTGGATGACCATCGTCATGATCAATTAATAACACCATGTGGCTTTTAGCAATTCTCTTGCACTATTTTCTTTTAATTCTGCTTTTTTTTTTTTTAAGATTTATGCCGTGTGCACAAGATTTATCATATGTTCGCACATATGGCTTTAACACATCGCTCATCATTTTGCTTTCTTTTTGGGAAATGGTTTATCTATAGTAACATTATACAATTCATTTATGACTGCAAAAAATGATCAACTGTGCTCCAGTAAATAAGCAATGTAAAAATATTTGACAGCAGCAGAATCACAATTTCCATGAGGTGAATTTTGTGCAAAATGATGATGCAATAAATAAATTACCCCCAGTGACTTTTAATTTTAAGAGTGACATCTTATTGTCTCTTTTGTAAAAATGTCCAACACAAAAATATAATAATGTAAAACATTGTCACAAACAAATTTTGTCTTTTTCTCTACCTACTAATATAGAGGTATACAGTGCTGGCCAAAAGTATTGGCACCCCTGCAATTCTGTCAGATAATACTCAATTTCTTCCAGAAAATGATTGCAATCACAAATGCTTTGGTAATAATATCTTCATTTATTTTGCTTGCAATGAAAAAACACAAAAGAGAATGAAAAAAAAGTCAAATCATTGATCATTTTACACAAAACTCCAAAAATGGGCCGGACAAAAGTATTGGCACCCTCAGCCTAATACTTGGTAGCACAACCTTTAGACAAAATAACTGCGAACAACCGCTTCCGGTAACCATCAATGAGTTTCTTACAATGCTCTGCTGGAATTTTAGACCATTCTTCTTTGGCCAATTTCTCCAGGTCCCTGAAATTTGAAGGGTGCCTTCTCCAAACTGCCATTTTGAGATCTCTCCACAGGTGTTCTATGGGATTCAGGTCTGGACTCATTGCTGGCCACTTTAGAAGTCTCCAGTGCTTACTCTCAAACCATTTTCTAGTGCTTTTTGAAGTGTGTTTTGGGTCATTGTCCTGCTGGAAGACCCATGACCTCTGAGGGAGACCCAGCTTTCTCACACTGGGCCCTACATTATGCTGCAAAATTTGTTGGTAGTCTTCAGACTTCATAATGCCATGCACACGGTCAAGCTGTCCAGTGCCAGAGGCAGCAAAGCAACCCCAAAACATCAGGGAACCTCCGCCATGTTTGACTGTAGGGACTGTGTTCTTTTCTTTGAAGGCCTCTTTTTTTTTTCCTGTAAACTCTATGTTGATGCCTTTTCCCAAAAAGCTCTACTTTTGTCTCATCTGACCAGAGAACATTCTTCCAAAAAGTTTTTGGCTTTCTCAGGTAAGTTTTGGCAAACTCCAGCCTGGCTTTTTTATGTCTCTGGGTCAGAAGTGGGGTCTTCCTGGGTATCCTACCATAGAGTCCCTTTTCATTCAGACGCCGACGGATAGTACGGGTTGACACTGTTGTACCCTCGGACTGCAGGGCAGCTAGAACTTGTTTGGATGTTAGTCGAGGTTCTTTAGCCACCATCCGCACAATCTTTCGTTGAAATCTCTTGTCAATTTTTATTTTCCGTCCACATCTAGGGAGGTTAGCCACAGTGCCATGGGCTTTAAACTTCTTGATGACACTGCGCACGGTAGACACAGGAACATTCAGGTCTTTGGAGATGGACTTGTAGCCTTGAGATTGCTCATGCTTCCTCACAATTTTGCTTCTCAAGTCCTCAGACAGTTCTTTGGTCTTCTTTCTTTTCTCCATGCTCAATGTGGTACACACAAGGACACAGGACAGAGGTTGAGTCAACTTTAATCCATTTAAACTGGCTGCAAGTGTGATTTAGTTATTGTCACCACCTGTTATGTGCCACAGGTAAGTAACAGGTGCTGTTAATTACACAAATTAGAGAAGCATCACATGATTTTTCAAAGGGTGCCAATACTTTTGTCCACCCCCTTTTTTATGTTTGGTGTGGAATTATATCCAATTTGGCTTTTTGACAATTCTTTTTGTGGTTTTCCATTGAAGACAAATTAAATGAAGATATTATTACCAAAGCATTTGTGATTGCAATCATTTTCTGGAAGAAATTGAGTATTATCTGACAGAATTGCAGGGGTGCCAATACTTTTGGCCAGCACTGTATGGCCATGGTAAAATGTACTAACAAATAGAGCATAGTATTTTATATCCCAAAGGTTGTGAAGTAAAAACAGTAAAAGTTTTTAAATGGGTTTTCCAGCCACAAATGGTGTGTGTGTGTTTGTTTTTTGTTTTATCATCGCTCAGATACTCAGACCCCCCACAAATCAGCTGTTTTCTTCCGGGTACTGGAAGCTGCTAGTGGACATGCTGCACCGCTCCTATTAAAGTAATAGCCGCAGCATAGCAGCCCCGTTCACTGTATAGCAGTGTTTCTGAAATTGTGGTGCCGCTCCTAAGAACTGTGCTGCATTTGCTCTCTGTCCATTAGCCGCTTCTGGCACCTGGAGGCTGCTGCAGTAGCTGATCTGTACAGGATCCAAGTGTCGGACCACAATAGATCACATACTTATAACCTACCCTGTGTATAGATCTTCTGTATGAAAAAAAGAATTTGTGGCCTGAAAAACCCTTTAACTACATTTTTCTTTGACTGTTTGTTTCTTGGCAGTATCAGGACCATTGGGGGTATATCTGTCTTGGGTTGAAGAGCACCGCGGACTTTGGAGGACTAAAAACCCTGGAGCCAACTTCACAATCTTAAGTGGCCTTGACCCCTTTTAGTTTCTGCTGTGCTTCCTGTACACTTTAGTTGTCAGCCAGACTTTTGACCCGACTTCCCTGAGCATGCATGAGAGTAAGCTGCTGACAAGCTCCTCTGGTGGTAGCTCATCTTACCCGAGAACAAAAAATTTGGGTATGTTGAAATCCAACATCCCAACCCCTTTCCTCTTGACATGTGTGCTTTTCATCCAGCTGAAATGGACATTTGGGAGGAGCATTGTGAGTTGGCCATTCTCCACCACTAGGGTGCCAGTGACACTTTTTATTCATCCATTCTCTTCTTGCACCCTGTGCTGTTATCATGTGCTTCATTTATGTATTTTATTAATAGATTGGAAGCTGTACCACCTTCCATGAAGATCTTGGATGCAATAAAGGATAATCTTCATCAACCTGTTTGGATAAATGCAGACATACTTCCTGGGCCTGGTGGAAGTGTCGGAGTAGAGGCAAGAGAATTTCTTCAGATTGTCACCTCTTCCTTCCCAGATGTTACTTTATCATTGGGCTGGACTACTGCTTGGTATCCGGACAGGAGTAATGAAGGTATAAATAGTGTATATTACAGTTATCACCACTGAGGTGTTTGGTACATCCACCATTGTTCTGTGATATGTTTACAGGCCAAGTGAATTCATTTGTGGACCTAAACATTACAAAATATTTTATGTGATCTGTTGCACAGATTATCTGTTGTAGCAGCCTCCAGGTGCCAGAAGTGGGTAGTGGATGGGCGATGCATGCAGCACTACCGCTATTCAAGTAATAGGAGCAGCACTGCAATACACCGGAACCATCAATATGCAATGGACAGGGCTGTGCCACTCCTATTACATGCGCTGCCCATCCGGTGTCAGACCTCGACAGACCACATACTGATGACATATCCCTTGGATAAGTCATCAGCATGAAAATTCAATTTGGGGCCAGAAAACCCCTTTAGTTTATAAAGGATAATAATAAATGTCACTTATAAAGACATAAATAGTAACAAGTGCTCAGTCTGTAAATTGTGCAGAGCAAAAAGTGTTCAAATAGGATTACATATAAATTAGTAATTTGCTTATAGATTAAGTATTCCAGACAAGATATTAATTAAAGACATAATTACTGTATTTAGAATATTTAAACAATAAAGCAAAAAAAAAATATATATATATATAATAGGATAAAATAAGAGTCTTATGGACGGAGAAGGGAGAGAACTAGGTTATAGCTATAACGTCATTTTTTCCACGGTCTGACTGGGTCCTTCATAAATGGCTGACAGCCAGGGTCAGGCAGATGCGGTAAAGCTCCTCTAAGTCACAAAAAAGTCTAGTAATTTATTTCCTGTGGAATTAAATATGCAACAAGCTATACATTTAATTAATTATACAATATTGATAATTTATATATAATTTAATGTAATTAATAATTTTTTTCTTTTGAAGCCAGGGTAAGAGTCAGTAACTATTTTTCCGACTTCACCCAAAAATGGCCTTAACTCTGACAAGTCCTAGTTATAAGTCACCAAATTTGGGCAAAATTTTTTTTTTTTTTTTTACAAGAGACTGTAAAACTGTATAGGAGTGTGATAAATCCTACCCAATGTGTGTTGAGTTTGGTGTGGAGGAATGTAAAAAGTTTACCACCACTAAAACCACTATTAGGCTCAGGCCCCACATTGCGGAAACAGTGTTTTTTTTCTACTGCAGTAAAGTAGCAGAAAAATTCTGCCTTTTACGGTACCAGGATTCTGAAAGCGAATTTGGCTAATCCTATCTACACATTGTGGGAAAAAAATGTCAATTTTACCTTCAGAAATGCTTCCGTTTTCCCTATAGATTTAAGGGAAGAAAAAAACGCACTGAATAACGCTGCGGAAAAAATGTGAAGTAGAAGAGCTTCCTGTATATGTCCCATTAATTTTGAAGCCGAACGGTTACACAGCAGATACCCGATTCCATTTTTTTAGACAGATTAGTCAATGGGTGTTCAAAAATACTGACAGTTTGTGTCTGTTTTTGACCAATCCGTTTTTTTTTTTTCTTTCCCCCTTCATTTGGAGCATGCGCAGATGGAAAAAAAGATTGTAAAACGATTGTAATCCGCTTTCCACAGACCTCAATGTTAAAAAAAAAACAAAAACAAAAAAAACGGATTGGTTGCTGTCCGTCTCGAATCCTTATTTTTTGAACGGAGAAAAAGTCCTGCAAGTCCGACTTTTTTCTCCGTTCAGAGTCCACACAGAAATGCTCCAAACATACACCTGCGGATGGTTTTTACCACCCATTGAAATCAATGGGTTTTAAAACGAACCGTTTGAAATCCGCTTTTGAGGTAAAAAAAAAACATAGCAAAAACTGCAACAAAAAAAAGCAGCTGTTCCGTTACATGGGGCCTTAGCCTAAAGGTGTTAAAGGGCTGGTTAGTGATATAGCGATCATACCTTTCTCGTACCTTTCTTCTACTGAGAAATTCAACTTTTATTCCATATGCATTACTTGTTTGGTGCATTGGGGGCAGGGCTATACCAGCTGGAGCACCATTTACTTTTGCCGCTGCTGCATATCGCTGTCAGTGATGTCATCCTTTCTTTTTCAAGGGCAGCACTGTGTGGTGATCACAAAAGAAAATGGGTACTTTCGTAGGTGTAGCCCCACTCTGAGAGCGCCGAACAGAAAAAAAAGTTGAGTTTCTCAGCAGCAGCATTTATACCTTGACACTAGAAAGGTACTGCATGTTTACTATGCTTCTAACCAGCCCTGCAGCAGCATATAAGTGGTTTAGAGGCAATTTTGGTATTGATAGACTCCTTTTAAATAACCTACAAAGAGTCCAGCCTCTCATTATACTTGGCAATCCTTATACTGTGTTCTACTATATACTTTATCCTCTTTTAATTCTTGGCCTGTTACAGGCTTTCTGAGACGTAAATGGTGCTGACCCTGAAGATCTGTTTATTGTGTCACTCAATGATGTGATCGTGTTTGCATTCAGAGAATTTCATTATTCCTATGATAAAAAATCTGTACATATTCCATTTTCTGTATACTTCTCATTGAGGCGTAAATGCCTGTCCTCTGCTGCCGTATCTGAACAAAGAATGGCCTTCATGTAAGGAGCAGAACAGGGTGAAATTGTCGTCCATGATGACACTGTGAGCATAAAGCTTGTATCATCTGAAGGACAGCAAACATGCTCTTCTTTGAGTTGATGGTTATGAATAATGAGGATTTTTTGTCACATCTGTAGTGTTTGCTTCATTTTATATTTCTGTTCAAGAACTTATAGAAGACCTTTCACCACCTCCACCAACTTTAGTTCTTTGCATCCTTCAATAGGTACAGCTTCACTGATTCCGGCACAGATGGATGGTGCACTCTACCCCCACCATTCCTGAGCAAGCAGTGCAGTTCTGGTGCCTGATATGCCGATTAGGTTTCTACTGTCAAGTGGGTGGTCTTGGGGTACAGCAAACAAGTGGCATGATTCTGAGCTCTGATTGGACTGTGTTGGAGACCTCAGCATTATACCAACCGTGCCTACTCCTCTATGAGGACACCTACTTGACAGCAGGGCTGTGGAATCAGTAGTACAAACCACCGACTCTGGCACCTAGTGATCAAATTCTTATGAATATAAATAAGCAGCAAACTGTGTATCTAATAATTTATATCCTCTAAATAATTGTATCATTTATCATTATATTTTGAAGTCTGTAACTTTTTTTTTTTCTGAGTCTACCCAAAATTGGTTCCGACTCTGACTCCACAGCCCTGCTTGGCAGTACATAGTCTAATTAATTATCTGTATCAGGCACCAAAGCTAACTGCACTGACTACTCAGGAATGGTGGGGACTAGAGTACAAGTTCCAACTAGTCTGCAGTCAGTGGAGTGCCACCTATTACAGGAATTAAAGAACTGGATTTGGTAAAAGGTCCACTTCTGTTACTCCTCCTTTTTTAGAGGTAGTCAAAATGTGGACTTTTTCATTTATATTGTCTGCTTTTGGATTCATAGATGGAATTCCTTTGTGATTTGTGCAGTATAATATCATAGACAAGTGTGCTATCTACTTACACATGTGGACAAAATTGTTGGTTCCCCTCATTTAATGAAAGAAAAACCCACAATGGTCACAGAAATAACTTGAATCTGACAGACTGGAATTTGCCAAACTACATGTTGACAAGCCACAAAGCTTCTGGGAGAATGTCCTATGGACAGATGAGACAAAAATCGAAATTTTTGGCAAGGCACATCAGCTCTATGTTCACAGACGGAAAAATGAAGCATATCTTGAAAAGAACACGGTCCCTACTGTGAAACGTGGAGGAGGCTCTGTTATGTTCTGGGGCTGCTTTGCTGCATCTGGCACAGGGTGTCTTGAATCTGTGCAGGGTACAATGAAATCTCAAGACTATCAAGGGATTCTAGAGAGAAATGTGCTGCCCAGTGTCAGAAAGCTTGGTCTCAGTCACAGGTCATGGGTCTTGCAACAGAATAATGACCCAAAACACACAGCTAAAAACACCCAAGAATGGCTAAGAGAAAAACATTGGACTATTCTGAAGTGGCCTTCTATGAGCCCTGACCTAAATTCTATTGAGCATCTTGGGAAGGAGCTGAAACATGCCATCTGGAAAGGCACCCTGCAATACCGAGACAACTGGAGCAGTTTGCTCATGAGGAGTGGCCAAAATACCTGTTGAGAGGTGCGGAAGTCTCATTGACAGTTACAGGAATTGTTTGATTGCAGTGATTGCCTCAAAAGGTTGTGCAGCAAAATATTAAGTTAAGGGAACCATCATTTCTGTCCAGGCCTGTTTCATGAGTTTTCTTTTTTTAAAAATTCTGTTGAAGCATGGTTGAAAAGCAATGTCTGACTTTCATTTGTTCATTTTCATAGAATTATTATATACTATTACTTTTGTCAGATTCAAGTTATTTCTGTGACCATTGTGGGTTTTTCTTTCATTAAACGAGGGGTACCAACAATTTTGTCCACGTGTGTATGCTGCCCATATGACCAGAACCTCAGGAGACGGTAAGGCCTGGAAACATGATTTTTCACTGTTGTCTCTGGTAGAGGTCACCTCAGACACAATATTGCATTCTTGTTACAGTCATGTTTTCTACAAACAGTGCCACACTTGACCATGGGTTATGTCTGGTATTGCAACTTGGCTTCATTGAAGTGAATGGGGTAAAGTTTCAATATCACGCCATCCTGGACAACCCCTTTAATAAATGGACAGACCATCAGTCTAATGAAATGTATAGTAGCTTTTATTATGTGTGAAGGTGCCCTTACACATTGCATCCTGGTCACATCTATATGTGCTACGTGGTTATTGCCAGGTTACTTTTGTACTTGCAGTACAGGTGTGCCGCTATCAATAACGGATACGGCCAGGACGGATCATGTAAGTCTTTGTGAGTTAACTGCACATACTTGTATAAAAAAAATTTGTCTTGTCAGATATTATCAGTATTGTCAACATATAAGTTTATAAAAGTTCTGCAGATTTTTTTTTTTTCAGTTATTAAGTCAACTAGTATTACCATTCACCTAGGTATGTTTTAATGGCATTATACATCACCTATCTAGCATTGTTCACACAGCCTTTGTACACCTCTGCGGAATATGCCAGTGATATATAATGAACAGAAATAAGCAATAAATACACAGACCCTATTGCTATTACTGGGGTTCATCATCGTTCCATTACTTATGAAACAATGAATAGCATGACAGACATAAAGGGGTTATCCATCTTCCAAAAATTATCTGCATATACATCCACTGCAGTGTTAAATCCTCACTGTTCCTTTGTGCACCCTTTTCTTGGCTTTATTTTACTTGAGACTCCTTGTATCACTGTTATTTACATGTAGTAAATCTGAGAACAAACTACATTTCCCATGATTTATCTGCCTGCTTTGACGCTCTGTGTACCCCTCCCTTCTCCACTTTCCCTTGCAATGAAGTCACATGTTATAAATCACTCCCACATCTGAGGTCACATGATGCTGTGATGTTTCGTTTGCAAGCTCACTTCTCCACATGGGAAATGTAGTTTGTACACAGATTCACTGCATGTAAATAACAGTGATACAAGTAAAATAATGCCAAGCAAAGGCTGCACAAGGGAACAGTGAGTATTTAGCACTGCTGTGGATGTATTTGCAGATAATTTTTGCAAGCTGAATAACCCCTTTAAAGCGAGTCCTTATCACCTCCTGAACACCACAAGTCTGCATTTATACAAAAAAAATTTCTACAAAATGTACCCCCTGGAATACCGCAAAAAGAGTTCACCAGGCTGCCTTGTCATGTACTTCTTGTGCCTAATTTTATCCATTTATATGACCCTCTGCTGCACAATTTCTGCCGTTTTATAGCTATTTGTACAGTAATGTGCAAAAAATTTAGGCAAAAAAAATACTGCAAAGCAAGAATACTTTCACAAATAGAAGCGTTAGTACATTATTTTTTTGTCATTTTAACAAAATTGAGTGAAGAAAAATCTAAATCCAGTATTTATTTGGTGTGACCACCCTTTGCCTTCCATCACTTCTTCTAAGTACACTTGCAGACAGTTTTTGAAGGAACTCGGCAGGGAGGTTGTTCCAAATATCTTGGAGAACTAAGCACTGACCTTCTGAGGATGTAGGCTTGTTCCAATCCTTCTGTCTCTATGTAATCCCAGACAGATAATGATGAGATCAGGGCTCTGTGGGGGCCGTATCATCACTACCAGGACTCCTCCTCCAAAGGGCAACGGTCACACCAAGTATTGATGTGATTTAGATTTCTCTTTTCTTCATTCACTTAATTTTGCTAATTGACAAAAACAACCTATTAATACAGCTTTTATTATTAGTAATTTAGTATTTTATTATTTTTTATTTATTTTTATAATATTTCTTTTTTGTCTCCTCAGGCTACAGCTGGGAGATGGTGAGGGAAATGGAGAACATCTGTAAAAATCTGAGCCAGCCTGTGACATTCCCAGTCAGGGCAGCTTTAGTGCGACAGTCGTGGCCTCAGCTGCAGTGGTTGCTACAGACTTCGGACAGGTAAAATAATATTGCTACATATGTTGTAATGATGTCTGCAGCTATCCATATGTTCACCTACCCTATATGCATATCTGAATATTGGGAAACATGGCTGGGGGAACTTATGTCTTGTGTGCTTAATGTTATGGCGGGCACCAACCAGCCAGTCTGCCACCCAGAGTATTAAGGTATCTAGCCAGGGAGCAAACTAAAGCTATGCTGCAGTGAAGAAAATCATAGCTATGGTTAAATTGCATGAACACACTCGGGTACTGTGATTTGTTGGCTCTTCTGTGCTCGATTTCTTGCATTTTGTCACTGCTTGGCTTGAGTTTTAACCTCAATCCATGCCCTGATCTTGTGGACAGATTGCAGTGGGCTTGTGCTAATAGACAGTAGCCGCTCTAAATAAACAGAGCCACAGTTTACAGCATGATGCAAACTGATGATGCAGCATGATGCAATGAGCCTTTGATGGCTCAGGAGGTAGAACTCAAAGTAAAGGTGCTCATAACCCTTCAATAGCTGTCAGTCGAAGGCTTGTTTGACTGACAGTTCACTGGAGACCCCCATACACATACATGATCTTATGTGGCCATCTGTGGGGGGGGGGGGGGAGTTGAAAGCAGCCAAGCACGATTATACAGCTGGATGGTCGCACCAAAATTGGAATATGTGGCCAACTGTTCTCTAATGTGTAGGGTGCGTTTAGGGTATGTTCACACGGAGTTGTTTGCAGGTTGAAAAAATCGGCTTCAGGAATTAGAAAAAGTTGTTTTTTTTTATGTGGTGTGTGGGTGTTTTTTTTTGTTTTTTTTAACATGACTTGGTTTTTGTCACAGTTTTTTCTCCAGCACATTGTATTGACCTGTAAACTTTCCTTTAAAAAAAAAAAAAAAAAAAAAAAAAATGATGTGGTTTTTGCAAAAATAGCATCAAAAAATGCATTGTTTTTATTTCCCCCTCCCATTGATTTCAATGGGTTTTTCAAGGCGGAATCCACCTGAAGATTGGTCAAGTCACTTTTTTTTTCCTCTAGTTGAAAAATCAGCTAGAGGAAAAAAAACTGCTACTGACTCCCATTGAAATAAAAGGGAGGCGCTTTTTTTGAGGCGGATTCCGGTAAAGTGGGGTAGAGGACCCTGCCTGCAATGGCTTACAATCTGTGAGGGATAGAGTATAGAGACAGTAGGTGAGGGTAGAAGCTGGTTAGATGGTGGTGTGGTAGCAGTAGTGTTATTGGACATTGTAGGACTCTTGAAGCTTGCGATTGTGGGGCTCAGTCTTATGTGTCTTGGTAATGAGTTCCAGAGTATGGGGGATGCACGGGAGAAGTCTTGGAGACGATTGTGTGAAGAGCAGACAGCTAAAGTGCAACTAGACTGGGGTCACTGATATAACAGTAGGTATAACTTGAGCTCTCCAATCTTTAGACTTTACATGTTTTATTTCATGACAGTTCTGATGTAAACATCTATTTTTGAGATACAGAAAAAAAATTTCCAAAGGAAAACACGGTTCCAAGCTGTGTTTCACAGTTTATTGGTGCCTTTTTTGATTGTGTGCTTCATTCAGCTTATGAAGATGGAATACGGGTCACATGACTCAGGTTACACATCTGTAGAAGTGTAAAGAGAGGGGAGGGGGTGGAGTAAGCACAAGCTGAATAAGATAGAAAACTTGATTTGGAGCTGGAAGCCCCCTTTAAGATAGCCACACAACATTTTGGCTGATCGTTTAAAAAAATAAACAAATACCATACGACTGCTCATGACCCCCGACACTGACGTTTTTCTGTCAAAACATTTTCCCCATATTGGAAATTTTTGCATGGAGCTAGGCCAGTATTTGTCCAAATTTGGCTGATCATCAGTGAATTTGTGCAGACTCTTTTTCTAAATTGCCCCCTCCCCCACTTGCTCATATTATTTGTTTATACTACTGGTGGGATGGTTCCTGTAAACAATCACTCCATCAATCAATCAGCCACATCATGGACTGTTTTTCTTAAAGGCGTATTCCCATGTCAAGGACCCTATCTATACTGCTAGTTTATATAAATTCAAGACTTTTCCTAAATAAATTGTTTTAGAAATTCTGCTTTGTTTGCCAGATATGTTAGATTATTCCTCTCGTTGTTTACACATCATTGTCAAAGACACCCATTCTGTAGCTGATAACAAAGGTTGGAGGATGAGTTACTGCTCTCCGGGGGGTTGAGTTCTCTTACTGTTATGTACATCTCTGTGGTCAGGACCATCAGGCCAGCTAATTTCAGTTTACTGATAAAGGTTTGGACAGTGTGGGTTCTCTCTATGTAAACACAAAAATATCATTGAGTCCATTCTCTCCTCTGCAGCATGTAATTTGTTTTTCTCTCAAACCCTTAGCAATGTAATTTACACTTACTGTGCATATTATTTGATCTGCATTTTCATTAGATTTCTAGTAATCATAATAAATAATCTCTCATGGTAAAAGCAATGTCTATATCTAGTGAGGTACTTCACAGTGTCCTGTCCATCAAACAGTCAAAGTTGTCCACCAGCTTGCTGAAGAATACAGGAAGTGAGAAGAAGAGACAGAAGGCAAAGCTGCTGAGAGAGGGAGATGGGAAAACCCCTTTAAGTCTGATAGTGGAACTAAATAGAGACTTACTATCACAACCAAAGTTTTATTATTAAGGACTTAGAGTAACCCTCTCACTTCCAGGGGTCTCCGGAAATTTTGCACCTCCAATACCTGGAGCAATTTTCAGTTATGAGATGGAGAAATAAAACCTTAATTACAACATTAAAAAAATTATACTAACCCCCATACCTATATATTTTCTTAAAGTAGACACCTGCAGCATTGTCAAAATGCCACATGGTACTGTATACGAACAGGCACCTTCATACAATTTTGATTTAAAGTGTATGTTTTATAAAAAAAACAAAAAATGCAAATAAATGTATATTATTTGCTAAAAGTGGAAACCAAACAAAAATTATATGCACCAAACCTCCTAAAAATAAGAGCTCAACATGTGCAGAGTTCATTCACATCACTAAGGCCTAAACCTGCATGCACATGTCTCCCTAAAATCACCAGAACTGGAAAGAACAAACATTTGCTTTGAAGCTGGAAATTTTAAAAAAGTATCATCCTATAAAATGTAGGGATTACACACCGTGAAAAGCAAGTGAACCCCTAAACCCTATATATTTCTTGAAAGTAGGCAACCTAAAGATTACATGTGTCTCTATGGGTTATCAATAACCATGTCCACCTTCATGTAACTTTGTGACAAACACAAATAATTAAAAAAAAAAAAATGCACTAAAACATATATTTTCACCTAAAACTTCTATTCAGTCTTATACATATAAAATAATAGATCAAGGTGTACACAATGTGTGTATATATATATGAATATATATATATATATATATGTATACTTTATGTACCGCAAACATCAACTACAACAAGAGCTCGTACTCTCAAAAATACTAATACAGAAGACAAGCAAGATTTTGCTGTTATTCACTAATATGTTAAAAATCTATACTGCACCCAGCAAGCTGTGACTGTGATACCAAAATCTAACTTTTTTGAGATTGCACAGAATACCGTATATGAAAACACAACTTAATATTTCATATATAAAACCACCTCCATGGAACTTTGCAGCAAACAGAGATTACAAGCAAAAATTGCACAAAATTTCAAATTTGCTACTAAAGTGCATGCTCAAGCAGTCCCTTTCTGCAAACAAAATGTACTTTCCAAAAAACAGCAATATGTGAGGAATTCATACATACCGCACATATATATACAGGTGCAGGTGTTAAAGAAACTCCAAAATAGCAGAAATGCGCCAACCAATTTTGTGCATGCAAATTAAATAGGAGCTTACATAAGAATATAATTTTCTATCCCCCTATAAAAATTGTAGCATTTTACACTTTCATCTCCAGTGATCATCGTTATTGCTATTATTTTAGCATGTAATGGATATCGCTAGAGAGGCAGTCGGCGTATTTTACTCTAGAAAGATCAGGTATGGACATGGTCAAATATAAACTTTATTGACGACTTTGTGTAAGTGTTTGGTGCAACTCTTTTGGCGCTGCGATCTGGACGATGGTAAATGTCTGGGTCACAGCGCCAATAAACTTCCTGGTTATGTTATGGTCAGAGGGGTATTACAGAAGAATACCCCTCTAATAAAGCTCAGATGGTATTACATTACCCTTCTATGTGAATCAGAGAGCCCTATATCTCAGGATTGTTTAGGGTTATCAATATGATTTTGGATTCATTTTAAAGATACAATGGGATCTCATTTCCAAATAGCATTTTCAACAGTGACTCGCTCAGGATCTGTAAGGGCTATCATGAAGATGATATTCTCTTCTTTAAAATGAATCCAAAATCATCTTCATAGTCGTAACCAATCCTGAGATATCGGCATTAGTAGTAAGGACGTATTAGATACGTCCTCGGCTAAAAAAGTGCCACCCTGAGAGGACGTATAAATACGTGGTTGGCAGGGAAAGGGTTAAGAAGAAAGATACTGTAATTTTTATGTGGTTCACCAGCTGGAAAAATTTACAGGGCCTGAATCTGCCCAGTGTATGCCAGTGGCAGGTGAATTTATGTGTCTGTGCCAAAAACTAATAAATAGTAATGCAAATTATACATATACAGTACGTGCAAGTTCAGAAAAAATTGCTTAGTGGTCCAGGGATGCAAAGAGATGTTCATAAATTCTTGACATAATTGGTTTAGCATTTGCCCTGACAGAATAGTGAAGTCACAGATTTATATGTGTAGTGTTTTATCCACATCACATTGAGACCTCTTGAATCATTATAATGCAGAGACTTCTGATGAATAATATTTGGTTCATTGCAGGTACAGCCTCACAGTGTGGTCAGGAAAGGACGACATCTACCCTGTGGAGGACCTGCTGTACATTCGAGAGCATTCTAGGGAGGATCAAATCTTTTATGACGTTTTTGAACCTCAAAACAGTGAATTGAAGCAAGCCGTGAAAAAGAAGCTACAGGCAAAAAAGTAACACTAAAGACACAGGCAATGACAGCTGGTTATGGGGCAGGAGCGGCATACTCCTATACATGAACCAACTAAACTTATTGGGGTAAACTACTCAGCTCAGAAGGTAAACCTGCCACTGACAGAAAGCAATATGTAAGCCCACTTGAAATGTGTGAGCAATCCACATAATACGGATACCAATGGGTCTCAAAAAGGAAAACTGTTTTTGTTTCGTTTTTTTACAGAAACTCATTGGGGTTCAACAATGGCTACTCATGGACCTATTAGATGTTTAACTACACTAACATTTTTATTTCCTTTCATTTGGAATAATTTTAGGAATTTTTGTGAAAATGCTTTTGAAGCATCTGTGTCCTTATCGGTCTCCTGCACTTTTGGGCTTTGTATTAAAAATGTGGGTGACACCTGCCCAGTGCAGTACTCCATTGATAAACACCTAAACTAGTGATAACCAGTTTAACCTCTTAATGACCATCTATAGTTGGCCTTTAGGATTAAGCTTTTTAATCACATTACAAGAGCCTTAGGGGCTTGTTTTTCATGTTTTTTTTCAGAATGTTTTTTTTATCAATCAATGGCACAATTGTAGGGTACTTTTTTGTTGTTATTATTATTAACGCTTTCTGTGGGGAAAATTAAAAAAAAAAAGACACTTTGACCATTGATTTTTGTATTATAAATTTTGCACTGTTCCTTTGCAATGTGACATTTTGTAGATCAGGACAATTACAGTGATGACATATTTATAGGATTTTTACTTTTGCAGAAAAATGTAAAAAAAATAAGTGTTTTTGTATTGCCTGGTTCTGAGAACTGTAGCCTTTTTATTTTTCCATCAGCAGAGCTCTTATTCTTTGTGGGTTGAGTTGAAGTTTTTATTGGTATCATTTTGCGGTATATATGACTTTTGCATTGCTTCTTATTCCTTGTTTTTTGGAGGCAGGATGAACAGAAGTAGCAATTTTTAGCATTGTTTTGTTTTAGTGTATGTGCTGCGGTGTGTTATGCCTGCTGGCAAAATAGTGCCTTTGACATGTCTTAATATATATACTGACATGGCAACCATGGGGAATCATTGTTAGGTTGCCATAACAACTGATCGGCACTCCATGATCATGTTGATCATGATAAAAAGTGTCAGTTTCCCTGACAAACATCTTACATGCCACGGATGCTATTGACCATTACAGCTAAAAAGTCACAGAGCATGCCCATAGAAGTCAAACCTGTGCACCTTGATTTAACAGTAATTCCTCTTGATACCGTGCCTACGTGCAAATGTACTATCTATAAACAGTACATCTGTGCAAACATCTGAGTATGAGTATTGTTTGAACCAAAATCCAAAAATGGTGTAAAAGCATACAGACAAAAAAAAAAAATTCTGTTCTTATGATATAATAATTAGTAATGCTACTTCTCGCGAACGCAGTCCATACAGAAGATCATGGACCCCTCAGCGCATAGATGGTGGGCATCGACCAGTAAACCTTCTACAGAGGTGACCCCTATTGGTATGGCTTGCGTTGCATTTAGATTTTATTAGATATTTTTTGCAAATTATGTTTTTTATTTTCCACCTTTTTCAGTGTGCATCAGAATCCAGCAAAAATGTTTTCTTTGTCCATGTAAGTAAAACAAATAGTGTTCATTTTTCTTATTTCCTAGCAGTGACTTGTGGCATTTCATGTACTTGCTGAGATCGGTTCATATACAGCGGTGCTATGTACAACGATGCCGCTCTTTCTAAGGAGCTACATTTTAATTGTACATGAATGTTCCAGGCTGTTGCCATAGTTACATTTTATCATGTGTTTAATATTTGTGAATTGATAGTAACTCTGCATTAACACTTCCATAAACCTCACTGCTATGTTACCCATGTAAGACCAGCCTTACTACAGAAAATCTGCTAAATGCGAACATACCCTTAAAGAAGACCTTTCACCTCCCCGGAGATGTGTGGTATCATACACTGCTAGAAAGCCGACTGTGTGCTGAATTGAGTGCACTGTCGACTTTCTAGTTGTATATGATACCGCACATCTATGAGGACATAAAAGGTCCTCTTTAAAGATACAGGCCCATGTCAGCTAGCCTGTTGCTGATCAACTACAGTGTGATAATATAAATCTACTCTGAACTATCACACCTTTGTCAGCAACAAGGTACATTGACTCTTTTTATGTCTTGTTTTGTATGTGCCCTAGATTATTTTCTGACTTGGGATGGTTGCATGTCCTGACTGTATTGAGTTGTTTGAACTCTGCCAGCCCTGACCTCGTCTTTGTACATCTGTACTTCTTATCAGTACTGGTGCTTTGGAAATGCCACCAACAATTGCAGACTTGCTACTACAGGCATATGACCTGGGGGACCTTGCTTCCACACTCACCTACCCACTAGGCTAAACAGGAGTGAAGCGACCCCCACATCTGCACACATCCACACAAATAGCCACTAGGCAAGACACCAATATCCCCAAATCACTGACAACAATAGCAAACAAAAGTTTTATTAAACTTTAGATTTAATACACACAAAAAAAGTACAGTGCTTAACAAAAAGATGTAACAAAAAAGAAATATATATGCAAACCATATTAAATAAAAAGGGACAAAATAACAAAGAACAGACCAGTTTGTCAGCCTGGCTGGGGGCACAGCAGGATGTAGTTGGGCAGATCTATAGGTGAGACCTGTATCTCCAGTATCTGAAAAAGGGATGAGGTACATGAATTCAGTATCAAAGACCATCAGTCCTGCCTACCTCCTGGAATCTCCCAGCTGTGATTGGGCAGTGGAATCCGGGGGGCACTTCTTAGGACTTTCTTCAACTCGGTAGTGGCATCAGCCATCTTCTTTGGAGTGGCCTGCTGGGGGAGCAGTATATCAACCAGGGACAGAAATAAACTTGACAAGCTGATTAGAAGGGCCAGCTCTGTCCTGGGGAGCCCACTGGACCCAGTGCAGGTGGTGGGTGACAGAAGGACACTGTCCGTGGTGAGCTCCATGCGGGAGAATAACTCCCATCCCATGCATGAGACTGTGATTGCGCTGGGCAGTACTGTCAGTGACCGACTGCTCCACCCTAGGTGTGAGAAGGAGCGCTATCGGAAGTCTTTCCTCCCCACCGCGGTTAGGCTGTACAACCAACACCGACCTAAGCGGAGATCATTACATACAGAGAACTGAAATATCTCTCTGCCTGTTAAATCCCCCCCCCCCCCCCCTCTGCTACGTCCTATCTGTCTGTCTGCTATTAATGTAATGCCTCTCACCTTGGAACATTCCTGTACATGTTGTATTTGTATTTGTATCTGCTTATCTTATCTTTGCTGCTGTAACACACTGAATTTCCCCACTGTGGGACTATTAAAGGACTATTATTATTATTAATGACATGCATTACACCCAATGCTCATTTTTGAGAATATGCCATAACTCACAGAGGGGTACTACTTATAGGTATATGTCTGACTTGAGATGCCACACACATTTACAAGCCCAGGCATACCAAACATACAGATTGATTTACACTTCATTCCCCAGATCCATAATTTAATCTTCCACATGCAGATTGTTGACATCATTTAACTGGTTAGTGTTCCCGCGTCCATCTTTTGGTACATGGCTGGTTCAAAAGCATAAATAAATACATGTGTCTGATGTCACAGTTTTTCTTTGTTTGATATACAGAGCTTTGGAGTCCGGATGTCTCCTACAATCCACACACAAAAGGCTTGCTAAATAGATTTGACTTCAATTGGATTAGGACCTGGGGTTATCTGTATCCTGATTTATGGATTGTAATTACCATACTAATTATACCTAGTGGAAGATGGGAAGAAAGCCCAGCATCCAATTCTTCTGAATAAAATCAGTTGCTTTATTTAGAATAGATAAAATACATCAGTGTGAACAGGTGCATAAACCACTTATGTGCGGCAGTCACACCTTGTTTTTTCCCCCCGCAGTGCTTTTCACAGAAAGACCCCAGAGGTTTCCTTTCTTCTTCCATTATACCTATAGGGAAACTGCTGGTGTTTCTGTAGGTATAATTGACATGCTGTGACTAGCAGCATGTCCACAGTGCATATTTTACCGCACTGTGGGGACAGGATTTGCTAGCATCTCATCCACTATACAGCGACTGTAAAACGCCGTGGGGCCCCGGGCTAAATGTTTCAGACAGATGGAACAATGATGGCACTTACAAATTCCTCCGACAACATTCTTTATTGGGTGTCAGTGCCCAGTAAAAAATTTTGTCAGAGCAGTGCCGCCATTGGTGAGTGCCGCCACTGTTCCTTCTTTCTACATGTGCAGTATTGCAGACTTTGTTGGCTGAGCACCCCACATCTCCAGTGTAGCAGGTTAAGGCAGTTACTCTGGAGACTTCTAAAGCTCAAAGTGGGACATTTTACCTGGGCCTGTGCCGGTTTGATGTTTTTGTCTATAATGTAAACTGTTTATGTCCTTGTTCACACTGATTTTGTAGATGCTAAATAAAGCCACTGATTTTATTCAGAAGAATTGGATTCTGGACTGTCTTCCTGTTTTCTATATATGGGAATATAGGTTGCAATATTAATTTGGAGCCAGATTATAACCCTCAGTTACTTAATTGTATGACTATATGGATGCTGCAAGATGAAGATGGAGCCTCCAGCATGCTGTTATGCATCTGTGCCCAGATCTCCTAATATGTATATACAGTACTGGCAATTATGGGAAAATGTATTAGGTAACTTTAACTAGAGATTAGTCTGAAGCTCATCTACTCGGCTTTGGCCACGAATGTACAGTGCATGCGCAGTGAAGTGTAATGTCCTTCATCTGCGTAAAGCGCACACACCCAGACCTGCAGAGAAGAGTCCAGGATTCATCACCAGGTGATCGGTTGCATTTAGGTGAAAAAAAAACCAGGAAACAAAACATATTTGTGTCATTGTCACTGAACACTTTCCCATTTGTAGCTATTACTTATCCTATGACTTCTCTTCTTTCCCTCTTCCTCTATCTGGGTTATATGGATTTCGGAAACTGACCTTGCCCGCCCCTGTAAGAAATAATCACTTTCATGGCTTTCAACAATCCTATCTGATGCATTAAACATGTAATTGATGAGAATATGCTGAGCCTTATGACTAACTCCCTGAAGAAATCAACATGAACATCACACAGACTTCCTAAATATATGCCAGCCTACCCACTAACGCTGAGAGAATTGGGGGGGGGGCGCTTTCCCGGTTTTTTTTTTTGTTTGTTTTTTTTTAAGCAGACAGCGTGTCCCTCTCTAATTCACTTGAGGCCGTAAACAGGGCCCCGTTCTCAAGATGCATACGGTCTCAGAACCACATCTATCAGGCATTTATGGCATATCCTGATAGCAAAACGTCTGACCCTATCTACAGCAAATGAGCCGTATGGCTCAAGCCTTGGCCCGCTGACAGTAGTTCTGGAGTTTACTAGGCTGTTCTTACTAGTCTGTTTAACCCTTCTTGGAGGTGGCCCTGAAGTTCCTGTGCCATAAAGTAAGTTTATCATTTATTGTTTAATATTTCCCCCAACATAATGTATCCCAAAGCACTTTACAATTCAGACACCAGTCAGCAGAACAGTCCCTATTGAACTATATTGTATATAGGCCATCAGTATGAACATTTGATTTGGGGCCAGAAAACCCCTTTAATTCTTATCTGTGAACAGAAATATCACATAAAAAGGCCCTTCTTACCCAATGCCAGATGTTACATGGCTGTGTGGGATGCTAGCAGGCTCCCATTGCAAAATATGATAGAAATAGTACCGATGCAAATTTCAAATGAAACATCCACTCACATACCTACAATCCATGAGGGGGTGGATGCCAGCACTTCAAATGCACACAAATGAAACTTATATATGGCACTGTTACATGATATTGCGAGGTGCACAGCGCCAAAGAGCAGCCTATTGGTCACGCACCACACTATTAGATCAGATGGCTGCCCAGCACCTTAATACGTGCACCTCAACAGTAACCGCACCCTGTTAAAGTAAAGGACATGTCCGCATCCTACAAAAAAAAAAAATTAGATTCCCTTACGTCCTACCAGCAGCACAATATGGGGTATTTCTGCCACTGTGTGCTGGTAGGACAGGCAGAATTTTTAATTTACGTAATTAATTAAACATTATGCACCCTATAAGAGGACAAAGGAGACCTCCCCCCCCCACTATTTTTTTTTTTTTCTGTCCTGTGTGGTGGGACAGGTGGAGGGAGGACTCTTTGTCCTCCGCCTTTTTTCTTACTTGCCCTATGTCGTCTTCTTTCTCTGGCTTTCTTTTTTCTTGTTCCTGATTCTGCTTTCCTTCTTCATCTGTGAAGGAAAGAGAATTTTATATTTTTGCTAGAGTTCTTTTGGTATGGAGTTAGTCTCCTTACCTTTTCTTTTCTTTTGGGACTATGTTAGGCTGGTTCTTGTCTGATTCATGGCAATTCGACTCGATGGAATAGTTCCTCCAAACGGAAGCATCTGTCTTGCCGTGATTGTGACATCCCTTTTCCAGACAGTTACAATTACAGCCGTTGTTGCCAATGCCGTGAACCCTCATCCGAAGAGCCATCTATTCGGGGCGTGATTGTGTGGGTCAAGGAGTATGTTGAAGACTCCATGAAGGATATATGGGATTCAATTTCCCAGATTGCCAAGAAACCTCGGACTGAGGTTAGGCAGTCTCATTCGGTTGTGCGTTCCGATGACTAATTTCATATACTAGATGAGACCCATTCCTCTGAAAGGATCATTCTGAGGGGTTTGGCTGGCCTCTTTTTCTGCTAGAAAAAATGGGAAAAAACTGTTCATCTGGTCAGGTGGTTGTTATGTTGATACTGGGGAAGCCTCGGGTTCCATCTATAGAGGGCCTTCCAAGTGGACAGTTTGCTCGATAGAGCCATGATAGCCAAATGGAAAAATCCTGAAAAGGCTTATATTCTGTCTAGAAGGTTCAAGACCCTCTTTCCGATCTCGAAAAGACAACAAGATCGCTGGGGTCTGTCTCTTAAGGTGGACATAGCTGTACCCAAGCTCTCTCGCCACAATATTGTGCCTGCTGAGGATAGCTCTAATCTCCAAGACCCTATGAATAGGTATGCAGAGTGTACCCTCAGAAGGGCCTATTCAACTGCTTCTGCCCAAGCATCTGTGGGTATTGCCTCCAGCAAGGAGGCAAACCAGCTGCGGTCAAACTTTTATCTACAGTATTGGAGAGGGATATTGACTTCAGTGTCTCCAGGGATGACATGTTATCCTTCATGAGTTCAGTCTCCTGTGGTTAAAACCCTGGCAGGCAGACAGTGCCTCTAATTACATTTTGTTCACTTTCCTTTGAACCTGGAAAACTCTTTGACAAGGGGCTTGATGATATCATGGAAGGTCTTGCTTAGTCTTCCTCAGTCCTTCAGGGGCAGACCCAGGCCATCTGGGTGAGGCAGAGGGTCTCAACAGCCTAGGCCTCAGTACCAGAGGTGTTTCAGGTTCCAGGGCAAAGGTTCAGGACGCAAGTTCTCTAAGAAAAAAACAGATTTTTGACGCCACCTGTATTCCTCATTTAGTGGTCAACTTTCTTGTCAGAGGACGTCTATCCCATTTTCTGGCAGCCTGGCAGGAAAACATTCGAGACCCTTGGATCTTACATGTAATACAACATGGGTATGCGGTCGACTTTTGTCATCCGCCTCAGGAAAAATTCATTCAGACCCATTTGCAAAGAAGAAAGCAATCCTAGAAGAGTCCATCTTGGAGTACCTGCAAAAAGGTGCTTTGGAGGAGGTACCTCATCTTGAAGAAGTATTGGGGGTCTATTCTCCAGTCTTCCTGGTGCCTCAGCCATTGGGGGACTGGAGGATGATTATAGACCTAAGGTACTTCAATCTCTTCATCCGCAAAAAAGTGGTTTCATATGGAGACCGTAAGGTCTGTAACCTCCTTCAGGCAGCAAGGCGATGTTCTTGCCACTCTGCACCTGAAGGACCGTGTACCCTCCCCACAGGAGATACCTGACTAATTATGTAAATTCCACCTGTTCTACCAGCACACGGGGCAGAAATACCCCATATTATGCTGCTGTTAGGACTAAGCGAAAACAGATTAACAATATAATCAACGATAACCATGAGGCATTAATCAATATTTTGGCCAAAATATGCAAGCTTGCAAACCAACGTCAAGGTTATTCATGCATTGTCCCTAACCAAAAAAATTTAAAAAAACATATTGCGAAAAAGGGCATAATATACAAAAACATATCACAGATGATACCAGATGATACATGGCTGTGCAGGATGCAAGCAGGCACCCATTGCAAGATATAGTAGAAAAAGCACAGGTGCAAAATGCTAATGAAACATCCACTCGCACACCTACTATCCATGAGGGGGCGGATGCCAGCACTTCAAATGCACACAAATTAAACTCATACAGTGCGCTGTCACATGATAACATGATGAATTGTAGGTGTGTAAGTGGATGTTTGATTAGCTGGTTGCACCTGCATCCTGCACAGCCATGTATCATCTGGTATTGGGTAAGTGTGTAATATGTTTTTTGTATATTATTTCTTTTTTTAGGAATATGTTTTCTGTGAACAGGTTTTCTTTTGTTGACTGGCAAGCAATGCTGCATAGTGAAATGGTGCCTGACTACTCTTATTGCAGCTAGACGGGTTCTTGGAATAATGTAGAAATGTTCAAAACCAGAGCAAATAACATAATATAAATAAAAAATACTGTCTTTTACCTAGCACTAGGCTTACCACATGTGACTGCTGCAGCCTATCAGTGGCTCTAGTGGTCACGTGCTGTATTGCTTTTGAGGCTATGTGAAGGAAGCCATGATGCCAGTAGTAAGTTGCCTTACTACTGGGTTCACATCTGCGCTGGGCTCTCTGTCATTTGGGGGACCCAAACAACAGAGAGGTGGACCACTAAAACAGCATTTACTGGTGGACCCCATTAACTATAATGGAGTCCATCAGGTGTCTGGCATTTTTATACTGACAGCGGCCGATTTCTGGCGATTTCTGCTGTAGAGTCTCCAAGAGAGACTTCGGCACAGATGTGAACTTAGCCTGACTGTTGTGGCTGCTGATAGGCTGTAGTGGTTTATGCACCATATGCAGGTAAACAGAGACTGGGAGGACCAGGGGCGAGGCAGCCATGGATCGCCATTGGAAGGGACAGGTCAATGTTTTTTTTTTTTTTCATTTATGCAATTTGCAGGGGTTTTATAAATATAAACAATAAAAAGTACATCTGGAACCACAAAAAAGATTCCTTATGTAGCCCCGTACACAAAAATATAAAAAAAGTTGTAGATGTCAGAGTATGGCATCTCCAAGAAATGTTTTTTTTAGCATTTTTTTTAAGGGGTTAAAGCATAAAAAAACTCTCTGTGATCGTACTGACCCATAGAATATAGGTGACATGTCATTTTAGCTGTGATCGTCGTAAAAACAAAGTAATTCCACCCCATTCTGAATGGTACATCATACGGAATATTAAATGGTATCATTACGAAGTACAATTTGTCCTGCAAAAATTAAGCCCTCATATAACTATGTGAATGGAAAATGTAAAAAGTTTTGGCTTTTGTATGGAAGGGAGTAAAAAACGAAAATTGATAAATGGCTGCAGCAGAAATGGGTTAAGAGAGCTGAACACAATTCCCACAAACTTCGATGAACTGAAGCAACATTGTAAAGAAGAAGGGGCCAAAATTCCTCCAGAACAAAGGAAGAGACAATAGAGTCATACCAAACACAATAACTTTGTTATTACTGCTAAAAATGGGTCCACAAGCTATTGATTCACAGGATACATTTAATTTTTCACACATTTTGGCCTAATTTTTGTATATATAACGGTGGAATCTGTTGTGTGATGTTTTGCATCTGAGGTTGTGTTTACCTAATGTTAAGACCTTCTAAAGACCTTTTTATTATTTCCTGATACACAAAACCATAGATTTCATAGAAGGTGGACTTTTGTTTTTGTCATGACTGTATATTCTCCCATGTAACTGTGTGCCTATACTGTACATCTTCCATGAAATATGTATGTATAATACAATGCTGGCCAAAAGTATTGGCACCCCTGCAATTCTGTCAGATAATACTCAATTTCTTCCAGAAAATGATTGCAATCACAAATGCTTTGGTAATAATATCTTCATTTATTTTGCTTGTGTAAGGGTTAAACATGTTTTACTTGCTAAAATGTTATATATATATATATATATATATATATATATATATATATATATATATTGATAAGGGAAACAAAAGAGTGAAGTAAGCTCATTATGAGTTCCGGATCACATGTCTACACAGGATGCAGACATGCTTATGTTTATGTTGCAAAGAAACTAATCTCTGACCCCAGATGTCATGTGGCCTTTTTTTGACCTTAAGAAATGTCCCTGTTTGACGCACAACTCTGAGATTGGTCTAAACCGGTTTTTGGACATATAGAACAGTGTAACAGAAGGCTAAATATAGATTATTGTGTTTCCTATATAAACTTGTTCTGCCAACCAATAAAGCGAAGCATTCAAAACATGATACTCTGTGTCAGCTTGTCTGTTTCCCGAGCTCGTAACTTCTTCCTTATTTAATTAGAACTACGGCAACATAACCCAGGGGTCTTAGTCCCCACACTAACAACTGACGCCCAGAAACGTAGGGCATCGATAATCGTCCGATGTGCAGCCGATAGTGTGCCAATCCACTCACCAACCAATTTGGAGACGGGGCCGGAGGACCTCAGATGAATAAAACAGCGCCGTAAGGTAAGCCCTTGTCTTGCCAAATAACTTATCTGAGTTCCTGCGTGTCTCTGATCCTGTGTGTCGATGAGTGAGGTTAGTTGCTGCATGTTTTTGTGACGATCGGTGCCATATTATATAGTACGGAAGAACCTTAACTAAAGGGTATGTTGTCTGTAGAGGAGTGGGAGATAATATACATCATTTTTTGTCTATTGATCATACTGTCATTTAGTTGTTACATTTGTTATAAAGTGTACAAAGCAGCACAGAAGGGAGAGATATTCTCCATAATCTCCAATAATCCAAATCAGTTCAAAAGGTGTCTCACTCTGATCATGAATGCCTGGGTCCCTCCCTCTGATGATGTACTGTTGCAATATGTTGATGACCTTCTTCTTTGTGCCCCAGATAAACAGACATGTGAAGCTGCTACCATAAGCCTGTTGTGTTTCCTCTGCCAGAGCGGTTGCAAGGCCAGTAAAGACAAGCTGCAATTTTGCAAGCAAAAGGTGGTATTTCTGGGTCACTGTCTCAGCCAAGGTACCAAACATCTTTCAGATGAACGAACCAAAGTGGTAAGAGAAATGCAAGTACCAACATCCCATGCTCAGTTGCATACCTTCTTAGGTTTAGTGTCATACTGTAGGCCATGGATCAGATCTGCATCTCTGACCATGCAGCCCTTGTATGACTGTCTCTCCTCTAAACCGTTCAGTCTGACATCAGAGGCTTTGGATGCATTTTATCAACTTAAGCTCCAGATAGTTAGTGCACCTGCCCTAGGCCTGTCTGACTATCAGAAGCCCTTTCAAATTTATGTCACTGAGATGATGGGACATGCTACTGCAGTTCTCACACAACAACATGGGGATAGAAAGCGTCCCGTGGCATACTATAGTTCACGTTTAGATGCCGTAGCCAGAGGAACACCCTCTTGTGTAAGGGTTGTACTTTCAGTACAAGCCCTGCTTGAAAAGAGCTCAGACATTGTCCTAGACCACCCCTTGGTGGTATATACACCACATGACATCCATGCAATCCTCACACAGGTAGACAGATGTCATCTTTCCTTGGCAAGACAGAGCAAAATGGAATTTGCTCTGCAATCCTCCTCCAACATCTCATTTCAGCGTTGTTTGACCTTGAATCCTGCAACTCTTTTACCAGTAGGAGTTCATGATTCAAAGGGGGGAGTAGATGATGAGATATTTTTAAACTCCCTCTCAGAAGATGAATTGTTTTATAGTCAACATGAGCATGACTGTGTGGCCCTCATGTCTCAAGAGACGGTGGGCTTCAGCCATGTCACGGATATCCCATTACAGAACCCTGACTATGAGATGTTTGTGGATGGTTCTAGGTACTTAACAGATGAAGGAAAATTTGTTACAGGGTATGCTGTAGTCACTACACACGACATCATAGTACAAGAAGCCCTTCCACCACACATGTCAGCTCAAGAAGCTGAATTGAAAGCCCTTACAGAGGCTTGCAAAATAGCTAAAGATAGCACAGCAAACATTTACACTGACTCCAGGTATGCTTTTGGCATTGCGCATGATTATGGTCCTATATGGAGGTCTAGAAACTTCCTGACAGCACAGGGCAAGCCAATCAAAAATGGAGATTCGGTAAGTCGATTGATGGAGGCCATATTGCTCCCTAAGCAGTTGGCAATTGTGAAAGTCAGAGCTCACACAAAAGGAAGAGACCCTGAAAGTCTTGGAAATGAGAAGGCTGACACAGCAGCCAAAGCAGCAGCACTGCTGCCATGGAAGGGTCTCAACCAGGTGAGCAAAATGGACATTGACCTAGCAGAACCCAAGGGGCTGTACTCTAATGTAACCAGTGTGGAAACTGAAAAATGGAAAAAGGCTGGTGCCAGAGAGTGTGAAGGAACGTGGAAAATGGGGGATAGACTGTGTCTACCTGCAGCAGTATACCCCCAAATGGCTGGTTTGGCCCACGGTAAGGTACATGCCTCTCGAAATGCCATGGAGTCATTAGTGGGTAAATTATGGTTTGCCCCAGGTTTTGGAAGGGCTGCTAGTAATCACGTAAAAGCATGTCACATATGTGCTCTACACAATCCAGGACAGGTAGTTAAAACACCTACCAAATGTACACCAAAATCCCTGTATCCATTCCAAAGAATACAAATAGATTACATACAGTTGCCTAAGTCAGGAACGTACGAATACATATTGGTCTGTGTGGATTTGTTTTCAGGATGACTTGAGGCCTACCCTGTGAGCAAAGCGACTGCACAAGTAACTGCCAAGAAATTGATGTCTGAGCTTGTGTGCAGATTCGGGATACCTGAGGTAATAGAATCTGATAGAGGTACACATTTCACAGGTGAGATAATGAAAGAAATAATGTCTGCATTAGGGATTGAGCAAGCTTTCCACACACCCTACCATCCTCAGATTTCAGGCAAAGTTGAAAGGTTGAATGGTACACTCAAGTTGAAGATTCAGAAAGCCATGGCAGAGACAAGAAAGCCCTGGCCCGAATGCCTGTCCTTAGCCTTATATTCAGTAAGGACTACTCCTAACAGGAGAACAGGGTTATCACCATTTGAGATATTGTTTGGAAGTGTGCCTAGGTTGGGGTTGTATTTTCCTCAGAATTTACAACTCAATTATGACAGCACTGCCAGCTATGTTCAGAGCTTGTGTCAAAGACTGAAAGTAACACATAAACAAGTGTTTTCTTCTATTCCAGACCCTTCTGATTTTTCAGGGACACAGCCTGCAGCCTGGCGATTGGGTGCTTGTGAAAAGACACGTCAGAAAAACCCTTGAACCTAGATTTGATGGCCCTTTCCAAGTACTGTTGACAACTGCCACTTCGGTCAAACTAGAAGGAAAGCCTAACTGGATACACGCTTCTCATTGTAAAAAGGTCCTTGAACCTGAGCAAGGATGAAGAAATGGACATTATTCGTTTTGTGCCTTCTAAGAGGACTCACAATCGGTGAGACCTGGAAATCCCTTCAGGGAATTAAAGAAGTGGACAATAAGTTTATTAAACACCATCTTGTGATGGTGGAAGGGTTTAACTATACCCTCAAGGATTGCTGGATCTGTACACATTCTCCTATCACCTCCACTAGCTTACCCTTTCTGGCCATACCTGTCCCTATTGACGAACTACTGCAGTGGCCAGGGTGTCTAGATAATGTTGCAGGTGACTTCAAGACCAGGTCATGGGCAAATGTTACTGTAGGGATACCAATAGTGGGGTGGACAGACTATCCGTGGTGGCAAGGTAACCTTACTGGAAACAATAAGAATATCCAATACGTAGCATATAGTGGGGAAAGATGGGTTTTTAGGAATAGATCCACTGCCACCATATTGGGTAAGATTCCCCAGACCAAGATACAGATAAGTTTTGGGGATGATGGACAGAAAAGAAGTGATTTTTGGGCACCTTGGGTCATAGAAAGAACAGTACACAATACTTCCTGGGAACATGCACACCTATTTGTAGAGGGAGACAATCACACGTGTAAAGGTGATACCCGGGAACATAGAGTGTGTGAATGAGACGGTTGAAGAAAGGCTTTACAGGAAAAAAAAACCTTTCGTTTGTGGAAATCGAGACCTGGGGTACTGTGGAGCACTGGGTAAATTACCCTCTTGGTGTATGCTAAAGAATGTATCTGGCTTTGTGGATCTTGTGCACAAACTTATTACGCAACACTCAGCCTTATACGATTTACCTCCTCAGATGTATTGGGCATGTGGCAGCAGAGCGTATAAGTGGTTACCAGTAGGAGTGAAAGGCACATGTACAATAGTAAGACTTACTCCTGCTACCTTTGTTGTTGATAAATTAAATACGAAATCCATACCTAAACACACTCTGTACAAGAGAGCTGCAGACAACACCCCTAGGAAAAGTGGTAGACCTCACTTGGTACAGTCAAGCACTGGGAATAAGATAGTAAGCACAATACTCATATATCCTATGATAATGCAGATGTGGGACAAGCTAGTGCAAAGTACTGACTATCTCGATGATCAAATATGGGAAATTCTGGGGTTACTTAATACCACTATTGCAGTACAGAATAAATTGATAATAGTCACTAATCAACACACATTAGTATTAGACTATATAACTGCAGCTCAGGGAGGAATGTGCCAGATAGTGGGACCCACCTGCTGCCGCTACATTGACTCAGAAGGCAACATCAAAGAAAAAAGAAAATTGGAGGAAGTATACAGGCTAAGAGAAGAGTATGAGAGGATGAATGTTCAGAACAAAGACAGTTGGTGGTCTGAAACATTTTCATTCTTAAATCCAGTCAATTGGTTTAAAGGTATAGGTGGGTGGGTGGCAGGATTGATCCAGATGGTCATACAAATAGCAATGTTTATATTACTGATATATTGCTTTGTAAAAATCGTTTTAATTTGTATTAATCACTGTAATCGAGATAAACATAAGTGGTAGACACCTAATGACAACTCCAATGGGGAATCCAGCTGGACTGGCACCTAAAAGGTGAATGTACTCATTGGAAAAGTTATTAGATGTCTAAAATGGGGGAGAATGTAAGGGTTAAACATGTTTTACTTGCTAAAATGTATATATTTATATATATATATATTGATAAGGGAAACAAAAGAGTGAAGTAAGCTCATTATGAGTTCCGGATCACATGTCTACACAGGATGCAGACATGCTTATGTTTATGTTGCAAAGAAACTAATCTCTGACCCCAGATGTCATGTGGCCTTTTGTTGACCTTAAGAAATGTCCCTGTTTGACGCACAACTCTGAGATTGGTCTAAACCGGTTTTTGGACATATAGAACAGCGTAACAGAAGGCTAAATATAGATTATTGTGTTTCCTATATAAACTTGTTCTGCCAACCAATAAAGCGAAGCATTCAAAACATGATACTCTGTGTCAGCTTGTCTGTTTCCTGAGCTCGTAACTTCTTCCTTATTTAATTAGAACTACGGCAACATAACCCAGGGGTCTTAGTCCCCACACTAACACTTGCAATGAAAAAAAAAAAAAAAGAATAAAAAAAAAAAAAAATTTTTGTTATCATTTTACACAAAACTCCAAAAATGGGCCGGACAAAAGTATTGGCACCCTCAGCCTAATACTTGGTAGCACAACCTTTAGACAAAATAACTGCGAACAACCGCTTCCGGTAACCATCAATGAGTTTCTTACAATGCTCTGCTGGAATTTTAGACCATTCTTCTTTGACAAATTTCTCCAGGTCCCTGAGATTTGAAGGGTGCCTTCTCCAAACTGCCATTTTGAGATCTCTCCACAGGTGTTCTATGGGATTCAGGTCTGGACTCATTGCTGGCCACTTTAGAAGTCTCCAGTGCTTTCTCTCAAACCATTTTCTAGTGCTTTTTGAAGTGTGTTTTGGGTCATTGTCCTGCTGGAAGACCCATGACCTCTGAGGGAGACCCAGCTTTCTCACACTGGGCCCTACATTATGCTGCAAAATTTGTTGGAAGTCTTCAGACTTCATAATTCCATGCACACGGTCAAGCAGTCCAGTGCCAGAGGCAGCAAAGCAACCCCAAAACATCAGGGAACCTCCGCCATGTTTGACTGTAGGGACCGTGTTCTTTTCTTTGAAGGCCTCTTTTTTTTTTTTTCCTGTAAACTCTATGTTGATGCCTTTTCCCAAAAAGCTCTACTTTTGTCTCATCTGACCAGAAAACATTCTTCCAAAAAGTTTTTGGCTTTCTCAGGTAAGTTTTGGCAAACTCCAGCCTGGCTTTTTTATGTCTCTGGGTCAGAAGTGGGGTCTTCCTGGGTATCCTACCATAGAGTCCCTTTTCATTCAGACGCCGACGGATAGTACGGGTTGACACTGTTGTACCCTCGGACTGCAGGGCAGCTAGAACTTGTTTGGATGTTAGTTGAGGTTCTTTAGCCACCATCTGCACAATCTTTCGTTGAAATCTCTCGTCAATTTTTCTTTTCCGTCCACATCTAGGGAGGTTAGCCACAGTGCCATGGGCTTTAAACTTCTTGATGACACTGCGCACGGTAGACACAGGAACATTCAGGTCTTTGGAGATGGACTTGTAGCCTTGAGATTGCTCATGCTTCCTCACAATTTTGCTTCTCAAGTCCTCAGACAGTTCTTTGGTCTTCTTTCTTTTCTCCATGCTCAATGTGGTACACACAAGGACACAGTACAGAGGTTGAGTCAACTTTAATCCATTTAAACTGGCTGCAAGTGTGATTTAGTTATTGCCACCACCTGTTATGTGCCACAGGGAAGTAACAGGTGCTGTTAATTACACAAATTAGAGAAGCATCACATGATTTTTCAAAGGGTGCCAATACTTTTGTCCACCCCCTTTTTTATGTTTGGTGTGGAATTATATCCAATTTGGCTTTTTGACAATTCTTTTTGTGGTTTTCCATTGACGACAAATTAAATGAAGATATTATTACCAAAGCATTTGTGATTACAATCATTTTCTGGAAGAAATTGAGTATTATCTGACACAATTGCAGGGGTGCCAATACTTTTGGCCAGCACTGTATGTATTATACATAATGGGATGTATCCAGGGCACATATATGCCAAAGGAATGCTCATCTCAAAAATGACACAGTCTATTTGTTCAGGCTTAGGCCAGTGGCCTTGTTGCCAGAAGTCCTGCGCCCCACGTGACTGCCTGCTGAGACCAATCGGTGGGGACCAGTGACATCACTCACCTACATCATCATTTTCCTCACTAGTGAAGCTGAGGCAAATGATTGGTCTCAGTGGTCACATGGAGCATCCGATTTTCGGCAACGATGCCCTGGTACAAACCTGAACAGACAATGGAGCGTGGGGACCAGGAGAGTATGCTTTTTTAAATTTTTTATTTTACCCCTCTCCCCAGCCTGTACATGGTTTGCTCCAATTCCTGGACAACCCCTTTAAATGTATTTTCAGCTATACAGACTTTTCAAGGGAATACATGTGCTTATGCTCTTTTTTTCGTTAAAATGCAGATTTCAGTCCTAAGAAATATTGTTGCATAGACACTAATCTTTAAAAGCAATTATCCTCTGACTATTAAAAACTCCCCAACCAGCTGTCTCAATCTGAAATTCTTTGTGTGGCTGTGATAGATGCGTCTCTGTACTTACTGTTCAATGGAACCTACTTGACATTATCTAAACGCCTGCAAAACAAAGCAGAGGATGAAACGACTGCTCGGGCAGCTCTTAGAAACGCAGGAATTCAGGTTTCATTGGTAGCAGATGTATAAACCGTGTTGTGTTTTTTAGTTTCTGATTCATTTACTTACCGCTGATAATATATGACTCTCATAGTCACAGTAACGGGGGACAACTTGTATTCTTACTGTAATCTCTTAACTGAGGATCCAGAAATATTCTACAGTCACTAAATGGAGAGTGAAATATTGTGTAAAGTACAATTACACATCACACTAAGGAAGGTTTATGTAATAAATGATTGTCCACCTACAGCCGAGGGGCATTTGGAGGGCATGTCCTAAAAAATTCTGCCTTGGACACCAAGAGTGCTCGTCCCACTTCTGTATATACACACTGACAAGCAAAAGGGTAACAATTCTTTGAACTTTTGACTTTCAGGCTCTATATCTCACCATCCACTAAAGCTTCCAGCATGAGACTATCATCATTTTATAGACAATCATCTGGGCTGTCATACAGAGATTTGACTTGCAACTGTTTAGTATATAACTAGTTACACTGACTTTTGCTTGTCAGTATGTGTGCGTGCGTGCGTGTGTGTGTGTGTATCTCTCAATGGAAAGTTCTCAGATTGTAATCTAGCAGTACACAGACACTGGAGTTGAGAGACACTGACTAAAAAAGACCTCTCACCAAATCTTAAGAGGCTAATGTTATATTTCATGTGATAAGTTTATCTAAATCTGTTACACCGCTCTAAAGCTATAAACCATTTTAATATTGAAATTAGGGTATACTAGCCAAGTGGGCGATAACACTGCATAACATACAGCACACAGAGAAACCAGAGTGTTACCACCCACTTTGCTGGAACACTAAAAGGCTTATATCTTTGGAATAGCTCAATGGATTTGGATAAACAAACACCAAAATGCTCAGGGTGTCAGCGCCAGATGAGATCAGATAAAATGTGTCCCTGGGCTTTTGAGACCTGGTGACAGGTTATACAAAAGTCTGCCAAACCTGTCAATGCTGGCAGAGCAAGCCAACTAATGTGTATGGGTGCCTCCTGGCTTCCCCCAACAAATTGTGTGGGGGGAAAGAGGGATCAGGCCTGATGACATTCAACAACTGAACCTTTTGATCTCCTGGAGATAACCTGCCACCAAAAGTGTCAGGCAGTGGCTTACTCCACTATCCCCTCCCCCCATAAAAACAAGTATATACTAGGCCGAAATTAGCATGTATATGTATAGGGGAGTCCGGAGAAATAGATACCGCTGAACTTTAGAATCTTTTCCGGCTTTATTTGCTTAAAGAGGATTTGTCAGTGCTGTGAAAGGTTAAACTCTGAGGTTGTATCCACGTCTTACCATTTTTTTTTTCCATAAACGTCACATTCACTTTGACATATCTTCGGCTGTGTTTGCCTTAGAGAGCTAGAAATTAGATAGATAGGTTCCTAGGAGCCCTGACCGTGTTATACACTATGCTGTAATCGTTGATTATATTGTTAATCTGTTTTCCCTTAGTCCTAACAGCAGCACAATATGGGGTATTTCTCCCCCTGTGTGTTGTTTAGGACAGGTGGAACTTTTAATTAGCACAAAAATGTGCTTACTAACCTGCCCTATAAGAGGGCACGAGAGACCTCCCTCACCTGTGTAAATTATAAAGTAAAAGAAACAAGATTTTAGGGAGGGAAGCCTTGTGCTGCTGTTAGGACTAAGGGAAAACAGATTAACAATATAATCAACGATTCCCTTACGTCCTACAGCAGCACAATATGGGGATATAGCAAGTAATTCCCCTAGGGAGGGTTTCCTCGCCTTACAACCTCAAGAACTGTCTGGCCAAAGGCAGTCGCCTCGGAACTGCGGACATCCAAACGATAGTGTTTGACGAAAGTCAGCTGGGATGACCAAGAAGCAGCCACACTAATTTGATCCAGTGGAAGCGAGCGATTCTCAGCCCAAGAAGTCGACACAGCCCTGGTCGAATGGGCTGTACAAAAAACTGGAGGAAGCAACCCTTGAGCAATGAAAGAAATTTTGATTGCCTCCTTAATCCATCTGGACAAGGAGGGTCTGGAAGCTTTAAGACCTCTGTCTTTACCATACATATTGACTAGGAGATTTTCAGCTCTCCTGAAAGATTGTGTCCGGGATAAGTAAATTCGCAGACACCTCACCACATCCAAAGTATGAAGTTTAAACTCCTCTTCTGAGGATGGATCCGGAAGGAAAACAGGCAAAGAAATCAATTGATTATAGTTATTACGTGAAGGAACCTTAGGGATAAAGCCAGGCAAAAACCTAAGGTGGACCCTATCCGAAAAAAATACAATATAAGGTTCTTTGGAGGAGAGCACCTGTAGCTCTCCTACCCTTTTGGCAGATGTGATGGCTAACAAAAAAGTAGTTTTAAAGGCTAAAAATTTTAGCTCCGTAGCTTCCAGAGGTTCAAAAGGAGGACCACAAAGGCCTGAAAGGACCGTCGCAAGGTCCCATTGGGGAATAGGAGAAGATACCGCAGGTTTCAGCCTCGCCGCTCCTTTAAGGAATCTTGCAACCAGGGAATCCTGGGACAACCGTCTGTTTAAGTGGGTGGATAAAGCCGAAACCTGTACCTTTAAAGTAGCAGGTGCAAGGCCCCTGTCCAAGCCATCCTGAAGAAAATCCAAAACATCAGAAGTCAAAGGATTAGAACTATCAACGCCTCTTTTGGAGCACCACTCCAAAAAAATCTTAGCCGTCCTCTGGTAATTCCTTTTGGTGGATTCAGCTCTAGCACAGGAAAGCGTCTTCAGGACGGCTTCTGACAGTCCTCTATACATTCGTAGGGACTGGTCAACCTCCAGGCTGTCAGGTTGAATCTCCTCAGATCCTGGCACTTCAGTGATCCTTGGGAAACCAGGTTCTGGGTGGGGGGAAGCCTCCAATATATCCCTCGACTCATCACCATGAGCTGGGAAAACCAAGCTCTTTTTGGCCAGAATGGAATGATGGCTATTACAGAGGCTTGGTCTTGTCTTATTTTCATCAATACTCTGGGTATCATAGGAATTGGAGGGAAAATGTATGACAGCCTGGACCTCCAAGGGATGGACAGGGCATCCACTGCCAAGGGATTGTCCTCCTGGTACAGGGAACAGAACGTCTCCACCTTGTCATTGAGTCGGGTTGCCATGAGGTCTATCTCCGGTAGACCGTATTTCAGGGTAATCTGATTAAACACTTCTGGATTGAGTGACCATTCTCCTGATACGGCACAACCCCGACTCAACCGATCCGCTACTGAGTTCAGGGAGCCCTTGATGTGAACCGCGGATAGATGGGTCAGATTTTTCTCTGCCCAGGAAAAAATCAGATCTGCCTCCCTAAGGAGGGATGATGATCTGGTGCCTCCCTGTCTGTTCACATATAATACCGTCGTCATGTTGTCCGAGCGAATCCTGACTGCTTTTCCCTTGAGAAGAGGAGAGAAATGGAGTAAGGCACGGTACACAGCTCTGAGCTCCTTCCTTCTGGAGCGCTCCAGACTCCCTTTATGGAGTTTCCGTCCAGATGGGCTCCCCATCCCGTAAGGGATGCATCTGTAGTCAACAGGGTCCAACGAGGTTGGACCGTGGACCTTCCGTCCTTGAGGTGCAACCACCATCTGAGAGGAAGACGGGTCCTGGGGGGAGAGTCGAATCCTCCTGTTGAGACTGGACAGAGAGCGATCCCAAATTTCTAGGATTTCCATCTGAAGAGGACGTAGATGCCATAAGGCCCAAGGAACCTCCATGATGGAAGATGACATCAGACCTAGGATTTTCATCAAAGTTCTGATGGACGCTCTCGGCGTCCTGAAAAGTTGAAGAACCGCTGTAATTAATTTCTCTTTCCTTGCAGTCGCCAAGGAGATTTCCAGCCGGTCTGAATCTAGGAAGTAACCAAGAAACTTCCTTTTGGTTGAGGGGACGACTTCTGACTTCTCCCAATTTATGAGCTATCCCAGGCTTTAAAGCAGGGATATGGCAATCTGTAAATGCTGGAGCAGAACAGACACTGACTGGGCTTTTATCAGCCAGTCGTCTAAATAAGGGACCACAAAGAGTCCCTGAAGCCTGAGGGCGGCTACTATGGGAGCTACCACCTTGGTAAAGGTGTGGGGAGCCGAGGAGATCCCGAAAGGGAGGGCCGAGAACTGATAATGCTTCCTGTGGCCGGAAACTATAACCGCAATCCTTAGGAACTTCCTGTGCGGAGGGTAAATTGGCACATGCAAATAAGCGTCCTTCAGATCTAGGGTGACAAAACGTCGCCCTGGAAAAGAAAAGAAGAAACTGAGCTTATGGTTTCCATGCGGAACCGTTTTTTTCTGATGAAACGGTTTAGATACCTCAGATCTATAATCATCCTCCATCTGCCTGCTGGCTTTGGAACTAGAAAAACGGGGGAATAAACCCCCAAACCTTCTTCTAGAGAAGGAACTTCTTCTAGAGCACCTTTGCGGATATACTCTTGAATGGAGCGTTCCAAAATACCTTGCTGAGACGAGGGAAGACGGCGAGTTAAGACGAACCGATCTCGGGGAGGACAGAGAAATTCGATTGCATAACCTCGCTGAATTAACTGTAAGACCCAAGGGTCCTGAATTTTTTCCCGCCAAGCGCTGAGAAAAAGGGAGAGACGACCCCCGACAGGAATTTCGGCCACAGGAAGACAGCTTCTCATGTCAGAAACTGGGCTTCCTTCTATCTTCGGTTTTGGGAAATCTCCGTCCAGAGCCTCTAGAATAATACCTAGAGCCCCTCCGGGACTGCTGACCACGTCGAGGTGAAAAACCTCTGCCGCGGCCAGGGCCAAATCTGCCCCTAAAAGACTGAGGCAAAGTCTTGCCTTTTTTATCAGCCAAGCCTTCTAAAATTTCATCCAGGCTACTGCCAAAGACTCTTCCTGGCTCAAATGGTAAGGCACAAAGGTTATACTTGGAGATAAAATCAGCTCTCCAAGGTTTTAACCATAAGGGTCTCCTCGCCGCCGTGGAAAGCGGCAAGGACTTTGACGCCAGCCTTAATTGATAATGGGAGGCCTCAGCTAGGAATTCTGCCGCCAAAGAAGTCGAAGTTAAGAAGGAAAATAACTCGTCTCTGGAGACACCAGAATCGATGTCCCTCTCAAGCTGGAGCAAATCAGCCCGTAATTTGGCTGAAACTTCACATGACGCAACAGCGACAGAGGTCTGAGCAGAGGCCGCTGAGTAGGCCTTCTTGAGAGTACTCTCCATGCGTCTGTCCATAGGATCCTGCAGATTTGCTCCATCCTCAGATGGTACTAGAGTGCGGCGAGATAGCTTGGCTACCGCTATATCCACCTTAGGGGGAGGACCCCACTGATCCAGTTGAGACTCTGTGATGGGGAACAAGGCCTTAAACCTACCAGTAGTTATAAAGGGTTTCTCCGGAAATTTCCACTCTGAAGACATTAACTTTCTTAATGTCTCGTCCACTTGGAAGACCCTAGGCCCTCTATAGGTGGACGTGGAGGCTTCCCCATCAACATCACGGTCTTTAGACCGGATGGACTTCAGCAGCCTATTGACTTTCTCGAGTGGGAAGAGAGGTCTGCTGGTATCTTCAGTGGAGTCATCAGAAGACAAAGTTTCATCCACAACCTGAAAATCTTCGTCCGAGACCCGCAAGAGAGGATGTTTTTCAAGACATGGTCTCTTGGCGATCTGGGAGATAGAATTCCGGATCTCTTTGAGAGAGTCCTCCATGTATTCTTTCACCCATGTCACAACCTCACGTATGGATGGCTCCTCAGAAGGGGGGCCACGACACTGGCGACAGCGGGTGAATTCATAGCCGTCAGGCAAGGGAGTCTTACAATCTAAACAGGTTAAATGTTTACACTTGGAGGATTTCTTCCTCCTAAAATCTCCATCACCAGAGCCGGAAGCAGAAGAAGACATCTAAAAAGACCACAAAAAAATCACAGACAATAACAATACCAATATTACAAACCACAACCAGAACCAGAAAGAGAGGGGTACCTTAAGGAGGTCGGTCGTCGCAAAAAATGTAGCAACAGCACACGCAATAGTCAAATAGGGTAATCTCTGAATCACAGAGGAGAATCTTACTCCTTAGCAATAGGAGAGCCAGAAAATCACAGCCCAACCCAAATGGACTATGGGACATTTTAAAGGCAACCATAAGTGGAGGTGGAGCCAAACACAAAACTAATCCACAATGAAAAAATTCATAGGAAATCATGCAGCAAGGCCAGTGATATGAATCGACCATTCATATAATATATGAACAAGAATAAATAAATATTACTTACCTTCCTGAGATTTATAGCACCAAAACGGGTCAAATGCCATAATGAAACATAGAGGAGCAAAAGCCTAAGTCAGAGGCTCAAACAACAAGCAGCAAAAATCAATTCTATATTTTGCCTTTAAATTTTAAACTTCCAAACTTACCGCACTTTTTTCCGAGAACCGGAAGTAGGCGCGAAGGAGTCCGGTGAAATCTGTCCGCACGGGAACCCGGACACAGAGAAGGGTTCCGGCCGTCGCAAAGTCCGACGTACCCTCCGGGTAGGCCGAAGCCTACCGCCGGCCGAAGAATTACCGACAGAAGCGCTGAGAAGAAGGAACGCAGGCCGGCAACAGAAGGAAACGACCACCTCAAGTTAAGAAAAAACCCCTTAACTCTAGAGAGGTCACAAGAGACCTCCTCCACCTGTCCCACACAGGACAGAAAAAAACACAGGTGAGGGAGGTCTCTTGTGCCCTCTTATAGGGCAGGTTAGTAAGCACATTTTTGTGCTAATTAAAAGTTCCACCTGTCCTAAACAACACACAGGGGGAGAAATACCCCATATTGTGCTGCTGTAGGACGTAAGGGAAACCAATTTAAGGTGTGGTTCGTACCTAACTTTTTCAACCCTAAACTAATCTGAAACACGAGCCATCCGAACTTAAAACAAAACCAGTCTTGAGAGGTTTGCCCACCTCTGCTCAGCAATGACTGTGTCCTCCCTGTACATACCTAAAATACCTGAAAAATGGCAGGAAAAAAGATCACTGGTCGTGACCTACCACTCCCACACTTTATTATGACAGTCAGGATACAGAACCGCTCAGGATGGGAAGGCTCAGTCTCACAGGCGAGATGACACAGATGCTGTTTGTAGTAACAGATGGTCCTTTCTAGTAAAGCTGTGAGGACGGCAGCCAGCACAGCACAGACACACGTAGCACATACACATAGCACATACACATAGCACATCACATCTACTGTATGAACACTGAGAGTTTTCTCTGTAAAGTGAAGCTAAAGCGTAGCTGACAAATACAAACATGTTGAAGCGTACTCTCTGCCAGGTTGTGCACCAGCATTTCCACCAGATTTCCCAGCCTCATTTACGCCGATGTCCCTGCCCCCTGCATGCTTTAATCCTACCCTCTTTTTGGGAAGGTGATGCAGACTTTTAAAAGTCAAAAATTTTTTGCACAAAAAATTTGCAACTTTTTATGCCTTGTATCCCAGAAAACTGGCATAAAAGGCATAGTTAGTAATAACATACTCACCTGTGCCTGGTACTCCGGTGTCTCCCAGCACGGTCCGGTCCTGTTGTTCGGCTGTCTTCTTGCAGTGAAATTCCTTGCCGGCTGTGACGTCCCGGGTCCCTTCTGCTGAAGGCATTGATTAGCTACAAACTAAACTCGCAAATGCATTTTTTTTTTCCCAATTCCACCTCATTCTGAATTTTTTCCCAGCTTCCCAGTTTATCCCACAAACAATAAACCAAAATTATCACTCTTGGAAGATGGGGAGGAAAAAACAGATACACAAAAATGAAAATTGAGGTTAAAAGATAAAAAGGGGTAAAAAAAAAGAGTTAAAGATATGTTGAGGTGAAAGCTAGTAATGTTTCCACATTACTAGCTTCATAGCTGTGACCACCAATAAGTGTCATTACTGTATAGCACCTCCTGAGACTTCTGCCTCCTAATCCCATAGATGTCACTTACCTCATCTGGATGCAGAGTAATTCTGGTCCCTGTAGTAGTAAAGGGGGACTTGTGTGATCAGTGGAGAATGAGGAAGCCATGACAGCCTTGGAATGATTCCCTAATTACTATCTAAAACAAGCTTTGAAGCTGTCGTCTCTGTAATGCTGCAATTTGCGCTATATCCTATATGTCATGTACTCCATTTACATGCATCTGCATCTTTATAATTCCATCTCCAATAACTCTGCCACTTTCGATTGAGAAGCAGAGGTCACAAGTGCAACAACCTCTCATATTCTCTAGACAACTTTAACACAATTTCCATATTTTAATATTTCATTTCCGCAGTCATTATCTTATCTGGTTTTGGCATATGAAAGCTTTTTTAATTGTGTGATATGTAATTAATATATTGGTTGGTAAGGAGCGGAAAGTCAGATTACAATGATTTGGGGGGGATGCCTGCCTCAGCTAGCTTTATTTTAATGATTAAAGCTAAATGTAAAAGTTTCTTACCAAAACAAAAAGCTTCACTATCTGCCATGATAAAGTTCTTCTGCCCTACATAATATGTACAATACAAAGAATGCCCATATGAGTAGACTAAATTCATACTTAGAGGGGTTGTCCAGGAAGTTAAAACTGACTTACCAGATCCAGTGGATGATGTTGATGGACCTGGGGGTTACGGCTTCGGCAAGACCCCACATGATCGGTAGCAGTGCTCGGATCACAGGTCTCTCTGCCCCCTCCATGCTTCCCTGATCTCACATAGTAAAGCCAGTCCCCCTAGTACAGGTCATTACATGTGAGATTGGGAAGGAGGGACGGAGGGGGTCCATCATCATCAGAGGAATCCATTTTTTTTTTTACTTCAACTTTATTTAACAAATTATGGTGGCTCCTTAAAAAGTAGATAGGACAGAACTTAAAAATGCTTCTGAAGACCGATCTCAGTGTTTGTGGCTAGCCCATCTTGTCATTATCATCTTTTTGACATCCATACTTTCATTTCCACCACTTGTTATGGGATTTTCTGTCAGTTTACATTGATGGCCTATCCTTAGGAGATGTTAAACCACAAAATACCTCAATATTTTCATGGCCATCTTACAACTCTTAAATGCAGAGGAATGGGGATAGAATGACCTAAACATATTGAATTAATAAATATAATAACTATTCTTAATAGATTATGAAAAAGGCTACAAATCAGTTAAAATGTAACTAAACTTTTGATTTTCTGGTAGTATTTGTGTTATAAATAGATTTTGTAATATACTTGATTAACACATTTTGTCTCCTTTCTGTGAAATCCTGCATTTCTTTATTCTTTCCCTTGCTTCTCTATTGAGAGCTGTACCTGCTTCTGACTGTGTATGGCATAACTAAGAGAAAATGAAGGGGGGAGGGGTCATTTAAAAATGTTAAATCTCGGTCACAGTTATATTTCGGTTATCTAAAGCACAGAAACTTGATTCTGGTGTCATATGAAAGAGATTCTCATCTTTCATATGACAACAAGATCATAGTTCTAAGTATATTATTTCCAGGTTGTATTCTACTAAACTTTTGGGTCTAACATTTGTGCATTTAATGGGGTCTTCTCATGAACATAACTGTGTTTAAATTTTGAAATAATTAAAACATTTTTTCAAATAAAAGTAATTAATAATTCTTGTATTCATGGTGTTATCCATTAGCATATGTTCACACTAGCATTCGGGTTTTCCGCTTGGGGACCCGAAAGATGGAAACCTTGTACGCTTAAAAAAGTGGTTACACGCGGAAGCCCCATAGACTATAATGAGGTCTTCTGAGTTTCCACCCAGTTTCCGCCAATAACAGCAGTGAGAAAAGTCCTCCTTGCAAGACTTTTCTCTCCACCGATTTTAAGTGGAATGGGGGATAGAGTCTCATATTGAGACTCGAATGGTAGCGTGAACCTAGCGTAAGATGGTTAGAGAAAATCTGCAAAACTTTTAATGACTTATATTTGCAAAAATGTTTAACTTTTAATTGTCTACGAATTTAAATACAGGGAAAAGTCCATGGGAAAACCCCTTTTAGACTAAGGCTCCATGTTGCGGAAAGGCTGCTTTTTTTTTGTTGCAGAATTTGCTGCATTTTTTTGTGCCAAAGCCAGGAATGGATTGAGCAGAAGGGAGAAGTATAAGAACTTCCTCTATATTTCTCATTCCTTTTGTTGCCATTCTTGGCTTTGGCTCAAAAAAACGCAACAAAATCTGCAACAAAAAAAAGGTACGTTTCCACAATGTGGGGCTTTAGCCTTACACTCAATTTGGGGCCAATCACTTGCCACTAGGGTCTATTTCTTATGGGTTAATTCAAACATATCTGTATTGACGTGTCTCAGAATCATGTCCTCTGGTCCATTCTGAGATTGGAGTTTGGCAACCCAGTGTCTTCAGTGGCTGTACCATTAGTGTCTTCGATTAGTCACTTCACTTGGCTATACATTGCCACAGCCCAATTACAGTGTTTGACCGATATATCCAGTCTTAGGATGAAGAACAAAAGTAGAAATTACATTTGTCACAGGCAGGTCCTCTGGGTAACATGCAGTTTGAGCCCTGGGTGCACGTCTGTGGAAGATGTATCCCTCTCCAATTATTAGTGGTCATGTTTTATTCTACTGATGTATAACTATGACACTTTGTACATTCTTGGCTTCCAAAAAATGATGTGATCCTCAGGAGTAATGTTCTAAAAAGATAATTATTCATATGCAAATATAACATGGCTAGTTATATGTTTAGGCCAGTACAAGGGCACAAGAATAATGTACAACATGATGTCATAATACAGCGCAGAGATAACATATGTACTGTGGTGTTGTAACATAGGAATAATGTACACAGTAATAGGATAGTGCACAAAGTTGTGTCACAGCAAAGGTGTAATGCAAAAAAGTGATGACACAGCTAAAGGAGGAGGTACACAGCAATGCCACTTCGCAAGAGTAAAGCAGAGTGATGATCCAGCTAAGATATACAGCAATGCACAAGGACATGTCCGTTCTATTGCACAGTGCTCACAGTGATGTGGCAGTACCATACAGTGATAACTACCTCAATGAAGGTTACAGTTGCACAGAAATCCTGTTTCATAGTAGAGATATACAACCCCAAATCCAAAAAAATTGGGACGTCACTGTGTCTATTATGCCTGTACTGAGACATTGCAGTGTTTATTGTCCCTGTACAATATTGTAACATCACTGTGTATATTATTCCAATGATGTGACATCACTGTGGGCATTATTCCAGTGTTGTGACATCCCTGTGTGCATTATTCCAGTGCTGTGACATCACTGCGTGCATTATTCCAGTGCTGTGACATCACTGCGTGCATTATTCCAGTGCTGTGACATCACTGCATGCATTATTCCAGTACTGTGACATCACTGTGTGCATTATCTGTACTGTAAAATCTCTATGTGTGTAAAGGAAACCAAAATAATCTCACATTGTTTCCTGTTCTGAACTTAAGGTGGTCATGGTAGAGTGGGGCCCCATTATAACTTTACTATGGGAACCTATGGTTACTTATTAGGTCACAGCTAACACTGTTGCCTTTGTCTTTGGTTATAACATTGCCCCAGGGTACGGTGTCACCTTCTAATGTATGATGTTACAATGCACATCCTGAATATTGTAGTATCTGATATCATATTCTAGTATTTTGTATTTGACCATCTTGCTTTTCCTTCTACCTTATCTATCCTATTTTCAGCCCTCCCCCCACTCCCTCACAGTACTTAGGTACTGTACATATAACTGGGTATGATATACCCTCTGCCTGGGGAACTATATATGTAAGACCACCGGTTTATGTAATTGCTTAATAAAACCTTTATCAATGATTCCCTGATGATGATATTAGGTATCAGGAAAACCAGGCATTGAGGGAGCTACCGTCTAAAAGGTGTCACTAGAGCACTACCAAGGAGGGTTTATTTGCATATTCCTCACCCAGAATTCTTATCAGGTCATGCATTGGTCTAATATAGGGGTCGGCAATTTCCGGCACGCATACCACACCTGGAGACACATTTCCCTGACACAGCAGACCAGTGGTTTTGTTCGGACCAAACATATCTGAAATTAAACTGCTATTATACTGTGGGATCTCTTCAGACCCCAGAGTATAATAAGCGGAGGTCCAGGAGAAGTGATAAACATGAAAAACAATGTTACTCATCTTCACTAGACTCCAGCACTGCTCCCTGTTCTCTTCGGCACTTCTGCCTGTCTGACATCAGTGACTACTAATAGGGCCTCAGGGGTTACTTTGGAGTCATGACACATAATGATGCCAACATAACCCCTGAGACCCAATCAGCGGTCGCTGACTTCAGGCAAAGGCACTGAAGAGAACAGGGAGCCGTGCCAGAAGCCAAGGGAAGGTAAGTAACATTATTTTTTATGTTTGTCACATCTCCTGGGCCTCTGCTTATTATACTCTGCGGTCTGAAGAGATCCCAGAGTATAATAATAACTCGTGAGTGGTAAAACCAAAAAATGTCAGGTTCTGCTGAACCCAAAATTTTTTTAAAATTCTTTGGGACCACAATGGGATACTATACTGGTTTGAGGGGCCAATATGGGATAATATAATATGTGAAGGGGCCACTATGGGACATTATACTGTGTGGAGGGCCACTGTGGATCATTATAATGTGTAAAGGGACCACTATGGGACATTATACTGCGTGGAGGGGTCACTGTGGATCATTATACTGTGTGGAGGGGCCAATGTGGGACTTTATACTGTGTGAAGGGGCCTCTATGGATTATTATACTGTGTGCAGGGGCCACTATGGGAAATTATAACGCGTGTAGGGGCCACTGTGGGACATTATACTGTGTGGAGGGGCCACTATGGGACATTATACTGTGCGAAGGGTGCTGCCACACAGTGCCCCTGGATGCATACATTTACCAATAATTCGGGGCTGCACATGTACTTTCATTGCTTCTAATGGGAAAGTACAGATGCTTCTTAGGAGATAGCAGTAAAACGCATGTGTCCTGAAGCGTCTGGTGGCAGCACTTCTGTGTTATGGATTGTGGTATATGACTTTAGTATAGGGGTTGTCAGTCTTACAATTATTGCGCGGAACTCCAAGTATCTCATCTTTGATATTTTAATTTAAATCGGCACACAGTACTATTAAGGTTGCCCATCCCTGGTCTAATAAGTCCCTCACGGTGGTGTCTCCATGATGAGACATAGTACCTCTTCTGACCCACTATTTGACATTGTGAACCCTGCGCGAGAAATGGTTGTGTGCCCAGGGTCTACATTATACGGAACCATATTTTTCTTCTAAACATATACAAGATTGAATATATCATGGCCATTGGTAAGTGGGAGTTTGAAAGCCATGTGTGCATCATTAAATAACATTGATGTATATGGTTTTTATGTGTATACAGTACAGACCAAAAGTTTGGACACACCTTCTCATTCCAAGAGTTTTCTGTATTTTCATGACTATAAAAATTGTAGATTCACACTGAAGGCATCAAAACTATGAATTAACACATGTGGAATTATATACTTAACAAAAAAGTGGGAAACAACTGAAAATATGTCTTATATTCTAGGTTCTTCAAAGTAGCCACCTTTTGCTTTGATTACTGCTTTGCACACTCTTGGCATTCTCTTGATGAGCTTCAAGAGGTAGTCACCTGAAATGGTCTTCCAACAGTCTTGAAGGAGTTCCCAGAGATGCTTAGCACTTGTTGGCCCTTTTGCCTTCACTCTGCGGTCCAGCTCACCCCAAACCATCTCGATTGGGTTCAGGTCTGGTGACTGTGGAGGCCAGGTCATCTGGCGTAGCACCCCATCACTCTCCTTCTTGGTGAAATAGCCCTTACACAGTTTGAAGGTGTGTTTGGGGTCATTGTCCTGTTGAAAAATAAATGATGGTCCAACTAAACGTAAACCGGATGGAATAGCATGCCGCTGCAAGATGCTGTGGTAACCATGCTGGTTCAGTATTCCTTCAATTTTGAATAAATCCCCAACAGTGTCACCAGCAAAGCACCCTGTGATAATTCCACTTAAATATGGCTATAACTCAAAGATGTATTTTGATCTCTGGGTATCGTATCTCCCTCTTAATTCTATTTAATTTAACTTTGCGTAGCTCTAATCCTAGGTGTATGTTGTCAGTAGTGGCAACAATGTAACAATAGGGCTTTGTAGTCATCCCAGAATGGCTCCATTGAATTCCTACATAGCCCTGGGTGATCAAATACACATGTATTGTTTGGCCTGGGCTGCTGATCCGACCTGGTTGATAACATATAGAAGGCATTGTATCATTCCACTTGGTCCCATCTCCTTACAAAGAATCTTGACTTGAGTGCGTTAGTCAATCAGACTTGCCGTCGCCGGTGACCTCATTCTGGGTGGTGTAATCAAGGGTATAAAAGATGAGGTAAGAGGTCAGTGAGAGAGACTGTGCAGAGACTACAAAGAAGAGACTACTGAGGATATACTGTGATGAGCATGCAGGCTGGAATGCTGTGATGCTGCTGCTAGAAGCCTCCACTGGTTATCTCCACATGCTATTTGTGAGTGTTGGACTATACAGTAGAGCCACATCAAGGATATGTGTGGTAAAGTAATTATTTCACTTTTATTCCCTTTTTATTTTAAGTGCTGTATATTGTAACTAGTAACTGTTAATGCTTGCATACATCTGCATATCTGTTCTGAACTGCATTTGTTAGATGTTAATACCGACCCATTTAGGGGTTAATAAATATATAAAATTTAGAAAGCTTGTCTTGTATTTATCTTGTGGACCCAACACTCACTGGCGGTGAGTGTGGTTTTTATTAAAGAAGTCTCAGGTGTGGGCCAAAGCGGTGTTGGTGCACTGAGGATCTTTCACACACCCCCACACCATCACACCTCCTCCTCCATGCTTCACGGTGGGAACCAGGCATGTAGAGTCCATTCGTTCACCTTTTCTGCGTCTCACAAAGACACGGTGGTTGGAACCAAAGATCTCAAATTTGGACTCATCAGACCAAAGCACAGATTTCCACAGGTCTAATGTCCATTCCTTGTGTTCTTTAGTCCAAACAAGTCTCTTCTGCTTGTTGCCTGTCCTTAGCAGTGGTTTCCTAGCAGCTATTTTACCATGAAGGCCTGCTGCACACAGTCTCCTCTTAACAGTTGTTGTAGAGATGTGTCTGCTGCTAGAACTCTGTGTGGTATTGACCTGATCTCTAATCTGAGCTGCTGTTAACCTGCGATTTCTGAGGCTGGTGACTCGGACGAACTTATCCTCCGCAGCAGAGGTGACTCTTGGTCTTCCTTTCCTGGGGCGGTCCTCATGTGACCCAGTTTCTTTGTTGCGCTTGATGGTTTTGGCCACTGCACTTGGGGACACTTTCAAAGTTTTCCCAAATTTTCGGACTGACTGACCTTCATTTCCTAAAGTAATGATGGCCACTCATTTTTCTTTACTTAGCTGCTTTTTTCTTGCCATAATACAAATTCTAACACTCCATTCAGTAGGACTATCAGCTGTGTATCCACCTGACTTCTGAACAACACAACTGATGGTCCCAACCCCATTTATAAGGCAAGAAATCCCACTTATTAAACCTGACAGGGCACACCTGTGAAGTGAAAACCATTTCAGGTGACTACCTCTTGAAGCTCATCAATAGAATGCCAGGAGTGTGCAAAGCAGTAATCAAAGCAAAAGGTGGCTACTTTGAAGAACCTAGAATATAAGACATATTTTCAGTTGTTTCACACTTTTTTGTTAAGTATATAATTCCACATGTGTTAATTCATAGTTTTGATGCCTTCAGTGTGAATCTACAATTTTTATAGTCATGAAAATACAGAAAACTCTTGGAATGAGAAGGTGTGTCCAAACTTTTGGTCTGTACTGTATATAATGAGAGCATTCAGTTTCCCTAGTATAGTATGTATAATTTATTCCTTTGTAATATTTCTATAAATGAAGTTGTACGTAGAGCTGTGATATTTGAATAAACATTTAGTGATGTTGGTTTTGGATTGATTTTTTTTTTTTTTTTTACATTTATTGACATAATTTCTTAACTCTTAAATTTAGATCTGAATAATGTTCATATAATGTTAGGCTGCTGGTTTCAATTAGTGCCACTAGAGGGAGCTCTGGGCTATAGACAAAAATTTACTTTTACAAGTTTGTAGGGGGCAGCTGAACTTTACTCATTGCTAAGAAGCACAGCCCTGCTGCTAGATCACATTTTAGTAAAATACAGAGTATCCTTAAATTTTTACATTTCAGATAAATTATCGCTTTATAATTCCTGGCACCAGGGCAAATTTTCTGTCCTTTTACCTCTCAATAAGTGAGATATAAATGGTGCTGACCCTGAATATGTTTGTTCTGTCACTCAAAGATGTGATCACTTTTGCATTCAGAGAATTTCATTATTCCTATGATAAAATCTGTACATATTCCATTTTCTGTATACTTATCATTGAGGCATAAATGCCTGTCCTCTGCTGCCGCATCTGAACAAAGAATGGCCTTCATGTAAGGAGCAGAACAGGGAAATTGTCGTCCATGTTGACGCTGTGAGCATAAAGCTTGTATCATGTGAAGGACAGCAAACATGCTCTTTCATTTGATGGTTATGAAAACTGGAGCTCTTTCCCATTTCTATAGTGTTTGCTTTATTGTGATATTTTATACTTGAACTTCATTGTTTGTCATATTGCCATTGAGGGGGACAGAATGAAAACCAACGCTTTATTGGCAAAAAGAATCACTGTTTTTACCCTTGTGATCTATCCTGGTGTGGTAGCTGAAGGCATTTATCAGTGTTGTTCACATGTCTTTGACAATAACCCTATTTGACAATTCTCTCTTGCATGTAAATTATAACTAAACTTTCACACAACTTTTGATTTTATTGCAGACTTTGTATTATTAATAAATATTGTAATATACTTTATTAGCAAATTTTGGCTCCTTTCTGTGAAATCCTTTATTCTTTCCCTTGCTTCTTTATTGAGAGCTGTCCCTGCTTTTCACTGTGTACGGTGTAGGGGCTGTGTGAAATGAAGAGAAAATGAGGAGCAGGTGACTTCAAAGAATTTTATCTTGGGCATTATAAAACTTAGTAATAGTGTCCTATGAAAGACAAGATTCACAACTTTCCTATGACACTAAGGTGCAGTTCTGCTTATATTACTTCCAGAGATATGACTTAAAACACAGTTAGGATTGGAATATTTATATGTAGCTGCCCCCATTTCTGACTGTGTTTTCCACCAGTGATATGTCTGGAAATACTAAAGGTAATGTAATATAAAAGATGAGAATCTCCTCTTTCATATGACACCAGAAGCATGTTTCTACATTCATATAATGTCCAAGATATAACTGTTTGAAGTGACCTCCTGCCCCATTATTTTCCCTGCACACAAGCCCATACACCGTACACAGTGAGAAGCAGAGACAGCTCTCAATAGAGGAGCAAGGGAAAGAATGCCGGATATAACAGAAAGGATCCAAATTTGTTAATAAAGTATATTACAAAATGTATGAATGACACAAATACTGCCAGAAAATCTAAAGTTGTCTCCCGAAATGTCCAGGAGGCTCTTGCAAATCTATATCCCAAAAGAGCGGGGATATCTTCTGAGTCTGGCGGAGTGTTCGTTCATCTCCTAGGCATATTATTCGTGACATGGACACTTTATGCTTTGGTCACATCGCAAAAAAAGGGCTGATACGTTCTGTGCCCACGTCATCAAAAGGGGTGTGTAACAACCAGAGGCGTAGCTAGGGGTTCGGCACAGGGGGGCAAACATATCCAAGTGGGCCCCTACCTGGGTATACCGATGTTATCACTATACAGTGACTGTATAGTGATATACTGGCTGTACACAGGGCTCTGCATACAGTTTAAGTAAATACATTACAGGAAAATGTTGCGACTTACACGTGATGTCTCTGACTGTAATCTTTCACATTTCTCATCTCTTCTATCTGGACCGCCATGACCACTTCTTCCAGCCACAACTTGTCTCTGTAAAGTTTGCAGCACAGACATCTTTGGCTCCCCACTTTTCCAGACACGTGACCACATTTTCCTTGCTACCCCCAATTATAAAATACATGATATAAAAATCCCCTGTAAACGAATGATACCCCCCATATGTATCTTTCATTAACAATGCCCATTTGTGCCCCTTAATTAATTCCTCCTGTGTGCCCCCTTAAAGGGATTGTTCTGGATCAGAAATATTAATGCAGGCAGCAAGCCAAGGTTGTAAATAAAAATGCACAGCCACTTACCTGCATCCTCCCCTCTGCCCCTGCCCTGGGCAAGCCATCACCTTCACTGCACTATTTGTATATGGAGCGGCTGCGGCACTGATGTCAAGTTGACGAGACCGCTACAGCCAATCACTGCTCTTTACAGTACAGCAGTACATAGTGTTGGGCTGCTGCAGTTCCGCTGTTGTGACATCTCGCTGTAGCCGCTCTGTATACAAGCAAAGGTGACAGACAGCCCAGTGCAAGTACAGGGGAGATTGTACATTATAATGCTCGCCTGCTGCCTGCTTTAACATTTATGATACTACAACCGTTTAAATGAATAGTGCCCCTCAATTAATAATACTTCTGTATGCCCCCTTAAATCAATAATGCCCCCTGTGTCCCCCCCAAAAATACTCCTGTATGCCTGTTTAAATCAATTATGCCTCAACTAATAATGCCCCCTAATTAATAGTTCTTCTGTCATTCCCTTAAAGGGGTTGTCCAGGAAATGCAGAACTGGGGCAGGCGGCCGGGGAAAGTGAAACATAAAAAAAAAAACATACTCTGCTGTCCCAGGCACTTCGGTGTCCCCCGTTGCTGTCAGATCCAGGTCCCCCCTCCCCCCGTTTGCTTGCTCTGGTGGAAGTCCTTGCTGCACGTGGCCTCTGCGGTCACAGGAAAGGACCCAGGACATCACTCATATACATCACTGGTGACATCCAGGGTCCTTTTCTGTGACCACTGAGGCCACTGATTGGCCTCAGCAGTCACGTGTGGCGAGGACTTCTGCCAGAACAAGCCCCTGGGCAGTGGGGGACATCAGAGTGCTGGAGACAGTTGAATATGTTGTTTTATTATGTGCCCAATTACGGTAATTCCTGGACAACCCCTTTAAATCAATAATGCCCACCTTAAATTAGTATAGCCCAATACCCTCTTACACCCTTACAGAAATACTTCCTACCAATAGCCCCCTTATATTATTAATGCTCCTGCTTGCCCTAATGACCCATTGTGGTTATTGGCCCTTAATATTTTTAAGGCCTCCCCAACAAAAAAACAAAACAAAATAATACTCACCTGCCTCCAATCCCCTTGCTTGGACTTGCCACCACCGACTCTCGTTGCTGTATCCTGCAGCCTACAAGATGACGTTACCACAGGACGTCTATGTCCCAGGTTAGGCGGCGCTATGTAGTGATGTCATTGCACCTGGCTTCTCCAGGACGCTGACATCTTAATTCTTGCTACGGAAACTGTAAGCCGCAAGACACTACAAGCCTGTGGCCTGTGGTCCCCAACCTTTTTCACACCAAAGACCAGTTTTCCACAGCCTGATGGTATGGTGGAGGGTGTTGCCGGTTCGGGGTGTGATTTGTGTTGCAGGGCCACCCCACATGTAATAGTGCCCCCCTCCATGGGTAATAGCCTCCTCACTATTACAGTAATAGTGCCCCACACAGGTAATAACCCCCCCACATACAGTTGAAATTCTTGTGTGCACTTGCGGCATCCCCGAAGTGGGCCCCACAAAGTCAGTGGGCCCCACAAAGTCAGTGGGCTCGGGGGCTAGCTACACCTCTGGTAACAATGCACAAAGGGGTGTACTACACTCCTCAGAGTACACAGAGTTCTCGTTCTGAAATGGCGGCTAATGTGACCAGACTCATCCATTAGCCTAACCACACTGTGCCTGTACAGTGTTTCTCAATAGCCATGTATGTTTTTTGCTGCCAAACCTGTATCTGCAGATCATTGCTAGATCCAGCCTATTTTAGTAGCATCTGCTGTGTAAGGCCAACATATATGTATGACCACCACAGACATCAGATTCTCTGCAAATTTCACCAAATTTAGTGCTGCATTAATGCTAAAGATTTTTCCGAACAAGCGCAGATCAACAACAAAATGCACCGATCACCGGAGTACACCATATTTGCCAACATTGACTGTGAATTGTCTGTGACTTGTCTGGCCATGCTCCCTTATGGTAAGACCACCCCCCTTTTGGGCATGTTACACCCCATTCTGAGACGTGGTCTTGAAAACGTGGTGGCCATACCCATTTCTGTGACATGACTGGCATATATCATGTCTATGCTGCTTATAGAATAGAAAGAGATCCTGGTGGATATAGGAGCATTCTGCTGGGTCCAGAATACTCAGGGTAGAGGTTTAGGGAGAGTTGGCAAGTATTACACATGCCGATGCAGAGCACATGCAGGATGAATGATCACAAAGGAGGTTGTTCCTCCAGCATGTACCTTCATAGTTTGCCGGCAGCACACTCCTTATTACTAAGGGCGATGTCCTGCTGTTGAGTGGAGATTTTTTATGTCCTTGTGAAATTAAGTGTTCACTGGATGATTAAGTAAATACTCGTTCATTGGGTGATCAGTGGCTCTAATGCGATGGGTTCACACTGACATTATTTAATGTCTGTTGCCTCATCCATCACAGAATGAGAGCAACAGACATTAAATGACAGAGTCCCCCTCGGCCAGGTATCCGTCTGCATTTACCCACATATCAAAACCAGCTGAAGCTTTCTTCCATCATGTTCTTGCTATGGAAAAAAAGTCCTGCATTCCAAACATGACATAAGTAAGTGTCCGTCATGTCGTTTACATTAGAATCAATGGGAATAGATAGATGGAGATGGCTCCGTCTGTGTCTGTTACTCTGCTACCATTAATGTCCTATAACGGATGACAGCAATGAACATTGATAACGGTAGTGTGAACATAGCCTTAGACTGATTATCGGGAATGAGAGTCCCTAAGGGCGTTTGTTCCCGATAATCGTCTGTAAAATCCCTGAGTCTAATAGGCCCCTAGCTGGATCCACCAAAGATAAATGTCTTATGTGTGTGGCCAGCTATACATGGATGCCATTCATCTGGATTGCTGCCATGTAATGGAAAAATGTATAGATGAATCGTCCACTATAAAATCAGCTGGGGTCTTAAAACTCTTATAAGAGAGTCTATGCAGCCTATATAATAAACCATTTTCTAGAGAAAAAAAAATCAGATGTATAGCAGTTTATAACCACATTAACCTTTCCGTTACTTGGCGCTGCGGTGATGTGATGTAAGACCTTTTTACAGCAAAATTATTAATCATTGAACACTGAACTTTCTTCCTTCTCCATGGCTACTCACATTACTAATGGACATTCTGTCCTTCACGTTCCTACACTGATTTACATGAACATTCCAAAGCTTTTATGAGGAACACATTTCCCGGGGCTCCGCTGAGCCAAATTATAGAGAGATGCTGATCAATTTGTTTTCTCATGTTGTGCCATAGCAATACACTTTAGTTTTAGGCTGTTATAAGCTAGTTATAAGCAGTTTCTCTGGCGCTGAGTCATATTTGTTTTCTTTATGGGACTGTGAACCCAAAAATGAATGGGGTAAAACCCACACTGGGCACACGCAACTCATGAAACTCTATCCAATGTAAGTGATCAAACTATGACACATTTGGTGCCCAAAAGCATCACATATACTAATGCCTCGGTTGATATAGTATAGTATTTGTTATACCTGTAATATTAGCCTAGGCTCACATGCTGTGAACATCGGGCACATTTCTGTGTGTTAGAAAAATGGAGCGAATGGTGCGCTGTTCTATCCTTGTGCAGTGGCGTACATGAAACATATGAAAAAATATTCATTATGGACGTTTTTATCCATCTGAGCGAAATTTTTTGGCATACGTATACAACAACCAAGACTGGCAGCTTGTGCCAAATGAGCTGTGTGAGCCATTTTGATAAATTTAGTAAAAGTTGTAACGGGTCAATAATTTTACTTTTTCTTTGTATTGTACTGATAAATTTGGCCCCCATTGCTATTTCACTCTGCTTTTGCAATGCATGTTTTGGATCCATTATTCCACAGATCTTAAATGGGTCATCCATTGAACCGATAGAACAACCACCATGAACTGCTAGAACCACCATCAGCTACTATGGCCAACAAAAGCTGTCAGCCAAGAGTACGGAAAATTAGTATGACAAAACATTTCGTGCTTTCCAGGAAACTACCAAAATGTTAGTACCTTACCTTATAATATACTGACTGTTTCCTATCTTTGTGGTACAATATAATGGTATGTTTGGGATGCTCTATACTGTATTGTATACTATCTGATATGTTATTTTGTGTAATTGTTCAATTACCTGGAAAATGTTTTTTTAATAAAAAATAAAAAAACCCTGGCTTTAACACCCTCCTTTGTGGCACTTATCTTAACAGTGTTTTCCAGGTTCACAATATTGAAGGTCTGTGCTTAAGATAGGCCATTAATATTACATTGGTGGGTATTTGGCTCTCTACACCTGCACTGATCAGTTGTCTAGAGGGCATACGGTATGTTATGAACTTCTTGTGTTCCCTCCATCTACTAACGACCTAACCCTGATATCTCCATTTCTGTCTATGGCCTTACTATTACCCTGAGGCGGCATGCCCGCTGTCTGGGGGTTGTATTTGATTCAGATCTCACCTTTACCCCACATATTCAGACACTTGCACGCTCTTGCCGACTGCACTTTAAAAAACATCTCTAGAATTCACCTCAATTCACCTCAATTTCTCATCGTGGAAACATCAAAAAGCCTTATAGTCGCTCTGATTCTCTCTCATCTTCACTATTGCAATTCTAATTGGGCTTCTTCTTACTAAACTCTCCCCACTACAATCTGTCCTGAATGCAGCCGCCAGACTCATCTTTCTGTCACACCGGTACACAGACGCATCTACCTTGTGTCAGTCGCTGTATTGGTTGCCATCACAGAATACAATACAAAATTATCACACTGACCCACAAATCCATCCATAGCACTGCAGCCCCCTATATTTCCTCTCTCATCACTGTCTACCGCCCTAACCGTCCTCTCCGTTTTGCCAATGACCTTAGACTTGCATCCTCTGTTATCCGAACATCCCACTCCCATCTCCAAGACTTTTCTCAAGTTGCACTGGTGCTCTGGAATGCTTTACCCCAGACAATCCCCAACTACAACAGCTTCAAAACTGCCCTAAAATCACATCTGTATGGTCAGGCTTATCACGTGACCTGATCACAGTGTAGTGTGCGGAGGTGCAGAACAATAACACCTTTTATCCTTCCTCCTCTGTTCCTCAGATCCTGCCCTCTCCATCTAGAAGTTACACTGAACTCCTTGCACTTAGTATCTGTTTGTTCACAGATACTAGCTGGTGACGGGTTCATACATTTTCAGTTACACAACCTTTTCTTTTTTCAATTTAAATGTCTATTACATTTTTATAAGAATACAAGAAGGTCCAAACCAGATCAATAACACAAAAATACACACATACAAATATAAACAATGCAGACCGGAACTACATGGGGGAACCCCCTAGGCGGACCCAGCCAGCAAGGCAACAGGAGTATATAAGAATAAAAGAGAGGATGAGTGAAAGTATAAGAAAGTGAGAAAGGGAGAGCAGAAAAAGCAAAAAAAAAATAAAAGGGAAGGGGGGCAGCTAAGGGGTGTGAATAGGGGGCCAACAGAAAGACATACCATAAAAGAGCCCCAAAGAGGGTTCAGAGAACCAACCATGTCAGGTCCTCAGCAGTAGGACCTACAGGTGCATCTCAATAAATTTGAATATCTTTGAAACGTTCATTTCTGTCAGTAATTAAATTTAAAAAGTGACCTCCTATATTTTCTAGATTCTTTACACACAGAGTGTTCTATTTCAAGTGTTTTATTTCTGCAAATGTTGATTATGGATTACAGCTAATTAAAACCCAAATCTAAGAAAATTAGAATATTGTAAAAAAGTTCAGTATTGTAAATTCAGTGTGTCACCTGCCAAGGTTTCCTAAGCCTTTAAATGGTCCCTCAGTCTGGTTCAGTAGGACACACAATCATGGAAGACGCTGATTATGGATTGTATTACTGAATTACTGAAATGAATGAACATTTCAAAGTTATTCTAATTTATTGAGATGCACCTGTATAATCCTCAATATAGGGACAGATATTAAGATATAAGCAGTTATAGTACCAAGGCCGATGGTGGAAACCATGCACAGAGCACCACACCCAGGACTAAGAGGAAGTCCCAGAGCCGAGAAGCGCCTGATACTCTCCAGAGCGTTGGAACTCCAACCAGTAGAACCAAGTTTCGTTAAAGACTTCAAGTGTGTCACGCCGGAAGGAAGTGAAGTTTTCCATGCGCATAATCTCATTGACTACACAACCTTTTCTATTAAAAGATGGCTGGACCATTGTAGCAAACAAGCCCCCCTGACCTCTTGTGTCCCCCTGTCTCTTCATAGAATGTAAGCTCTTGCGAGCAGGGCCCTCGCTCCTATTGTTTCATATGTTTATGTCTTTGTCACATTGTAATGTCTCATATTGTCTGTTCATGTGTCCTCTGATTTGTAAAGTGCTACAGAATATGTTGGCGCTATATAAAAAAAAGTTATTATTATTATTTATTATATGACGCTGTACACTGCTCAAAAAAACTGGATGTCATCTACTTAGCAGCGGCTGTTTGAGGTATTGTAGCTTTGTCTCTAGTAAGTTGATGGTATGTAGATGTACAAAGCAGTGTTGACAATGAAATGGTTGAAGTCCTTCCCCAGAAAACCATTTAAGGGTTTATGCCACAAATATTTTTTGCTTACTTATATAGCGCCATCATATTCCGCAGCGCTTTACATACATTGCGGTCACTGTCCCATATAGGGCTCACAATTTATATTCCCTATCAGTTTAACTTTGGAGAGTGGGAGTACACACATGCGGAGAACATACAAACTCCTTGCAGATGTTATCCTTGGCTAGAATCGAACCCAGGACTCCAGCGCTGCAAGGCTACAATGCTGATTGGTGGAGGTCTGACTGCTAAGAACAGTGGCCTGGAGATGGCCAGGGCCCCAGACCACTATGATAGCAGTCGGGGAAAGCCTGGTTCCCCGGCCGCTATACATATTGTTAATGGAAAGGGGCGAGCACAGGGGAGGTGACTTAAAATAATAAAAACTTATACTCACCTCTCCTGGGCTCAGCATCCTTTCCAGGGCCCTTCCGTCATGTGACTGAGGCCTGTGATTGGCCCCACAGTCACATGGGGCGCAGCAGCTTAATGAAGTCAGTGTGCCTCTCGTGACCGCTGAGGACCAATCACAGGCCTCAGCAGTGACGTCTGAAGAGGGCCGAAGATGCTGAAGACAGCCAGACGGAGCGAGGATACCTGGGAGAGGTGAGGCAAGGTGAGTAAGAGTGTTTGTTATTTTTAATCACCTTCCCTGGACCTCCGATTATTATACTCTGGGGTCTCAGCGGTGGAGAGCATATAATACTTGTTGGGAGCCACTGTGGGGAGCATATAATACTGTGTGGGGGCCACTGTGGGGAGCATATAATACTGTGTGGGGCCACTGTGGGGAGCATATAATACTGTGTGGGGGCCACTGTGGAGCATATAATACTGTATAGGGGCCACTGTGGGGCATATAATGCTGTGTGGGGGCAACTGTGGAGCATATAATACTGTGTGGGGGCCACTGTGGGGCATATAATACTGTGTGAGGGCAACAGTGGAGCATATAATACTGTGTGGGGGCCACTGTGGAGCATATAATACTGTGTGGGGCCACAGTGGGTAGCATATAATACTGTGTGGGGCCACTGTGGAGCATATAATACTGTGTGGGGGCCACTGTGGGGAGCATATAATACTGTGTGGGGCCACTGTGGGGAGCATATAATACTGTATAGGGGCCACTGTGGGGCATATAATGCTGTGTGTGGGCCACTGTGGGGCATATAATACTGTGTGGGGGCAACTGTGGAGCATATAATACTGTGTGGGGGCCACTGTGGAGCATATAATACTGTGTGGGGGACACTGTGGAGCATATAATACAGTTTGGGGCCACTGTGGGGAGCATATAATATTGTGTGGGGGCCACTGTGGGGAGCATATAATGCTGTGTGGGGCCACTGTGGGGAGCACACAATACTGTGTGGGGGCCACTGGGGAGCATATTATACTATGTGGGGCCCCTTCACTATTCACATAGCACGCCATCTGTTTTATAGCAGCCATTCACTATTATTACAGACTGTAATAACATTGCATGGTGAATATAAAACAGATACTGTGCAATGTAAGTAGTGAAGGAGTCACGGTGCTCACAAAAGCACCACAGTAACTTCAAAGAATTGATCAGCAGGGGCCCCAGGTGTTGGACCTCCACTGATCTCTTACATCTCTTAGGCTGTTAGGACCCTGTAGATCAGCTGTTTCCCACAGCATGCAGCTCAGTATTGTTTACATGCCAGCGCTGTGCTGCTCACTCATTATATTCTTGATAACCGCAGTTGTGGGTACTACAGCTGTATTCCTTTCAAGTATCTTAGATGCCGCTGCAGCACCTGTAACTGTCACTATCAAGAATTTGCTGTAGGGAGGGGGCCCCAGAGAAAAGTTTGCACCTGGGCCCACAAGACTTTAGTTACTCCACTGGCTAAGACCCCCACCAATCCCAAGCATAGGGTTTTTTTTTATTCCCATTCAGAATGAGGCAGTGAACACAGAATGCACATTCATTTCAACTGAAGTTGCCAAAGTACAGCTACTCATCTATCACCAGTTCTCCCATTGAAATGAATGAAGCAGGGTTGTGCATTCTGTGTCTACTGCTTTATTCTGACCTAGAGTAATACACCCTCTTTCTCAGAGTTTGGTAATTTATATTGTTTACAAGATAAACATTTTTTAACTCCATGAAATAATCTATTACTGACCTCAGTTCTGAAATGTACCTCTGTCAGTCCCTCCACTGGCTGGACAAAGGAAAATCCTTACCATAGCACATAAAGCCCTATCCATTTGTACTCTGTCCTACAACTCCTCTGTAATTCACAGATAGTGAATTATTCCCCTACATACCATCTGCCAATGACTACCTCCTCTCCACCATTCTATTGCCCTCCTTACACTCCAGCAGACTTCTACAGACTTCTCTTGCGCTTCCCTGAAATCTGTTCTTTGTTCCTAATACAACGTGATAAACTAGAATATTTATATAATGGGGAAAACAATTTTCTACTAAATCGGGCATGTCAGGAGAGGTGACAGGTCCTCTTAAAATTCTTTTTGTCTTGCTTTTTTAAGAATAATTTGCACAGGAAACTTCATTTTCTAAAGTCGGTGCCATCAATTCGGCTACAGATAATTTTCTTGTGTCCCTGCCGTACTTTACATGCCTCATTTTAATCTGATAGATGACATTGCAATGCATAATTTTGCAAATTATATGTTAATTTACTTAGAATAAAGTCATGGCTGTGCTGTCAGTGTTCACATTGGTTATTTACATATTGCAGTAACTACCTAACGTTTATGGACATGGATGAAGTTAGATACAATTTTAGGCTACAGCTGCAAGTCTCTAACAGTCCGGAAGGTGACCTAAAGCTGGCCATACAGTACATTAGATAGCTGTCAGTTGACAGCTACTTCACCCTTATACATATGCACATGTTCTGAACAGGAGAGGCAGGTTGGGCAGGAACAGAAGGATCTTGATCATTATCATCCCCGACATTTTCAATTGGGGTAGATTAGGTAGGACCCCATACACATTATGTGGTTGGCAGAAGCTGCTGAATATGGCCAGCTCTAGGGTAATTAATGTGACTATTGTGGAATCAGTTGAGGAAGATGTAAGGCTAGTGATGGGTATATCTTATGTACTATATACATAAAGTCCACCCAAAACTAAGAAGGCCAGTGATTTAGAAATTTCTAGTATTTTTATAGCCTACACAGCCTAAAGGAGTTATCTCCTGACAACCCTTTAACTTTAATAACCTGTCAATTGTTTTCTTCTTTGCCACAACTCAGATGATCGCTAAGGGAATTTCACAAGGAAATGAAAGGAACAGGGTGCACGGTGCCTTAGGTGGCCATAATCTGTCTCTTCCCAATATGAGGATACCAGTACTGTAAACTGTGCCGTAACAATCATGGTCAAAGAGGCTGCGACTAGACCCGGAGGGGTATGGGGCTTGCGGCCAGCTGGAGATGGCTGGGGCCCAGACCACCATGATATATATTAATTAATATATATATATATTAATTAATATTGTTAATGGAAAGGGCCCAGGGGAGGTGACTAAAAATTAGAAATACTTATACTCACCTCTCCGGGGCTTCTGACAGTCTTTAGCATCCTCTCCAGGGCTCTTCCGGCCTGTGACTGTGACCGGCGTAATAACGTCATCGCACCCCACATGACCGCTGAGGCCCAATCACAGGCCCCAGCAGTGATGTCTGGGGTGCATCACCTGAGTCGGAGACAGAAGAGTTCTGAAGAAGATGCTGAAGAGAGCCAGATGGAGCGAGGATGCACAGGAGAGGTGAGGCAAGGTGAGTATGTGTTAAGTATAAGTTTTATTTTTAAGAATTTCCCCTGGGCTCCTACTTATTATGCTCTGGGGTCTTGGGAGCATTTTATACTGTGTGGGGCCACTGTGGGGAGCATATTATACTGTGTGGGGGGGTCACTGTGAAGCATATTATACTGTGTGGGGGCCACTGTGAAGCATATAATACTATGTGGGGGCCACTGTGGAGCATATAATACTATGTGAGGGCCACCGTGAAGCATATAATACTATGTGGGGGTCAATTTGGAGCATATTATATTGTGTGGGGGTCACTGTGGAGCATATAATACTGTGTGGGGGCTACTGTGGAGCATATTATACTGTGTGGGATCACTGTGGAGCATATTATACGGTGTGGGGGCCACTGTGGAGCATATTATACTGTGTGGGGTTTCTTCACTAATCGCATGACACGCCATCTGTTTTATAGCAGACATGCACTATTATTGCAGGCTGTAATAGCATTTTATGGTGATTTTAAAACAGATATTGTAAATAGTGAAATAGTCATGGTGCTCGCAAAAGAACCCCAGTACCTTCAAATAGTTGATCAGCAGGGGCCCCAGCTGTTGGACGCCCACTGATCTCTTACATCTCTTAGACTGTTAGGACCCTGCAAATCAGCACACAGCTCCCAGTATTGTTTACATCCTGGGCACTGTGCCGCTCACTCACAGTATTCTTGATAAATGCAGTTGTGGGTGCTACAGCTGTATCTCTTTCAAGTATTTGAGTACAGCACAAGTACTGCAGCACCAGCAACCATCACTATCAAGAATTCTCTGTAGGGAGGGGGGTAGGGTCCCCAGACAAAAGTTTGCACCAGGGCCCACAAGACTTTAGTTATGCCACTGACTATAAATTATACATTATAGTTGAAGGACCTGGTATAGATTTTCACTGAGGCCCAGGGGGTTAAAGGAGTTGTGCCATTATAGACACTTATGGACAGGGGATGCGTGTCTTATTGGTGGGATCCTGAACACCAGGTCCCCAAGTGATCAGGAGGACTAGGGACCAAAAGTCCCCCTAAACGCCTTGTGAATGGAGTGCCAGTGCACTTGCGTGACCAGTGCTCCATTCACTTCTATAGGGCTGCCGATGCTGACATAGATTACAGTTCCGGCAGCCCCATAGAAGTGAATGGAATGCCTTTAGGGGACTTTTGGTCCCCTGTCCTCCTGATAACTTGGGCACCCAGTGTACAGACACTTATCCCCTGTCCTATGGATGGGACAGTGTTAACAATATCTCTGTAAAGCGATGTTGAATACTTTTCTAGCACCCCTCACTCTTTTTTCCACTCTCTACATAAACATTATGTCCTTTGCTCCAGATATCACCTTTTAAGCCCCACACAATAATAGTACCCCAACTTTTGTATCCCTGAAAATTCCTACAGAATAACTGACACTTCTAGCTCCCCACACAGTATAGTATCCCATTTAGACTCCTCACAGTAAACTCCTTTTTTTATGCCCCCACTGATGATAACATTTATGTCTCCACTCAATACTGATGCCCCCTTTTATGTCTCCACTCAGTAATTATACCCCCTTTGTTCTCCCACCCAGTAATGATGCTCCCGTTGTACCACTGCTCAGTAATACTGCCCCTTCATGTGCACCACTCACTATTATTGCACCCTGATGAGCCCCAACTCATTAATAATGCCCCCTAATATACCGTCACTTTGCTGTGCCCCTGGTTGTGGATCAGCCATCAGCAGGGAACTATATGCTCCACAATTCACTTTGCTGTTGGTGCATACTGGCAGGTGAGGGCACTACCAATAATGTGGTGGCCACCAAATCTGTAGTAGAGTAATAAGGGGACATCACTACACGTAGGAAGCTTAAAAGTGGCACCATTACTGAATAGGGTGCGAAAGCAAAAACAAACACTATTACTGTGTGGTATACAAAGGGTCACTATAGCTATGCAGGGGGATATAAGGGGGTACTAGACTGTCTGACACAAAGGATGGGTCTATTACTGTGTGTAGGACACTATTATACAATGTTCACATCTGTGCTCATATTTCTGTTTTCACCATAGGATCAGAAAAATGAAATAGTGGGCAGGGTAAGATTCATGACATATTGAACACCAGTGGTGAACATCACTTACTATAATGGGGTCTGTAAGGTTTCTAGTATGGTGTCCATCATTTTACTGATACATATTGTACCAAAAGCACTATATATTCCAACATATTTAAAGTAATCTGCATACAAATATCCATGAAAGATCCCAATGGTTTTATACTCCATGAAGTCATTAAGACAGTTATGGCTTTTTGCAATATTATGGTATAGTTTTGGTCAATATTATATCTATAACAAAGTGTAATAGTTTTCTTATTTCCTAGCAGTGACTTGTGGCATTTCATGTACTTGCTGAGATCGGTTCATATACAGCGGTGCTATATACAACGATGCTGCTCTTTCTAAGGAGCTACATTTTAATTGTACATGAATGTTCCAGGCCGTTGCCATAGTTACATTTTATCATGTGTTTTTAATATTTGTGAATTGATAGTAACTCTGCATTAACACTTCCATAAACCTCACTGCTATGTTACCCATGTAAGACCAGTGTTATCACAGCTGTATTACCACAAGCCTGTTCTGATTTCTAGCCTGTGATTATTTTCCATGTCTTATACTTATCATATTGATCTCCATATTGCTGATCAGTCTGGGGGCTGGCTGACAGCCCCTCACCGATGAGGTATTTATGGCCTATCATGAGGATAAGCCATAAGAAGCTTAACCCTGGACAACCCCTATAGGCCGAGGCAAAAACGTAGCGTTTTGGTCGCAGCGGAAACACCATGCAAAAAAACCCAGTGTTTTACATTATGTGCAAACTGAATAGGATTCTGGCTAATCTAAACTATGTGGACTTTCTGTAAAAAATATGCAATGCGTTTTTGGCTGCAGCTCGCTATGTGGGGCCTTAGCTGTAATCTGCTCTTTATTTGCAAAACATGAAGACTTTGACCCTAAATGCTATATACATAAAAATATCCTACACTTCTTTATCACTCATCAGTGAGTTTTGTTTTAGCTATTACCTTCCGCTAATATATTACAGTAGTGTGTGGGTTAAAGAGGTTTAATACAGCTAAAGTTCCCCCTTCCTGCTGACTTAGGGTATATTCACACATGACAGATCTGTTGCACAACTTTCTGCAACTGATCAGTTCATTTCATCCTGCTTTTCTGTGTATACAGTATGTCCAGCATAGGTATTTTCATAGGTAGACCTCAACTATGAGAGACAAGATGAGAAAACAAATCCAGAAAATCACATTGTCTAATTTTTTAAGAATTTATTTGCAAATTATGGTGGAAAATAAGTATTTGGTCACCTACAAACAAGCAAGATTTCTGGCTCTCACAGACCTGTAACTTCTTCTTTAAGAGGCTTCTCTGTCCTCCACTCATTACCTGTAGTAATGGCACCTGTTTGACATTGTTATCAGTATAAAAGACACCGGTCCACAACCTCAAACAGTCACACTCCAAACTCCACTATGGTGAAGACCAAAGAGCTGTGGAAGGACACCAGAAACAAAATTGTAGCCTGGACCAGACTGGGAAGACTGAATCTGCAATAGGCAAGCAGCTTGGTGTGGAGAAATCAACTGTGGGAGCAATAATTAGAAAATGGAAGACATACAAGATCACTGATAATCTCCCTCGATCAGGGGCTCCACGCAAGATCTCACCCCGTGGGGTCAAAATGATCACAAGAACGGTGAGCAAAAATCCCAGAACCACACGGGGGGACCTAGTGAATGACCTGCAGAAAGCTGGGACTAACATAACAAAGTCTACCATCAGTAACACACTACGCCGCCAGGGACTCAGATCCTGCAGTGCCAGACGTGTCCCCCTGCTTAAGCCAGTACATATCCGGGCCCGTCTGAAGTTTGCTAGAGAGCATTCGGATGTTGCAGAAGAGTATTGGGAGAATGTCATATGGTCAGATGAAACCAAAGTAGAACTGTTTGGTAGAAACACAACTCGTCGTGTTTGGAGGAGAGTGAATGCTGAGTTGCATCCAAAGAACACCATACCTACTGTGAAGCATGGGGGTGGCAACATCATGCTTTGGGGGTGTTTCTCTGAAAAGGGACCAGGACGACTGATCCGTGTACATGAAAGAATGAATGGGGCCATGTATCATGAGATTTTGAGTGCAAACCTCCTTCCATCAGCAAGGGCATTGACGATGAAACGTGGCTGGGTCTTTCAGCATGACAATGATCCCAAGCACACCGCCATGGCAATGAAGGAGTGGCTTCGTAAGAAGCATTTCAAGTTCCTGGAGTGGCCTAGCCAGTCTCCAGATCTCAACCCCATAGAAAACCTTTGGAGGGAGTTGAAAGTCTGTGTTGCCCAGCGACAGCCCCAAAACATCACTGGTCTAGAGGAGATCTGCATGGAGGAATGGGCCAACATACCAGCAGCAGTGTGTGCCAACCTTGTGAAGACTTACAGAAAACGTTTGACCTCTGTTATTGCCAACAAAGGATATATAACAAAGTATTGAGATGAACTTTTGTTAATGACCAAATACTTATTTTCCACCATAATATGGGGCGTGTCTGTAGATGCTGCCTTGTCTATAATGTATATAAATTTATTCATTTGTATAATGTGTGAAATGTGTATTTATGTGTATATTGTATATGAATCTAGCAGTATAATGCATATACATGTGTCTGTTGTGTATATGTAATGAATGTAAGCAATGTATGTATGTAAGCAATATATGTATGTGTGCATCCTAACAGTATTATGTATGTTTGTGGTATATCAATATGAATGTTATGATACATTTTATAAGGAGGGCATTGCGTTAAGTTCTAGGTGTGTGAATATATGTGTGTGTGTGGGTGGGGAGATGGTACCAGACTGAATCTTTAACCTGCATGTGTGTTATGTGTATGTATGTAACTATTTGTTAGTGTGCAACATGTATGTAATGTATATTAATTTTTTGTAGGTTTGTTATGTGTATGAATCTATATGTGTAATGCATATATATGTGTGTATTGTGTATAATTTATATACATGTGTGTAGTGTGTGTATATATGTGCATATTAGCAAGAATAATGGTACTTATTTATGTGCATGGTATATCAGTATGCATGTTATATTACATTTTATGGAGGGGAACAGAGTTTTAGGTGTGTGTGTATGTATACATGGGGGTGCGGGAATGGTGTAGTAGCATGATCGGGACCATGTAAAAGATATTTATTAAAGATAAAATTTCAATCAAAGGCATGCAAACCATACCCTGTGCTATGTCCCTCTTTTTTGAGGGGGTGATGGTGGTCCATTGCCACATGATCATTAGAACAAAGTAGCAAATGAGTCTTTTCTGAACACGGTATCCTTTCATCTTATAATGTGAGGATTTACAAACCATGCTTTAAGAGGATTTTTCCCATCTCAGGGTTTCTCCTGCCCCTTTGTCTCCTCCCCCTGCACTTCCTGGTTTTCAGCTCAGACCAGCAGCATGTGTAATGTCCCAGAATGGCCATTATTTCTGTATACATTCGGCCTTCATGTGGCACTGGCCAATGCTCTGCATGGGGATATTAATTAGTCCTGTCACCTTAAATAATAGAGTTCAATGGCTTCCTATTGGCATTACATTATACTACATTAGCTCACTTTAGCTTTATTGTGTTGCTGCCACCTAATGGCCAAAATGGCGCATTGATCTGTCTGCATAAATATATGCTTATTCCTTGTTTGTAATGGTACGTGCCATAAGTCTGTCACGTGATCCAGCCCGCGAATGGCATCTGCTGATGCCTCAGGAAGGTTCTAGAAACTGATTTTCACCCCTCCCTCCTAGGGGGAGACAGGACACCAGGAACACTTGGGGTGAATATACTCTGCCACGTGACCCTACAATGCCCAGCCAGCCTAAACTGTGTTACCCCTGGTTACCACACATGCTCTGTGCTTGTTTCTAATTGCAGTTCTGACTAGAGTTAGATAAGAAAATGACACTGCTCAAGAAACTGTTCTATCCTTATCGGGGCTCGGCAACTTAAAGCAATCTGCAGAGCAGGGAATAAGTCATCAGCCTAAACAAACAGGTGATCTGTAACCTAGACAACGAGATGTAAACACTGAGGAGGGATATAGAGCAGTACAGTGGATACGGAAAGTATTCAGACCCCTTTAATTTTCTCACTCTTTGTTTCATTGCAGCCATTTGGTGAAAGCAAAAAAGTTCATTTTATTTCTCATTAATGTACACTCAGAAATGTAGATAATTTTTGCTAATTTATTAAAAAAGAAAAACTGAAATATGACATGGTCATAAGTATTCAGACCCTTTGCTCAGTATTGAGTAGAAGCCCCTTCCTTTTGAGCTAGTACAGCCATGAGTCTTCATGGGAATGATGCAACAAGTTTTTCACATCTGGATTTGGGGATCCTCTGCCATTCTCCCTTGCAGATCCTCTCCAGTTCCGTCAGGTTGGATGGTGAATGTTAGTGGACAGCCATTTTCAGGTCTCTCTAGATATGCTCAATTGGGTTGAGGTCAGGGCTCTGGCTGGGCCAGTCAAGAATGGTCACAGAGTTGTTCCAAAGCCACTCCTTTGTTATTTTAGCTGTGTGCTTAGGGTCATTGTCTTGTTGGAAGGTTGACCTTCGGCCCAGTCTGAGGTCCAGAGCACTCTGGAAGAGGTTTCTCTGTACTTGGCCGCATTCATCTTTCCTTCAATTGCAACTAGTCGCCCTGTCCCTGCATCTGAAAAACACCTCCATAGCATGATGCTGCCACCACCATGTTTCAGTGTTGGGATTGTATTGGGCAGGTGATGAGCAGTACCTGGTTTTCTCCACACATACCTCTTAGAATTAACACCAAAAAGTTCAATCTTCGTCTCATCAGACCAGAGAATGTTATTTCTCATAGTCTGGGAGTCCTTCATGTGTTTTTTGGCAAACTCTAAGTGTGCTTTCATATGTCTTGCACTGAGGAGAGGCTTCCTTCGGGCCACTCTGCCATAAAGCCCCGACTGGTGGAGGGCTGCAGTGATAGTTGACTTTGTGGAACTTTCTCCCATCTCCCTACTGCATCTCTGGAGCTCAGCCACAGTGATCTTTGGGTTCTTCTTTACCTCTCTCACCAAGGTTGTTCTTCCACGATTGCTCAGTTTGGCTGGACGGGCAGGTCTAGGAAGAGTTCTGGTCGTCCCAAACTTCTTCCATTTAAGGATTATGGAGGCCACTGTGCTCTTAGGAACCTTGAGTGCTGCAGAAATTCTTTTGTAACCTTGGCCAGATCTGTGCCTTGCCACAATTCTGTCTCTGAGCTCCTTGGGCAGTTCCTTTGACCTCATGATTCTCATTTGCTCTGACATGCACTGTGAGCTGTGAGGTCTTATATAGACAGGTGTGTGCCTTTCCTAATCAAGTCCAATCAGTTTAATTAAACACAACTGGACTCTAATGAAGGAGTAGAACCATCTCAAGGAGGATCAGAAGGAAATGGACAGCATGTGAGTTAAATATGAGTGTCACAGCAAAGGGTCTGAATACTTATGACCATGTGATATTTCAGTTTTTCTTTTTTTAATAAATTTGCAAAAATATCTACATTTCTGTTTTTTTTCTGTCAAGATGGGGTGCTGAGTGTACATTAATGAGAAATAAAATGAACGTTTTTTGCTTTTAGCAAATGGCTGCAATGAAACAAAGAGTGAAAAATTTAAAGGGGTCTGAATACTTTCCTTACCTATTGTATCTGGCAAAGGGAGCAAGATAAATAAAGCAATGTATTGGGTAAAACACTTCAGTTTGCTTAAGCTACAACATTGACTTTGGACATGCCAGTGTCTCAAGTGCTCACGATTCAACCATCTGACGTGTTGGGAGCAGTCAGGACCATAGTGAAAAAAACCTACTGCAAGAGCGATTATACAATACTAAATAAACGCTACTTCCTTTCCCGCAGTTTTCATTAAAATGCAGATTTCAGTCATAAGAAATATTGTTGCATAAAAACTAATCTTTAAAAGTAATTATCCTCCAACTATTAAAACCTCCCCAACCAGCTGTCTCTAACCAAAATTCTTTGTGTTGTGATAGATGAGTCTCTGTACTTACTGTTCAATGGAACCTACTTGATGTTATCACAACACCTGCAGCTCTTAGAAACGCAGAAATTCAGCCTTCATTTCCATTGGTAGCAGATGTATAAACCGTGTTATGTTTCCGAGCCTCTGATTCATTTACTCATTGCTGATAATGTATGACTCTCATAGAGCCACAGCAATGGGGGGCAATGTGTATTGTTCTTGTAATCTTTGTTAAATACCTAGAAATATAATTGCTAAACGTAGAATAGAAATGACACATCATTTACCCCTCACACTTTACTGTGCAGAAACATTGTATAAAAAGTTGCACTTGGTAGAGATGTCACATTAGAATTGGGTATCAGAAAATGGTTTCCCTTATATCCAACAACAGCACAATATGGGGTATTTCTGCCCCTGTGTGTTGATAGGACAGGTGGAATTTTTAATTAGCATAATTTATGCATGACTATGGTACCCTATAAGAGGACAAAGAGACCCCCCCCCCCCCCTTGTGTTTTTTTCTGTCCTGTGTGGTGGGACAGGTGGAGGGAGGTCTTTTGTCCTCCCATATTTTGTTTTTTCCCCTTAAGTTTGTTAACTTCCTTTGGGGAGTCATCTTTACACCTCTCTTCTCTTCTTTCTTTCACTGGATGCTTCTGTGGAAAAGAAGGGGGGGTTTTATATAGGAAGTTTTTTTGTGCTAGCCAAGCTTTCAACCTTCGCTCTGAAAAGGCTGATTTCAGTAGTTCATGCATCTGTATCTGCATACTGCGTGTTCAAAGACCTGTAGTGCAGGCCACTTGTGCGGCCTTGAGGTGGAGCATTGCCGTTTCACTTACCTTACAAGGTCCACGGTCGCCAGAATTGACGTTGGTCACTTTGTTCCTCTGGAACCTTTGTTTGTGTTCCAGTTTTCCTATTTTTAGCTTAATTCTGTGTACAAGGATTAAGGTTTGCAAAATTTGTGGGGGATGCGTTTTTTGTGAGCACTACTTGCTCATTCCTCCTCCCCTATGTAAGCCGATGACTGGAAAAATATTGGAAGGGATGTACATCTCGCCCAGGTTGCTCAGATGGGTGAGATGAGGGAAATCCAGAAAGTTTGCTCTCAGCAGACAAGTATGTTTGCTGATCATTATTTAAGCGCTGTGCACTGGGCTGGATTTTTTATGGAATGGCAGGTAGGTTGGTAGTGGGACCTGCCATACCCATCCCCTCCAGTCCACACCTTGTGGACACTCCTGGAAGAAACCCAGCTGACGGGGATCTCCTCGTTAAGGGGATATAAGAAGTCTGCTAGGAGAGCAGACTGTGGCAGAGCTTGGCTGGAAAGCCACAAAGAAAGTGGCTACTGCTGGAAGACAATCTGACTGTTTGAAATTTTTCTTATTCTAGGTGAGGTAACCTATTTCTGTTTAGTTAGAGACAAGACGGGCAGGTATTTATTTTTTTGGTTTCTGTTATATTGCATGTTCCAAGGAGTGTTTTGAGTGAATAAAAATAGTCAATACTTGGACTAATACGTTGGAGTCTGTGTTCATGTCAGCCCACCCAGCACCCCAGATCCTGACACCTCCTATAGAAGCCTTCATCTCAATGCAGGAAATGGCTTGTTTCTTAGTGAGGAAGACCTCAGTACTCCACTTGGATTACTGTTCTTGCTACTGCAGCTCAGGGCAGCTCAGTGGTTAGCACTGCAGCCTTGCAGCGCTAGAGTCGAGTTCAAATCCTGCAAGGAGTTTGAAAAAAAAAAAAAAGGGGGTCTAGTTTGTGTGCATGAAATCACTTGCTTCCGTCAGTGTGTCGACCCTCCTCTGAAGTACCGTCTATACAAGACATTGTTGTATATGTCAAGAATTACATGCAGGATTCCATGAAGGAGAGCCGGGACTTCATTTCTCAGATTTCAGAAGTCCCGATCTGAGAAACATACTTTTTCACTAGTCGCTAAAAGGACTTCCAGGTGATTGATGAGACGCTCTCATCGGATGAAGATACCTTGGAGAATTCCAGCAGACCTCTCTTTCCTCTAGAGAAGATAAATAGGATGCTGGGGGACCGAGATGTTGACAGGGAAGCCTCCACTTCCACCAATAGGGGGCCTAGGGCCTTCCAAGTGGTCGTAACACTGATAAGCTCATGCTATTGGAGTGGAAACATCCTGAAAGAGCCACTATTTTATCAGGAGGTTAAGGCTTTATTTCCTATTGTGGAATCTCAGCTGGACCGAGAAAGTCGATATAGCAGTAGCCAAATTGTCCCACGGATGATGGCTTCAACCTCCAGGAACCTATGGATAGGCGCATGGAGGGCACCCTCAGAAAGGCTCATTCTGCGGCCTCTGCTCAGACCTCAGTGGCCATTGCCTCTAATGAGGTATCAAGTTGCGCTTTGATCTAGCCCAACTAGAGAGGGACATCGACTCTGGAGTCTTCAGAGATTACTTCTTATCATTCTTGAGGTCAGTCTCCTTGTCTGCATATTACCTATCCGAGGCCTCCCAACATCAGCCTCAGTCTAGACCTCAGTTCTAGAGGCATCCTAGATACCAGTCTAGGGGTTCTGTATGGAAGTTCCCCAAAGAAGGGGACGCCAGCTGTTTTCTTCCTGTGGTAGAGACTCCTGTTGGGGATGACTCTCCCAATTTTTCACCTTCTAGCAGGAGAATATTCAAGACTCTTGGGTCTTGCAAGTATTACAGTGGGATATGCGATCGATTTTCTTCAGCCGCTCAAGTCTGATTTATTATGACCCGCTCCCTTCCTGCGGCTCGGCAGGTTATACTGGTAAGTTCCGGTCGCAATTCAGTGTTTACTCCCCAGTTTTTTTCTGGTGCTAAAATCATCAGGCGACTGGAGGATGGTTATAGATCTAAGATATCTGAATCTCTTCATAAGGATAAATCATTTTGGAATGGAGACTTTGAAATCCGTCACATCCTATCTACAGCAGGGCAAGGTCCTTGTCACCCTAGACCTAACGGATGTCTAAACATTCCAGTTTATCCTCCGCACAGAAGGTATCTCAGAATCTCTGTCTCAGTTTCCAAACACAGGAAGCATCTTCAGTTTGCAGCTTTCGGCATCCCTTTAGCTCCCCACACCTTGACCAAGGTGGTGGCTCCAGTAGCAGTCGCACTCAGACTTCATGGTCTATTCATAGTGCCATACTTGGACGACTGGCTAATAAAAGCTCAGTCAAAATCCATCCTGCTCCAGCATTTGCAGATAGCCGTGTGCTTTCTTCAACACCTAGGTTGGCTGATAAATTGGGAAAAGTCAGAGGTGATTCCCTCTACTCAGAGAAAGTTCCTGGGGTTTCTCCTGGACTTCGTCTGCATGAAAATTTCCTTAACTCCTCCAAGGAAAGAAAGGTTAACCACAGCAGTCCGGTATCTTCTCAGAACACACCTGGTGTCTATCAGGACAACTATGAGAGTCCTTGGACTAATGTCATCCTCAGCCATGGCAGTCCTTTGGGCTTTATGGCATATACGTCCTCTTCAGATGGAAGCTCTAAAGGCCTGGAATCATACTCCTCTCGCTCTCGACAAGAGGATTAGACTTTCCCCACTACCCATCTTTCCCTCAGATGGTGGATACACCTGAACGATGGGATGTCCACGGTTCAACCTCGTTGGACCCTGTTGATTACCGATGCATCCCTCTCGGGATGAGGAGCCCACCTGTACGAGAGGACCATACAAGGAGTCTGGAGCAGGCTAGAAAAGAGGACATCGTCCAACTGGAAGGAGCTCAGAGCAGTTAACCTGGCACTATTTAATTTCCTCTCCTCAGAGGAAGAGAGGTCAGAATCCGGTCCGACAGTATGATGACCGTAATGTACCTGAACAAACAGGGAGGCACCAGATCACTATCTCTCCTCAGGGAGACAGGTCTGACTTTTACCTGGGCAGAAGAAATTCTGACTCACTTATCCATGGTTCACATCAGGGGCTCCTTGAACATAGTAGCGGATCAGTTGAGTCAGGGTCTCACCGTATCAGGAGAATGGTTTCTCAATCCAGAGATCTTCCATCAGATTACCCTGAAGTGGGGTCTTCCAGAAGTAGACAACCAGATTCAACGCCAAGGTGGAGACGTTCTGCTCACTGTATCAGGAGGACTATCCCTTGGCAGTGGATTCCCTGTCCATCCCTTGGAGGTTCAGGCTGACATACATGTTCCCTCCACTTTCCATGATACCAAATGTATTGATGAAAGTCAGACAGGACCAAGTCTCTGTGATAGCCATCATACCATTCTGGCCAAAAAGGACTTGGTTTGCCCAGCTCATGTACAGTACATGAGTCGAGGGACATATTGGAGGCTTCCCCCCACCAAGAACCTGGTTTCCCAAGAAACTCAGAAGTGCCAGGTTCTGAGGATATTCAACCTCACAGCCTGGAGGTTGACCAGTCCCTACGGAAATTTAGAGAACTGTCAGAAGCTGAGGCAGAGCAGAGTCTACCAAGAAGAACTACCATAGGATAGGTAACATCTTCAAGTAGTGGTGCTCCAGAAGAGAAGCTGATAGTTCAAATCCTACTACGGCAGAAATTCTGGATTTTCTTCAGGGCGGCTTGGATACAGGCCTTTCCCCTGCTACACTTAAGGTACAGGTTTCAGCCTTATCCACCTGTTTAGGCAGACGATTGTCTCAGAATCCCTTAATCTCTAGGTTCCTTAAGTGTGCTATGAGACTTAGACCGGTGGTTTCAACTTCTGTTCCCCAGTGGGATCTTGCTACAGTTCTCTCGGGTCTTTGTGGTCCTCCATTTGAGCCGTTAGAGGACGTGGATCTAAAGTATTTAGCCTTTAAAACCACCCTTTTTTTGTTAGCCATCACTTCAGCAAAGAGAGTGGGTGAGCTCCAGGCTTTTTCTTCCGAGGAACCATATACTTCGTGCTTGAGGATAGGGTCCAGCTCATCTTTAACTCTAAGGTGCCTTTTCGTGCAAATATAAACCAGATGGTTTCCTTACCAATGTTTTTTTTCCAGCTCCTTCCTCTGAAGAACAGGAAGGACTTCACACACTGGATGTAGTAAGGTGTCTTCAGACCTACCTTCTACGTACACAGCCTTTCAGGAAATCTAAGAATCTCCTTTTTAATATATATGTTAGAGACCAAGGTCTCAGAGCTTCCAAACCTACCTTATCTAGATGGATCAAGGAAGCAATTAAAATTTATTTTTCTGCTCAGGGGTTAACTCCACCTGAATTCTTTACAGCCCATTCAACTAGGGCTGTGTCAACCTCTTGGGCTGAGAGCCGTGCAGTACCTCTTGATCAGATTTGTGCAGCTGCTTCTTGGTCATCTCAGCTGACTTTTGTAAAACATTTCCAGCTAAATGTACGGAGTTCAGAGGCGACTGCCTTTGGACAGTCAGTCCTAGGTGCTGTACATCGAGGAAAGCCTCCCTAGGGTAATTACTTGCTACATCCCCATATTGTGCTGCTGTAGGACGTAAGGTAATCGTTGATTATGATGTTAATCTGTTTTCCCTTAGTCCTAACAGCAGCACAAGCTTCCCTCCCTAATTTAGGATTTTTACTTTATAACTTACACAAGGGGGAGGTCCCTTTTGCCCTCTTATAGGGTACCATAGTCATACATAAATTATGCTAATTAAAAATTCCGCTTGTCCTATCAAAACACAGGGGCAGAAATACCCCATATTGTGCTGCTGTTAGGACTAAGGGAAAACAGATTAACATCATAATCAACGATTATACATTGCAGAAAGCACAGCTAGATAGAGCAGCTACCAGACTGAGGGGTGAAAGGCCACATTGGTGCAAGTTACAGAAGAAAACCTAAGACTGTCCTGAGAAGACTTACTTTTGTGGTTTTGACTAGTGATGGGAAAGCTAGTTCTTTTCAGAGATTAGTTCATTTAAACGATGTGTTCACTTAGTTTCTTATTTAGATCTAGCCTGTTATACAGTCACTACTACAGGTGCATCTCAATAAATTAGAATATCTTTGAAACGTTTATTTCAGTAATTAAATTAAAAAAGTGATCTCCTATATTTTCTAGATTATTTATACATAGAGTGTTCTATTTCAAGTGTTTTATTTCTGTAAATGTTGAGTATGGATTACAGCTAATGAAAACCCAAATCTAAGAAAATTTGAATATTGTAAAAAAGTTCGTTATTGTAAATTCAGTGTGTCACCTGCCAAGGTTTCCCAAGCCTTTAAATGGTCCCTCGGTCTGGTTCAGTAGGACACACAATCATGGACGACGCTGATTATGGATTGTATTACTGAATCACTGAAATGAATGAATGTTTCAAATATATTCTAATTTATTAAGATGCACCTGTAGTTCCTTGGATAAGTTAAAGATCTGTTAATCTGGACAATAGCACAAACTAGAAGCACCACGCTGAACTCTACAAAGTGAATAACATTTTCATTATCAATCTTATAACCTGGAATTCCAGGCACACTTTCTGATAATCCGGTTATGTTCCGTTTCCCCGCTTCCGAAACGGAACATCACCAATACTTCTTCCCCTCCACCCCATCATACTTAAGTGTCTTCATCTCTGGGAACGGCTTTTCTTCTCTAACTCTGCTAGCGCTTGCGCAGTCCGGAGGTGCCTCTGAGACATGCGTAGTAGAGATGGCACTCCATCTCTACTGCGCAGACGTAAGAGGCACTTCCGGTTTGTGCACTGCCAGGAGAGTGAAAGAAAAGGAGGAGCCGGTCCAGAAGGGAAGTCGAAAGAGGAAGACAGGTAAGTATGATGGGGTGGAGGGGTGGGCTGAGTTAGTTAGTTGGGAAGGGCTAGTAGAGCTCTGGATAGCTAGGGAGACAGGGAGGGGGTGTAAGGGAGTGAGAGAGGAAGGGGGGAGTGAGAGGGAGGTAGTGTGGAAGCTACACAGCAGGAAACTACACCATGTAAACAAATGCAGATGATGTCAGGAGCTCCCAGAGAAATCCAGAAATCACAGACCTTTTTTTTAAAAAAAATATTTTTTTTGCCTGGAAAACCCCTTTAAGGAGGCTGATATTGAATGAATCCTGTGACTGGTGAACTAACTGAACTACTGAACTAAAAACAAATAATGAAGGTCTAGTTAACTCAGATGCATTTGGTTAAGCACAGTAGTGCCACCTATGGTAGTTTAATGGTACTGATTCATGGTAAGTGTGTATGAGAGTGCTGGAAAGGAATGCAGCAGCACCTAGCATATATTTAGCACAGAGTAGACTGCACCTCTGGACTAACATGATGGTAATTTTATCCCAAATACATGTAAGTTGCATGAAGCTACACACAGACTCTTTTTCACTCACACGTGAGTTTTTCTACTTTGCTTTTTCCAACATTAGGAACTAAAATGCAAAGGGGTTTTGTGCCAGTGAATGAGCCTGCTGGAGCTGCTGTGCTGTATCACTCCCTCCTCCCAATTGCTTTCATTTCCGATGAACTAATTTTTGCCAGGAATGTGAACTAAATGAGTTAGTTTACTCTGAAGACCAGTTCATTCTGAACTAATAGTTCATAAACTACTCATCTCTAGTTACAACCAGACTCTGGCATTAATAAGAACACAATGTCGCCCATTTTATCATACCTCAATGCATGGAGCTCAAGCAAGTAGCTCTTCCTCTTTCAGACCAGTGACATCATGACATCACGTGGCCATGCTGTAGCTCAGTACCACCCAAGTGAATGGGGATGAGCTGCAATACCAAGAACAGTAACTAAACAATATATAGTGCTGTGCTTGGTAAGTAGTGATGAAGCAGCAGCACTTGGTTGGTCATTAATATCATTGTTCGAAAATCCATTTCAATATTGAAATAGTCAATAAAAACTCAATATACAGCCAATAAAATGGTGGTATATCACACAAATAAATAGTCCTGCTATTCTGTATCTATATGGACATACTGTCACCAGATCTCAGGCGGTGTGTGTTATCAATCCATTATATGGTATTGCCAGTTCTGTAAATAATCACTCTAGCCATCTCATAGCTTGAAAGAAGAATACAACATAAAATACCACAAAATGCAACTTTATTTGTACACTTACTATATACTCATATATGTATTTGTGTTCAACAATTTTCATTTGGAATGCATTTCACAGACATTACAGTTTTCTCAAACTTTATTTCATTCTTTAAGAATATTATGACACCTTAAAAGCAAAAGAGCATCAGGAATTATAGAATATGATGTGTATTTCAAACCATATGCAATATTAGCCATAAAACACAGTAATAGAACAGTAGACATTAATGCTTCTGTTTCATTATCACACCAAAAATAACACAGCAATGTATGCAGTGTAACAAGTGTAGCCAAGAATATAATTATATTATTACATGTCACTTGTGTCTGTAGCTAAAAGTGTGTTTCAAGCCAATTTCTCCTACACAGATGTGATTGACGTCTATCTGCAATAGGAAGGAGTAGCATCCATTAGGCCCCTTGCACACGACCATCTGCTGGCCGCTGGCCGTGATTGAACAGCAACGGCCGGCGCACGTGTAATTCACAGTCGTGTGTGGGCCAACAGAAATGAATGAGACAGTGTGTCATCCGGGAAAAACCCAGATAGCACACTGAACTACGCCACGGTCGTCTGCAAGGGGCCTTACACAGTGTTTCGGTGTATGGCCAGGGTTAAACAATATCTTTGGATATTTTGCTCACAATTTATGTAACTCACTTTTCTATTATTTACTTTATGCCAGATATCTGGTGCAAAAAAAATCTGCAAACCTTGGGTTTGCATCTTTTGAATACCATTTTCTTGACAATAATTCTTGCAAATGGAGTTTTTTGCGGCACTCATTTAAGAATCACGTGCCTCCTCATATATCAGGCAGCTCTTCCGCCGGCACTGGGGTTGTGAAGATTGCCGTTCAATACCACATTCCGCATTAATATACCCCAATGTGACCCAATGTTGGTACAGCCCAAAGCACCGGGTTGTACCAACATTTTACTCGCTTGAACATCTCATGTGAATTGTAAAAGTGAAATGACAGTATTTCATCATCTCTGGCTGTGGTCTTGTGGTTGAGGGTGGCACCCGACTGTCAACTTGGCAATTATGGGGGTCCCAGTGGTTGGATAGAATAGGTGAAAGGATAATTTAAATGGAATCCCCTTTACGACTAAAGCCCTACGTTGCGAAAATGCAGCGTTTTTGCAGTTTTACAGTACTTGCAAATTGAATGAGATTCTGGCTAATCCCATCCACACATTTCCAAAAAATCTGCTGCGGAAAAGCTGCGTTTTCAAAAACGGATCTCATCAACTGAAGATCTCTGGGGGTCCGACACCTTAAGCACTGCTCTGCTTCACAGCCATGAGATGCTCAGTTCATCAGTCACCTGGTTTGATTGCAGCTCAGTCCCATTAAAGCGAATAGGCTGAGCTGCAATACCAAGCACAGCCATTGTACACATGTACGCCGTTGTTGGTTAGTACTAAAGTGGCTGCAGTGCTCACGGGTTTTGGACCCCTGCCGATTTTTAATTGATGACCTACCTAAAATTAGTTCATTTAGCCTGTAAAATCCCTTTAACTAAAGATAACTATATATGCAAATAATGTAACAACATCTCATTGTGACTTCTGCACATGGAGAATGGCAGAAGAGCAGTGGGTTGTGTCTACAGACATAGAGATAATCCTGACACATACAGAACATAACAAGGACTGCTGTTCTCTTACAGATTGCAGTTTACTCCAGTATACAGATAAAGATTAATATCACAAACACAAAAAGGCTTGTGTTCAGGCTCACACTGAGGCTACATCTCACTGTCTCCATTTCTACAATATGCTGATCTGCAGGGAACTATATCAGATCAATAATACAATATTTGTCTCACCGGCTGCATTATATAATACTTTCCAACCCGTTCACCATCAACAGTTTTGTTATAACACAAAGTGTTCATGGTGCCTAGAAATATAGAGCACATGCAAAAATATACAGAACATGTTACAGAAGGAAATCAATGATAAAATATACATTTCATGTACAATATTATAAGTGCTGGTAACATGAACTGGCAATACAAAAAAAAAAAAAAACCATACTGGGGCAATACAAGTCAGGTACATACAGTATAAAGCTCATCCGTATAAAATACTCCTTACCCAAGAAGTTAGGGAGAAATTACTACTTTTTCTAGGTGTAGGAAATGTGTAACATACTTCAGTACTGCATTGGCGTGTTTGTCGGAATATTTTTTCATGTTATCAGGTTATTTTCTTTTAACACATAGAAACATAGAACATTGAGGGCAAAACAAGACCACAGAGTTCATCTAGTCTGTCCTTATATTATTTTCTTAATCTTAGGCTATATATACATATATATATATATATACCGTATATCTCACAGGCATGCTTCTGTTCCAAGCCTCAGTTACTCTTTCAGGAATATAACATTTTCCGACATTGGTTCTGATCTTTCCCCAACTCATTTCAGACTGTGCCCCCTTGTTCTTGTGTTTAGTTTCTTACTAAAACACTTCCACCCTTAACCTGATATAAACCTGTAATATATATGAAGGTTTTGGTCATATCCCCTCATTCCCTTCTTTTCTCAAGACTATACAGAATGAATTCTTTAAGTCTCTTATAATATATATTATTCTTTAAATTCTCCACCATTTTTGTAGCCCATCTTTGCACCTGTTCTATTTTATCTATGTCTTTTTGCAGGTAAGGTCTCTAGAACTGAGCACAGTATTGCAGATGTGGTCTCTATGAAGTGGTAGTCTGCCCTGTACATAACTTATGTTATATTAATTGCACTGATTTCTGTACATTATTTACATCTTAGGCGTATGGCATTTACACGTTAAGGCCTGTTGCACATGACCGTGCTTTAGCCGCTGGCTGTGATTGAACAGCACGGCCGGTGCAAGGGCAGAGCACAGATGACATCCGTGTGCTGTCCGTGCTTTCATGGCCCCATTCATTCATTGAATGGGGGCTGCGGAAGCACAGTTGCAAAACCAGACAGGAATAGGACCTGTCCTGAGTTTTGTGGCCTGGACTGTCGGCCCGCACAATAATCCATGTAATGCACAGTCATGTGCGTAGGCCAACAGAAATGAATGGGTCAGTGTGCTCTCCGGGAAAAATCTGAATAGCACACTGACCTAGCCCACCGTCGTGTGCAGGGGGACTAAGCTATGTAATGATATTATTTTCTCCATAGTAGATTCACCATATATAGAAATGTGTATTGCATACACTGTTCAGTCTACTTGAGAAATATTTAGACAGCATCTAAAATGGACATAAAATGAAGAGGTCCATTTTGTGGGCTTAAAGGTAACCTGCCAGGGCTATTTGGGGTACTAACCCAGCCACAGGTACTTATGGACCAGTGGTATAGTGTCCAATATAGCCTACTCCTAACTGTGTATGTGGCCACATTTTTTTTTTTTAATTTCTACTTACCTGAAGTCTGGGGAGTCTCACTGGACTCAAAATCGCATGTGCGTTGAAGCCACAGTGTACTACTCAAGCCTCAGTGAAGGGCTGCACAGATGCTGACATTACAGGATAAGTATAAGTATGTAGGGTCTGTGTGTGATTTAGTGCCCCAAATTGCCCTGACAGATTCCCTATAAGCAATTTTTAAGAGGTAGTAACCTATTCTACACACTGGCTAAGTGGTTAGCAACGTTGCCTTTGAGCACTGGGGGTTTGGGTTAAATTCTGCATTTAGTTTGTAGGTTCTTCCTGTGCTTGCTTAGGGTCGTCCCTTACTGGAAACATTTACTGATAGGTTAATTTCATGCTGTGAGTGTAAAACTGACCCTAGCGTGTGCTTAAGATGGGGAAAATAAATTGTAAGCCCAATTGCATTGGGTGCTCTATGAGCAACAAAAACAAAGATAAAATCACTTTTCTGGGAACATATGAGTAAAGTGCAAATCTAGGGGTTCATAGCTGCTTTTACCATAGAGTCAAACTGTGTGTTTGCTAGCTGGTATGTGTGCGCCTTAATTTTTCTTGTCACCAACCTCCCCTACATGGAAAAAGGAGGGAGCAGGGTAAACAAGTTTTGGGAAGAGGGTAAGGTGCAGAAGGAGGTAAGGGGCGACTCATTTTAATTTTGTCTATGTACTTCCTTTATTTGTTTACAGCAGTTCTCCCTATTTAACAAATGTTGGGCTAAAAATGTGGTTACTGGTTAAACCCACATACTACATCAACTACCTAGACAGTGTGTAAAGTGATGCAAATGATATCTATTATTTACAGCACAAAATACATCATATACCTGCAAAAACAACTCCGGGAATTGTAACTGGAATAACAGCAGATCACATGACCATACTTAAATAAAATACATTTTTAATCATAAGTTCCCTTTAAAGATTTTATTAGACAACAGTAGATCGGTCACTCACACAGTGAGGGCTTAAAGCAGGTACTTGCTTCTCCGATTACTAGAGCAAAGCAATAAACTCAACAATATTCAAAACATGTTACATGTCATTTACTATATACATAGAAAGGAATTGTCATCATAGCCATGAACACATTGTTATGTATTTTCAGACCCATGCCACTTCAGGGTGTAATAAAGTTTGATCGTCAGATTTATAGCTTTGTTATATAGATAGATCTTATATATACAAAGTTTAACTATAAAGTGCATGGCCCAAAGACTAAAGAAAAAGTGTTTACACTGAACACTGTCCACCCAGACGACCAATTTCTTCTACTCATGCTATATAAGTAGCAGTGGTGTATATAGACACATCACTGGCCAGATCGAATAATGATGGCCTGATCTTAGCTAAGGAGTTAAAGGAACACTCCAATCTATTCCCATATTATTATTCCTAGTTGGTGCATGACACTGGGATTCAAAGAACCTCAAAGACAGATGACTTGTGCACTGCTGTCCTAAGACCCTGCATTAGGCCTAACACAGTGTATCCGTTTTGCCTGTGTGTTCCTTTGAAAATGCTGTCCCACAAACTACACTTTTCCCCTATCCACTGTTTGGTCAGTGGGGTTCGATCTGAGGTCTCACATGCAGGCGACCACTCTTTTCATCTCTATGAAACTGGACTTGAATGGAGCAAAAACCATCATTCTATTCAAACATGGACCTCGGGATCCCTGATCTCGTGTTCCATGGGGTCCCATTGGTTGGACCACCACTGATCAGACACTTATCCCCTACCCTATGACTAGGGAATAAGTTACATTTGTGGTACAACCACTTACATACTTCATTAGCAAGGAGTTATTGACTTCAGAGGTTTTTTTTCTCTAAATTCTATGTTGCCTTATTAATAAACAATTCACCAGAACCCAGCAGATCAAGCCAGCCCGCAGATAGATAAGTAAGGGACACCTAAATCACACAGTTGTTTCCCCTTGTGAATTAGCGACTCCAATGCCGAGATATCACTGTTTCTATCAATAAGAAAATAAGCTTTTTCGATCAATGGCTGATACTTTGCAATGGACGCACCGATCCTCATGGGGAGAACACTGTTTGATACAGGAGACTGGGAAAATATGCTGAGTTCTGCTGACAGACTCTCTTTAAAACAAATTTTTTCTTTTAACAAAATGTCTTATATCTTCACCTTCTAAATCAAGAGCTAATACAGACCAAGTTCAATTCAATATACTGCTGTCTTTTGTAAAGCTTTTAAGTACATTCCGTTTGTTTGCTACACATATATAGAAATACTTGTACTAGTATAATACTGTGATGTCCATCTATAGGCTTTTTGCCACTTATAGACAAATCACTTTGGAATTTGTGCTATTGGGTTCAATAAAAATCTGAACCACTTATGTCTGACAGCATCCAGTGTGGAGCACGTTGTAAAAGAACGATATCACATTGGTAGGTGTGACCTGTTTTGTTTGGCCATATATGCTGATTATCAGATGACCAAGCAGAAAAACAATAACTATAAACAGCAGCAATCTGATTTGTTATATTAATTGTGCTCATAAAACACATACTCCATAAAGCCTACACAGCTAAGGAATTGCACTAAGTCTAAGCACTAATATGCTTTACATAGAGAACTATACAGGAACTGTGCATGGCTAAGCTCTAAAGTGGTAAGCCTAATGACCATCTGTAATACTAATGAAATGAAAACTGATAGGTCAGATCTCCATTAGAATCTGAATAACAATAATAATAATACAAATAGGTATTGTAGATCAATAAATATAAGATTACAGAAAAATAGAGCCATAAATACTATAGACATAAATACTTTACATATTGTAGAGCAATAAATAAATAAATATGCATTTTATTATTCCAAATACAAAAAACGTCACTTTCTGCAGCCTATTAGAATTAACCTCTTATATAATAGATCAATGTTTTCCTGTATTAGCATAAATTATAAGATCGCATCTTTCTTAACATAAAGAAAAATTTATATTGAATCTTTAAAGCGTACCTCCGGTTATAATCAACTATATGTAAATGAATAGTACTAGTCATTATAAGAAACTTTGTAATATCTTATTAAAGACATAGGTTTCCTTCTCCACTTAACAGGCTAAGTTACTTAGTACATCAGTCTATGAAAAGGGGAGGGGGGAAGAAGAGGATGCTGGAAAAGACACTCAAATAATTGCTGCTGCTGCACTCTGCTATTTTGCAAGTCAGGGAGAACTTTTAACACTGCTATGATTGTAGATAAGATGCTACCAGTGCACAGAATGAGACATTAAATCAAATAACCAGCTGGCAGCACTCCCCTCCTCCTCCTCCCTCCATAAATTTCTGTGTGTCAGGCTGGATATGGAGACAGAATCTTATGTAAACAACAATCTGATTGAAGATAAGGAGCAGAAGAACAGCTTACTAAGTGGTAAAAGAAACAGATCTCCTTAATAAGATATATTACAAAGTTTCATATATTCATGTGCACTATTCATTTGTTGTTTATAACTGTTTCCTTTAAGGGAACATTCCAGGAAAATGAAGGGGGCGTGACAGAGGAATTTAAGAAAACTAAAGGAAGCATCCACGTGTTATGCCCCGCCCTCTCTTGCCCCACACTAGGTTTTGCCTGGAGTGTTCCTTTAATTTTGTTTTTCTTCATTGCACAGTGTTTGTTACTTTGTTATTTACACAATATAATTAAATGATTGTTACAAATAATATTCCGCATATGGGATCATAAAGCTGAAGGTCAATTTTAATAATTATTATTATTACTGTATATATACATTGACCTAATTCTGTATGACAGTACTAGAGTACTTGTATGGCTACAGTTTCACAAAAAACAATGCACCATTTATTTAACAACAGAGCCTTAAAGGGGTCGTCCAAGTCTCCAATGGTTGTGCAGGGTACTCAACTCCTATTCAAGTGAATGTGTTCTGAGCTGCCATAGTGTTGCACAGGCTCTACACTGTGTAATGAGCTGACTGCTTCTGGCTTCATACACTGTGCAGATCTGAAGACCATGGCATCTGATCAGATGGGGTGCTGGGTGTAGGTCCTACACTCTCTGATATTGGTAATCTATCCAAAAGATAGGCAATCAATATGAAGTTTTGAACAATCCCTTTAACAAGAAGTTTTACAGCTTATAAATAAGTTTTTATTAATAAGAGTCATAAACTTATATTGTGTCAAGTCTCTTATTAATGTGCTTGCTCATATTTGATATTATTACAGCTCATATATACATATAATTTACATAAAAACTTGATTATCCACTGCATTGCTCAATGCATGGGTTTGTGTTGCCCACAATGGCATTTCTAGTCACATTTCTAACAGCTTCGTATATTAAAGTACAGTTACTTTTTTTTACAACATCCAATAACTGTACAGTGCCTGGTGTAAAAAGGACATTTCCCAGCATGCAAATCACTACAGTGAGCTCTGTGCAGACAAGATTTCTAGCATTTGCTGGAAGATTTCAGCTCTGAAGCCTGTATTAATATAAACGCAGTTTGGGACCAGGCTGTAACACAGTATCAGTAAAAGATAAATAATACAATATATTTATAAAATGATTTTTATGCAGATTAATTCAAGTGAACATTCACTTGTAACCTGTGACAAATAAATCCTCTTTTCTATATACTGGTGCTGATATATTGATGATGTATTTGGTATTTATCACCTTTATTGTCTTTGACCTTTGCAACTTTCTTTGGTTTAAATAAACGTTTACACATGTAACTTTGTAACACAAAGAAGCACCAGTTATACATGCAGTTTATTAGGACTGGCCTTTAAATTAGCCCTTGTGTTGCCAACAGAGGACATTTTATTCTATCACTGTATCCACATGCGAAGGAAAAAAAAAATCAAGTATTTGCCTTGCCAGAAGTACAGTATGTTCTTTCATCAAATACAAACCACTGGTAGTAAACCCAAGACACAACAGTACCATGTACGTTTGTCATGTCATGTAAAACCCTTTCAAGACACATTTTGTAACAATATGAACTATTTCTGCATCTCCATGTTTGTAGAAAGTAATAAGGAACATGTTATTTATTAACATCAAGGAATAAATTCTGCTTTCTCCACCTTGGTTTTCAGATATTCCTACCTCCCCTTAAATGGTCACCAACATTTCTACAAGGTTGAGGCTTCTAATAGCCCCGTCAATAAAGATAAGACATCTTTTCAGGTCACTTGGTAAGTTCAACAACGTCATAAATATATATTTGTATCAATAAACCCATGTGTGTATTCACTCTAGAGATAGAGGTGCTCCATGGATACGCCTGGGTACTAAGCATGTTAGAAATACTCAGTGAATCTCTAGATTACATATCACATACAAAGCACATCATGTGCAGTAATGTGACTCAAGAAGAAGAAAATCGTAAATGGTCTTCTCGATCATAACCCTGAACCTTCCTGTTTCTGAAGCTCCATCCTCTGGTTTCTCATGTTCTCTCAGTCTTGGTAGCCCAAATCTATCATTTCTCCATATTTCTGCATTCCTTATGGCCTGCTATAAAAAGGGCTGCAAATGTAGGGCAGCAATTCATTTATATTGTAGAGAAAACTGTGATTACTGCTAACTACCAAGCATTTTACGGCTTGAATAATTTATCCAGCATAAGCTGAACGGATCTGTTTTCTTTGCAGAAAAGGTCTGAAGCATTTTGTGCAGCAGGTGCTGTCTGGAGAGAGAGCGCTGGTAAGATAGTTCCAATGCGTTTGCTTTGAAGGCTCTCTTTAGCCAAGAATCTCTTCAAAGTTTACAAGTTGTTTAATCTGTTCTGTGTGCATTGAATGTCTCCTGAGAAGCATTTTTTTGCTTTTCGACTCTTTCGGAAAGAGTGGAGCAGAAGGAACAAGGGGCTTTGCGCAAGGCGCTGGGAAAATAACATTGGATACTTTACTATGGCAGCTGATGTCGGGAATGGGTGGATGGGGGTTCACATTCAATGGTGGAAGGAAGCCTGGTCTAGTTTGGCTTATGTGATCTAAAAGTAAAGCACCAGATCCGCGCCTCTCCAGAAGAGCGTGGTTCCTTCTACTTAGCGCTGTGACAGAAACATTTTCTAGAGACTCTCGGGAGCCAGACAGCAAGGATGGTGGAGAAAACATTTTCTTTTTTTCCAAAAGAGATTTACTGTCCTCAGTTATAGCCAGACCATGATTTCTTGTGAGTTGGGAGTCAGAGCTATAATGGTTTGCACCTAAATTTCTTCTTTGAACTATGCTCTTTAAGCTGGAAATAGACATTGTGTGTCCTGAATCAGGATCTTGGTCAACAGGGATCTCTGACTTGCTTGGTGTTCCTTCAGGGTAAAGTGTTTGTGAATGTATTTCATCATAAGAAAGTTTTCTTGGGCCGGAGGAGTCAAAGGTTTTTAGAAGGTGAGCAGTATCTTTTACATCAATGCTCTGATGTCGAGTGAAATAACGCTTTGAATATACTAAACCATTCATTTTAAGGGAGAGTTCTTCTTCAGGGGTTATATCTTGTAGTTCCTCTTGAAGAGAAGACACTTTGTGTTGGTGGAGGAATGATGGAGGAATCTTCAACCAAGGCTCAGAGTGCAGTCGCTGAAGAAGAGGCAACTTTGCTCCGATATGCATCATATGAGGTTTTTTAGTTGGAGAGCCAGGCTCGGAGGAACCTTTTAAATCAATAGATGTATTGGGCTCTTTAAAGTTAAACAATTCACTTTCTGCTTCAAAAGCATTTGATATTGGTGTTGGGGAAGTCTTTATCTCAATTTCAGAAGGTGATGTACATGGAGTAGGAGAAGTATGATCAATGCCTGGAGAAGGTGGGACATTTAGATATTGCCTTGTAGTCTGCCTGCCTGATGGAGACTTATCAGTAGTAATGATTATAACTTCTTTTCCTTTGGCCTTGCAAGCATTTAATAGAATCTTTAGAGTTTCCTTGTCTTCTGAGTTGACGGCATAAACAAGGGCAGAGAATCCAGTGTGGTCCTGTAGACTGGGATCAGCTCCACTCTCTAAAAGCATAGATACCACCTCTGATCCAGCATTCTCCAAGCAAGCGTGCATTAAAGCTGTTTTCCCAAACTTATCTTGAATATTAGGATCTGCATTGTTTTCCAGAAGATATTTAATCATTTTCACTTTGCTAACACTTTGGTGGTCAACATGTTTGGTTTTACAAGCAATCATGAGTGGCGTTTCTCCACGATCATTGCTCTCATTGATGTATGCTCCACCTTCTAAAAGAAGCCTCGTGAGACGCAACCTACTTTGGTACACTGCTTTAATAAGAGAGTTGCCTTCAGTTGTAACATCAACACCTTCATCCATTATTATTGATATGTGTTCAGGGTCCCCAACAACTGTAGAAAAAAAGATCATAAATATGATATTACATTAGGTTACGTACATTGTACTCAATACAATCTCATTCTAAAAAATCTGAAACTTTTCCTGTCGCATATCATTCATTTCTCTATATTTTAACGTCTCTGGAATATTACTCTGAAACAAAAAAATGTATAAAAAACTATACTCACCTAATCTCTGTTCCTCCATGGCTCCACCATGTAAGAATGGAGTGGTTGGGCAGATGCTGGTGTCATCACCTGCTTTGCCTGTCTGGTTAATGGAATATGAATGTGAAAAAAGTTCATGATTTATTGTTGCTACATTACTTTCTTTCAGTTTGGCTGATATTGTGTTTTCACTGGGAATACTCTCCAAGTATCCCTTTGGCTTGAAATATGAAATATACTTTATTTTTTATTCTCAACTACGTTTTTCTATGTATTAGGAATCCAGTAAAAAAAAAAAGTATACTGCGTGGTATACTTTTTTTTCATTGAACCCTATGGATAACGTATGCTATTTTATGTCTAGACACTGATATACAATCCAGCTTTTCATCAAAAGTATATTTTGGCAAATCCTGATATCATATACCTCCAATAGAAGGCGTGAACAAAGTTTGAACAGAGCCTAAAAGTATACAGATGTGTCCACACTTAACTGATCTCCCATTTCTCCTGAAACCAATTAAACTCAATATCATGACATGCTAACAAAAGTCTTGAAAGGCTTCAATTCCCTGTCCTCCACTGGGTGGCCATGCACAGACACATATCGGATAGCTAGCATATCCCTTTGTGTTCATTTATCAAAAAAAAAAAAAAAAAAATCAACTTTTCTCTTGAATGTTGGAGGCTGGCTGAGCATGGTGGGTACTTTTATAAAGATATGAAAAATCAGGATTTTTTTTTTTTTTAAACTGCCTAAAGGGTTTAACGGAGTTTGCCAAACTGAGCTGCAGTACTGAGGCATGGCCACTATACTGTGTAGTCAGCTTTCTGCTTCCAGCTCTGCACACTGTATAGTTCTAGCACTGAAGACAGTGAGGTGACCTATATAAACATAGGACATCAGTATCAAAGCTCCACTCAGGCCTGGAAAACTCATTTTGCTTGATATATGATATACATATCTGGACCTGGCAAGCCAAAGAGACAGGTAAGGAAGGACACATCTATGCCTCCAGTTATACAGTGGGGAAAAAAAAGTATTTAGTCAGCCACCAATTGTGCAAGTTCTTCCACTTAAAAATATGAGAGAGGCCTGTAATTGTCATCATAGGTAGACCTCAACTATGAGAGACAAAATGAGAAAACAAATCCAGAAAATCACATTGTCTGATTTTTAAAGAATTTATTTGAAAATTATGGTGGAAAATAAGTATTTCGTCAATAACAAAAGTTCATCTCAATACTTTGTTATATTGTAACATCCTTGCCTGTTCAGGCTTTGGCACCATCCTCCGGGCGCACACTGCGGCGCAGGAGGCGTGCCCGGTTGTGATTCCTTCCTTTGGCTTTTCTTGTATTGTCTGAACACTGTCCTATTCCCTCACCTCCTTAATTGATTTTCCACCACGCCCTTCTCCTTACCTTGTTTCCCCCCTGCTCCACTAAGAGTTAACGTTAGTCCTACCTTTGTGATTGACAGTCTATCCTCCTATCAAGTCTGGGGCGGGTTCTTTCTCCCTATTTATTGTTTGCTCACTTTCCCATTGGCGCCTGCTATTGCATTTCGCTTACTGGCTATACTCCTTGTTCCTTGTTACCTGCTCTTCTGATTTTCTGACCACTGGCTTACCTTTGACTTCTCTTGGATTGTGATTTTGTACTGCATTGCTCGTTTGTTACCGACCCCTTGGCTAGCTGACCTCCCTTTGTTGTTGTACGCCCTGTCTGCGTTCTGTGTTATCACTTATTATAAGGAGGGACTTTCGTCTGGTTGCTGGCTGTCACCTAGGACAGATCGGGCAAGTTAGCCAGGGACAGTGGGGGGGATTCAGCTTAGGGTCCACTGTCTTGTTGTGCCCCTCCCCCCTAAGTTCTCCAGCAGCTACTGGGGTATCGCTCCTCTAGTGATTCCCTTACATATATATTCTTTGTTGGCAATGACAGAGGTCAAACGTTTTCTGTAAGTCTTCACAAGGTTGGCACACACTGTTGCTGGTATGATTTTTTAAGAATTTATTTGCAAATTATGGTGGAAAATAAGTATTTAGTCACCTACAAACAAGCAAGATTTCTGGCTCTCACAGACCTGTAACTTCTTCTTTAAGAGGCCCCTCTGTCCTCCACTCATTACCTGTAGTAATGGCTCCTGTTTGACATTGTTATCAGTATAAAAGACACCTGTCCACAACCTCAAACAGTCACACTCCAAACTCCACTATGGTGAAGACCAAAGAGCTGTGGAAGGACATCAGAAACAAAATTGTAGACCTGCACCAGGCTGGGAAGACTGAATCTGCAATAGGCAAGCAGCTTGGTATGAAGAAATCAACTGTGGGAGCAATAATTAGAAAATGGAAGACATACAAGACCACTGATAATCTCCCTCCATCAGGGGCTCCACGCATGATCTCACCCCGCGGGGTCAAAATGATCACAAGAACGGTGAGCAAAAATCCCAGAACCACATGGGGGGACCTAGTGAATGACCTGCAGAAAGCTGGGACTAATGTAACAAAGGCTACCATCAGTAACACACTACGCCGCCAGGGACTCAGATCCTGCAGTGCCAGACGTGTCCCCCTGCTTAAGCCAGTACATATCCGGGCCCGTCTGAAGTTTGCTAGAGAGCATTTTGATGTTCTAGAAGAGTTTTGGAAGAATGTCATATGGTCAGATGAAACCAAAGTAGAACTGTTTGGCAGAAACACAACTCGTCGTGTTTGGAGGAGAGTGAATGCTGAGATGCATCCAGAGAACACCATACCTAGGAGTGCAAACCTCCTTTCATCAGCAAGGGCATTGAAGATGAAACGTTGGCTGGGTCTTTCAGCATGACAATGATCCCAAGCACACCGCCAGGGCAACGAAGGAGTGGCTTCATAAGAAGCATTTCAAGGTCCTGGAGTGGCCTAGCCAGTCTCCAGATCTCAACCCCATAGAAAACCTTTGGAGTGAGTTGAAAGTCCGTGTTGCCCAGCGACAGCCCAAAAACATCTAGAGGAGATCTGCATGGAGGAATGGGCCAACATACCAGCAACAGTGTGTGCCAACCTTGTGAAGACTTACAGAAAACGTTTGACCTCTGTCATTGCCAACAAAGGATATATAACAAAGTATTGAGATGAACTTTTGTTATTGACTAAATACTTACTTTCCACCATAATTTGCAAATAAATTCTTAAAAAATCAGACAATGTGATTTTCTGGATTTGTTTTCTCATTTTGTCTCTCATAGTTGAGGTCTACCTATGATGTCAATTACAGGCCGGCCTCATTTTTTTAAGTGGGAGAACTTGAACAATTGGTGGCTGACTAAATACTTTTTTTTCCCCAAATTATATACTGCAGTATTTACCAACAGGGTGTAGCTATAGGGAGTGCATGAGTAGCAATTGCAAACTGGGCCCTGGAGCCCGAGGGGGCCCAAAAGCCTGTTTACAATATAAAAAAACTCCAGCATTATAGGTGGCACATGATAAGTGGTGGCCCATTTATGTATTTTGTATTGGGACCCAGGAGTTTCAAGTTACATCAATTTTTCCTACCAAGGATAACTAAGGAATGTCTTGTCACATGTTCTGCACCTCCCTGTATGACTAGGCACTATTTATTTCAGAAAGGCTTTCTTATACTAACCAAATATCTCAGTATTTACTAACCATACCACCTACAACGCCCACAAGTTGTTCATCTATTTTGTTTAAAACTTGTTATTTCTAGAATGTGAACATGGGGCAGAGTATAGTGTAAATGTGCAAGATACTACACGCATTCCAACATGAACATGATATACAGCCATTGTCAACTTGAATCTGATAACTCACAACAAAGGCCATTAGTCAAAGTTAAAGTGATGAGCAACTGTTCATGTTAAACTTGGCTACATCTGTATTAGCATATACAGAACATTCTCCTTCAAAGGAAGAAGGATTTTTGCTCATGTATTCTACTTGCTGTTTTGAAAGTGCACCATCTGAATCTGGTACCGAAAATAAACATTGTTTTCCACACAACTCTATAAAATCTGGCCCGCCAGAATGTTTTAATAAGACAAAGTCTTGCAAATACTGAGACACCTGCAGTAAAACAACAGTTGGTAAAGTCACGAATTAAATTTTCTTTCTTGGAAATATTCTTAGCTAAACCATAAAGCAATTATTTATTGTGCCAGAACTATATATATACAGTGCCTTGCAAAAGTATTCGGCCCCCTTGAACTTTTCAACCTTTTGCCACAAGTCAGGCTTCAAACATAAAGATATAAAATTTTAATTTTTTGTTGAAGAATCAACAACAAGTGGGACACAATCGTGAAGTGGAACGAAATTTATTGGATATTTTAAACTTTTGTAAAAAATAAAAAACTGAAAAGTGGGGCATGCCAAATTATTCGGCCCCCTTAAGTCAATACTTTGTAGCGCCACCTTTTGCTGCGATTACAGCTGCAAGTCGCTTGAGGTATGTCTCTATCAGTTCTGCACATCGAGAGACTGAAATTCTTGCCCATTCTTTCTTGGAAAACAGCTCGAGCTCAGTGAGGTTGGATGGAGAGCGTTTGTGAACAGCAGTTTTCAGCTCTTTCCACAGATTCTCGATTGGATTCAGGTCTGGACTTTGACTTGGCCATTCTAACACCTGGATACGTTTATTTGTGAACCATTCCATTGTAGATTTTGCTTTATGTTTGGGATCATTGTCTTGTTGGAAGATAAATCTCCATCCCAGTCTCAGGTCTTTTGCAGACTCCAACAGGTTTTCTTCCAGAATGGTCCTGTATTTGGCTCCATCCATCTTCCCATCAATTTTAACCATCTTCCCTGTCCATGCTGAAGAAAAGCAGACCCAAACCATGATGCTGCCACCACCATGTTTGACAGTGGGGATGGTGTGTTCAGGGTGATGAGCTGTGTTGCTTTTACGCCAAACATATCGTTTTGCATTGTGGCCAAAAAGTTCGATTTTGGTTTCATCTGACCAGAGCACCTTCTTCCACATGTTTGGTGTGTCTCCAAGGTGGCTTGTGGCAAACTTTAAATGAGACTTTTTATGGATATCTTTGAGAAATGGCTTTCTTCTTGCCACTCTTCCATAAAGGCCAGATTTGTGCAGTGTACGACTGATTGTTGTCCTATGGACAGACCCTCCCACCTTAGCTGTAGATCTCTGCAGTTCATCCAGAGTGATCATGGGCCTCTTGGCTGCATCTCTGATCAGTCTTCTCCTTGTTTAAGATGAAAGTTTAGAGTGACGGCCGGGTCTTGGTAGATTTGCAGTGGCCTGATACTCCTTCCATTTCAATATGATCGCTTGCATAGTGCTCCTTGGGATGTTTAAAGTTTGGGAAATCTTTTTGTATCCAAATCCGGCTTTAAACTTCTCCACAACAGTATCACGGACCTGCCTGGTGTGTTCCTTGGTCTTCATGATGCTCTCTGCGCTTTAAACAGAACCCTGAGACTATCACAGAGCAGGTACATTTATACGGAGACTTGATTACACACAGGTGGATTATATTTATCATCATCAGTCATTTAGGACATCATTGGATCATTCAGAGATCCTCACTGAACTTCTGGAGTGAGTTTGTTGCACTGAAAGTAAAGGGGCGGAATAATATTGCACGCCCCACTTTTCAGTTTTTTATTTTTTACAAAAGTTTAAAATAACCGATAAATTTTGTTCCACTTCACAATTGTGTCCCACTTGTTGTTTCTTCACCAAAAAAATTTTAAATTTTATATCCTTATGTTTGAAGCCTGAAATGTGGCAAAAGGTTGAAAAGTTCAAGGGGGCCGAATACTTTTGCAAGGCACTGTATATATATATTATAGAAGGAGGGACAGAGTTATCATTTCATTTTTCTATGTTATAAGAACCAGTAGTGCCCATCTTCTACCCCGGGTCACTATAATTCAGAGACATCTTTATCTCCTATGGAGATTTGCACAACCATAGATGACGTTTCTTTCCTTATATTTTACTCTTGGCTGGATAAGTCCAGATATGTGTTTCACAATATGCTCAGCTTGTCAAGGTAACACAATCGTGTCTTATTATGTCACAATGTGATATTCTATGTAAGTATGTAGTCCTATTGTGAATTATAGCAAGTCAAAGGTTTTTCTAGCAGTATTGTATTGAATTGGTCCCATGAGAAATTGGAACCCTTAACCAAATTTGAAATAAGTTAAGGATGGACATATCTCAAACCTATGTACTGTATATATCAGGAAATCAAAACTATCTGGAACCAAACACATCATTGTACTGTAGCACATACATCATTTTTGTCCTTGGTTGTTAAAGGTAGTCTATCACCAGACTCACATCATATCAACCCACCCGTGCAGATAGATAGGTTACGGTCACCTGAATCAAATCAAAGGGTGTTGCTGCTTACCTTTTAGGAGCAATGGCAATACTGTCATTGCTCCAAAGCGCTCATTTGCATATTGACAAAAACAACTCAAAATCTCTCAGCAATGGAGGCACCAATTCACAAGTGGAAAACACTGTTTGATTCAGGTGACCATAATCTATCTATCTATGTGGCTGGGTTCTGGTGGCAGACTCCCGTTAATGCCCGGCTGTTCAGTGGACTGTGCTGTTATCCCAGACACAGCTTGTGAACTGGAGTGGAAAGTGAGAGTTGTAGTTATGCAACCGCTATTGAGCACAGGTTACAGACGCCTGATAATCTATAAAGATAAAGGGTAACGGGAACAACTACAGTAGGCCGTGTGGACAGTTTCTATCTTCATAATAATGAATTCTACTGAATTATATACCAATGTATAGTGAATATAATGAATATCTTATTACATGACAGCTATTGCCTTCTGGGCTGCATATAAAATATTGGAATTACACTAATGCAATAATACAGATGAAATAAATGATGGAATAAGATCCTGTACAGGTTAGTGACACATACTGTAGATCAGTTTCACATTGAGCTGCATATTGACTTTCATAGTACATATCATTTACATATCATATCATTAAGTATTTTGATAGGTGGTAATTAGAATATTAATTCTAATTAGCTCAGGCCATCAGGTTCAGGGAGATCTTAACTATGTATCTTCTTCTCTAATAAAGACAAAACAAGCAATAAACACTACAAAGAACAAGGATCTATTCTTTACAATTTTATACTTGCCAAGAGTCCTGATTTTTGTGGATCAGTCCAAGAACCGGACCATGCTAATGTGTGCTGAAGACGGACATTTCTGTATATTTTGGGAAGGATAGAAGGCAGGGCTTAAAGGGAGTCTATTACCAGGGTGAGGCATATTAAACCAGCAACACAATTAGATAGGTCAGGCTCACCTGAATGTAACATTTTTTTTACCTAAAAATATTCATGCCTTTTTCGCTTATTTCAGAATATGCAAATTTGCTATCTGGAGTGCCGAGGGCGGCTGCCTTGCTTCAAACTGCTACGTCCCACACGGGAATAATATGACCACCCTTCTTTGAGTGACAGGGCCAGATGAGATTTCAGTTTAGCTTCCTGGCATTGTCCTTAAAGAACGAAGGGGGAAAAGAGGGCACCCTCGGTGCTCCAGACTCCTCATCTGAATATTTTGTCATGGGGGAAAACGGTGTTAGATTCAGGTGAGCTGGACCTATCTAACTGTGTTGCAGGTTTGATATGGTTCACCTTGGTGACAGACTCCCTTTAAAGGGAGGTGATTTGTGGCCAGCAAACCACTTGCATGCCACTATGTAGCTGGCGTATAGGTTCCAAAGCCTGGTAAATGGAAAATAATAAATAAATAATTAAGATTATCTGCTTATCCCTACAATCATTAGAAAATGATCATTTTACTTAGAAGGTGGGACAAGTTCAGGAATCCTCTTCAGCCTATCAGTGCTAAATCACTTGACTGGTTCCCTTTAGAGAGGACCATCAACTCCCCTGAACTAAAAAGTACGAGACCAATATCTACAAAAACAGACATGTCACAAATGCTATGATTTCCATTACATTTTATTAAAAAATCTACTGTTCCTTGGAATCTGTCAGCATTGTGCTGACAGACACTCCCCTCTAACATCCTGCATAACAGCTGTATTGTAAACTGCATTGCATTATTAAATTGACAACTGAGCGTTACTATTTCTCTTGTCAAGTGGATGTGTCCCCATGCAGTCTGGCACTTCTAACAGTGACTAGACAATGCAACATTGTGCACGCCACACCCAAAAGTGGTAACAAACAGTTGTCAAATTAATTATATTTTTCTAATAGGAATAACAGAGGCACAGCACAATAATCACAACTAGTCACCCGCCCACAGGATAGGTGATTGATGGGGGTCTCATGAGAATGGGGGTCCCAACTCCCATGTTTTATCAGAGCGATGGTAGTGCATGTGTGCTTAGCGATCTAAAGGCATATCATTGTTTGTTTTTCTTTTCCAGAAATTGAGCTCCTTAATGGTCTCCCTGCATGGTTGCCTGTTCCACCTATCCCGGTCCTGTATGTACTATTCACCAGAAACAATGATGATTTGCAATACCTTAGTAGTTAACAGTACCTTACAGCAGATCTGTCAGTCACCCTGTATATAGCTGTCAGCTGCTCAGCTTTTAAACACATCACAGCAGTGGTCAGAAAACTATAAGTCATTATTTTTTTTGTTCAATGTACCTGCACAGTTGTCCTTCATTCCCTTTGTTATACTCTTGGACAACCCTTATAATCTGATCCATCAAGAATATCACTCTATAATAAGTATGTAAAGACCAGTATTAGTGGCATTAGCATTCTGTATTGTAGAACATGTAGTAGCGTAGGATATTATAGTACAGTATGGTATAGTGTACTATAGTATAGTATGATAGGATAGTATCTTATCATATAGTAATGTACAGTATGTTCCAAGCCCACATATACTGATCCCCCGTGATATACAATGTCTATTCCTATAACTGTTCATCCCAAATCTGTATCTATTCCATTGATGCAGGGCTGATGCCATATATCACATCAAGACTATCATTCTATAATAAGTATGTAAGAACCAGTATTAGTCACATTAGCATTCTGTAGTGTAGTACATGTAGTAGTGTAGTATAGTATGGTATAGCGTAGTATTGTACAGTATGTATAGGATAATGTGGTATAGTAATGTACAGTATGTTCCCAGCCTACATATGCTGATCCCTCATGATATAGAAAGTCTATTCCTATAACTGGTCACCCCAAACCTCTTTCTATTCCATTCATGCAGGGCTGGTGCCTTTTAAGAATCATTTCTTTTATAAGATCAGCTACAGATGTCAAGGACATTAAAGCGTGCACAGACCACACAGGTTGCCGGGGCTATTTCTATCCCACATCAAACATGTTTAAGCAGCAGGAGATACTATTATAAGCACAGAGCCAAGTAAAGGTCCCTTTTCCCTTAAGTTTCATTGCAGATTCCTCTTCTGTCGCTGCTCTGACTTTTAGTAAGAGGATTCATTAACGTTTAACCTGTTCTGACAATGTTCTACATTTCGGCAAAAATGAGAATTCTATTTCTTGTATCATGTGAATCTGTTTTACAGGGAGGGAATGTAGATAAGATATTTATAGGTATTTTATGGAGCTTGAAACATTTTTATAGAGCCTGACATTCATGAAGTGACTGATTTAATATACATTAAGTCTCAAATTTGTACATTTACATACAACAAACTGCAGGTACAAGACTTTGATCTAGAAATGTACGAGCGAGATAAAAGGGAAAATGGGTTCTGCGACATGGTGGTTATATCATTGGATCATATGAAGACATGCCATCATTAAAATGCTTGCCGCTGGCAGGCACGGGCAGGCACACTGCTAATTCAGCTAATGAATAGCAGACTATGAGCAGGGTGGAAAAACTAGGGTTTGTATAAAATGTAGAATATGATAGACAGAAAATCTCACCAAAGACAACATATTGGTAATATATCACCCATGTCTGATCACTGGGGTCCAACTCACGGTGATCACAAAAGAGCAGCTAGGAAAGGTCACCATTTCTGTCAGCGGAGTCTACATGGTCACCCACTGATTATAAGCTGGTTTCACACACATTTAGCAGTCATTTTCACAACATTTTGCAAGACTTTTTTTCACAGTTTTTAGGCTAAAATACTGCATCCAGATTTTTGCTAAAATTTTATTTGACATTACAAAAGTGTCTACATGCAAGTTGTTTTTGGTGTTTTAGTAGCATTTTTGGGGTCCAAACTCCTTAAAGAGGACCTTTTATCACCTTCACAAACTCCAACTCTTTGCATCCTTCAATAGGCGCTGTTCCACTGATTCTGGTGCAGTTGGAATTTTTTCTGTAGCCCCAAGAAATCCTGATCAACTAGTGCTGTTAGTTTTAGCACCCAATACACAAATTAGGTTCTGTACTGTTAGGTGGGCGATACCTGTCTGTCTGCCCCATGTCAGGACCACCCACCTGACAGTAGAGGACCTAATTAGCATATTGGTTGCTTAAATTAACTGCACTGATTGCTCAGAAATGGTAGGGGCTAGAGAAAAAATTCCAACTTTGCTGGAATCTGTGGAGCAGTGCTTGAAGGATGCAAATATCTGAAACTGGTGGAAGAGGTAAATTAGCACTCGCTTTTTGGAGTGAGTGCTAATTTACCTTTTGGACCCCAACCATCTCTATTGTTCCTGCTCCATCGATGATGTGTTGAAACAGATATTGACAGGAGAAATTAAAAAATACCGGGATTTAGTAATGGCTGCTGAGAGATGGATTAGATATGATTCCTTTATTAAAAAAAAAATGGCAACGCGTTTCAACACCTTAAACTGGTATCTTCATCAGGTAACATGCGTGGTCAGAGGATACAAACCGAATATTTTAAGGTGTCGAAACGAGTTGCCATTTTTTAATAAAGGAATCATAACTAATCCATCTGTCAGCAGCGCTTTACTAAATCCCGGTATTTTTTAATTTCTCCTGTCAATTACTATACCAACTTTGTTGTCTTCCAGGTTATGCAGCAGCTGTCCCTTTAACTATCCAGCCAGACCACGGCTACAACATTATCAATACCCCCGGAGACGCTGTGTGTTTTTTCACTCACTTATTGAAACAGAGTTGTGATCCCTGCAGCTAAACAATGGCTATAGCAATGATTGCAGCAGGAAGAAGAGACCTGCTGGGAACCCTGGAACAAGAGCGATGGGGAATAGGTATTAAAGAAGAGCCTGTTACCAGGTCTCAAAAACTCATCTGATAGGTGCTGTCATCCTGAGCATTTTGTTACTTTGTTTAGCCACATTGGCTCATGGATCATTCAATCTTGCGCATGCCTCATTGTAATATAGGGAAAACACAAGAAAAACTTCTATATTTCTTGCTAACTCAGAGGTGTAGTTGGGTGAGCAGGGATGACGCTTGCTCCAGGCACAATTTGGTAAGGAGAGGGGTTCCAATGTAAGGAGTCCCTGTCCTGGGACATTGCTGTCCGCACTATCGCTGTACTGTGACATCATTGTGTGAATTGTACATATACTATAACATCATTAGTTTTTGTTTGTGCTTTATTCTGTCACCATTTGCTTGGAGACATATTGTTGTGTTCTATTCCTGTGCTGCATGGCATTGTGTGCCTTATTCTTGTAATGTCATCAAACTGTGCATTATCCATGTACTGTTAAATAGGTTTTCTGGCCCCAAATCGAATTTTCATACTGATGACCTATCCACAGGGCACTTGAATGGGCTGCACGTGGCGCTTGTCCATTAGCAGATTCCGGCGCCTGAAGGCTGCTAGAACAGATGATCTGTACCCGAACCCCAACCCCAGCCGATCGTCAGTATGAAAAATTCAATTTGGGGCTAGAAAACCTCTTTAAATTACTTTGTTCATGATTCCTGTGCTGCAGCCTTCACCAGATAGAATATCATTGAAATGTAACATTACATTACATTCTTTTATGGTGACATCACTATACAAGATTCCTGTGCTGTAATGTCTCTTTACTGTGACATTACTGTATACTTTTCCTATACTCTAGGAGATATGCATGGCACAGTGTGCTTTTCACGTTCTGCACATACTGCTGAAGGCGATCACGTTGGATAAGGTTCCTGCTCTGGATTTTGCAACAGGGCCTGATAGTCACATTTAAAAAGGAATCCTGTCATTGAGGCCAGTTTCACATGGGCATATTTGGTCTGTGAAATAAGGACCGCACTTCGGCTGTATTTTATGGACTTAACATTGAGCAGGGTCCCATACTCCCAACAATCATAGTCTATTATCTACAATGTTAGGAGTCCCCATCTTTCCGCAGGACTCTGTCCCGCACAATGTAATCATGTTTTCAATATGGAACTGTAGTCCTGCGAGGAGACATAAATGACTGTGAATCTTGGAGTCTGGGTCCCTGCTCAGTGTTTGGTCCAGGAAATACACCAATGTGAAGCTGGCTTGACTGATATCAGTTGGTCTTTGTGAATGTTTGACCAACCTGAGGTCTTTGTGTGGCCAACATTGACCTGCTTGGAATGTATATTTTCCCCTTACTGCTATTTTTTTACAGCACAGTAATACATATTTCTTTAAACCATCATATAACCACAAATGAGCTGTACAGCATATTGTAACTGGTTGTCACTTACCCAACACTGGAACCCCCACTGATCATGAGGAGGGGGATACCATGCCTACTTTATGTGAGCAATGGCACTGCACACTGCCACACTAATCATTCTCTATGGGCCTTGAAATGCAAGGTCTGTAATAGGGTCCCTATCTACCTTGCACCATTTAAAATGGTGGTATATTTTATATGGCAGAGGGAGCCTCTGCTAGCACTGCACCCGCTATAGCTTTGCTACTGCTTTGTTGTCTTTGTCAAGCTCATAGCCATAAAATGGAAAACCTAAGATCACACAATATCAGCAGGATTGGTGATAAGTTGCTATGGTAGGACAACCCCATTTATACTGGATTGATGGTTGAAGGCAGAACAATTTCTCAAATAATGAGTAGGCCAAAAACAGACATGATTTTAGTAGTATATTTCTGTCTCTGTCCTTGGCTGTAAGCATTGTCATCGCTCACCCTTATAATGGCACTGACAGTATTTCACATGTTTACAGCATGTCAGCCAGCAGAAGCCTTAAACCTTGACTGTAATATGGTAATTTATTTTATTCATCCCCATCATACAGTAAGACAAGCCAACACTTTACACTTGTGATGCTGCGTGTAGCCTGTAATTTGTAGTAATAGAGCGAATGTCTATAAAATCCTTGGCATGAGAACAACATAGAATCACTAATTTATAAAGCTAACTCCACAAATCTCTATTATTACAGAAAGTGAAGAAGATTTGTCGTGTCAGATGTTTTCACTGGATAATTCAGTCATTATTTATATGTGAAGGATGAAAGGGAAGAAGGAGGAATGTGGAGGTGCTGGAGGAAGGGAGTTTAATGAGCCAGCACAATTGTAATATTGAAATGATGGTGACAACCCTCCATTTATATGCGTGATAACATCACTTACAAGAACTCACCTATAAAGACTTAAAAATTGTCACAAAAGAATGCAGCTCTATCTGCAGGCAGCAGGTTATAGATCGGGCAGAGTGGGGCACACTGATACAAAGTTTTGTTAGGAAAGTTCCAGAAAAAACTTTATTTATTTCTTCATTTATTTAAATCTTTAGTCATTCTGTAGCAGGTTCATAACAAGTAACCAAGGGGCCCATGTATCAAAGCTTGTAATGAGCCCCCACTGCAAGTTCAGAAATTTTAAAGGGTATTTTAAAGTGATGTCATAGTATTAGCATAATACAGACAGTGATGTCCAGTACTAGGATAATAAACACAGTGATGTCACAGTACAGGGATAATGCACACAGCATATAAGTAGACATAGTAATAGTGGAGGCACAAGTGCTGGGGTTGGAACGATACAATTCAATCCTTAGTGTGATTCAATCACAAGTGTGTAGAAGCTGCAGTTACTTAAGACAGTTAGACAGGGCAGAAGACAGATCAGCTGAATAACCACTCCAAAAAATTTGTAAGTTTCTAAATACAATTGTCTCACCATGTTCACTGCATGTGCTTTTTTACAAGCTTACCGCCCATTCCCACCTCCTGTTACTTCTATCCACATCAGTCCGCCTCTCCTTCCCTCACCTATGTACAGCTCCCATTCTCTCTTCACCTTCTTCAACCACCTGAACCACAATGTGCTTCTGTGCAACAAATTAGACGATTTCACAAGTCATTTAACCATCTGCTGTCTCTTGCCATTCTCCTGCTACTAGCTGCTGGGGACATCTCTCCAAACCCTGGTCCTCCTTCTGTTAACCTGAACTCCATACCTGTCTCACCAAGAAACCCTTCTAACTTTATTAATATTCGTTGTCTGCCGCCTTCTTCTCCTCCAACAGTCTCTTTCTCTTATGCTCTCTGGAATGCCTGCTCAGTCTGCAACAAACTTGACATTACTCAAGATTTCTTCATTTCAAAGTCTTTTAACCTTCTGGCTGTCACTGAAACCTGAATTAAACAGTCTGACACCGCGTCCCCTGCTGCTCTCTGTTATGATGGCCTCCAATTTTCACACACCCCTAGACCTGAGGATAGGCAAGGTGGAGAGGTTGGTGTCCTTCTATCACCACAATGCACTTTTCAGGTCATTCCCCCAGTACCATCGCTCTCTTTACCCTCTTTTGAAGTTCACACTATCAGACTCTTCTGCCCTTTCTCCCTGTGAGTAGCTGTCATCTACCGCCCCCCTGGCTCACCCTACCAGTTCTTAGATCACTTTTCTTCAAGGCTTCCCAACTTCCTATCCTGTGAAATTCCTACCCTCATTATGGGTGACTTTAACATTCCCATTAACACCCCTGTCTCCCCCTCCGCCTCTCGCCTTCTATCACTAACCGCCTCTCTTGGTCTCTCTCAGCTTACTTCTTTTCCCACACACAAAGATGGTAATATCCTTGATCTGGTCTTCTTATGGCTCTGTTCTGTCTATGACTTTACTAACGCTTGCCTACCAATTTCCAACCACAACCTTCTTTCCTTTACCATCAAAGGCTCTTGTCCTTCGCATAACACACCAACCTACTGCACATGCAGAAATCTACTGGCTGTAAACACACAGCACCTCTCAGATACCCTACAGCCAACACTGGGTCCCATCTCTTCCCTCTCTCCTGTCCTGAACTGGCCACCAAACACTCAAAGCCACCCTGGATATAGTAGCACCCTTGACAGTCCAAAAATCCCAACACAGACACCGGCAACCTTGGCACACTCCTCAAACACATTTTCTTCAGCGATGCTCAAAATGTGCCGAATATTTGTGGCCAGGGGTGGACCTAACCTCTCTGCTGCCTGAGGCGGATTATGGAAAGCCCCCCCTTCAAAAAAATAAAAATAAATTGAGTTTATATCCTACTAGCTTCACACACTCCTATTGTTACACAATAAATGTACTATAACCCATGCCAGAAATCTGAGAGCTCAGTGCTGTGGAGGGGAGACCAAAACTTACTGACAGGTTCACTGTAAAGTTATTTAGAAACGTTATACTACACACAGGCTCATTTTCAGACGAAAAAAAAAAAAAATCAGACCTCACACGGACCTAGGACTTTTCTCTCCGCATTTTTAAAGCGGAATGGGGAACAGAATCCCTGAGCGGAATACAGGAGCAGGTGTGAACCTAACCTGACTGTCATTGTGACCAGGAGTAACCTTGAACATTGAAGTGTTAGTTGGGGGGGAGCAGGAGCTGCTGGCCATTCATAAGAATAGGTGGGCAGCTCCTTATATGCAAAACAGGGACCGCCCCACAATTCAAATTATTAGCTGGCATCAAGACGACATTAACAACATACAGTTTTTTTGTGAATAATGGGTTCTCCATCTCTTTTAACAAGATGCCCCTTTTCTCTAAATAGTTTGTGTGTGTGTGTGTGTGGGGGGGGGGGGGGTGTCACGTTCCTTGGTTAATGGTGGCTGCTTGTTCCTTTTCAATTACCCATCCCCCAGATGTTAGCACATGATCATTCTGTTTGTGCCAAGAGACAGCAGTACGCAATTACTGACCATAGAGGTTACTGCCATAATATTGCTAAGGCCAGTAACTGATAGATGGGTAATAGAAAGGAAGAAGCAGCCGCTTTTTTTATTATTATTCCCTACTACTATTTGCAGCAAAGGGACATCTTTTTACATGTTTGAGAGCCCCTTTAAGGCTGAGGCCCCATGTTGCAGAAATGCAGCATTTTTTGTTGCAGATTTTGCTGTGTTTTTTTTTTTTTTTTTGAGCCAAAGAGTGGAAGTTCTTAGACATTTTCCTTCTGTTAAATCCACTCCTGACTTTGGCTCAAAAAAACGCAGCAAAATCTGCAACAAAAAAAGCTGTGTTTCCGCAACCTGCGGCCTCAGTCTAAGGCCGGGGCCCGACATAGCGTAAACACTGCAGTTTGCTGCAGCGGAAATGCCACAGTGAAAACTGCAGCGTTTTACAGTCCCTGCAATGCGGATGAGATTCTAGTGAACTCTATCCACACAGTGCAAAAAAATATCCACAACGGAAATGCTCCAAAACCGATGCCTTTTTGGAAATCGCAGCATGTCAATTATACCTATGGAAACGCAGGCAGTTTCCCCATAGGTATACAGTCATAAGAAAAAGTTTGGGCACCCCTATTAATCTTAATCATTTTTAGTTCTAAATATTTGGGTGTTTGCAACAGCCATTTCAATTTGATATATCTAATAACTGATGGACACAGTAATATTTCAGGATTGAAATGAGGTTTATTGTACTAACAGAAAATGTGCAATATGCATTAAACCAAAATTTGACCGGTGCAAAAGTATGGGCACCTCAACAGAAAAGTGACATTAGTATTTAGTAGATCCTCCTTTTGCAAAAATAACAGCCTCTAGTCGCTTCCTGTAGCTTTTAATCAGTTCCTGGATCCTGGATGAAGGTATTTTTGACCATTCCTCTTTACAAAACAATTCCAGTTCAGTTAAGTTTGATGGTCGCCGAGCATGGACAGCCCGCTTCAAATTATCCCACAGATGTTCAATGATATTCAGGTCTGGGGACTGGGATGGCCATTCCAGAACATTGTAATTGTTCCTCTGCATGAATGCCTGAGTAGATTTGGAGCTGTGTTTTGGATCATTGTCTTGCTGAAATATCCATCCCCGGCGTAACTTCAAATTCGTCACTGATTCTTGTACATTATTCTCAAGAATCTGCTGATACTGAGTTGAATCCATGCGACCCTCAACTTTAACAAGATTCCCGGTGCCGGCATTGGCCACACAGCCCCAAAGCATGTTGGAACCTCCACCAAATTTTACAGTGGGTAGCAAGTGTTTTTCTTGGAATGCTGTGTTTTTTTGACGCCATGCATAACGCCTTTTTGTATGACCAAAAACTCAATCTTTGTTTCATCAGTCCACAGGACCTTCTTCCAAAATGAAGCTGGCTTGTCCAAATGTGCTTTTGCATACCTCAGGCGACTCTGTTTGTGGCGTGCTTTCAGAAACGGCTTCTTTCGCATCACTCTCCCATACAGCTTCTCCTTGTGCAAAGTGTGCTGTATTGTTGACCGATGCACAGTGACACCATCTGCAGCAAGATGATGCTGCAGCTCTTTGGAGGTGGTCTGTGGATTGTCCTTGACTGTTCTCACCATTCTTCTTCTCTGCCTTTCTGATATTTTTCTTGGCCTGCCACTTCACTAAGAGGTAAGTGATATTGGTGATAGGATGTAGAATATACTGTATATTCATTAGAATAGTATATTTATATGGTAATACCAATGAATGGAAGGATTATGGGGGAGGGGGTACAAACTTTTCTTATAGTGTTTCATTTTTCTTAAAAATGCAATCGGTGACTGGTTGCTGTGGTCAACACTTCCATAAATCTATCCAATAATCTTTTACAGTGGGGAAAAAAAGTATTTAGTCAGCCACCAATTGTGCAAGTTCTCCCACTTAAAAAGATGAGAGAGGCCTGTAATTGTCATCATAGGTAGACCTCAACTATGAAAGACAAAATGAGAAAACAAATCCAGAAAATCACATTGTCTGATTTTTAAAGAATTTATTTGAAAATTATGGTGGAAAATAAGTACAGTATTTCATCAATAACAAAAGTTCATCTCAATACTTTGTTATATATTCTTTGTTGGCAATGACAGAGGTCAAATGTTTTCTGTAAGTCTTCACAAGGTTGGCACACACTGTTGCTGGTATGTTGGTCCATTCCTCCATGCAGATCTCCTCTAGAGCAGTGATGTTTTGGGGCTGTCGCTGGACAACACGGACTTTCAACTCCCTCCAAAGGTTTTCTATGGGGTTGAGATCTGGAGACTGGCTAGGCCACTCCAGGACCTTGAAATGCTTCTTACGAAGCCACTCCTTCGTTGCCCTGGCGGTGTGCTTGGGATCATTGTCATGCTGAAAGACCCATCCACATTTCATCTTCAATGCCCTTGCTGATGGAAGGAGGTTTGCACTCAAAATCTCACGATACATGGCCCCATTCATTCTTTCATGTACACGGATCAGTCGTCCTGGTCCCTTTGCAGAGAAACAGCCCCAAAGCATGATGTTGCCACCCCCATGCTTCACAGTAGGTATGGTGTTCTTTGGAGACAACTCAGCATTCACTCTCCTCCAAACAAGACGAGTTGTGTTTCTACCAAACAGTTCTACTTTGGTTTCATCTGACCATATGACATTCTCCCAATACTCTTCTGGAACATCCAAATGCTCTCTAGCAAACTTCAGATGGGCCCGGATATGTACTGGCTTAAGCAGGGGGACACGTCTGGCACTGCAGGATCTGAGTCCCTGGCGGCGTAGTGTGTTACTGACGGTAGCCTTTGTTACATTAGTCCCAGTTTTCTGCAGGTCATTCACTAGGTCCCCCCGTGTGGTTCTGGGATTTTTGCTCACCGTTCTTGTGATCATTTTGACCCCACGGGGTGAGATCTTGCGTGGAGCCCCTAATCAAGGGAGATTATCAGTGGTCTTGTTTGTCTTCCATTTTCTAATTATTGCTCCCACAGTTGATTTCTTCACACCAAGCTGCTTGCCTATTGCAGATTCAGTCTTCCCAGCCTGGTGCAGGTCTACAATTTTGTTTCTGGTGTCCTTCCACAGCTCTTTGGTCTTCACCATAGTGGAGTTTGGAGTGTGACTGTTTGAGGTTGTGGACAGGTGTCTTTTATACTGATAACAATTTCAAACAGGTGCCATTACTACAGGTAATGAGTGGAGGACAGAGGAGCCTCTTAAAGAAGAAGTTACAGGTCTGTGAGAGCCAGAAATCTTGCTTGTTTGTAGGTGACCAAATACTTATTTTCCACCATATTTTGCAAATAAATTCTTAAAAAATCAGACAATGTGATTTCCTAGATATGTTTTCTCATTTTGTCTCTCATAGTTGAGGTCTACCTATAATGACAATTACAGGTCGGCCTCATCTTTTTAAGTGGGAGAACTTGCACAATTGGTGGCTGACTAAATACTTTTTTCCCCACTGTATATCCTGTAATTAAGCTTACAAAAATTTTATAAAATCCTTTCTATATCTTGGCCTGGCCCATTCCTTATGGTATCTCCATTCTCAGTGCTATATGTTACTTTCCCTAGTCTATACGTTTCATTCTCTGGATGTTATGGGTAAGTTTCCAGTGGGGTGAGGTCATTCCTGGGCACTTTTAGGGGTAGGGCTTAAATGTCCTGTTTTGCTTTTAAAAGTTACTAAATGGAGAAGCTCAAAGACCCTTCTGATACATAAGAAGACATCGATATTATAAATAGTATATCAGGGCTTCGTGACAGAGTGTACATTAGGACCGCCATTAAGTGGACACCACTCTCTATCTGGGTAACATTGCAATACACCTGAATATATTAATTCTGAACTTGTGGCTCTTATTTCTGTGCTTTTTGTTTTTCTATTTTCTGTTTTATCAGAAGACCTTTCCATGTCCATCCCCATGGTTGTCATAATGCTGTTTAGTATTATTTATATAATTGTCTATAGTTGCTAATTTACATAGGGTCATAGGGATCAATTAGAAGTAGATATACTTAAAGGGGATGTCCAGGATAACTTGTTTTTGTCAAGGAGGCTGGGGAAGGTGAAAAAAAAAAATCACCTGTCCCCGTTGCTCTGGTGTCTCCCACCACGGTTCAGTCCTGCGGCTCCAGGTTCTTGTTTTCGCAGAAGTCCCCGCCCCACGTGACCTTGGTGGCCAATCAGTGGCGTAAGTAAAGGTACCAGGACGTCACTCGCATATGTCACCTGTCCTTTCTTTAGGCCGCTGATTGGCCACAGAGGTCACATGCGCCGGGGACTTCCACCAAATCAAGACCCCGTAGCAGCAGTACCGGATGTGGTGGGAGACACCCGAGCACCAGGACAGGTGAGTATGGGTTTTTGTTTTTTTTCACCTTCCGCCGCCTCTTTGCCAAAAACAGGTTATCCTGGACAACCCCCTTAAGAATTGACCAAGTGTAACATTGTTTTCAATTTTATTACAATAGGAATATAAAATTAGGAAAATCAAGATAGCAAGGTAGAAAAAAAATCTACAAGAAATTCATGTAGGGGACCATTTTTATTTACTTTTTTTTATAATTGTTGTGATTTATTTAAAATAGGAAGTAGAAGAGGTGGAAGACGTGATAGAAGATCACCTCAGGCACCTCGGGGACAACGCAGGCATCGGACACAGCCCCTGGATAGTGGTGCTGCCCGTACAAGAGGCCACCCCCTGACAGAGCAGCCACCTGATTGCGGAGCTGCTCGTACGAGAGGATTTGCCACACAAAGGAGACCTCAACAACAGAGGCAGAGACAGGCATCTGCTGCACAACAAGCAAGCAGACAGAGAAGCCGCTCCCCTCTGCAGGCCCAGACCACCAACAGATCACCGCTGTCTTTCACAGCGCGGAGAACCAGACAAGCTGTTCATAGGCTACATCAGGCAGTCAAGAGTCTTTCCACATACACTGTGAACTCTACTGAGCAGAGAGGGAACTGTGTAATCTGTCTCATGGATTATGAGGAAGGAGAGACCATCATTTGCCTTGACTGTGAACATGAGTTCCACCATGAGTGCATCCGCACTTGGTTTAATGATAATCCAGTGTGCACCTCTGCCGGTGCCCCCTGCAGTGGAATTAGTTGGTCCCAATAGTTTTTTAAAAAATACAAAAAAAATTACACCTTAACCCCCAACTCCCTCCCCCATCAAAAAAAAAAGAAAAAAAAAATATTCTATATCTCAACCGCCAAAAAATCTGATAGGGAATAGGACAAGCTATGGCATTTTTACCCACCATACTCTGGAGCTGCTACTAAAAGAGAATCATGGAAGTCAACAACAGGTAAATATAAAAATGCTATTGTTTATGAGATTTCACTATATCACCTCCTCCATTGATCTTAATCTTCTCTTTTCAACTTCAGGTTTCCTCACAATTTGGAATACTGCAACTCACCAATACCAGATTCATGAGGAGCCTTAGAAAAGCCTTAGAGGACACAATACATGCAGCAGAGACTTTGAACATTGGTTAATGTATCAGGCCAGATTCCTGCCCCATCAATATTCCTTCTGACTTTTCTTAAAGAAAAAAAAAAAAAAAACTACCCCAAAATACCCTATTCACCTGCCACCCCCTTTATCCTCCCTACCCATCATCACCCATCAAAAAAAAAAAAAAAAGTGTTTCTTCGCTTATTTGCCTGCTTCTGCTTCTGTACAATAGAAGTCAATGGCCAAGTGAGGTGGAGGAGGTGAAGGCTCTATTCTTTAGTGAAGTATATTGCAAAGTTTACTCCCTTCACCTGCACTATTGCTCTATACTGTAAATAAAAGTTGACTTACACTGTAAGTGAAGGGATTACCAAGGCTAGCACGGGACATCACCATGACCAGCCATCACAAATCCCGGACCTCAAGCCCATCTAATATCTGGATGAATCAGAAGGCCGACCATGAGCCAAGTGAAATCACCAAACCTCAGAAGAGACCTACCCCATATCATGAATGATGTTTTACCAAACTTACATGTTCATGTCGGATGGGGAGGTGATATGAGCTGGACCAATTTTTTTTCACCTAGTAACTGTGGGCAGTGATAATAACAGACGATAGAGACAGACAGTGACCACACCGGCCAACCATGGAAAGTTAAGAACATTTTAAAAAGGTTTTCCTCCCTTCATAAGTCAACCCATGGCCAAAAAACACTTGACTAAATGAACCATGTGGTCTTTTTCTACTGTCATCATTCCTACTATTGGAGGACATTCAGACATTGGTATGGACAACAATGACCAGTAATGTGTAACTATGGCCAGTGGTATCAGCAAATGACACATATTTCTACAATGCACCTTGTCATCCCCTTACCGTATAATGAAAGAAGTTGATCAATACATAAAAGCAACCTATCCATACACTGCTAACAATTAGAGCTGTAGAAAAAAATTTACACTGGTCAGTCATGTTGTGGTCCATCATCACCCAGTCCCTTCTGCTCACCTATCTAGTTGTGCTGTGCCTCTAGGGATCTCCACACTGTCAGCCGGTTCTTCAGATCAATCTCCTCATTACTCAATCACATCCCAACACCCTGTGGTGAACCTAGCCTCTTTGCTGCCTGAGGCGGACTATAGAAAGACGCCCCCCCCCCCCCCCCAAAAAAAAAAAAAAAAATTGAGTTTCCAAGCTACTAGGTTCACACGCTGTTATCGTCGCACAATATACACAATGCACAAAGTTATAAAACAGTTTTTAAGAATTCTTCTTACTGTATTACTTCAGTATCAGATCAACAACACGGCATTAACAATGACAATAACTTCACACATCTTCTGCTTGGTGGATGGACGAGGCCACGTGGCCCCCATTCTCTATAATAGGGGCGCCGCAGATAGCTGAGTACTGGACTTCGGCTATCTTTGGCACTCCTATTGAAGTGAATGAGAGCCACGCAGGTTCGTCCATCCACCAAGTGACACATCTATATATATGGCTGCGGCCAGGCTGAATTCCCACCCAGTGGGGGGAAAAATCCCAATTCTCAGGCTCAGTGGGGGTCTCAGCAGACAGACCCCCAAAATCAGGTATTTATCCTCTATCATTTAGGTGAATACAGGGCAGTAACATTTTGTGACTTACAGGTGATGTCTCTGACTAATCCTTCGCATTTCCTTTCTCTTCCCTTTGGACCGCCATGACCACTTCTTCCAGCTGTGACTTGTCTCTGTAAAGTTTACAACACAGACATCTTTGGCTCCTCACTTTTCCAGGCATCCGACCCACATTGTCCTCACCTGCACAAAGCCCCCATCCTGCTGCTACCCCCAATTATAAAATATATGATATAACCCCCCATAATGAATAATATTAATAAGGCCCCAGGTGTTAACTAATTAAAAGGTTTTCCAGGTCATTAATAAACTAATCAGTGGGGCTCAAAAACCCAGGACCCCTACTGATCAGCTGTTTGAATGGTACCTGTGTAAGCGCCGTGATCGCTTCTCTGTTTACATAATGTCATTCATCTCATAGCGGCCATGTAATGTAACTACAGCCTCGTCCTATACACGTCCATGTGACAAGGCTGTAATTACATCACACGGTCACTATAAACAGACAGAGTATGATATAAACAGGTGCCATAGCCCCTGTTTATAGCACCCCACTTACACACACTATAATGTTCCACAGCAGCCTCTGCACACAGTATTACGGCCCACAGCGTCCTCTGCACACGGTATTATGCTCCATAGTGGCCCCTGCACATAGTATTATGCTCCCCAATGGCCCCTGCACACTGTATTATGCCCCATTGTGGCCCCTGCACCCAGAATTATGCTCCCTATTGGCCCCTACACACGGTATTATGCTCCATAGTGGCCCCTGCACACGGTATTATTCTCCATAGTGGCCCCTGCACACGGTATTATGCCCCATAGCGGCCCCTGCACTGGTATTATGCTCCATATTGACCCCTGCACACAGTATTATGCCCCGCAGTGGCCCCTACATACGGTATTATGCTCCATAGTGGCCCCTGCAAATGGTATTATGCTCCATAGTGGCCCCTGCACACTGTATTATGCCCCACAGTGGCCCCTGCACACAGTATTATGTTCCACAGCAACCCCTGCACATGGTATTATGCTCCTAGTGGCCCCTGCACTGGTATTATGCTCCATATTGACCCCTGCACACGGTATTATGTTCCACAACAACCCCTGCACATGGTATTATGCTCCTAGTGGCCCCTGCACTGGTATTATGCTCCATATTGGCCCCTGCACACGGTATTATGCTCCATAGTGGCCCCTGCACATGGTATTATACCCCGCAGTGGCCCCTGCACACAGTATTATATTCCACAGCAACCCCTGCACAGGGTATTATGCTCCCTAGTGGCCCCTGCACACGGTATTATGCCCCATAGTGGCCCCTGGACTGGTATTATGCTCCATATTGGCCCCTGCACACGGTATACACGGTATTATGCTCCGTAGTGGCTCCTGCACTGGTATTATGCTCCATAGTGGCCCCTGCACATGGTATTATGCTCCACAGTGGCCCCTGAACATGGTATTATGCTCCATTGTGGCCCCTGCACACGGTATTATGCCCCATAGTGGCCCCTGCACAGTATTATGCCCCATAGTGGCCCACCCATAAACTATTATTATACTCTGGGGTCTTTTCAGACCCCAGAGTAAAATGATCGGAGACCCAGGGCAGGTGACAAACATAAAAACCAGTGTTACTTACCTTTCCTGGACACCGGTGCACTCCCTGCAGCTTTCGGCCCTGTTTAATTGTGCATACACGTCACGTGATCAGACTGGTGATGCGACCTGATGATGTCACCAGAGGTCCCAAGCCCGCTCGGAGTAACATGGGATCGCAAGAGAGGTAAGTAACATTGGTTTTTATGTTCCCTCACCTCCCCTGGGTCTCTGATTATTATACTCTGGGGTCTGGAAAGACCCTAGAGTATAATAATAGTAATATTTGAGGCCCGCGGCCCCACTTACCTGCCCCCGCACCTGGTCACAATCGCCTCTGCTTCCCCTTCTGCGACATATAAGCTAACAATCTAGCTTATGTGTCTGGCGCATGTGCAGGAGACCACCTACACCTGTACAGGGGACTTCTACGAGTGAAGTCACTGAATTCATGTCGGATAGATTGGTGAGGTGCCGGACCCACAGGCAAAAGAACCTTAGAGTAACGCTGTGTCAAAGTGGTAAGAAGGAACAGAGGTGCAGTTTATACATATCACCACTTTCGCTGGAGGTGATGAAAAGGCATAGGTGCCAAAGGCATCATTGATTATATAATAGCTGGATCAACGGTCATAATGGCCATATTATTGTCATTTCCATAGTGGTTTTTTTTTCCACAATACGTGGATGAGATTATATAAATTTTCATTGACTTTTTTCACTGCTACTTTTCCCGCAACCGCCAAAAACGCTGTGTTTCTGCAATGTGTGACCTTAGCTTGTATCTGTACCTGATTCTGCACATTACTACAGTTTATTAAATATCTATCTATCTATTCTAATAGTTAAACTGAAAACATAGCAATTCCATTTTTCAATTAAATATTCTCTAATTGGTACATTTAGCGTCAGTAGACAAATCTTCCATCTGGACTGCAAGTCAACAGAAAGTAGCTTCATCTGCCTTTTTGGGTTATTTGCCTAAAAGCAAGTATGTGTCTGCTCATTCATTAGCATTAATTAATCTGCTAAAATGTTTCTAAAATACTTACTATGTGATACAATCTTGTTAGGTTTGTGAACAAGTCATTAGTTTATAGTTTTCCTCAACAACAATATTAGAAAACAATGAACTTCCAAGCTGGAGATGACTGAAATAGCAAGACTTCATTATTAGCATCTACATTAGAAAGTGACTTACACAGCATTTACTAGAGACTGCAAAGTTAAAAAAGTTATACATTATTAATCTCTTAATAAATTACACTTTAACATTATTAGTGTAGGACTGCCATATGTAACAATGTGCACGTTGCTGCCAGACAGTCCGCGGGTTAGGTCAGTGCAAAGTATAGTGTAAATGCTGTGGTCAGACAGTCCACAGTGCAATGTAAGGTTATTGCACAAACACTGTAGTTGATCAGTCCACAGTCTAGTGTAAATGTATAATGATGTGCAGGTATATTTAGGACAAATGTTAGAGTCACTCAGCTGCAGTTTATAATGTTTGTTTGTTTGCTTACTTAGTCAGTCACTGTCCCATATAGGGCTCATAATCTACATTCCCTATCTGTATGTCTTTGGAGTGTGGGAGGAAACCGGAGTACCCGGAGGAAACCCACACAAACTCCTTGCAGATGTTGTCCATGGCGGGATTTGAACCCAGGACTCCAGCGCTGCAAGGCCGCATTGCTAACCAAAGAGCCACCGTGCTGCTCCTTAAAATGTTTTACTATAAAGTTTTTTGCAACACACAGAATGGCAATAATGAACAGTACAGTTATTTCACTCTTTTGTTGCCCTGCAGCTTTAGTGGCACTTATGGAAAAGGAGTCTACTTTTCCTCCAACACATAGCCTCCTGGGACAACCTTGGAACCCTTTTCTAAGTTAACATGTGCAGGTAGAGTCTCTTAGGGTATGTCCACATGGTGGAATTTGGCGCTGATTTTGAGGTGGAATCCTGTTTTCATGACCACCAAAGAGACAACTCTGCCTGGGTCTGCAAAGCTTGTCAGAACGTTAAGGCACAGACCCAATCATAGATGTGCTTCATCATTCAATTAAATATAGTTTGGGTATATAAACCCTGCTAAACTTCAGTCTCTGCCTGTGATTGTCTAGTGCAACTGGGTTCTATCTCTACTGAAAGACAGACTTTCCCTACTGATCTCCTAGTTTTGACTACTGGCTCTTTATCCGGATTTACCCTTAAGTGTCCTGTTTGATATTGCCGTAGATTCCGCCACAAGCAACTGCAATGATTAGGGCCCATTCATTGGAGCCTAATCAGCGAGGGAAAACGGTAGCAGAAAGCTGGAGGGGCTGAAAGTGTGGAGGAATTTAAGGCGGAAGTCCACCTCAAATTCCTCTTCTATTCCCGCTGTGTGAACATGCCCTAAGTAGAACATTTTATTATATACAATTTGTTCAAACCACCGCTGGCACCCCAAGTGCTTGTTTTTTGGTGGACAAGTGGTAGTGTTTAATGGTAATGCTTTGGGGTAGATATCTATAATTGATATATACTTTCATTCCAACTCTTTCTTGGAACAAATAGAAAAAAACAACAATTGTGCCATTGCTTTTTTTATGCTATGAATTTTGCGCCATTGACCTGCTTAAAAAAATAATAAATTTACTCACTGGGTCAATATGATTAATTTGATACCAAATTTGTATAGTTTTTTTTTTCTTCATTAAAACGTTTCATTAAATTTTTCAGGAAATAAATAACAATAAAAATAACAGGAAGGATGACACCAATAGGGAGGGAATGGTTGGGTTTGTATAGTTTTTTTTACATTTCACTACTTTTGCAAAGTAAAAACTAGAGATGAGCAAATTTTTCAAAAATTCGATTTGACCGATTCTCCGAAGTTTCCAAAATAATTTGATCAATTTGATCCGAATTAATTCGCAACAAATCGCGTTAACCCCTTCCCGCCATCTGCCCTAATAGTAAGGCGCTGCTGGGAAGGACTTCCCGCAAACCACGGCGGAGGCATGGTGCACACACAGAAACTTTGCGGGTGTCAGCCATATGTAATGGCTGACACTGTCCTCTAACACCTGAGCTCCGATCGCGGGTGTTAATCCCTGAGATACCGCGGTCAAACTTGACTGTGGCATCTCAGGGGTTTTATTATATATTGGGTACCCGATCGCCCCCCCTCGTGACGTTTTCGGTGGGTGCCGCTGCTCCTATTCGGCTGCCCAGGGTCTGACCAGTGACCCCGGGTCTGCCCCATTGCTGTCCCTCAGCATACCTGGTTGATCCTGCCTTGAATGGAGACTGTCAGCCTAAGCATCTGCACGGGCTGATAGCCTCCTATACACTGCAATACACATACTTCAATATACCTATTGAAGCAGCTATCAGAATATTGCTACTTCAATCCCCTATGGATAAAAAGAAAAAATGTAAAAAAAAATAAAATAAATAAATACCACCCCCCCATCCTAGAGCTGGTGCTATTATTATACTCTGGGGTCTCCTCAGACCCCAGAGTATAATAATCAGAGGCAAGGGGAAGTGATTAAAAAAAAAAAAAACACTTATACTCACCGTTTTTTTTTTGCATCACTACTTCCCAAGACCCATAACTTTTTTGTCAACAGAATTGTGAGAGGATTTATTTTTTTTGTGGGACCTGACATTTTAAATGATGCCGTTTTGGGGAACATAACACATAGCTTTTAAAATGTTTTGTCACTGGTCGACAGGCAGGAAACGTCAATTCTGGCATTTTTTTTTTTTTTTTTTTTTTTAATCTTTGTTTATTTTAAGCTGTTCACCATGTGGTTAAAAATAACATTACAGTTGTATTGCTTGACATAGCCTAAAAGGATTTTACAGAATGCAGCCCTGGGGGCCTTCATTATTCCCTCAGCTACCATGTAAAAGCATTGGGCTCTTTTTAAATACTGCGGTTGCTATTGACCATGGTATGTACAGGGTTAAATAGAACAGCTTCTGACAGTGTGGGAGACCTTGCACTATTCCAAGGCAAGTTATCTGATGTAGAAAGTCTATAAATAAAGCCCATTAGTGACCAACGTAGAAAGCCTATATATGTCAGTCACTAATGGGTTAAACATATTTTTGAGATAGATATATATATATATATATATATATATATATATCTGTAGGATTTTTCTTTGCAGCAGTCACCTCATTTACATCACAAACAGTATTACAATAGACGTTAACACCTCTATAGATAATGACCTATCACTGCATCCACTACTGACAATAGATGATGCATCTTATCAACTTCCTCTGTCACCCAGAGCATGTCTAGAAAACTCTCCCTTTGGCCAGGGCCCCAAGTGGTGTAAATGCTGCAGTTTGCCCTGCAAAGTGGTTCTAGCGAATCCTATCCACACATTGCAGAAAGATACACACAGCAGAAATGCTCCGATTTCCAAAACCGTTGCAGTTTTGGAAATCGCAGCATGTCAATTATACCTATGGAAACACCGGCGATTTCCCTATAGGTATAACTGAAGCAGAAAGTCCACAGAGGAAAATTCTGCGGACTTTCTGTGAAAAGTGCTGCGGGAAAAACCGCAATACATTTCTACCACGCTTTTTCCCGCATCGCTTTTTCGCTACCTGGGGCCTTAGCCTTAGACTTCAATGAGTTAGAACCAGCTTTTGCTGTCTATGGCCATGACTATGTAGTAAGTTATATCACTTTATTCTGTTAACAGAGCAGATGAGAAACTCAAGATGGGAGCCCCCATAATCAAGTACAGAAAATAGAACGTAAAAATCTACAATCAGAAAATAAAAACAAAATAGAAAAAAGTGATACATTTCAATAACTTGTTTTAATAAATAAATTTGTATTATATATACCGGTAAATACATTTATAAAATATGTATAAATAAATTTAGAATACCGTATTCTTCAGACTATAAGACGCACCGGACCATAAGACGCACCTATGTTTTAGAGGAGGAAAATAGGGAAAAAAATTTGAAGCAAAAAATGTGGTAAAATATTTAATATATGGGAGTTGTAGTTTTGCAACAGCTGCAAGGCCACATTGACAGGTGTCCTTGCAGCTGTACGGGGATGCATAGGACGTCTTTTTTTGCAGGGTCAGGTGTACTTCTTAGTTGTAGCATTTTGGGGAATGTCTATTGCTGTGATCACTTTTTATTCAAATCAGAGGCGAAACAGTGAAATAAACAGCAGTTCAGCACTTTTGATTTTTTTTTTCCTGCTACGACGTTCACCCTATGGGAAAAATATTTTTATAATATTGTAGACCGGGCATTTTCGGACACAGGGATACCTAATGTGCATGTGTTTCACAGTAATTTTCTACTTTTATATGTATTCTAGGGAAAGGGGGTGATTTAGAACTTTTTGTTTTTTATTTATTTTTTTTATTATATTTTTTAAAAACTTTTTATTATTTTTTTTTAAACTATTTTATTAGCCCCCCCCCTAGGGGGCTTGAACCTGCAATAATTTGATTGCAAGTCCCATAGACTGCAATACAACTGTATTGCAGTCTATAGGAGATTCACTACATTACTATTGCGGCTGGTCATAGATCAGCCGCAATAGTAATATTCCTATGACAGGCCTGGGAGCCTTCAGTAGGCTCCCGGCTGTCACAGGAACAGGTCGGCTCCCGCGATCTTGCCATGCAGGAGCCGGCCTGCAACGAACAAGGTACCCACCGACCCGGGGGCAGTTTGGGGGGGGGGGCTTACAGGTAGTAATGCCCGAGATGAGAGTGGACTCTGATGCAGGCATTAGCTCCGGGTCTCCGCTGTACATTACAGCGGACCGGTAGTTATGGCGACCGCTCTGCAGCAGAGCAGCCGACATCATGTTTACAGACCCGACATCCGCCATGATAGCATGGCGGATGCCAGGATGGGTTCACGCCCCCAGGAACACCCTCTCCTACAAGCCCAGGGCCCGCAGCATCACCCAGGAAGTCAGGAGCAGCACGAGTGGGACAATGCATTCGGACTATAAGACGCACCCCCCATTTTCCTCCCAAATTTTTGGGGGAAAAAAGTGCGTCTTATAGTCCGAAAAAATGGTATATAAAATATATTATAAATATTTTTTTTTTTTTTGGTGACACATTCCCTTTTAAGAACCTACCTGCAGAACAAATGAAACAAGCCCCCATTTTATATCCATTGATTCTTCTTCCAAGTAAGGGCTTGATCACCTTCTAAGTAATACGAGAATGGTCTTCTAATAAATATAGACTGTAGAAACCAACTAAATGAATGAAGATCTCCTATTTCACATAAGGACATTACATCAAATAATGTAATCACATCTTTGCTGCAAAAACTGAAGTTAATTAAAAAAAAAACACAAGATCAGAGGACATTTTATGATCGCAAATATTGTTTTTGTTATCCTCTGTACTTTCTACTATCTAACCAGTGATCACAGAAGTCTTCTTGCAATTCTCAGAACTCATTAAAATCCTCTGAACAGCATTTGAAAGAAGCAAAAATAAATTCCCCGTTGTGATAGAAAAATATATTTTGGATGAAGATAGAAATCAAGTCGGATAAAGGATAATGAAGTAAGTAAATTCATGATCCATTATTCTTTATTAGGAAAGATCCAGCAACATTTGTGTATATTCTCCCCCCAAGTACTACTCATTGGTATTCCACAGGTGCAAATGAATTCCCAACTTAGACTCCCAAGTGGAGTTGTAAATTAGTTAACAGAAAATAAGGCCACAAATCTAAGTGCTACATGTTTTATAATTTGTTCTCAGGTTTTAATATCCCTCAAACACAACAGAGAAAAAAAAACATTACAGTAAAATAATATTGTAGATGGACATAGCAATGCACTCTTTTTCAACCATAATCTGAAGACTAGGTGGGACACTGACAACAACACTGATGTTGCTTTACAAAAGTTGTGTAGGCCATGGAAGGGAATATGTCACCAAAATGGCCTATGTTTTAAACCAAGTTTTTCTGGGAAACATATATTTTAAGAATTTTTGAAGATTTTATTTTTAATTCTCCATGTGACTATTTTTATTTTAAGCCTAATACCAGACTTACACTTGCTAATTTTGTAGGAGTTTTCATTTCAACAGTGACTTCATTTACATCACAAACAAGATTGACATCATCACAATAGAAGTTCACCCCTCTACAGATAACACTCATAGTGATCCATCATTATATCTACTACTGACAATAGCTGATGTCACAGCTTATATACTCCCCCTCCCTGCACAAACATATGCCTAGAAAACTCTCCCAAAGACCTCAAAAAGTCGACTCCACTCTACAGTCATGGCCAAAAGTTTTGAGAATGACACAAATATTATATTTTCACATGATCTGCTGCCCTCTGGTTTTTATGTGTGTTTGTCAGATGTTTTTATCACATACAGAAATATAATTGCATTCATATTATGAGTAACAGAAGCTTATATTGACAGAATGAGTTAATGCAGCAAGTCAATATTTGCAGTGTTGACCCTTCTTCTTCAGGACCTCTGCAATTCTCCCTGGCATGCTCTCAATCAACTTCTGGACCAAATCCTGACTGATAGCAGTCCATTCTTGCAGAATCAATGCTTTAATTTTGTCTGAATTTGTTGGTTTTTGTTTGTCCACCCGTCTCTTGATGATTGAACACAAGTTCTCAATGGGATTAAGATCTGTGGAGTTTCCAGGCCATTGCCCCAAAATCTCTATGTTTTGTTCCCTGAGCCATTTAGTTATCACCTTTGCTTTATGGCAAGGTGCTCCATCATGCTGGAAAAGGCATTGTTGAGCGCCAAACTGCTCTTGGACGGTTGGGAGAAGTTGCTCTTGGAGGACATTCTGGTACCTTTCTTTATTCATGGCTGTGTTTTTAGGCAAGACTGTGAGAGAGTCGATTCCCTTGGCTGAGAAGCAACCCCACACATGAATGGTTTCAAGATGCTTTACAGTTGGCATGAGACAAGACTGGTGGTAGCGCTCACCTCTTCTTCTCCGAATAAGCTGTTTTCCAGATGTTCCAAACAATCGAAAAGGGGATACTTCAGAGAAAATGACTTTACCCCAGTCCTCAGCAGTCCACTCCCTGTACCTTTTGCAGAATATCAGTCTGTCCCTGATGTTTTTTCTGGAGAGAAGTGGCTTCTTTGCTGCCCTCCTTGAGACCAGGCCTTGCTCCAAGAGTCTCCGCCTCACAGTGCGTGCAGATGCACTCACACCTGCCTGCTGCCATTCCTCAGCAAGCTCTGCACTGCTGGTAGCCCGATCCCGCAGCTGAAACACTTTTAAGAGACGGTCCTGCCGCTTGCTGGTCTTTCTTGGGCGCCCTGGAGCCTTTTTGGCACCAATGGAACCTCTCTCCTTGAAGTTCTTGATGATGCGATAGATTGTTGACTGAGGTGCAATCTTTCTAGCTGCAATACTCTTCCCAGTTAGGCCATTTTTGTGCAGTGCAATGATGACTGCACGTGTTTCTTTAGAGATAACCATGGTTAACAGAAGAGAAACAATGATGGCAAGCACCAGCCTCCTTTTAAAGTGTCCAGTGGTGTCATTCTTACTTAATCATGACAGATTGATCTCCAGCCCTGTCCTCATCAACACCCACACCTGTGTTAATGGAGCAATCACTGAAACGATGTTAGGTGGTCCTTTTAAGGCAGGGATGCAACGATGTTGAAATGTGTTTTGGGGGATAAAGTTCATTTTCTAGGCAAATATTGACTTTGCAAGTAATTGCTGTTAAGCTGATCACTCTTTATAATATTCTGGAGTATATGCAAATTGCCATTAGAAAAACTGAAGCAGTAGACTTTGTAAAAATTAATATTTGTATCATTCTCAAAACTTTTGGCCATGACTGTATTGCTGCTTAGGGCCATGACTATGATGTAAAGCATATGATATAACACATTGCAATACAGAAATATTGCAATGTACTATACAAGCAATCGCACCCCCTCGTGTCCAAGTCCCAGTATGGGGATAATTACAAATAATACATAAATAAATAAATAAAATGCAGTAAATAAAAAAAAAAAACATAAATAGCCATTTTTCCAATATTTGTTTTTAAGTTAAAAACCCATATTTGGTATGACAACCCATAATATAAAAGTTGAACTTTATTTATCACACACAGTGACTGCACTAAAAAATAAAAATTAAAATTCCCCCTCCCAAAAAATTATTAAAAATTATCAAAAAGTCACATATAACCAAAACTGTTACCAATAGAAATTACAGCTGACCCCAAAGAAAACAAGTGCTCACACAACTCAGATGATGAAAAATAAAAACTTATGACTCTCAGAGTTTTTGACACTAAAAAAATTATTTTTGGCAAATAGGTGATTTTATTGTGCAAAAGTACAACCTGGTATCAAACTGCATTTGTTCGACTTTCTTATGGGCTTTGTTTTTACAGCGTTCACTATGCAGCCAAAAATGACATGATACCTAGATTCTATGTGTTGGTACGATTCTCGGGATAACAAATTTATATAGTTATTTTTACGTTTTATCCCTTAAAAAAAAATTCCAAAACTTTGTAAAGAAAATAAATTGTCGCCATATTCTGACACCCGTAACTTTTTTATATTTCCGTCTATATTGCTCTCTGCAGCAGAACATCCGCCATCTTTAAAGACCCGACATTCTCCGTAATAGTATGGCAGATATTGGGAAGGGGTTAAAAAGTGACAACAGAAAAAACAAAAAAGAAGTAATGTGTCCTTAAGTATCTAGGCCTGTTTCTTAAAGGGGTTTTCCCATCTCTATGTTTCAGCGGCATTGCCTGCTGTCTATTCTTCTCACTTCCTGTGTGAAGCGTCTTTGACTGATGGACAGGACACTATGAAGTATCAAAATATATATAGACGTTGCCTTTACCATGAGAGATTATTATGATTACTATAAATCTAATATAAATGTAGATCAAATAATATGCACAGTAAATGTATATTACATTACACAGGTTTATATAGAACACTTATCATGCTTCTATAGAGAACTCAGACTCAGTGTTTACACAGAGAGATAACAGACAGAGTCCAAGCCTTTAGCAGCAAACTGCAATTACCTGACCTGATTGTCCTGCTGGCAGAGCTGTAGATAACAGTGAGAGCACTCAGCTTCACCCCCAGAGAGCAGTGACTCACGCCATCCATCCTGCTTATCAGACACAGGCTGTGCATCATGTAAATGCTATGTAAACAATGGGAGGAATAATGGAACATAGCAGGCAAACAAAGCAAAATTGCTAAAGCAATGTATTTAGGAAAAGTCTTGAATTTACATAAACTAGCAGTATAGATAGGATCCTTGAGATGGGAATACCCCTTTAAGGGGTTAACTCAGATGAACATAACTGTGTGAATACAATTCAATTAAAATAGCTTTAGATTTTTTGAGAAGATGGTCCTAGGACTTAGTTTAGATCTCCTATACTGTTTATTTCAGTTTTCAACAAGGATATATTGACTATTAGGGTAATGCCTGACACTCCATGGTCAGAATTTATGGGCAGGTAATTTACTGGCTTAGATGCTGCCAATCTTTATGTAGTACATTGAGTGTACTGTGCCATGTACTGCTTGTGCTGGGAGTGGGGGACTGGGGACCCACTCTGACTCTGTGGTCCACTTAATGCCCTATGGAACTGTCCGAGCCTAATGTTTTGGAATCAATTTTTCTATAGCTAAATGAACAGCATTAATTACAGATCCATGTGAGTGTCAATAATCCCTTAAATAGCACATTAAAGGGGTTGTTCAGGATAAAAAGATAATTTATGTGACCGCCCCAGGCACATTTTCTGATTTCCCAGTGACATTCCGTTTCCCCATTTCAGGAAACGGAACATCATCAATACTCCCCCTCCACCCCATCATACTTACCTGTCTTCATGTCCTGATCTTCTGGGCACGAATCGTCACTTCCTTCACTGCTGCCAGCGCCTGCAGACGGCTCTACTGCACAGTCGCCGGCAGACGTGAAGAGGAGAATGAGCCAGCCTCCCACGCCTGCGCAATAGAGCCGGAGCACTCTGGCTCTATTGCGCAGGCGCCGGCAGACGAGAAGAAGAGAAGAACAGAAGGCTCTCCCATGCCCAGAAGATACGGACAGAAAGACAGGTAAGTATGATGGGGTGGGCTGAGTTAGTTAGTAAGTTAGTTAGGTAGGGCTAGTAGTCCATGGGCTAGCTAGTGAAACAGGGAAGGGGTGTGAGAGAGGGAGGGGGAGGGAGAGCGAGGGGGGATCTGAGTGAAGAGAAATGTATCATGGTAGTTATAGGATAGGAGAGCAGGAAGCTACCCACGTAAACAAATGCAGAGGATGCCAGGAGCTCCCAGAGAAACCCAGAAATCACTCAAAACACTGGTAAAGGTATTTGGGTGCACTTATTAACCCATTAATAGCACTAACAGACCTTTTTTTAAAAAAGTTTTTTGCCCGGAAAACCCCTTTAAGGCCCCATGGATTGACAGGTTATATTGTTTGCAAATATAACCTCTGAGGTAAGTAACCTTGCTTTTACATCCCCCCACAGTATAATTCCTAATATTGAAAGCAGTGCTGTTAAACAATGTTTAACTGTTTATTGCTTGTTTTGTTTCTGTTCTCTGTATCTTGTCTTTATACTTGATTTATAGTGTATTTCACTTTATTTTTACCTGTATGTTCAGGGGGTAACTTCGTCACATACACTGGCTTCTTTGCTGGAATATAGACACTACTTCTGTAATGCTCTGTTACACAATTTCCTTTTGTATTCAGTGCCTATATTGAGATACACTATATCAATGATGGATCTTTTCATTCTATAAATACTTTAGTAACTAAATGGCACATTAAGTGTTTACCTTTGTTTGGCCTACTCTTGGCCTATATTATATAATTATACTTGGAAATATTCCTGCTATCTTAATAAAGATCTACTGCATGCTACATTTCACCCATTTACCACTAATGTATGTTTCCCGGTTGTTTTAAGTTCATATTTTTATCAGGACTATTAATACGCTTTAGTAACCATCTCATGATGGGAAATAGGGCCAGGGGTTTCTTTGATCTAGTGCTGCAGATGGTTGCCTTAGGTATGCTGGCTCAGCAGCTTACTGTCCCTTGAAATTATATTAAACTTCTGACAACTATATAATTGCTATAATCATACAATAGTTATGAATCCTGGGACCACGCTCACTCCACACACTGACTGCTACAGTGTATTCTCCACCAGAGGCATCTGCAGTATGTAATGTTGCTCTAGAACAGGGGTAGGCAACCTTTTTTGTTCGGCGTGCCGATTTTGATTAAAAAAATCAAAGTTGAGGTACTCGGAGTGCCGGTCAATAATTGTAAGTCTGATGACCCCTGCACACGGTATTATGTCACATAGCAGCCCCTGCACACGGTATTATGGTGATAATACTAGTGATAATTGCTATTACTATTATTTTAGCGTGTAACAGATGTCACTAGTGAGGCGATCGGAGTATTTTACTCTATAAAGATCAGGTATGGACAGGACAGAGACAGTGAAAAAATGTAAACTTTATTGGTGACTTTGTGCATGTGTTGTGTAAGTGTTTGGTGCGACACTTCTGGCGCTGCGACCTGGACGATGGTAAATGTCTGGGTCACAGCACCAATAAACTTCCTGGTTATGTGATTAGGCTCAGAGGGGTATTACATTATCCCTCTATGTGACAATCAGAGAGCAGAAGTATAGTATGCTCTCTGATTGATAGGAGAGGGGATAACATGGATGGAAGTCTCTGCTACCCCCCTGGGGTCATCTGCAGCTTATGCACAGACAATGAGGAGTTATCATTGTCTCTGCAGCTCCTCCTCCCCCTCCTTCCATAGCTCTAAGATGCTGCCTGACACAGGAGGGGGGGACACATTTAGAGCCCCATTTCTAAGGATCTATTAGGGCCACAAAGATGCAACTGGATTCATTTTAAAGATGAGAATCTCATCTTTAAAACGATACCAAGATCTCCAGGATTGATCTTACACATTCAGAGAGATTCACTGTTAAAACGTTGTCGGGAATTGAGATCTGCATTGGGATTTCAATGCCGAACATCGTTTTCACCAGCGAATCGCTCAGGATGTTTAAGGACGATCATGGTGATCTTGGTATCATTTTAAAGAGGAGATTCTCATCTTTAAAATGAATCCAAGTGTTTCTTTATATCTTTAACCAATCCTGAGCAATTCACTCAGGTACAGTAGTGAAGCCGGCAATTACCGGCTTCACTACTGTACATAGACTGTGCAGACGCCGGGTGATGCCGCATCCATCTTCACCCGGCGCTAATGAAATTTTAAGGAAGCCGGATGGAAAAACGCTGCAGGTAACGTTTTTCCATCCGGCTGAGGCACAAATACGGCGCCAGAACTGATGCCTCTTGTGCCAGAACCGATCCCATAGAAAACTATGGGATCCGTCCTGGCATCAGTTTCCCTCCAGCTTGTGTGCACCACGCCGGGGAAACAGATGTGACATATGTGAACACACCACTGCCGTGCCAGGGAAATAAGCCACTAACGGGGCTATATATTATGTGGGAACTACTAAGGAGCAATACAGTGTGTGGGAACCACCAAAGGAGTGTTATACTGTGTAGGGACCACAAAGGAGCATTGTAAAATATGGAGGAGTGCAGCATATGGAGCCAGGAATTTTACCAGACAAAACAGTGCAGCATGCTGCACTATTTTTTCAGGGTTTTTTTTTAAACCTGTAAATAGGGGGTGGTACCTGTACACAGGGGGCGTGGCATGTAAATAGGTGGCTCCACTTAACATTTTCTCCCTAAAAATGGAATATTCTGCAAGCCACAAAAACCACATTCTCCATTCTTAAAAACTATTTTCAAATGTTAGCAACTATGTGGAAGGTGCTCGGGTTTTGTGCAGGAGGCAGACTGCTGCAACTGACTATAAGAACACCGATTTACTTGACTTAAATGTCTTCCATTTATATCTGTGCCTCATAATCACAACAATTGCAGTCCCTCAACATACAGTAAACAAATTGACAGGCGTCTCTGTCCATTGACAATTCCTTCATCTCTATGGGACTGCTGAAGATAACCAAGCATGGGTAAAATGTTTCCTGAGAATAAAAAGTTGTTATTTTAGGGAATATCACTTTCACGTCCCATGTTCCTGTTACCATGGTTTCAGGATGATTTTTGTGATATACTGTGTGTGTATATATGTATATATATGTATGGGGAAAACAAAGAAATAAGAAAATCGGAAAGGAATATGATTAGTTTCTCAGAAGGCATGAGGTTTTATAGCATGTGTTGTCTGCAGTGCAAACCTGGAGCAGGAGATGATTAACACCAGACAATGTACAGCTGCTTGAAGCAAAATTGAGAAAATATGATATAGCAACTTCTAAACACATTCTCAGAATTTTAACTTTTAAAGGGTTTGCCTGTCAAGGCAAAAAAAAAAAAAAAAACTAAAAGAAGCAATACTGAACTCACAGATTCCCTCTCACTCTCATTCTGATTCTTTCCGGTTCCCCTGCTGGTCTCTACTTCCTGGTACTTCTCACCAGACAGGAAATGTAGCTCAGCCGTCCACTGGCTATTATAGGTTAAAGCTGCTCCCAGTGATTGGCTGAGCGGCCACTGGGGGAATCTGTCAGGTAGATTTTACTTCTTTTATTATTTTTACTGTTTCTGAGCCCTTTGTCAAAATTTTTCTCACTGCTGAGATTACCACTTCAAAGAAAACTAAACATTTGTATCAATAATATAACAGGATTAATACAATCTGGGTTTAAAGCTAAATAACATATCTCATCTGATGGGTGCTGTCACCCTGAGCATTTTGTTGTTTTGTTTATCCACATCCATTCAGCCATTCCAAAGATATAAGCCCTTGTAGTGTTGATACAAATTAAAGTATATCAGCCAAGTGGGCGGTAACACTGCATAACATACAACACACAGTGACCCTGTCCCCAGAGAAACCACAGTGTTGCCGCCCACTTGGCTAGTGTACACTAATTTGCATCAACATTAAAAGGGCTTTGGAACGGCTGAACAGATTTGGATAAACAAAACACCAAAATGCTCAAGGTGACAGCACCTATCAGATTATGTATGTTTCAGATCTTGTAGAAGGTCCTTTCTAAGAGTATATATTGTGTACATAACACATGGTGAGGAATAGCACATATTACATGCAGTTTTTGGCAACCCAAGTGTCAAGTAGAAAGTCACAGTGCCATGCTCATGTCATATCTTCTAGGTAATTGTTGTAGACCAAAGCAGCAAGCAGTGTAGACATAGTAAACCTGGGGGAATAACTTTCAATGGCCTGCACTGCTATATGTTGCTCATAGATGTCCTATACATTTATACCAGTGAGGTCCACATTCACATTTGAGGTGATCAAAGTTGCTGTTAAGTCCATGCTTTCCCCATCAACCTTTAGTGACTCTATCTGGTAACCAGGTATAATATACAATCTGAAGAATTACAATAATTATTCTGTAATTATTATTATTATATCTATTTGATCCACAATGATAAATAAGCCTATTATTCAAACTACTTAGAATTTTCTATAATACGCTTACTGTGACCCAAAAAAGCCTACGTAATAGTGAATAAAAATCTAACAAAAGCTGTAACTCAGGACGAGAATAACATATGTAATACACTTGCACAGTTTCTCCATTTCTTTATGTCAATCCATTCTAAATGTAAGTATAGACTCTGCCGTCATAGTAGCTGGTTTACAACCCACCCTACAGGCTATCAGCTGACTGACAATGCCAAAAATCAAGTGAATTAGGATTATTAGCCTAAAAACAAGACTGGCGTTCTTGGTTGTGATCTGTACTGAACCTGTCCAATATGACCACTTTTGTCTGTGACCCTAAGCCGCATGACCCCAAGACACAATTACATATCCACGTACCTGCCCAGGAATAAACACGACTGGCTATGTATATTACTGTAATGTGGAGCAGTTACAACAATTTTAATACAGATTTTATACTACTATTTAAGATATAAAGATGAACGCTGTAAATGGAAAGCTGTTTCTATAGCAACTTGTCTATTTTTGTATAGTATATATAACACTATGTTGGGATTTATGGATGAATATGTCACTCAAATAGGACCTTAAATGAACACTATATTTATTATATTCTATGGAACAATTAAAGGGGTATTCCCATCTGAACCTTTCATGGTTGAGATCAGAACACCCGCCTGTCTGCAGCAGACTGAAGTGGCTTGGAGTACAGAAACGGCCAAGCCCATAGAAGTGAATGGGATCATAGGAACTGCGTTGCCCAGCAAACTACACTGTTTCAGTGGGAGTTATGGAAACAATGTAGCTTGCTGTGTTTCTCTGTGTCTGTAACTCCTTTACTTTTATATAAGTTATGTTTCTGTACTCCAGGGTATCTCAGGCTGCTGCAGGCAGATATGTATTCTGATAACAGGCTTGAAAGGCTTATATGGAAATATCGCTTTAAAGGGGGATATCTGGTCACAAGAAGTTCAATTCCTGTGAATAGAGGGTAACTTGCTTACCTACAGGGCTCCAACCATCAGGGCCCCCACCGATCAAGAGAACTTTGCACCCAAGCACTAGGCTATCTCTTTCCCACTGAAACGAATGGAGTAGCATTGCGCATTTCCGACCGCCAGCTCCATTCTACTTGGGTGCAACAGACACCAATTCTCAGGATTATAGTGGGGTCCCAGTAGTTGGACCCCCACCAATCAACTAGTTGCCCCCTATCCTGTGCATGGGGGTAATTTGATTTAAACCGCTTGTAATGGGACAATCCCTTTAATGATGGATTCACCAACAAATGTTCTTATGATGTTACATTACACAAATACAAACAATATAATTGATATATCAGCTCATTTGTGTTTTAAGAGAATCTAACAATAAATCTTCATCTGTATACATCACTAGTATGTCCAAATACATGGAAATATGTAATGTATTTTACTGTCTGTCTACTCTATGTAAATGTGCAGTAAAGTCCTCTGTTACCACAAGTAAACAACATGAAGGGGAGGAAAGGAAGAACAGCAGTGGAGAGACATCTCAAAGACAGTATAGACTACACAGTATAAGTCTTAACTTCACACCAAGAAGAGCTCACCAACTCAGGAAGCATATACGGAAAAATGCACATTAACAAAAACAATCCCCTAGCTTATGGACAGGGGTCCTCAAATGTTGGCAAGAATGCTTTAAAGGGAACCTAACAGTACTCTCACTCCCTGATGTCATGAGGGAGATATTAATCATGCCCAGGAGGTATGATTAGAAAGGGGATAGTGTGACTAGGCTGAAGCTGCTCCCACCCATGTGACTACTTCGGGTAATTTACATATGTCTTTTTATACTCTCAAACATTTATAATTTCACTTTTCTGCGAAAAAGTACCAATGGAAAGGTAAGTACTTCCTGCACATGATGGGCTCAGTTTATGGTAGAAAAAACACCTGACAGGTTCCCTGTAAGGGGGTGTTCACGCGTAGGAATTTGACCCTGAATTTAAAGCGGAATCCGCCTCAAATTCTGCTTGAAATCTGCCTCCCATTCAATTCACTGGGAGGCAATAGCTAATTATTTCTGCTAGCTGGCATTTTTAGCTAGAAAAAATAAGTGTCCTGCTCGTTCTTCAGGTGGATTCCGCCTGAGAACTCCCATTGAAATGTATAGGAGGTAGAAAATACACCTTCTCCATCGGCGCAGATTTGTCAAAATCTGCTCACAGAAATTGGAATTTGGCCCTGGCCAATAAAGACAAAATAGGCACAATACAGTGGTAATATTCTCCAAATTCCGCGTCAAAATCCTCGTCTGTTTTTGACAAGCAGAAAAAAAACCTGCTTCAAATTCCTGAAGCAGAAATTTTCTGCTTGACAAATAAAGTGTCAAATTCCTAAGTGTCAATACACCCTAAAGAAATATTTGGTTTATTATTCATTATATGGATATCCATAATATGTCCCTGAAAGCCACTGCATAATTGGGTGTTTACAGCAGCAGCACACCTGAGGGTCTCCAGATTCTTTTGCATTGAAAAGGTTTCTGGTAAAACCTGCAGCAATAGTTGACATGCTGAGGGCAGGAAAGCCTCAGGTTTTTTCCGCCACATTTGGAAGAGAGTTGGTGGAATCTCATTCATTCTGCTGCTATTGTACATTGCAGCAAGTTAGCTACATACTCTCCTATAGCCAACTTGCTGCAATGTACACTGAGGCTGTGTTCACACGGAGTTTTTTGGCAGCGGATTTTGAGGCGGAATCCGCCTCAAAATCCGCCTGAAGAAACGCCTCCCATTCATTTCAATGGGAGTCAGTAGCGTTTTTTTTTCCTCTAGCAACATGACCTATCTTCAGGCGGATTCGATGGATGTTCTTGAGTTGGAGACCCCATGAAATAAGAATTCAGGATCGTCTTTCCCAATAACTCTGCATTGTGGTGTTCCTCTGTTATACCTCCTAGAATTTTATGAACAAATTGACAACTGAGTGTTAACATTCTCTTGTCAAATGGATGTGTCCCTATTAGTATAAATGGATGCAGTAAACAGTGATTGGACAGTGTCAAATTGTGCAGGGACCCATCCACCAACTGGTAACACCCAGCTGTCAATTTATTAGTATATTTCTAGTAGGAATAACAGAGGTAGTGTACAACTCAGAAATCTAATAAAAGATGACCCAGAATTATTATATTATGAGGAATATAGAAATGTACTAAATCATACAAAAAAAAAAAGACCAGGTGTGGCAGGCTGGACCACCGATTTCTTTGTTTCTTGTGTTGTTTTATTATAACCAGGTTGTGTTGTTATTGTGATTTAGATTTTATATTGTTTTGTAGATTGTTAGATCTGTTTTATGTTGTTATAATGCCCTGTTATGTACATCATAGATCCTCTCTAATCCAATCTAATACAGTATAAATTGGCCACAGTACAAATGAGTCTTGTTTAGCAAAAGTCTCTGAGTAAGTCTCACCCGCATGGATCCTAATAGTGACGAGTGAGTCCAGTCTTTACCATATTTCAATCTTGACTGTGATTTGCAAGGACATTCTCATGTACAATGTATGTAATTCTCATTGAACTTGATTCATTACAGAAATTCTATATTTTCTGAACTTTCCCAACAGTCATATTTCTAATGGAAATTTATAGTGTGTACGAGCAGCTAGATATCATTAGAGTAACCAAACCATATTCTATATGTAGTGTCAGTGTCAGACCGAAGACTCCTTTCTGCAATGTTCTTTTTTAATATGGGTCCCTCTGGCAGAGCTGGAATTGGCATATTTTTAATAAAACAAAATAAATCACTTTCTTCCAGCCAGTTTTAATCTCATCGTATACAGTTATTGCTAGTGTTTTCCAGCTGCTGTAGAAGAGGGCATGATCAGCCCCCAAAATCACAGAGTCAATTGATCGTATATACTGTAGTACATGACACATACACAGGAAATAACATCTAATGGTACCTATTTGATTGAATGAGAATACAGACAGTCAATGTGATCGAGGAATCTTCGCCTGAAAGGCAATTACAATATTGATATAGATTGGACAGGTACCTGGCAATTGTAACCTCTGCATACATAATGAACAGCACAGCGCCATAGACTATCAGTATAGTACAGTATGGCTTTAGTATAGCATAATACATGTATAACAGGGATGTTTAACCTCTTGATGCTTGGAAGCCACCATCATGGAAGTATGTGCCCAAAAATATTTTAGGAGTATGCCCGTTCTGCTACTAAATAATGCTACTACATTGTCTAAATAGTACTGCAAATTATCCCTACCATAGGGCTTCCTAAACTGTACCAAGACACAAATGCCACCTTATGGGACATTTAAACCACCATTGTGAACTTCCATTGCTCTCATCCATCACAGCCCCCTCTGTCTGTGTCCGTTCCCATTGACTCTACTGTGAACAACATGAAGGAAGATTGCGCAACTTTTTCTTTCGGCAGAAAAGTAAAAAACTTCCAGCATATTTTTTACAATGCAGACGAAGAGTAGATGGAGGGGGCTCCGTTTGCATTATTATTGTCCATTGCTCTCTTCCTATGACAGATGAGAGCAACAGACATTAATAACAGTAGTGTGAACCTATCCTAAATGTATATCTATTTCTCAATGCCAAATGGTAGCACCAGCAACAGTTACACAGATCTGCCCATCACATACATTATGTCCATAAAATAACTCTAGTTACATCTCAGTACTATTTCCCCCAAAAGTTCCCTTACAAATAAGTAAATCAGATACAAATCAGCAAGTCACAGTGCCTGCTTAAAGAGGCTCCATCCCTGGCATGTCTGTTTTATTAAATACTTGCATTCCTCATGAAATAGCTACTCTGGAGTATCTTTTCGTATAACTCTGTGCCGATCTGTTCCTCTGATATTTCCTCTAGAAAATAATGAATACATTGGCATTTAGTTTCTACCATTCCACTTGTAGATGGGTGTTTCCCTTCTGATGCTGGTAGCACGGTTGGACAGTGTCACAGTATCTAGAAAGTATGATGCCCCCCAAACTAGTAACACCCAGCAGTCAATTTATTCATAAATTTCTAGAAGTAAGAGAGGAATTGCACAAGGAAAAGATATTCCAGAACTGATATAAAACAGGGAAGTCAAGTATTTACTAAAACAGATCCATCAGAAGAGCCGACAAGTTCTCTATAATACGGCACACCTATCTCCTCCATGGCCCTGCACTGCTCTCTATACCAGTGACAGGAATTTACATGTGTGCAGGCAATCGGCAGGTGTAACTATCTCTTCCTGTACCAACCTCTATAGTCATTGATCAGCACTGTTGCACACAGGACAGCAGAAAGGATCACAGATGTGCCAGGCTCTGAGACAGTCAGGAACCCAAGATTGCACACAAAATTAAAAAAGAGACGAACAAGAGCTGGGAAACCAAGGAAAACAACACTGCAACATGGAGAACACCAATACAGAGTTGTAACAATGGGCAAATAAGATGCAATATTGGGATGAAAAATCAGATTCTACATGTAAATAAGAAAGCAATGCAATTTTCCATTGAAGAAAACAAGACATTCTCACCGAATAGTGACACAGTACCAGCCAGAGCCCCCATAACAACACTAGCAAGTGATGACCCCATAATACAGCTGACGTAATAACACACGCACATACACTGAGCCAATAACTTAGCCAGTGAAACTATTATGTAGATGTATCTCCTCCATGCTGATGAGCTCCTCCTTCGCTGGAGGAAGTTACATGTGAATAGCCAATAAGGTGTAAACATATTACTTTATTTTCCAGTTGCCAAGCGGCACTGTAGGGAACTTCTGCCAGGACAGGAGTAGACTGTCTGGGTACAACTCCAGTAACCAGGACTAGTGCACTGAATGCACAACTCTGGGGTGGTAAACAGTAAACATACGGTAGTGCACAGTGGTGATATACAATATATTATAAGTACCTGACTACAAAGAATAATACATCTATATTACAACTATATTACAACATAAAGTAATATATGTAACCTAACAATATATTACAATATAGATCCATATATAGCTATACAATATAGAACCTGACTATATATTACAATATAGCTCCATATATAGCTCCATACAGTTATAAATAATATAGTATACATGATAAGTTATAATACTGTAACTCTGTAATATGCTGCATAAATGGTCATAATATAGAGTATGAGTATGGTAGTATACATATAGTATATACTGCCATGTACTGTATAATAACAGTTTCACAGTGATCACACACAGTATAATATTAATGGTCACGATATAGCTTTATGGAGCCATATATAGTATAATAAATATGACTTTATACTACATATAATAATATCATGCTATAGTAATCATATACAGCATAATATATGTATATATTATATAGAATAACATAGCATCATAGAAGCCATATAAAGTACAGTCTAAATAACTATATAATAGCAACATTTTAGTATAATTAATAGAAAGATAGATAGATAGATAGATAGATAGATAGATACAGATAGAACTATAATAGTCATACACAGTTTAGAATACATCACTATAATAATAGTATAATAATAGTATAGTACTATAATAGTTATAAATAGCACAGTAAACAGTATATATAAAGCACCATAATAGTCATATTCTGTATAGTATTGATTACTCTATTAATAATAATAATAATAATAATAATAGTAGTATTGACTATGCATGTATATCACTATATATATATATATATATATATATATATATATATATAGTAGTACTCTATAGCTAGCACATATTCAGTAGTACAACTGTTACAATGAATATTCTGTAGGGTTCCCTTAGTACTACTGTACATTTCCCTTGTAGCTCTGGGTACAGTAGGCTGTCAGTATATTTGTACAGTGGTTTCCTGACTGCAGGTGTCCCTGGACATTTTGTTGCCAACGTATAGTGTAATGCTGTACAGTACATTTGTACTTGTCATATAGTGGAGGGTAGAGGGTGGACATAAATGTAACATTTTATATCAGAACAAAAGTTACTATCACTATACAACAGAAATGTCCCACACATGGAAGCAGTGCAATGTGCCCATGATTGTGCCCACTGTATCTGCTAGGTATAAGGAAGCCCTGACCTTACCTGCAGATGATCAGATGTCAATCACAGAAGTAGAAGGATCAGTGCAGCACATGAGCCAAAAGTAGTGTCAGCAGTCCCCTGGCTGCAGGAAGTGGAGCAGTGGCCGCCCCCGGGAGTTAGTGGCAGGGTGGCAGCTGCTTGTGGGATGACTGGCACAGGGTTACCCTCTCTCTCTCTCCCTTTACATTGCAGTGGTGAGTGGCTCAGAGCCTGAGCTCTTCTCTCTGCAGCCCAGCGCCGCCTCCGCTTCCACCTCCGCCTCTGCAAGTCTGAGCAGAGGAACCTGCTGCTGCAGCAACTCACAAGTGGCAAAGCAGGCTGCCAGGGAAATCTCTGCTTCCTCCTCCTCCTGGGGATGCAACAGGGATCTGGGGGCGGCACAGGCAGAGGAGGGAGACTCTCGCCCCCATTCTTCAGGCAGGGACAAGTTGCAGCTGCAGAAGTGTTATGAGAGGGGGATGATACACTGGCATGGAGCAAGTAGTGTGGAAATCTGTCTGTGAACCAACCTGACTAGTGCTTGTGCCCTGGGACTGTGTGTCTGCCAGTGTGCATGCCAAGGAGTGGGGTGTGAGCTACCAGATAATTCCTCCTTCTAAGAATAAGCATTGCTGCTGCTATACCAAAGTGATCAGATCTGATCATCAAGGCAAAGTGATCAGATCTGATCATCGAGTTAGAGTGATCAGATCTGACGATCGAGTCAAAGTGATCAGATCTGATCATTGAGTCAAAGTGATCTCATCGGATTGAATTTATTGGGAAAATTTTATCAGTAATATCTTACAATTGTGATGTATTAACAAACTTGAAGGGTTAATGATATTGCACACATGGTATATAATGCCTGTTTTATCTGCAGTCAGCATGTTATGGAACAGCATATAATATGTGATATTACACAAAAATACAGAATAATTGTGTAATTTATGCTGCTGGTAATACGCACACAATAAAAATTAGTACTTGCAAATCCTGCTCATTGATAAACTGCAGACATCTCCACCCACCTGTCACTGACAACCACCTCTGGATTGAAGCCTGTCAGTCAATGACTGGTAGACAGAGGAAGGTCCCCGACTCTTTCACTCAGGACTCACAGCGAGATGATTTGCACAATGTGCGCAGGTATTTGTAGCTTTAATTACATATTATCTTGTAACGTTTTGTAATAAAATATGTGAGTCTGGACTGCACCCTTTTTTCTATACTATGCTACCCACAGACAGGGCATCACGAGGAATGAGATAGATTAGCACTTGAAGGGAATCTGTCACCAGGTTTATGCTTCCCTATCTAGTACTGGCTACATTGATATGGTGGAATTTGTAGCTTATTTTGAGGATTCCAACTCAATCAGCTCCAAAACAGCCAAATTTGTAAGCTTCAGTTTTTTCAGGATCCTATAAAAACATCTCCACAGCTGATTCAGCCACAGAAACCACGGCGCGAGGCTCATGCTGATCAGCCTCATAGCAGAAAGCCAAAGCTCTGCTGCGGCTTTCCACAAGGGTTTCACAGGACCAGAATTAGGAATGACCGCCTCAAACTCCTCACCAAATCACGCTGTGTGAACCTAGCTTTACTTGTCACTATGGTGTAGTTTTCATTAAATCAGTATAGTAAGTGCCGGCTGAGCACTCTATGGGGCAGATTTATTAAAATGGTGTAAAAGCAAAACTATACTACATTGCCCATAGCAACCAATCACAGCGCAGCTTTCATTTTGTATTCTGTTCCTGAGAAATAAATGCTGCATTGTGATTGGTTGCTATGAGCAACTAAGACAGTTTTGCTTTAAGACCATTTTAATAAATCTGCACCTGGAGCCAGGTGTCTTCTCAGTACAGACATTCAGGAGTTCTTCCTGTTCATGAGATGTAGGTTATGTCGCCCGCCTGATGCTCATTGACAGATTTCTTACTATGCTCTGGTTCACAACTTTCTTATTAGGGAGAAGGCTGTCAATCTGAAGAGGAATGATGGGGGAGTCTGCAGTTCAATGCCAGCTCACCTGGCATTGCATGTCATATACTGTGATTCAGATAGAGCAGCGTAAACTTACTGACTCTGTTTTAAGGTACAGTTGTGCTAATAAGTTTACATATCCCCGCAGATTTTTTGGTTTTTTGGCCTTTTTTCAGAGAATATGAATGATAACACAAAAACTTTTTCTCCACTCATGGTTAGTGGTTGGTTGAAGCCATTTATTGTCAAACTTCTGTGTTTTCTCTTTGTAAATCATAATGACAACCAAAAACATCAAAATGACCCTGTTCAAAAGTTCACATACCCTGGTGATTTTGGCCTGATAACATGCCCAGAAGTTGACACAAAGGGGTTTGAATGGCTACTAAAGGTAACATCCTCACCTGTGACCTGTTTGCTTGTAATCAGTGTGTGCATAAAAGCTGAGTGAGTTTCTGGGATCCAGACAGACTGTTGCATCTTTCCTCCAGCCACTGACGTTTCTGGATTGTGAGTCATGGGGAAAGCAAAAGAATTGCCCACGGATCTACGGGAAAAAGGCAGATCTCTTCCATTCAGTGAGATTTGGGCAGTGTCAGGACCAATCTTCAGGCAGATTCTGCCTTGCAAATTGTTTTCTGCCTCCCATTCATTTCAATGGATTTTGGCAAGTCAGAATCCACCTGAAGATAGGCAAAGATACATTTTTCTCCCCTCTACCAAAATCAGCTAGAGGGAAAAATCTGCCTGGATCCCACTGAATGGGAGAGCTTTAGGGTAAGGCCCCATGTAGCGGGCCACAGCAAAAAAGCGCTGTGGAAAAAAACACGGCGGCAACGCATTGTGGTTTTTTCCAACAGCGCTTTTCACACAAAAGTCCGCAGAAGATTCCTCTGCAGACTTCCTGCTTCCATTATATCTATAGGGAAACTGCCGGCGTTTCTGTAGGTTTTGCTACACAGCATGTATCAGAGCAGTGTGGAGATGGGATTCACTAGAATCCCATCCACTATACAGTGACTGTAAAACGCTGTGTTTTTTCTCCACAGCGTTTTCACCGCGAGCAAACTGCGCCATTTACGCCATGTGGGGCTCCAGCCTTAGGAGGAATTTTTTGAGGTGGATTCCAGTGTGAACTTAAAAAGGGGTTGGCCACTTTCAGATCAATATTGAGAGACAAATGTTATTGTTTGTATAATGAAAAGTTGTACAATTTTCCAATATACTTTCTGTATCAATTCCTCACAGTTTTCTAGATCTCTGCTTGCTGTCATTCATTCTGTTTACTTCCAATGGATAAAATCAGTCCATGATCATGTGATATACAGTCCATGGTCATGTGATGTACAGTCCATGGTCATGTGATCTACAGTCCATGGTCATGTGATCTACAGTCCATGGTCATGTGATGTACAGTCCACGGTCATGTGATCTACAGTCCATGATCATGTGATGGACAAACAAATGCACAGCTCGTTACCCAGCAGATGTCTGATTACTGTGCTGTGACTATAACGAGCCGTGCACCTGTGTGCCCATCACATGACCATGGACTGTAGATCACATGACCATGGAGTTATTTTTATCCACTGAAAGTAAGTAGAATGAATGACAGCAAGCAGAGATCTAGAAAAACGTAAGTTGACACAGAAAGTATATTGGAAAATTGTATAACTTTTTATTATACAAACAATAACATTTGTCTCTCAATATTGGTCTGAAACTGGACAACCCCTTTAACTGAGACTCAGTGATCAGTATGTATAATGTAGACTATACCTCATAGTGAAACTATTACAGTTTTTTCAGGTTTCAGCTACAGAAAGATTAATCATTGTATAATGAAAGGTTCAGACCCCTTTAAATTTTTCACTCTTTGTTTCATTGCAGCCATTTGCTAAAAGCAAAAAAGTTCATTTTATTTCTCACTAATGTACACTCAGCTCCCCATCTTGACAGAAAACCCCCCCCAGAAATGTAGATATTTTTGCAAATTTATTAAAAAAGAAAAATTGAAATATCACATGGTCATAAGTATTCAGACCCTTTGCTCAGTATTGAGTAGAAGCCCCCTTTTGAGCTAGTACAGCCATGAGTCTTCTTGGGATTGATGCAACAAGTTTTTGACATCTGGATTTGGGGTTCCTCTGCCATTCTTCCTTGCAGATCTTCTCCAGTTCCGTCAGGTTGGATGGTGAACGTTGGTGGACAGCCATTTTCAGGTCTCTCCAGAGATGCTCAATTGGGTTGAGGTCAGGGCTCTGGCTGGGCCAGTCAAGAATGGTCACAGAGTTGTTCTGAAGCCACTCCTTTGTTATTTTAGCTGTGTGCTTAGGGTCATTGTCTTGTTGGAAGGTGAACCTTCGGCCCAGTCTGAGGTCCAGAGCACTCTGGAAGAGGTTTTCTTCCAGGATATCTCTGTACTTGGCCGCATTCATCTTTCCTTCAATTGCAACCATTCGTCCTGTTCCTGCAGCTGAAAAACACCCCCATAGCATGACGCTGCCACCACCATGTTTCACTGTTGGGATTGTACTGGACAGGTGGTGAGCAGTGCCTGGTTTTCTCCACACATACCGCTTAGAATTAACTTCAAAAAGTTCAATCTTCATCTCATCAGCCCAAAGAATCTTATTTCTCATAGTCTGGGAGTCCTTCATGTGTATTTTGGCAAACTCTATGCGGGCTTTCATATGTCTTGCACTGAGGAGAGGCTTCCTTCGGGCCACTCTGCCATAAAGCCCCAACTGGTGGAGGGCTGCAGTGATAGTTGACTTTGTGGAACTTTCTCCCTTCTCCCTACTGCATCTCTGGAGCTCAGCCACAGTGATCTTTGGGTTCTTCTTTACCTCTCTCACCAAGGCTCTTCTCCCACGATTGCTCAGTTTGGCTGGACGGCCAGGTCTAGGAAGAGTTCTGGTCGTCCCAAACTTCTTCCATTTAAGGATTATGGAGGCCACTGTGCTTTTAGGAACCTGGAGTGCTGCAGAAATTCTTTTGTAACCTTGGCCAGATCTGTGCCTTGCCACAATTCTGTCTCTGAGCTCCTTGGGCAGTTCCTTTGACCTCATGATTCTCATTTGCTCTGACATGCACTGTGAGCTGTGAGGTCTTATATAGACAGGTGTGTGCCTTTCCTAATCAAGTCCAATCAGTTTAATTAAACACAGCTGGACTCCAATGAAGGAGTAGAACCATCTCAAGGAGGATCAGAAGGAAATGGACAGTAGTGAGTTAAATATGAGTGTCAAAGCAAAGGGTCTGAATACTTATGACCATGTGATATTTCAGTGTTTCTTTTTTAATAAATTTGCAAAAATATCTACATTTCTGTTTTTTTCTGTCAAGATGGGATGCTGAGTGTACATTAATGAGAAATAAAATGAACTTTTTTGCTTTTAACAAATGGCTGCAATGAAACAAAGAGTGAAAAATTTAAAGGGGTCTGAATACTTTCTGTACCCATTGTATGTTTTACCATTTTCACTATCTCTGCTGTCAGTGTATGGGAATATTCTGTTGGGTACAATTTATCTGGTTTTAGCAGTCCTCTATGAGCTAAAGACTACATTCCAAGGTAGTATTCTGGTCAAGATTTTACATCAATATATGTAAGCCAAAACTAGGAATTGGTCCAAAATATAAAAGATACAAATCTTTCTATTATACCTTTTCTCGGTGTAGGTTTCATTACTAGTTTTGAGTTACTACATGAGAGTAGATACAATTGTGCCACTAATGTATTTAGAGCTACAGAGTGAATATTATGGTAGACAATTCTAAATTGTATTAGGGCTGTGCAGTTTTCAGCTGCTGGACTTAAAGTGAACCTGTTTCATGGTCCTGAAATGTCTATTTTAGTAAATATCTGTATTTCCAATTAAATAATTCTGGAGTACCCTCATCTGGTAGTACAATTCCAGATTCATAAATTTCCAGGAGGAATGACAGAGGAAAAGCATAACACAAAAAGATGCTCCAGAATTGTTTTTTATGTTAGGACAGGGAACAGGTCCTCTTTAAAGAGCACCTATCACCAGGTCTGAAATGCCATACAGCTATCACACTGAAAATTTGTTTATCTAATTCAGCTATTCCAATGATATAAGCCCTTTTAGTGTTGATGCAAATTAGGATATACTAGCCAAGAGGGCAATAACACTGCATGATATACAGCACACAGAGAAACCACAGTGTTACTGCAAACTTGGTTAGTATACTTAAAATTTTACCAATACTAAAAGGGCTTATATCTTTGGAATAGCTGAATGGATTTGGATAAACATAACACCAAATACTTAGTTTGACAGCTCCTATCAGGTGATGTATGTCATTGGGCTCTTCAGACCTGGTCACAAGTCTGCTTTAAACAAAAATGTTCCCATTTCATTGACAGTAAGCAGAGATAAATGATAAGAAAGTAAAGCGAAAAGCATGGTATTCTTACAGTACAATGAATAAATGTTAAGGCTAGATTCACATCTGCGTTGCTTGGTCATCCGACGGAGATCATCATAAAACTATGTTTTCGTGCAGAAATTTCAGTAAAGATAAACAAAAAATCAGGCATCCCAAGAACACCCGAACACCCGATAGTCAACAGGGTCCCTCAAGGTCTGTTTATGTCCGCTATTTGTGAGGTCCATTTTTCTGTTCTTTGGTATTGAACAGAACACTGGACAGCTCTTAGGCTAACTATGTAAAACCATAAAACCCCTGTAGGCTAAGGCCCCCATGTTGCGGAAATGCAGTTTTTTGTTGTTGCAGATTTTGCTGTGGATTTTTGAGCCAAACCCAGGAATGGCTACAAAAGGAATAGGAAATATATAGGAAGTTCTTATACTTCTACCTTCTACTTAATCCACTCCTGGCTTTGGCTCAAAAAACCACAACAAAATCTGCAACAAAAAAAGTTGCGTTTCAGCAACTTGGGGCCTCAGCCTTAACAACAATAGAATGAAGAAGATTGCATGATGCATTGCAGATATTTAGAGCCAAGGACTGGATTGTATCACAACCAATGAAACTAGAAAAGTCTTTACCAAAGCATGTCTTTCTGGTCTAAGAGATCAGATTCTGTTTCTATGTTCTCATGGAGTCTCTGTGGCACCATAGTGCAGAGACATAGCTACTCTATGTGCCACCAAAGAGTGCCATATATCTGATAGATATTCTCTCCAATATTCAAGATGAAAATATCTGTCTAATGCAGCAAAATATGGGTATTGTATTATATGTCTGCACAACTTTCCAAATGATACAGAGCTATATTACGGCTATTACAGGACTAACACTGAAAACCCTCATTGTACACATCAGATTATCAACCACATGTCCTTAGCAAGTGTGTTCAGTATCAAACACAGTCCATCAGACTGACAAATACTGTATCTGTTTTAAGTCAGTCCTTTTCCATCCAGATTTCTGGGTACCACACATATAACTACTGTATTATCATTATGAGGGATCATTATTGCATGTACTGACCAGCTAGCCGGCCATCTAATTCCATCCTGATAAATCCTACTTAGCTAAACTGCACACGATCGGAGAGCGAGATAGATCCGAGCAATTAGTTTTCAGTAATCAATGGCCTCCCTAATCATCATCTCCAGCCAGCCTGGCAGTGAAGACGTGATTGTGCTTTCTTTAGCAAAACACACAAGGAAAGAGATGGAAGGGTTAAATATCCTACAAGGAAAGTCGACCTCATAAAGCTCTGCCTGCCAAATATTAGCAATATGACAACTGGCTAAATATAATTTGTTTATTTGTAGATTTATAGCATTATATATTAAATTGCCTCCAAATACAGGTTGTTTTTAGCCCCATATCATTTTTAGGTACATTTTAGTGCTTTTTGGTTCCACAATACATCATAAAAGGGATTAGAGCTACATTTGTCTGATGGAAAGATTTGGGGATACATGGTAACATTGTTCCTGCTTGCAGTTCGGTGTATTAACAGTATGCAGTGAGCTCCCCCTAGTAAGTGACAACAGACAACCAGAATGCTGTATGCCAAAGGAGTATTCCGAGACTAGGGTATCTGACCAAAGTTACCATGTTGCTCTGCATTCACAGGCCAAGTGACGTCACGTTCACATGATCTGTTTGCAGCTCAGTCCCATTCATGTGAATGGGCCTGAGCTGCAATCCAGGCACAGCTGTGGTAACGTGTATGGCAATGTGCATGGTTAGTAGTGAGGAGGAAGTAGTGCTTGTCTGAATGCAGCAGTCTCTTCAAACAGCTGATCGGTGTGGGTCCTCTCAGTGATCTGATATTTATGACCTATGCCTTGGATAAGTCATCAATATCTTAGTCTCAGAAAATCCCTTTAATGAGGTTACTCCAATCTCAGACAGTTATGCTATATCCATAGGATATGCCATAAATGTCCGATAGGTGCGAGTCTCACCCCTGGAACCCCCACCTGCTTTGAAAATGGGGGTTCCCCAACCCCTCACTAGCCACTATAATTGGAGGGGTAGTCACACGTGTAGCTTTCTCCATTCATTTCTGCTTGCTCAGGTATTCTTGGAATCGCCATTAAAGATAATAGAACGGGCCATGCATGTGTGGCCCCTTCTATAGTTACAGTGGATACGAGACAAGGGTCTCCACTTTCAAGATGGGAGTACCCCTTTTCAGAAATGAATTAGCATATTTCTAACTAGCTTAGATATCAAGTGGAATATTCACTTTAACAAGGTTTCCCCACAAACACACCATCACTTACCCAGTATGACTGAATGTAGGTCCATCGCCACACCTCCCCAGAATTTGAAGCCATTCTTTTTTTTTCCTTAGCTCATCCAGACATGACAGGGTTTTTTTTTTCCTGTTGCCTGCCTTGGTTTTAGGTGCCTTGAACCCTCTCCAGTGAGGTCCTGTCCTCTATCTACTTTCCTTCTCTTTTTTTCTGCTTCTTTTTCTCTTTTTGACTTGTACTCTGGATTACTGATATTTTCGGAGTCATACAATATTTAGATTTATTATATTTATGTGTATTTTGCTATGTTCTTACATTCTATAGTATATTTATATATCTCATGTTTCTTCTTCTATTTTCTACACCAATTGCTATTTTTTTCCTGTAAAAACTTTGCAAAAAATTAATTTAGATTTTATCTAGTTTTATATGTCTTGTTTAAAAGTTGTAACACAACAGAACAGTCATAATTGTTGTCAGAAAATATTTTTCAATGTCTTTTCATTACATAAATTTTATAGTGTGACACAATAAAAGTATTTTAATAGACTCAATATACTAATAATGGCTGAAACTGTTGATGTGAAATTACTGACTCACTCCTCTCTGTTATTTTTCCAGCCCCTGCTTTTCTTTTATTATGCCACAAAAGTCAGAGGAAGAATACAAGAGACAGACGAGGACTTTGCAGATAAAAGACAAAAGTTCCTTGTCTGCTGTGTAATATCCAGATACAGACGGCACTTTTCAACATCCTTCTACTAAATCCATACTAATAATGATTCAGAAGTTTGAAAATACTTATTCAAAGTCAGTCTCAAAGGATATTGACAGAATGTGCTGCTATTAAGGAGGAGATCTGCCTGCTTGGAGGGAAAGGAGAGTAGGGGAATGAAGGGGCAAGGGTCCATACTTACTAACTGTCCCAAATTTTCAGAAACAAATGCAACAAATTGTGCGTTTCCCAGCAAATTCTATGCCAAAATAGGGTGGCTGCTCCCATCTCTGGGGGAGATACGTAAATGCCCCGATTTTGATGTTTTTCTAATATGAGAGCCTGGTTATTCAGCTTACAGCATTGAGCATGGATAATATGCAACAGAGTGGAAAGGAGCACTCAGCATCAGGAGTGCAACATGAAGCTCCTGAGCTTCCAAATCTGTACCTGGCCCCATGACTATAATGTATTGGTTACAGGACTGGTCTCCTCCTATTGGAAAAGGGACGTTATGGGGCCACCTAAGGCTCCTGGGCCCAGGTGCCCACTCTCAGCACCACCCCAAGTTTCACCCCTGCTCAGAATGTTTTTGTAGTGTCAGTTTTCGATATCATATAAGCACAGTTAGGGGTGGACATGTATGTTGGCGAAAGTCAACCCCTTTGTGCTTTATAAAAGACCTGTCACCCAGTCTGAAAAGTCCAATGACATACTGTGATGATGAGACCCTCAATTTATGTATCTTTCTTGGAAGTGTGTTTTTACTTGATCATGTCACTCCTTCCCCCACTGGTTGGAATGTGATGCAAAGGAGGTTACACCTCTGGACACTATGTCTCACTGGTTTTCATCCCTGGCTGGGGGAGGTGAAGGGTGTGGTTGGAGAGGGTCTCACACGGAGGTAGGGAGTTTTCTCGGAGTCTATTGTGCTGAGCATGGAAGAGAGACAGCCAGGACAGGGCTGTGTGCTCAGGTATTTTTTCTAATCTTTATTTCCTTTTATTTTGGTGTATTGTATCATTGCTCTTTTGCTTGTATGTTTATGCTTGATCATATTAATATTGTATATTTCTGTATATGCTATTAATTCATACCGACCCACTTGGGTTATTAAACATATAAAATTTATATCGCTCGTTTCGTTTTTATCCTATGACCCGGTCTACTCACAGTGTGTGAGTGGGAGGTTAAGAAAGAAGTTTGATCGCTGGCGTGCCAGGCGGCTGGGCGAGGCGATATTCTTCACACATACATCATCTGATTCTGTCACCCTGAGCATTTGGATGTTTTATTTATCCTAATCCATTCAGCCATTCTAAAGATATAAGACCATTTAGTCTTGATGTAAATTAGAATATACTAGCCAAGTGAGTGGTAACACTGCATGACATACAACACACAGAGCCCGCCCCCCAGAGAAATCACAGTGTTACCATCCACCTGGCTACTATACCCCAATTGACATCAGCGCTAAAAGGGCTTATATCTTTCAAATGGCGTAATAGATTTTGGATAAATGAAACATCAAAATGCTCAGGGTGACAATACCAGATGATGTTGGTCATTGGGCTTTTCAGACCTGGTTACAGGTCCTCTATAAGTGCAGCACTTATAGAAGACCTGCTCTAAGAGGCTTATACAGTTGCATGTGTTTAAAGTGCCACATGTACTGTATATTGTGAGTTCACTTTTGCTGGTGCCTCATATGTTTGCACTGTAATGAGCCGTTGACATCACTTTTTGATCACCAATTTAACTGATCAGTGTTATGGTTACCAAAAAATATCCTAAAAATGGATGGAAAATGATGACCTTCCATTTACATAGAGGCAGTATTAAAGTGATTCATTTTTTTACAGGAAACAAAAGTGTGGTTTGTCCTACTTTTTTGTGCTACAGAAACTGATCAGTTTTTATATAACACTGGCTATGTAAATGGACATTCATCAGTTTTCAGAATCAGTTTTTTGTATCCACAAAACTGTTCAATGAAACTGATGTTCAAAATGTTATGTGAACGGCCCCTTATACTGTATTATTATATTGTGCTGTAGTCACTTTAAATATCATTGGTGAATCAACACACCACTTCCTATTCTAGCATGTTCTGGAAGGGAGGCGGTGATTCAACCACAGGCGGAACATTGTTGCACCTATAGGTTGTGCTGACAGCTGTGATCTATGCTTGCGATGGCATATCTCCCAATTTTCAAAGGACAGAAAAAGGGACAGAATTTTGCTCCACCCACTTCCACTTTGACTCCACCCATTCCCATCCATTTCTCTTTGTGCCCCCACATAGAATAACGCACCTACAGTCACTGTAACATGATATGTCACCACATTATAATGTCCGTCTCCAATTGCCGCCACAGTACAAAGTCTCCCTCCTGGTGCACCCACAGTTTAATGCCCCTCTCCAGTTGTCCCGGCAGTTTAATGTCCCCCATCCAGCTACCCCTACAGCTTAATGTCCCTCTCCAGCTGTCCCCACAGTTTAATGTCCCTCTCCAGCTGCTCCCAGTTTCATGTCCCTCTCCAGCTGCCCTCAAAGTATAATGTCCCCCCCTATAGCTGCCACCACAGTTTAATGTTCCACTCCATCTGCCCTCATAGTTTAATGTCCCCCATGCAGTGGCCCCCACAATATTATGTCCCTCCCCTGGTACAAAACATACTGTACATAAAAAACCTAATACTCATCTCTCCTCGTTCCTCTGCCGATCTTCTCTGCTGTCTCTGGTTCTGGTGGCTTCAGAGAGCTGCAGGCGTAACACAAGTGAAGTCATCACATCGCACCTACTACTCCTGGAGCAGAGACAAGAGCCAAATGGTGAAGCAGGGAGTGAATGTCTTACTGCTTCACCATTCTTGAATTCAACTATTCATCGATACTATTCACCATTCCTGGATTCAGCTCATCTGCATCCTCTCTGAAGTAAGCTAGGATGGGAAAGCTCTCTATTAGTCTTCCATTATTATCTTACAGCAAGAAATGTGGGATATGCATCTATGGCTGATAAGACAAATATACAGTGGCTTGCAAAAACATTCATACCCCTTGAACTTTTTCACACACAGTGGGGATGGTGTGTTCAGGGTGATGAGCAGTGTTACATTCCGCCACACATAGCGCTTTGAATTTAGACCAAAAAGTTCAACTTTGGTCTCATCTGACAAGAGCACCTTCTTCCACATGTTTGCTTTGTCCCCAATATGGCTTATGACAAACTGCAAATGGCACTTCTTATGTCTTTCTTTCAACAATGGTTTTCTTCTTGCCATTCTTCCATAAAGAACATATTTGTAGAGTGTATGGTTTATAGTTGTCCTGTGGACAGATTCTCCCACCTGAGCTGTGGATTTCTGTAGCTCCTCCAGAGTGAGCATGGGCCTCTTGGCTGCTTCTCTGACCAGTGCTCTCCTTGCTCGATCTGTTAGTTTAGGTGCATGGTCATGTCTTGGTAGGTTTTTAGTTGTAGGATACTTTTTCCATTTTTGCATGATGGATTGAACAGTACTCCTTGGGAGGCATTAAAGCTTGGGATATGTTTTTATAACCTAACCCTGCTTTAAAATTCTCCACAACTTTATCTCTGACCTATCTGGTGAGTCCCTTGGTCTTCATGATGCTGTTTGTTCACTAGTGTTCTCTAACAAACTACTGAGACCTTCACAGAACAGGTGTATTTATACTGAGACTAAATTACACACAGATGGACTCTATTAACTAATTAAGTGACCTCTGTAGGCAATTGATTGCACTGGATTTTATTTAGGTGTATCAGAGTACAGGGGGCTGAATACTTTTGCACATCACACTTTTCAGATTTTTATTTGATTAAGATTTTGAAAACCGTGTATCATTTTCCTCCCACTTCACAATTATCCGCTACTTTGGGTTGGTCTATTACTTAACATCTCAATAAAACACATTTAAGTTTGTGGTTGTAAGGTGACAAAATGTGAAAAAGTTCAAGGGGTATGAATACTTTTGCAAGCTATTGTACTATCAAATAACAAACATGTAATTTTCTTTATTGAAAACTGCACCAGACAGACAAGTCAGTAGTCATGTGTTGGTTCGGAAACAGCTTAGTGGAGCCAGTTCCAGTTCAGAGCTGGGGAACCCTGTCCTGAAAGCTAGTGGTAAAACACATGGTGGTAGATTGGAGTAGCAGAGTCTGACTGAGCTTGGCGTGCATCCCCCTATGTGAACAGGACTGTGGCACATTTCTCGTCAGACTTTGCAATTCTAATGCAGTGTTTGTTGTGACTTTGCTGTAAACCCACTATGAACCATTTGTAACTGTAACTACCTTAGGTAAAATACCTAGTGAACCTGAATCCTACAAGCGTTTCAGGGCCTATTCTGCCACATCTAGCTGACGCTAGGTTCACACTGGCATTTGAGTCTAAGTATGAGACTCCATCCCCATTCCACTTAAAATAGGCAGAGAGAAAAGTCCTGCAATAGTCTATGGTGTCTTTGGGGTTTCCACGGATAACCGCTTTTGAAGAAGATAGGGCTTCCGTTTTTCAGGTCCCCAAGCGTACCCGAAGGATGGAAACCCGAACGGTCGTGTGAACTTAGTGTCCAAAGCATTTATTGTAAGTGAGGTGTTAACTGCCCTGATCCACACCATTGGGCCAGCTGGCATGACAAGTGGCATGGTGTTGGGACCTTTTTAAAGACACTGTTGGGCATTCTCAAGTTTCTACTAAGCTTTATTGAGCAGATTTTAAGGTAATCTTCTGTGTTCCAAAAAAACAAGACGCCCAGCTCTTAATAAGTGTAACCTCTCCTCCACTGGGCTGTGCGTTTGTGCTGAAATCTTGGAGCTGACATAGATTTCGGTGATCATTTGTGCCAGTAAACTGGCAGAAATTATATTAAATGTAGCATGACGTCAACGCCATTTTTGCTTTCAAGAAAGTGGCATGACAGGCTGAAAAACACAGCTGCCTCAAGGGATAATGTCCTGCTGGTCAGTATATACTTTTTATAATCCATCAATTATAACCCCCTACAATCTTCAGGAAGTGGCACCTAAATAATAGTTGCACTATTATTGATTTGCAAGGCATTTTGGCCCCCTATAGACTCCCTGTAACATATTTTATTTGTCAGGAAAAATTGGTTACATTTTTCATCTATCTATCGGACTTCAGCCATTTATACTACACCTCCTATGTCCCATAACTGTAAAACCTATAATAAATGACTGACATTTTCTAATCCGCACATATTACATAGAATTGGGCTAATATTTATATATGACCCCAACCCTCCCACTCAAAAGAGAATAATGTTATCAGCATCTGGGCTTGTTGCAGAACATCTTCATATCCGCTGCAGACTGGTGAAATGACTTGCATCTCAGAGCACTTTGCTCCTGTGTTAAATGGTCTGGCTTCAAGCTAAGCGACTTTTAATGCTGTGTAAATGACTTTATTTGCAGTGCAAATTGTTTTGATGCCATGCAAGATGATCTGGAGCAATTTCCTTAATGTATAAAACACAAGTGCCTGTCAGTAAACTCAACTGCAGCCTGTCTAACTCAGTGTGGATTATCACTATCAATTTCAATAGCAGGCACTAACTGCCATGATAACAATTTACTGGGATAATATGTCATAATATTACGGCGTATATGATAGGCTCTGCCTAGATATTGATTTCTCCTGTATACTTTAATCTGTTTAAACTGTCTTCTCCTCAGCTCCTGTACAGGTCTGCTAGACCTCTGCTAGGCAATAGATCAGAGCAATGTAGAAGCACACAAGAGGGCACATTAATATGATATATTTGACTACGTTTTCTAGTAAAAAATGGTGCAAGCCTGTGATCCAGATATAAAAGCATATTATTTATTATCCATATTTTGCTTGAGTTCAGTTTATGCGATATGATGTGGTCTAACACTAAATCTTAAAGGTTCCTTCCTACGACTTTATTCATCCCAGAATAAAGTTGTCCATATACAACAAAATTGTGGGTCTTTCCTTACCTTTCACCTTGAAAAATCCCAAGTAACTGGCATAAGATGAACATCTTTAAAAAAAAAAAGAAAAAAATCTAATGGGTCCCACTTTACCATGACCACCTTAAGCAGCAAGTTCAGAACTGTGTGCAAAGTTGCATGAGTATTTTATTGCCATTTGCACACAGGAATAATGCACATAGTGATTTTACAGTACAGATAATGGACACAGTGATGTCACAGTATCACAATAATACACACAGTACAGGGATAACAAACACAGTGATATCAAAGTACAGAGATAATATATACAGTGATCCAGGGATAATGCACACAGTGATGTTACATTACACGGGTAAAGAACACACTGACATCACAGAACATAGATAATAAACACGGTAATGTCACAATACAGGGAAAATTCACAAAATGATGTCATAGTACAAGCTTAATTCACACACTGAAATCACAGTACATAGATGATAAACACAATGATGTCACAGTACTGGGAGAATGCACACAGTGATGTCATAGTACAGGGATAATGCACAAAGTAATATCACAGTACAGAAATAATAAACACAGTGATGCCACAGTACCCGAATAATGCACACAGTGATGTCACAGTACAGGGATAACAATAAGTAGTGTCACAGTATAAAGATAATGAACACAACAATGTCACAGTGATACTGATACATGGATACTGCTGACTATGACATCATACCACTGGGATAATACACACACAAAAAGATGACTGTGTACATTGTGACATCACAGCATATGCAGAGAGTAATTATAATGATGTTACATACAGGCATTATAATTGCCCAGTAAAGTAATGGAGGTCCATTTTTCCGTTTAATTTCCTTCTATCATCCATAGTTATCACTAATTGCTCACTAGGTCACACTAGCTGAAGTGGCCCCTTAGTTGTTGGGCCCCATGGCAGCTGCTATTTATGCTACCTTGATAGTTATGCCCATGTCAGGATATATTGAAACAGGTAAAAAAAAAAAAAAACAAGCATTGTCACATCTGTCAGGTCAGGCCAGTCAGTGGCAGATTATTATATAGGTCATTTGCGAGGCTGCTTAGGGCTAAGCTAAGCAAAGTATCCAAAGACTTGATGCACATGGCGGTTATATCTCATAACCATAATATGACAAAAAGTGTGACTAAATGACTTTATGCAAAGATTCTCAGTCCAAAAATGTAGTCTTGAAAGACTTGCACAGAGAAAATCTCATGACTGACTGAAAGATCTGTGTACCATTGCAGAATGTAAGTGGGAAAACAGCAAGGAAGCAAAGGAGGAGCTGCTGTGACTCTATTGAGTTTGATCTAGGGTCTATAATAAGTCAGTTCCACAGTCTAAATAAGGAAGTCTGGTGCATGATGGGGTCAAGCGCAGAAATGAACATGGAGCACATCTTTCTAAGGAGCTTCTGCGGCACCCAGGAATTTTGTCAACTCTTCAGAGTTCCAGGATATCTCTCCTTATTTTCAGGAGTCTTCTGGATGTTCCAGGATAGATGGCAAGGTCTATAGTTATTCCTGGGTCTGTATATTTGCTGGCGTCTGGTCTGTGTTCTGCATTTATTTGCGTTCCAAACCTGTTTCTATAGGCTGGGAATGGCTGTGCAAGTGAGGGGTCAAAGTAAACTCTGCAGTTGTCAGTAGAGGTCTGGGTCTTGTTTGTGGTTCTATAGCTACATCGTTGTAAGAACCTATAGATGAGTTTCTTGTTGTTCACAGATTTCCCTTTCCTGCTTATTTTTCTTCCTTTCTCTCTACTATTGTTATATTCAAGGGATTCTGGCACAGGTCCGAGTGCCCTCAGACGCATACAGCCTGCTGTTGGTTGGCAAGACAATATACTATGTGTTGGCCTAATGGTTGTTGTTTTTTCAGTTTGGGTCTTCCAAAAATCATAAACTAAAGAAATTATTAAAAGAAGAAGATTGTATTTATAGAGGAGCTGTCACCTCTCCTCAATGTCTTTTAAAGTAATCCCGTTTATTCCACAGAAAGTCTTTATGTAGGCCAGGCTTAACTGAGAACTGGATGTTTTGGGAGGAAAAGGAGACCTCTTTTCACTAACTTCATAAAATACCATTAACATTACTAGTATGGAGTAAAGTTAGTGAGTGTGTAGCTATTGATACAAGGTACTGTAAGTGAAAGGTGTGCTTGTGGCATTTTTGGTTTCAGCAGGTAAAAGCTAAAATAGCACCATTGAATAGCAGTTATACCCACTTGTTATTGTATAAAAAAGAGATTATTTGTTGACTGATGTAATAAAGGTGAAATTGATCATAGAAGAATAGTGGAGCAGATCCTTTTAGTAGGAGTAGGGCAAACTCATACACAACAGATGCTTTAAAGAGTTTTTTTGTCCCCAAATTAAGTTATCATAGATGACTAGAGATGGGTGAACCTCCCAAGATTCATTTCATTTCAGGTTTGGGGTCTCTTCAGACCATAGAATATAATAGGTGGAGGCCCAGGGAGGTGTATTTGGGCCTCCTCGCGGCGTCCGGCACTTTCTCTTGGCCTCCTCAGTAACATTATGCGCCACAGCTCACCACTGAGGCATGTCTTTGGGCTCATCAGTATGTGATCTGTGGGGTCCGACAACCAGACCCTGCACAGATCAGCTGTTCTGGTAGCCTCTAGGTGCTGGAAACTGATGCAGTGGATGGTGAGCGTGTGCACGCTGCCTAAATTCAAGTAATAAGAACGGCACATCATCCACTCCTATTACTTGAGCTCCCCGTCCACTGCACCAACTTCCAATGCCTAGGGCAGTGATGGCGAACCTTTTAGAGACCAAGTGCCCAAACTGCACCCAAAACCCACTAAATTATTGCAAAGTGCCAACACGGCAATTTAACCTTAATAATGTTCAGACCCACAATTGCTGACCCGCATAATACAGTACAGTCATGTGAATGGGGCTTTAAAGAGCTTTCAATAATATAAACAACTTTGTACTGAAAGGTAATAGTTTGCATTTGGTACTTTTGGACAATTAATGTTCACTATTTACATCGTGCAGGATCTGTTTTATAGTGACTGTGCAATGTTATTACAGCCTGTGCTAATATCACATGTCTGCTATAGAACAGATACTGTATGATATAAATAGTGAAGGGCCCCCACACAGTACAATCTGCTCCACAGTGACCCCCAGACAGTACAATGCACTCCACAGTGGCCCCCAGACAGTACAATGCGCTCCACAGTGGCCCCCAGACAGTACAATGCACTCCAAAGTGGCCCCCAGACAGTATTATATGCTCCACAGTGGCCCCCACACAGTATTATAAGCTCCACAGTGGCCCCTAGACAGTATTATATGCTCCACAGTGAACCCTCACACAGTATTACAGTATATGCTCCACTTTGGGCCCCCACACAGTAATATATTCTCCACAGTGGCCCCACACAGTATTATATGCTCTACAGTGGCCCCCACACAGTATTATATGCTCAGCAGTGGCCCCCACTCAGTATTATATGCTCCACAGTGAGCCCCCCACACAGTATTATACGCTCCACAGTGGCCCCCACATAGTATTATATGCTCCACAGTGGCACCCACACAGTATTATATGCTCCACAGAAGGACCCCCACACAGTATTATATGATACTTACCTGAAGTCTCACAAAGAGCTGCCGAGCGTCCTCCTTCTTCTGACTGCAGGCACTGATGACTTATGTCATCGTGCCTGTGTCGGGGAAGAGGTCACACTCTGCAGTCAGTGTAAGCTGCGGTCCCACGGCCTACACTGACAGCTTTCAGGAAGCGATCGGTCAATAACGGGGAATTCCCCGTTAGTGAGCGATCAGGATGACGGCACATATGCCAACAGAGAGGGCTCTGAGTACACACTTTGGCACGCGTGCCATAGGTTCGCCAGCACGGGCCTAGGGGCTGCCAGAACAGCTGATCTGTGCAGGTTTCGGGTGTCAGGCCCATACAGATCACATACTGATGACCTATCCTGTCCATTTGGGGCCAGAGAATTCCTTCAAACAAACCATTTTATGCTAGGTTCACACCTACGTTGGGATTTCTGTTCTTTGGGTACACTTGGTAACCCAAAAAACGGAAACCCAATCCACTTAAAAAGCAGTTACCTGTGGAAACCCGTGGACCCCATAGACTATAATGGGGTCCGGCGGATTTCTGGTTTCGCCCGAAAATTTTTTTCAAGTGGAATGGGGGAGGGAATCCCCGAACATTCACCCAACGCAGGTGTGACTGTAGCCTTACTTAGCAACAGTTCTTTTAAGCACACTTCTTTGGTACTGAGAGGTTCCAACTTGCAAACAATTACAGTCACTAACCTTAAGAGGACCTTTCATCAACTCCACCAACTCCAGCTTTTTGCAACCTTTTACCCTTTCCCCAATCTGCCATAACAGTATGTGTATTGCACAGCGTAGGTAATGCCTGGGATCAGAATTCACTCTGATCGTGGGCATTGCTTTATGTACTGCCCCCAATGTGCACGAAGTGTCTATGACCAGCCTCAATAGCTATGTAGCCAATCTCCGATAGACTGAAATATAGTTGTATTGCAGCCTATGTGGCATGCAATCAAAAGATTGCAGGATCAAGTTTCCTATGGGGGCTAATTTAAAAAAAAAACTATGCATATAAGTTTTTAAAAATATTAAAAAAAAATCAAATCAGCCCCTTTCCCTAGATTTGAAATATAAATAAACAATAACAAACAAATTATACATTTCAAATACACATCTACAAACTTATAAAAATATTTTCCCCATACGGTGAAAAAAAAATCAAAAGAGCCAAACTACTGTTTTTTTTGTCATTTCACCTCCCATAAAAATTTTAATATAAAGCAATCAAAACATCACACATTCCCCAAAATAGTATAAATAAAAGTACATCTGGCCTTGCAAAATAAAAAAGACGCCTTATGCAGCCCTGTAAGTAGAGATAAAAAAAGTTACAAGAATTTTTTTTTTTTTTTTGCAAAGTTTTTTTTTTCCTTCTAAACACCTTCTCCATGGGTGACTTAGCCCTATAGTTTGCTTCACACAAGGGCTAGCTTTGCTACTCCACCTTCATGGACGACTTGGTGTTTAGCACATTTGTGTCCCCACATGAGTGTGGATAACCTACAGGTGCATCTCAATAAATTATAATATCTTAATATAATAACGTTCATTCATTTCAGTAATTCAGTAATACAATCCATAATCCATAATACAATCTGTAATCCATAATAAATATTTACAGAAATAAAACACTTAGAAATAGAACACTCTTTGTGTAAAGAATCTAGAAAATATAGGAGGTCACTTTTTTAATTTAAAGGGAATCTGTCAGGTCAATCTGGGACACTAAACCACCCACAGGTCCTTATAGACCTGGGATTTATTGTCCCAAATCGCCCTGTTGTAATGCAATCCGTAGGCGCATTAAAAATAAAAAACCTTTATACTTACCTAGAGAAGGGTCCGATCAATGCTGTTTGGTTAGATTGGTCCGGCTTATTCATGAGGAATGCCTCCCGGCACCTGCGCTGTTCTTCAGTGAAGCCGAAGATGGACACCCCGGCTTCACTGCGCAGTTGCCGGAGGTACGGGACAAGTGCACTGAAGCCATTGAAGAACTGCGCAGGCGTGGGGAGTACAGCGGCAGGGTAAGTATAAAGCTTTTTTATTTTTAATGCGGCCATGGATTGCGTTATAACAGGGTGATTTGGGACACTAAACCGCAGGTCCATATGGATGTGTGGGTGGTTTAGTGTCCCAAATTACCCTGATAGATTCCCTTTAATTACTGAAATAAATCGTTGATTGTAATGTCAATCTGTATTCCCTTAGTCCAGACAGCAGCACAATATGGGGTATCTCTGCCCCTGTGTGTTGTTTAGGACAGTGGAACCTTTAATTAGCACCAAATTTAAGGTGCCTCCTACTAGCCCTATAAGAGGGCACCTGAGACCTCCCTCCACTGTGTAAATTATAAAGTAAAAGGAAACAAGCTTCTAGGGAGGGAAGCCTTGTGCTGCTGTCTGGACTAAGGGAATACAGATTGACATTACAATCAACGATTCCCCTTACGTCCGACAGCAGCACAATATGGGGAGATAGAAAGTAATTCCCCTACGGAGGGTTTCCTCGCCTTACAACGTCAAGGACTGTCTGACCAAAGGCAGTTGTCTGGGAACTGCGGACGTCTAAACGATAATGTTTGACAAAGGTCAACTGGGATGACCATGATGCAGCCGCACAAATCTGGTCCAAAGGTAAGGACCGGTACTCAGCCCAAGAAGTCGACACAGCCCTGGTTGAGTGGGCCGTAGAAAAAACTGGAGGGAGTAACTCCTGAATAAGGAAGGAAGACCTAATTGTCTCCTTGATCCATGTGGATAGAGTAGGCTTGGAAGCCTTGAGGCCTTTGTTTTTACCCTGCATATTAATTAGTAGGTTTTCGGCCTTCCTAAACAGTTGAGTGCGGGATAGGTAAATCCGCAGACACCTTACCACATCTAAGGTGTGGAGCTTTTCTTCCTCCTCAGAGGTTGGAGTGGGGAAAAACACTGGTAGCGAAATTAGCTGATTGCTATTATCGCATGAGGGGACCTTAGGGTTAAACCCAGGCAAAAATCTAAGGTGCACCCTATCTGCAAAAAACACAATGTACGGTTCTCTAGAAGAGAGAGCCTGGAGTTCCCCTACTCTTTTGGCAGATGTAATAGCCAACAAAAAAACGGTTTTGTATGCCAAATATTTTAGCTCCGTAGTCTCCAAGGGTTCAAATGGAGGATCGCACAGGCCTGTAAGGACTACCGCAAGGTCCCACTGGGGAACTGGAGATGATACTGAGGGCTTTAGCCTCATTGCCCCTTTAAGGAACCTTGCAACCAGAGGATCCTGAGACAGACGTCTGTTCAAATGAGCGGAGAGGGCCGCAATCTGCACTTTCAAAGTGGCAGGGGCAAGGCCCTTATCCAAAGCGTCCTGAAGAAAATTTAAAATATCAGCCGTTGAAGGTTGTAAATTATTAATACCCTTCTTGGAGCACCACTCCATGAAAATCTTGGCTGTCCTCTGGTAGTTCTTATTGGTAGAGTCTGCTCTTGCAGAAGAAAGGGTCTTCAGGACGGCCTCTGACAGTCCTCTATCCTGCTGTAGGGACTGCTCAACCTCCAGGCTGTCAGGTTGAATCTTCAGAGATCCTGGCACTTCAGAGATCCTTGGGAAACCAGGTTCTGGATGGGGGGAAGCCTCCAATATATCCCTCGACTCATCTCCATGAGTTGGGAAAACCAAGCTCTTTTTGGCCAGAATGGAATGATGGCTATCACAGAGACTTGGTCCTGTCTGATTTTCATCATGATTCGGTATTATTGGAATTGGAGGGAAGATGTATGCCAGCCTGGACCTCCAAGGGATGGACAGGGCATCCACTGCCAAGGGATTGTCCTCCTGGTAAAGGGAACAGAACGTCTCCACCTTGGCGTTGAGTCGGGTTGCCATGAGGTCTATTTCTGGAAGACCCCACTTCAGGGTAATCTGATGAAAGACTTCTGGATTGAGTGACCATTCTCCTGATACGGCATGACCCCGACTCAACCGATCCGCTACTATGTTCAGGGAGCCCTTGATGTGAACTGCGGATAAATGGGTTAGATTTTTCTCTGCCCATGTAAATATCAGATATGCCTCCCTGAGGAGGGTTGGTGATCTGGTGCCTCCCTGTCTGTTCATGTACAGCACTGTGGTCATGTTGTCTGACCGGATTTTGACTGCTCTTCCCTTGAGAAGAGGCGAGAAATGGAGTAAGGCACGATATACAGCTCTGAGCTCCTTCCAGTTGGACGAGGTCCTTCTTTCTGGAGCGCTCCAGACTCCCTTTATGGAGTTTTCGTCCAAATGGGCTCCCCATCCCGAGAGGGATGCATCTGTAGTCAACAGGGTCCAAGAAGGTTGGACCGTGGACCTTCCGTCTTTCAGGTGCAACCACCACTTGAGGGAAAGACGGGTCCTGGGGGAGAGTCGAATCTTCTTGCTGAGTGTAAGAAGGGAGCGATCCCAAGCCCCTAGTAACTCCTTCTGGAGGGGACGTAAGTGCCACAAAGCCCATGGGACTGCCTCCACTGAGGAAGACATCAAGCCCAGGATCTTCATCAATGTTCTGATGGAGGCTATCGGCTTTTTGAAGAGGTGCCGGACTGCACCGACCAGTTTCTCCTTCCTTGCTGGTGTCAAGGAGACCTGCAGGCGGACTGAATCCAGGAAGTAGCCGAGGAACTTCCTTCGGGTTGAAGGGATCGTTACCGACTTCTCCCAGTTTATAAGCCATCCCAGACTCTGAAACAGGGACACGGCTGTCTGTAGATGCTGGAGCAGAACAGACTCTGACTGGGCTTTTATCAACCAGTCGTCTAGATAAGGCACCACGAATATCCCCTGAAGTCTGAGGGCGGCCACTATAGGAGCCACTACCTTTGTAAAGGTGTGGGGAGCAGAGGAGATCCCGAAGGGTAGTGCTGTGAACTGAAAATGCTTCGTGTGGCCGGAAACTACTACGGCAATCCTTAGAAACCTTCTGTGTGGAGGATAAATAGGAATATGCAAATAGGCGTCTTTTAGATCCAAAGTCACGAAAACATCGCCTTGGAGGAGAAAAGTGGTGACAGACTTTATGGTTTCCATACGGAAGTGCTTCTTTTTGATGAAGCGGTTGAGGTACCTTAAGTCTATGACCATTCTCCACTTGTCTGCCGGTTTTGGTACCAGGAAGACGGGAGAATAGACACCGGATCCTTCTTCTAGAGAAGGGACTTCCTCCAGGGCTCCCTTGTGAATGTACTCTCGGATGGAGCATTCCAATGTAGTCTGCTGCATTATAGGCAGGCTGCGAGTTAACACAAACCGATCCTGAGGAGGATGGAGGAACTCGATTGCATATCCTTTTTGGATTACCTGCAGGACCCATGGGTCTTGAATTTTTTCCTGCCAGCAGTTGAAAAAATGGGGGAGACGACCCCCGACAGGAATCTCGGCCACAGGAAGACTGCTCCTGATGTCAAAAGCTAGGCTTCTCCTTTTTATCATCAGACTTCGGGAATCTCCGGACGGCGCCTCTAGAGGAATATCTAGAGCCTCTTTGGGACTGCCGTCCACGATGAGGCGGATAGCCTCTATCACGGCCAGAATTAGATCTACCTCTAAAGGCCTGGGGTAAAGTTTTACCCTGCCTATCAGCCAAGCCCTCCAGGATCTCGTCTAGGGCACTGCCAAAGACTCTACCTGGCTCAAAGGGTAATGCGCACAAATTATATTTTGAGGGGAAATCAGCTCTCCAGGGTTTTAACCATAGAGGTCTTCTTGCTGCAGTGGTAAGTGCCAGAGATTTGGCCGCCAGCCTTAATTGATGGTGAGAGGCCTCCGCTAAATATTCAGCTGCCAGGGAAACCGAGCCTAGAAACCCTAGCAGCTCATCTCTGGAGACTCCAGAATCGATGTCCCTCTCGAGATGAACCAGGTCAGTGCGTAATTTGGCTGACACTTCACAAGACGCAACCGCCACAGCGGTCTGGGCCGAGGCAGCTGAATACGCCTTCTTGAGGGTATTGTCGATGCGCCTGTCCATGGCGTCGTGCAAATTTGATCCATCATCTGATGGTACCATAGTGCGGCGGGACAGTTTGGCCACCGCCATATCCACCTTGGGAGGAGGACCCCATTGATCCCATTGAGCAACTGGGAATAAAACCACAAGAGGTTTTTCAGGACATTTCCACTCTGAAGACATTAATCTTTGTAATGTCTCGTCCACTTGGAAGACCCTAGGCCTTCTATAGGTGGACGTGGAGGCTTCCCCGTCAACATCACGATCCTTAGACCGGATGGACTTCAGCAGCCGGCTTAGTTTTTCGAGTGGGAAGCACGGCCTGCTGGAATCTTCAGTGGAATCGTCAGATGAGAGTGTCTCGTCCACTATCTGATAATCTTCGTCAGCGATGCGTAGGGAGGACTGTGTCTCAACCCGCGGTTTCTTGGCAATCTGGGCGATGGAAGAACGGATCTCCTTAAGAGACTCCTCCATATAGTCCTTTACCCAGGTGACAACCTCTCTTATAGAAGGTTCTTCTGACGGAGGTCCGCGGCATTGGCGACAGCGGGTAAAATCATAGCCGTCAGGTAAAGGGGTATTGCAATCCAAACACATTAGGTGTTTACGTTTAGAGGACTTTTTCCTCCTAAGCCCATCGCCATTACCTGATGCAGAAGATGACATCTGAAACACCAAAAGCCACATGACAATGTAGAATAGAAGATTGCCGAGCATCGCTTACAAGAAGAAAAAAACCAAGGGGTACCTTACTTTTTTAAATCGGTCACTTGAAAAAAAGATCCCGTCAGGAAAAACCCAGACACCGCAAACCGCAGCAGAGGAGCTAGTAACCACGAGCTCACCCAGTAAAGGACTGAAGCCCTTTTAAATGTAATACAGCAGCGAGGGGAGGAGCCAAAGAAAGAAAATATTCATACAGCGCCAAACAAGGTCAAATGCCATAATGGAACATAGAGGAGCATAAGCCTAAGCCAGAGGCTCCACATACAAGCAGCAAAAAACAAATCTATATTTTGCCATTAAAATTCCAATTTTCAAACTTACCGCACTTTTCCGAGAAAACTGGAAGTAGGCCGCGGTGGTGCGCAAAGGCTTCCTTCCCCGGGGAACACGGGACCGAAAAAAAGGTTCCGGCCGAAGAGGTTCCCCGCTTACTTCCGGGATCGCGCTGCCTGCAGAGCGATGAGCCGGGTAACGCTGCGCTGCGGGGCGGAAAAAGGCCCGAAGGACCGGAGGATCTTAGGAACGTAGGAAAGGACCGAGGTACCCCCAAAAGGTAAGCCAGGAGCTTTTTTAGGGAAAAAAACCCCTAACAACGGGAGGTCACCAGAGACCTCCGTCCAGCTGTCCCACACAGGACAGAAAAAAACACAGTGGAGGGAGGTCTCAGGTGCCCTCTTATAGGGCTAGTAGGAGGCACCTTAAATTTGGTGCTAATTAAAGGTTCCACTGTCCTAAACAACACACAGGGGCAGAGATACCCCATATTGTGCTGCTGTCGGACGTAAGGGGAATAAACATTTCAAAGATATTCTAATTTATTGAGATGCACCTGTACCATCTCTGCAAGTCCTAGAGCATATCCACTCATGGACCATGCCCAGTTAACCATCCGTTCCATACCACAAAATGAAAAGGAAAGTTGTCCAACACCTGCGAGCATGCTTAGAAAACAGAAGAAACAGATAATGTAGGCATTTTGGATTCTTTGAAATGAAAGCTATGAACAATATCCCTAGGTGCTGGACAAGTTTTCTTTCGAGTACAGTGCAGATGTCAGATTACAGCAGCTTTGTTTTTGTTCTTTTGTACCGATCAAAGTAAGGTCAGGTTCATGGATTATAGTTGTGTTCCACTTTTTTTTTTTTGGCATCTACCCAAAATGAAAAAGTAGAAAGCTTTGCTATATATTTTCTTCACTATTTTGAGGATGTATTTCTAACTTTAGCAAAGAAGTTCATGATATAACAAAGCCATTATGTCTATGTTTGACCCTGGCCAGCAGAGGTATAGGAAACTTCCCTTTTGCAGCGGAGCAGTAAACGGACAATAAGGTACACACGTAGACAAAATTGTTGGTACCCCTCGTTTAATGAAAGAAAAACCCACAATGGTCACAGAAATAACTTGAATCTGACAATACTGGAATTTGCCAAACTACATGTTGACAAGCCACAAAGCTTCTGGGAGAATGTCCTATGGACATATGAGACAAAAAAATCAAAATTTTTGGCAAGGCACATCAGCTCTATGTTCACAGACAGAAAAATGAAGCATATCTTGAAAAGAACACTGTCCCTACTGTGAAACATGGAGGAGACTCTGTTATGTTCTGGGGCTGCTCTGCTGCATCTGGCACAGGGTGCCTTGAATCTGTGCAGGGTAAAATGAAATCTCAAGACTATCAAGGGATTCTAGGGAGAAATTTGCTCCCCAGTGTCAGAAAGCTTGGTCTCAATCGCAGGTCATGGGTCTTGCAACAGGATAATGATCCAAAACACACAGCTAAAAACACCCAAGAATGGCTAAGAGGAAAACATTGGACTATTCTGAAGTGGCCTTCTATGAGCCCTGACCTAAATCCTATTGAGCATCTTTGGAAGGAGCTGAAACATGCCGTCTGGAAAAGGCACCCTTCAAACCCGAGGCAACTGGAGCAGTTTGCTCATGAGGAGTGGCCAAAATACCTGTTGAGAGGTGCAGAAGTCTCATTGACAGTTATAGGAATCGTTTGATTGCAGGGATTGCCTCAAAAGGTTGTGCAACAAAATATTAAGTTAAGGGAACCATCATTTCTGTCCAGGCCTGTTTCATGAGTTTTCTTTTGTAAAAAAATTCTGTTGAAGCATGGCTGAAAAGCAATGTCTGACTTTCATTTGTTCATTTTCATAGAATTTTTATATATTATTACTTTTGTCAGATTCAAGTTATTTCTGTGACCATTGTGGGTTTTTCTTTCATTAAACAAGGGGTACCAATAATTTTGTCCACGTGTGTAAGTGAGCAATGAGAAAATAAAAGTGAACCAATCTAAAATGTAACTTTTTAACTTTTATAACCCTTAAAATTAATAAGAAACGAGGTACCCAAATAATTAAGAATCAATCAAACACAAAGAAGTATGAGCGCTTGTGGCTAAGGCTCCCCACTATGAGAGCGTCAGGCTCCCTCACCACTGTGGGGTTTAGCCCCTTTGGTTTCCAACTGGCCTTTTCTGGACTAGGACTTCACAAATTCCCTGATGTAATGGAGGGAGGCCATGATAGACCTAGGATAATAACTAGAGACTGCCCTTTTCAGAGTTATTTTTTGTGGGATAGGATGAGTGTAGGATATAACAGTAGTAACTAGAATTTTACTTGCACACGTTTGATGTGACAAATCACCAATCCCCAAGTGCGGCACTAAGACTGTTCCTAATACAATTAAAGTCCCATTATGGTTGATATTATATCTGTTTGTGACCTTTTGTATTGACTTGGTTTTTTACTAAGGACTGTGATGTCACTGTGTCCTGAACTACAGTAAGCATCCATAGTACCTAAAGTGTTTGGTTAATTCTTTAGGTACCTGGGTTTTTTTTTTTGTTATTTTTAATGGATAAGATTGAAAGTTAAATTTTTTATATTTTTATATTTTTTTCATGGTGCTGATCTTTCTGTTTAGAGTTAACTGAACCTGACTGGATGATCTGTTAAGTTTAAGAGTCAGAAGGAGTCTTTGCTGTGCTTTACATTTAAGTGAGAAACGAATGCTAGAAATTGGCTAGGTTTATATATCAGACCAACTGCCCATAAGAGCAAGTGCCCATTAAAGACCAGGGATCTACCGAAAAAAACAAAAAAATGGTCTCCAATTATTTTGAGCAACAAAGTCCTGTAAGCTATGGACTGGCATCTCACTCTTGGTTAATGCAGCGTTCCCACAAGCAACACTTATCCATGGGATGGGGCTAAGTGTTTTATCACTGGTGACCACATCCCTGTGATCCCAGCACTCATGAGAAGGGGTCTCCAGAGTCCCCTGTGTGTAGTGAGCATGCACAACCAGCACTCCATTCACTGGTATGGGACCGACTTTTCCTCAGTCCTGTAGAACTGAATAGAGTGGTGGTTGTATATGTACAGTACCACATCGATCACATCCCTGTTCTCGTGATCACTGAGGATCTGAAAGTTGGGATGGTTCTGTGGAGAGGAGATAAGTCTTGTTAATAGATAAACCCCTTTAATCAAAATCTGGAGATCTGAGGACATATATTATCATGTACAGTAGTAGTAATAGTGTATCTAGGACTTGATGTAATTTGTAGATGTTTTCATTAAAATGCACATTTCTGAATGATCCCACCTCCCATTGAACAATGACAATGAGCACCAATCTTGGGTTAATACTTTCCAGCACCCCCTACTTGTATTTCCAATGAACGATGCACAAGCCTTGCATCCCTTCCACCTCTGCATCATTATATAGTGTAAATAGGTGTTATTGAATAGGCCATTGAATAAGTATTATTACAAGCTGTCATTTTATTGATCTATCTGTTCTCATTTTGGCCTTGTGATTTTCCTTTAAGTGTTGCTTTGTGTCGCAGTTCTGAAGTGAATAATCTATAGTCATTGGAACACAATGCACATAATTGTAATAAGTGGTTAAAGTTTAGCTGACAGAGAGGCACTGAAGCAATTTAACAGAAGGATGGAATTTCTGTGACTCATCTTTTTCATAATCCGTTCCGAGATAGATTCAATAAAAATTTCTCTGGTTCACCACAATAACTGGCAGTTTGCGACAGGCAGCTGTAGTTGTGAGTCTGTCTACATCTATGGCTTTTCAGTCCACCCATTGTTTATAATATTAGGTGAACTGGGATGTTATGTGGCATGCATAGGTTTCAGATTATTGTTTTATCTGCTCCTTATTGTTTCTGCTATTATATATTATTTCGTGCGATAAGGTAAAACGAAGGATAAAACAAGAGGTGAAGGTCCATGGTCCAACCATGGGGGAATGCAAGCAATAATTGCTATGCTGTGCGATTAGAACTTGCAGTGAAAGACACTTTGCACTGCTCTTTTATTTTTTCTGCAGTGTGTATGGGATTTGTTTCAATTCCATCCACTACACTGCTACTGCACTTCACAGTAGGTTAGCAATTTTGCAGCGGCTAACCTCATTGCAAGTACTTGACGTGTGTTCCTGGCCTTAAAGAAGTTTCCCAGAACTTTGGTATGGATGGTATATCCTTAGGACAGGCCACCTATATCAGACTGGCAGGGGTCTGACTTCTCACTGTATATGTCATTCTAGTGAGACATTGATAGTTATGCATATCCAGTAGAATACAGTACAACTCTACCCCATTGATCGGGCTTATCTCTCACCCTGATAAGAAGGAGAATACTATGGAGTGGTGAGGTGCTTTCTCATTGCTTTTCTCTCATTGCCTGGGATCTGTATCAGGATGTCCACCTTTTACTATTACAAATGCTGTTGCTCATGATGAACACTCTCTCTGAGAAGCAGAAAGAAAGCCCATGTTCATTCTAAATGTTATCCCTTCCTCTTTCACTTAGGATACAGCAGAAGCTGTACTGTATTCCTCTGGGCATGCATGCCTAACAGAGCCTCACTAGAATGGCATGCACTGACATTTTGAACACAGGGAATGTTATTACAAAGAGATAATTGGAATATTTTTGTGAGAAAATATTTTCTTACTAATACTTACAAAGTTGCTTTAGATTGCATATCCAGTTTACTTATTGCCATTTGTATGGATTGTACAACCTCTTTAATTTAAGGGTTGTGATGCTCTGACAAGGGCCACATCACTACATCTGTTTACCAAAAACCGCACTGTACATTTTATAGTAGCTATGCTTAGCACTGTAATTGAATGGGACTGAGCTGCAGAGAACTGCAGTGCCATGCAGACTGAGAAGTCAGACCTCTACCAATCTACCAGATATTGATGGCCTATCTTAAGTATAGACAGACAAGTTATAGGGCAGTAGTAATGTTAAATATTTTAATGGATTACTTTAACTGCCCACACACAGCGATCATTGTCACTACTGCTTCTGGCTTCTTGCTGGTTGCAGTCCAAGGATTTAAAGTTATTGTGTTTTAGGCTGAAGCACCACCTTGTGTGAAAATGCAGCGTTTTTGCCGCGGTAGAAACGCCACAGCAAAAAACACTGCATTTTACAGTACCTGCAAAGTGAATGGGATTCTGGCTAATCCCATCCACACATTGCAGAAAAAAAAAAATAAACAGCAGAAAAGCTGAATTTCCAAAAACACAGCATCTCAATTATACCTGCGGAAATGCTGGCATTTTCCGTATAGATATAATAGGAGCAAAAAGTCTGCAGAGGAAAACTCTGCAAAATTGCAATGAAAAATGCTGTGGAAAAAAATGTGATGTGTTTTTTTCCGCTGGGTTTTTTTTTGTGCTGCGCTTGCTACGCGGGGTCTTAGCCTTACACTGTTTTTTAAGAACTCTCCCTAACGATTGCAGTTGTTAATAAAGCGCGATTACAACCGTTTCAACTGATGAATAATTGGTCGGATTGCAGCTGTTGATTATGACCGGCTTTACTCGAGTGATGAAAGTGTGCCATAGCAAATTATTACAACTCTACATCAAATAGAACAATTACAATGTTCCAAGTATACCATATTATACACACGTTTTTCATGTAGACACCTTTCATGTCCTCATCAATTATTATATTATATTGAATTCAGCGCACTGTTGGCTTTCCCAGTATGTGCCTCGATGCTGGAAATATCGGTGCCCTTAATTTCGCCACCGATATCTTCCCACTGTCAGAAAGGACGGCCTTACAACCTAGCATCACTGCTGGGCTGTGAGGAACGCACCCCCCCCGAATGTACTCTAACATAGCCATGTACTGTCAGAGCTCAGTGTCATCGCTGGTTGGTAAGGAACGCCCCCTCACGACAGTACAACGTGATATTAGAGCACAGTCTGATAGCTGACGCTAGGCTGTAAGGCACGCCCTTCTGACGGGGGAGAAATTGGTGCTGAAATTAACGGCACTGATATCTTCAGCACCGGGCACATACAGGGAATTCAGCGCACTGTCGGCTTTCTAACAGTATATAATACCGCACATTGATGAGGACATTAAAGGTCCTCTTTAAATAGTAATAGTTCATACTAGCGTCCAGGTTTCCGTCCTTTGGGTGCGCTTGGGGACCCAAAAAAACGGAAACCCTATCCACTTAAAAAGCGGTTACACGCGGAAACCTGCGGACCCCATAGACTATAATGGGGTCCGCCGGGTTTAAACCCAGTTTCCACCGGTGGAGAGAAAAGCCCTGCTTGTAGAATGGGGGACGGAGTGTCATACTGAGACTCAAACGTTAGTGTGAACCTAGCATAATTTTATTGACTAAAATAGAGGCACAATGAGTATACAATGAGCCTTATTTTACTTATTTATGGGATTATGGCCAGGACTACATTGTATGAAAAGTTATGTAACTTTCTAATATACTTTGGAGATGATTTATCAAGGCTTGTGCACCAGAAAACGGACATACAAGCCATGAAAAAATTTTTAAGCAAATGGGAGAAAGATGCATCTGTGTCCATTAGGAATGTACTTGTGTTCACTACGGCTACATTCACATTACAATGGGGGTAAAACTCCCCACGTTCTCAGTATAGGTGGAGGTCTCAGCAGTTGAACCCTGAACGATCAGCAATTTATAAATAATAAATAATTTTCATGACATAACCCCTTTAACATGGACATCACACGTCCGTATAAAACAAACAGGTGAATAACCCTTATTATTCATCCTCTTACATTCCATGCTTGCCAGAATAACATCTGAGTTCTTCTGCTTGGCTTGCCAATGAAAATGTGGTCTGTGGTGACTTGGTAATATATTTGTATATATGTGTACTAAGTTAACAGTTTTCCTAAGCAGAACTGAATCACTTAGTGGGAGAGCGAAGCTTTCCCTGCCAGTTATCTCACGGCCTTTGATTAGTTTTATTGATCTCAGGATCAGAAAGTATAATTTGACGTCTGAGCTTTATTGTCATGACTTTTATGTAAGTGTCTGAGCATCTTCTGGAACAGCAATCATTTTCAAGTGGATTTTTAGAAATAAGGACAAGAAAATTCTGATATCTATAAAAGGTTCAGACGGAAGATGTGACACAATTAACTGGACTGTAAAGCAACCTCTGGTAAATATGTAGAAGAAAAGAGTTCATAAAAGACTGCGAGGAAATGCAATATATCCTGTATATGCTTTATATTGACTGAAAAATCCATTAAAGAGGTTGTCCAGGGTTAAGGTTTCTATGGCCTATCCTCATAATAGGCCATACAGTGGTGAACCTAGCCCCTTTGCTGCTTGAGGTGGACTATAGAAAGACATCCCCATCACCTCCAAAAAAAAGAAAAAAATTGCGTTTACATGCTACTAGCTTTACACGCTGCTATCGTCGCACAATAATCATACACAATACACAAAGTCATAAAACAGTTTTTAAGAATTCTTCTTCCTGTATTGCTTCAGTATCAGATCAACAGCACGGCATTAACAATGACAATAACTTCACGCATCTTCTGCTTGGTGGATGGACGAGCCCACATGGCCCCCCCATTCTCTAAAATAGGAGCGCCACAGATAGCTGCATACTGTTCTTTGGCATTGAAGCGAATGAGAGCCACACGGGTTCGTCCACCCACCAAGTGACACACCTATATTCAGCCTGGCTGCGGACAATTTTCAGGCCCAGTGGGGGTCTCAGAAGACAGACCCCATCAATCAGGTATTTATTCTCTATCATTTAGGTGAATACAGTGCAGTAACATTCTGTGACTTACAGGTGACGTCTCTGACTAATCCTTCACATTTCCCTTCTCTTCCCTTTGGACCGCCATGACCACTTCTTCCAGCTGTGACTTGTCTCTGTAAAGTTTGCAACACAGACATCTTTGGCTCCTCACTTTTCCAGGCATCCAACCCACATTGTCCTCACCTACATAAAGCCCCCATCCTGCTGCTACCCCCAATTATAAAATATATGATATAACCCCCCATAATAAATAATACCCTCAAGTGCATCTTTATATTAATAATGTCCGTGTGTACCCTGTATAAATAGTACCCCTTATCAATGCCTCATAAGTTTCCTAATTAAATGGTTTTCCAGGTCATTAATAAAATAATCAGTAGGGCTCAGGACCCCCACTGATCAGCTGTTTGAATGAACTGTGGTATCTGTGTAAGCGCCGTGAGCGCTTCTCTGTTTACATAGTGTCATTCATCTCATAGTGGCCATGTCATTTAACTACAACCTCGTCCTATACACATCTATGTGACAAGGCTGTAATTACATCACACGGTCACTATAAACAGACAGTGTGTGATATAAACAGGCGCCATAGCCCCTTCATACAGCTGATCAGAGGGGGTGTTCACTGATCTCTTATTGATGATCTGTCCTAAGGATAGATCATCAATAAAAATTAGCTGAAAAGTCCCTTTATTAAAGCCCAAGTGCCACCTTAAAGGGATTGTCCAGGATAACCACTTTTTTAATATGAGGCTGGGGAAGGTTCTCCAGTGTCTTCCAGCACGTTCCAGTCCTGCTGCTCCAGTGTTTTCTTCCCTACAGCACTGACATCCCATCTCAGCGACCTCAGCGGTCATGTGCGGTGGGAACTTCTGCCAGAAGAAAACACCGGAGCAGCAGAACCAGACCGCGGTGGGAGACAGAGCACAAAGGACAGGTGAGTAGGTTTTTTTTTTTTTAATCACTCTCCCTGGTCTCATATTAAAAAAGTGGTTACCCTGGACAAGCCCTTAAATTAATTGCCCCCTTTTATTATGCCCCTGATTCCCCCTGACATAAATACTGCTCCCCTAATGACCCTTTATATAAATATACAGTCATATGAAAAAGTTTGGGCACCCCTATTAATCTTAATCATTTTTAGTTCTAAATATTTGGGTGTTTGCAACAGCCATTTCAATTTGATATATCTAATAACTGATGGACACAGTAATATTTCAGGATTGAAATGAGGTTTATTGTACTAACAGAAAATGTGCAATATGCATTAAACCAAAATTTGACCGGTGCAAAAATTTGGGTACCCTTATCATTTTATTGATTTGAATACTCCTAACTACTTTTTACTGACTTAGTGAAGCACAAAATTGGTTTTGTAACCTCACTGAGCTTTGAACTTCATAGCCAGGTGTATCCAATCATGAGAAAAGGTATTTAAGGTGGCCAATTGCAAGTTGTTCTCCTATTTGAATCTCCTCTGAAGAGTGGCATCATGGGCTCCTCAAAACAACTCTCAAATGATCTGAAAACAAAGATTGTTCAACATAGTTGTTCAGGGGATGGATACAAAAAGTTGTCTCAGAGATTTAACCTGTCAGTTTCCACTGTGAGGAACATAGTAAGGAAATGGAAGACCACAGGGACAGTTCTTGTTAAGCCCAGAAGTGGCAGGCCAAGAAAAATATCAGAAAGGCAGAGAAGAAGAATGGTGAGAACAGTCAAGGACAATCCACAGACCACCTCCAAAGAGCTGCAGCATCATCTTGCTGCAGATGGTGTCACTGTGCATCGGTCAACAATACAGCACACTTTGCACAAGGAGAAGCTGTATGGGAGAGTGATGCGAAAGAAGCCGTTTCTGAAAGCACGCCAAGTCACCTGAGGTATGCAAAAGCACATTTGGACAAGCCAGCTTCATTTTGGAAGAAGGTCCTGTGGACTGATGAAACAAAGATTGAGTTGTTTGGTCATACAAAAAGGCGTTATGCATGGCGTCCAAAAAACACAGCATTCCAAGAAAAACACTTGCTACCCACTGTAAAATTTGGTGGAGGTTCCATCATGCTTTGGGGCTGTGTGGCCAATGCCGGCACCGGGAATCTTGTTAAAGTTGAGGGTCGCATGGATTCAACTCAGTATCAGCAGATTCTTGAGAATAATGTACAAGAATCAGTGACGAATTTGAAGTTACGCCGGGGATGGATATTTCAGCAAGACAATGATCCAAAACACAGCTCCAAATCTACTCAGGCATTCATGCAGAGGAACAATTACAATGTTCTGGAATGGCCATCCCAGTCCCCAGACCTGAATATCATTGAACATCTGTGGGATAATTTGAAGCGGGCTGTCCATGCTCGGCGACCATCAAACTTAACTGAACTGGAATTGTTTTGTAAAGAGGAATGGTCAAAAATACCTTCATCCAGGATCCAGGAACTGATTAAAAGCTACAGGAAGCGACTAGAGGCTGTTATTTTTGCAAAAGGAGGATCTACTAAATATTAATGTCACTTTTCTGTTGAGGTGCCCATATTTTTGCACCGGTCAAATTTTTGGTTTAATGCATATTGCACATTTTCTGTTAGTACAATAAACCTCATTTCATTCCTGAAATATTACTGTGTCCATCAGTTATTAGATATATCAAATTGAAATGGCTGTTGCAAACACCCAAATATTTAGAACTAAAAATTATTAAGATTAATAGGGGTGCCCAAAATTTTTCATATGACTGTATATATATATAAATGATGCCCGCTTCTATTCATAATGTCCCCTAATGCCCCCTTATATAATTAATGTCCCCTAATGAACGATATAATAAATGACCACCCCCTTATACAGTGGGTACGAAAAGTATTCAGACCCCTTTACTTTTTTCACTCTTTATTTCATTGCAGCTGTTTGCTAAACGCAAAAAAGTTCATTTTATTTCTCATTAAAGCACCCCATCTTGACAGAAAAAACAGAAATGTAGATATTTTTGCAAATTTATTAAAAAAGAAAAACTGAAATATCACATGGTCATAAGTATTCAGATCCTTTGCTGTGACACTCATATTTAACTCACATGCTATCCATTTCCTTCTGATCCTCCTTGAGATGGTCCTACTCCTTCCTCGGAGTCAAGATGTGTTTAATTAAACTGATTGGACTTGATTAGGAAAGGCACACACCTGTCTATATAAGACCTCACAGCTCACATTGCATGTCAGAGCAAATGAGAATCATGAGGTCAAAGGAACTGCCCAAGGAGCTCAGAGACAGAATTGTGGCAAGGCACAGATCTGGCCAAGGTTACAAAAGAATTTCTGCAGCACTCAAGGTTCCTAAGAGCACAGTGGCCTCCATAATCTTTAAATGGAAGAAGTTTGGGATGACCAGAACTCTTCCTAGACCTGGCCGTCTAGCCAAACTGAGCAATCGTGGGAGAAGAGCCTTGGTGAGAGAGGTAAAGAAGAACCCAAAGATCACTGTGACTGAGCTCCAGAGATGCAGTAGGGAGATGGGAGAAAGTTCCACAAAGTCAACTATCACTGCAGCCCTTCACCAGTCGGGGCTTTATGGCAGAGTGGCCCAATGGAAGTCTCTCCTCAGTGCAAGACATATGAAAGCCCGCATAGAGATTGCCAAAAAACACATGAAGGACTCCCAGACTATGAGAAATAAGATTCGCTGGTCTGATGAGATGAAGATTGAACTTTTTGGCATTGATTCTAAGAGGTATGTGTGGTGAAAACCAGGCACTGCTCATCACCTGCCCAATACAATCCCAACAGTGAAACATGGTGGTGGCAGCATCATGCTATGGGGGTGTTTTTCAGCTGCAGGGACAGGACAACTGGTTGCAATTGAAGGAAAGATGAATGTGGCCAAGTACAGAGATATCCTGGAAGAAAACCTCTTCCAGAGTGCTCTGGACCTCAGACTGGGCCGAAAGTTCACCTTCCAACAAGACAATGATCCTAAGCACACAGCTAAAATAACAAAGGAGTGGCTTCGGAACAACTCTATGACCATTCTTGACTGGCCCAGCCAGAGCCCTGACTTCAACCCAATTGAGCATCTCTGGAGAGACCTGAAAATGGCTGTCCACCAACCCAACGTTCACCATCCAACCTGACGGAACTGGAGAAGATATGCAAGGAAGAATGGCAAAGGATCCCCAAATCCAGATGTGAAAAACTTGTTTCATTGCCAAGAAGACTCATAGCTGTACTAGCTCAAAAGGGGACTTCTACTCAATACTGAGCAAAAGGTCTGAATACTTATGACCATGTGATATTTCAGTTTTCTTTTTTAATAAATTTGCAAAAATATCTACATTTCTGTTTTTTTTCTGTCAAGATGGGGTACTGTGTACATTAATGAGAAATAAAATGAACATTTTTGCTTTTAGCAAATGGCTGCAATGAAACAAAAAGTGAAAAATTTAAAGGGGTCTGAATACTTTCCGTACCCACTGTATATATAATGCTCCCTAATGGCCCCTTATATAAATAACCCCCCTTGTATTAATAGTGCCCTTATATAAAAAACACCTCTTAAGTTCATAAAGTCCCCTTATATAATATGCCCCTTCCTAGCAATCCCATATCAGGAGCGTAACTAGCAAAGACTGGGCCTCCCCACAGCATAGCACCCCCTTTCCTGGCCCCCACACAGTATAACGCCCCATTTACACACACTATAATGTTCCACAGTGGCCCCTGCACACGGTATTATAGACCACAGCGGCCCCTGCATGCGGTATTATGGCCCACAGCGACCTCTGCTTGCGGTTTTATGGCCCACAGCAGCCCCTGTACGCGTTATTATGCCCCACAGCGGCCCTGCATCCGGTATTATGCCCCACAGTGGCCCCTGCACACTCTATTATGCCCCACAGCGGCTCCAGCCCCCAGAGTATAATGATCGGAGATTCAGGGAGGTGACAAACATGAAAACCATTGCTACTTCCCTCTCCTGGGTTCCGGCGCACTCCCTACAGCTTCTTCAGCGTTGGCACAGACGTCACTTAGGCCAGGCCGGTGTCGTGTGATGTCTGGGACATCACCATAAAGGGCCAAAGCCTGCTGGGAGTAGCACCGGATCGCAGGAGAGGTGAGTAACACTGGTTTTATGTTCCCTCACCTTCCTCGGGTCTCCAATTATTATATTCCGGGGTCTGAAAAGACTCCAGATTATAATAATAGTAGTATTTGACCTCACTTACCAGTCTCTACTCCTGCTCACAGCCGCTTCTGCTTCCCCCTTCCCCTATAGCAGAAGGGGAAGCGGAGGCGGCTGTGAGCAGGAGCAGGGATAGGTAAGTAAATAGGGCCCGTTACCTGCTGGGGTTACTCCAGCAGGTAACGGCCTATTAAAAAAAAAAAAAAAAAAAGTTATCCTTCTCTTCTTTACCCGTGTATATAACGTCTGCGTCTCAGCACAGGAGGCACGATGATGTCATGGCAGACGTCTCCTAAGCCAGCCCAGGACAGGTCCCGCTCAGCTTTGTTTTCAGAGCGGCCTGTCTTGGGTTGGTTTAGGTTAAAAAAAAATAGTAAAAAAAATAGTAAAAATGCCACCCCTCCAAGCAGTGACGATAGTGCCGCCTGAGGTGGCCGCCTCACTTGGCCTCATTAGAGGTGCGCCACTGAAGCCATAACTACCTTATCAGTGGTGGACTTCAATGGGAACTGAGCAGTGATGGTGCCCGTCCACTATACAGGGGATGGAGCTTTCTGCTTCTGGCCATGTATTGTGCCTAGGATGGGCACTGGAAATGGCTCTGTACAGCTGATTGGTCCAGAGGCAGGCTGTCAGCCCTGCACCATTCAGGTATCCTGAGGATAGGCCATAAAAACTTTAGCCCCAGACAACCTCTTTAATACTAGGGGTACACTGCAACTTTGGCCACAAGACACATCACATGGCCAAGGATCACTAAGTAACACTGCTTGCATCTAATGAAAGTGAATGTGATAACAACATGATTCACAAGTTCCTGCAACCATGATGTGATGGATGCAAGGAGTCCATAGGTTTGGATTTTTTTGTGACCATCATATCACATTTATGGCAAATTACAAGTCAAATCTTGTCTGCATTGACTTTCATTAGATGTGATGCAGCCAAGGCAGCACTACAATCTTTGTCCATGCGACTTGTGCCAAGTTTAGTCGCTATGTACCTGCTGCTTCTGTCTGGTGTTTGCCTATGAGAGCATACAGTATGTCCTGCCAGCAGCCAAAGGTGTCACTGAGGTGCAGAATCTGCCTGTGTTGTAAGTGTGTGAAGTCTTTTTTCCCCAAAATTTTTCTTCCATACCTATCAATATTTATTTAGCATAAGGAAGTGTCACATACGAAGTAAGTCTAGTCTCTCAGTCATCTGCCTGAAATTACAAGCCTGTGTGATATCAGAATGTTCACTGTGTCTTCCTTCCTGACTTCTTTCTGTGTACAGTATATGTAGCAGTTTCCTGGTGTTTTTCAACTCCTATAGTGTAGTCTATGGGAAATTTTAAGAAAATTATGCCATACAAGAAGGAAAAAAGAAAAAAACTGGGAAATGATAAAGCGCTGCTGAAACAAATGAGGGAGACACTTGGGTCTATATGGTAAAAAACACACACTTTATTGGTTCCAGAAGGGACACGAATAAATATACTGAGGGTGGTGCTATGTGTTTCAACGCCGTACCGGCGTCTTCATCAGGCCACCGCATACAAATAAGTAAATAAACATAATACACAAAATGAACATCAGAAAATGAACAGGTATTAAATATAAAATTAAAAATTTAATCTAAATTGAAGTTACAAAATTTAGGAATATAAATAAGATCATATACAGTCATATGAAAAAGTTTGGGCACCCCTATTAATCTTAAACATTTTTAGTTCTAAATATTTGGGTGTTTGCAACAGCCATTTCAATTTGATATATCTAATAACTGATGGACACAGTAATATTTCAGGATTGAAATGAGGTTTATTGTACTAACAGAAAATGTGCAATATGCATTAAACCAAAATTTGACCGGTGCAAAAGTATGGGCACCTCAACAGAAAAGTGACATTAATATTTAGTAGATCCTCCTTTTGCAAAAATAACAGCCTCTAGTCGCTTCCTGTAGCTTTTAATCAGTTCCTGGATCCTGGATGAAGGTATTTTTGACCATTTCTCTTTACAAAACAATTCCAGTTCAGTTAAGTTTGATGGTCGCCGAGCATGGACAGCCCGCTTCAAATTATCCCACAGATGTTCAATGATATTCAGGTCTGGGGACTGGGATGGCCATTCCAGAACATTGTAATTGTTCCTCTGCATGAATGCCTGAGTAGATTTGGAGCTGTGTTTTGGATCATTGTCTTGCTGAAATATCCATCCCCGGCGTAACTTCAAATTCGTCACTGATTCTTGTACATTATTCTCAAGAATCTGCTGATACTGAGTTGAATCCATGTGACCCTCAACTTTAACAAGATTCCCGGTGCCGGCATTGGCCACACAGCCCCAAAGCATGATGGAACCTCCACCAAATTTTACAGTGGGTAGCAAGTGTTTTTCTTGGAATGCTGTGTTTTTTTGACGCCATGCATAACGCCTTTTTGTATGATCAAACAACTCAATATTTGTTTTATCAGTCCACAGGACCTTCTTCCAAAATGAAGCTGGCTTGTCCAAATGTGCTTTTGCATACCTCAGGCGACTCTGTTTGTGGCGTGCTTTCAGTAACGGCTTCTTTCGCATCACTCTCCCATACAGCTTCTCCTTGTGCAAAGTGTGCTGTATTGTTGACCGATGCACAGTGACACCATCTGCAGCAAGATGATGCTGCAGCTCTTTGGAGGTGGTCTGTGGATTGTCCTTGACTGTTCTCACCATTCTTCTTCTCTGCCTTTCTGATATTTTTCTTGGCCTGCCACTTCTGGGCTTAACAAGAACTGTCCCTGTGGTCTTCCATTTCCTTACTATGTTCCTCACAGTGGAAACTGACAGGTTAAATCTCTGAGACAACTTTTTGTATCCTTCCCCTGAACAACTATGTTGAACAATCTTTGTTTTCAGATCATTTGAGAGTTGTTTTGAGGAGCCCATGATGCCACTCTTCAGAGGAGATTCAAATAGGAGAACAACTTGCAATTGGCCACCTTAAATACCTTTTCTCATGATTGGATACACCTGGCTATGAAGTTCAAAGCTCAGTGAGGTTACAAAACCAATTTTGTGCTTCAGTAAGTCAGTAAAAAGTAGTTAGGAGTATTCAAATCAATAAAATGATAAGGGTACCCAAATTTTTGCACCGGTCAAATTTTGGTTTAATGCATATTGCACATTTTCTGTTAGTAGAATAAACCTCATTTCAATCCTGAAATATTACTGTGACCATCAGTTATTAGATATATCAAATTGAAATGGCTGTTGCAAACACCCAAATATTTAGAACTAAAAATGATTAAGATTAATAGGGGTGCCCAAACTTTTTTCATATGACTGTACCTTCATCCAGGATCCAGGAACTGATTAAAAGCTACAGGAAGCGACTAGAGGCTGTTATTTTTGCAAAAGGAGGATCTACTAAATATTAATGTCACTTTTCTGTTGAGGTGCCCATACTTTTGCACCGGTCAAATTTTGGTTTAATGCATATTGCACATTTTCTGTTAGTACAATAAACCTTATTTCAATCCTGAAATATTACTGTGTCCATCAGTTATTAGATATATCAAATTGAAATGGCTGTTGCAAACACCCAAATATTTAGAACTAAAAATGATTAAGATTAATAGGGGTGCCCAAACTTTTTCATATGACTGTAAATCAATCATTCAGTAAATAAATAAATAATAGTAGTAATAAATCACGTATAATTCATAGTGTTGTGATGTCCACTTAGGAAAAGGGAACCATGAGGGAACACTGCTTCAGCAAGGTTTACAGTGCTGGCCAAAAGTATTGGCACCCCTGCAATTCTGTCAGATAATACTCAATTTCTTCCAGAAAATGATTGCAATCACAAATGCTTTGGTAATAATATCTTCATTTAATTTGTCTTCAATGGAAAACCACAAAAAGAATTGTCAAAAAGCCAAATTGGATATAATTCCACACCAAACATACAAAAGGGGGTGGACAAAAGTATTGGCACCCTTTGAAAAATCAGGTGATGCTTCTCTAATTTGTGTAATTAACAGCACCTGTTACTTACCTGTGGCACATAACAGGTGGTGGCAATATCTAAATCACACTTGCAGCCAGTTGAAATGGATTAAAGTTGACTCAACCTCTGTCCTGTGTCCTTGTGTGTACCACATTGAGCATGGAGAAAAGAAAGAAGACCAAAGAACTGTCTGAGGACTTGAGAAGCAAAATTGTGAGGAAGCATGACCAATCTCAAGTCTACAAGTCCATCTCCAAAGACCTGAATGTTCCTGTGACTACCGTGCGCAGTGTCATCAAGAAGTTTAAAGCCCATGGCACTGTGGCTAACCTCCCTAGATGTGGACGGAAAAGAAAAATTGACGAGAGATTTCAACGAAAGATTGTGCGGATGGTGGCTAAAGAACCTCGACTAACATCCAAACAAGTTCTAGCTGCCCTGCAGTCCGAGGATACAACAGTGTCAACCCGTACTATCCGTCGGCGTCTGAATGAAAAGGGACTCTATGGTAGGATACCCAGGAAGACCCCACTTCTGACCCAGAGACATAAAAAAGCCAGGCTGGAGTTTGCCAAAACTTACCTGAGAAAGCCAAAAACTTTTTGGAAGAATGTTCTCTGGTCAGATGAGAGAAAAGTAGAGCTTTTTGGGAAAAGGCATCAACATAGAGTTTACAGGAAAAAAAAAGAGGCCTTCAAAGAAAAGAACACGATCCCTACAGTCAAACATGGCGGAGGTTCCCTGATGTTTTGGGGTTGCTTTGCTGCCTCTGGCACTGGACTGCTTGACCGTGTGCATGGCATTATGAAGTCTGAAGACTACCAACAAATTTTGCAGGATAATGTAGGGCCCAGTGTGAGAAAGCTGGGTCTCCCTCAGAGGTCATGTGTCTTCCAGCAGGACAATGACCCAAAACACACTTCAAAAAGCACTAGAAAATGGTTTGAGAGAAAGCACTGGAGACTTCTAAAGTGGCCAGCAATGAGTCCAGACCTGAATCCCATAGAACACATGTGGAGAGATCTCAAAATGGCAGTTTGGAGAAGGCACCCTTCAAATCTCAGGGACCTGGAGAAATTCCAGCAGAGCATTGTAAGAAACTCATTGATGGATACCGGAAGCGGTTGTTCGCAGTTATTTTGTCTAAAGGTTGTGCTACCAAGTATTAGGCTGAGGGTGCCAATACTTTTGTCCGGCCCATTTTTGGAGTTTTGTGTAAAATTATCAATGATTTGACTTTTTTTTTCATTCTCTTTTGTGTTTTTTTATTGCAAGCAAAATAAATGAAGATATTATTACCAAAGCATTTGTGATTGCAATCATTTTCTGGAAGAAAATGAGTATTATCTGACAGAATTGCAGGGGTGCCAATACTTTTGGCCAGCACTGTATATAGGGAGATAATAAGCGTTGCTGGCGTCTGTACATGGTGGTGGGGGAGGGGGCAGGGGCGGAGAAAAAAAAAAAAAGGGGGGGAAAAAAAAAAGAATGAATGAGAAGGTGGGACCGATTGCTGTCTATGGAGGGATAAAGGAATGGTGGATAATTTAGTTGGGTAATGGTACTGGGAAATAAAGTGAAATGGGAAATGGCTTGTAAGGTGGAGGATTATTAGAAAGCAGATTCAACTACATCATTAAGTCCTTTAGGGCTCAATGTGATTAATTTGTAGATCCAGTAGGCCTGGAAACGGTTAGGGATAGAAGTGGGGATTTGTTCTATAGGCATTAGGGTTAAACAACTAAAGTTACACTCGTGTTTCAATGCACAGTGTAAAGATAAGTTGTGTTTCTGAAAACCTTTGGATACATTGGTGCGGTGGCCGTTAATTAGACAATGGAAAGGTTGAATGGTACCACCTACATATTGGAGGTTACATGGGCACTCAAGGAGGTATATTACATAATCAGAGCAGCAGTTGAGATGTGATTTTATAGAAAAATTTCGTTAGTAATGTTGGATTTAAAGGAGGTGGCTCCATGTTTGATGTTTAGGCAGCATAGACGCCTGGGGTGGTTACACTTGAACACTCCCAAAGTTGTTGGATTTTTTTCAATATAGGGTGTTGGTTTAGAGCAGAGTCTACTTGGAGCTAGAATATTGCGTAATGTAATAGACCTTCTGAATGTTAATAACGGTTTCACCGGAAGGATCTTATTGAGATGTTGGTCGCTGAAGAGAGTATTCCAGTGTTTATTTAAGATTGTTCTAATCTTTTTATGTTCAGAATTATAAGTAGTTATAAAATTATTTCTAATCTCAAAAGACGGTGTTGTAGAATTGGTAGACCTAGTATAGTCTATAAGGCAGGATGCTTGACTAAGCTCTGATGCCTTACTGAGAGTGTTGTTGATAACAGAACGAGGATATTTCTTTTCTGTAAAACGTTTCTTCAGGATACGTGCCTGTTTGATAAAAGTGTGGGTATTGTCACAGTTTTTTCTAATTCTTTTAACCCCTTAACAACCTTGGACGTACTATTACGTCCTGGGCGCTAGGTACTTCACGCACCAGGGCGTAATACTATGCCCGAGGCCTCCGGAACAGACAGCTAACACCCTGCTCCATAACCTCCTGTCGGAACTGAGTTCTGATCGGAGGTTTTAACCCTTGGATGCCGCGGTCAAACATGACCGCGGCATCCAAGGGGTTCCGCCATCTTGCTGCCCCCCCCCTCCCCCTGGTCTGCCCAGTGACCCCAGGCTGCCTGGAGATCCCACTACCTGGTTGATCCTGCCGAGACCTCCCGAAGTCAGCGCTATGCGTCTCCATAGTGATGACTTCCTGTATAGACTGCAAGACACATGTATGCTCGTGTCTTGCAGTCTATAGTACTGAGCCAGAGATCACAGCATCTCTGGCTCAGGTGTCCTAATAGCACACATGAAAAAGTAAAAAAAAAGTGAAAAAAAATAAAGTATGTGAAAAAAATTAATAACAGAATAAAGCCCCAAAAATTCCCTTTTCCTATATAAAATGAATTATATAAAAAATAAACCTAAAAATTAATAAAAACAATACATATTTGGTATTGCTGCATCCGTAACAACCTGTACAATAAAACTGAAACCATATTTAACGTACACGGTGAACGTCGGGGAAAAAAAAACGGAAGTAATGATTTTTCGCCATCTCACCTTACAAAATATGCCATAAAAAGTGATCAAAAAGTCATATGTGCCCCAAAACTGTACCAATAAAAGCACAGATTGTCCTGCAAAAAAAAAGCCCTAAACCAACTCTGCAAACTGAAAAATAAAAATGCTACGCATCTCAGAAGATGGCGATGCAAAAAAAAATTGATTTATGTCCCCAAATGGGTTTTTCTTCTGCAAAATTAGTATCGCATGAAAAAACAGTATAAACGAGGTATTGCCGTAATTGTAACGACCCGCAGGTAAAAAGCAGTGCCAGAATTGATGGGTTGTTTTTTTAATCCACCAAGAAAGAGTTAATAAAATTTATTTAATAAGTTGTAGGCACCTAAGAATGATGTCATTACAAAATACATCTCATACCGCAAACAACAAGCCCTCATATGGCTACATCACCAGAAAAATAAAGAAAATATAGCTCGTAGAATGTAAAGACAAAAACTCCAAAAATTGCCAAATCATTAGAACATAACTGGCTGCGGCAGGAAGGGAATGTATAAGCTGTGCGAGCGTATATTAGGGTACAAACCAGATTTAGAGCTTACGAGGGATAATAAACCAGAAGTGACCCCCAGAGTGACCCCACCAATCATAGGAGCTACTGGGGAAATAGTAGAGAATTTAGTGTACCCAATGTACTCTGCACAGCTTACATATTCACTTTTCCCCATCCGCTGTGCAGTCACATCTGGGATACTAATGCTCACTACACCCCTTGATAAATTCTTTGAGGGGTGCACTTTTCAAAATGGGGTCATTCCCTAGGGGATTCCACTTTACTGGTACTTTAGAGGCTCTGCAAACATGACGTGGCATCCAGATCCCAAACATCTGAATCTGCGCTCCAAAAGTCACATAGCACTCCTTCCCTTCTGCGCCCTGCTGTGTGCCCAAACTGCAGTTTATACCCACATGTATGACACTGGTGTACCCAGGATAACGTACTTAATGTCATATGTGGGTATAAACTGCTGTTTGGGCACAGCCGGGCACAGAAGGGAAGGAGTGCTATTTGGTTTTTGGAGCACAGACTTGGACGGTTTGGTTTTTGGCACCATGACACTTTTGCAGAGCTGAAATGCCAGTACAGTGGAATCCCCTGACATGTCACCCCATTTTGGAAACTACACCCCTGAAGGAATTTATCAAGGGGTACAATGAGCATTTTTAACCCCCAAGTGTTGCTATAATTTATTATCCATAAATGAATACGCAGCTGATTGTGAAAGGTGAAAATTACAATTTTTCCAGGAATACATCATTTCAGTGCGTAATATGTTGTGCCTGGCTTGTATCAGAGATGAATGCTCCAAAAGCTGTTGTGCCCAGGATTCCCGCTCTACAGTTTTTGGAGTGTGTGTCTCTGCAGACATAAGCTGGGCGCAACATATCGGGCACTTGAATGTTGTATCTATGGAAAAATTTCATTTTTAACTTTTCATTATCAGCTGCGCATTCATTTCTGTAAATTAAAAGAATGCAACACTTAAGGGTTAATAATGCTCGCTACCCCACTTTATAAATCCCTTGAAGGGTATAGTTTCCAAAATGGGGTGACATGTCTGCGGATTCCACTTTACTGGCAATTCATGGGCTCTGCAAAAGTGGCATGGTGTCCAAAAAGCAAACTGTGCTCCAAAAACCAAAATAGCGCTTTTTACCTTCTGTGCCCGTCTGTGCCCAAACAGTAGTTAATACCCACATATGGTGTTGTTAAGTATGTTGTTCTGGGTACACCAGTGTCATACATATGGGCATAAATTGCCATTTGGGCACACAGCAGGGCGCAGATGTGAAGGAGCGCTATGTGCTTTTGGAGCGCATATTTAGATTGTTGTTTTTTGGATGCCATGTCACATTTGCAGAGACCCTAAAATTGCCCCTACAAAATGGGGGTCACGTCTTGGGGAATTCCAATTTACTGGCACCTCCAGGGCTCTGCAAAAATAACATGGCGACCAGAAAGTCCCTCTAAATCTGTACTCCAAAAGCTAAAAAAACACAGTGCTCCTTCCCTTCTGAGCCCTGCTGTGTGCCCAAGCAGCAGTTTACACCCACATATTTAATTTTTTTGTCCCGGGATAGCCCACTTAATAGTTTTAGGCGTTCATGTCTCTGATGCCACAAAGTGGCCGCAACGTATTAGGCACTGAAATTGGATATTTCTTTAAAAACTTTAATTTTCACTTTGTACATTAATTTTTGGGAAGCATTTTTAGGCTCTAAATGATAATACCCCTTGATACATTCCTTGAATGGTTTAGTTTCTAAAATGGGGTCACTTTTGAGAGGTTTCCATTGTATTGGTACTTTAGGGGTTCTGCAAATGCAACATGGCATCCGAAAACTATTCCAGCAAAATCTGCCCTCCAAAAGCTAAATAGCGCTCTTTCCATTCTGAGCTCCACCATGTACCCAAACAGCAGATTATAATCACATATGGGGCATTTCTGTGCTCAGAAGAAATTGTGTAACAAACTGTGAGGTGTTTTTTCTTCTTTAACCATTTGCAAAAATTTAAAATGTCACGGTTTATTGAAAAAAAGTAATTTTTCATTTTTACGTCCCAAAGTCAATAAAATCTGTGAAACAGCTGTGAAGTCAAAATGCTCACTATACACCTAGATAAATTCTTTGAGGGGTGTAGCTTCTAAAATGGGGTCACTTTTGGGGGGTTTCCATTGTATTGGTACTTTAGGGGCTCTGCGAATGCGACATGGCACCTGAAAACTATTCCAGCAAAATCTGCCCTCCAAAAGCTAAATAGCGCTCTTTCCATTCTGAGCCCTACCATGTACCCATGCAGCAGATTACAACCACATATGGGGCATTTCTGTGTTCAGGAGAAATTGTGTAACGAACTTTGGGGAGCTTTTTCTCCTTTGTCCTCTTGTGAAAATGAAAAATTTGGGGCTAAATTGACAGTTTATTGGAAAAAATTAACTTTTCATTTTAATGTCCCAATGTTAATAAAATCTGTGAATCAACTGTAGCGTTAAAATGCTCACTATACCCCTTGATATGTTCTGTGAAGGGTGTATTTCCAAAATGGGATCACTTTTAGGGGGTTTCCACTGTATTGGTACTTTGGGGGCTCTGCAAATGCGACATGGTACCTGAAAACTATTCCAGAAAAATCTGCTCTCCAAAAGCCAAATAGCGCTCTTTCCATTCTGAGCCCTGCCATGTACCCATATAGCAGATTACGACCACATATGGGGTATTGCCGTGTGCAGGAGCAATTGTTTTGTAAACTGTGGGGTGCTTTTTCTCCTTTAACCCCTTGTAAAAATGAAAACTTTGGGGATAAAGTGACATTTTAGTAATTTTTCATTTATACATCCCAGTGTTAGTAAAAGCTGTGAAACGGCAGTAAGGTCAAAATGCTCACTATACCCCTTGATGAATTCTGTGAGGGGTGTAGTTTCCAAAATGGTAACTATTTGGGGGTTTCCTTTGTATTGGTACTCTAGGGGCTCTGCAAATGAGACATGGCACCTGAAAACTATTCCAGCAAAATCTGCTTTTCAGACGCCCAGTGTCACTCCTTCCCTTCCGTGCGCTGCCATTAGCCCAAACATCAGTTTACACCCACATGTGGGGTATTTCAGTGCTCAGGAGAAATTGTATAAAAAAACTGTGAGATGCATTTTCTCCTTTAACCCTTTGTGAATGTGTTCATTTTAGGGCTAAATTAAGGAATTAGTGGAAAAAAATTAAATGTCTAAATTTCACCTCCATATTGTTTTAATTCCAGTGAAATTCTTAAAGGGTTAACAAACTTCCCAGATGCTATTTTGAATTATTTGAGGGGTGCAGTTTTGAAAATGGGGTGATTTATGGGGGGTTTCTAATATATAGGCTTTTATAATCCTCTTCAGAACTGAAGTGGTCCCTAAAAAATTAGTTTGGGAAATTTTCTTGTAAATCTGCAAAATCGCTGTTACACTTGTAAGCCTTCTAACATCCAAAATAAATTACAGGACGATTAAAAGATGATGCCAATATGTAGCAGAGATATGGTAGATAATATATATTAATGTATTTGGGTGGTATGACTATCTGTCTGAAAACCAGAGCATTTCACATTTTGAAAATTGCGATTTTTTTTTCCCAAATTTCCATCAAACTTCCTATTTTTTTAATAAATAAATACAAAAATATTCATTAGTGTTTACCACTAACATGAAGCACAATGTGTCACGAAAAAACAGTCTCAAAATCACTTGTGTAAGTTAAGACGTCTCAAAGTTATTGCCATATAAAGTGACACATGTCCGTTTTGAAAAACGAGGCCTGGTCCTTAACGCACTTTTGGGTTGGGTCCTTAAGGGGTTAAACTGGCTAAATGGTATATTGTTGAGCCAAGGTTTGTAGTGTGCACTGGTGTATTCCAAGTAACTATTGACATCTACTGTTTTAAAATATGTAGACGTTGAAAAGGTACCAGTTGGTGTTATGGATATTAATAGATCTAAGAATTCAATTTTTTGAATAGAGAAATGGTGTGTTAAAAGATAAGCCTAAGTGATTCAGTCTCAATGATGTGATGAAATCATTGGCGGAGTTCTCATCTCCGTTCCAGATGAAGAACAGATCATCTATATATCATTTATATAGTATGATATTGGAATTAAAGGCCGGGGAGTTGTAAATGTATTGTTCCTTAAAGAAACCCATATAGAGATTTGCGTAAGAGGGCGCAAATCTCGTGCCCATGGCACATCCTTTAGTCTGACGGTATATTTTGTCTTTGAAAGAGAAAGCATTATGTTCCAAAATAAATTGTATGCCTGATAAGATGAACTTCTTTTGTGAAATTGGCATCATTTGAATCTGGATTAGAAAATAGTCAATAGCTGTGAGTCCTTTATCGTGGGGGATGTTTGTGTAAAGTGCTGAGACATCTGCCGTAAGTAGGGACCATTTTGTATGGGGAACGTGGGTTGTATTAAGGAGTTGTAATTCTCTAATAAGTTGTGTTGAATCCTTCAAGTATGATGGTAGATGAAGTACATATTTCTGCAAATAAAGGTCTATAAAGTGGGACAAATTACTAGTGAGGGAACCGATTCCAGATATGATGGGTCGGCCAGGGGGACATAAATGAGAGATTTATGGACCTTAGGTAAGTGGTAGAAGAAAGGGAGCGGAGGTTCTATAATATGTAGGAACTTTTTCTCTTTTTTTGTAAGTAAATTATCAGTGGTTGCTTGTAAAATAAGGTTTTTCTATTGAGAAATATATAGGGGTAGGGGGTTGTGAGTGAGTGGTTCATAAAATTCGGTATCATCAAGGAGGCGCAGGGCCTCCTTGATGTAGTCAGAAGTGTTTTGGATAACTATACCCCCCACCACCTTTTGTCTGCTTGACGTATCGTAATGTTAGGATTGGTTTTTAATTGTCTCAAGGCTTTCTCTTCAGAGGGAGATAAATTGTTAGAAGGGGGTGTGTGACTAATTGCAAGTTGGCGGAAATCGATATTAACGAGTGAAAAAAACGTTTCTATTGCCGGTCCTCTATGGTGTGTTGGATTAAAATTGGAAGATGGCTGTACATCAACAGAGATGGGCACCAGTGTGGTGGGGTTGATAATAATGTCAGTGGGTGGTGTGGATGGGTTGGATTGAGAAATCTTGAAATGTCTTTGAATAGTCAACTGTCGGACAAAAGAATTAAGGTCCAGAAAAAGTTGAAAACCATTAGGTTGAGCAGTGGGGCAGAAGGAGAGACCTTTATTAAGTAGTGTATGTTCATCTATGGAGAGTTGGTGTGTAGATAGATTGAATATTTTGGTGGATGGGGTGGGGCGTTGCTCCAAGGTAGATTCCTTCTTTTGGATTTCGGATTTTCCTCTACCCTCTCTGCATCCTCTAGCTCGGTTTTTCTTTTTGTGGATATGCGTCTGCTGGTGGTGAAAAATTGAGTTATGGTTGTGGAGCTGGTAATTGGTGGTAATATTGTACTGGTTGATTAATGGGTGAGAAGTGGACGGGAAATAGGTGGCATAGTGAGTTGAGATGGAAGGGCTAAAAAAGAGTCCACTGCCATACAAGAGCAGACTTAGTTTTGAAAAAGATACCACTGACCTCAAAAACTCCACATAAATAAACCACCTTGTATATTGCATTTTACCTTAAATATTTGTCCACCTAGTGGTCCTTGATAACATCTAATGAAGCTCCATTTCCGCTCAGGTTACCACTGAGGCAGTTGAAATGGAGGACCTGGAGAAGGCAATTGAAATTTTATTGTAAATTACCTTATTTCTGGACACAGTAGTTTTGCCCCCTGAAAAAAAAAACACCAGACAAAATTGCATTTTTCACAAACGTGTTAAGTGTGAAATTTAGTTTTTCAGCTCCTAACATTCTACCTCTATTCCTTCTTCTCAAGTCTTCAAATTAAAGATGGGCAAGAAAGGAATTCTTCTTTCCTTAAAGAGATATTCCAACCACAAACTTTTATCACCTATCCTCTTAATAAGGCCTTATTCACATGACTGTAATCTGTCTGTGAAACATATTGTAGGTCACAAAACGCATGTAAATTTTCCATCCTAGCCTTCAATGCAATGCGTGTGACTGTGTCTCATGACGTGTGTGCTTGACACAGCCAAAATCCACCATAAAATAATCATATAACAAGTTGTGGACATATCACAACATCAGTTTGTAAGTCACCATGTAGCCCTAATCTAACTGCTATACTGTGGGGAAAAAAAAGTTGTTTGTTTGTTTGTTTGTTTGTTTGTTTGAGTTGGAAGGGACCTCAAGGGCCATCGAGTCCAACCCCCTGCAAAGCAGGAATTCCTAAAACATCCCAGCTATATACCTATCCAGTTTCCGCTTGAAGATTTCAATTGATGAAGAACTCACCACCTCCCGTGGCAGCCTATTCCACTCTCTCACTACCCTTACTGTTAGAAAGTTTTTCCTAATGTCTAATCTGAATCTCCTTCCCCTTAGTTTCATTCCATTACTTCTCGTGCTTCCTTCTGTTAATGAGAATAGGGTAGATCCCTCTGCACTGTGACAACCTTTCATATATTTAAATACCGCTATTAAGTCTCCCCTTAGCCTTCTCTTCTGCAAACTAAGCAGTCCCAATTCTTTTAGCCTCTCCTCGTAGGACATGGTTTGTAGACCTTCCACCATTTTGGTTGCTCTTCTCTGGACCTGCTCCAATAAATCGATGTCTTTCTTAAACTGGGGAGCCCAGAACTGTACACAGTATTCCAGGTGGGGTCTGACCAGGGCAGAGTACAGCGGAATAATTACCTCTCTTGATCTAGCTTCAATGCTCGTCTTGATACATCCTAGAATTTTATTAGCCTTTTTAGCCACCGCACCGCACTGTTGACTCATGTTGAATTTGCGATCTATTATTATGCCCAGATCCTTTTCCCCTGTACTCTCACTTAGTACTATTCCTCCCATACTATATATGCTTCTTGCATTTCTGTTACCCAGATGTAGAACTTTGCATTTGTCCCTGTTGAATACCATTTTGTTCACCTCAGCCCATTGTTCCAGTGTGTCCAAGTCCTTTTGGATGCATTCTCTCTCCTCTCTAGTGTTGGCCATTCCTCCTATCTTTGTATCATCTGCAAATTTTATTAGTTCCTCATTAACCCCATCATCCAGATCATTTATAAAAATATTAAAAAGTACTGGGCCCAGGACAGAGCCCTGCGGCACCCCGCTTTTTACTTTCTTCCAGTTTGATGTATAGCCATTTAGAATTACTCGTTGTGCCCGATCATTAAGCCAATTGTGAACCCACCTCACTGATATTTTATCAAAGCCATACTTGATCATTTTTTCAATAAGAAAGTTATGTGATACTTTATCAAAGGCCTTACTAAAGTCAAGATATACTATGTCCACTGCATTTCCCTGGTCCAACCATTCAGTGACTTTATTATAGAAGGAAATAAGATTAGTCTGACAAGATTTATTAGGCATAAAGCCGTGCTGGCTCTGATTAATTAAAGCCTTCCCATCCAGGTACCTAATTAAATGTTCCTTAACGATTTGTTCAAAGATTTTTCCTACTATCGAGGTCAGACTTACCGGCCTATAATTTCCTGGGTCGTCCCTATTCCCCTTTTTGTAGATGGGGACCACATTTGCCCTTTTCCAATCTAGAGGGACCAGTCCTGTTTCCCATGACTTATTAAAGATTATTGCAAGGGGTTCTGTTATTTCCTCTGCTAATTCTTTTAAAATTCTAGGGTGTAAATCATCCGGTCCTGGGGACTTGGTTTCCTTAATCTTAGCTAAATGTTCTCTTACCAAACCTTCGCTTATAATCAGCTTGGAGTCCTCTTTCCCCTCATCACTATCACCATTAATGTTGATATTTCCATCCATTTCTTGGGAGAAGACGGATACAAAATATGAATTCAGTAACTCCACCTGCTGATCCACCATGTTAACTTTTTCACCCTTTTCGTTCTTCAGGACTCCAATGGTTTCCTTCACTTTTCTTTTGCTCTTAACATATCCCCAAAAACCTTTTACATTACTCTTAACTTCTTTTGCAAGCTTCAATTCGTATTCAGCCTTGGCTTTTTTAATGCTTATCTTGCAGAGTCTGCAAACTGCTGTATACTCTCCCTTAGATATAGCTCCCATCTTCCACTTGTTGTAAGTTTCCTTTTTCTTTTTTAGTAGGTTATGTAATTTTTTGGTCATCCATCCTGGAGTTTTTAGGTGATTCCCATTTTTCTTGCTTCTAGGTATTGTTAGTTCCTGTGCATTAATGATTTCCCTACGGAAAATTTCCCACCCCTCATGTGCATTTTTGTGCTTAAGTAATTTTCGCCATGGAATTCTACTAACCCTTACCTTTAGGCCCCTAAAATCTGCCCTACTAAAATTGAGCCTTCTAATCTTTGTCTTCTCAGGTCTTCTTCTTCTTACAACCCCAAACTCGAGTATAGCATGGTCGCTGAATCCCAATGTCCCTGCTACCCTTAATTCCTTAACCATGTCCTCCTTATTAGTTAAAACTAGGTCCAGAATGGATGTTCCTCTCGTGTTTTTTTCTACTAACTGGGCAATGAAGTTGTCTGCTAGAGAGGATAAAAATTTGATAGAGCCTTTGCTCGTAGCTGTGTGAGTTTCCCAATGAATATCTGGGTAATTAAAGTCTCCCATGATAACAATTTCAAATTTCTTCGAAAGCGTGGTCATTTGCTGTGAAAAAATCTCATCCCTGTCTTCTGTCTGTCCTGGTGGTCTATAATAAACCCCTATTATGATGTCCTTATCATTGTTTTTCCCCTGAATTGTTACCCAAATATTTTCCAATAAGTTATCATTTTGTAAAACTGTGATTTCCGTGGAAATGTGATCTTTTTTAACATACAATGCAACTCCTCCCCCTCTTTTATTAGTTCTATTTTTTTTTTGAATAAGTTGTATCCTTCCATCTGTATATTCCAATCATGCTTATCGTTCCACCAAGTTTCTGTAATACCAATGACATCATATTTTTCCTTCTGTATTATCAGTTCTAATTCTCAATGTTTATTTCCCAAGCTTTGCGCATTTGTGTAAAAACATTTCAGATTGCGCTCTGGTACTTCCTTTTTCTTAATTTCCTTCTGAGTATCCTGTCTTAGGTCCTCATTACCACATCTAGTAACCTTGTTTAGTATATCCTTTAGCTGCATGTTCTTGTCTTTCTTTTTACTTCCCATCCCCTCCTCTTCTAGTTTAAAGCCCTCCTGATAAGTGTGGCAAGTCTTCTGGCAAATATGTGTTTCCAAGGCTTTGTGAGATGTATCCCATCTCTAGCAAGGAGTCCATCATAGAGGTAATTCACTCCATGGTCCAGAAATCCAAAACCTTGCTCTCTACACCACTGCCGAAGCCAATTGTTCACCTCTAGTATTTTATTCCATCTCCTGATACCATAACCATCAACTGGAAGTATTTAGTCAGCCACCAATTGTGCAAGTTCTCCCACTTAAAAAGATGAGAGAGGCCTGTAATTGTCATCATAGGTAGACCTCAACTATGAGAGACAAAATGAGAAAACAAATACAGAAAATCACATTGTCTGATTTTTTAAGAATTTATTTGCAAATTATGGTGGAAAATAAGTATTTGGTCACCTTCAAACAAGCAAGATTTCTGGCTCTCACAGACCTGTAAATTCTTCTTTAAGAGGCTCCTCTGTCCTCCACTCATTACCTGTAGTAATGGCTCCTGTTTGACATTGTTATCAGTATAAAAGACACCTGTCCACAACCTCAAACAGTCACACTCCAAACTCCACTATGGTGAAGACCCAAGAGCTGTGGAAGGACACCAGAAACAAAATTGTAGACCTGCATCAGGCTGGGAAGACTGAATCTGCAATAGGCAAGCAGCTTGGTGTGAAGAAATCAACTGTGGGAGCAATAATTAGAAAATGGAAGACATGCAAGACCACTGGTAATCTCCCTCGATCAGGGGCTCCATGCAAGATCTCACCCCGTGGGGTCAAAATGATCACAAGAACGGTGAGCAAAAATCCCAGAACCACACGGGGGGGACCTAGTGAATGACCTGCAGAAAGCTGGGACTAACGTAACAAAGGCTACCGTCAGTAACACACTACGCCGCCAGGGACTCAGATCCTGCAGTGTCAGACGTGTCCCCCTGCTTAAGCCAGTACATATCTGGGCCCATCTGAAGTTTGCTAGAGAGCATTTGGATGTTCCAGAAGAGTATTGGGAGAATGTCATATGGTCAGATGAAACCAAAGTAGAACTGTTTGGTAGAAACACAACTCGTCATGTTTGGAGGAGAGTGACTGCTGAGTTGCATCCAAAGAACACCGTACCTACTGTGAAGCATGGGGGTGGCAACATCATGCTTTGGGGCTGTTTCTCTTGAAAGGGACCAGGACGACTGATCCGTGTACATGAAAGAATGAATGGGGCCATGTATCGTGAGATTTTGAGTGCAAACCTCCTTCCATCAGCAAGGGCATTGAAGATGAAACGTGGCTGGGGCTTTCAGCATGACAATGATCCCAAGCACACTGCCAGGGCAACGAAGGAGTGGCTTCGTAAGAAGCATTTCAAGGTCCTGGAGTGGCCTAGCCAGTCTCCAGATCTCAACCCCATAGAAAACCTATGGAGGGAGTTGAAAGTCCGTGTTGCCCAGCGACAGCCCCAAAACAGAGGAGATCTGCATGGAGGAATGGGCCAACATACCAGCAACAGTGTGTGCCAACCTTGTGAAGACTTACAGAAAACGTTTGACCTCTGTCATTGCCAACAAAGGATATATAACAAAGTATTGAGATGAACTTTTGTTATTGACCAAAAACTTATTTTCCACCATAATTTGCAAATAAATTCTTAAAAAATCAGACAATGTGATTTTCTGGATTTGTTTTCTCATTTTGTCTCTCATAGTTGAGGTCTACCTATGATGACAATTACAGGCCGGCCTCATCTTTTTAAGTGGGAGAACTTGCACAATTTGTGGCTGACTAAATACTTTTTTCCCTACTGTATATACAAGCCTGCTGGCCTATATAAACTAGATATACATAATATTTTTACTTTATTTTTCATGTATCTGTTTTTTTAAAACAAAAAAAACTAGAAATACATGTCGGCCCATTTTTTTACATTTCCTGCAAAAAAAATTTAAAAAAAAGGACAGATATTCGTATAAATGCTGGGTTCCTCATCTATTGTTACAATATGTGACGCAGGTCACGGTCACCACCCTCCCCCATTATCTGCAGCAGTCACTGTCTCAGTATTACTCCCACAACATTTGAATTCACACCCCACCTTACAGTGGTTGTCCCCCCAACAAACTGACATTTATCACCTACTGTATCCAGTGGATGAGTGATAACTGGGATACCTCTTCAAGGGAGTCTACCACCTCTCCCAAACATATAGAACTGTCACCATATTACAGAAAAACAACTTTGAAGTCTTATGCAAATGAGGCAGTTGGTGCACTGGGGGCGGACCTTTAGCTTTCCAGAGCACTGCTTTTCTGACTCAGACTCCTATCATCTCCTGCCTTCACCATTACCTGCAGTTTGAGTTGATCCTACCCATCACCAATCCTACTTGAGCAACAAGAGCAGTGCACCCAGAGCTGAAGGCCCATCCTCTGCACCATTTGCATCAGATTTCAAAGTTGTTTTTCTCCAAATCTACAAAATTTGCATACATAACAAAGGTATATTGTTTATCGATGTCATGTGCTCTGTAACACGGTGGTGGCATGCTTGGGAGAGTTGGTAGACTCCCTTTAAGTATGCAGCAACCAATTATATGCTGAGAACATTTGGTTATATCTAGTTATTAATTTTATAACAATGTACTAATGAGCTTCACATTTCACAATAGTGCTCGTATTAGGGTGATATGTCAGTGATATACCATATTGTGAGCCATACAGTAACATCTGTTAAAAGGATTTCTTTTAGCTGTGTCCTTGCTGCATTGAACTGTTTGTTTTAACCTGTTTAGAACATTTTGTCTGCAAAACTCGGTGAGGGAGGTGGAATTTTATTTGCACTGTTCTTGTGTAGCTAACTGATAATTACTCTGTCACTCACAATCTACAGGTTTCAGTGCATAGGCTGTGAATGTGCTATGATCTATCCATCGTCCTACTTCTCCGAGCAAACAGAGCCTGCAATTAATAAACTGCTATACCAGATGGAACTTGTGACAGTCACCATGCAAGACTGACATTTATCCCTTTAATAATGAATAGTGACTAATAAGTAGTGAGAAGGAAATATTCAATCATATTTACCAGAAATAAATACTTAATATGGCTACCATTCCTACCATTGTTTTTTCTGGTAGTGATTCAGAATAACAGATAACAGCTTATTGTATGTGTTCAGTTATGGAATCACACAATGAAATTAAAGGGAGTCTGTCAGCACGAAATAGCATGTTAACCTACACACCGTACCTGTACTTCGTAGTGAGGCTCCACAATGGAGCCTTGCTATGAAGTACAGGTTGCAGCACTTCCAGGTGTAGACTGACATCATGCGCATGTGCAGTACATGAGCACTGCGCTTTCTGAAGTTTACGCGAACCCTGAGCCTGACAGAGGGCTGGACTTTATTTTCAGCTGGGCAGACCTACATGGGCTTTAAGGGCATGTAATAAAATGCGTCACCAAAGCCCAATTCGAAGATTACACACCCCTAAAGCCCACTTGAACTCATTTCCATACTTTTCAAGTGTTTTTTTCTTAGTAACAGAGCCGGGACCAGATAGAGGAAAGATATTTTTTGACAGTGCATTCAAAGCCCTGCAAGGCACTGTGTGTAGGTTAACATACTATTTTGTGCTGACAGATGAATGAAGACGGATACAAATTGGAATGAAAACAGTAGTGTGAACATAGTACCCCTACTCACTCTTATCTATGACCTCTCACTTACCCTATATTCACACAAACATCATATCAAGCTATTAAAAAAAATGGCACACAGCTGCATTAATATTCATTTATGTGACTGAGCGTTATTCACATGACCAATATTTTAACGGTCCATTGTCACGGACCATCAAAATATAGGTCCTGCTCTTTTTATGTCCATTTTCACAGAACCCTCCATACACAGCAATGTATGAGGGATCTATTAAAAAGATGAACACTTGGGGTGCCAAACGGCAGTGAAGAATGGACGTTTTTTAATGGCCATTTTGACCCACAGTTGTGTGAATCTAGCCTTAGCCAGCCAGTATCTTGCTTTGCACCAATGAGGGGCATTAACCTTGAAATAGCTGTCTCGGATTGGTCTTTCTTCCTTTTGGAGGAGTTATACTGGCTTGGCTTTGATCCAAGATCATGCCATTGAGTTTCATGAACACCAGGCATTGATCTATTGGGAACTACCTTCCAAAGGGTGACAATGGAGCAAGTTCTCCTTTTTCCACCAAAGAAGACTTATTTGCATATTCTTTTCCCATCCCCTAAAACTAATTAAATCTGTAATGCATGGGACCTCCTGGAGGCTTGAGGAGAAGTGGAGGCAGCCGTGGGCAGGAGCGGGGACTGGTAAGTAAATAGAGGGCATTTCTGGGTGGTATAATCCAATGGTAACTGTATTAAAAAAAAAAAAAATTAAAAATTTAAAAAATAAGTCTGCTATGGCAGTAGTTCTGTCACTGAACTGATGCCAGAAACTGGCCATAAAAGGCCAAAATGTGGCAGGAGAGGTGCTGAGCAGGGGTTATGGTACACATTTGGCGCAAGAAGGGGTTCTGCATCAAGTGTGACCCACAAAATCATCCCTATATGCCAGTTTTATGGCATAGAGAGATCGATAAATCTGTGCCAGTGTTATACATTCCCAGCAGAGTGAATGAGATTTCTAAAAATCTTAACCACACATTGCTGAAAAAAAAGGTCTGACTATCATTTTGTGTGTTTATCTAACAAAGGTGCAAAGGTGTGAGGTCGCATGTTTTGTGAATAGCCCTGAGTCTGTGGAAAACTAATTGTATCAGAAAAAGAAAGCTCTAACCAGTATCAAGATATATTATAAAAGTAATCAGCATATAATTTAGAGAGAATAAACTGAAACCATAGTTACACATTAAGATTTCTGCAAACCTATAAAGATAGCTCACTGAACAATAAAACATCTAAATGACAAGAAAAGCACCGCAAAGAAAATTGATTCCACCTGTTTAGAAGTAACTGTCTTATAAAAGGCAAAGCAAAGGGATTATGGAAACAAAACAGCTTCCAGGATGAGCCATAAAGAACACAGAAATGAAATGTTCTACCTACTCTGACAAAACATTGCTATAAGAGATGCTGCTGTGCTCGATTAAATGCAGCGTTCGCTGCCATCTTGATGCACTTGACTGTTTAACTAAAGCTGATCAGTTTCCCAAGGAGCGTTCCAGAGAACAAAGAGTATTTCACATGTGAACATGTCACCTTCCTCTCATAAAAGAGGTTGTGGTGATCCTGGAGCAGAACGCCCTGCTCTATTAGTACTAAAATTGTGTTTGGGAGCACAGAAGGCACAACTTAGTATAAGTCAAGACATTTCTACTTCCTCCCTTTAGGCCACTTTCACAAGGTCTGTATTTGGTCAGTATGTTGTGTCACTTTTTGTAACTGTAAAGTCAGGGGTGTGTACTTTCCGACATACTACCATTCCCCTTAGACCTATCCATCTGTGTTCTTCTGTGTGTTCTTCTGTGCTCACCTGAAGGCTTCATTCTGCCAATCCCTGTCTGTTGGTGTGTATAAAAATCTGCGTCTCTAGCCACGTCCTGCCTGAGCAATGCTCTAGTCTCTGCTATGTATTCCTGTGTGAAATGAAAATACAGTTGCCTTTAGGAAAAAAAAAAATTCCCATTCATGTATAATATTTTTCTAAAACTTAACACTTATTACTTATAAATAAAACAGTTTATTATAGAGCAAATGAGCAACATTAAAGTTCCTAGCAAAAAGTGTCTCAGCTGGAAGGTAGTTATTGTGCTACAGTGATCTACTAGGATGTCTTTATACCACAATATGTGGCTGATAGCTGTGGTAGTCTGCAGTATAGCCAAAGATTGTGGTATATTATAAGAGACACACCAGGACACCTGATTTACAAAACATGTCAGGATTTTTTTCCCTTTTAATGTAGCTTTGGGTAGGATCACTGGCGCCTGGAACGAGATCTGAGGCCGGCGATCTGTTGCCATGATAGGTGGGAGCCTATTGAAGGCTCCCAGGCTTGTCTGGCATATACTTCTATTACAGGCTGCTCTATGCAGCCTGTAATAGAAGTGTTGGTATTTTGCTGCAAGAGAATAGCATTGTAATGTATTGCATTGGTGATCAGACCCCCTGGGGTTCAAGACCCCTAGGGGGTCTAATAATTAGAGTATAATGAAAAAAAGGAAAAAAAAATATTAAACAGAATTAAAAACTCAAATCACCCCCATTTCCCTAGACTACATAGAAAAGTACACATACACATTAGGTAAACTTTAAAAATATTTTTCCCCTATGGTAAACACCATAACGGAAAAAAAAGCAAAACTGCTGAAATGCAGCTTTTTCGCCTCTGATAAAAATTTTAATAAAAGTGATCAGAGCAATAGACATTCTAAAATGGTATAACTAAAAAGTACACCTGGTCCCGCAAAAAAAAAAAAAAAAAAAAAAAAAAAAGCCCTATGCATTCCCGTACACGGAAATATAAAAAAGTTACGGGTGTCAGAATATGGCGACTTTAATAAAAAGGGGTTAAAATGTAAATAATACTATAAAAATTTGGTATCCCGGGAATTGTACCAAAACATAGAATACGGATGACATGTCATTATGGCTGCACAGTGAACACGAAAAAACAAAACCTGCAAGAAAGTCACAAAAATGCACTTTTTCTCCAATTCCACCCCATTCTGAATTTTTTGCCAGCTTCCCAGTGCAATAATAAATGGTACCATTATGAAGAACAATTTATCCCGCAAACAATAAGCCCTCATATGACTCTGTGAACAGAAAAATAAAAAAATTATGGGATTTGGAAGGCGGGGAGTCAAAAACGAAAATTGAAAGATTGAAAAATGCCTCTGGCAGGAGGGGCTTGAAGTTGCTCTTTTGTTCTATAATAAACTGTTTTATTTATACGTAATAAACATTACGTTTTGGAAGAATATTATGCATGAATCAGAACTTTTTTTTTTTTTTTCCTAAAGACAACTGTATTTTGATTATGATTTGACCTGCCACTCATGAGGGTTACTGATCTTCTGTATTCCTGTGTGCACACGTCTTTTGGTCTCTATGCCTGAGCAAGGTCTCTGTCAGTATTCTGAGCAATATTTCAGTTTTTGCTCCATAACTGTTTGGATGCATGCTATCATTCTGTCTGTATGTCGGAGCAATGTTTCTGTTTCTGACTGGTTGCCGGAGTCCTGTCTTAGTTTCTGTTTGTATTTTTCTGTTGTTTATTCCTATGTGGATGTGTACAGTGGGTACGGAAAGTATTCAGACCCCTTTAAATTTTTCACTCTTTGTTTCATTGCAGCCATTTGCTAAAAGCAAAAAAGTTCTTTTTATTTCTCATTAATGTACACTCAGCACCCAATCTTGACAGAAAAAACTGAAATGTAGATATTTTTTGCAAATTTATTAAAAAAGAAAAACCGAAATATCACATGGTCATAAGTATTCAGACCCTTTTCTTTGACTCTCATATTTAACTCATATGCTGTCCATTTCCTTCTGATACTCCTTGAGAAACAAAATTGTAGACCTGCACCAGGCTGGGAAGACTGAATCTGCAATAGGCAAGCAGCTTGGTGTGAAGAAATCAACTGTGGGAGCAATAATTATAAAATGGAAGACATACAAGACCACTGATAATCTCCCTCGATCAGGGGCTCCACGCAAGATCTCACCTCGTGGTGTCAAAATGGTCACAAGAACGGTGAGAAAAAAATCCCAGAACCACACGGGGGGACCTAGTGAATGACCTGCAGAAAGCTGGGACTAACGTAACAAAGGCTACCGTCAGTAACACACTACGCCGCCAGGGACTCAGATCCTGCAGTGCAAGTCGTGTCCCCCTGCTTAAGCCAGTACATATCCGGGCCGTCTGAAGTTTCTTAGAGAGCATTTGGATGTTCCAGAAAAGTATTGGGAGAATGTCATATGGTCAGATGAAACCAAAGTAGAACTGTTTGGTAGAAACACAACTCGTTGTGTTTGAAGGAGAGTGAATGCTGAGTTGCATCCAAAGAACACCATACCTACTGTGAAGCATGGGGGTGGCAACATCATACTTTAAGGCTGTTTCTCTGCAAAGAGACCAGGACGACTGATCCGTATACATGAAAGAATGAATGGGGCCATGTATCGTGAGATTTTGAGTGCAAACCTCCTTCCATCAGCAAGGGCATTGAATATGAAACGTGGCTGGGTATTTCAGCATGACAATGATCCCAAACACACCACCAGGGCAACGAAGGAGTGGCTTCATAAGAAGCATTTCAAGGTCCTGGAGTGGCCTAGCCAGTCTCCAGATCTCAACCCCATAGAAAACCTTTGGAGGGAGTTGAAAGTCTGTGTTGCCCAGCGACTGCCCCAAAACATCACTGCTCTAGAGGAGTTCTGCATGGAGGAATGGGCCAACATACCAGCAACAGTGTGTGCCAACCTTGTGAAGACTTACAGAAAACGTTTGACCTCTGTCATTGCCAACAAAGGATATATAACAAAGTACTGAGATGAACTTTTGTTTTTGACCAAATACTTATTTTCCACCATAATTTGCAAATAAATTCTTTAAAAATCATACAATGAGATTTTCTGGATTTGTTTTCTCATTTTGTCTCTCATAGTTGAGGTCTACCTATGATGACAATTACAGGTCTCTCTCATCTTTTTAAGTGGGAGAACTTGCACAATTGGTGGCTGACTAAATACTTTTTTTTCCCCCACTGTATGTCTTTCTGCTATGTATTATGGATGCAGGTCCTATGTATGTTTGGCCTTGTATACATCTCTGCTACCTGTCTGGGCCTTCAGGCCTTCTGCTATGAATGCTAAAACCCACATCCAGAAAAAAATGGTAGCTCCACATTACTAAACAATACAGAACACACCTAGCAGACGAAAATGTGTTCAATAATCATTACACAAATATAACTATATATAAATGTATAATTTATTGTTGCCATAAAAAAACATATAAGACATGGACACAATTAAAAAAAAAGCCCCCTGCTAGTTTAGCATAGCTTCTGCTATGAATGTTTGACCTTCCGACATGTATTGCTTCTCTGTTGCCTATTTGGGACTCTGTCCTTCTGCTATGTTATATCTCTGCAATCTATGGTCTACAGGCCCACTGTCATGTATGTATCTCTTCTACCTGTGGAATTTGAACCCATTGCCATCTATGAACCTTTGCTGCCCTGATGGCCTGCCTTAGATTCCTGTATAAGACCTGGCCTCTGCTATCTGGGTGTTCTGGCCTGTTCCTGATTCAGTGTCACTGTTACCAGTCCTGAACTCCAGTTTGCTTTTATTCTATGCATGTATGCTGTCTGTTCTGATTTTATTCTACATTCACACTCTACGTTTTTCTGATTCTGTGGTGTGCTGCATTATAGTCCTTGACCTGCCAGATCAGCTGTCACCAACACTGGGACCACTTCAAGAGGTAGAAACCTTGTGGTCTTCCTGCAGCAAAGTCCAGATCCTTGCACAGGGGTTATATGGCCTCAACCTGCTGGGCATACCATGCCTTTCTGTGTATCCAAAGTCACACCAGAACTTCTTGTACGATGGACTATTTCACAAATGCTTTCCTCAGGGATGAGCGGAACAAACTTCTATCACAGTTAATGCTGATAATGAGACAGGCTCCTGTCACACACTCATAATAAAGGAGCTTACAACTCAGCCTATCTAGCTATATACTTATGGTCTCTTATATTATGCAGGAGGAAGTAGAGTGAAGAATAATTTCACTGCGTCCCCATCAGGCAGAGACAGTATTATCACAAGCTGCTTATGTGATGCTGTGCTGACGCACCAAGAGATTGATAGAGCACAAAGAATTGTGAAATCTGAAAATCAAGATGGTGTCTGATAACAGACTAAATGATGAACTGCAGGGATATGAGTGTAATGTACATAAAAGAAATGTAGAATGTGAAAGACAATTAGGTGAGGGGTGCAGTGATGGAATAAAGTGTTTTCACTTTCCTGGCTTTTGGGATAGGAGGATGTGATGAGCCCTGAGCTCTGGTCCAGTTCCACAAACTAAGGTTACACTCAGATCTCTTATGTTTACGTCCATTTAGCATAGAGATCAATGTTAAAAACAAACAAACAAATACTATGTTTTTGTGTCTGTCAAGCAAACAGACAAACAGATCCTTCTTTTTTTTTTTTTTTTAACAATGATCTGTATGTGTACGGATGACCATCTGTTTGCATCCATTTGTGTTAGTTTCTTGCATCCATTTTTTGCATCCATTAAACAGATCTGCTAAACGGATGTAAAAAATGTGATCTGAATGGAACCACTGCTGAAATAAAATGACTATCATGGGAAACAAAGGGGGTGTAAGAACAAGGTTAAACCCCCACAGGGACCTTCTTACCTCTAGTGGTCTCCGCTAAAGTGGATTCTTCCAGTACCATTTTGCCATGGGGCCTCCTAGGTATAATGGTATAAATGTGCCACACTCCCCTACTATGGAGCTGTTGAATCAAGGCTATCCCCAGCCCAAGGCCAACACATGGGTGGCACTGAGAGTGAAGATTCACATAGGGTCCCTGTAAAGAGGCCTGATCAGTCACGGCTGCTCCAAGGAACATATAAGACCTCATGCTAGCCCTCCTCATCTTGGGTGAGAGTTTGGGACAAAGCTGGGATTTCTGTCCCAGGAGTTAAAGTCCGTACTGGGGACTGTCCAGGAAGTGGTAGGGACTATGTCCTGTACCTTGCTGGCAAAGTTCCTGTAGGCCCTATCTCTTGGTCTGACTATGTCCCAGTTATTTTGGAGTTGTTTCTTGGATCAATATACATATGCTTTTGTCACCGGAGGCTCAATAAGTTTTTAATCAAACCCCCTCTCTCTTGGGAACTCCCTTTGGGAAGACCTTCGGTTCTACTTCACCCTTAATGATGATATGGAAAGCTTATAAGGCAGTTATGTGAGACTAATGTATTGCAATTGAAAGAATTGGCTATGCAGAATTTGGAAGAAATGTCTTATACTAGACCAAAATCTAGGTGTTGAGGAAGTCAACTTTCTATTGGCACAACAATCTCCGCACAGGCTTTAAGACACAGAGATAGTTTTGGACATAGGCATCTGTTATATGACTTCTATTCTTAACATTGCCCACAGACAAATTGCTTTTAGACTTTTAACTTCCTGTAAGCTAGCAGTCTTGCTGACCGAAATGGTTGAGGAGTTTGGACTGGGGGCCCCCGTCCCTTTCCCATTACATATACAGTATATATATGTACATGACATATATGCTGCACACATATATACTCACATACATTTATGCACATGCACCATATCTACACCACACTTAGCCACAATATACACTTATTGACAAAAATAACTCACTAAGAAGGAGGAGTTGTTGGAATGGAATGACTCTTTCTATGTGTGAATGTAATGATGATACAGTGGGGAAGAAAAGTATTTAGTCAGCCACCAATTGTGCAAGTTCTCCCACTTAAAAAGATGAGAGAGGCCTGTAATTGTCATCATAGGTAGACCTCAACTATGAGAGACAAAATGAGAAAACATATCTAGAAAATCACATTGTCTGATTTTTTAAGAATTTATTTGCAAATTATGGTGGAATATAAGTATTTGGTCACCTACAAACAAGCAAGATTTCTGGCTCTCACAGACCTGTAACTTCTTCTTTAAGAGGCTCCTCTGTCCTCCACTCATTACCTGTAGTAATGGCTCCTGTTTGACATTGTTATCAGTAGAAAAGACACCTGTCCACAACCTCAAACAGTCACACTCCAAACTCCACTATGGTGAAGACCCAAGAGCTGTGGAAGGACACCAGAAACAAAATTATAGACCTGCACCAGGCAGGGAAGACTGAATCTGCAATAGGCAAGCAGCTGGGTGTGAAGAAATCAACTGTGGGAGCAATAATTAGAAAATGGAAGACATACAAGACCACTGATAATCTCCCTCGATCAGGGGCTCCACGCAAAATCTCACCCCGTGGGGTCAAAATGATCACAAGAACGGTGAGCAAAAATCCCAGAACCACACGGGGGGACCTAGTGAATGACCTGAAGAAAGCTGAGACTAATGTAACAAAGGCTACCATCAGTAACACACTATACCGCCAGGGACTCAGATCCTGCAGTGCCAGACGTGTCCCCCTGCTTAAGCCAGTACATATCCGGGCCCATCTGAAGTTTGCTAGAGAGCATTTGGATGTTCCAGAAGAGTATTGGGAGAATGTCATATGGTCAGATGAAACCAAAGTAGAACTGTTTGGTAGAAACACAACTCTTTGTGTTTGGAGGAGAGTGAATGCTGAGTTGCATCCAAAGAACACCATACCTACTGTGAAGCATGGGGGTGGCAACATCATGCTTTGGGGCTGTTTCTCTGCAAAGGGACCAGGACGACTGATCCATGTACATGAAAGAATGAATGGGGCCATGTATCATGAGATTTTGAGTGAAAACCTCCTTTCATCAGCAAGGAGCATTGAAGATGAAACGTGGCTGGGTCTTTCAGCATGACAGTGATCCCAAGCACACTGCCAGGGCAACGAAGGAGTGGCTTCCTAAGAAGCATTTCAAGGTCCTGGAGTGTCCTAGCCAGTCTCCAGATCTCAACCCCATAGAAAACTTTTGGAGGGAGTTAAAAATCCGTGTTGCCCCAAAACATCACTGCTCTAGAAGAGATCTGCATGGAGGAATGGGCCAACATACCAGCAACAGTGTGTGCCAACTTTGTGAAGACTTACAGAAAACGTTTGACCTCTGTCATTGCCAACAAAGGATATATAACAAATTATTGAGATGAACTTTTGTTATTGACCAAATACTTATTTTCCACCATAATTTGCAAATAAATTCTTTAAAAATCAGACAATGTGATTTTCTGGATTTGTTTTCTCATTTTGTCTCTCATTGTTGAGGTCTACCTATGATGTCAATTACAGGCCGGCCTCATCTTTTTAAGTTGGAGAACTTGCACAATTGGTGGCTGACTAAATACTTTTTTTCCCCACTGTATATTTCAGTGATTACAATATTACAGCGAAAGGAGAAGTTTATTGGGGAAAACTATAAAAGTGAAACGAGGCTCTAGTACCCTGTTGGGCCACTTCTAGCCGGGATGCAAGATGAGATACAGTTGGACATGGAGGTACACACGTTTCATGTAGTATCCTACAGCACATTTGTCCACAGATGTTGCAACTGAGCTTGTAGATACTGTACACTTGTAGGTTGCCAACGCTTGCATCCCAGCTTGTCCCATAAATGCTCAATTGGCGATAATTCTGGCCATGGTTGTGTTACAATCTTGTGGAGACATTCCTGGGAAATCCTTGTTGTATGTGGGTAAGCATTATACTCCTGAAAAATGGTAGTTAGAAGTTCTGCCATAAGAGGCAATATATGTGGCTGGAGGATGTCCTGTACATATCACTCTGAGCAGGACATATCACTACTAGGGGTGACCGACTGTCTTATGCGATTGCCCCCCAGGTCATCACAACAGCAAAGACAAATGCTCACCAGAAGACCTCCATACTCAAACCCAACCATTGTCAGAACGCAAACAGAACCTGAATTTATCACTACAGACGATATGGTTCAAGTACTTAACAGTCCAGGTTTCTTGCTCATGACACCACTGCAAAGGAAGGCAATAGTGGCTGGCTGTCAATGGCAGGACATGTGATGAGTGCCGTGACACCAATTTTCCATCTGCTAAGCGCCTGGAAATAGTCTGGGCAGAGATAGGGGAGTATAATGAATGCAACACTCTTGATTGGATGGTGAACAAGGAAATTGTGGGAGCTGCTCATGCTCAGTGTCGGACTAGGATGTCTGAGGACCACCAGTGGAATTGTTTCCAGGGGCCCACCACGAGGACCCCTGCAGATCAGCTGTACAGACACAGCGCAGCTACAGATAATAACAATGACATGCTGCTTACTTGCCATATATGATCTGCACTACCTAAACCCACCTCTACACTAGGTATGGCAAGCAAGAAGCGTGGCTCCTGGAATTAACATTAAAACATTAACTTGGGCCATACAACTATAGTATCCACAACCCACATCAAAAATACAGTGAGTAAACAGCGCAGCGCCCAGCATGGAAACAATACTGGGAGCTATGTTTTCTGGTAAACATCTGATCTGCGGGGTCCTAACAGTCAAAGAGATCTAAGAGATCAGTGGGGGTCTAACATCCAGGGCCCCTGCTGATCAACTGTTTGAAGGGACCGTGGTGTTTTTGTGAGTGTCCTCATCCCTTCACTATTTACATTGCATAGATCTGTTTTATATTGACCATGCAATGTAATTACAGCCTGTAATAATATCACATGTCTGCAATAAAATAGATGGGGTGTGATGTAAATAATGAAGGGGCCCCACACAGTATAATATGCTTCACTGTAGCCCCCACACAGTATAATATACTCCTTGGTGGCACCCAAATAGTACAATGTGCTCCACAGTGGCCCCAACACAATACAATATGCTCCACAGTCGCCCCCATGCAGTATAATAGGCTCCACAGTGGCCCCCACACAGTATAATATGCTCCACAGTGGCCCCACACGTTATAATATGCTCCACAGTAGCCCCCACACAGTATAATATGCTCCACAGTGGCCTCCACACAGTATAATATGCCCCACAGTGGCCCCTATATAGTATAATATGCTCCACAGTGGCCCCACACAGTATAATATGCTCCCCACAGTGGTCTCAAACAGTATAAAATGCTCCAAAGAGTCCCCCTTAAGCAAACCCCCCAATATTCAACGAATATTCTTGAGGTTCGACACACCGTTTATTTTTAGTGCTATTATTATACACTGGGGGTCGCCTCAGACCCCAGAGTATAATAATCGGAGGCCCAGGTGATGGAAAATAACAATTATACTCATCTTACCTCACCTCACCTGAGAATCCTCGCTCCATCCGGCTGTCTTCAGCATCCTCTTCAGCAGGGCCGTTTTAAGACATTGGTGGGCCCAGTGCAAAGGTTTCATAAGTGGGTCCCCCCCATCACCACCTGCTATTATACCCATCTGATAGCTGCCAAAAACTTGGATTTTGTTTTATACGTTCATCTCTAGTAATAATCGATATAGCTATTATTTTAGTATGCAATGGATATCGCTAGAGAGAGGGTCCCAAATTTTACTCTATAAAGATCAGGTATGGACAGGACAAGGACAGCGAAAAAATGTAAACTTTAGTGATGACTTTGAGTATGTGTTGTGTAAGTGTTTGGTGCAACTCTTTTGGCACTGCAACCTAGACGATAGTAAATGTCTGGGTCACAGCGCCGATAAACTTCCTGGTTATGTTCAGAGGGGTATTACATAAGAAAACCACTGTGATTAGGCTCAGAGGGGTATTACATTATATCTCTATGTGGCAATCAGAGAGCAAAAGTATAGTATGCTCTCTGATTGATAGGAGAGGGGATAACATGGACAGAAGTCCATGCTATCTCCCCTTCCCCGGGATCACATACAAGTTAAGCACAGACAATGATGATTTCTCATTGTCTCTGCAGTCTGCAGCTCTGCTCCTTCCCCCTCCTTCCTCCTTCACACAGCTCTAAGATGCTGCCAGGAGGGGGGAGGATACTTTAGAGCCCCATATCTCAGGATTTGTTAGGGCTATGAAGATGAGCTTGGATTCATTTTAAAGATGAGATTTTATCTTTAAAATGATACCAAAATCATCATGATAACCCTTACAGATTCTGAGCGATTCGCTTTTAAAAATACTGTCGGGAATTGAGATCTGCAATGGGCTCACAATGCCAAGCATTATTTTCACCAACATTGTTTGTATGCAACGGGGCAGCCCCACGAGACAACATATGCAGGACTGTCCCAACGGCATACCTCCCAACTTTCAAAGGATAGAAAGAGGCTATGCGCGCCGCAGCAAATGTAGTTCCACCCACTTCTACATTGACTCCACCCATTCTCATCCATTTTTGTAGACATCCAATCTCATCCATGTCCCCCCACACAGTATAATCCTCCTACAGTTACCCTAATATTATATGCCCCCACATTATAATGTTCCCCTCCAATTGCCCCACAGTATGATGTCCCCTCTCCTGGTGCCACAGTTTAAACTGGGGGCAACTAGAGGGGGACATTAAACTGGGGCAACTAGAGGCAGACATGTCCCCCTCCAGCTATCCTCATGGTTTAATGTCCTCCTCCAGTTGCCCCCAGTTAAATGCCCCCTTCCAACTTGCCCCCAGTTTAATGTCCCCATCCAGCTGCCCCCAGTTTAATATCACCCTCCATCTACCCCACAGTTTAACGTTCCTCTTCTTTTCCCCCCAGTTTAATGTCCCCCTTCATCTGCACCCAGTTTAATGCCCCTCTCCATCTGCCCCCAGTTTAATGTCCCCCTTCATCTGCCCCCAGTTTAATGCCCCCCTTCAGCTGCCCCCCAAGTTTAATATTCCTCTTCATCTCCCCCAAGTTTAATGTCCCCCTTCATCTGCACCCAGTTTAATGCCCCTCTCCATCTGCCCCCAGTTTATTGTCCCCCTTCATCTGCCCCAAGTTTGATGTCCCCCCTTCGTCTGCCCCCAGTTTAATGTCCCCCCTTCATCTGCCACCAGTTTAACATAATAAAACGCTGGTACTCACATCTCCTCGCTCCCCTGCTGTCTCTTCTCCTGGACTGTTCAGGAAGCTGCAGGCGCAATGTGAGTGATGTCATCACAGCTTCCAGGGCTGGAGCACACAGTGATGTGCTTCAAACAGAGCGGTGAAGCAGGAGCTGTCTGCAGATGGCTCCTGCTTCACCATTGTATTTAACTCATCTGTGTCCGGAGAAGACGCAGATAAGTCGATACCGAGACATACCTCCCACCGACCGGGACAGGACCCGGATGGTTGGGAGATATGCAGAACAGGGCCCCCAGTACCATAGGGCCAGCTGCAAGTGCACTGTTGGCCCTATGGTTAGAGTGGCCCTGCTCTTCAGTACTCTTCTTCCAGCAACTGAGGTCACACGCCACAGACGTCACTGCTGGGGCCTGTGATTGGGCCTCAGCGGTCACGTAGGGCACGCTGACATCATTATGCCGGCCCTAAATATATGATCGATATGGGGCAGACAACCCAATCATCTGTACGGAGCTGCTTCCGGTGACCATCCAATACACAATATGAGGCCGGAAGCAGAAAGCTCTGTCTGCTGTATAGTGGTCTGGTGCCTTCACTGCAGAGAAGCACCAGGCTGCTAGACAAAGGAGGGAGCTTTCTGCTAGGATAGGCCCCCCAAAAAAAAGCTTGGACATCTCTTAAGTCTTTCTTAGCAGGATGGCAAAAAATAAAGCCAATTTCATCCTTCTTTTTAATGTTCTAAATTTTACGTAGTGCAGTGTGCATCATAAATAATATGTTGCCTTTATTCTGCCAGTAGCGATTATGGTGATACCAAGTTTAGAACAAGTTTTTATGTTGTACTACTTTTCCACAACAAAATCACCTATTTGTTAAAAATATTTTTTTTAGTGGCATCATATTCTGAGAGCCATAACTTTTTTATTTTTCCATTACTGGAACTGTGCGAGGGCTTGTTTTTCGTAGGGACATCTGTCGTTTTTATTGCTACCATTTTGGATTATATGTGATTTTTTGATCATTTCTTGGAATTTTTTTTGGAGGCAATGTGGTCAAGAAACAACAATTTAGTTGTTTTTTAACTTTTTTTTAACCTCGCCACCATGACAGCACCAACACCGGAAAGATTGTTTCTTGACCCTAATAGGAACAGGAACACAGAGAGATTAAAAGCACCCTTCCCCCTCACCTCCTCAGTGTTTTTCCTGTTCCTATTAGGATCAGGTGCAGAGAGTTCCTTCTTCAAAGAAGGTGTTGTCTGCTGTTAAAACAGCAGTGGATTGCTACTTACCTTGTAGCCTTCCTGTATGAAGTCTGCCATTGGGATCCAGTCTTCCTGCTGCGGCCCCTTCTTTACTAGTGAACTTTGCTCCTGGGGAGTTTAAGTTCCCGGCATCACAATGTCAGGCCCAGGCTCCCATGTAGTGGGTCCTTCCTGGGGCTTCCATTGCTCTTTCTCTTCTGTTCCTGCTGTGTGTGGTAACATTTAATACCAGAGGTATTCCACAGTTGCAAAATAGGATAAATGCAGTCTACAAGTTGAGGCCATGGGGGAAGGGAACAATTTGCAATGGGCAGGGAAGGTAGAACAGGAAAGAACCAACAGACATATCAAAAAGGCCTAAAGAACATAGGAGAGTCGGCCCACTCTACGATATCTAATAGGACGGATTGGTCTGCCACTCGGGTGAGTGTGCAGATTCTCCTGCTACCAGTGATAAACAACAACAATATATAAATACATACACAGTAAACCCCATACCTGACCAAAGAGGGTGGGCATAAAAAAGTTGAGGTATAATAAGAGATGAGTATCAGTAAGCATTCACAGAGGGGAATGATGCCAACCAAATCTCCCAGTTATCCCAGAACTTGTGCGGATTGCCACCCCCACAGGCATAAATTTGTTCAAATTGGCAATTCAGGGAGACCATGGAAATCAGTTCTGGCAATGCTGGGCAGGAGGTAGATTTCCATGTGCGCGCAATAAGTAGGCAAACAGCTCCAAGTACCTGGCAAACGACAGTTCTATGCTTAACTGGTAAAGTGTGGATGCCCAACAGGAGCAGCGCCATCTCAGGTGTAAAACCCACCTCTCCACCACATAGTGTGTTAATTAAGGAGAAAACCGACACCCAGAAGGGCTGAATGAATGAGCAATGCCAGAAAATATAGAATAAAGAGCCAACTCGCCCACACCCTCTCCAACAGGCAGATGGACACGTGGGAAAAATCTTAGCTAATCGAAGGGGAGGGGGGGGGTAGTACCAGCACAGGAGTAACTTACTATATTGCTCCCAATGTGAAGCACACACCGTGGACGTCTTAGCCCACCTGATTGCCTCCCGTCACCAGTCGGCCCCAAAACCACCGCCCAGGTCGTCCTCCCAAAGACACATGTACTTGGTTTTCTGGAAAGTACAATCTAAGTATAAAGCCGGCTGCAGCACCTGAACCTGGATCGAGGGAGATTCCGACAGGTACGAAACCAACCTAGTATAAGTAAACGTCTCTTGAGCAGGTAGACTATACTTCTCCTCCAACGTGGAGAAGGGTACGATGCTGTCGCCACTATACAGGTCAGATATATTCGTAATCCCACAGCCACTCCAAACATCTAAGGACAGAAGTGGGACCATGTGTGGGAGCGTAGTGAGAGGTAAATTTAGGGAGACCCTAGGGATAGTACTGTCTGAAACAGCGCAAAGGGCGCGCCAGGCTTCGGCAGTAGCCCTTACAGCTTGAGGCGCGTAGGAGGGCAGACGCATGGAGGGTCCTAAAGCCAACAGGAAACCCTCCCAGCTCTTAACCTGGGACATTTGAGCCTCCATAGCCGGTCATAGTTTATCAAGGTTTGGTGTAAACCAGAATTTAATCTGACCCAAGGCGGTTGCCAAGTGGTAGTAGTACAAATTCGGTATTCCCATGCCGCCGTTGTCCCTAGCCTTGAAGAGTGTGTGCAGGGCCACTCTAGGCTTACAGCCATTCCATACAAAAGACATCATTTGTTTATGGAAATCTAGGAAAACACTCCTGGGTATCGGGATCACCAGTGTCCTCAAATAGTACAATATTCAAGGAAGAATCAACATTTTGTATAGCACTATTCTCCCCATCCAACTATGCTCAAATTTAATAAGAGCATCAAGCTCCTTCTGTAGGGAAGCCAGCAGACCCGGAAAGTGGGCCTTAACTAGGTCTTTTGGATTCGATGTCAGCTGGATTCCCAGATAGGGCATTGATTGTGGGCACCATTGATAGGGTGAGGAGTCTTTAATATGGCGAATATTAGTTGGTGTCAGGCCAATCTCCAAAATCTGGGATTTGGATTCGTTGACTTTATAGTACGATAATGCACCAAAATCAGACAAGGTCTGGGACACTGCATGTAACGTGGAGTCAGTATAAGAGAGGGATAGTATCACATCGTCTGCGAACAGATTAATTCTATGATCTGTTTGCCCTAACCTGACACCAGTGATATCAGGGTGTGATCTGATTCTTTCAGCTAAGGGCTCCATCACTAGGGAAAATATTAAAGGGGACAACAGGCACCCCTGTCTCGTACCATTCGAAATTGAAAAGGGACAGGACAGTACTCCATTCACTAGCACTCGCGCGGACGGACCAGAATAAAGTTCGGAAATAGCAGTTGCAATGGGGCCTAGGAAACCAAACTTACGTAATACCTCAAAAAGGTATCCCCAATGTACCCTATTGAACGCCTTCTCCGCATCCAGGGACAGGAGCAGGGAAGGCATCCGCCGGGACCGGGCCGCCGCTATCAGCGCGACCACCCGCCTTGTACCATCTGGAGCCTGCCTCCCCTTGGTGAATCCCACCTGGTCGTGCCCTATCAGGGTAGGCATGATGTCAAGAAGTCTATTTATGTAAGATGGGGAAACAGCCCTCATGTTATGAATGTAACTGTTTCTGTAGATAAGTTTATTTTTTTTTATAAACTGACATTTGTTTGTTTGACCACAAGAGGCCACTGTTACCTCAGAAATGGGAAGGACTGTAATTCTGTAATTCCCTGGAGTAGTGATGTGGAGACCCTGTTCTGCAGAGGAGGAACAAGAAGAGAGAGAGTGTGTCTGGCAGCCATCTTAGCTGTGTGTGTGCTCCTGAGCTTTTAGAAGAAGAAGGGCTGAAGTGAAAGGAAAAAACATTCTTAAAGGATTAGAGACATATAACAAGAGTTTGCTGAAGCAGACACTGTTCCAGGGTTTGTTCAGACAGCATCCTAAGGTGAAGATTGCTATCAAGGACCGGCTGAGAAGTGGCCCTGTCAGTGAGACCGCATGTTTGGATAAGCCCTGCTTTCAGCGGTTCCAGAGAGAAACTACAAGGTACCCAACAAATCTGAAACAGTAAAAGAAGTAATCGTGCACGCATCGCATTAGATGCAGCTGCACATGAGAGGGCACCACGCTGTACAACACCAGGGTCTCAGCTTACTGGCTGAGTGTATGTAAATAGTTGAGAGTGTTTTTCTGGTAAATAGGTGTTACTACACAAAGTAAAATCTTGTTTTTTCACTAAATTGATTTGGAGTTGCTTCCTTTGTTTGTGACTTCGCTGTATCCTGGGGAGCCCACCCCGGTACACGGCTTACATTTGCAATAACCTTGGCAAATAGCTTCACATCAGCGTTCAATAAGGATATGGGCCGATAGTTAGAAGGGAGAGAGGGATCTTTCCCTGGTTTAGGTATCAAAAAAAATTTGCTTTGATCTGAATTACTTTGCGGCGAATAAACAGCTATTTCCGGGCTGCAGAGAGCCAGGGTGGGCGGCAAAATGGCGGAAGCCCTTGGATGCCACGGTCATGTTTCTCTCTCTCTCTTCAGCACGGACAACTTTTATTCATGTGGAAGGATCTGCTAACAAGCAAAGACACGCCTACCCAATCACATCACTAGAGAACATCTTGTGACCGTCTGATGTCGTAAAGGTCCTTACTAAATATTTGTTACCGCGAAGCATCAGGAAATCCGGAATCGTGGAGAATCGAAGATTTCCTGAAATTCGGATCGAATTCCACTTCTGCAGAATCGATTCGCTCATCTCTACTGATGACCTATCTTATTGATCAATTACTTTCAGATCCTGGACAATCCCTTTAAGTCTATATACAGTATAAACTGTGAAAAGACACTAAAAAGTTGTCTCTACTCTTTTAAGCAGATTTGCAAAGTTTTGCATGCAGTGTGTGGGATTCACGTGTTTAAGATCTGTTCCCTTAAAATCCATATGAGTCATACATACACCTGCCATTGCTAGCAATTGTGTGATGTTTCAGGGCTTCTTCTTATTAGATGTGAAGTTTTAATAATTGCTTTATCACAGTCAGTGTCTTTTTTTTTTTTTTTTTTTTCAAATTAGTCAGAGGTTTTGTCACTGACATAGACTACTAACTAATAGATGCTGGACAAGTTGCACACATTTCAAGGAGAGGCAGAGGTACTGCAGAAAGATGACTCACCAGCAAATGGCTTTGTAGCTCTTCTTTGTATATCACAGCATACTGATAAATCTCTGAAAAGGGCAGGACAACTCAAGATGGCTTTTATCTGTTTAGGTATTAATGTGTTCTTTGTATAGATACTAGTGTACTTCATACCATGTCATTCTATGCCTGTTTGTAGTATTAACATCACCACCTTTAAATGATATAACATTTTACTATGGATTTTCCTAGCTAAAGAGCACTCAGGAGATTTATTATGCAGGGAATATTTTACAGGGAGTCTATCACCTCGCCAAAGCATACTCAACTATCACCACTGCATTACAGAGCACATTACAGTGATAAACAATATACGTCTGTTATATATGCCACTTTTGTAGATTTGGAGAAAAACAACTTTGCAGTATTATTCAAATCAGGCAGTGGGGACAGGCCCTCAGCTACCTAGAGCACTGCTCTTGCCATTCGGACCCCTACCATCTCCTGCCTATGCGACCTGTCCAGTGAAATCTGATCCTGCCACTGCTATGATATCGCCCATCCTACATGAGCTGCAAGAGCAGTGCTCCCAGAAGGTCCACCCCCAGTGCACCAACTGCTTCATTTGCATAACACTTCAAAGATGTTTTTCTCCAAATCTAAAAAAGTGATGCATATAGCAAAGATAAGCTGTTTACCACTGTAATACAATGGCGGCAGCTGAATGTTCTTTGGGGAGGTGGTAGACTCTCTTTAAGTCTATTTGCTGGAGTATACATTGCTGTAATTTGCCCCAAATTTACCAAACATTGCACTCTAGTTTGTGACTTTTTGATACCAGAATTCTGCCATGCAATAAATCCCCCTCGCAGAGTCAGAATATCAAATATCTAAGGCTTCATTCTTAATGGAGCCAGGACCAGAATCCCATAGACTTTTATGGTGTTTTTGATGGAAAGAATAGAGCGGCAGACTAAGCTAATCTTGATGCCTGAAAGTACAATTACTAGCACCACTGTACTGTACTGCAATTGCTTTGCCACATGGGGAATGCTGTTCAGTCTGCAGGCAGCATGTTATAGAGCAGGAGGAGCTAGGCAAATCGATATATAATTTAGTAGGAACAATGATAACTTGTCATTTGTCTATTGAAATCTCTACTCCTACGTTGAGAGGTCAAGGGGGGGGGACCTATCAGTGACTGACAACCTCGTTGAACATACCTCCCAACCATCCAGATTCACCGGGACAGTCCCGGACTTCAGGAAAGGGGGACATTACACTGTATGGGCAGATGAAAGGGGGGCATTATACTATGGGGGCATATAAAAGGGCAAATTATAATCTGGGGGCAGATGAAAGGGCAAATTATAATCTGGGGCAGATGAAAGGGCAAATTATAATCTGGGGGCAAATTATAATCCGGGGGCAGATAAAAGGTAGACATTAAACTATGGGGGCACCAGGAGGACATTATAATGTGGGAACAGATCATGTTAGGGTGACTGTAGGGGCATTATACTGTGTGGGGCACAAAGAAATGGATGGGAATGGGCGGAGTGAAAGTATAAGTGGATGGGGCTAAATTCGCAGCGGCATGCACGACGTGCCACACATTCCTTCCCTCTTTCTGTCCTTTGAAAGTTGTATGTCGTTGACTGTACATAGAGATATCTCTCAATCCTTGATAGGACTGCCCCCTTGATTTCCGAACATAGGAAGAGCAGAGATTTCAGTAGGTAAATGAATCTTTTCCCATAAAATTATGTGTCAATCTGCTCAGCTCTTCCAGCTCTATAACATGCCCTATTATACCCCAGAAACAAGGGGCAATGCCTGCAATCAGTGCCTGCACTGACCATGGCCATTAACCCTGCTATTGCCTCGGTCAAACATTTGTTGGGAAAACCTCTGAAGAGACTCCAGAGTATTATAATAGTTTGTGAGTGGCAAACACCCAAAATTTTGTGGAAATTTTTGCAAAATTAGTAACAAACACAGTAGGGACCATAATGGGACATTATACTGTGTGGAGGGGCCACTGTAGGACATTAGGTTTTACCATGTAGGGACCAGTAAAAGGGGCATTTTACAGCGTGGGTGCCAGGAAAGAGGGCGCTATACCATGTGGGGTGGGGGGGGGGGCCCAAGTCAAAAGTTGCTATGGGGCCTAGACTTTAGACTTCTAGGCTGGGTCAGATATCTTATGTCAAAAAAAATAAATAAAAATAATGGTGTCAAAGATCATGATCAGGACTTCACATTTTTACCTTGCTTTGTATGTACACTATTGGGGACATTCATCAAGATTCTATAGAGATGCACATGCCTCTTTATGAATCAGGCTCCCCTGCCCTCCATATGTCAAAATTTCAACTTAGTGTATATTTGGGATATAATTTATTTCAATTCCTGTTGTCCCTCATTTTATAATGAATAATCTGCTGAACCACACGAGGCCCTATCCCTCCTGCTATGCCCCTCCCCCTATATGACCACTTTTCATATTGGAAGGTGGGACAAAAATCTGTAACTAGTCCCAATTTTGCCACAAAATGACTAATATATAGCTCAAATGATCACAGGCAGGAACTGACGGACATGTGTCTTTTTATACCTTGATACAAGACGTTGTTACTATATTAATATATTGTGCCAGCAGTAACTAAGCAACTTGGAAAGAAGATCTGTCACGTTGCAATATGTTTAAAACTAAGTGACAATTGTCTTGAGTTCAGGAACAGAACAGGAGATATTTATAGAGAGGGTGGAAATAATTTAGCAGGTACTGTATCTATCAGCATTTCTAGAAAAAAAAAAAAAAATCACTATTTTAGGCACATTCCACTACTCTTGCCTTTGTTTCTGTTACCTTGGTATAAGCCATATAATACTGATTAATTACATTTTCATTCAAATTACGGAGAAAAAAACCTTACCTAATGCTGCAAATTGAGAAGTGCAGATTTATTAATCCTGCCATATTTAGACTGTATAAACTTGGACTAGTCAGTCTAAAGATGAGCTAAATTTATCACAGTGGCTCGTGCTGGATTATATATATATATATATATATATATATATATATATATATAAATCTTGTGCATCTTTAAAGACTTTTCTTTAATTTTATCTATTGCTTGGTTTATTTTGTATCTAAAGTTATGCCCGAGTTACGTTTTGTTGAACAAAGAACAAAAAGTGTCTAAAACATAGTGGGGGAGAGTTATTAAAAAAAAAAAAAAAAAGTCCACAGGCAGGGGAGGGATTAAAAACTGCTCACGTCAATGGCATGTGACCCGGGATTAAATAAATTCCTTTAACCCCTTGCAGCCACGGCCATTATTAATTTTTGTATTTTCACTTTTTACTCTGTATCTTTCAAAAGCCATCACTTTATGAGAGCTTATTTTTTGCAGGACAAATAGTACATTGTAATGACACTGTTTATCCCCTTAAGGACACAGCCACATTTTTCAAAACTGACATGTATCACTTTATGTGGCAATAACTTTGAGACGCTATGACTTACCCTAGTGATTTTGAGATAGTTTTTTCGTGACACATTGTACTTCATGTTAGTGGTAAACATTGATCAATATTTTTTGCATTTATAAAATCGATAGTCCTACCTACCACCCAAATACAATAAATATTATCTACTATATCTATTCTTTACATTGGCAACATATTTTAATTGTCTTTGAATTTATTTTGAATATTAGAAGGCTTACAAGTCTAGCAGCGATATTTCAGATTTACAAGAAAATTTCCCAAGACCATTTATTAGGAACAACTTCAGTTCTGAAGAGGATTTAAAAGTCCTATATATTAAAAAAAAAATCCCATAAATCACCCCATTTTCAAAGATGCACACCTCAAATAATTCAAAGCCACATTTGGGATATTTACAGTTGTGCTAAAAAGTTTACATACCCCGGCAGATTTTTTGTTTTTTTGGCCTTTTTTCAGAGAATATGAAAGATAACACAAAAACTTTTTCTCCACTCATGGTTAGTGGTTGGTTGAAGCCATTTATTGTCAAACTTCTGTGTTATCTCTTTTTAAATCATAATGGCAACCAAAACCATCAAAATGACCCTGTTCAGTTCACATACCCCAGTTCTTAATACCGTGTATTGCCCCCTCTAACATCAATGACAGCTTGAAGCCTTTTGTGGTAGTTGTGGATGAGGCTCTTTATTTTCTCAGATGGTAAAACTGCCCATTCTTCTTGGCAAAAAGTCTCCAGTTCCTGTAAATTCCTGGGCTGTCTTGCATGTACTGCGCGCTTGAGATCTCCCCAGACTGGCTCAATGACATTGAGGTCAGGAGATTGAGATGGCCACTCCAGAACCTTCACTTTCTTCTGCTGTAGCCAATGACAGGTCAACTTGGCCTTGTGTTTTGGATTGTTGTCATGTTGGAACGTCCAAGTACGTCCCATGCGCAGCTTCCTGGCTGATGAGTGCAAATTTGCCTCCGGTATTTACTGATAACGTGCTGCATTCATCTTTCCTTCAACTTTGACCAAGTTTCCTGTGCCTTTGAAGCTCACACATCCCCACATCATCAGTGATCCACCTCTGTACTTTACAGTAGGAATGGTGTTCCTTTCATCATAGTCCTTGTTGACACCTCTCCAAAAGTAACGTTTATGGTTGTGGCCAAAAAGTTCGATTTTTGTCTCATCACTCCAAATTACCTTGTCCTAGAAGTTTTGAGGCTTGTCTCTGTGCTGTTTGGCATATTGAAGGCGAGATTCTTTGTGGCATTTGCGCAGTAATGGTTTTCTTCTGGCAACTCGATCATGCAGCCCATTTTTCTTCAAGTGCCTCCTTATTGTGCATCTTGTAACAGCCACACCGATAGTTTTCAGAGAGTCCTGTATTTCAGCTGATGTTATGTGTGGGTTTTTCTTTTGAACTGGGTCATTTTGATGTTTTTGGTTGTCATTATGATTTAAAAAGAGAAAACACAGAAGGAGAAAATGCATCTATGAATTTGTTATGCAGTTTCTCACAAACATGGAAATACCCCACATGTGGCGTTAAACTGATGTTTGGGCACATAGCAGTGCACCGAAGGGAAGGAGCGACACAAGATGTTTGAAAAGCAAGTTTTGTTGGAATACTTTTCAGGTGTCATGTCTCATTTGCAGAGCCCCTATGGCTAAGGCCCCATGTTGTGGAAAAAGCAGCTTTTTTTTTTTTTTTTTTTCCTTCTTTTAGATTTTGCCGCATTTTTTTGGGCCAAATCCAAGACTGGTTACAAAAGGAATGAGAAATAGCTAGGAAGGACTTCTACTTCTCTCTTCTGCTCAATCCACTGCTGGCTTTAGCTAAGAAAAAAAACCAAAAACACTTTACTGGCATGGCATTGAAATACGAAACCGGCTGACTCTGTGCTCCAAAAACCAAATAGCGCTCCTTCCCTTCTTTACCCAACTGTGTGCCCAAGCAGCAGTTTATACCCAAATATGACATTGTTATCCTGGGTACACCAGTGTCATACATGTGGGCATAAACAGCAGGCTGCAGATGTGGAGAAGCGCTGTGTGGCTTTTGGAGCGCAGATTTAGATGTTTGGTATTGGGATGCCATGTCATGTTTGCAAAGCCCCTGAAAGGCCAATAAAAAGTAGAACCTCCTAGTTTTGAAAACTGCACCCCTCAAAGCAGTTTTCTCAAATGTGAATGCACAGCAGATGGTGAACATGTAAACTGTGCAGAGTACATTGGGCACACCAAATTCCCTACTGGTGACTTTTACCTCAAACTCTAACATTGGACATTTGAAAAGCAGATTTTTCTGGAATAGTTTTCAGGTGCCATGTCTCAATTACAGAGCCCCTAAAGTGCCAGTACAATAGAAACGCCTCAAAGTGACTCCATTTTAGAAACACCACCACTGGATAAATTCCTTCATGGGAGTAGTTTCAAAAATGGGGTCACGTGTCAGGGGATTCCACCTTACTGGCATTTCAGGGCTCTGCAATAGTCTCATTATGTCCAAAAACCAAACTGACCTAAATCTGTGCTCCAAAAACCAAAATAGCGCTCCTTCCCTTCTGTACAAAGCTGTGTGCCAAGACAGCAGTTTATACCCACATATGACAATAAGTACATTATCCTGGGTACACCAGTGTCATACATCCGGGCATAAACTGCAGTTTGGGCACACAGTAGGGCGCAGATGTGAAGGAGCACTATGTGGATTTTGAGCGCGAATTTAGATGTTTGATGTTCGGATGTTAGATGTTTAGTTGTGCGGAGTACATTGGGGACACCAAATTCCCTACTAAATATCCCCAGTAACTCCTATGATTGGGGGTTTACTTCTGGTTTCCTTTCCCCTGTAAACTCTAAATTTGGGGTATACCCTGATATAAGCGTGCACATTCCCTTCCTGTTGCAGCCAGTTTTGCCCTAAAGATTTGGAGATTTTCGGTTGTTTTATTGTAAAATTTTTTGTCTTGATTTTTGTGGGATGATATTCATTTTCTAATGACACCATCTTGGGGTGTCTATAACTGACACATTTTATTAACTATCTGGGTGAATCAAAAAAATAAATTCTGGCATTGCTTTTAAACATTTAAATTTTTTTGCCCTTCGTTATACAACATAAATAATGTCTTTTATTCTATGGGTGAGTACGATTACGGCGATGCACAATTAATATAGTTTTTAAATGCATTACTAATTTTGCAGAATAAAAATCGATTGGGGGGGGGGGAAACAAAAAAAACAACAACAAAAATTGTTTTTGCATCGCCATCTGAGAAGCATAACATTTTTATTTTTCTATTGACAGATGGTTGAGGGCTTAGTTTTTGCAGAAAAAGCTGTGCTTTTTATCGGTACCATTTTGGGTTACATATCACTTTTAGATAAGTTTTTATTCCATATTTTTAGGAGAGATGCCAAAAGAATTGTTAAACACTTTTTTTTTTCTTCAGATGTTTACCTGTAATGCTAAGAACCAAAATGACAGCCTTGATAAAATGGCTGACAAGATGTTTCTAGAAGTCAAGTCATGTAACCTTAGTTTCAACTCTGTATGGTGTAATGTCTAGTTAAACAGAAAGCAAGATCAGAGTTCAACTCTGATCTATGTGATGTTTACATGGACAGCTTGAAGAATCAGCTCTGTTTGACTTTGTCTACATAAGACATAAAAATCAACTCCAAAGTGCAACTCTGTTTGACTTAAGGTATACATAGACTTACAAACCAGCTTAACGATTAACCTTGTATGAAGTAAAGTGTCACAAGACATATTCTGGTGAAATCTGGCCTATTTCGCAAGAATGTGAGCTTGGAGATGAGAAAAGCCTTACAGAGGTGTATACACCTCTGTAACCCACCCACTCTATGACACACACAAAGGGTATATAAAGACGGATGATATCCCCCAGCCATGTGTTGCAATCTGGACAGCAGTGATTGGGGACGCCTGGTGCTGCTTGATGACCTGTCACAAATGGCTTGATGATATTTTCCTGAAGATACCTTGATCGGAATTCATCAATGAAGCTGGGCAGTGTTGTAAGTGTTAATTATATCACACTTTGATTACGTTTGATTACCTTGTCATACCTGCTGTATAGTAAGTATTTGATTATCTCATAGTTTGATTGACTTTGAGATTTGATTATTTGATTTGATATACTGTATGATACTTTTAAGTGTTGTAAGTATTTGATTATATATCACAGTTTGATTGACTGTGATATTTGATTATATCATCGTTTGATTGACTTTGATATCTGATTATACCTTGCTATACCAGCTGTATTGCAAGGTTTGGTTATACATTCTAATATCTGTTATACTTTTCCTTGTTGTAAGACCTTTTGCTATACCCTTCTTAGTGAAATGTTACCTTTTGCTATCTTCTTATACTATTCTTAATAAAATGTTAAGCTATAGTTGACAGTCTAGTGTTTTATTCTATAACTTTATTCTATTACACGGAATCCAAAGAATCTGTTTTCATTTGGCAAAACATTACCATGTAGGTTAATTAATGGTTTACTTTTATTTAACGGAAAAGAGGCATTTTATTTGGGGGGGGGGGGGGGGGGGTTTTGATACTTAGTTTAATTTATTTTTTTTATTTTTTTTTTTTTACTTTTTCACTATTTTTTCCTCCCCCCTAAATAGGTGGCATAAACCAACAAACTTCTGATCGCTGGTTCAGGAGTGATCAATCGATCCTACAGCAGGATCAGAAGACTGGAGCAGATGATCGCAGACCATGGGCCACCAAATAGGCCTGAACAAACATCACACACCCCTCCTTCCCCAGAAATGGCGATCAGGTACCAGGTTGCTTTCGCGAATGGGAGCTATAGAAAACAGCACAGTACATTTAGCTACCTGGTTTCAGTAAATGTGAAGCTACATAAACAGTGTAGCTCAGCTATGCTACACTGTTTCCATAGCTCTTATTCATCTCTAACGGAGTTATGGAAATAGTGTAGAGCAGATATTAGTATTTGTATATCTGACATTACACACACCATAAAAATGAATGAAATGGACAATACCTGTGATACTAGGCACATGCTCCAATTATACTGTCCTGCCAGAGATCGCATGAACACGACGATCCACATTTACAAATAGATAGCATAAGAGACATGTAGTCTGAAAATGCATCAGCTAATAAGTGTGGCTCAGATTGTATGATACATTTGGTGTAGAGATTGCCTGTCTACAAGATTAAACATCCTATGTATTGGTCTAACTTCTGCCAAAACATAGGCACAATTTAGGTACAATGCTACATTTTACAACACCTTTCCTTATTGAAGACATGTCAGGTGGCCTAAAACATGACATTTTGCACAGAACTTTGCACCACGTTCTAGGCTTGAGCAAATATGTAAATCTGCCTGTATGACAACCATAGGACAGCGGATACATTATATCTTCCTTTCCTCCCTTAACTAGTGGACTATTAGCACTTCATTTTATGTGTGAAATATCCATCAAATATCATGATAAATACTTTATATGAAAATTATTCTTTTTATGTTAGAAATCCCTTTCAGTTAGTCACTACCAATTTCTGGAAGAAAAGTACTTTATAGAGCACAGACCACTATAAGCATGAACGGATCGCCACTCTGTATTGGTGCATCCCAACTCTTATCCAAAGAACAGATTTAAACACAGATCCAAAGAACAGGGATAGAAGGGTCAGGCATATTGGATTTCTGGTAACCACTTAAATCCCCCTCTCTATAGGAGAACAAATGTACACTCAGCCTAGTCAGGTATGCATGTGTATGGAGAGACAGTTGTTAGCCATCTAATGTATAGTATGGCTAGCCCGAGATTTTGGCTACGTAACTGCTGGAAGCTCAGTAACAGATACATTACCACAACTATTAATGCATCATACAAATCATAAAAATATCTATAGCGTCAAAGGGCACATCTTCATTTTAAAAAACAAAACTTTACCACAAATGACAGAAAAAACATTTTACTATCCATAAAATTTACAGCAAAACAAAAACCATGTAGTCATTGGTTACACCATCTTTTCATAGACTTCGAACTTATACTGTATGCCATTTTCTTCTTGCATTTCTGATGATATGCCTGGGTATCTAGAAAGAATAAAAAAAAAATACAATAGCATTCAATATTTCTTATCACAAGGTATACGGCTGAGACAATGCCACAGAAATAAAGTGTATGTTAAACCGCATTTCCCCAGTATACAGATTATTGGACTTGCTCCCTTGAAGAAGGAGAGATCTGATAATGGAGCAGAGGAGCGGCAGGAAGATTAAATTTCCTGTGGCTTCCCTGCCATGTGGAAGATCATTGTTTCATACAATAAATAAATTCAGTGCATAGTTACTGCTTTCACTACACTAAAATTCTAGAATGCGGGATCTTTGCTGTAAACACCCATTAGAACTAGCAGCTTAAAGTATATACAGTAATTCACCATCTGGACATCACTTCTACGGAAAATCAATTTCCTGGACATTGTGCCCTCAACAGTGTTTTAGCATAAAGGTGATTTTATTCCATGTGCATGATGACGTATATGAAGGATACCAAGCTGAGAAGTAGACCTGCTCCATGCTAGAGCATAAAGGTTTAGAGGAAGTGACTGTAGAGCCATTATACCATAGTTTGAGGGTCTGACTCTTTATGGCTGTACTGTGCTGATCCTTAGGTAGCTTTAGGTGGACACAAGCATGGCATTGGAGCATCTGTAGCAGATGCCATCAGACACAGACACGATGGCACAACATGCCATGCTGCTTTGTCCAGTAAAATACTAGAAACCCAACTGCCCCATTATAGTCAATGAGGTCTGTTGGGCACCATCATGTCAGGGATCCAGCGCTTATTTTTGCTCTTCTGCCTCTATAAAAACAAAACAAAACAATGGAATTAACCCACCACATATGTGAAGGGAGGTCATAGACAGGATGAAACTTATGAAGGAGACAGCAACTGGCTATAAACCTTCTTTTGATGGACCCAAGAACATATTGACAACCTCTGAAATATGGCTGTGTGTGAGAAACATGTAGTGTTTCTTATTTTTTCTTCTTAAGCTTGCATAAACTTCAGATTTTGGAGGTCACAATAAATTAATTTCCAAGCCTATGAGCTGTAGGGAGCCTAAACTTCAGAATGGGTCATATACGAAGAACATTTATAATTGATATACTGTATAATAAATAGGATTATCTCCTGATATTATCTAGAATAAAGAAGCAGTTTTAAAACTATATAGGCATATTCGGCAGCCATATTTTTATATCAACTTTATGACTTTGTGATGCACAAGGTCCTTCAGGCAGTATGTATAGTATGTATGACACCATGCAGTGTAGACATAAGTGTTAAAAATATGTCCCTAAAGCTTGTGAGTTTGGATGTTGTGTCTTTCCACTTACTCTGGGAGCAGTTTGTAGGACTGGACATCAATTTCAGGCAAAAATGTGTCACATTCAAATTCCTGTTGAATTCGGGTTAGAAATAGTCTCTGGTTGACTGGCTTGTCCAAAACTTCCTGTAAAAAAATGTAATAAAAACAAATTGAGGACAAAGGATAAAAAGCATTAGATAGCTAAAAAGGCTGACCTGTCCTTGTACAGAAACAAAACTGCTTAAAAACAGCTTTATAAGGTTGCAGATATATCTCTTGAAGGGGGATCTCTTGCCTCTACAACATCTTTAAATACACCTAACAGGCCATTCGGAAGACAGAAGACATTTCCCTCTTCCAGATTCATCCAAGAAACCAAAATATGGCCATTGCATTTGATTTGCTCATGTAATACTACACTTCACCTGTAGTGGGCACTGCAGATTAAAGGTTGTATGCCATTGGGGTAGCAGCTGCTAACGATTGAATAATTATAATGTATAATCGTTAGAGCATTGGGTTTGGGACGCACATGGCGGCAATACTTGACACATACATGGTGTTCAATATCCACATCTACAAACCTAGCTATTCAGTTCACTACAATGTACGACCTTGAATTCTGTGCAACAGTCAAAGAAACGCAGAAGAAAGAGAATCTGAACTTCACCACACATTGCAATATTTTCTATCATATAGTTGGTAAAAGAAATAAAAATCCTTTTTATAAATGACAGAGGAGAATAAATATATTTAAACATGAAGCTTTGTGTTTTAGGCAAAAGCAAATCTCCATACAGAAGACTTCTTTTATGTCTGCCATCTCTAAAGATTGAGGGGCGATTTACATTAAAATGGCTTAAAGGCACAGTAAATACTAGGAGGGTCGGGATAACGTACTAAACCTGCGCTACTCCAAGAAACAAACAAATATTTCCCACCAGGCTTTACATCTTATACTTGGAAATTACACACAAATCACATCATTTATAATTATTTAGCTAAATCTTGGGTGGTCTGTGCACCAGAAAAGGAAATCTACACCCACTAGGGGGCGCTATAGGTATCAGCTGTTAGTTTCACCAGCCTTGTTCCCTCCTCACCACAGTCATTTTTAAGCAAAGGGAAAAAAAACAAAAAACCATGGCGTGAGTAGTGTGTATATATAAAGTAAAAAAATTATGATTTATGGTGCAAATCAGATGGATAAATCCCCCCACATTGTACCTGGAAAGTGTCAATCATATAGACTGTATACAGGACAGGTACTGCGCTAGTCCCATCTGTACATATTATAGATCCCAGTCATATAAACATTACTGTATGTGTGATAATCTGTCATGTAGTAGCAACTTCTAATAAAGTATATAAATTACTGCTGGAAATAAGGAAAGGCAGCCCAGTTTACAAGTACATTGGTGTCACTATAGATGTTTAACCCCGTCACCGCAATCCCACAGATAGAACTTAAGTATCTGATCACTCTGGGGCCCATACAACCTGCAGCTAGTACAGAAAGCTAAAGTGGAGTGGAGCGGACAAGATCATTAACTTTCATTTTTTGTTTGCTAGCCCAGAGCAAAAAAAAAAACAAAAACAAAAAACCCCCCTAAAGTATATAATGCCAACCAACTTCCAGACCAGTGAGAACAGTATATGACGCCAGTGAAAACATCTGTGTGTAAAGTGCATAGAATGTGCTGAATGAAAGCGATGAATTGGTCCCCTCCCCGTGCACCTAGCACAACAGCTCTGTGCTTACACTTATTACTTACTCTTATGTATATTCAATGCCGCAATCAAAGTGTCTGGCAGGATCCCAATCAATGGCAACGGCGTAAATGACACACTTATAGACAGATATAGAAACAGCCATTTAACACAAAATGCCGCCATAATTGTCACAACAGTTAATGGGCATTATAGGGCTTTTCCCAGCCTCCCTTTTCATTTCTACCAAGCAGTTTGAGAATGATCAGGCCTTTCATATTTACATGCATTGTGCTCTCCTTCTGACTCATACACTGACCTTTTCTCTTCATTATTTTTTTCCACGAGAAAGTCAAATCAATCTGATTGTTTATCCAGAGAAGCTCGATGCTTAACCATTTACATTATTACAGATTTCCCCTATAAGGTGCTATAAATCACGCTATACATTCAACCTAGCAGCGTAGTACGTTTACAAGGTTCAGTTCAGGTAATACATAGGGGTATTATCACCAAATATAGCAGTAAAGCAGAGCACAGCGCACAAAGACTTTGTTCTACCCTATAATTTGCATTAAAATATGGGAGGGGAAAATGCTACAAACATGAGCAAAGCTTGGCCAACGGACATCTAAAGCAGATGTGAACATAGCCTGAGCTGCTTCAAAAGGGTTGTGCCACAAATAAGACTTACCCACTATCCACAAGATAAGGCTTTATGAACATGGCCGCATACAGTGTAAGAGTCAGTAAAAATGAAATGTCTGGCACACTGACTGGTGTCCGAGTGCAGTCTGTGTTTCTGATGGACTCATAGCCTTGAAAAAATGGCCTGAGCTGCAAAGACAGACAGGTATAGGACCTGCTTCATACTTTGCAACTCTTTACTACGGGCCAGACATATCCAAAAAAACTACAGATTTGTGTATAGGGCATAGAAACACGTAGGCACACCTATTAAGTAGTGCCATATACATATCATACCAGTTACAGCGTACACACAATAAGAAGCAGGTGCAGGAGTGTTCCAGGCACAGTGCCCCCTGTAACATGGTCTGAGAACAGCAATAGAAAAGTCAGACAGAAGAAATAACACAATCTTGTGCTCCTAGAGGGTGTCATAGATCCAGGACTACCTAACTGAACCCTAACACCTTTTCAGTACGTGCTACAAGTACAAGCTACAGAAATTAGGTCCACAGATTCCAAGGACGTGATGGTACTTTTGCCTTACAAGGGCCTGAACTGTAATAAACACTTGTTAATATGGTAGCATACTAGTCACCTACTGGGGGAAGTTTATTAAGGTCCCTATTCCAGTGTTCCACCATATAAAAGTGGAAGTTTTATTGCATGGCAGTTTTTGCACAAAAATGTAACTTTTTTTTTTTTACAGTTTAAATCCCCACTCACAACTTTCTAAGATGTGGACAGGGCTTAGCCTAGTATAAGTGATGGCTCAAATCTGTGCCAGGTACTAGGCCGTATAGGTGTGATCCTCTGGTGTGCCTCTTACATTAGGCAAATCTCACTGTAGTGCACAGTAAAGCAAGACTGGCTTATAAAATCTTAAAATTCTCTCCATTGTACTTATCAATACTATACATGTGGTTTTCCAATACTTTACTCAATATTGCATTGACATCTCCTGGTGCTCCACCGACCCTGCTCTCTTGGTGGGCAGTCCCTTTTCTTTCCTGATCAAACAAAAAGGAAGGAACACGGAGGCTATTCAAGACTACAACTATACGTTGTCTGCAGAAGTTCCATGAACTCCCATGTAAGCTGATTCTGGGATGTCCCTATGTTGCTCTATGTAAAATCAATGAAGCCTTTATAGTAGCACAGCCAGTGAGTCCTGGTATCCACAGCCACACAAAGTGCAACCTGATAAAGTGACAAACAGCAGAAAACACATCGACAGGTCTGACTGCAATGGAAAAAATATACTTAAGAGTCATTCTGCATCTATTTGAGCATCAAGAAAATCCATCCTGAAATAAGACAGGATGATTGGTGAAAAACAACATAAGTGATATAAGTTTAAAAAACCCCAAACCACCATTGCAGACAGCCCAGTGCTTAGAGGCCGGAGTGGGAACGCAGCAGCTGGTGATATTTATCACAGTTGGCAGAGGTGATGTATTTACTCAGTACACATACCTGAAAGGTCAGCATACAAATTAACCGTAAATGCAATGGAGTACTGTGTGTAGATTAGAAAAGTATCAGGTTCTGCTTCCGGACAGGTCAAAGATTGGTGCGAAATTAAATGAGGGTCATTAACAGCCTGTGTATACACATCAAATACACTTTCCAAGGACTTGTCCGGATTTGACAATCATTTTGTGTAACGAGAGTCCTGAGAGTCCCTACAAATAGCTATTTTCTACCCCATAGCCACAGAATAAAACAGCAGGTAAACAGCAAAAAAAGCATTTGTTGCTTACACTTTACTTCTTCAAACTCAAAAATTGTCTTGTTGGGGCTCTCAGCATCAGCCAATAGAGGGCAACGTAGAGTAGGGGGACTCTACACCCTCCATTCTTCTGACATACCCTAAAAACGCATATATGAAATGGATGTCTAAGTGGAGCAGAATGTCATCTTCCATGTGATCAGAAACAACTAAATAGCCAAAAGCTTTGCATAAATCAATAGTACAAGAGAATATAAGAAGCTGGAATATATCTGATCTGAGAAAATGCCTATTAGGTGCTCTCCTGCCCCGTAACTCACTCTGAAATCTCTGCTTAACCTATGTCATCTCACAGAAGTATCAAATTACATGTGCCCATAGAAGTCTATGGAGAGAGGAGGAGGAGGAGCAGCTCCACTGAAGAGACGCAGAGACAGAAAACTTACTACTAGCTGCAGCACCAGTCTTACACCAATACTGTTCAGGACTTCTCTATAATGCCCTGCATGGTGTGGCTTGTGAGAGAGAGCAAGCAGAATCTTCTGTTTCTCCATGTGTTGTCTACGGGAGACATCATAGCATGTAGTTTCCACCCACTAGCACAGGGACAACTAAGAATTACAGACAGAGCCTGCAGATGGGAAAACTGAAAGATAGAAGTCTCAATGGCCCATAAATAGTGTTGATCCCTCCTGTATACACTACAGAATATCCTAAATTCACCTGAAAGCTTAGGTAAGCAACTTCACAATTAAAATTATATTACCTGCACCTACAAGGGTGCTTGAACAAGTTATATTTTTCAAATGTTACCTGTATGAAGTGTTGTTTAAAAAAAATCCTGTCCCATCTGTAAAGTATAATGGGAAAATAGTTACTTTCTTTGATAGGTTATATATATTGGAGATGAAGTTTCACAGAAATTCAGGCAAGTCTAAAGAACAGATGCCCCCTCCCCAAATTATATCTAATATCTATAACCTCCAGAAACATTTGCCATTTCTGAGCAGTAGCGGCAGTTCTTCCACCTTACATGCTCACTGGAGTTTTCAGAAAGGGTCTTACTATCACAGTTATAAAATGCCAACATAAAGAGACCATAAGGAGATAAAAGCCAAAAGGAGTCTGTCCCTCACTTCATAAAAAGTAATAAAACCCTACTCCATGATATATGAGAGGAGGACTAGACAGAGCCCAGTGGCATATTATGTGAAACCTAAGAGAAAAAGAATTAATCCACATTACTTTGGATCAAGAGTAACAGTGAGTCATGTTGAACTCCCTGCAGGTAGCTTGTATCCATGGAAAAGTAGCTACCCACGCGTCTTATACTGTGGACATGGGTATATGGAAAGATTTTGCACTTTAGGCAGGCACAATCTACTTGCTTTAAATAACAGGAAAGCAATTACCATTTTGTGAAGTGACTTGTCATTAAAAAGTTTTATATTTTCCACATATACCCTTAAGGTAAGTTCACACGCACAATCCATCCTGAATCTGCCTCTCATTGGTTTTCAATGGCAGGCAGATAACGCAGGACACTGCTCATTCTTACTGCGGATTCCATGGCAGATTCAGCCGCAAAACCTACAGCACAAGTCTCAGTCGGATTAGCTACATTGTTTATGAGGTTAAATTAGCAAGAAAAAAACGGCGGCCAAAAGCTGAAGCCTGAGAGGATTTCAAGTCTTAGGCTCAAGATATATAGGATTGGAAAGTGGAGAGGAATCAGATGGAAGACTACCTCAAATTTCTCTTCATTTTCCGACATGTGAACTGAAGATTTTATTGTTACAACCATATTGTAAGTATACAGCTGGACGTTACACCTCTCTCGTCATATGGGTGTGTCGCTACAGTCTGACACTAGCAGCAGTGACTGGGACCACCACCAGCAGTAACATCAAGTTATCTACTCAAATTTCTAGGAGGAATAACAGAGGAACAATGTAAGGAAATGTACTCTTGAATTATCTTCTGATGAATATAAGTATTTACTAAAAAAGACAAGTCGGGCTGGTGACATGTCCTCTTTAGAAGCTTTTTAAATATTTGGAAGTTTCTGGTCTACTTGGTCAACAATCCATTAGAAAAAATGTGTCAAGTGACAAATTAGAACATTTTTTTCCACATCCCCCTATTCTCCCCAAACTGAATATTCTACTGGGTGTGTAACCCCTTACCTTATTTCTATATTATGTTTAACCACTTCATATGGGTTAAATATCAGGGAGAATATTGCTCTACAGTCTAAACCATGGGCAGCACGGTGGCTCAGTGGTTAGTACTGCAGCCTTGCAGTGCTGGAGTCCTGGGTTCGAATCCTGCCAGGGACAACATCTGCAAGGAGTTTGTATGTTCTCCCCGTGTTTGCGTGGGTTTCCTCCCACACTCCAAAGACATACTGATAGGGAATGTAGATTGTGAGCCCTATATGGGGCAGTGACTGACAGTGTCTGTAAAGCGCTGCGGAATATGATGGCGCTATACAAGTAAGCATAATAAATAAACCACAAAGCAATGTATTCAATATACAAACTATAAAAATGGGTAGGAAGGGTATCATGGTATGACTTTAAGGCCTAGGCTTCATTTCCAGCACTGCCTTGTGCAGTTCAGTCAGTGTGACCAGTGTCCATTTGTTACTGTGTAACCCCGCATTCACACAACATGACGCTAGGAATCCCTCTCCTGGTATGATGTTCATTCATACCACCGAGTTTGTGAAACCTGGCTGTGTGAATGTGGGGCTACACATCAGTAACAACTGAACACTGGTCACACTACTGGTCACACTGACTGTACTGCACAATGCAGTGCTGGAAATGAAGTCCAGTGTAGCCCAGGCCTTAGTCATACCATGATACCCCTACACTTTGTATATGGAATACATTGCTTTGTGGTTTAGACTATGGAACAATATTATCCCTGACATTTAACCTTTTTACCCCTGAAGTGGTTGAAGATGATTTCGAAATAAGGTAAGGGGTTGAGTAAGTTCCCTTCTGCGATACAGTATTTGATGCAGTAGAATATTCAGTTTGGGGAGGATAACACCCTGTATTTATGGCATAAAATGTTCTAAATTGTCATTTCACACATTTCCTCTACTGTATTGTTGAACAACTAGATCAGAAACTTTCGAATATCTATCTTCCTAGGCTGAACACTGAAGCTCCTAAAGAAGACCTGTCAGTGGGTAAACTCAGTGGTGTGAGGAAGACTATCGGTCACCGCCATGTGGGTAAGAGCTGGGCAGGGCTTGCAAAGGAAATACAACTCTAACCATGAAGGCCATCCATTCTATGCCATTCCCTCAAAGCCTTTCATGCTTTTTCCATATCATGGAAATCGAATGACTTTCACATGAACAGTCAGGAGACTGTACCCTGCAAGGTACTGGAGCTGAATGCACAACCATTTCACTACTGGCTGACTGCATTTAGTAGGAGCAGAAAAACACCTTTGTGGCCACAAACCAATAACCACAGAGACAATCTTTTTATGTATATGAAATCAGCCGGCAAGTGCAATGGGGGCGGGCCCGGTTTGCTTAGACAGGAGCGCAGCTGAACCCCTTTAGCTGTAAAAAATAATTTTCAACCTCTGTCTGTGTCACAAATGTCAAGTACTACAACTATACAAAATAAGAAAGGCAACTTGTTCAGAATTATTTCAGGAGACCTTTCAAAAGTGCCTTTTTATGAAACAATCAATGCAGCTGAGAAGCTGAACATTACCTAGAAGGCCTGTTCAACCCAAATTCATGAAAAGCAAAAAGAGCTAGTTATGTAAACCATACCCATGTAAATATTAGCAGCACATAAATGGTTAAATCTCTACCAAGTGCTGTGGAATACAAAGTGTGTAGAAATTTTTTTTAGCATTAAGAACTAAAGAGATAAGTTTTACTACGTTCACATATGACTTGGAGGCTCCACTGGCAATGTTATCTGTTTTGACAGCAAGAACAGCAATCCATGCAGTGATAGTCTAGCCATCAAACAGGATTGAAACCGCAACAGAATCCTGTGGGACCATTCACGTGTGTCTTTTCTTACCTTTACTCTTGGCTGGATGTGTCCAGATGTGTGCATGCCATGAGATTATTAGCTTTAAAGCAGCATGATATCACTGTCTGTCATGACATATCTATCCTACATGTATATGTGGGCACCCAGTGGTTGCCTTGTGAATTGCAGCCTGTCAAGGGATTTGATATAATGTTGCAATACTGTATTAAATTGATTTAAAAATAAATAAATAAATAAATCCTGGATTGTCCAGGATATTTAAGTACTGGTAAGAAGGCCGGGGAAGGTGAAACCTAAACAAAACAAACAAACACACACTCACTCACCTGTCCTTGGTGCTCCAGTGTTCCCTGCCGCTGTCCATCCAGTGACGCCTGGGGGCTTGTTCCAACGGAAGTCCTCCTGAACGTGACCAGTGAGACGACTCAGTGGCCACTGCGGTCACAGGAGAGGACCTGGAACATCACTCACATACATCATCAATGATGTCTCAAGTCCTTTCCTGTAAGTGCTGAGGACTCTGCAGTCAGGTGCGACGACGGCCTCCGCTGGAAAAAGCCCCCGGGCACCGCTGGACTGGACAGCCGCAGAGGATGCCGAAGAGCTGGGACAGGCAAGTATCTCTTTGTTTGGGTTTCTGCCTCAGTAATAAAAATATCTTGGACAACCCCTTTAAGGAAATTTGAGTTACGGTATGGGTGGACACATCTGTATCCTCAGCAGCCACTTACAATATTAAATCTAGGACAATGGTGGGTAACTGGTGGTCCAAGCGTTCTCTCTGTCAACTAAAGCTGTGGAGTTTGAGTCAGGGCCAGTTTCAGATGGAGTCTGTATAAACTTACTAACTCTAGCTTCAAAATAGGCAAATGGGCATATGTAGGAGACTAAGGAGGACTCATATGGCGATAACGTCACATAGTAAAAGTAGTTATCCATTCAACGCACCTTAAATATATACAATAAAATGCATCTATTGATGCCCAATCAGATGGTTGCAGCAGGGTGTGATGCCACCAGGTATTCTGCCCTTGCATCTGGGTGGTGACAAAACAGCAGAAGGTGGGATGAATCCCAAAGACATACTGGAGGCGCAGAACCCCTATAGCAGGAGTCACTCAGCAATAGTGGACGAAGTTAAAGATGTATTCCTAAGGAGACTTTTGAATAAACAAAGCTTATTCATCTTTAACATCGTCCACCATTGCTGTATTACTCTACATAGAAGTTCTGCGCCTCCAGTATGTCTTTGGGATTCATCCCACCCTCTCCTGGCCTCAAATTAAAGTGATTCATAATATTATACAATTGATATTGTAGAATTAGATGTAAAGCTGGTTACACATTCACTTTCTTAGCAATTCATTCACTAGTAGACTGAATTAGAGGATCTTTACTGTTTCTGTCTGACCATGGCTCTCATCAATTTACGAAGGAGTCAAGTCCACAGCCCTGCTGTCAACCCAGATTACTTTCTCCCTATGATGTTTAGCTGCATGTAGATAGCACACAGTTCTTGTACACACACTGCTGCCCCGTGTACTTAAATGTGTTCCTTTACCCCGCATTCACATGACCTAGTTTCAGCCGTGAAACTCCATCCGTGTTTGCTAGATTTACTGGCCTGAACATTATGTCGGGAGAGGGACTCGTAGCATCAGTTACCGTATCCATAATACTAAGAGTCCTTGCCTCCCAGCAGCATACTGTCATGTACTAAAATACTGTTCAGGAAGGTAAATCACAAGGACAGAGTTTCATGGCTGAATCGGTCATGTGAACGCAGGGTTTGTTCTAATCTACCATCGGACCGAGAGATGAGCAGGTAGTATGTTGGAGAGTACAGTCTTTTGTGCCACCTGCAGCTTTCCACATCTGATGTACTATATGACCAAATCAGAAAGTGAAGCTAAAGTGACACTTCAACTGTTGTCCCATAGACTTCTACATGTCACAAACAGAACAAATGCCGGATAGTAATCTGTGCACTACAATATTAGACTCCAGCATCAAAGTCTAAAAAATATTACATATTTGCTGCGACATTTTACATTCATCTACTTCAACTTGAAATTTGTCTTATATCCCTCAAGAGAGAAGAGCAGCCGCTGTAAATATGTGCGTTTAATTCTGTGCCTGTTCAGTCATGACAAATATACCTGTCTCTCCAGATCTGTTACGCTTCATCATAACTATACAAGTCATGAAAAATTTCACAGGGTGAGAATTAAAGAACATATAATGAGGAATGGCAGACTAAAATATCTGGTGGATTACAATTTTAAAGGTGCAGCAATAGGAAAAAATAAATAAAAGTATAATAATGAAGGATATATGGGACCATAAAACACATATCCAGTATCTACCAGATAGGGAATCTGGTTGGTGGGAACCGCCCACACTTCACAAAAATGGGGGTCCGGAATTTCAAGGTTTCAATAGAGCAACAGTTATACATGTCCACTGCAGCTCCATTCAACATTACAGGACTACCAAAGATACAGCGCTGTTCTCTGTTATCAGTAGTCCCAGAGATAAATGGAGTAGCAGAAGACATGCAAGACTCTCAATTCAAAAGGAAAGAGTTGTATTACTCACCACAATATATATTTTTTATATTTTATACTTTAAATGCATGATATAAGTCAGCATTATTAAAGTGATTACACTATTATATCGATTACCCATGAAAATATCTGATTTGCTACTCAAAAAAACCCATTAATTTAAAGCACTGATCTCTTCAGCAATGTAAAGATATAGCAAAGTTTAGCTTGTAACATAATAAAAGCAGGAGGGGTTAATAAGTAGGGCTGTAGTGTAAAGGATGGGCTCAGGGAGACAACAGCTTTGGTCTGATAATACGGCTGGGCTGCAACCAATGGACAAAGAAGGTAAACGCTTGTCATAAGGTTAATGCCTTGCATATACCAAAGACCACCTCTATCACAAACCACCCCTTATCCTGACTAGATTTCTTCTATCATACTCAGTACCACCATATATTTCGCATACTGGCCATTTTCTCCGAGAAGACTATGCACTGAGGAGATCACTTCTCAGTGCAATTTTGGGTGTTTGTCTTAAAGACGTAACATTAAGTACTAATCATTTACCTTATAGAGTGAGCTGCCTCCAATGATCCAGATAAGATCAATACGCTCTTTTAACTCTGAAGTATCTAATAGATCCAAAGCTTCATCCAGACTTTTGGCAAGATAGTGTGCTCCTTCTGGGGGTTCCCTGTAGGTGTTAGAAGTTAAGATATATTTTCATGAGATGCACTTACAGGGTGTTCTCACAGCAGACTCATCATGTACACGATGCAAACAAGGGATTAAAGGTGCAAAGAAAAAAAAAAGTTTCTCTCTTTTTTTTTCTCTCTCACACCAAGAAGGTAATGGTAGGCTAACCAGTTGTGTGTTTATTCAGAACAAGGTTGCTTTATTAAGGCTATGGCCCACCTTGTGAACACGCAGAGTTCTGGCCACATTGGAAACACTGTGGCAAAAAAATGCTGCATGGCTAATCCCGTCCACACATTGCAGAAATAAATTTGCAGCATGTCACTTATACCCACAGAAACGCTGACATTTTCCATATCGGTATAAAAGAGGCAGAAAGTCTGCAGAGAAAAACTATGTGGACGTTCTGTAAAAATGCAGCAGAAAAAAAAAAAAAAAAAAAAGGGATGCGTTTTCGAGGCTTTTTTGGCAGTAATGCGCTGCGTGGGGCCTTAGCCTTAAGGAGTTTTCTGACCAAACTACATTGATGCCCATCTTTAGGATAGGCCATCAATTTCACATGGATGGAGTTCTGACCCTTGGCACCCATTCCAATCAGATGTTTGAAGGGGTCATGGTGCTTGACCTGCATCCTTTTTATTCTTTCCCCCAGAATGCCATCCACCTTGTAGCAACTGTTCTGGGTATTGCAGCACTGTCTCCTTTACTTGAATGGAACATTGTCGCAGTTCAGGGACTTAGTTGACCACCTGAATCTTGGCTTATGGATTTTAACTACCATACCAATTACACAGGAGCCGCACTGACACACTGAAGTGAACTCCTAACTACAACTAGGAGCAAAAACGTTAAAACATAACACGATATGAAATATACACTACAGACCAAAAGTTTGGACACACCTTCTCACTCCAAGAGTTTTCTGTATTTTGATGACTATAAAAATTGTAGATTCACACTGAAGGCATCAAAACTATGAATTAACATGTGGAATTATATACTTAACAAAAAAGTGTGAAACAACTGAAAAATAGAATTAGTACTTACCGGTAATTCGGTTTCTGGTAAGCCCTCCATGACAGCACCACAGGAGGTTGTATCTCCTCACACTATTAGGGACAGGAAAAGCACACAAGAGGTTAAATAGCCCCTCCCCTTCCTCCCTCTTCAGTGTATTCCAGATGAGCACTATTAGTATATCCTAAACCAAATATAGTCTAGCTAATGGGAGGGAAATCAGGGTGCTGTCATGGAGGGTTTACCAGAAACCGAATTACCGGTAAGTACTAATTCTATTTTCTCAAATGCCCTCCATGACAGCACCACAGGAGGAATGCCAGATAACTACTCTGAGGGGGGGACTATCACCTGCAGGACTTTCCTCCCAAAGGAGAGGTCCGACTTGCGAGAAAGGTCCAATCTATAATGTTTAGTAAATGTATGGACCGAAGACCAAGTAGCGGCTCTACAGATTTGGTCTAAGGAGGCATCAGCCCTTTCAGCCCAAGAAACAGACATGGCTCTGGTAGAATGAGCTTTAAGGTGTTTCGGGGGAGATAACCCCTGACACAGATAAGCCTTACAAATTGCGTTTTTAATCCAACTGGCAAGGGATTTCCTTGACAGTTTCTTCCCCTTGTTAGGACCACAAAACTGTATAAAAGAGATTCTCATCCTTTCTCCAGTCTGAAGAGGCTTTCAGATAAGAAAGGATAATTCTACGGACATCTAGCCTATGAAACGATTCTTCCCTCCTATTAGACGGATCTTGACAAAAGGAAGGAAGAATGATCTCCTGAGACATATGAAAATCTGAAACTACTTTTGGAAAAAAGGTAGGGTCCGGCCGAAAAACTATTCTGTCCTCTAAAATTTTTAGGAAAGGTTCTCTGATAGAGAGAGCCTGAATTTCATTAACTCTTCTGGCAGATGTTATGGCAACCAGAAAAGCCGCTTTCCAGGACAGTTCTTTTATATTAGCCTCAGCAACTGGCTCAAAGGGATGCAGCGTCAGGCCCTTAAGGACTATGTTGAGATCCCACTGTGGAAGTAACACCTTTCTCCCTGGGAAAAGCCTGCAGGCCCCACTAAAAAATCTCTTAACCCAGCGATGGTTAGCTAAGTCAGAATCAAAATAACTGCTAAGGGCTGATACTTGTACCTTCAAAGTACTAGGTTTTAGACCCTTATCCAGACCTGCTTGCAAGAAATCTAAGATTTTTGCTATATTTGGATGGTTGATATCAGGAACACTACTGCCATACCAGGAAAGGAATTTCTTCCACACCTTACTATAGATAGCATGGGTAACTTTCTTCCTTCCCGCCTGGAAGGTTTGAATAACCGACTCAGACAGTCCTCTTGATTTTAAAATGGAGATTTCAGAAGCCAGGCTGCTAACCGGAGTTTCTGAGGATCTGGATGAAATATTGGACCTTGATGTAGAAGGTCTGGAAGTAATGGGAGTATCAGTGGATCTGCCATTCTGAGACTGTTTAGGAGCCCAAACCACGCTCTCTTGGGCCATACTGGGGATATTAGAATGACCCTCAGATTTTCTTTGATGATCTTTTGCAGAACCCATGGAAGTAAAGGAAGTGGAGGAAAGGCATATGCCAGAGTGAAATCCCAGCTGTGGGAAAGGGCATCTACCCCTAGACAAGGTTCTCTTGGGTTGAGTGAGAAGAACTGAGGAACCTTCACATTTTGACGACTGGCAAATAAGTCCACCTCTGGGGTTCCCCAGACCTGACAAACCTGCTGGAAAATTTCTGCCTTTAGACTCCAATCTCCTGGATTTAGATGTTTTCTGCTCAGAAAATCCGCTTGATGGTTTGAAGAACCTTTTAGATGGAGAGCAGAGATGGATTTTAGATGTCCCTCTGCCCAGGCGAATATCTAAGCTGAGAGAGCCTGAAGGTTCCGCCATTGAGTACCTCCCTGGTGGCGCAGGAATGCCACTGCTGTCATGTGGTCTGACAATATCCTGACATGAGAGTCTTTTATCAATGGTCTGGTTGCTTTTAGGGCTTCCCAAACTGCCCTGAGCTCCAGGAAGTTTGAGGACTGGTTGTGGAGAGCGGCAGGCCAGGCCCCCTGAAATGATCTCTGAGAAAGGGTTGCTCCCCAACCCAATCTGCTTGCATCTGTAGTAATCTGAATTACTGGAGAGGGATTCCAAGGAATTCCCTGCTGTAAGTTTGCGGTCTTCCTCCACCATTGTAGGGAGACTTTTACACTGTGAGACACATAGATCGTCTTGTCTAATGACAGCTGACTCTTGTCCCAACTTGACAGTATCAAGGACTGAAGAACTCTTGAATGAGCTTGAGCCCAGGGAACTGCCTGAATACAAGCGGTCATAGACCCCAGCACAGACATTGCCTCCCTTATAGATACCTTTGTCTTCCTTTGAAAGGTAGCAACCTTGGACTTTAGAGCCACTATCTTGTCTGGAGGGAGAAAAGACATCTGCAGATGGGAATCGAGCAGGATACTTAGAAAAATCTTGCGATACTTTGGGACTATATTGGATTTCCCCCAATTTATTACCCATCCTATTTTTTGTAAAGTCTGACATACTATCTGAACGTGATACTGGAGAAGAGAAAAAGACTGAGCTACCACTAAGAGGTCATCTAGATAAGGAACCACTATCAGATTTTGTTTTCTTAGAAAAGCTACTACTTCCACCATCACCTTTGTAAATAGCCTTGGGGCTGATGATATTCCAAAGGGGAGAGCCCGAAACTGAAAATGGAGTGACTCCCCCCCCCCATTTTGGACTGCAAACCTTAAAAATTTTTGGTAGAGAGGATAAATAGGAATGTGATAATATGCATCCTGAAGGTCGATGGTGGCCATAAAATGGTCTTGGCCTACCAGGGGAATTGTGGACCTTACTGACTCCATCTTGAAGCGATGATAAACTATGTATTTGTTTAGAGGCTTCAAATTTATTATTATTCTGTACGCCCCACTTGGTTTTTTTTTACCATAAACAAACGGGAATAATGACCTTCCCCTCTTTCTAAGGGGGGGGAACAGGACAAATTACTTCCGTGTCCAGAAGTTTCTGGACACCTTCCATCAAAGCCAGGTGAAGCGTAGAAGATGGTATGGATGTGAACACTACTCTCCTGGGGGGATAGGTCGAAAATTCTATTTTGAAGCCGTTTGTTATAGAATTTAGGATGTACAGGTTGGATGTTATTTCCTTCCAGTGTACGGCATACCTGGACAACCTGCCCCCTATCCTCCTGGCGTCATTGTTTGTCCCGGGATTGCTTATTGGGGTTAAAGAAGATATTCTTCCCCCCTGCCTCCCTTAGGGTAGCTCCATCTGCCTGTTTTACCCTTGGATTTAAATTCAGAACTGTATCCTTGAAAGGGACGAAATGGCTGTTTTCTTTTAGAAGGTTTTGGCTCTGGAAGTGACTTCTTTTTATCCGTTGCCTTTTCAAGCAACGTATCTAATTCTGGACCAAAAACATACTCTTCCTGGAAGGGAATAGCACAGAGCTTTTGTTTAGAAATTGGGTCAACGGCCCACATTTTTAGCCATAATGCTCGGCGAGTTGTATTAGAGGACTCCAGATCTGGAGGCAATCCTTACTGACTCTGCCGAGGCATCTGCAGGAAAACCAGTGGCCTTCTGTAGCAGCGGAATGGAGGATAAGATATCTTCCCTTGAGGTGCCTTCTCTAAGGTGGATCTCAAGCTGGTCTAGCCATCTGTACATAGACCTTGCCACACAAGTTGATCCAATATTCACTTGTAATAGGGCTGAAGAGCACTCCCAGGATTTTTTAAGGAGGCTGTCAGCTTTCCTATCTAGCGGGTCTTTAAGCTGCGACGAGTCTTCAAAAGGAAGCGTCGTCTTTTTCCCCACTTTAGCCACCTGTATATCGATTTTTGGCACTTCAGCCCAACCTTTGATTTTACATTCATCAAAGGGAAATCTGTCCTTAATCTCTTAAGACAGAAACAGTCTTTTCTCCGGATGTAACCATTCATCCTGAATTAGGCCCTCTAAATTCTCATGAATGGGAAAAACTAATTTTTTCTTTGGCCTGAGCCCTGCAAACATTTCATCCTGAATAGTTTGCTTCTCCTGAACATCCTCTATATTCATGGTGCTTCTAACGGCAGCAAGAAGCTCCTGAGTGAATGCAGATGAGAAGTAATATCTTCTATCCTCAACATCTGAAGGCCCCGGTAATTGCACTTCCTCCAGGAAATCTTCGGACACAGATGGGACGTAAACGTCACTATTATCCGAATCTGGATCAGTAATTAGCTTCCTCTTTTTGGCCGCAGGTTGTGGCTCAGCAGAGGAAAAGGCATGGGAAAAAGAAGCTAGGGAGGACTGGATCTCATGCCGAACCATCCCTTTAATTTCCTCCATTAAAGACGGTTGTTCCTCTTTAATTATCTTTAAAGATAATTTTTGTACGTGGAAGAAAGCTTTTTCTCACAGATGGCACATTTTTTACATACAGCCACTTTCTTAGATTTAGAAGACACATCTTTAGCTTCTTTTTTCCTAAATAAATACATGACAATAAAGGGACATGAGAACTCCCCTAATCATACCATGTAACATCCCATCACCAGATTACTCACTGGGGCTGGGGGTACGCCAGGCTCATACACCACTCTAGAGGACTCATCTCCAGGCATTATAACAAACAGACACAGATGGTCCTACCTTGAGGAGAAAGCCTCTTGGTCTGGGAGGCTTTTTAAATCCAGCCACCGACGACCAGCGTACTGCATTCCATGAATAGGAATGCTTCCGGTCCACCTGCACCTGTTCAGGACGCTAAAGTTTTCAAATCTCCCTCCTTTAGCGTCTTTCTCCGCAACCGGAAGTGACGTCACCATGACCGGAAGCGGCATCGGCGAGTATCCCAGCCGGGAACGCCGGCTCTGAGTACAGGCAGGGGACTCTACAGGCCAGGGAGCCTCAGAAGAGGGACCGAGGCCCGCGATACTCATCTCCACTGTCCCCGGATGGTGCAGGAGGAGATGAACCCACCGAGTCTCCGCGGAGAGACGGCGCAGAACTGCAGGGACAGCCGCACTGGACCCCACTCTGCTGGGTAAGTATGCTCCAAACCTCTTGTCTGCCCACTAATAGGGACAGGAAAAAACACTGAAGAGGGAGGAAGAGGAAGGGATATTTAACCTCTTGTGTGCTTTTCCTGTCCCTAATAGTGGGAGGAGATACAACCTCCTGTGGTGCTGTCATGGAGGGCATTTGAGAAATATGTCTTATATTCTAGGTTCTTCAAAGTAGCCACCTTTTGCTTTGATTACTGCTTTGCACACTCTTGGCATTCTTTTGATCACCTGAAATGGTCTTCCAACAGTCTTGAAGGAGTTCCCAGAGATGCTTAGCACTTGTTGGCCCTTTTGCCTTCACTCTGCGGTCCAGCTCACCCCAAACCATCTCGATTGGGTTCAGGTCTGGTGACTGTGGAGGCCAGGTCATCTGGCGTAGCACCCCATCACTCTCCTTCTTGGTCAAATAGCCCTTACACAGTCTGGAGGTGTGTTTGGGGTCATTGTCCTGTTGAAAAATAAATGATGGTCCAACTAAACGCAAACCGGATGGAATAGCATGCCGCTGCAAGATGCTGTGGTAACCATGCTGGTTCAGTATTCCTTCAATTTTGAATAAATCCCCAACAGTGTCACCAGCAAAGCACCCCCACTCCATCACACCTCCTCCTCCATGCTTCATGGTGGGAACCAGGCATGTAGAGTCCATTCGTTCACCTTTTCTGCGTCGCACAAAGACAAGGTGGTTGGAACCAAAGATCTCAAATTTGGACTCATCAGACCAAAGCACAGATTTCCACAGGTCTAATGTCCATTCCTTGTGTTCTTTAGCCCAAACAAGTCTCTTCTGCTTGTTGCCTGTCCTTAGCAGTGGTTTCCTAGCAGCTATTTTACCATGAAGGCCTGCTGCACACAGTCTCCTCTTAACAGTTGTTGTAGAGATGTATCTGCTGCTAGAACTCTGTGTGGCATTGACCTGGTCTCTAATCTGAGCTGCTGTTAACCTGCGATTTCTGAGGCTGGTGACTCGGATGAACTTATCCTCCGCAGCAGAGGTGACTCTTGGTCTTCCTTTCCTGGGGCGGTCCTCATGTGAGCCAGTTTCTTTGTAGCGCTTGATGGTTTTGGCCACTGCACTTGGGGACACTTTCAAAGTTTTCCCAATTTTTTGGACTGACTGACCTTCATTTCTTAAAGTAATGATGGCCACTCGTTTTTCTTTACTTAGCTGCTTTTTTCTTGCCATAATACAAATTCTAACACTCCATTCAGTAGGACTATCAGCTGTGTATCCACCTGACTTCTGAACAACACAACTGGTGGTCCCAACACTATTTATAAGGCAAGAAATCCCACTTATTAAACCTGACAGGGCACACCTGTGAAGTGAAAACCATTTCAGGTGACTACCTCTTGAAGCTCATCAAGAGAATGCCAAGAGTGTGCAAAGCAGTAATCAAAGCAAAAGGTGGCTACTTTGAAGAACCTAGAATATAAGACATATTTTCAGTTGTTTCACACTTTTTTGTTAAGTATATAATTCCACATGTGTTAATTCATAGTTTTGATGCCTTCAGTGTGAATCTACAATTTTTATAGTCATGAAAATACAGAAAACTCTTGGAATGAGAAGGTGTGTCCAAACTTTTGGTCTGTACTGTACATATTTCATCAAGGTCACATGGCCTGGTTGCAGCTCAGTCCCATTTAAGTGCAGCCTCAAACAGCTGGTGTCGGACCCCTGGCGATCATAGGCCACCAATTAATAAGCTTGGAAAATCCCTTTATAGGGGTTGTACATACCATTACCATTGATGACTGATACATGTTCAGCTTATCCAGACAAACAATCTTTCTGGGAAAGTCTAGTTGTGAAAAACAGACGTGCTAACTATCCGAGGAAAATTTCACATGCGGACAATTGTCTTCTACGTTATGACGGTCTGTTCTCTGACCAATAGTTGTTAAATTTCTCCTTACAGATGTTCATTATGTTTAAAATTGTCCATTTCATCAACTTTAGTCTAATATTTATGGGCATCTTTAGGATGCCATCCTTTTTGTTATCTCTTACCTTCAGCTTTTTATCCTACTGCTTCAGCTGTCAGATATGTACTTTATCCATTGTACAATCAGACTTTGAGATTTTGTTCACTGTTACTATGGATACAGTATATGGACAATCATTTCTACGTCAGATATACAGAGCAGATAGACAAGGCTGCACGTGGCTAGTGTGTAACTACAATACTAAGACAGTAGCTGTGTTTTATACATGGCTATGGGGTGTACAAGTCAAACTCCTAACCAACTCCTCTAGTTTTCTACTGTCCTGCTGACTTAGCTCCAAAAACAAAAATTCAATTTTTAAAGGCTGAGTTCACGAAGTGGTTTTTAGATTAGAACTACATGCATTTTTAAATTACAGTAATAGGTAGAACATTTTACTACAAATTTCAGCTGAGTGGAACATTTTTACTACGCCAGGTTTTCGATTTAATGGCGATTAGCTTACAGCTTCTAGCATAGGAAAAATGGGAAACCCCCCCCAAAAAACATGCAGTTCTTAATTTAAAAAGTAATGTATAAATCCAGCCTAGTAGCATCCATACACTGTGCCTCCTGGGTACATAAACTATGCTCTATTTGCCTGACAACACCTGTATTTGTAATAGTTTTAAATGACAACATTAGGTTCCATGCACCAAATGTGTGCTTGGTCAATGTGCTAGCTGTATTTTGTACGGCTAGCTATCTGACCCATTATTTTATATGGCCTCATACATATCCCTGTGTATTATCATAGGACCACGTATAGGACATAAAGGTGTGTCCTGGCAATTAAAGGGGTTGTCCTGGGTTATTTTTTTTTTTCATAGCCTATCCTAAGGAGAAGCCATAAATATCTGATTGATAGGGGGCCAACACCTGGCTCCCGGACTGATCAGCTGTACATAGCCGCTTCCGGTGCCTGTAAACAATACGGGGTCAGAAGCACAAAGCTCTGGGTGTTGGCCCCCTATTGATCAGATATTTATGACCTATCCTGAGGATAGGCCATTAAAAAAATAAAATAAATAAGCCCCGACACCCCCTTTAATGTATAACGCATGTAGTTGCAACATGCCATGTATGGGCACCCTAAGAAAGTTGCAGGACTTATAGGTATTTTACTCCTGGTGATCAATTAATATTAATTAGAACCCTTCTCACGATGAAATGATAATCTGTATATTGTACCAAAAATACTTATTTGAGAAAACTGACTTCACTTACGTGAGCTCTTTGCTTAGAACTATGTTGATTCTCTCTTTTAAAGGTCGATTCTTCTCTGGAATAGAGAACCATGTTTTCCTGCCCATAATGACTACATTTTGCTTGCCTGTGGGTGAAGTACACGGCACTTATCATTATGTTCTCAAGTGAAAACATTTTACAAATTGTTGAAGCAAAAATTCTACTACAGTGACATCTAGTGGAGCCTCAGTATAATGCCACACGAAGGAAAAATAAATAAATAGAGAGATCTTATTTTATTTATACAGAGTCAACATATTTGACAGCATTTTACTTATAGTTACTATTCACTGTCCCACGTAGGGCTCACAATCTGAATCCTCTATCAGTATGTATTCACGTGGGTTTCCTATCACACTCCAAACACAAGGACAACATATAAACTGCTGATGTTGTCCTTGGCTGGATTTGGACCCTAGCGCTACAAAGCATTAGTATTAACCACTGAGAATACCACAGAATGGAACAAACTTACTAGCCCTGTCTAACAAACTAGACAGTCGAAAGATATGCCAAATTTATCATAGTGGCAGTACGATAACTCTGGTGCAGATTTAGGTACTTTTTCCTAGCTTTACACAACCGATTAAAGGGGTCTTCCCATCTCAGAGTTTCACCTTCTCTCCTTTCTCCTCTACCCTCCCCATTGTCAGAAGAGCGGGACTTACAGCCTAGCGTCATAGCTGGGCTGTGAGGAACACCCCCTCTGACTGTACTCTAACATAGCCTTGAACTGTCAGAGGAGGCCTTAAATAATAACGCTAGGCTGTAGAACCCACCCTTCTGACAGTGGGGGGGATATCAGTGTCGAAATTAACGACACCGATATCTCCAGCACCGGGACACATACTGAATTCAGAGCACTGTCAGCTTTCTAGCAGTATATAATACCGCACATTGATGAGGACATGATGGGGCCTCTTTAATCTCTGTACTGTCAGAAGGGCCGTGTCAGGCAGGGGGTCTGCCTGGAACCTCCCTCCTGACATTACAGAGCTTAAATAGCACATCAGACACCAAAACTAACTGTGCTTGTTGCTTGGGAATGGTGGAGGCTAGAGAGAAAATTCCAACTGTGCTATTAACAGTGACTATTAACAGATGCTAAGAACTTGAAGTAGGTGATGAAAGGTTATCTTTAAAAACCTTTAGGCTGAGACCCGACATTGTGGAAATGCATCTTTTTTTTGCTGCAGATTTTGCTGCGTTTTTTTTGAGCCAAAGCCAAGACTGGATTGAGCAGAAGGTAGTATAAGAGCTTCATTTATTTTTCCCATTCATTTGGTAGCAATTCTTGTCTTTGGCTCAAAAAAAATCGCAGCAAAATCTGCAACCAAAAAAAAATTGCGTTTACACAACATGGGTCCTCAGCCTTATACTTACCCAGACAAGATTCAGATTAGTCTAATCCTTAGCCAGATCCTGCTAGGGAAGTAAACCTCGGCTTCACTATGTATGAGGTCAGGCACATGTGCGGTAAAGCTGGAGTGTACTACTCCAGCTTCAGTAAAGAACTGCACAGGCTCTGGGAGTAGCAGGATCTGGGGAAGGATTAGACTCATCTCTGGGCAAGTATAAAAGTTTTAATTTTTAATTGTGGCCATGGACACCCATAGGAGAGGGCTATTTGGGACACTAAGCCACCAGTCCATAAGGACCTGTGGGAAGTTCAGTGTCCCAAGATTCTGTGAGCTTCCCTTGAAGAAGTTAATATTGTGGGTTTCTGCCAGGAGCTACACGAGTGCATAAATGACAATGTACATTATGTAATTATTATCTACCTGAAAGCTATAGCTAGTTGGAGCACCTGTGATAAAACAAATTGTTCTTGGAAAGTGCTGACTGCCATGAATATAAGATGACCTAGTGCAGTTAGCACTTACCTATTGCTGTAGAAGTCATAGTCAGCCTTTGGAAATGCTTAAATTCATTCCTGAAATCAAAGTAAATATATACATAATTAATACATGATCTGTCAAATAAACCATGCAAACCAGTATAAAACATACGCGTGACCATGCAAACAACCAGTGTTGCTTAAATTGGTACTTCGTTGTCTCAAAAGATACACCCTGTCCACAGGATGGGAATAACTTGCTGATGGGTTGGGGACCCCTTTATACCCAATCAATTCACCGGGGACTTGAAAACCTTTATGAAATGGTTTTCACCAACACGACAAATGGCCGAAAATATTAAAATAGTCTAATTTTTATTGGTATACATTAAAAATAAAATCCCAGGTATATAGATAAAATGATATAAACGAGATCTCACATCACCCTAACGTGATACCCAAATGCTTTGGTCATATATTAATAGAGGGAGAAGAAAGCACTAAGCTCGTGCTAAGGTTGTAGCTGGACTCTGATGTAACAGTCGCTTGCTAACTAGATTAGCAGAGTCCTGCTACAACCTTAGCACGAGCTTAGTGCTCTCTTCTCCCTCTATTAATATATGACCAAAGCATTTGGGTATCGCGTTAGGGTGATGTGAGATCTCGTTTATATCATTTTATCTATATACCTGGGATTTTATTTTAAAAGGGATTCTATCATTAAAAAACACATTTTAAACTAAGAGCACATAGGAATAGCCTTTATAAAAGGATATTCATCTCTTACCTTTATCTTGAAGGTCCAAGTGCCGTTTTTGAATTTTTATTCATTCTTCATTGTGCTCTGAGCAGAGCGTTGTCATCCAATCCAGCGCCGCCTTTCTTCTGCTCTGGCCATTCTCCTCCTCTTCTTACAAGAGACTACCACAAAATGGCCGACAGAACAGCCGACTGCGAATGTCCGTCAGCCATTTTTGTGGTGGTCTCTTACACTCCTCTCCTGTAAGAAGAGGAGGAGAATGGCTGGAGCAGAAGAAAGGCGGTGCTGGATTGGATGACAACGCTCTGCTCAGAGCACAGGGGTAACACCTCCTGTGCATTCTCAGCACAATGAAGAATGAATAAAAATTCAATAACGGCGGCACGGACCTTCAAGATAAAGGTAAGAGATAAATCGCCTTTATAAAGGCTATTCCTACGTGCTCTTAGTTTAAAACGTGGTTTTTAATGATAGAATCCCTTTAATGAACCCCTTTATACCCCCAAATGAATGGAGCAGATGGTTGAGCGTGTACATTGCTGCAGTGCTTTTTAGAGTTTAAAATACTCCCTGTCTTTGCTTAAATTTTTGGGAGTCTTAGATTTATGTTCTTAGAAAGGGCATGACGTAGAGGACAAACATTTGTTTGTGACCCACGCAATGCCAAGTACTCAGTGGGTGTTCCCCATCAGTAATCTACATTCGCTATGTCCTTGGAGTGTGGGAGGAAACTAGAGTACTCAGATGAAACCCACGCAAGCACCGGGAAAACATACAAGTATATGCTGTGGATTTTTTGCACTGAAATCTGCACACAGATTTGGTCTTGGATTTGTTGCAGATTTTGTTGCCAATTTCAGCCCTCTCACTGAAAAAGATATAACGCACACAAAGAACTGACTTGCTGCTGATTTTGAAATTTGCGTCAAAAAACCCTGCATCATGTGCTTAAGATTTAAGGGGCTGTGTGTGACCCAAGGATGATGGATTCTGAAGGCCTATCCACAGTATCATTTCAGTGCGGGTCTGAGCGCACTGATCTGCTGATTTAGTTGTTAGAAGCAGTACTGCTCCTACTCAAGTGGACAAAAGAAAAGCTGCAGTTCCCTGGTGCCGTCACTATAGTCTGCAGAGCCAGAACCTGTATACATGACATCCCGGCTCCCTTCCGCTGAGGCTGCTGATTGGCCACAGGTGTCACGTGCAACGGGTACTTCCGCCAGAAGGCAACAATGGAGCTGCAGGACCGGACTGGGCGGGGAGGCACCATAGCACCATCTGTACCCATGTTAAAAAAAACAAACCCTTATACTTACCTAGAGATGAGTCCGCTGAGTCTCGGATGCTCCTAGCGTCTGCGCAGTTCTTCTCACGCTTGTGCAATGAAGCCGGGGTGTACATCCTCAGCTACTCTGCGCAAGTACTAGAGATACGGCGCATGCAGGCTGAAGCCGAGATTTTACTCCACTGGTTTCATTGAAGAACAGCAGTGTGAGTAGTACAGCAGCAGGGCGAGTAAAAAGATTTAATTTTTATTGTGGCTGCGGATGGCTTTATAACAGGGCAATTTGGGACACTAAATCGCCCTGACAGACTCCCTTTAAAGGGGTTGTCCGGGGAGTATTTATTCACTTACCTGGTTACGGGGATGCATTTGATGGACTTTGGGGTTTAGGCAACATCACAACCCCTGGGACCATGTGATCAGAGGCAGCGTCCATCTCTCTGGGTACCTCCAGCCACTGCTAGCTTGAGCTCACAGGTACTTAGTTACCTGTACTATGGGGGGTGGCTTTGCTATAGTCAGCTAGGCTCCATAGTACAGGCAAATAATTACCTGCGAGATCGGAGAGGGGGGGCAGAGTGACCCAGGGAGCCACATGTCGCCTCTGATCACATGGCTCCAGGGGTTGTGACGTCACCAGAACCCTGTGGGTCCAGTAAAAGCATCTCCGGGACAAGGGGATGCCTTTAACCACAGAGCACTCAGGACACTTTACTGATGTGCAATGTCAAGTGTCCAGTGGGCGTTACCTAAGTGACAGATTAACCTTCTCTTCTTGGTGTGTTTTCTTTAAAAGGGTTACCCAAAATGGGACAAATCTGCGATAGAGGCAGGAAAGGGTGTAAGATCATATAGAGAGATGTAGGGTACATCGGTCCTAGCTCCTCCACCCCAGCACTGCAGGCAGCTGATGGTTACAGGACACAGCTACACCCAGCTTACCTCAGCATAGGCCACGGCAGTGTCCCAGCCTTGCCAATGCCCTGACCCGGCGGACATACGGCCACTATGGAGTTCAGCAGTAAGCTCCTCATCCTGGTGCTGCCTGTGCCCGTGATACTTTGCCCTACAGACTGTGCTCAGCTACCGGGAGGAGGGGCTTGTGTGACACGTGTGTGGGGCTTACACGCAGCTCTGGGGACACCTATGCTCCCGCGCAGTTTTTTGGAACCACTAGTCCCAGCAGGGTGACAGCGCCATCTAGGGGCTGATAGGGACGCGAGCTGTGAAGGGTTTAGTTTTCCCGCCACGTTGCTAAGCCCCGCCCAGTGAACTTTTAATAAACAAAGTGATCATCATGGACCTTTGTAGCACCGCCCCCTGCCCGCTCCGTCCAATAAGCGATGCTTTCTGGGGAAGTGGGTGTGGTTTGGTTCCCTCCAGTGCCGCGGCTGTCGGCTTGTACTTGTGAGCTGCACAATGAGGCGGCAGAAGTCAGGCCGCTCCCCGGCTCCGGGCCTGTCACAGCCGGTGATCAGTCACTTCTTCAGACCTCACCGGTCACCGGCAGCCGGGGGTGCTCAGGTCAGAGGCGGGGAGGGCTGGGATGCGCAAGGGTCAGAAAGAGGCGTATACATGGCTACCTGTCTGTATCAGTGGAGTGTGCTATCATATCACATCTATGTATAGCACTGCATGATAGGACATGTATAGTAAAGAGCTTTATCCTTGTGTGTATGGCAGTAGCTGAGGGTCCATCCCCTGGCCCTGTCACTAGTGTATAGTGCAGGGATCATTGTGAAACTACAACTCCCAGCATGCTCAATTCACTTCTGTGCGAGTTTCAAGACAAGCACAGAGGGTATGCATGCTGGGAGTTGGAGTTACACAACAGTTGGAGTTGCTGATCCTTGGAATAATGAGCATTGACACTTTTGGTGCTTGTATGATACTTACATAAATCTGGAGATCCATAGTGAAGTGTTGCATGCAAGGTCACATGATCTCACACCATAAAATTATGCATAATAAGTATATCATGACTTGCAATCTCCTGACCTGATTATCTCAGATCTGAGAAATTCAACGATGTTGGGATTTTTGCAAAAATGACACCTCATGAACCCAGGCATGTCATGTGACCTCATAGGAATACATTATAGGTGATAACACACTTGCAATAAACACCTGTAGAGGTATATCCTACTTCTGTCGGTACATTTTACATACTGTATATACCTATGCTCTGTACTGATGAGTCAGGGAGTAGCTGTGAGTAGGTGGGCGCCCCTTCCGGTTCAGAATCTCCAGTTTGGCTGGTATGAGCGTGTTGTGGGAATTTATTAACCAATCTATGCCAGTTTTATGTTATAAATGAGTGTAAATTTGGTGTATCTTTGGAGCACAGCCCTTTCTTGTGCCAAACATGGGCCACATTTAACAAAAGTTGGGTGGAGGCCAAGCTGTGGCAGGCAGAAAGCTGTAATGAGTTATATACCTGATATCTACGCCAGTTCTTGATGGACGGGGTTGCCAGAACTTATTAATAATTCAGGCTGATCTCACATTAGCTGGGGACTTGGTTACAACTGGCATACAGAACACCTGTCTTAATAAGTTCCCATGCTGTCTGAGAATAAGTCTTCGTACATCAGCAGTGTCTTCCTAATGAGAGGCAGCAATAGGATTACAATAGATTTACGTATATTCATATGCCAGTCTTAAAGGGGTTATCCAGTTCGTTTTTATTGATGACCTATCCTCAAGTTAAGTTATCCATAATAGATCACTGGGGATCTGATATCTGGGACCCCCACTGAATGGTAGTTTGAAGGGGCTGTGGCTCTTGTGCAAGCGCCATGACTTCCTAACTCTTCACATCACATGCTGTCTGTTGCAGAGCAGTCGTGCACTATAACGTGTACAGCCTCATCCCATAAAAATGAATGGACTGTGCTATAATTACATCAGACCATCAGTGATCTCTTATTGATGACCTGTTGATCATCATTAAATGTGAACTGGCCAACCCCTATAATCTCCAATGCACCTAATTTATTAAGAGGCATGTGCCAGTTTCTGGCTTGAATAAATGTAAATTTGTCGGGTTGTAGAAGACCACATCCCCTCTGTGAAGCCCAATCCGTGCAACCTCTTGACACCAGAAAACTAGCATATTCTTCTAGACAGCAGCACATAGAGTACCTACAGGGCTGTAATACTGGCATGACTTTCCTGTGTTCATTCACAGCTTTTTACATAAATTCTTCCTATGTGTAAAATCGTGTCTGAACATAAGCCTACACTTTATTGTATCTTTATGTGTTGTTATTTTTGTGTCTCTAGGTGGCAGATTGTTGCACGACCCAAGATGATGAACCCACTGCAAAAAGGAGAAAAAGCCTCGAAGAAAGTGATGGGAATGATGGCATGGCTCTAAAAAAGAAAGGTAAGCTAGAATTTTAGGGTTTCTGATGCCTGTTTTGTAAGATATTAAACAGATGCCAACTTTAAACTCTGCATCAAAATTGGTGCAAAGAGGAAGTGGCGTAGTTGCCGAGCACTAGCAGATTTCAGTTCTTATTTTTCAGAGGACCTCTGAAAAAAATGAAATCCTGATTGGTTGTCATGATCAGGCAATCAGGCGGAACTAGTAATCATGGGTCCTCATAGGAAAACTTGTAGTAGGGCACCACTCTACCATGACCACCTTAAACAGTAAGTTCAGAACGTGAAAAGTGTATGATTATGGTGTTTTAGTCTCCCTGATGCACAGTGATTTCACAGTACAGCGATAATAAACACAGTGATGGTACAGTGTAGGGATAATAAACACAGTGATGTCACAGTACAGGGATAATAAAGTTTTTTCACAGTACAAGGATAATGCATCTAGTGCTGTCACAGTACAGGGATATTGCACACAGTGCTGTCACAGTACGGGGATAATCCCCGCTATGACATCATACACAGGTATAGATAATACACACACAAAAAGATCACTGTGTATACTGTGACATCACAGCATATGATGAAAGTAATTAGAATGATGCAGGCAGTATGCTGTCCCAGTAAAGTAATGGAGGTGCAGTCAGTTTTCCATATACCCTTTTATCATCCATAGTTATCATTAGTTGCACCTGGAGTGTCAGTGTAAATGGGCCCTCTCAGTTGTTGGGCCCCACATATGTCTCCCCTTTGTGTTCTTCTAGAAGGCTGTTTTTTCTGACACCTGAGATTATTAGATTTTCAATATTTCTTTGGATTTTATGTAGGGCTGGGCAATTATGACCTAATTTGCAATTAATCAGACATTTTCCCTCAATTATGATTGATGGTGATTATTTAGGTCACGTCCCTTTTAAGTCACACCCTTTTAGTAGTATAAATATGTACGTCTTGCAAGGTTCACCCCGGCAGTTATGTGTGAAGAGATCCCAGAGTGTAATAAGCAAAGGCCAAGGGGAGGTGATCAAACATAAAAAAAAAAAAACAGTGTTACTTACCTCTCCTAGGCACTGGCGCGACTCCCTGCTCTCTTTGGCGCTTCTAACTTGACCACAGGGACTGCTGAGGCCCGATCACATGGTTTCGGTTATTTTTTGATTATTCGCCCAGCCCTAATTTTATGTCTGTTTTGCTTCAGAACAAATAATCTCCATTCGCACCCTGCACAAACTACGAGAGTTCTCCAGCGATTCCGGAAAACAGAACAGCGATTGTGACAGCATAAAAGTACTGGAGAGCTCAACTCCTTCTACCAGTGTTAAAGATGGGTTCTCAAAATCCAAAAACAAAGGTGAAGAAGCAAACTCGCATTCTATTCCAAGGGTAAGTCCCACACTGGCAGATAAGTTTATGTCATGTTTTTATAGTCTGTAGAAGCTCGTATTTTATGTATTATGTGCTGAGATATGATATGAGATCATTAAAAGGTATGTGTACTAGCTAGCTGTTTATAGCTTACTAGCATTTAAGATACAGCCTTAATAATTGTGATACATGTCTATATTTTGGATTAAAAGTCTGATTTTCTCTTGCTGACTTCTATTCCATAATGTATAGAGTTCCTATACGCTATATGTATATATCATCACATATTTACCAGAACTGAAGAAATCTCTGTGATCCAGATACTAAAGAGATGTAGGGAATGGCCAGATGTGCACCTGCTTATCTTGTCATCAATCTTGTACTCCAGTCTTGATCTCCTCTGCGCACATGCCTCTTAAAGGGGTTATGGCACAAAGCATCTATTCAAGCTTCTATTCCATTCAAAATATTACATCTTTTTTATTGCAAAAACTGATATAAGGGCTATGATATATCCCCTCCGCACTGCCTCTTTTTCTAGTGGATGTCACTTGCCTCTTCCTGTCTGTATGAAGTTGCCATACATACAGTAGGTAGGTGGGCTCACATATTGATCAAAATATGTGCTAAGAACCTCACATTTATAGGTATAGTAAATATAGCTCTTGTGTTGCTGCATCTTTTGCTTTTGAATTGCAGTCACAGCAGATTTGTATTGGATTGGATTGCGGTCTGGATGGCTGCCGACTGCCCTTCATGCTGTCACTCGTGATAATCCTAAATCCTAAAGTAGTCTTAATCTATTCCTCTCTAGGTAGGGAACATAAGTCATGAGAGTGAAGTGCTGGGAAATAAGTGGTAAAAACAATATATCAGTATATTGTTTGCCTATCCACTCCACCACCCTTTGTCCTATGCACTGTTTAGCCCCCTTCAGCATGGCTTCCCTGACAATGCCTTTATCCAAAGAATGACAGATTAAAAAACCTGTCAGTAACATTGTTTTCTTCCGATTATGGTTTTCTTCTTCTTCTTCTTCTTCTTCTTCTTCTTCTTCTTCTTCTTCTTCTTCTTCTTGTTTATTTATATAGCACCATTAATTCCATGGTGCTTTACATTTGAGGATTTACATACGGTACACAGAATGTACAAAACAGATAATACTAACAGTGACCAACTGGCATAGTGGGATCGAGGGCCCTGCCCACGAGGGCTTACAATCTTGCCACTTGCATTGCATTTGCCTCATGAAATAAATGAAATTGTACATGCTTTTTTCCAAAAATGTGTCTTGTATAGTGGCCAGACAACACCACTGCAGCTCAGCTCCCATTGACTTCAATAGGAACTAAGATTTTGCAGAATTGCAGCGGATTAGAGATTTGCACTGCCATACCAGCCATACAGGAGTTGCAGCTGAAAGCTATTTTTTGCCGCTGGTGGGTTTTGCCATCCTCATTGATCTTAGTCTAAAACTACTAAAAATAAAATGTACCTAGACCATGTAAGACAGGTATCAAGATTTTACAATGTTTTAGACTATACTATATTAATGTATATTTATACTATTTGTGGTTATCTTGAAGGCAGAAAGTGTTTCCTTAAAGACATCAAGTACATCTGATTCTGTAAGAAAGCAAGAGCAAGCAGCAAACTCTTCAGAAGCAAAAAACCCCAACCGCAGAACCAAAAGTATTTACACACCTCTTGAGGAGCAGTACATGGAAATTAAGGAGAAACATAAGGATGCCATTTTGTGTGTTGAATGTGGATACAAACACAGGTTCTTTGGAGAGGATGCTGAGGTCAGTAAAACTGTGTGCAGCACTCATAACTTGGGTTCTGTTCACAACACATCTAAGGGCTGCATTCAGCATATAGACCAAAGGCCTAACACATGCCACTGTATACCAAACAGTGGTGTACATCCTCTATAGGCACTTTGTTAAAAAATAAGTATACTGTGCAGTACTGTATTTGTTCATACTTTACTACAAACTAAAAAGTAATACATGCCCAGTGTTTGTCAGAAGGACACTCTTCTGGCAGTTCTCAGACCTGTAGGAGTATATGGACCCAACACAGCCAAAATATTCATTACAGTCTTAGTATTGTTATCAGCTCATTGCATGACTTTTAGGACATCCCCTCTCCATATGCCAAGTAGGATATATAGAATCTAATACCTAGGGCCCACCAGTAGAATTGACTCTGGGGGCCTACCCTACAGTAATGCGCAAATGTTACCTGTTTACTTGTAGTCCTCATGCATATTATGTTAGCCAAATCATACATTAGGTTGGAAGATTTAGAACATTACATTAGTAAAACCAAGCTTACTGCATATATAAAGTGCCAAAACTAAACTTACTGGATACATACAGTACAGTAACAGAGCCAAGCTTACTACATAGATACGGTAAGATAAATAAGCTTACTACACACATACAGTATATCAGAGCGAAGTCTAGTACATGAATATGATACCAGAGCCAAGCTTACTGCATACATACAGTATGGTAATAAAGCCAAGCTCCTTACTATATAGATATGATAAGATAACCAAGCTTATTTTATAGATTCAATAACAGAACCAGGCTTGCTACCTAGATATAGTAAGAGAACTGAGTTTTCTATGTAGTTATGGTATCAGAGCAAATCTTACTGCCTAGATACAAGAACTAAGCGTACTACGTAGATAATATGCATAACTTCACTGACCTCATGTAAAAGAAACAGTAAAGCATGGTCAGAATGGTCAACAAACTTAGTGGATTGTGTTGGTAAAGACTTCGCACTTTACACTACCTAATAGTAAGGCCCCTTGCACATTAATTTTTTTTAATGCAACCTTTAGGAAACTTTTTTTTTTTATAGTAGAAGTCAGTGGCAGACATACAGTGGGTACGGAAAGTATTCAGACCCCTTTAAATTTTTCACTCTTTGTTTCATTGCAGCCATTTGCTAAAAGCAAAAAGTTCATTTTATTTCTCATTAATGTACACTCAGCACCCCATCTTGACAGAAAAAAAACAGAAATGTAGATATTTTTGCAAGTTTATTAAAAAACTGAAATATCACATGGTCATAAGTATTCAGACCCTTTGCTGTGACACTCATATTTAACTCACATGCTGTCCATTTCCTTCTGATCCTCCTTGAGATGGTTCTAGTCCTTCATTGGTGTCCAGCTGTGTTTACTTAAACTGATTGGACTTGATTAGGAAAGGCACACACCTGTCTATATCAGAGCATAAAGAGTTATATTTCCATTATATAAAGAAAATATAAACCATTAAACAGATGAGAACTGTATATGGATATGTTAGAAAGAGCATATAGTTAGTAGTCGTTCACAAGACTGTGTTTCATCTGTGAAACTCGGTCCGTGTGTGCACCGTTTTTACTGGCCTGAACACTTTGACAGGGGTAGGACTCCTAGCATAATAGTTATCTGTGATGCTAAAAGTACCCACCTTCCAGTGAAATACTGTCCTGTACTATAATCACTATGGGGGCAGTATTTTGTTGGGTGGCAGGGACTCCTAGCATCATAGATAACTCTAATGCTAGGAGTCCATCTCCCAGATACTGTTCAGGCCAGTCAATACGACCCACACATGGACCAAGTTTCATGGATGAAATATAGTTGTGTGAATGACCACTTAGTGAACATTTGTGTCTCCTTTTTTCAGTATTAGTAACTTTTACATGTACTGTACACTTTGCCCGACAAGAGAGGACAGTCAGGTGTTCTCTGACTAAACAGGGTGCCCATTACTAGGTTCATGGGCTCACAGGAGGATTCTGTGGGTCACTGGTGGCCAGTTGGAGCCTGTATATAGACATTGTAGAGAAAGGTTTCTATTGCTCAGAACAGGGCCACTGTAAACTATAGGTCCAACTATGGAGGACTCAAGGTGACTATTTATTTGAATGGGCACCATGAAATAACACATTCGTCCTGCAGATTTTCCTTGCAAGGATTTCGGGAAAAAAACAGGCATGTGGAGTTAGAATTGGAGTCTGGACCAATTATTGCTGGATTCATGAATTAGAGGATCTTTACTGCTTCTGACTAACCATAGCTGTCATAGCTGAAGGAGTTCAAGTCCGACTGTGGAAAAAAGGCAGAGCTGGAGTCTGTGGTTTGGCCTGCAGACTCCACAGTCCTGGGAAAAGTGTTAAGAAATGCTCCGTTTATGTATTTTTAGATCTTTTACCTTTCTGATTAAAGGCTCTGAGTTATTTTTCAGTAATGGATAACTTGTATATAGTCATGTATTGATTGCACTATATATACCCTGTGAGGCTGGCAGTTAGGTACGGTATCCGGTTGGGGTATGACATTGAGGGTCTTGTCAGTCACAGTGTGATTTCGTACGATGACTACATGAAGCCGTCCCCCATGACTAGTTAAGGTAAATTTGCATATGCAAATCTATAGTTTTAAAAGCTTATGCCTTCACTCTTCAGCAACAAAAATCTTAGTGAGGGGAAACATAAGAAAGAGCGTTACTTGATGCTGCACTCACTGAGACCAGTTCAGGATGGAAAAACCACCTGAGAGGTTCCCTTTAAAAGTAATACTTGTGAGCTGTTTAATATGTTTGATGGACAGGTAGGGGCGCAGTGAGGGCTAGTGGTTATTTGTAATGGATCCATTTGGCTTGAAGGCCTCAATCAGGGTCATATAAATGGCAAGTAATTATATATCCATTAGCTGATGGATTATAATTATACCATTGTATTTATCATATCTAGCAGTTTGTCATGACCTCTTTCTAAAATATTCACAAGGGATTCTCTGCTTTGTGTCCATTTACAGATCGCAGCCCGTGAACTGAACATTTTTTGCCACCTAGACCACAACTTCATGACAGCAAGTATCCCCACTCACAGGTTATTTGTCCATGTCAGACGGCTTGTTGCAAAAGGCTACAAAGTAAGTTCATGTATTGTATTGTATTTAAGAATCTTGTTTCCTTTATTAGTCGTTATTACATAAAATGCAGATCAAACTACTGATCTTATAACTCTGAATTAAGATATGCACCTCACCTTATAGAGCATTTCAATTTATACAAGTGTTAGTATGTCATTCCATAGCTCTCCACCAGATGGCAGTAAAACTTTACTGTCAGTATCTCACAATTTACATTTATTTCTTTTTTATTTCTGTTTTTTAAGGTTGGAGTCGTGAAACAGACAGAAACAGCAGCACTGAAGGCAGCGGGTGAAAACAAAAATTCTTTATTTACACGGCAGCTCACAGCCTTATACACAAAATCAACGCTCATTGGAGAGGATATCCTTTTACTTCAAGTTTACTTATCCAGGACTATGATATCAAGCTCCTGTTTCTATTCTCAGGCCATGGCCAGGTCACACGGCCGTGCTGTAACTCAGTCCCATTAAAATGGATGGGGCTGAGCTCTAACATGGCCATGTGACCAATGGATATGATGTGACTTCCTGAGAGGAAGAGCTCAAAATCATAGTCCTTCATAACCCCTTAAAGGGGTTTGTTAATTGCTGTTAATCTACATCTATATTGTCTCAAACTTTAGCCTTCCTTAGGTTAGGCTACACAGTGAAATTTGTTGCATGACTAAAAATCGTATTCAAATTTTTTTTGCAACACAATGTCGTTGTGCACACAGCTATGGGAGCCGCCACGATGCAGGGGTGCTTTGGGACTTATGGTCACATGACCGCAAAGGGGGATGAACTGGATGAGCTGCTGGATCCTACAGGACCCAGATTGGCTGTACAGTAAGACCTAGGAGGCTGCGTTCCTCCTGTAACTGGGGCTATGCATTAGTCTCCGTTACAGGACAAATCAACAAAAAAAAGGAAAGTTAAAATATCCCCACGAAGTTATATTAAGACCTTATGGGGGGAACACAATATGTGTATAAAAAGAAAGGAAAAAAAAATACTACTTACTAAGCCCACATGACAGGATCTAGCCCCACTCCTGGTGACAAACCACCTTCATAAAAAATGCCGTAATGGAGCGGGAAAACTATTTGAAATTTAGCTCTAATAAAGCCCTATTCATCACCAAAAAAAAGACACAAAAATTATTTGAATTACAATATGGTGACTACCAGAAATGTCTGTCCCATCCAGAACACAGTGGCCCTCTGGCAGTGGCTTATCTCCCAGAAGAACAGAGGAGAGGTCATATTGAAATAGACATGACTGATCTTTCTGACTTCTGTAGTCAGGGGACTTCTGGGTTGCGCCCATACATATTAAATTTACCTACTTACCATAATTCGTTTGTTCAGCTAACCTTTGACATGTATGACCAGCTTGTAGACGCATGTACATAGTCATATAGCAGCTCTATGTGGGCAATATGTAGTGCCAAGGGCTGGATCCAGTCAACAAAGTCCTTCCCAAAGCAAGCAAGGAAACATTATTCTTTGTGAAAAATATTGCTTCTGTATTGGTTATTAAAGTGTAAGTAAACTTTTATGTATTTTTTCAGAAATCCATAGTGAAGGTGAAGGGAACAAACTTTGTAATATACTTCACTAAAGTGTCTAGTTTTTAACTTATTTGCCTTTTTTCCACTATGATCAAATCAGTGCAATAGACATCTATGGAGAGAGGAGGTGGAGGAAGAGGAGAGCTCCTCAAAGCAGAGAGACAGCTGCACTATAGAGAGACAGTTTTCTTTCACAACTCAGATGGCTTATCAGGAATTATTATCCAGCTGTCTCCTGACAGGAATGACTCATTTAATGCTGTAGACGGCCTCATATATCTGTGTCTCTTTTTCTCCTCCTCTCCCTCCCCTCTCCATAGGCTGCATTGTAAATTATACAGCTTGTGTGGAACAGGACAGAATTACTCAGATATGAAGCAAAGACAGCTGTAATGCTTAAAGACACAGGCACATTTCTTTAGTGAAGCCTGTTGCAAAGTTTGTTCCCTTCATCTGCATTCTTAAATTTTTTTTTTTTTTTAAGAAATCCACTTTACTTACGCTTTGAAGCTACTGTTCACACAGTAGTCCGTACCTATTCCTCAGCTAGTCAATGTCTACAGGGGTGTGCTATTTGATTTCCCGAGATTTTTCTGTTGGGCTGAATTTTGGCTCCACTCCATTAGGACAGAACTGCGACTACAGGTCTTAGGCTATGTTCACATTTCAGTCGGAGTTCAAATTTGCATCCGTAGGAGAAAGCGTCACAATGTCCACCTGAAATCGGCAGATGAAAAAGTCTTGCACGCACAGCTTTTTGGTCCATCACTTTCAGTTTAAAAACAACAGACACCCAATGGACCCCATAATAGCCAATGGAGTCCATCAGTTTCCATATGTAACAGTTGTTTTAGCAGTCCTCTGTCCATTGTTCTGGTCCTCTGACAGATCAGAACAACGGACAGCCAAAGCTAGTGTAAACCTAGCATACGACACACCTCTTGTTGTCTTATTGGTACAGACTGATGCTTTTCCTCTTTCCTGTAGCTCTTCCTTCTCAGATTGGCTGCTGTGTATAAACACAAGCCCCACCCCTATCTGTCCAGAAAGTCTGTGCTTGGAGAGCTGACTTCCATTGCAGCAAGGGCAGAATCATTCAAAGGCACATATACTGTATACAGAGTAGAATAAGGATTAGTAAGGTGTTTGTGGGGGGGGGGCATAGACTGTGATGAAGTTTTCCTTAGCCAGTCATAAATGTGAGCCCATTGATAAAAATTGATGATGCTTTGGAGGTTGAGACAGTCGCGACTGACACCCCATGCAGCTACCTCCTGTCCATTTCTGAAATGCCTGAGAAGTCTAAAACTAAGAAAGCTGATAATGTTGTGTTTGGTCTGATGGTAAGGCGGATTTTGTTTCTTCTAATCAATTTTAATATATACATTTGTTGATTTAAAAAGTGGTGGCACTTAACTGGTTAATTCAAGTTATCTGTATATAGTCTGTGCACAATATTTGTGAGAAACAGTGAGCAAATTGCATGTCAGTATGTTACGCACAATGTGAGATATATAGGATAATGTAACCCTGACTGTACAGTCATGGCCAAAAGTTTTGAGAATGATACAAATATTAATTTTTACAAAGTCTACTGCTTCAGTTTTTCTAATGGCAATTTGCATATACTCCAGAATGTTATAAAGAGTGATCAGCTTAACAGCAATTACTTGCAAAGTCAATATTTGCCTAGAAAATGAACTTTATCCCCCAAAACACATTTCAACATCATTGCAGCCCTGCCTTAAAAGGACCACCTAACATCGTTTCAGTGATTGCTCCATTAACACAGGTGTGGGTGTTGATGAGGACAGGGCTGGAGATCAATCTGTCATGATTAAGTAAGAATGACACCACTGGACACTTTAAAAGGAGGCTGGTGCTTGCCATCATTGTTTCTCTTCTGTTAACCATGGTTATCTCTAAAGAAACACGTGCAGTTATCATTGCACTGCACAAAAATGGCCTAACTGGGAAGAGTATTGCAGCTAGAAAGATTGCACCTCAGTCAACAATCTATCGCATCATCAAGAACTTCAAGGAGAGAGGTTCCATTGGTGCCAAAAAGGCTCCAGGGCGCCCAAGAAAGACCAGCAAGCGGCAGGACCGTCTCTTAAAAGTGTTTCAGCTGCGGGATCGGGCTACCAGCAGTGCAGAGCTTGCTGAGGAATGGCAGCAGGCAGGTGTGAGTGCATCTGCACGCACTGTGAGGCGGAGACTCTTGGAGCAAGGCCTGGTCTCAAGGAGGGCAGCAAAGAAGCCACTTCTCTCCAGAAAAAACATCAGGGACAGACTGATATTCTGCAAAAGGTACAGGGAGTGGACTGCTGAGGACTGGGGTAAAGTCATTTTCTCTGATGAATCCCCTTTTCGATTGTTTGGAACATCTGGAAAACAGCTTATTCGGAGAAGAAGAGGTGAGCGCTACCACCAGTCTTGTCTCATGCCAACTATAAAGCATCCTGAAACCATTCATGTGTGGGGTTGCTTCTCAGCCAAGGGAATCGGCTCTCTCACAGTCTTGCCTAAAAACACAGCCATGAATAAAGAATGGTACCAGAATGTCCTCCAAGAGCAACTTCTCCCAACCGTCCAAGAGCAGTTTGGCGCTCAACAATGCCTTTTCCAGCATGATGGAGCACCTTGACATAAAGCAAAGGTGATAACTAAATGGCTCAGGGAACAAAACATAGAGATTTTGGGTCCATGGCCTGAAAACTCCCCAGATCTTAATCCCATTGAGAACTTGTGGTCAATCATCAAGAGATATGTGGACAAACAAAAACCAACAAATTCAGACAAAATTAAAGCATTGATTCTGCAAGAATGGACTGCTATCAGTCAGGATTTGGTCCAGAAGTTGATTGAGAGCATGCCAGGGAGAATTGCAGAGGTCCTGAAGAAGAAGGGTCAACACTGCAAATATTGACTTGCTGCATTAACTCATTCTAACTGTCAATATAAGCTTCTGTTACTCATAATATGAATGCAATTATATTTCTGTATGTGATAAAAACATCTGACAAACACACATAAAAACCAGAGGGCAGCAGATCATGTGAAAATATAATATTTGTGTCATTCTCAAAACTTTTGGCCATGACTGTACATTAGAAGTCAGAAGGCGATGACAATGCTAAGGCTGGGTGAATATAATACATGTAAGCTTGCTGGACATGTATATAATACAAGTATATAATTTGGGACCAACTTTTCTCATTACTTATAAGTTGCACTGTTCCTGCTAGAAATTTATGAATAAATTGACAACTGGGTGTTACCAGTTGGGGATGTGTCCCCACACAGTCTAATACTATCTAGTTACTGCTGCCTGTCTCACATCGTGTAAGGAGATACCTGTTTGACAAATGGAATGATAACACCTGGTTGTCAATTTATTCCAATAAATGAAATGAATAGGAGAGTTGGGAAGGATTTTTTTTAGTTGGATTCCCCCTGAAAAAATCTCCTATGTAAACAGGTTATAGGACTCTTAAAGGGGCTTCTCAGGCCAAAAATCTTTTTTAAAAAAATGACTGTTAGTGCTAATAATGGGTTAATATGTGCACCAAAATACCTTTAGCAGTGTTTTGAATGATTTTTGGGTTTCTCTGGGAGCTCCTGGCATCCTCTGCATTTGTTTACATGGTGTAGCTTCCTGCTGTCTTAGCCTACAACTACCATGATGCAGCCCGCCCTCCCCCCATCATACTTACCTGTCTTCCTGTCCAGACGGCTCCTCCTCTTCTTAGACGTCTGGGCACGCATGCGCAATTGTCCCGGCATTGTACTGTAGCCAGCACTCCATCTCTACTGCGCAGACATGGAAGGCTCCTTCAGCCTCCCATGCCTGTGCAGTAGAGATGAACTGTCGGCTACAGCGCAGTGCTGGGACTCCGGCTCTATTGCGCAAATGCCGGAAGATGTCAAAGAAGAGGAGGAGCCGTCTGGACAGGAAGACAGGTAAGTATGATGGGGTGGGGAGGGGGGGTAGTATTAGTGACGTTCCGTTTCCAGAAATGTGCTTGGGGTGGTCACATGACCGCCCCAGGGATATGGGTAGATATACATTTTTGCTCAAGTAAGTAATTTAGAAAGTAGGCAGGGGGAAGGTGTTTAGATTAGTGTAGAAATTGCATTTTATCCCCGACAACCCCTTTAATAAGCTTGCAAGGATTGTCCAGTCAGCATTTTTGTGAAACAGACTCAGAACACTGTAATAAATAAATAAGAAGTCACACTTACTCCACCAATCCTGTCACTGTTTTCTGGTCCCCCTCAGTGCAAAGGAAACAACCGCTTAGCCAATTTCTGAGCACATAGGGATGACCCATCTCACCCCGTCATTAGGTGAGCAGTCATTTCCTGCATGGCACAGGCGGCCTGAGTAGTGTCTGTAGTGGAATTGGTGAGGGGTGCAGGAATTTTTATAGGAAGTCTGTCAACAGTAAATTGGTTATAAATCTAATCACAATACAGTTTCCAAATATGTGTCTGTTATTCAACCTTGGAGACCCATTTTCATGTAAATCTCCCAGGAATCTAGAGCTAGGACGAAAGCTAAGGCACACCCCAAAGCACGTGTCCCAACATTTGCATATTAATATATGTCAATTTACATGAAAATGGGACTCCAAAGCTAAAAAAACAGAGGACCTGATATTAGGTTTACCCCAATTTAATGTTGACCTTAAATAAAAATGTTACCACCTTTTCAGCTTGTTCATTGAGAAAACGCAATGGGCAAATAACTCCTTTTAAAATGTTTGATAGATGGCACAGTGCGGGAAATTTATCAATTTCTGCGCTCCAGAATTCTGACGTCAAATTTGACCAATTTTTTTACACCACTCACTCCACTTTTGAATGTGGGTGGGAAAGTCGGCATGGTTAGCCTCTCTAGCTGTCTGTACTTATCAACAGCAACTTTTTTTTAAAAGTCACAAAAATTGACTTGGAAAGTGGAGTAACTCATCTCTAGGACACAGGTAGTGCAGCTCAGCTCTCATTGACTCCAATGGGTGCAGGACTGCAATACAGTAGCCCGGCTGCTATACATGGAATGGAGCTATCTATTTCCTGCTATGTACTTGTATGTCTAGTACACAGACTGGACACACCTCTGAACAGCTGATCTGTCTAGGGGGTTGGCTTTCAGTACCCCACTGATCAGATATTTATGGTCTATCCTTAGGATAAGCCATAAATAAGAAATTCCTGGACAACCCCTTTAAGATAATGGAGGGCGGTTATAAATATTGTTGGAAGCGTTGCTGATAGCAACCCTTCATGTTTCTGCTTTTATTTTGTGAAGGGCTTTATATGTGGGCAACTCTTTTTATGGTACTAGATGTGTATCAGAGCTACGGTATCTGTTAAGATCCTTGATCAATGTGTTCTGTTTTGTGATGTTTTCTTGAAGTTTTTTAGCAGATCAGTCCATGAACCTGATGTTATGTAAAAATAAATATGTAGATATGTGCGTCTCTTAAAATATCTTCATTGCATTGTGCTTATGATTCTTGAATACAAGTCTGTTTCTATACACACAAAGTGAAGAGCCTTGAATCTAATTTCCAAAAAGTAAGGATTAGTGTATAGCCTTGGACAGGTGCTGATGTATTATGCAAATGCCCAGGTAAGTGGATCAGTCAGGAGCCCAGGTTCCAGGTATGCTGATATTTAGGAATTAGTAATAATACATCAGTGCTGGTATTTGCTTGACTTTAAGCCCTGTCCACTGGGGAAGGGATCACGGTGGGCTAGCCACTGGCAGATTTGCTGGTGCCTTATCTGCAGTGATCCACAGCAGCAGCATTGTGGGTGAGGTTAAGGAAACCTAAAGCATCTTGGTTATTGCTGTGTGTCTCACCTGTGGCTTTTAACCTTTTTCAAGGATGCAGGCAATTGTGGACCCACAGCGATTCCTGCAGCTGAGCCAATTTTGGGTGCTTTTTGCTGTGGCAACTTGCAGAGGAACATTCTGCATAATTTCCCTGATGGGATTTTCTGAGTCTATTATATTGCTGAAATACCCTTAGGATAAAGTCATCAATATGAGGTTGGTGAAATTCACCCCCCTCCCGCCCAGCTAGGGCCTGGCCTGGCCTCATGCACGGATGTTTTTTCAGATGTGTGTCCAGACCATAGAAAAGAGCTACAAAATATGGAGAAGGTCCTATACCTGTCCGTATTTGCAGATCAGTCAATTCATTTCAAGGTATGGGTCTTTGAAAATCACAGATTATATACAGATACCAATCCGTATGTCATCCATGCCATTTTTACTGACCCGTACACAGCACACAGTCATGTACATGTAGGCTAAGGTGTTTGAAGAGCCCAAGGTGGTGTTCAGATGAGGGCTGCTGTGTGTGTTTTACTCCATTCCCAGTACAGCGCCGTACATTGTACAGTGGCTGTGCTCTGTATTGCAGCTAAGTACCTTTCATGTGAATGGGAAGAGCTGCAATGTGGCATGTGACCAATGAGTGTGCTGTCACTGAAATAAATGGGAGGTTGAAAAAAACAAAATGCGTTTTTTGCTGCAGTTTTATCCGCCTCCCATTCATTTCAATGGGCTTTGCAAAACGGAATCCACCTGAAGATAGGTCAGAAGAAGCTCAGATGAACACATGCATCTACATAGGGACATTATACAACAAATAGATATTTTTTACTATATTATTCTATATACATAGTAGCAATTAAAAAGGTTGCAAAAGTATCCATAGCCTGTGTGTATACAGTATGATCAGATAGTAATGGAGGAGGCGTGCTGTTTGCTTTGTTCAAGGCTATTGTTTGTCCTGCACCTGAAGAAGTTTGCTGGGTGTTTATAGAGCTGGAAGGACAATCTGTGCTTACCTTACGGTTTTCAGACTACTTTGCACCCCAGGTTATTTATCCTGTAGGGGAGTTTCATTCTGAGGACCTGTTGCTGTGTTTATGGTATTTACTTTTACCACAAGGCATCAGATTCTGATAGGCTAGTGATTGGTAGGGGCCCCTGTGGTTGGCCAGAGGACACATTACAATGGCTTCTATCCAGAGTACCCCTTTAAAGTTTCTAGGTCCTACAATTCAGTGCATGTGGTCCACTTTCACCTTCTCTATCCTACCACTTCATCTCAAGTTACTTTCTAGCATCCAGGCAGATCAGACTAGAGGCAGCCAAGAGTGAATACCCACACTTTAAAAAACAGGGCTCTAAATCAGTTTTTCTTATTCCACTGACCTTCTCATGGCTACATTGCAAGTTAAAGGACCTCTTAAAAGATGATGGTGGTCCTACATGAGCCTCAGGGATTAACAGTGATCACTTTTACAGGCAACAGTATGAAGTTAGCTCGTCAAAGTAATTTTCAGTTAGATTTTCTTTAGCTTGCCGTCAGCTGTGGTTATATTTATCAACATCGATTTTTGTCTGATTTACATTTTGGCTCAGTTTATAAAAAAAATGTTCTTCACCAAAAGCTCTCAGATATGTAATGTTATCTAATATGTTCTTGTATGGTATATCTTTGGAATACATCAGCTATGGACAAGTATTTGATTTCTTCCATACTTACAGACATGAGAAAAACAAAGTAAACCCTATGGTTTACATATCAGGACATAAAAAAAAAAAAAAAAAAAAAGTCTGTTCCCCAGAAGGTCTTAAAATTAGGTAAATACAACCTCAGAGGAACAACACAACATTACAAATTACATTGTGTCATTATTTATTTAAAGGTGTTGTCCAGGGAGTTAAAATTATCTTAGTTCATTCAGCAGATTCTTGAACATGGACCCTGAAGTTACAGCCTGGTTCCGACTCTCAGTTCACGTGACTAGAACCAGCCCCTGAACCCCAGATTGCTCTGCCCACTCCCTCCTCACCTGATCTCACAAGTAATGGCCTGTGCTATGGGGGCTGGCTTTACAGGCTGACCTGGGGGTTGGAACCAGGCCAGGTCAATCAGCAAGAATCCGCTGGATGAATTAAGGTAACTTTAGCTCCTCGGACAACCCCTTTAACAAAAATGAAGCCAAAATGCAGAAGTATTTTGTCTATAGGAATGAAGAGAGAAAGTAGCAGCAAGTTGTTGATTGCCAAATACCCTTGATGACTTGATCTTTAACAAGTGTGACCACCTATATAGAAGTTTTGTCAGTTTGCTGGTCTGGCGTACTTGGGCTTGGCTGATTTTGTCAGCTATTCACTCCCTTCTGGACCTCAGCTATGACTGACACTATGACTCTTCATCTCATTTGTGCACAGTTTCCCTGTTTATTCCTACATCTTATCCCATATTCTCTACATTTCTCCATTTGATATAGAACAATAATAATGCATTATTTCCATAAACAAGTATTCTTTTTCTTTCAGGCTGTTCAGCCATCTACAGGAGAAGTGCTATTTGACAGTTTTCATGACTCTAAATCACGCTCCGAGTTAGAGACAAGAATATTACGTTTGCAGCCGGCTGAAATTTTACTTCCCTCTGAGATTTCTGAGGGAACAGAAAAGCTGATCAACAGTATAACAGCGGTGTGGTAAGTTTAAGGTGTAATCCCGCAAGACATAGACCTTGTTCACATGTTACTGCTTTCTGACCATGTTCTCTACAGACAGCACATGGACCCACTGAATTCTGTAGGTCTATCCAGACATCCTTTATTCTGTGGACTATTATTCTGTCCGTTTTTTCAAACAAAAGACCCTCATTGAAGTCAATGGGTTCATGGCAATCATAAGATAGCACGCAGATGTCATTCACTTGCATCATAGTCAGTGGAGTCGCTCAGGATCCATTGCTGTCCATCATTGGCCTGTTTTAATGTTTAGCCTGTTTTTTTGTACCTACAATGGAACAGACCAAAACAGTGCACGTGAGCTCACCCTAATCGAGCTACATACTGTCAGGGAGGCGGTCCTGATCTGTCTGCTCATGTCCAGGACTGCCCACCTGACGGTGCAGAGCATTATTAGTATATTGAATGTTGAAACTAAAAGCACTGATTTCTGTTAGTCAACTGTGCCGAAATCAGTGGAGCAGCGCCTATTAAAGGATGCAAATAGTTGGAGATGGTGGCGAAAGGTCCTCTGTAATGGGAAGGGTAACTAATAGGGAATTATTTGTAACTTTCTGTAAACTACATGTACACTTGGTGGCGCTGTGCTATAATAAACCTTAAAAGTCTTGTATGGTTTTATTACTCTGGCTGTATGTAGTTGAACATTAAATGTTAAATAACTTTATAATCTAGTATCTGATCGATGAACTCTGGGACCCCCCACTTTTCACGAGAATGTGGGTCCCCCCGGAGTGGCGGATAAACAGACGCACTGCCACACTTCAGTCTATGGCACTTTGGAGGTAGCCGAATGCTATTTTCGGCTATGTTTGGCAGTCTCATAGACATTTATTGGAAAAGACATGCAAATGCTTGACCTCTGTGCAATGCAAAAAGGGTATTTGGGGACTGTTTTTGTGACTGGTCAACTGTTGCTCCCCCTCCGATTAGAGAATTAACACGTATCCTGTAAATAGGCTATGAGTTTTATTCTTAGGCCAATCCCTTTAATTTTAAAAGCTGCTACCAGGCTTTATGGATACCTTATGCTGACCCATACAGCTGACATACTGTACGTTTACGTTCCTTACGCACCGTTGCTCATAGAGGAAGCTGCAGCCAAGAATGCATAACATATAGTAATGTACATGTCTAAGTTGCTTAAACTGGAACCTAACTTTTAAACAAAAAAAAACATACATTTATGAAGTTATTTTTAGATAATTATAAAAATATTATTATATGTGTGTGTGTGTGTGTTATATATATATATATATATATATATATATATATATATATGTATATATATATATAATATATGCACAGTGGGGAAAAAAATTATTTAGTAAGCCACCAACTGTGCAAGTTTTCCCACTTAAAAAGATGAGGCCGGCCTGTAATTGTCATCATAGGTAGACCTCAACTATGAGAGACAAAATGAGAAAACAAATCCAGAAAATCACAATGTCTCATTTTTAAAGAATTTATTTGCAAATTATGGTGGAAAATAAGTATTTGGTCAATAACAAAAGTTCATCTCAATACTTTGTTCTATATCCTTTGTTGGCAATGACAGAGGTCAAACGTTTTCTGTAAGTCTTCACAAGGTTGGCACACACTGTTGCTGGTATGTTGGCCCATTCCTCCATGCAGATCTCCTCTAGAGCAGTGATGTTTTGGGGCTGTCGCTGGGCAACACGGACTTTCAACTCCCTTCAAAGGTTTTCTATGGGGTTGAGATCTGGAGACTGGCTAGGCCACTCCAGGACCTTGAAATGCTTCTTACGAAGTCACTCCTTCATTGCCATGGTGGTGTGCTTGGGATCATTGTCATGCTGAAAGACCCAGCCACGTTTCATCTTCAATGCCCTTGCTGATGGAAGGAGGCTTGCTCTCAAAATCTCACGACACATGGTCCCATTCATTCTTTCATGTACACGGATCAGTCGTCCTGGTCCCTTTGCAGAGAAACAGCCCCAAAGCATGATGTTGCCACCCCCATGCTTCACAGTAGGTATGGTGTTCTTTGGATGCAACTCAGCATTCACTCTCCTCCAAACACGACGAGTTGTGTTTCTCTCAAACAGTTCTACTTTGGTTTCATCTGACCATATGACATTCTCCCAATACTCTTCTGGAACATCCAAATGCTCTCTAGCAAACTTCAGACAGGCCCAGATATGTACAGTCATGGCCAAAAGTTTTGAGAATGACACAAATATTATATTTTCACATGATCTGCTGCCCTCTGTTTTTTATGTGTGTTTGTCAGATGTTTTTATCACATACAGAAATATAATTGCATTCATATTATGAGTAACAGAAGCTTATATTGACAGTTAGAATGAGTTAATGCAGCAAGTCAATATTTGCAGTGTTGACCCTTCTTCTTCAGGACCTCTGCAATTCTCCCTGGCATGCTCTCAATCAACTTCTGGACCAAATCCTGACTGATAGCAGTCCATTCTTGCAGAATCAATGCTTTAATTTTGTCTGAATTTGTTGGTTTTTGTTTGTCCACCCGTCTCTTGATGATTGACCACAAGTTCTCAATGGGATTAAGATCTGGGGAGTTTTCAGGCCATGGACCCAAAATCTCTATGTTTTGTTCCCTGAGCCATTTAGTTATCACCTTTGCTTTATGGCAAGGTGCTCCATCATGCTGGAAAAGGCATTGTTGAGCGCCAAACTGCTCTTGGACGGTTGGGAGAAGTTGCTCTTGGAGGACATTCTGGTACCATTCTTTATTCATGGCTGTGTTTTTAGGCAAGACTGTGAGAGAGCCGATTCCCTTGGCTGAGAAGCAACCCCACACATGAATGGTTTCAGGATGCTTTACAGTTGGCATGAGACAAGACTGGTGGTAGCGCTCACCTCTTCTTCTCCGAATAAGCTGTTTTCCAGATGTTCCAAACAATCGAAAAGGGGATTCATCAGAGAAAATGACTTTACCCCAGTCCTCAGCAGTCCACCCTGTACCTTTTGCAGAATATCAGTCTGTCCCTGATGTTTTTTCTGGAGAGAAGTGGCTTCTTTGCTGCCCTCCTTGAGACCAGGCCTTGCTCCAAGAGTCTCCGCCTCACAGTGCGTGCAGATGCACTCACACCTGCCTGCTGCCATTCCTCAGCAAGCTCTGCACTGCTGGTAGCCCGATCCCGCAGCTGAAACACTTTTAAGAGACGGTCCTGCCGCTTGCTGGTCTTTCTTGGGCGCCCTGGAGCCTTTTTGGCACCAATGGAACCTCTCTCCTTGAAGTTCTTGATGATGCGATAGATTGTTGACTGAGGTGCAATCTTTCTAGCTGCAATACTCTTCCCAGTTAGGCCATTTTTGTGCAGTGCAATGATAACTGCACGTGTTTCTTTAGAGATAACCATGGTTAACAGAAGAGAAACAATGATGGCAAGCACCAGCCTCCTTTTAAAGTGTCCAGTGGTGTCATTCTTACTTAATCATGACAGATTGATCTCCAGCCCTGTCCTCATCAACACCCACACCTGTGTTAATGGAGCAATCACTGAAACGATGTTAGGTGGTCCTTTTAAGGCAGGGCTGCAATGATGTTGAAATGTGTTTTGGGGGATAAAGTTCATTTTCTAGGCAAATATTGACTTTGCAAGTAATTGCTGTTAAGCTGATCACTCTTTATAACATTCTGGAGTATATGCAAATTGCCATTAGAAAAACTGAAGCAGTAGACTTTGTAAAAATTAATATTTGTATCATTCTCAAAACTTTTGGCCATGACTGTACTGGCTTAAGCAGAGGGACACGTCTGGCACTGCAGGATCTGAGTCCCTGGCGGCGTAGTGTGTTACTGACGGTAGCCTTTGTTACATTAGTCCCAGCTTTCTGCAGGTCATTCACTAGGTCCCCCATGTGGTTCTGGGATTTTTGCTCACCGTTCTTGTGATCATTTTGACCCCACGGGGTGAGATCTTTCGTGGAGCCCCTGATCGAGGGAGATTAGTGGTCTTGTATGTCTTCCATTTTCTAATTATTGCTCCCACAGTTGATTTCTTCACACCAAGCTGCTTGCCTATTGCAGATTCAGTCTTCCCAGCCTGGTGCAGGTCTACAATTTTGTTTCTGGTGTCCTTCCACAGCTCTTTGGTCTTCACCATAGTGGAGTTTGGAGTGTGACTGTTTGAGGTTGTGGACAGGTGTCTTTTATACTGATAACAATGTCAAACAGGAGCCATTACTACAGGTAATGAGTGGAGGACAGAGGAGCCTCTTAAAGAAGAAGTTACAGGTCTGTGAGAGCCAGAAATCTTGCTTGTTTGTAGGTGACCAAATACTTAGTTTCCACCATAATTTGAAAATAAATTCTTTAAAAATCAGACAATGTGATTTTCTGGATTTGCTTTCTCATTTTGTCTCTCATAGTTGAGGTCTACCTATGATGTCAATTACAGGCCGGCCTCATCTTTTTAAGTGGGAGAACTTGCACAATTGGTGGCTGACTAAATACTTTTTTTCCCCACTGTATATCACAAAACAGTGTTGTCTGGAAAAGCTAACTATCCTGTGACACATATATCTGACATATCCACTCAAGAGGAAAAGTAAGGGTGGATACATTTGTAGATGTACTGTAAGAAGGTAGCTGCAGTTGGAGTGACTATCCTGTCCGTTCCATCCACGTACATTCACCATCTTCACTACTGGCGGGTTCATTAACCCTTGTTAGTTGTGATATCTGGTTATCGGTGTACTGTGTCATTATCATGTTTACTGCAGTGTATTTATCACAATGCAGGATTCCATTGTTTATCTGGTTATTACTATTCCGAAGGTTTTACATTGTATTAGGGTTCTTTTTAGGTCTTTGTACTTTTTCAAGCTTCTCTTGTGGGAAGATTGCTTTCCGAGCTTCCTTCAGAAGTGGGTGTCTACTGAGTTCCCAAATGTGGGATGCAGTATAATTAACATGCTAGAATAAAAATATAGGCTGCTCTCTGCCGTCACTTTTATGTCTTTGACAGTAACGGTGCATGGCAACAGTTTCTAAAGTTTGACATTTCAGCTTTAAAATGTTTTAGAGAACTCTTTGGGATTCAGTTATGAAACTGAGAAATGGAAATGTCTCTGAATATCAGACATAGATAAATTGATTTTTGCCCTCTTAGTGATGTTCACTGTACATGTACACCAAATATGTAGTATTCCAATATAGCGTAAGGCCAGGAGCTGAGCCCATTCCATATCACACCCACTGGCATCTTCGATGATCAAAGATAACTCCATATGTGCTGAGGTCAATAGCTACTTCAACAAGGGGAGGGAGCACCCTCTGTCATCATTTAAAGGGGTTGTCTGGGATAAAATGATCTTTCTAATCTAAGCTACCCACCCTCCCATCATCTACCTTCTAATTTACTTAGGTTACCAAAAATCTATATTTACCTAGATCACCAATGGCAGTCATGTGACCGCCCCAGGCACATTTTCTGGTGACGTTCCGTTTCTGGAAACGAAACGTCACCAATACTAAACTTCCCTTCCTCCATCATACTTACCTGTCTTCCGGTCTGGATCTTCTGGACTTCGTCTTCTTGACGTCTGACAGCCACCTGCGCAATAGAGCCAGAGTGCCGGCTACTGCAGAATAAGTGAAGTCCCGTGCTGAGAAGATCCAGCCCGGAAGACAGGTAAGTATGATGGTGTGGGGTGAGTTCGTTAGGAAAGGCTAGTAGTGGATGGGCTAGCTATGGAAACAGGGAGGGGGGGTGTTAGTGACAAAGGGAGGGAATGAGAGTGAGAGAGGGAGGAAGTCAGCTCTGAGTGAAGCACAAGGCATCATAGTAGTTGTAGGAAACCAGAACAGGAAGTTATCCATGTAAACAAAAGCAGTAGAAGCCCGGAGCTTACAGAGAAACTCAGAAATCATTCAAAACACTGCTTAAGTTATTTGGGGTCACTTATTAACCTATTAATAGCACTAACAGACCTTTTTGAAAAATTATTTTTTGCCCAGAAAACTCCTTTAAGCTCTCAGGTTTGCAGTTTGTTCCTAAATACCCCACCCATTCTGAGTTTTTTTTTGCAGCTTCCCTGTACATTGTACGGAATCGCTATGAAGTACAATCTGTCTGTAAGGGGTTAACCGACAATGAGCAACCACTTGCATCCTGTAGATTTCTTTTGGTTGGGCTGTATGGGAAGGTTCCAATGTTGCCAATCATTATTTTAGCTGGTTTCTTGCTGTGCTGCAATTTCCTTTTTTATTTTTGATATTGTACCCTCTTATTGTTGTTGGCTTATTCCAACAGTTTGTAGCTTTTTATTATATCAGTTTGTTATGTTAGGATCTCATTTGCAGCCAGTGGTTGGTTAGTAATAAAACATTATTGGAATAATTTTCTTTTTCTATTGTTTTAGAGGGAAATTCTGCTTATTGACTTATTTATAGAATTTGTTTCAATGCCTCATGATTTTCATGAATGCTACTAGTGCTCAGTGAATAAGAACATCTGGAGCTGAATTCACAATGCTAAAGTATTCAGAGCTGAAATCTGACAATCTGAGATTGGTTTGATGATTAACATTAGGGGAAATGTTGCCTTTGTAGCAAACACCCTATAGCAGTGATGGCGAATCTTTTAGAGACCGAGTGCCCAAACTGCAACCCAAAACCCACTAAATTATCACAAAGTGCCAACACGGCAATTTAACCTTAAATTAACCAGGATCTCTTTTATATTGACCGTGCAATGTTATTACAGCCTGTAATAATATCACATGTCTGCTATAAAACAGATACCGTGTGATATAAATAGTGAAGGGCCCCACATCCACAGTAGCCCCCAGACAGTATTATATGCTCCAGAATTGCCCCCACTCAGTATTATATGCTCCACAGTGGCCCCCAATCAGTATTATATGCTCCAGAGGGGCCCCACTCAGTATTATATTCTCCACAGTGGGCCCCCACACAGTACTAGATGTTTCAGTGTCCCCCATACAGTATTTGAAGCATCTAATACTGTATGGGGGACACTGAAGCATCTAAAACTGTGTGGGAGCCACTGTGAAGCATATACTACTGTATGGGGGACACTGAAGCATCTAATACTGTGTGGGGGACACTGAAGCATCTAATACTGTATGGGGGACACTGAAGCATCTAATACTGTGTGGGGTACACTGAAGCATCTAATACTGTATGGGGGACACTGAAGCATCTTATACTGTATGGGGGACACTGAAGCATCTAATACTGTGTGGGGGACACTGAAGCATCTAATACTGTGTGGGGGACACTGAAGCATCTAATACTGTATGGGGGACACTGAAGCATCTAATACTGTGTGGGGTACACTGAAGCATCTTATACTGTATGGGGGACACTGAAGCATCTTATACTGTATGGGGGACACTGAAGCATCTAATACTGTGTGGGGTACACTGAAGCATCTTATGCTGTATGGGGGACACTGTGAAGCATATACCACTGTATGGGGGACACTGTGAAGCATTTAATACTGTGTGGGGGACACTGAAGCATCTTATACTGTATGGGGGACACTGTGAAGCATCTAATACTGTGTGGGGGACACTGAAGCATCTTATACTGTATGGGGGACACTGAAGCATCTAATACTGTATGGGGGACACTGAAGCATATACTACTGTATGGGGGACACTGAAGCATATACTACTGTGTGGGGGACACTGAAGCATCTAATACTGTGTGGGGGACACAAGCGTCTAATACTGTATGGGGGACACTGAAGCATCTAATACTGTGTGGGGGACACTGAAGCATCTAATACTGTGTGGGGGACACTGAAGCATCTAATACTGTATGGGGGACACTGAAGCATCTAATACTGTGTGGGGGACACTGAAGCATCTAATACTGTATGGAGGACACTGAAGCATCTAATACTGTGTGGGGGACACTGAAGCATCTAATACTGTATGAGGGGAACACTGAAGCATCTAATACTATGTGGGGGACACTGAAGCATCTAATACTGTGTGAGGGACACTGAAGCATATACTACTGTGTGTGGGGACACTGAAGCATCTAATACCGTATGGGGGACACTGAAGCATCTGTGTCCACCATACAGTATTAGATGCTTCAGTGTCCCCCACACAGTATTAGATGCTTCAGTGTCCCCCCATACTGTATTAGATGCTTCAGTGTCCCCCACACAGTATTAGATGCTTCAGTGTCCCCCCATACAGCATTAGATGCTTCAGTGTCCCCCACATAGTATTAGATGCTTCAGTGTCCCCAATACAGTAGTATATGCTCCACAGTAGACCCCACACAGTAGTTTATGTTACTTACCCAGTCCCACGAAGAGCTGCAGTCTCACGAAGAGTGTCCTCCTCCTTCTGTTTGCAGGCGCTGAAGAATGATGTCATCGCGCCTGCGTCGGGGCAGAGGTCACACTCTGCAGTCAGTGTATGCCACGGTTCCGCGGACCGCGGCCTACAGTGACAGCTTTCAGCTGTATGTACATTTGCAGATATAGCTGAAAGAAGCGATCACTCACTAACCGGGATTCCTATACCGGATTCCCCGTTAGTGAGCGATCATGGCGACGGCGCGCGTGCCAACTGAAAGGGCTCTGCGTGCCCTCTCTGGCACGCGTGCCATAGGTTCACCATCACGGCCCTATAGTAATCTAATAAATGCAACTACACGACCTGCCTCATTATAGCGTAGTAGTTTGGCTCAGGCTAGGTTCACATTTTCCACCACAGATTCCGTCTAAAATCGTCAGAGAGAAAAAATCCTGCACGAAGGTCTTTTCTCTCCGCAGGATTCATCTTTCTGCCTGTTAAATCCCCCCCCCCCCCCTCCTCTGCTACTTCCTATCTGTCTGTCTACTATCAATGTAATGCCTCTTACCTTGGAACATTCCTGTACATGTTGTATTTGTATTTGTATCTGCTTATCTTTGCTGCTGTAACACACTGAATTTCCCCATTGTGGGACTATTAAAGGACTATTATTATTATTATTATTATTATTATTATAAAACCATTGGAAACCCGGCAAACCCCATTTATAGTCTATGGGGTCCGCACTTCATCGTTAACGGCTCTCAGTCTTTTTGGTCACCATACGGACTCGAGTGACGGAGATCCAAACGCTAGTGTGAACCTAGCGTAAGCTGTTAAGAACTTATCTGTTGACAGGCTTGTTTACAGTTGCCAATTACCCCCAGAAGAATTGTGAAATCTGGTCAAGAACTCAAGATATTGTAATAATGAAAGCAATAAAATGTGGCCTTTTTATATGGTCCCAACACTGTTTAGTGTCTTCTAATAACCTACAGTATTGGGTACATTATCCCTTCTAGAAACTGTAGCATGGGGATCAAAGCCGAAATATATCACCAATTTTTTAACTTATTTATTAACCGGTTAAGGACCGGGCCTAAAAGTACCGTATGGACCAGGCCTCATTTTTCAAAACTGACATGTGTCATTTTATATGGCAATAACTTTGAGATGCTATAACTTACACAAGTGATTTTGAGATTGTTTTTTCATGACACATTGTACTTCATGTTAGTGGTAAACATTGATCAATATTTTTGTATTTATTTATAAAAAATTTGGAAATTTGAGGGAAATTTGGAAAACACTTGCAATTTTCAAAATGTTAAATGCTCTGCTTTTCAGACAGTCATACCACCCAAATACATGAATAAATATTATCTACCATATCTCTGCTTTATAGCGGCATCATCTTTTAATCATCATTTAATTTATTTTGGATGTTAGAAGGTTTACAAGTGTAACAGCGATTTTCCAGATTTACAAGAAAATTTCCCAAACTCAATTTTTAGGGACCACTTCGGTTCTGAAGGGGATTATAAAGGCCTATATATTAGAAACCCCCATAAATCACCCCATTTTCAAAACTACACCCCTCAAATAATTCAAAACAGCATTTGGGAAGTTTGGTAACCCTTTAAGCCTTTCACAAGAATTAAAACAATATGGAGGTGAAATTTAGACATTTCATTTTTATCCAGTAATACATTCATTTATCCCTAAAATTAACTCATTCACAAAGGGTTAAAGGAGAAAATGCATCTCACAGGTTGTTATACAATTTCTCCCGAGCACAGAAATACCCCACATGTGGGTGTAAAATGATTTTTGGGCACACGGCAGTGCACGGAAAAGAAAGAGCGACACTTGGCATTTGAAAAGCAGATTTTGCTGGAATAGTTTTCAGGTGCCATGTCTCATTTGCAGAGCCCCTAGAGTACCAATACATTGGAAACCCCCTAAAAGTGACCCCATTTTGGAAACTACACCCCTGACAGAATTTATCAAGGGGTATACTGAGCATTTTGACCCCACAGCCGTTTCACAGATTTTATTAATATTGGGATGTGTAAATGAAAAATTACTAAAACATCACTTTATCCCCAAAGTTTTCATTTTCACAAGGGGTAAAAGGAGAAAAAGCCGCCCACAGTTTGTTACACAATTTCTCCTGAACACAGCAATACCCCATATGCGATCGTAATTTGCTGCATGGGTATATGGTGGGGCTCGGAATGGAAAGAGCGCTATTTGGCTTTTGAAGGGCAGATTTTGCTGGAATAGTTTTCTGGTGCCATGTCCCATTTGCAGAGCCCCTAGAGTACCAATATAATGGAAACCCCCAAAAGTGACCCCATTTTGGAAACTACACCCATCACAGAACATATCAAGGGGTATAGTGAGCATTTTGACCCCACAGCCGTTTCACAGATTTTATTAACATTGGGACATGAAAATGAAAAATTACTTTCTTTCCAATAAACCATCAATTTAGCCCCAAATTTTTCAATTTCACAAGAGGATAAAGGAGAAAAAGCTCCCCAAAGTTTGTTACACAATTTCTCCTGAATTCAGGAATACTCTCCATGTGGTTGTAATCTTCTGAATGGGTACATGGTGGAGCTCAGAATAGAAAGAGCGCTATTTAGCTTTTGGAGGGCAGATTTTGCTGGAATAGTTTTCGGGTGCCATGTTGCATTTGCAGAGCCCCTAAAGTACCAGTACAATGGAAACCCCCAAAAAGTGATCCCATTTTGGAAACTACACCCCTCAAGGAATTTCTCAAGGGTTATGGTGAGCATTTTGACCCTACAGTTGTTTCACAGATTCTATTAACATTGGAATGTAAAAATTTAAAATTACTTTTTTTTTTCCAATAAACTGTCCATTTAGCGGCATATTTTTAATTTTTACAAGGGGATAAAGAAGAAAAAACCCGACAGTTTGTTACACAATTTCTCCTGAACACAGAAATGCCCCATATGTGGTCGTAAACTGCTGTATGGGAACATGGTGGGGCTCAGAATGGAAAGAGCGCTATTTGGCTTTTGGAGGGCAGATTTTGCTGGAATAGTTTTCAGGTGCCATGTCACATTTGCAGAGCCCCTAAAGTACCAATACAATGTAAACCCCTCAAAAGTGACACCATTTTAGAAACTACACCCCTCAAGGAATGTATCAAGGGGTATTATCATTTTGGGCCTAAAAATGCTTCCCAAAAATTTATGTACAAAGTGAAAATTGACAATTTTAAATAAATATGCCATTTTGGTGCCCAATACTTTGTACCCACTTTGTGGCATCAGAGACATGCACTCCTAAAACTATTAAGTGGGCTATCCCGGGGGAAAAAAATTATATATGTGGGTGTAACCTGCTGCTTGGGCACACAGCAGGGCTCAGAAGGGGAGGAACACTGCGCTTTTTAGCTTTTGGAGTACAGATCTAGAGGGACTTTCTGGACGCCATGTTGTTTTTGTAGAGGTGCTAGTAAATTAGAATTCCCCAAGAAGTGACCCCATTTTGTAGGGGCAATTTTAGGGTCTTTGCCAATTTGACATGGAGTCCAAAATCCAATAATCTAAATCTATGCTCCAAAAGCCACATAGCGCTCCTTCACATCTGCCCCCTGCTGTGTACCCAAACTGCAGTTTACGCCCATATGTATGACACTGGTGTACCCAGGATAACGTACTTGGTATAAACTGCTGCTTGGGCACAGCCGGGAAGGAGCGCTATTTTGGTTTTTGAAGCATAGTTTGGTTTTTGGACACCATGCCACTTTTGCAGAGCCCCTGAATTGCTAGTAAAGTGGAATCCGCAGACTTGTGACCCCATTTTGGGAACTACACCCCTGAAGGGATTTATCAAGTGGGGTAGCGAGCATTCTTCACCCTTAAGTGTTGCATTCATTTAATTTCAATAAATGAATGCGCAGCTGATAATGAAAAGGGAAAATTGCAATTTTTCCAGAGATACGCCATTTCAGTGCCCAATATTCTGTGCCCAGCTTATGTCAGCAGGCACAAACACTCTAAAAACTGTTAAGTGGGTATCCCGGGCACAACATCTTTTGGAGCGTTCACATCTGATACAAGCCGGGCACAACGTATTATGCATTGAAATTACATATCACAAGGCATTATGGGAAAGGAGCTGGGGAGCTCATGCGCCCTCTGTTGGATGTAACAGATCCTCAATTTGCTTTTGACTCACCGAGTCTTGAGACAGCAAATGGGATTTTAGCCAAGCCAATTTCATTTATCTATTGAAATTACATATTCCTGGAAAAATTGCCATTTTCACCTTTCACAATCAGCTGCGTATTCATTTCTGGAAAATAAATTATAGCAACACTTGAAGGTAAAAAATGCTCATTATACCCCTGGATAAATTCCTTCAGGGGTGCAGTTTCCAAAATAGGGTCACGTGTCAGGGGATTCTGCTTTACTGGCATTTCAGGAGCTCTGCAAAAGTGTCATGGCGTCCAAAAGCTAAACTGTCTAAATCTGTGCACCAAAAACCAAATAGCGCTCCTTCCCTTCTGTGCCCGGCTGTGCCCAAACAGCAGTTTATACCCACATATGACATTATGTATGTTATCCCGGGTACACCAGTGCCATACATGTGGGCATAAACTGCAGTTTGGGTACACAGTAGGGCACAGAAGGGAAGGAGCGCTATGTGGCTTTTGGAGTGCAGATTCAGATGTTTGGTATCTGGATGCCATGTCATGTTTGCAGAGCCTCTAATGTACCAGAAAAGTGGAATCCCCTAGAGAGTGACCCCATTTTGAAAACTGCACCCCTCAAAGAATTTATCAAGGGGTGTAATAAGCATTAGTATCCCAGATGTGAAGGCACAGCGGATGGTGAAGAGTGAATAGGTAAGCTGTGCGGAGTACATGGGGAACACGAAATTCCCTACTATATCCCCAGTAGCTCCTATGATTGGGGGGGGTCACTCCTGGTTTATTATTCCTCGTAAGCTCTAAATCTAGTTTGTACCCTAATATACGCCCTAATATACGCTCGCACAGCTTATACATTCCCTTCCTGCCGCAGCCAGTTTTGTTCTAATGATTTGGTGATTTTGGGGGTTTTTGTCTTCACATTGTACAAGCTATATTCTTTTTTTTTTGGATGATGTAGCCATATGAGGGCTGATTTTTTTGCGGTATGATATGCATTTTTTAATTACACCATTTTTTTGGGTGTCTATAGCTTATTGATTTATATTAACTCTTTCTGGGTGGATTAAAAAAAAAAATCAATTCTGGAATTCGTTTTTACCTTTTAATTTTTTTGCCGTGTGGCGTACAGCATAAGTCACATGTTACCTTTATTCTGCAGGTCAGTACGATTATGGTGATACCTCATTTATACAGTTTTTTTATGCGTTACTAATTCTGCAGAACAAAAACCCATTTGTGGACAGAAATCATTTGTTTTTGCATCACCATCTTCTGAGATGCGTAACATTTTTATTTTTCAGTTGACAGACTTGGTTTAGGGCTTATTTTTTGCGGGAGGACATGTGCTTTTTATTGGTATTGTTTTGAGGTACATATGAGTTTTTGATCACTTTTTATAGCATTTTTTTGTAAGCAAGATAGTCAAAAATCATTACTTCCAGCGTTTTTTTTCCGGTTTTTTTTTTTTTTCGACGTTCACCGTGTATGTTAAATATTGTTTCAACTTTATTGTACAGGTTGTTACGGACGTGGCGATACCAAATATGTGTTGTTTTTATAAAAAAAAATTTTTTTTTTAATATAATTCATTTTATATAGGAAAAGGGATTTTTGGGGGCTTTATAACTTTATTAATTTTTTTTTTTTTACACACTTTATTTTTTTTTTTTACTTTTTTTTTTACATTTTTTACCTGTCCTATAAGGACACCTGAGCTAGCGATGCTCTGATCCTGGCTCAGTATTATAGACTGCAATACACGAGCATACTCTTGTATTGCAGTCTATACAAGAATGTCAGCCGATGTAGACGCATCGGCTGACTTCTTCACATCCCGGCAGGATCAGCCAGGTAGTGGGGGCTTCAGGCAGCCTGGGGTCACTGGCCAGACCCCGGGCTACAGAAAATAGACATCGGCAACCCCCGATCTCGCTGCAGGGGTTGCCGGTGGGGGCAGCAACATGGCAGAACCCCTTGGATGCCGCGGTCATGTTTGACCGCGGCATCCAAGGGGTTAAAACCTCCGATCTGAACTAAATTCCGACCGGGAGTTATGGAGCAGGGTGTTAGCTGTCAGTTACAGCTAACACCCGCTCCCGATCCCGGTCACAGGGTCTCTGAAGTGCCGGCCGTAAATTTACTATTGCCGGACTTCAGAGACCAGGACCGCTGGCCGTAAATTTACGGCCAGTGGTCGTCAACCGGTTAAATCCAGATATTCCAGTGTATCCAGTATGTATTATTTTTTTATTGTAAATTTTTAGTCCATTTGTGTACATGATTATGGGGGTTGCGGTCTTGCCTGAGCTTCTCCTCTTCTCTGCGTTTAGAGTCATATGCTTTACTCTTCTGGCCATGGGTAGCAATAGACTGTAGCCAAATCATTGAAGTAGAGTAGGGTATGGTAGAGTTTTCCTGACATGCTCTGTGCATCTGTGCAGGGAGGGAGAGTAGAAAAGCTGTGACACAGTCTATTCTCAGTAGTGGATGCAGCGATGGGTGTTATCTATAGTGGTGTTATCTTCTATTGTAATTAAGTCTGTGATGTAAATGAGGTAACTGCTGCAAAACAAAAAATCTCCTATATAACTGCCAAGTGTCAGGTTAATATTAGGCTTAATGGCCAGAGTGAAAATTAAAGGATTTAGTACTTTAACAATTTAAAAATATAGTGAAATGTAAAATAAGAATAAAGCTTCTTAAAAATTGTGTTAATATAAAACCGGGTTAAAAAATAGGTCATTTCATGGTGACCCATTCTCAGCATATGCTAGCCATAATGTAGTGTACCCCCACCTAGCAGAGCTGAGACCCCCCTACTTCATTATAATGTGACGGACATGCAAAAGTGTAATGTGGCACAAATCCTGCACATCCTCCACATAGGGGGATATTTATCAAGCCCTGCTCTCTAGAATTCAGTTTCACAGAGGTATGAGTAGTAGACTAAAACATAAATTTTATTAAAGAGTATTAAAATAGATGTACAGGTGCATCTCAATAAATTAGAATATCTTTGAAACGTTCATTCATTTCAGTAATTCAGTAATACAATTCATAACCAGCGTCTTCCATGATTGTGTGTCCTACTGAACCAGACTGCGGGACCATTTAAAGGCTTAGGAAACCTTGGCAGGTGACACACTGAATTTACAATACTGAACTTTTTCACAATATTCTAATTTTCTTAGATTTTGGTTTTCATTACCTGTAATCCATAATCAACATTTACAGAAATAAAACACTTGAAATAGAACACTCTGTGTGTAAAGAATCTAGAAAATATAGGTCGTCACTTTTTAAATTTAATTACTGAAATAAATAAACGTTTGAAAGATATTCTAATTTATTGAGATGCACCTGTACATTGCAGTGCTTTCCCCTGCATGTACATTGCATATATTGTACGCCAGTGAGCAGACGATTCGCTATCTCGCTGTAGTCCAAGTATAGAAATACTGCCGAGATTTCAGCTTAATTTGCCCTTGTTTGCTTTGTTTACTGGACTGAGTGTTCTCTGCCCAGTGATCTCTGACCGGTGACTGCTGCTGGTCCTCCTCTGAGAGGTGATATTGATTATTGTTTCCTAGCATTTCTTACATCTACCCAGGTCTGCCACTAAGTGAGACATAAAAGAAGCGTTATACAGATCGTACCTTACTCCTCCGAGCCCTAACATCAGCTCCGGGTCTTGTTAACCACGTTCCAGGCCTTAGTGATGTACACGCTGGGTGTTCTCGGTGTTAATGAAATATTACAGCTTCAGGGTCATGGGCAGAATTGCCTGTTATATAACACAATTCAGCTACAGAAGACATGCTGAGCCTGTGGCGAGTTTACTCTGCGGGCAACCATTAAACCTGCCATCCTCACTTAAAACATGTTAACGTTTTTTTTAAAAACACTAAATACAGATCTGATGGGGCAATTAAGTGGAAAGCAGATGGCGCTAATATCATTACCTTTTCATTGCTCTCAATACACCACGTGGCAATGGAATAATGCTGAAAGGCAACAAATGGACGTAAGACGGGGTAGAGGAATAGTAAAGAGTAATACCACATGGCCTTTCCTCCTTACCAGACCTGAGGGTCCGAAGGGGTTTTCTTTTAGCTGCTTCTTAATGGAAAATTGTATTGTATGGCTGGATGCTAGATAAACCCAGGCAAGGGATTTTAGTTCAGAACTTTGCCCAATTTCTGACTTAACTTGCTTTGATGGGAAAACTTCTTTATCCCCTAACCATAGTATAGGGCAGGGATCAGCAACCTTCGGCACTCCAGCTGCTGTGAAACTACAACTCCCAACATGCTCCATTCACTTCCATGGGAGTTTCAAGAACAGTGAGCAAGTATGCATGCCTGGAGTTGTAGTTTAACAACAGCTGGAGTGCTGAAGGTTGCCTTCCCCTGGTATAGGGGATAATTTGAAGATCGGTGGGTGTCTGACCACTCAGACCCCAACTGATTAGGAAAACTTGGGAATACTTGATTTTTTTCTCCCGTTATAAGTAGAGCAGTGGTCGGGCAGTGCCCCCACTACTCCATTCATTTCAGTGGGGAGTTGGAGATAGCTGAACACTGTGGATAGGAGATAGGGGATACAGTGGGGAAAAAAAGTATTTAGTCAGCCACCAATTGTGCAAGTTCTCCCACTTAAAAAGATGAGGCCGACCTGTAATTGTCATCATAGGTAGACCTCAACTATGAGAGACTAAATGAGAAAACAAATCCAGAAAATCACATTGTCTGATTTTTAAAGAATTTATTTACAAGTTATGGTGGAAAATAAGTATTTGGTCAACAACAAAAGTTAATCTCAATACTTTGTTATATATCCTTTGTTGGCAATGACAGAGGTCAAATGTTTTCTGTAAGTCTTCACAAGGTTGGCACACACTGTTGCTGGTATGTTGGCCCATTCCTCCATGCAGATCTCCTCTAGAGCAGTGATGTTTTGGGGCTGTCGCTGGGCTACACAGACTTTCAACTCCCTCCAAAGGTTTTCTATGGGGTTGAGATCTGGAGACTGGCTAGGCCACTCCAGGACCTTGAAATGCTTCTTACAAAGCCACTCATTGCCCTGGCAGTGTGCTTGGGATCATTGTCATGTTGAAAGACCCAGCCACGTTTCATCTTCAATGCCTTTGCTGATGGAAGGAGGTTTGCACTCAAAATCTCACAATACATGGCCCCATTCATTCTTTCATGTACACGGATCAGTCGTCCTGGTCCCTTTGCAGAGAAACAGGCCCAAAGCATGATGTTGCCACCCCCATGCTTCACAGTAGGTATGGTGTTCTTTGGATGCAACTCAGCAGTCACTCTCCTCCAAACACGACGAGTTGTGTTTCTACCAAACAGTTCTACTTTGGTTTCATCTGACCATATGACATTCTCCCAATACTCTTCTGGAACATCCAAATGCTCTCTAGCAAACTCTCTAGCAAAATGTCTGGCACTGCAGGATCTGAGTCCCTGGCGGCGTAGTGTGTTACTGATGGTAGCCTTTGTTACGTTAGTCCCAGCTTTCTGCAGGTCATTCACTAGGTCCCCCCCCCCCCCCCGTGTGGTTCTGGGATTTTTGCTCACCGTTCTTGTGATCATTTTGACCCCATGGGGTGAGATCTTGCGTGGAGCCCCTGATGGAGGGAGATTATCAGTGGTCTTGTATGTCTTCCATTTTCTAATTATTGCTCCCACAGTTGAGTTCTTCACACCAAGCTGCTTGCCTATTGCAGATTCAGTCTTCCCAGCCTGGTGCAGGTCTACAATTTTGTTTCTGGTGTCCTTCCACAGCTCTTTGGTCTTCACCATAGTGGAGTTTGGAGTGTGACTGTTTGAGGTTGTGGACAGGTGTCTTTGATACTGATAACAATGTCAAACAGGAGCCATTACTACAGGTAATGAGTGGAGGACAGAGGAGCCTCTTAAAGAAGTTGTTACAGGTCTGTGAGAGCCAGAAATCTTGCTTGTTTGTAGGTGACCAAATACTTATTTTCCACCATAATTTGCAAATAAATTCTTAAAAAATCAGACAATGTGATTTTCTGGATTTGTTTTCTCATTTTGTCTCTCATAGTTGAGGTCTACCTATGATGTCAATTACAGGCCGGCCTCATCTTTTTAAGTGGGAGAACTTGCACAATTGGTGGCTGACTAAATCCTTTTTTTCCCCCACTGTAAGTGGATTTTGGTGGTGGTAGACTCCTTTTAACGTTTGAGTTGGCCAGAGAAAACCACATTATGTTGAGAATATTGTAAACTGCGGCGGTTGTAACCCGTGGCCATTGTAACTTGAGGGACAGCTGTATTACGGGTGTAAGTATATAACATTGCCTTCTTATGCAGTAGATTCTTTAAAATGTTATGTTTTTCTTTTTCCTTAGCCTACGAGATGATGATCGAATAAGAATTGAAAAAAAGGGACACAGATCATTTTGAGTACAGTCAGGCTTTTCAGCTTATCAGTGATTTTTATGGGAAAGACGCAGGTAATGTATCAGGATTATTTTATACTTATCTTACATTATTAAACTTGAATGCTTCTTTGTGCCTGTGATGTGTTTGGTGTCATTTCCAAGATGTAAATACTTAAAAGCAGAAACGTTTCTAAATATTACAAATAATAGAAAAGGGCAGGAAGACTTTTCACCCCTGATGAGGGATAATAAAAACTTGTATCGCTCTTCAGTTCATCCAGATGACCACCTCTGCTTCTGGCAAAAAATTTTGAATTGTTGAAACTATGTATTTTTTTGTGCTTCGTTTTTCCAGTGGTATAAGTAGTAGAACCAGAAAGAAGTTTAGAGGTTATTTATTGCCTTTCAACTGTTACTGTATGCCAACTATTTGGTGTTTCATCCATCCTTTCTATAGAATAGATCTAATATATGTGTATGCATTGAAGGAAATGAATATGCAAATAAGTTCTCCTTGGTGTAAAAGGACAAGATTCTCTAGTGCCACCTTTTGGAAGGTAGCGCCCTATAGATCAGGGGTCTCAAGTAAGCTGCCCCTGAGGCATCCTCAGGACAGAAAAGAGCAGAGCTAAGGAGGAGCATGCCAGAGTACAGTGTTGCAGAGCGGAGGCATCTGCTGGATGACTAGTGGTAGGTGAGTATGGAGAGGAGGATTTTTATTGGGGGACAGGACAGTATGTTATTACTGGGGAGTCAGCAGACTGGGATTACGCCAAACAGAACATCTCCTAGGACAGCTGATTTAGGGTAATTTCCCCTCATCAGTGTGAAGCAGGCACTGCTTTGGCTAGGTGAGGAGTCACAGATGTGGATCATATATCTCCTTAGGGAGATGTCACCTTTTGTAGGCCACCTGTGTACAGTGTCGCAGACCATGCATGCTCTACGAGGAATTCAGGGAAAGGAATATGCAAATTAGTTCTCCTTTTACTATCAAGGAGAACTTCTTTTCATATCCCTTTGAGCATTCAAGAAATAGCAGCACAGTACCCATAAACTTCTGCAGGACATGGTGTGCACATCTTCCAGGAACTCCACTCCAGACTCTCCAAAAGCCATCCAGCTATAGAAAAGAAGCAGCATGCCAAAAACCTCAATGGAACAATTTATTCATCCATACTTCAAGGACGCAATGTTTCAGATGCTCAGTGCAGCCATTTTCAAGCTTGAAATGTTACATCCCTGAATCATGGGTTAATAAATTGTTCCACTGAGGGTTTTGGAGTGCTGCTCATTTCTATAGCTGTGTGATCTTGGATTTCTGATATTTTCTTCTTTCTTTCTCTGGTTCAGCAGTATCAAAGGGACTGACTGCAGAGAAACAGAAATATTACACGTATAAATATACATCTGCAGCTTTTGCAGAAAAACTAAACTTCTTGATCAGTAAAATAAACTGTGGCCTATAAGCATTTTTGACTTTTAGGCTACCTGTACATGTATGGGCCCATGAGAAGATGGCACTGATGGCACATGGGTGTTAGCTGTGTGTGACCTCCATGGGCTCTTATATTTCATTAATGAGCACGGGCTGCAAAACAGACAGGAATAGGACATGTCCTGAGTTTTGCTTCTGGCTCATGGCCCCCCACACAGACCTGTATAACATATGGGCGTTTGTATGGGGCCAGAAAACAATGGGTCAGAATGCTGGCTCTTAAGAACAGAGCTGACCCACTGACAAAGCACACAGTTGTGTGCATGGGGGCTTACTTTGTATCCATTAGATCATGAGTACTCACTGGACTCTTAGTTTAATGGCCATCAGGATGAATCTGCCCACATACTCCTTTCAATTCTTGTGTGATGGATATCCATATCATCAGCAAGCAAATTTCCATCCGGATCGAAGAATCCCTATAATGTAGGCTTACTGCTTGCTGAAAAATGAACATTGTCTTGCATACCTTTAGGAAGATGTAACAAATTCATTAAACATTGCAATCCTTATTTCTGAATATATTTTGTTTCTCAACATGAATATTTAATATTCTTTGATGTAACATGTGCCAGCATATCATAAAGGAAAACAAAGACATATTTCTTCTGGTTCGGAGGTCTCTGGAGACAGTGAACTAACTTCCGGTGAATGTATAGCAAAGAATGTTATCCATGCTAAGATGTTGTTATTAGCAAAAAGAAAAAAAATTAAGAAATAGCATCAGTTTGCAAAAGTTTTATTTAAAATGCAGAAGAATGGTCCTACGTAGTGACTGACAGCCTTCTCTGTATCAATATGCATACAGAGATAACTGTAACTGAATAAATGGGACCGCCCACTTGTCTCCTAAGCCCAGAATGAGCAGAGACAGATATAAATAACAGATAATACTGAATATTATCCCACAAAACTATATATGAATCTACTCAACTCCTCCTGCTCTTTAAAGGGGTTATGTCATTATGGACACTTAAAGGGGTTTTCCAGGCAAAAAATCATTGTTCAAAAAAGGTCAGTTAGTGCTATTAATAGATATTAATACCGTTAGCAGTGTTTTGAGTGATTTCTGGGTTTCTCTGGGAGCTCCTGGCATCTTCTGCATTTGTTTACATGGGTAGCTTCCTCTTCTGTTTTCCTACAGCTACCATGATGCATTGTGCTTCATTCAGAGCTGACTCACACTACCTCCCTCTCTCGCTCCCTCCCTCTCTCACTCCCTGACACTCTCTCTGTTTCCCTAGCTAGCCCACCCACTGCTAGTTCTTCCCAACTAACTAACTAACTAACTAACTCAAAAGTCTGAAAATGTGCCTGGGGTGGTCACATGACCGGCCCAGCGATCTAGGTAAATATTCATTTTTTGTAAACTAAGTAAGCTAGAAAGTAGGCAGGGCGAGGGTGTTTAGCTTAGAGTAGAAATATAATTTTATCCCGGGCAACCCCTTTAAACTCTACCCTATCCACAGGACAGGGGAAAGCACCAATCGATCAGGAGGACGCGGGACTGAAAGTCTCGCTAAAGCCTTCTTGTTATGCAAGATTACAGTATGGGTAGCGCCATAGCAATGAATGAAGAGCTGCTCATGTAAGCGCACTGGTCACAAGGAGGCTTTAGGGGGACACTTGGTTCCCTGTCCTCCTGATTGCTGTGGGACCCGGCAGTCAGGTCCCCAGTGATCGGACACGTATAACTGTCCTTAAAGGGGTATTCTCATGAACATAATCATATCTATATTCGTAGATAGTTAAAAGTTAGTTGCAAGTATAAATAATTAAAAATTCTGCAGCGTTTTAAAGATTTTCTCTAACTATCTTAGTGATGAAAATCTGTTGTCATGATCAGTTGCCAATAGATACGACCATGAATACAGAAACTTTCTATGGTCTGGAACTTGCCAGGAACCCAGCCATGATTTTCTTATTGTAGTTGGGTTATCAGACAGGGGACACCACATGTATGAGAAGATATCCTGGTCACATTAAGGAAATCTTGGCTGATTTTCTGACCTTAGAAAGGTCCTGTATTAATGGTCGTATCCACTGGCAACCGAACAACACAACAACTTGTGACCACAAGATATTTAGAGAAAATTTTTAAAACTCTGCAAAATGTTTAATTACTTATATTTGCAAAAATGTTTACATTTTAATTATCTACAAATTTAAAAATGGTTATGTTTGTGGGAATACCCCTTTAACGGCACAAGCCCTGCCCTTTAACATGCTGCTGGCAGATCAGGTTCCCTCATATATCTGGTATAGTAAGTATCTTGTTTAATGTATATACAGAAATTATTACTGCTCTGTATTGATGGACTGTACATTGTCATTACTGTTCTCCCAATCCCTTAATAGCCTCGCATTGTCATGTGTCCTTGATAGGTGGGTCAATAGAAATGTTCTAACATCGACAAAGTGTTGAATTTGACGAATGGAACATATTTATTTTAATGGCATTTTCTGTGTTCTTCTATTGTCTTGTAGACAGTGTGCAGTTCTACTGAGTATTCTTGGATATCAATGTTAATAACTCTCTAAAAGTTCATGTTTTGCAAAAAATAAAAAGGCTTGAGGCTCAGTCTGTCTCTGGGGTCTTGAAGATATGGTTTTGATGTTCACCAGTGAATTGTAGGTTTTTAATGCTAGATGGCTGTTTTTCTGTCATATGGGATACACAGTGATATACACACACATATGTACTACATGTACTATGAGATCAGGGCTCTGTGGGGGGGCCATATCATCACTTCCAGAGCTCTTGGATGAGATCTATGAAGACTGGTGTTATTAATGTCAGTCTTTATAACCCCATCACCAGCAGAGGGTGTGCCTTATATATGACAAGGTGCATACCCGCCTCATGAATGAGGCACACCCTCCGCCTCACCTGGCGGGAAATCTCGAAAACTAATAAATGTGCCCCCTTGTTGTTCTTTATGCTAGGTGTAGTTCTTAATGACATTGGCCATACTTAATGACATTGCATAGTACTGCATGTATTTATAATAATTTTACTATTAATTGTATTTTCCATTTCCTATGATGTGAACACTCACTGACTAATGAGCAGTAGTAAATGTGATATGATCAAAGCTCTCGCTCAAACATTGATGGGCTGATCCTGAGGATACTCCATGTTTAAAGAGGACCTTTCACCGCCTCCACCTCTTCACCACCTAATATGCTAATTAGATTCTCTAGTGTCAGGTGGGCAGTCTTTGTCTAGGCCAGATAGCCTGGGACCGCCCACCTAACTGTAGATAGGATAATTAGCATATTGGGTGATGAAACAGAAATGATTGCTTGGGAACAGTGAGGGCTAGAGAAAAATGACAACAACACCAGAATCAATAGATCAGTGCTTGTTAAAGGATGCAAAGAGTTAGAGTTGGTTTAGGCGGCGAAAGGTAGGTCCTCTTTAAGTTTCAGAGAATCCCTTTAACCAGTGTTATGTTTTAGTATTGCTATGACTCCTTTAGCACTAGTATATAGTCTCTTCATAGTTTACTAGTTAACTTTGTCTTGAAAGTGTTGTGGCGAGCCCCTCAGATGTGCAGAGAAAGGATCTTGATGTATTATTTATCTACTGCTTTGTAGAACAAAGACCAGTGAATAAATATATTCCTACTATGCTGTGACAGTCTGTATCGGTCAGCAACACGTGCAAGAGACAAGAGTCTTAAAGATATTTCTTTGTGGTGAAGTTTTTATTTGATTTGCCTCTGTTTTGTGAGAAGTCAGTGTGCACTACCTATTCTGGCCACATTGTACTTCTTCTGTGGGCTGCAGTACCATTGGAGATAACTGATCTACTTTATACTCAGTACAGGGCAAGAGGAGCTTCTGCACAACAAAGAGTCGGAGTCATGCATGGCTCCACAGGCTTTTGAGCTAAGCTAATATAGTGCTACTCTATACAGCTTAAAGTAGTGTTCCCCCCATAGCAGTGACAGCCATGGTGCCACCCAAATCAGTGATGGCAGCAGTGCCCCCATTTAGAGCCAACCATCAACCATACACCCCCTGTTAATTCACTAGCGCTTTTCATTAACACTTACCTTATTCTGCTTGTAAGCTGTTGTCTATGGAAGATGTTGTCTAGCGCCCTCATGTGGCATCTGTAAAATAATAAGCCTGTTTGTGTCCCAATATCATTTTCTTGTAATTGATATTTGGTTTTCGCACAGTGTATTACACTGGGATTGTTTTAAAGAGAATAAATCTAGGTGTCACAAATATAATTTACTCCGTGTTGTCATTGTTGGACACTGCCTTTTTCCCTTGATTTTTAGTTAAAAATTCATAAACTTTGTAATTACTTTTCTTTACTTTCTGGGTGTGTTCAGATGCAACAGAATATATCACTACTGTGGATTTTGTAGCATTTGTATTAAATCGGGGAAGAATAACTTAAAAGGCGGTTTCCAGACTAAAATTATTGCTGAATACAAAGTATAGGTTATCAATTTAATATTGGTAATTGGTCACCAGGACAGAGCCCTGAAATTTAAAGGCAATTTTGAGACTAAAAATATTGATCTATTCTAAAATGATAGGTCATCAATATTTGATCATTATGGGTCTGACAACTTGCACCCCTCTGATCAGCTGTTCTCAGCAGGTGATACAGAGAATATAGTAGGAAGCGAACAGCTCCGTTCTCTGTGTAGTGCCTGGACTGAGTCACTACAGCTTAGCCTACATTCAAGTGAATAGGAGTCAATCTGCAGTAACCTTGTCTGGCCACTACACAGAGAACAGCGCTGTCTGCTTCCTGCTCCACTCTCTGTGTATCAGCTGCTGAGAACAGCTAGTCAATAGAGGTACCGGGTGTCCGACCCCTCACTGATCTTAAATTGATGACCTATCTTTTTTTTATTTCAGAAAACCCCTTTAAGTTTCAGGGCTTTTTCCTGGTGACCTATTCCTATATAATAAAGACATTTACTATATGTTGTAGAATACTGTACATTATATTAAATAATCAAGATTAATAAAAAATGGTATTAAATGTCCTTACCTAGACGTGTCTACAAGTTCTCAAAGGTTAATGCAGATCCTGAAACTAGACAAGACGGTGATCTGTTCTTTGGCGGCTCTCATTGCGTATTTGAAAGAATTTTGCCTGGAACGGATACTTTATAATCCAGGGTGAGTACTGTCTAACTTCCACACATCCACATGGGGTTATTGTATGCTAGTCTTGAGATCAGTTAGTTTATATAGCCCTGTGGACACACAGTGTACAGTACTTACAGAGGTACATGAAGCTGATATGGGGTGTCCTTAGATACTATTATCACGCTGTAGGAATGATATCATGTAGCTGTCCCTTTATCTGTATGTGAACTGGAACAAAGTCTCACCAGTGAATTTCTCTTTCTGACAAACAAGATTAGTATGTGTGCCAGCTTAAGAAAAATCAATGTTCACATCTTCTCTGCTGAGTCAGTTTCATTTGGGAAATAATACTCATCGGTGACTTCCTTCATTTATGTTAGGCTTCAATTTTATGTCATGGAGTCTGTGCAGTTCATAGAGATGTGTACGGTTCAGTATATCCATATTTAGTGTGTTGCTGTACAATGCCATAAGTATGGAGATGATATCCCGCAGAAGCAGTAAGGTATACGGTAAAGTGTACCACAATTTTTTTTTTTTTTGGCGGATTTATATGAAACCTATTACAAATGATACTCAATGTAACTTTATATGAAATCAGAACTGTATGGGGGCCCCATGGACTTCTAGGGGTGTCTTGTTATGGCTCTGTATAGCTGTAAGGGTCTCATTCACACAACAGGATTCCTTGACAGTGTACTGGCCATTGTTTGACCTGCCACCACATGGCCCCCTAGACTTTTAATGGATCTATTCACACGAACTTTTAGTGGTGTATGATCTGAGAAAAAAATGGAACCTGTCATTTCTCATTCTAGTTCACAGATCCCTACCATGTAAATATAGCCTAATGCAGCATGTGATGACTGTAGCTTTTGGTTGGCACAAGCAGTCACTTAAACAAGTAAACAGAAATCTGGAAACCTGTTAGACAGCCAGCACTGAATTGCTAGGGATAAAGTCTAATTCTTTAGTTGCACCTTTTTGGTGTAAAATTGCAGTGCTGCTGCCGAAAAACTGGCTTTTTGTATGCAAATTAGCTGTTTGGTACACCTGGGAGTGGACAACTTTTCCTGGGCACCTATTTTCCTATGATCTCTACATATTGACTCCTGTGAATCTTTATGTTGGGAATCTCTAAGTAGCAATCACAATCAAAAATGGGTGCTCTGACAGGCTCAGCCACTCTCCAGGTGCATCAAACAGCTCATTTGCATATGAATTAAAAGCAAGATTGCATCTTGACACATAAAAAAGATATGGTAACAAACAGCCCCTCCTAAAGCATATAAGTGGTCTGTAAGAGATTTTGGTGCTGGAAGTCTCCCTTTAACTTCAAAAAAGAATTCCATACAACACAGTAAAAATTTGTGATTAAATTTATTTTTATGGTGCCTTTTTGTTTTTTAGCTGTTTTAAGCCAATGTGTAACTCAGTTGACTACTTCAATATGAATGGGACAACTCTAAGAAATTTGGAAATCTTACAAAATCAAGTAAGTGCCTGATCCTAGGTCACAGCGACACTAGTAAGTGATGAGCGATGCCCGTCTTCAATGGGTGAAATCTTTCTGTTTTCAGTAAGCAGATGATTTGTCGTGTGATACTGCGCAAATCTGAAGTGGTCAGCCATGTCTGTTCATCTGTCTAGACACAGATAAAACCCATCTTAATGTAATATATAATATAGTATATAGTTTATGTATTTTATCATTCTTGTTGATGGTACATTACCAGTCAAAAGGATTAGAACACCAATTTAAAGGCAAAAAAAAACCCATGAATTTTTACCTTCAACCACAACAATAGTCTGAATTTCTGGTTTTAACCAAAGGACTTTTTCAGGAACGACATTATGGTCGCAAATTATTTTTAAAACTTGTTTCAAACTATTCAACTGGAGATAACTTTCAGACCCTCTGATTCTAGATAACCAGTGTTGGAATAGACTACATTACAGCACCCTCTAGGGCAGGATTTGGACAGTTTTGCTATTGCACATTGCTATTATAGTGGAAAGAAAATGGCCATTAACAGAATAAGGCAGACAATTGTAACCCTTACAAGAGTAGGTCTGTTCTACAGAGAAAATGCCACGGTGGCAGTCAGTACAGCCTTCTATACCATCAAAAGGCACTTGGAAACTTTGACAGAAAGAGATACTGCAGACCAAAGTCAACTACAAAATCAGATGACAAGTTTTTGAGAGTCAGCAGTTTGTTTGATAGGTGCTTCACAGCACAAAAACTTCAAAAAATAAACACGTTTCCATTTCAACTGTGAAGAGAAGACTTCTATCTGCAGGTTTGACAGGTAAAGTATCAGTAAGAAAGTCAATGCTAAATTTCAAAATAAAAAAAAACTTGCCTGGGCCAAGCTGCACCGCCAGTGGGGCTACCCATGAGTGGAAAAATGGCTTATGGACTGATGATCAAAATTTGACATGTTTGATACATCAAGCAGAGCTTTTGTAAGTCATCAAGTAGGAGAACATATGGTTCCTCAGTGTGTGACAATAACAGACATGATGGTCTAGGGATCTTTTACTGGATCCAGAATTGGCAATTTACATAGGGTGACTGGCATACTGGACAAAAAGGGCTACCACTGCATTTTATGCACCATGCAGTACCTCTGATGTCTAGTTGTTCATGGGTTCATTTTACAGCAAGACAAAGATCTAAAACATACTTCTTTATTATGTCAGAACAAGAAGTCTGAAGGCTTCAAAGAATGGAATGGCCTGCACATTCTCCAGACTTTATTCCCATTAAACTTGTTTGGGATAAACCGGACAGTAGGGTGAAGGCAAAGTATAACCTACAAGTGCAGCACCTTTGTGGCAACTTCTGCAACTTTGTTGGGAAGACCAATATCTGAATGCAATTATTGCAGTTAATCCATTAGTTTTTATTCATTTTAACTTGTTTGTTTCTTCTTAGCTTCTATTTCAAAGTACATTTGAAATATCAAAATGTGTAAATACCAATAAAAGCTCTAAAAATTGAGTTGTTATAAAACTTTTAACCAGTAGTATACTGTATATGTAGTGAGTAGTGTCATGGTTTGCAAGGTTGTAGGCATTGACTGCAGTCTTGATTCAGATGGCATTAGAGATCATACTTATTATTTCTGAGGCTCCCTTCTGAGGCAACAACTAGAATTTCAACATCTAGTCAAGCCATATCAAACCAGGCTGGTGTTACATGTTTCTCTTTTAATGTCCACCCTTTAGTACCATGGTAGGGAAGATTTAAAACCAACAGAGAAATATGCTGTATAAAATCCCTGAACTTCTACTCCTAAAGGGGTTTGCGAGAGTTAAATATTGATGACGTGTCTTTAGGGTACATTATCAATATCTGATCATGGGGACCTATAGTAGGAATCCTTAAAGATCAACTTCTTAAAGCAGTTGCGATGCTCAGGTGAGCTCCCACTACATTAACCACGAGGACTGTTTGCATCTTGGTCCCATTAAAGCAAATGGGCCTGGGCTAAGCCACAGTACCAAGCACAGCCGCTACACAATGTACAGTGCTGTGCTAAGTATTTAGTAAAGGGGCTGCAGCACTCACCAGAATGCTGCAGTCTCTTCAAAGAGCTAAGTCATTAACATGAAAATCCTCAAAATACTCTTCATTTCCACTTAGAATAGGGGCTGCAGCAATATAAATGTAAACTTCCATATTTCTGTACTTTGCTTATCACATTCACAGTAAGTTCTTGTTTTTTTAATGGTCACTGTTGTTTCAATAAACTTTTCATGAATAGGAAAAACTTTGTAACATATGTTAGAGAAGAAAGCTGCTTTGTCCAGTTATCAGCTACTACTTCTCCTCCAGCCTCCACCTCCACTTTCTAAGTTGTGTAGAAATCACTGCTGAATCCATCTTGAGAGACGAAATGGACTTCCAGCTCACTTAGGGATGGGATTACATGCTGCCTATAAAAGTCCAGAGTGGCTGCTGCTTAAGACTCTACTAAGTTTTTTTTTATCTCACCCCACTGCTTAATTCGGAGCTACATTTCTCAGTACTGCAGTATAACATCCTCCATGCTGCTCCTGTGTATGTGTGATCGAGATTTAGAGGTGGAGGATCTCCTCCTCATCTCTGATGGGATACAGTACCATTGCTGGAATCCACAATTATTTATTAATAATGGTATTTTCGGGTTACTTAGGGACAGGTGACTATTAAAATGACCATTATCATTCACACAATAAACAATCTTATGTACATTAGTACATAGCAGTGACTTACTAATAGATATCCCTTTAACTTTGTTTTCTCTAAAATGCAGACAGACCAAAAGACAAAGGGTAGCTTAATATGGGTCCTGGACCACACAAAAACTCCATTTGGCAAAAGGAAGCTCCGGCAATGGGTGACTCAACCGTTTGTTGATGCAAGGTGATTTTTTTTTTTTTTTTTTTTTTGTATGTTATATAATGTGCTATTTGATTGCTTTTTGAATATTTAAAGGGGTTATGTTGGGAAAAAAATATCAGTGTATTCCCTAAATTGGATAAGCTGTCTTACTAATACAGAGGAGGGTTCCTCATCACTCCCATCCTAAGTTTTGCCTTCGTTCCTCTGCCTTCCCTGTTGACACTCTGACATGCGTGACATCGCTGTACTTTGTGTACAAGCAGCAGGGATAGAGCATAGTTGGTAACATCATAGAGAGCCGGAGCGCCAGCAGAAGAGGCTGAATGTTAGGGCTTTCAGTATCCTGCCGCTCAGCAAACTAAGAACACAGTACAGCATATCTTACATAGACAATAATTTACTATATACTGCAATACAGAACTATTGCAGTGTATGGTACAGGGGATTAAGTGATACCAGGTTCAAGTCTCTTTATGGGATATAAACATGTTTTTAAAGTGTAAAAGGTTTGAAAATAATTATGGAAAAATAACTAAAAAGTTTTAAAAACCCATTTCAAAAACAATGTAAACAAACATACTAGGAGGAAAAAGCAAACACATTGGTAATTGCCATGTGCCTATAAGTCTTAACTATACAAAAATAATTTTATTTATCCTATATGGTCAACACCATATAAAAAAAAAAAAAAAAGTTCGCAAATTACTGTGTTTTTTTTTTTCATCTAGCCTTCCTCCAAAAAAAGCAATAAAGTGATTTTAAAAAAAACTTGTACACACCAGAAAATGGTACCAATAAAACTATAGCTTGCCGTGCAAAAATAAAAGCCTTCAGATAGCTATGTCAACAAAAAACTAAAAATGGATGTCAGAATACGCTGTACCCAGTCAATACATTTATTTTCTCTAAATAGTGTTTTTCTTTTTTTTTTTCTTTTTTTGGTAAAACGGTGAAAACAATATAAATATAGTAGAGTAATCCGAATGACCTGCCGGATAAAGTTCCAGGTCATTTTTAATGCAGAGTAAACACTATAAAACAAAACACAAAAAAATGACATAAATGTATGTTTCTTTCACATAGGCCCCACACAAAAAATTAATAAAAACTAATCATGTACCCTCACATGGTGCCAACTAAAAGTCCAACTTGTTGCACAAAGGATAAAGCCCTCACATGACTCGAGAGAAAAATAAAAAGGTTTTGAATTTAGAAAAGTGGAGATTAAAAATACGGAAAAAAGTCGCTGAGCCTGAACAACTAAAATGCCTTGTGTCCTTAAAGGGTTAAAGAATTATTGTCAATTTAGATCCAGCTAATGCTGAACATTTGTAGGCAATGATAATGTAAATTTCCATTTTGTTTGAGGGAGCATTTACTTCACTTTTTGTTCTGCAGTTATTACTTTGTGTTTAATGCACTGGTTGTTTTATCTCCTCTTACATGCACTCTGAGATTCCATCTACATTTCTCTATCTGCATTGTCAGGAAAGAATAGTTCTTAATTGCTCTAAGAGAAAGAGGTTGAACACCTTGAAGGAATAATTTCTCATTGCGCCTAGTACAGATTACTGAGATCAAGGGTGAAAAATGGGTCACGTTGTGTTTTTCATTTTGAGGATTATTTAGGGAAGAACTGTACAGACAGTTCTGCCTCAGATTAATAGAACGCCTGAGAACCATATGTGAGGAGGATTGTCGGGCACAGTCATTATACAAATAGTGATGGCTATAGTGATTTGCATATTGTGTTATTTTCAGAGTATTTTACTCTCCATCCAAAAATAAAAGTCTCTATTTCATACACCTACTACACAGGCTAGCAGTGTAACTAAAAAGTGAGATAAACCTTACCGGCATGTCTAAGGGTGTCCATACACATCAGATTGGATGAGCTTGCTGATTTCAGTGGGATCTAATGTATATGGGATCTCACCACTTAAGCATTTCCGAGCTTCTGACCAAGGGCAACATTGAATGGAGTTTGTATGTTCTCCCTGTGTTTGCATGGGTTTCCTCCCACATGCCAAAAATATACTGATAGGTAAATTGACTCACCATACAAACAAGTGACCCTTGTGGGTGTTGGGGATAAGCGCCTGTTTGGCAGCCACTAAGTCCCCTACTCCACGACGCTCCCTGCACTTTGAGTCTCCATGAGAAATGCACATTACAAATGTCATTGTCATAGTGAATTAGATGAACCTGATCTGCTTATTAATAGTTTTATTACTGGAATAATTTAAACAGTTACCTGAAATATTCCGCAAAGTGAATCTATGTTTATAAGAAAAAATGTAGGGGTGTAAAAAAGAAAAAAAAATTTCATCCAACTCACTATAATTTATCCTCTTTACTTCACTAGAGTCAGCAGTTGCAGACGAGACGGGAGGATTTAGGGATGTATTCAGAAATGTTCACAAACAGAACCTGCTCAAAAGTGTATTCTACATTACATTAATGGGGGGAATTTATTAAGACTGGCTCTGGCCTCTTAAAAAATCAAGTGTTCCCATGCACCACTATGGAAATGTACAAATGTACACCAGGAACTGGCCTAAATTTCCTGTATAACTCGTGACATTTTTCTAACACAAGTTATAATATGTCAAGTTGAAGTGTTTGCCATCCACTCATTTTTGCAAAATGTGGCAAGCGAAGGGCAGAATCAGGGTTGTGGCACCTCTTGGGCATAAGGGCAATGTTCCAAAGATGTACCAAAATTACATCCATCTACACCAGAAAACTGGCATAAATGGGTTGAGCGATTCCCCTGTTGTGTTTGTGTTTTCAGTAAATACTTGTCATTCTCTTTCCCAGTGAAATTAATGCTCGGCTTGATGCGGTGTCTGAGATCCTTTCATCTGACAGCAGTGTTCTCAGCCAGATTCGTGGCCATCTCTGTAAATTGCCTGACTTGGACAGAGGGATTTCCAGTATCTATCACAAAAAGGTAAGATGCTTGTGCTCACATCCCATAACACTGGTGTGGCACAAAAGAAAATTAGGACTTGTTGTTAGCTATCTAACATTCTGGCCGTGGTGCCTCCCGCAAAAGTGGAAAGCAAACTGACACTTTTATCAGAGCATCAGTTTTTGTGGGTGTTTTTTGTGTTAGACAAGAAGTATCCTATTTCATTAGTATAAATTCTGAAGATATAATGTAAGATTTTTAGAGATGTAAGACAGCGCTGTGGAGATGTCCTTCCTTACCTTTCCTCTTGGCTCACCATATCCTGACATTTGTCACCGGATGATCAGCTTTAAAAAATACATGATTTTGCAATACTCTGTCACAAGATGTCTTTTTGATAGAAATTGGAATCTGCAGCCATATTCCCAAAAGGTAAGAGTGGACACATCTGTACATACGTCAGCAATCTTTATTAAAATCGGCAACATATTGTACTAATTCAGCCTCTGCCAACTGAGAAAAAGACCAAGGAAATGGAAAGAACTGAAAAATAACACAGAGATATTTAGATTTGTCATTAAATCATCACACAGTATGCAATATATTGAAAGGCTAGGCATCCAGTGGTTTCCATGCTGTTTTGTCAGATAGCTCCTGCCAGTAAAAGCAATCTAGAACCTCGAATCACTTCTGTTGTAAATGTAGGGCTCATTTACTTGTGAGTAAGCATATATTATATAAACATAAATAACACACATACTACACATTATATATTATATACACATATAGAATCATAAACACAATATACTTGTGCTCAGCGTTGTACTGTATATGTAATAGCATGGTTTATGCTGAGACATTAGATGTATCTCATGTCTTAGAAGTGTGCATTTCTAGCTCTGATTTAGCAGACCATGACTACTGTATACAGACTTCACTGACTGTAAAGGAGTCCACACAGTGTGAATAAGAGCCTGCTTCATCAGTGCCCAGACATCATATCTGAATTTCTGAGAACATGTTCAGACAGACTGACTGCAGGACTTATTCAGTTGAATATCACAAAGATATCGAGAATAAAAGACCAAGGCCAGCAGTGTATTATGTTAAAGTGCTTGTCCAGGATTTGGACAAAAAAAAAGTCTACTATTTCCATGAACTCTTGAAGCAAATTCATGAACAATCTACTATTCTGATAGTAAACATCTTTATTTCCTATAACCATAGGATATTATATTGTTCTTACAATCATTGGGGTCCAACTTTTGGTACCTTCACCAATCTGGGCTTCTGTGTACCCCAACCTATCCTGTGGATAGGTCATCAGTATGAAAAATTAATTTGAGGCCAGACAACCCTTTAAGGGGTACATAATAAAAGAAATGTGCTCCAAAACATACAGTCAAATAGTTATAAATATGTGCAAAAGATCTTCATTAAAGGGGTTGTCCAGGATATACAGTTTTTGATGAGGAGACTGGGGAAAGTGAAAACAAAAAACATACCCACCTGTCCCCGGGGCTGCAGTGTCTCCCACCCTGGTCTGGTCCAGCAGCTACATCCGGCAGAAGTCCTCGCCTCACATGACCACTGAAACCAGGACGTCACACATACGTCACCTGTGACGTCCGGTGTCCTTTCCTTAGGCCACTGATTGGCCTCAGTGGTCACTTGCGGCAAGGACTTCGGCCGGAATAAGACACCAGGAGCAGCAGGACCAGACCACGGTGGGAGACACCGGGGACAGGTGAGTATAGGTTTTTTTGGGTTTTTGTTAAAATAGAGCAGACTTAAGATCTGTGCATATCTGTTTCTCCATGGTGTGAAGCACTACCTCTGTATGGTTGCCATAGTAATGACTCCTGCGGGACCCTGCTAAGTGCTGCCCAGTTTTAATTTCATGTTTCTCTGCTCTCTCCCACTGAGCATGTGCAAGAGCAGCGCATACTCGCAGAACTGGGGGGTGGGGCTAGGAATAGCCAGGCTACAATGCATTCCTGGGAGATGCAGATGCTTGATAGTCACATGTGAAAGGACAGCGCTGTAGAGAGGTGAGTAAAGGGGCAAAAAAGGGTGAAAGCGACACTGCAGAAGAGAGGGATTTTTGCGTTGCATAATGGTGTGCATCACTCCAGAGATTTTTTTTTTTTTCTGTTTTATTATTATTTTTATTTTCTTTTTCAATTCATGGAATAACCCCTTTAAAGTTGAAGCAGTATATATCAACATATTTAACAGTAGAAGCTTTTTGCTCAGTAAGACACTTATGATTCAGGCTTCCATATTGAAGAAGCACCTCAATGGTTAATGAATTTATCCTTTATTACACACGTTATATGTGACACAATTGACTCCTGAGGAAATTTATTTGCAGACATTCATCTCCCCCATACAGTGTACTATTTAACTTCTTTTATATGCTGCTATATAAAGCTGATGAGATTATTTACATACAGTAGATGCGTTTTCTGCTTTTCAGTATGATAATATATAGAATATACTCTGGTTGACTGCACATATAACCTAGCTAAGTAGGCAATAAGTATATATATTCTAATTGTAAACCTATTACTGTGAGAACAGGAGATGTTTATTGTCCAAGATTGTTGAAGTGAAGATGTAGATAATTCTTTCTTAATTTTATTAAAGGTAGAGCTATTTGGAACACTAAGCCACCCACAGGTACTTATGGACCGGGGTTTAGTGTCCCAAATATCCCTGTTACAATAAAATCCGCAGCCGCATTTTTAAAAAATAAACCTTTCTACTTACCTGGCGAAGAGTCCAATGAGTCTCATCGGACTCCTCTGTGGTGCTCCCAGCGCCGGCGGAGTACTTCAATGAAGCCACGTGTGCACTGAAGCCAAAGTGTACTCCTCTGGCTTCACTGAAGAACTGCGGTGGTGCAGACAGTACAGCCGGTAGGCGACTATAAAGCTTTTTTATCTTTAAAAAAACAAAACAAAACACAAATTGCATTATAATAGGGTTATTTGGGACACTAAACCCCCGATTTAGGACCCGTTAGTGATTAAGTGCCCCAAATTGCCCTGAAAGGTTTCCTTTAAAGAGGAAGATGCAGGCTAAGGCCTCACGTTGCAGAAAAGCTGCTTTTTTATGTTGCAGATTTTGCTGCGTTTTTTTATGCCAAGTATATATTTCCCAGCTTCAACAAGAATTCATAGATTGTAAGCTCTTGCGAACAGGGCCCTCAGTCCCAGTGTGTGAATTGACTATTTCTTTGTAATGTATCTTTTTTGTCAGTACTTGAACCCTACAAGTTGTACAGTGCTGCGGAATATGTTGGCGCTATATAAATAAAATGTATTATTATTATTATAAGAATCAGAAATATATAGGAAGACTTGTACCTCTCCATTCTGCTAAATGCACTTCTAGTTTTGGCTCCAAAAAAAGCAGCTTTTCCGTGACAGTGGCAGCTTCACATGCTCTGGGCACTGCTCTTGGGTAGAAATTTTTTACCTTTGCGACACTTACATACTTCACGTCCTAGAGGACATGAAAGGTCTTCTTTAAGTCCCACCGCCCTAGCTAGTTATTAGCCCAAAATGTTACCGATCATCAGAAGACTAACTTTGGTTCCTGCAGAATTCTTACAAGACTGTTAGTAACATGCAGTAGATCCTGCAGACGGACAATCTGGGCAGTTGTTTCTCTAGTTTACCTTTATCATTTATTTCTAGGTGTAGTGCTGCTTTAAAAAACATTATGTATGTGCTGCATGTATATAAAAAAATTTACATGGATTGATCTATAGCTGCCATATTTTTGCATGTGTTGCTCTTTTTCCCTGTGACCCCTACAGATTACTTTTACGTCAATATATCAGCAAAAAGTGCAAAGGTGTTCAATTGTTTTTCCTGACGGACGCTCTTGACATCCAGAAATCATTTTGATTTGGCGTACTATAGCGGTGATTGTAATTGTAATTGTTCCTGGCGTTTTTCTTGAAGTACTTTAAATTGTCTCTCTCAGAACTGCTCTTACCACACGAAGAGTCATAGTGAATAGCAATAAAGGAAACACAATTTCTGACCCCTATCAAGTAAAAAGCCCCTCTCAAAGTCTGTTCTAAGTTCTAGGCAGGTGTGGAAAAAATGCTGCACAGTAAGAATGCTTTCAGAAATAGAAGTGTTAATAGGTTATTTTTGTCAATTAATAAAATGAAGTGAATGAGCAAAAGAGAAATCCAAATCCCATCAATATTTGGTGTTACCTTTGCCCTTTGGAGGAGGAGTCCTGGAAGTGATGATATGGCTCCCACAGAGCCCTGGTCTCACTATCTTTCAGTCTGTCTGGGATTACATGTAGAGAGAGAAGGATTGGCGCAGGATTAGTTATTCAAGATGGTGGGAACAACCTCACTGCTGAGATTCTTCATAAACTATCTGCAAGTGTACCTAGAAGAATTGATGGTAGGCAAAGGTCACACCAAATATTGATGAGATTTAGATTTCTCTCTTGTTTATTCACTTCATTTTAATAATTGTCAAAAATAAACTATTAACATTTCTATTTTTTTTCAAGCATTCTTACTTTGTAGCATTTTGTCTAAAACTTTTGCACAATACTATCTATACTCATTTAGAAATTCCTTAGCTTTTCCCTTATGCAATGTAAATATGTATGTAAATGTATGTAATGTAAAAATCACTATTGTTCCTTTGTTAAATGAAGTCCAGGAAAAATTCTGGAGGCCGGGGAAAGTTAAAAGTAAAATAAATAAACAAAAAACATAACTGACCCCGATGCTCCGATGTCCCAGGCCGCTGTCCGGTCCTCTGGTGCCACATTTTTCCAGCGGAAGTCCTGGCCACATGTGACCACTAAGGCCAATCATTGGCCTCAGCAGCCTAAGGAAAGGAACCGGGACATCAAAGGTGACTTTCAAGTGACATCGCAAACTGTCCAGGGCCTGGGACACTAGAGCCCCAGGGACAGGTGAGTATGTTTTGTTTTTTTTGTTTTTTTATTATTATTTTTCACTTTCCCAGGCCTCCAGAGAAAAAAAAAAGTTTTTTTCTGGACAACCGCTTTAACCATTTTACTTTTTTACTTTACTGTATAAAAATGAACAATTTTAACCCTATTGATCACTTGTCAGATGAAGGAAGAAAAATCATTTTATCCAACTGATAAACTGTAAATTTTCTTCCAATGGTTGGACAGAAGATCTATTGTTCTTACAAGCTCTTTACTTTGCAAATGATCCTTCTTTGAAAGCTTGTTCTCAGAATGTTCATCCTTCGCCCGGTGTCAGGGAAAATGTATAACCATTCCAAACAACTGTAATGGCTGATATGGAGTAAAATGTGTATGGTTGTGTCTGCAAAACAGGCGATCGTACAAGCATGTGCCTACCCATAGAAAATGAAAGGACCAGAGCTGTAGAGGAGTGAGTACAGAGGCCAAAAAGGGTGAAAAGGACACTGTACAGTAGAGTTTTTGGGATTGCTCAATGGTGTGCATGACTTCAGAGATTTTTTTTTTTTTTAATAAAGTTCATGAGATAACCTCTTTAAACTTAGTTCAATGATTCTTTAGCCATTATCCTATTTATCTGTATGGCCACCTTAGACTCTGTTTACAGGTTTTGTTAGTACGATTTCTGGCAGTTCTCTTATTATAGCCTGCTTATTATCAGATCACTCCGATGGAAGAGAACAAGTCACAGAGTTTATGGTTCTAATTGACATTCAGGTTCTATGCGGTGTACGGCATATTACAGACCTGCAGCACTCACAAGGCTCAGCTAACTGAGATGGACACTATTAGTTAGATTGATTTATATAAAGACATAGTCCCATAGTATCACAGCATATCATAACCAAAGCAGCACTGCAAATTTGTTTGCAAATACATGAAATCCAATATTGCTCTGACATGCTGGGTGTCCATATCTATCCTGAATTGATCATATGTAGTATGCAAGACAGAAAGCAAAGTATTGTACTACTGTGTTACTATCATATATGATTCCATGTAACACATAAATGTTACTGGTACTGCTATATAAAGGTCTTCTCTGATTACTTGAGATGGGTGAACCTCTCAAGATTTGTTTCATTTCAGGACTAAGATTTCCGAAAACAGTTTTTTGTCTTTTTAGGTGCTACTACGCCACCGGTAGCACTGAACACCCTCTCAGCCATTATGCAAACATGGGGAAGAATATACACGCTCCATGCAGATGTTGTCCTTGGTTCAAAGTCAGCAATGCTAGGCAACTGTGCTAACCACTGGGCCACCGTACTGCCAGGATTGCAATTTACCACCTACCACCACTGATCTTGAGACATTCCACCCCTTTCTGAGTATAGTGAAGGTTACACAGACACACAGGCACTCTGTTAATCTGTATAGGACAGCCAAAGAGAAGCCAAATATAGTTATCTTTGCCAGTTCCACAGAGTTGAATGGAGCAGCAGCTCCCCTGTGCGACCTCCGCTCCATTCAGACAGGGAAGGCAAGGGACCCCTATCCTTGATAGGTGTGAATTCCAGCAGTCCTACAACCACCGATCAGACACTTTTCCTACGAATAGGTGATAGGTTGAAATCTTGGCACTACCTCTTTAATACATCCCATTTAAGTAAACCATTGTTCTTCCAATCTCTAAATAATTTCATGACAAAACCTGGTAAAAATAAAGGAAACGCTTATATGCTTTCTTAAGCAGCGATAACATTAATTTTAGCCTTATCACATCATATGTCATGTGTATGGCGGCCATGGATAATCTACATCAAAGCCAAATGTAGTGATAATTTCTCCATATACTGCCTGCTTATTAGTGCTCACCTATAACCTTGTTAAAAGCCTTTACGGACTTGACACCTTCTGTCTTGTCAATATTCACTTTTCAGGAGAAAAAAAATACAGTTGTTGGTGTCTCTTTATAACAACTTTCAGTATTGATGTAATTCCCAGTTGTCTGCAGAAATTTCTATTGACTGTACTCACTTTGCAGTTGTTACTGCTATAAGATGTGACAAGTTAGCCTGTTAGTCAAGGCTTTTCTCTGATCAATACTTTTAATTGCTTTTAAAGGTGACCATATTTGACAAATGTTGGGATTAGATCAAGTTCCGATAGTGCTTCATCTTTTAAACTACATATTTTATGATGTCATTTTTTTCCAGTGTTCCCCTCAGGAGTTCTTCCTAATCGTCAGTACGTTGTGCAATTTAGAAAGCCACCTGCAAGTATTGATTCCTGCCGTCCGTTCTCAAGTCAAGTCAGCATTGTTGAAAAAGATTTTTACTGAAGTCCCACAAATTCTCAGTCCTGTGCAGAAGTTTGTACAGGTGTTAAATGAAGATGCCGCCAAGTAAGTACAAGTCCTTATCATTGCCTTATTAAGGTGCCCACCCACCATGAATAGCTATCAAGCAAACCAACAGCTATTCCTCCTGATTCTCCCATTCACTTACACGCTTGGTTCAGCTGTGCGTGCTCAAACATAGCAGAGACTTTCTGCAGAATTGCTCCGGCACAATATCTTGTCACAGTTTTTTTCAAAGCACTTTTCAATGGCTTTTGATATCTTCTGTGATAAGACATTGTGCTGCAGCAGTTTATCCCGGTGGAGATAGTTGGGTTAACTCTGCTACATCTGTATGTTAGTAAAGGGTTTTTCCAGGACCAACTTTTATTATCCTGGTGGCACCTATCTTGAACAATTGCTTAAATTCCTTTTAATACCTAAATTGTATTGTTCTTCTAGCTGTTCATCACCTTCACTCTGCTCTGTCTCTGCTTCTGCTAACATCTCGCTCTTGGGCTACAGCTTAGGCCCAGCTCACATCTGCGTTCGGGTTTCCGTTTGGGGAGTCCGCTTGGTGTCCCCTTGAACGGAAACCTATGCGCATTAAAAAATGGTTTACCTGGGAAACCTGCAGACCCCATAGACTATAGATTATAGTCTATGGGGTCCACGGGTTTCCCAGGTATAGGTTTACGTTCAGGGGGGTTCCCAAGTGGAATCCCCGAACGGAAACCCGAACGCAGATGTGAAGCAGGCCTTATAGCCAAGAACCTTGATATTGGCTCTTGATTGGGGCAGTGAAAGTGATGGAGGACGTGTGGTTGTCATTGGCTGGGCAGGCTTCAGGGCGTTCTTGCCTTCTGACCCAGTGCAAGTAAACATGGAAGATATAGTTCAAAGGTCCTAGGAGTGAAGCGCTGGCAGTACATAAATCCTGAATTGCCGCAGAGGGAGCCAGGGGATTGCGGGATCAACAGAAATTAAGAAAAAAATATGGGGGACACTTGAGTACGGTGTTACCAAATGGGGCAGACATTTTTAAAACATGAAGCTTGAGCTCAAAAAACCTCTTTTTACGGAGTAAACTGCTTCTAGACAACTCTGGCAGCGCAGGGAGGACAAAATATTCATCTGTTGTAATTTAGCATACATCCTCTGACGGATCAGAACAATGGACACTACAGCGCTGATGTGAACATAGCGTAAGACACTCGCCCGGTCCAGCCAAAATCATCAGGTTGTCCAACGTGTATGGGAGAATTTCAGTGTACAGAATTCTCTCTGCAAGAGACAGATTAAATGTGTTTTGTTCTAGGGCTGGAAATAAGACTGACCTGTTCAAGGACCTCACAGACTTTCCAAAGATAAAAGAAAGAAAGACTGAGATCCAGGTGATAATTTCAGAAATACAAGGAAATCTTAAAGAAATCCGTCACATATTGAGAAACCCTTCTTTATCTTTTACCACAGTGTCTGGACAAGAGGTAATGGAACAATACATACAACAGCAATAAATAGGTGTTTGTGCAATTTTCTGACCTTTTGTATTGTGAATGCTTCAGTTCTTCCAGAAGTAAAGTAATGAACCTCATTAAGGAAACTGTTTTCCAGCACAGTCTGTACACAGCTGATGTACCATAAATAACAGCACATTGTATTAATTTGAGCTGCATAATTACCCATAAATATTGCTTGTGTCTAATTCACATTATACTTGTTCATTATATAATCTTGGCTACACAAATAATTGTGTATGGAATGTCAGCGGCACAGCATGCTGTAGAAATACAGAAGTACCGAATCACTGTCCACTGGCTGATCACCTCTTGGGATTCTTGTAATAGTAGTTGCATCAAATCATTTACAGTTTTACCTAAACTTTTTTTTTCCGCTATGTGGCCCATGTTATTTTTCTCATGCTCTTTTCTCCTCATTTGATCCTATTTTCTCTTATTCTATCTAAACTGAAAAATATATAAAGAATTTTTCTCTGTTTGTGTAGAAGATCAGCAATGTTTCCCATTTTCCTCCTCCTATGCCTAGCTGTAACACAATTCGTTGCAACAGGGATTTTCCTCCCCCCCTTTGCCATGTGTGCAGTGGGACACAAATTGTAAAAATCCCTAACCCACCCCCCCAGTCATTCCCTATTCAAGACACAAAAAGTCAGAAAGTACCTGGCAGTTGTAGGACATGTCCCGTTTATTTTAGAGCTCCATTACTTCCATGGTGCTGTACCTATAAAAAGGGTTTACATACATAATACAAGTACAATAAACATGAACTAACTTCGTAACAGACTGGTAGAGGTGAAGAGGTCCCTGCACACAATCTTCAGAGAACGGAGACTGTAGGTGAGGTGGAAGCTGCTTGTATGATAGCACTAATTTGGTAGCGTGAATGATTAATTATTATAAAATATATTATACAATTGTAAAACTAATTAGATGTACAGTGGGTACGGAAAGTATTCAGACCCCTTTAATTTTTTCATTCTTTGTTTCATTGCAGCCATTTGCTAAAAGCAAAAAAGTTTATTTTATTTCTCATTAATGTACACTCAGCACCCCATCTTGACAGAAAAAAAACTGAAATGTAGATATTTTTGCAAATTTATTAAAAAAGAAAAACTGAAATATCACATGGTCATTAGTATTCAAACCCTTTGCTGTGACACTCATATTAAACTCATATGCTGTCCATTTCCTTCTGATCCTCCTTGAGATGGTTCTTCTCCATCATTGGAGTCCAACTGTGTTTAATTAAACTGATTGGACTTGATTAGGAAAGGCGCACACCTGTCTATATAAGACCTCACAGCTCACAGTGCATGTCAGAGCAAATGAGAATCATGAGGTCAAAGGAACTGCCCGAGGAGCTCAGAGACAGAATTGTGGCAAGGCACAGATCTGGCCAAGGTTACAAAAGAATTTCTGCAGCACTCAAGGTTCCTAAGAGCACAGTGGCCTCCATAATCCTTAAATGGAAGAAGTTTGGGACGACCAGAACTCTTCCTAGACCTGGCCGTCCAGCCAAACTGAGCAATCATGGGAGAAGAGCCTTGGTGAGAGAGGTAAAGAACTCAAAGATCACTGTGGCTGAGCTCCAGAGATGCAGTAGGGAGATGGGAGAAAGTTCCATAAAGTCAACTATCACTGCAGCCCTCCACCAGTCGGGGCTTTATGGCAGAGTGGCCCGGAGGAAGCCTCTCCTCAGTACAAGACATGAGAAAGCCCGCATAGAGTTTGCCAAAAAACACATGAAGGACTCCCAGACTATGAGAAATAAGATTCTCTGGTCTGATGAGATGAAGATTGAACTTTTTGGCGTTGATTCTAAGAGGTATGTGTGGAGAAAACCAGGCACTGCTCATCACCTACCCAATACAATCCCAACAGTGAAACATGGTGGTGGCAGGATCATGCTATGGGGGTGTTTTTCAGCTGCAGGACAGGACGACTGGTTGCAATTGAAGGAAAGATGTATGCGGCCAAGTACAGAGATATCCTGGAAGAAAACCTCTTCCAGAGTGCTCTGGACCTCAGATTGGACTGAAGGTCCACCTTCCAACAAGACAATGACCCTAAGCACACAGCTAAAATAGCAAAGCAGTGGCTTCGGAACAACTCTGTGACCATTCTTGACTGGCCCAGCCAGAGCCCTGACCTCAACCCAATTGAGCATCTCTGGAGAGACCTGAAAATGGCTGTCCACCAACGTTCACCATCCAACCTGACGGAACTGGAGAGGAACTGCAAGGAAGAATGGCAGAGGATCCCCAAATCCAGATGTGAAAAACTTGTTGCATCATTCCCAAGAAAACTCATGGCTGTACTAGCTCAAAAGGAAGGGGCTTCTACTCAGTACTGAGCAAAGGGTCTGAATACTTATGACCATGTGCTATTTCAGTTTTTCTTTTTTAATAAATTTGCAAAAGTATCTACATTTCTGGGGGGGGGGGTTTTCTTTCAAGATGGGGTGCTGAGTGTACATTAATGAGAAATAAAATGAAAGTTTTTGCTTTTAGCAAATGGCTGCAATGAAACAAAGAGTGAAAAATTTAAAGGGGTCTGAATACTTTCCGTACCCACTGTATTGTTTGTTACAATATGAACTTTATAAGAATTCAATATATGACTTTTTTGTGAATTAGAGGAGCTTTACTGCTTGTGTCCATGCATGGCTGTCAGCCATTTATGAAGTCAAAGCAGAAGTCTGAGTCAGGCTGTGGAAAAATAGGATTCTAAGTCAGTAGTTCGGCCTATCGACTTCACAGCTCTGGCTACAGTGTTTTCCTATGACTTGTAATGTTGAACTTATGGATTTGTAGTTGGCTACAACTCTATTATATGTAATGGTTCACTAAGGGCAGTAAGTGAACTTTGTAGGAGCTGTTCAGCTGTAAGGTTCTGAAATACAACAAGCACGCCTGTAGAAACAGAATTACACAGAATAGCTGCAGTCAGATGAGAGGCGCCTCCAAATTTTTTATTATGCCATTTGCACCAATTTTGTGCCTTAAAAAATGATAATGCTTGTCATATTTGCACAAGTCTTTGTGACTTATTAAACAAAAGTGGACACAGTTGAATAGGAAGGTTGTTGTTTCCAATTTCCAAAATTGGCAAAAATTATAAAATACAGATTTTAATTTTCTGTCTTTAGGATAGTGTACAATGTGTTGAATTAAGTACACTTAAGCTCTATTGAGACGAAACTAAACCAATTTTCCATTTTCTTTAGAATTTCATTATTGTATAATGGATATTTAGACAATTTCTCATAAACGTTGTACGTCATTTTCACAGTTTACAAGATTTCTACATGTAGTCATTTCTTGTGAATTATCATTGATAAGTCAGTCCATGATCACTACATTACAGCGATTCTCTTGTAGTGAGCTGTGCACCAATACGGGCATCACAGGACTAAACTGTTAAAATTCTAGTTCAAGAGCCAAAAATAAACGAATAGGCAAAGTATAGAAGTTTCCTCATCCAGTGTATCCTCTCTATATGTTCAGAATATGAAAGCAGACAAGATAGAAAAAAAAAAGATGTAGATGGTTTACAATAATAAGTGATCACATAGCTGCAAATATTCTATAACCCCAGTTCCAAAAATGTAAGGCACTGAGTAAATTGTAGCAAAAATAAGGATTTGGAAATCTTATATCAAATTTTATTTAGAATTTTAAATAAAACACATGCCAGAAGGTGATATTTTTCCATTTCATTTGAAAACATTTATTCATTTAGAAATTGATTGGCAGCAGCACATCTCAGGGTTCACAAAAGGCTGGAAAAGTAAGTGGTACTAATAAAAAGGCTGGAGGGTCAATTCTCACATGACTGGGTATAAAGAGAGTATGTTAGAAAGTCAGAGTTTCTCAGAGAGGTTCTGGTCAGAGGTTCACCATCTGTGTCTAAAAATTATGGAACAATTTCAGAAAAATGTTCTTCAACGTAAAATTGCAAAGACTTTGAATATCCCACCATGTACAGTACATATATCATCAAAATATTCAGAGAATCTGGAGAAATCTATGTGTACAAGGGACAAGGCCGACAGTCAATATTGGATGCTCGTGATCTATGGACCCTCAGACAGCACAGCATTAAAAATAGGTATGAGTCAGTAATGCAAATCACGGCATGGGCTCGGGAATACCAGAAATCATTGTCTGTGAACACAGTTCACCATGCAATCCACAAATGCAAGTTAAAGCTGTATCATGCAAAGAAGAAGCCATATATGAATGCAATCCAGAAAACCTGCTATCTTCTCTGGGCCAAAGCTCATTTAGGCCAGAGCTTCGTGCTGCTGTTTTTTTTTTTTTTTTTTTTTTTTTATAAAGCCAATGTCAAGAGTGGCTTGAAAAGGAATGGAAAATATAAAGGCAGCTCTTATACGTCTCCCTTCTGTGTCACAAAAAGACACAGCAAAATCTGCAACAACAAAAGCTGAAAAAAAGCAGCTTGTGTGCAATGTGGGCCCTTAGCATCAGAGAAGGCCTTACATATTTCAGCAAGACAATGTTAGACCATATACTGCATCCATCACAATAACATGTCTTTGCAGAAGTAGAGTCTGGGTACTGAACTGGTCTGCCTGTAGTTCAGACCAATCGCCAATAGAAAACATTTTGTGCGTTATGAAACGAAAAAACCTCCAAAGACAACCCAGGATTGTTGAGCAGCTAGAATCCTACATCAGACAAGAATTGGACAGTGTTCCACTCCCATAACACCAGCAATAGGTTATGGAAGTGTAAAAAGAAGAGGCAATTCTACAAAATTGTAGACGTTTCTGTCCCAATTTTTTTTTTTTTTAAATGTGTTGCTGCCATCAATTTCTAAATGAGTTAAATAAACTTTGTAATATTGAAGAAATCTGTTTTCTTCTCCACTTTTTAGGTAGTGACTTTCTCCTTATTAATCTATGAAGTGGGGATGGAGAAATAAGATACTTCTAAAAAGACACTCAAATAATTGCTGCTACTACACTCCGCTACTCTGTGCTCTTTTAACACTGCTTGGCTATAGATTAGAGGCTAATAGTGTACAGAATGAGGCAGTAAATCAATTAACCGGCCTGCAAAACCTTCTACTCCACCCCTCCGTTCTCCATAGAGCTCTGTGTGTGAGGTGAATACGGGTACAAATAAAATGTAAAAAAAGTAGTCAGATTGAAGATAAGGAGGAGGAGAACACCTTAATAAGTGGAAAGGAAACAGATCTCCTTAATAAGATATATTTCAACGTTTCTTGTATTCACATGCACTATTTATTTATGAAACGTTGTTTATAACTGGAGGTACACTTTAATGATTCAACAAATTTAGCAATTTTGTGTGAAATTTTGATTTTTTTTGCTCCTAACAGAAACTTTGCCTCCCAGGAAAACAGACTTAAACTGACAGTGCCATGATAAATCCCCTCCTTAGTACTGTACTTACAACCATGAAAGCAAGTTAGTGTATTTTCTGTGTTGGTGTCCCTCATTGCTCTGTCCAGGGATCCCTATTCTTCTCCAGCTATATCTTCGGCCTGGAACAGCTCATAGAGTGCCATTGGTTTCAGTATATTTTTTATGCTAATGATACTCAGTTTTTTACTTGTTGGACCCAGATGCTATGGAGAATTCCACAGTGTCTATCAGTTAGATTTTTCTATGCCCCTGAATTTATCAGCCTCCCACACTAGCGGCCTCGGATTACCTTTCTTATCCTTTTCAACTACACATCCAAGCCCTTCCTGCCTCCTACCACTTCCACCTCAAAAAAACTCAAATCCATTCTATCCTCAGCCTTGCGTTAATAAAAATGTAAGTACATGCCTTCATCATCTCCTACCTAGATTACGGTAACAACCTTCTTTGTGCCATCTTGTCTAACACAGTTGTGCTCCTCCAATCTACCCTCAACTCTGATGCCCAGTTAATCCACGTCTGTACTCATTTCTCCTCTTCTCCTGCCAGTCCTTTTTCTAGTTAACCAATGCTCATCGACTTTAGTTCAAAATATTAACAATGATGTACAAGACTGTCCATAGCCTGCACCCTCCATACATCGCTGACCTAATCTCCCAATACCTCTCAATTTGTAATTTCTGGTTCTCACAAAACCTCCTTCTCTGCTCTCTTCTTACCAGCCATCTTTAAGATTTCTCCAGTGCATCCCTAGCATTCACTACCCCAAGACATGACGCTTTATTCACATGACCTTGCCGTATACCTGGATATGAAAAAGTACTTTTATCACGGCCAAGTATATACCCGATGGTGACCCGTTTTCATGGATCGCTCATATATTTTAGTCTATTGAGGGATACATGAAAACGACCTGATATATGGCAAGTTCTATTATTTCACGGATCATTAAAACAATGGTAGTGTGAATAGATCCTATATTTACATTGGGGCTGTATGCTGAGCATTAAAAAATTACTAGCACATACAGTGCCTTGCGAAAGTATTCGGCCCCCTTGAACTTTTCAACCTTTTGCCACATTTCAGGCTTCAAACATAAAGATATAAAATGTTAATTTTTTGGTGAAGAATCAACAACAAGTGGGACACAGTTGTGAAGTGGAACGAAATTTATTGGTTATTTTAAACTTTTGTAAAAAATAAAAAACTGAAAAGTGGGGTGTGCAATATTATTCGGCCCCCTTAAGTTAATACTTTGTAGCGCCACCTTTTGCTGCGATTACAGCTGCAAGTTGCTTGGGGTATGTCTCTATCAGTTTTGCACATCGAAATTCATCGAAGACTGAAATTCTTGCCCATTCTTCCTTGGAAAACAGCTGGAGCTCAGTGAGGTTGGATGGAGAGCGTTTGTGAACAGCAGTTTTCAGCTCTTTCCACAGATTCTCGATTGGATTCAGGTCTGGACTTTGACTTGGCCATTCTAACACCTGGATACGTTTATTTGTGAACCATTCCATTGTAGATTTTGCTTTATGTTTGGGATCATTGTCTTGTTGGAAGATAAATCTCCGTCCCAGTCTCAGGTCTTTTGCAGACTCCAACGGGTTTTCTTCCAGAATGGTCCTGTATTTGGCTCCATCCATCTTCCCATCGATTTTAACCATCTTCCCTGTCCCTGCTGAAGAAAAGCAGGACCAAACCATGATGCTGCCGCCACCATGTTTGACAGTGGGGATGGTGTGTTCAGGGTGATGAGCTGTGTTGCTTTTACGCCAAACATATCGTTTTGCATTGTGGTCAAAAAGTTCGATTTTGGTTTCATCTGACCAGAGCACCTTCTTCCACATGTTTGGTGTGTTTCCCAGGTGGCTTGTGGCAAACTTTAAACAAGACTTTTTATGGATATCTTTGAGAAATGGCTTTCTTCTTGCCACTCTTCCATAAAGGCCAGATTTGTGCAGTGTATGACTGATTGTTGTCCTATGGACAGACTCTCCCACCTCAGCTGTAGATCTCTGCAGTTCATCCAGAGTGATCATGGGCCTCTTGGCTGCATCTCTGATCAGTCTTCTCCTTGTTTGAGATGAAAGTTTAGAGGGGCGGCCAGGTCTTGTTAGATTTGCAGTGGTCTGATACTCCTTCCATTTCAATATGATCGCTTGCACAGTGCTCCTTGGGATGTTTAAAGTTTGGGAAATCTTTTTGTATCCAAATCCGGCTTTAAACTTCTCCACAACAGTATCATGGACCTGCCTGGTGTGTTCCTTGGCCTTCATGATGCTCTCTGCGCTTTAAACAGAACCCTGAGACTATCACAGAGCAGGTACATTTATACGGAGACTTGATTACACACAGGTGGATTATATTTATCATCATCAGTCATTTAGGACAACATTGGATCATTCAGAGATCCTCACTGAACTTCTGGAGTGAGTTTGCTGCACTGAAAGTAAAGGGGCCGAATAATATTGCACGCCCCACTTTTCAGTTTTTTATTTTTTACAAAAGTTTAAAATAACCAATAAATTTCATTCCACTTCACAATTGTGTCCCACTTGTTGTTGATTCTTCACCAAAAAATTAAAATTTTATATCTTTATGTTTGAAGCCTGAAATGTGGCAAAAGGTTGAAAAGTTCAAGGGGGCCGAATACTTTCGCAAGGCACTGTAGCTGTGTATCCCTGTTGTGTGAATGAGCTCTAAGACTGTCCCCACGATCAAAACCTTAAAACGCAACTTGAAAACTAATCTCTTTGGAAAGCTTACAACCTTTTGTACAAACGAGGGCGTCGCCTTGGCTCCATAGAGGTCAGCAGCAACACCCTCATTGCTCTAAAAAGGTAAGGGCCCTCATTTGCATATTGACAGAAAAAAAAAAAAAAAAAAAACGACACCTATCATAACAGACATTAACGGACACTAACTGATGTTAATGTGTCTGTTTTTTTAACTGATCCAATTAATGGATTAGTTTAAAAAAAACGGACACATTAGCATCAGTTAGTGTCCGTTTTTTAACACTGTCCATTTTTTTTTTTTTTCTCCTTTCTGAGCATGCGCAGGAAAAAAACAGACATAAAATAACGGACAGTAACTGATTGCTATCAGTTACTGTCCGTTATAAGTCCATTACCCATAGACTTCAATGTTAAAAAAAAATAACGGACACTTGCTGTCCATCAAGAATCCGTTTTTTTCAAATGGACAAAAAGTCCTACATGTAGGATTTTTTGTCCGCGAAAAAATAACAGACTTCTGACGGATTTGGTTTAAACGGACACTAACGGACACAATATAAAAACCCATTGAGATGAATGGAAATTTTAACAGATTTCTGACGGTTCAGCTAGTGTCCGATGCTAAAATCTTGTAACGGACAATAGCCACGGACACTACTGACGGTCACCAACGGTAGTGTGAACGCCCCCTAACTCATCTGGTGATGGACTCTCTTTAATGATGCTCTAAAATAAATAATATCTATATATAGATGTTATCTATATATAGATATATCTATATATACTGAAATCGATATGTGCACTTCCTCAATGCTGTTTTTTTTTTATCCTCAGTTTTTAATTGAAGTTAAGAATTCTTTGCTCTCCTCTGTGCCGTCTGACTGGGTTTCCATAAGTAGGTAAGTTGTAGTATAAGAACAATGAACCTTCTAAGGTTATAAAGTATATCTTGTAACAAAAGAGCCGCTATATCATTCACATGTACAATATGTAAATGTTACTGATGGTTCTCAGAACTGGAGGTCGCTATTTTTATTTTATTGTTTCTTTTCTATATTCCCTTGTTAAAATGTGGCTAATGGCATGTATCTGTCTGAGTAGTCATATATGTCTATGCTGTCATCTCTGACAATAATAGCTCATACAATAGCACCAGCTTTTAATATGCTTGTCCACCAGTACCAGAAGTGTTGAGAGCTTCTAAAATCAATAACCTGCCTCTTATGGGTCTACATAGGAGATGAAGTCTCACTTTTCAGGGCTTCTAAGTACATGTAAGATCAAATAGAAATAGGAGGAAATGAGGGGAAATGAGATTTACCAAGACTACATCTATTTAGAATTCCTCATTTGAGAAGCTGAATATGGGACCTTGATCAGAAACTCTTATTCTCTTCATACATACATGATTATTCAATCCTACAAATAGTGCATGGAACATAGTAATGTGGATAAATACAGGCCAATGAATATCAATCAATATTAACCTGTTCCTGCTGCTGTGAATTTTTAATATTTCGTTTTTTCTTCCCTGTCTTCCAACAGCCATAAATTTATATTTTTCCATTCACATAGCTGAGTGAGGGCTTGTTTTCTGGGGGGGAAATTGTACTTTCTAGTAACACCTTTTAATATTCTGTACAATGGACTAAGAAGCAGAAAAGAATTCTGAAGAAGGTGGAATTGCAAAAAAAACACCACTTTCTCACATGCACTGTGCAGGAAAAATGACTTGTTACCTTTATTTTGCGGATCAGTCCAATCACAGCAATACTAAATACTATATATTGTAGTTTTAAACATTTTATGATACAAAATTTTCTAATGCATGTCCATATTCTGACTTCGTAACATTTTTGTCATGTTCTGACTTCGTAACAAAATTTTTCGTTCTGCCGAGCTGTTTAAGGTCTCTATATTTTTGTGGGATGATCTGACATTTTTGTTGATACCATTATAGGGTACATATCACTTTTCAGTCTCTCTATATTCTATTTTTTGGGCAGGTTGGTGAAGTGAAAAATAGCAATTTGTGCATTTTGATTTTTTTTTCATTTACAGTGTAAATGGTTTGTTTACTGGATGTAATAAATACATTTATATTTAGATAGTTTGGGTATTTTTGCACAATTTGATACCTCCTACTTTTTTTTTTTTTTTTTTTGGTAAAATTTTAAATTTTTTAGTCCCTCAGGGGGACTAAAAATCCCCCTGAGGGACTAAAAAATTTTTACTCAAAAATCTATTATAATACTTCCATAATGCAGTATATTGTCTATATATTGACGTTCTATTACATTGTGCCTGCCGAAGATATGCTATTGATAGGCTCCCAGATGTCATGGCAGCTGATCGCTGCACCCCTTTGACATTGTGGGGGCAGCGATTGCACCCAATATGGCTGTGCCCATGCACAACAACGGCTAAGATGTCATGGTTGGAGTTGACCATGGCATCTAAGTTGGAGGTGGCACTATTCACAGCTGTTATTGGCGGGTGCTTGCTGCATAATGTAGCTGGTACCATCTGTAGATTGGGTGGGCTCAGATCCTGAGCCCTCTCCATATTCCCCACCCAACGTTATAAAATACAGTACAGACCAAAAGTTTGGACACACCTTCTCATTCCAAGAGTTTTCTGTATTTTCATGACTATAAAAATTGTAGATTCACACTGAAGGCATCAAAACTATGAATTAACGCATGTGGAATTATATACTTAACAAAAAAGTGTGAAACAACTGAAAATATGTCTTATATTCTAGGTTCTTCAAAGTAGCCACCTTTTGCTTTTATTACTGCTTTGCACACTCTTGGCATTCTCTTGATGAGCTTCAAGAGGTAGTCACCTGAAATGGTTTTCCCTTCACAGGTGTGCCCTGTCAGGTTTAATAAGTGGGATTTCTTGCCATCAGTTGTGTTGTTCAGAAGTCAGGTGGATACACAGCTGATAGTCCTACTGAATGGAGTCTTAGAATTTGTATTATGGCAAGAAAAAAGCAGCTAAGTAAAGAAAAACGAGTGGCCATCATTACTTTAAGAAATGAAGGTCAGTCAGTCTGAAAAATTGGGAAAACTTTGAAAGTGTCCCCAAGTGCAGTAGCCAAAACCATCAAGCGCTACAAAGAAACTGGCTCACATTAGGACTGTCCCAGGAAAGGAAGATCAAGAGTCACCTCTGCTGCGGAGGATAAGTTCATCCGAGTCACCAGCCTCAGAAATCGCAGGTTAACAGCAGCTCAGATTAGAGACCAGGTCAATGCCACACAGAGTTCTAGCAGCAGACACATCTCTACAACAACTGTTAAGAGGAGACTGTGTGCAGCAGGCCTTCATGGTAAAATAGCTGCTAGGAAACCACTGCTAAGGACAGGCAACAAGCAGAAGAGACTTGTTTGGGCTAAAGAACACAAGGAATGGACATTAGACCTGTGGAAATCTGTGCTTTGGTCTGATGAGTCCAAATTTGAGATCTTTGGTTCCAACCACCGTGTCTTTGTGCGACGCAGAAAAGGTGAACGAATGGACTCTACATGCCTGGTTCCCACCGTGAAGCATGGAGGAGGAGGTGTGATGGTGTGGGGGTGTTTTGCAGGTGACACTGTTGGGGATTTATTCAAAATTGAAGGAATACTGAACCAGTATGGTTACCACAGCATCTTGCAGCGGCATGCTATTCCATTCGGTTTGCGTTTAGTTGGACCATCATTTATTTTTCAACAGGACAATGACCCCAAACACACCTCCAGACTGTGTAAGGGCTATTTGACCAAGAAGGAGAGTGATGGGGTGCTACGCCAGATGACCTTGCCTCCACACCAGACCTGAACCCAATCGAGATGGTTTGGGGTGAGCTGGACTGCAGAGTGAAGGCAAAATGGCCAACAAGTGCTAAGCATCTCTGGGAACTCCTTCAAGACTGTTGGAAGACCATTTCAGGTGACTACCTCTTGAAGCTCATCAAGAGGATGCCAAGAGTGTGCAAAGCAGTAATCAAAGCAAAAGGTGGCTACTTTGAAGAACCTAGAATATAAGACATATTTTCAGTTGTTTCACACTTTTTTGTTAAGTATATAATTCCACATGTGTTAATTCATAGTTTTGATGCCTTCAGTGTGAATCTACAATTTTTATAGTCATGAAAATACAGAAAACTCTTGGAATGAGAAGGTGTGTCCAAAATTTTGGTCTGTACTGTACATGTAAGTCAAATGTCAGGAAGTTTTTATGATCACTGTCATTTCAACAAATGTAGCATAAGAGAATACAGTATAAGAAACTTAGTCAGGACGGGGATAAGTGTCCGATCGCTGGGGGACTGAAAGTCCCCCTAAAGTCTGCTTCTGAATAGACCGCCAGGGTACTTGCACTGCACTGTAATCTTTGGCAGCGCCCACAGCCCCAAAGAAGTGAATGGAGCAATGGTCACACAAGCACACTGGTGTTGTATTTACAAGGAGGCTTTAGGGGACTTTCGTCCCCCATCCTTCTGATAGCTGAGGGACTTGGTATTTGGGTCACCAGGGATCAGACACTTATCCCCTGCCCTGTGGATAGGGTATAAGTGTCCATATCAGCACAACCCCTTTAATTTAATTTCATTTCATACATGTCAGATCTTCTCTCTAGATGTCCTGCATGATCATGGGGTGTCTAAGTGAGAAAGTTAGGGAGCAGATTCTCCTCTACTTACCATGTCCAGTGTGTGCCCTGATTTTAAACTTTAACAGTAGACATGGTCAGCTTTGTAACTGGAGGTGCCCTTTAAGACCACACAGACCTTTCAGGTCACAGAACGAAGCTGTCTTTGATGGTCATCTGCTATATATTTGTTTAGCTATATATTTATTCTGTACAAACATATCAAGCTCTATAGTTTCCTGTAAACCAGATCAGTCCTTAGTACTTAGGCAGTGTAAAATGGCTGCATATATTTTCAGGCTTTTCCTAAGTTGATCCAAATAGCTCATTTCCCTAAAAAAAACAATCTGACAAGTTTTCATTTGAATGAATATAATATCATTGAACGTACCTAGCAAGATTTACCGTAAATCAGTTATTTTTACTGTACTGAGATCAGGAAATGTCCTTATATGTACAGACGTGTATTATACAACCCTGTAAAAGGCATTCTCTGTGTGCTTCACCATAGTAACCCGCCACTCTATTTATAAGAAAGGAAATGTGAAGCAGCAGAGACGAAGTTCACCATAATGGAGCTATCCTTTTTTTTTTATTGTCAATCCACTTATTCTAAAGCTCAGTGAAAATATAAAAAAACTAAAAAATAAAAAAAAAGCGCCTGAGACTAATTTTCCCTGGTGATTACATAACTGATTGCTTGGTAACCTTGATTTCTTATTCTGATTTTAGTATTTTTTTCCTCCTCTCTTTTATAGCACAAAAGCTGTCAGTCGCTTCCACTCTCCTTTTATCGTTGAAAATTACAGACATCTGAATCAGCTTCGGGAGCAGCTAGTCCTTGACTGTAATACTGAATGGCTGCGCTTTCTGGAGTGAGTTTCTAAACAATTCTGAAAGATTTTTAAGAGTGATGTAACGCAATGATGTGAATGATATGATAAAGCCTAGTAGACACAGTGGTGGGTCAGACATGTTTTTGGACTACACATACGTTATTGTACATTATAGACCCCAAACTTTCTTTAGTAAAGAATATATGCAAATAGACATGTGGTGTTATTTCCTAGTTTTAGTAAAGCTGCCCATACTCTTTAGATAGCTGCGGATCAAATACTCGTATAGCTGGCAGCTTCACAGGATCTGAGCCCTCCCAATCTACATATATCCTCGGCTTGGATAAGATTGCAGAGTTATTTTCAATGGGAGAAGGAAATAGGCGCCTGCCGGACGCCTCTGCAATATCTGTCACTGGCTGACGTCAGTGAAACTCCATACATTCTCCATAGATAGTTTGCCAGCCCCTTTAAGTGACTGTTGTATATGGTTTATGGCTTGCTTAGAACATTTATGCCTTACTGTGGAGCATCACAACACCAAATGATTGCAGACATGGTCTGGGACAGATTGTACAATGGGGGAGATTTATTTCCTTCACCATTGAATTCACTGTGGGCGTACGGCCCTGTGATGGTTGCGCCCAATTTATAAGGAACTTTACGCCTCCTTATAAATTAGACGCATCCTCCGCCAGTGCTGAAGATATAAAGCACACACAGAGGAGGGGGGATTTTTATCTTTATATTGTTATCTTTATCTTCATCCAAATAGTACACCGCTCTTTTCTCCAGCGCAGCATATAACAGATTTCTCGGCCGGGGTCACATATTATTGATAAATCTGCCATTACTTATAATAATTATAATTTCTGCGGCTGATTTATCATTGCTTGTGCACCAGAAAACTAACATGCAAATCTAAATATATTTGTGTATTAATTGTGACTGTTAGTTTTTGCGGTGCATGCCACTTTCCTCAAAGGGTGAGGGCAGGCCATAGGCCCTGCCAGATTTATTATAATTTACGCCAGTTTTCTTGTGGATATGATGCCAGAAATCTACCCTTAGGCCTCATGCACACAACCTGTCTGCATCTATGGCCCATTCAATGGATGGGTCAGTGAAAACCACGGATGACTCCCGGATACCAATCCGGCTGACATCTGTACCGTTTACACTGGACCTCAGACTGCATATGGTTACGTGCATAAGGCCTTACAGGAAGTGGTGTAGATTACTGTTTAGGTACACTGTAATTTATGACTAAGCGCGCACCTAATCATAAAAGGACAGGGATTATCAAGACTGGCATGGAAAAAGCTGGTCTTGATAAATCCTCCCCACAGTTTTTCAGATACATTCATATGCTCACTGTATTTACACCATAAAACCAACGTATATCCAATGATAAATCTACTAAGGAGGAACACAAATCTGATTGAAGAAAATGCTTTATCTTAAAGTCAGAGGTTTGTAATGACATAGATATTATGCACTTTATTTCTTTATCCTCAAAGAGTGATGAGGAAGAGAATAACTCCATACTGTCATGGATAAGATTGGAAATACAGCAGCAAAACTATCAAGGTATAGACCAGGAAGAACCGGTAGTCTACTTTAACTGCAAGAGTGGACACAACCAAATACAGTAAAACCTTTCTGAGATGACCACCCAGAAGTGGTCTTCTAGAAAGGTGGTCTTCTCAAGGAAGATAGCTAGTATGGAAAACTGAAAATCTGTCACAGAAAACGTGGTCTCCTCATAGAGGTGGTCTTCTGGAGAGGTTTCACTGTTTGTAAACTTCTGTTTAGATCTTTATAAGTGGATTTCCTGCATGGATGTGCGGTGTTGTCACTTACTCTTGGTTGTAGACATTTTTAGCTGCTAAATGGCCAATGGCACATTTCAGTTAATGAGTTAAAACAGAACTTCTTAATACATAAGTCCAATGAGGGTTAGCAATTCTGTGATTTCTCTGATTTTAAGCTTCATTGCCATCCAGTCATTGCCTGTGCTGTCTTAATTTAAGACTTGAATAATCTGATACTGGTTGCTAGGGCTGTGTGGCACAGCATATATACCGATTCTGTATATCTAAAATATTAATTATAGAGGAATATTGATGTATTATTATGACATGTTTGTTTTAGCTAATACTTGTATTATCTATTAAAGAGAACCTTTCAAGTCCTCTGGCACCCGCAGTATTATATACTGCTGGAAAATTGAAAGTGCTCTGAATTCAGCGCACTGTCAGCTTGGACGGTACGTGCCCAGGTGCCGGAGATATCGGTGCCAGTAGTTTCGGCACAGATATCCCTTCACCGTCAGAAGTGCAGGCCTTACAGCTCAGTGTCATCGCTGGGCGGTAAGGAAAGCCCCCCCTTCCCCCAACAGTACAAGGCTATGGAAGAGTACTGTCAGGGTGGGGGGCATTCCTTACCACCCAGCGAGAACGTTGAGCATTAAAGGGGTATTCCCATCATGAACATAATCATATCTATATTTGTAGATAAGTAAAAGTTAAACATTTTTGCAAATATAAGTAGTTAAAAATTCTGCAGAATTTTAAAGATTTTCTCTAACCATCTTAGTGGTGACAGCCTGTTGTCTTGATCAGTTGCCAATGGATACAACCACAAATGCAGAAGCTTTCTATGGTCTGGGACTTGTCAGAAACCCAGCTATGATTTTCTTATTGTAGCTGGGTTATCAGACAGGGACACTACATGTATCAGAAAATATCCCAGCCACAATAAGGAAATCATGGCTAATTTTCTGACCATAGAAATGTCCTGCATTGATGGTCGTATCCACTGGCAACCGATCAAGACTACAACTTGTGACTACAAGATATTTAGAGAAAATCTTTAAAATCTGCAAAATGTTTAATTACTTATATTTGCAAAAATGTTTAACTTTCACTTATCTACAAATTTAAAAATGGTTATGTACATGGGAATACCCCTTTAAGGCCTGTCCTTCTAGCAGTAATGGCACTGATATCTCCCGCACCCAGGCACACATCGGGAAAGCTGACAGTGCTCTGAATTCAGCACACTGTCAGATTTCTAGCGGTATATAATACCGCGGGTGCCAGAGGACATGAAAGGTCCTCTTTAAATAAAAACTCTGCATCATCATTTCCTAAAAATCTGCATTGTGCCCTTGTACACACTATGTAGTTGCCAGGTCACTTTATTGCAATTCTGGATGCTACATGGCAGTAACTTGGCAGGGCCACTACACCATGTACAAAGTTAAAGGGGTACTATAGACCATAAATAAAAAAAAAAAAAATCATGTCCAACAGCTCTTGAATTGTAGTTAAGCTGTCCAGCACACTATTGGCACAAACTGTGTCATTTTTGTTAAACATTTTTGTTTATTGCTTGTTGTAAGAAGAGAGAGAATAAAAGTTTAATTTTGCTGGTCCAGTGTATTTCTAGCCCCCTCATATATCTCTCTTATCACAGCTTAGCCTTTGGACACCACTGACTTACTGTTAAATTACCCAGGAGGAGTCGGCTGGTGGAGTAAAATTGGTTTTATTAATCAGTTTGATAGATTGTGTGGTTGATGTCACTGAGTGTTCGGGATTAATAATGTACACGTTCTGCGTTCTTATTTACATCTCACACAGCATGGGAGCATTAAAGAACCCAGTGCACTGTATTATGTATGTATGTTGCTTTCCTACTATTAACTAATTCACCGATGTATATCTGACATTGAAAGCAGTAATACACAGAAGGCAGATGTATAGTTTTATTGTAATGGAAATGTGGATAACTTATATATAACACAGATATTGTTTATTGCTCTGGAGTAACTTTCTAGCATTCCCCTTGTGACTTTATCTTATAGCTGCTGTGCCAGCCACATTACTAAGCTCCATTTTACTTTTACAAAAGACCATTGTACAAAATAAAAATAATGAATCATTTTAATTAAAAACGAACGAGCCAATGGTAACGCTGTAGTAGTGTACAGTAGGTCAAGATTTCTGTGGAAGTGGAAGTAAGCCATGGTAGAAGGAAAAAGAATCAATGTGGTAAATGCAAGGTGAAGCCTGTAATATATAAACAACTGGTGAATGGAAGGCAGGGCTTCTTTAACCATAGGGACAACAGTGCAGCCGCACCGGGCCCTATGGTTGTGGGGGGCCCTCTCAGCTGCCCCCTGGATCAAGTGGGACAGTCCCACATTTCCGGTGTTGTCCCGCTGTTCCAGGCGGCAGGCAGTGATTTCAACTCTATCTGTGTCCTAAGGTTGAATACAATAGAGAAGTACGCAGCTATCAGCTCCATGTCCCATTATTCAGCTTTCGGCTGATAATGTCTGCAGCAGGAAAGCGCTATGAACACCAAGTCGCAGACATTACATTAGGAGCCTGTAGGTCCGTGGGTGTGCGATTCGGTGAGTATCCTTTTTTTTTTTTTTTGTGTAACAATGGTAGTTGGGGGGCCCATTTTCAAAAAGTTTGCACAATGTCCACCAATGCATTAAAACGGCCCTGATGGAAGGGTTTGGGAGGTGACCACTTCCTGACTACATGGACAGATCAAGATTTTGAAGGATTTGGTTATGCTTATCTTGCAGGAGTTTTCTTCATTAATTTATAGTGGCAGTTAACTGGGAGTACAGATGTGTCCTTTCCAAAAAAAACCCTGATTTTGTGATACTCTGTTGCAAGACGTGTATGTGCGACCATTGTGTTGTGAAATGCAACATGTCAAGGGTTTTGCTAGCACATTGCAATATTATATTGAATTGGTACAATTCAAAAGAGAGAAGTACTGATGTGAGTAAAGTGCTTTGGTTGTGACAGACAGCTCCTATTTAGCTACAGCATCATACTACGCCTGTCATTCTTCTCTTATTTCTTGTACTTCCTGCTCACTCTTCCCTCCATTTTCCACTGCAGATCTTGTGGTCTGCAGTCTATCTTGAGATAGATGTAGCAGGATTTTTCAGAGTGAAAGTCAGTTTAGGAGGGAGGGAGTGCAGGAAAAAAGCCCAATAAGAGAAGAAAGAAGCATTTTACTCTGATAAGATACAGTGCCTTGCGAAAGTATTCGGCCCCCTTGAACTTTTCAACCTTTTGCCACATTTCAGGCTTCAAACATAAGGATATAAAATTTTAATTTTTTCGTGAAGAATCAACAACAAGTGGGACACAACTGTGAAGTGGAACGAAATTTATTGGTTATTTTAAACTTTTGTAAAAAATAAAAAACTGAAAAGTGGGGCGTGCAATATTATTCGGCCCCTTTACTTTCAGTGCAGCAAACTCACTCCAGAAGTTCAGTGAGGATCTCTGAATGATCCAATGTTGTCCTAATTGACTGATGATGATAAATATAATCCACCTGTGTGTAATCAAGTCTCCGTATAAAGGCACCTGCTCTGTGATAGTCTCAGGGTTCTGTTTAAAGCGCAGAGAGCATCATGAAGACCAAGGAACACACCAGGCAGGTCCGTGATACTGTTGTGGAGAAGTTTAAAGCCGGATTTGTATACAAAAAGATTTCCCAAACTTTAAACATCCCAAGGAGCACTGTACAAGCGATCATATTGAAATGGAAGGAGTATCAGACCACTGCAAATCTACCAAGACCCAGCCATCCCTCTAAACTTTCATCTCAAACAAGGAGAAGACTGATCAGAGATGCAGCCAAGAGGCCCATGATCACTCTGGATGAACTGCAGAGATCTACAGCTGAGGTGGGAGAGTCTGTCCATAGGACAACAATCAGTCGTACACTGCACAAATCTGGCCTTTATGGAAGAGTGGCAAGAAGAAAGCCATTTCTCAAAGGTATCCATAAAAAGTCTCGTTTAAAGTTTGCCACAAGCCACCTGGGAGACACACCAAACATGTGGAAGAAGGTGCTCTGGTTAGATGAAACCAAAATCGAACTTTTTGGCCACAATGCAAAACGATATGTTTGGCGTAAAAGCAACACAGCTCATCACCCTGAACACACCATCCCCACTGTCAAACATAGTGGTGGCAGCATCATGGTTTGGGCCTGCTTTTCTTCAGCAGGGACAGGGAAGATGGTTAAAATTGATGGGAAGATGGATGGAGCCAAATACAGGACCATTCTGGAAGAAAACCTGTTGGAGTCTGCAAAAGACCTGAGACTGGGACGGAGATTTATCTTCCAACAAGACAATGATCCCAAACATAAAGCAAAATCTACAATGCAATGGTTCACAAATAAACGTATCCAGGTGTTAGATGGCCAAGTCAAAGTCCAGACCTGAATGCAATCGAGAATCTGTGGAAAGAGCTGAAAACTGCTGTTCACAAATGCTCTCCATCCAACTTCACTGAGCTCGAGCTGTTTTCCAAGGAAGAATGGGCAAGAATTTCAGTCTCTCGATGTGCAAAACGGATAGAGACATACCTCAAGCGACTTGCAGCTGTAATCGCAGCAAAAGGTGGCGCTACAAAGTATTAACTTAAGGGGGCCGAATAATTTGGCACGCCCCACTTTTCAGTTTTTTAATTTTTACAAAAGTTTAAAATAACCAATAAATTTCGTTCCACTTCACGATTGTGTCCCACTTGTTGTTGATTCTTCACCAAAAAATTAAAATTTTATATCCTTATGTTTGAAGCCTGAAATGTGGCAAAAGGTTGAAAAGTTCAAGGGGGCCGAATACTTTCGCCAGGCACTGTATATTACAAAGTTTCTTATAGCATATTCTCCTTCAAGTGGGCTAAGTGAGCTTTTTGTACTGTTCATGTGCACATGTTTTATTGGTGAATTGTGCAGTTTATACTGTATGTACGTATGCTTTGCTTTAAATTGTGATGACTCTGCGGGACTAGGTATTTTGTGCCATTATCAATTATGTCAAGATATAGTTGCTGAATTATTGTGTCTTCTTTAGACCTAGCTTTTAATGGAGAGAGTGCTGCTATGATTCTTCCAAACGGATGGAACTTGATTGCTCCTATTGACTGTGCAGTGTTACAGCCTTTACACCCTACCGCCTTATGCCTTGTAGTCACAACAGGCGGGAAAGTCTCCTATAAAAGGAGTTTTCCTTCATCTTTCTGGAATAATCAGGCACCTGCCTGTCAATAGGCCGATGTGTGGAGGGAACCCTATTCATACGTCCATGAATACAATAACAGTTAAAGTTTTTGAAGTTTTTATGATTCAGTGCTCCAAAGTTAATGTATAAAATTTATGCTTCATGCAACCTCTATTAGGAGGAGCTTACTGCAGTATTATTATTGAGTTACATACAGTTAGGTCCAGAAATATTTGGACAGTGACACAAGTTTTGGTATTTTAGCTGTTTACAAAAACATACTCAAGATACAGTTATATAATCCATATGGGCTTAAAGTGAAGATTCTCAGCTAAAATTTGAGGGTATTCACATCCTAATTGGAGGAAGGATTTAGGAATTACAGCTCTGTAATATGTAGCTGCTTCTTTTTCAAGGGACCAAAAGTAATTGGACAATTATCTCAAAAGCTATTTAATGGGCAGCATGGGTTATTCTCTCATTAATCCATCATCAGTTAAGCAGGTAAAAGGTCTGGAGTTGATTATAGGTGTAGCATTTGCATTTGGAAGATGTTGTTGTGAACAACATGCACTCAAGTAGCACTCAAGTCGCTGGTAAAGAACCAGTGAAGTATGTTAGTGACATTACTAGTAGTATAATGTTGTACTGTGTTAGCCATAGAAAGTAGTGGAAGAGTGAAGAAATCAGGCAATACCATTTCGAGGCTAACTGAGTACATTTGATAGTAAGCTTTCGAGAGTGCTAGCTCTCTTCTTCAGACATGGTGTAATACTAGAAACTGGAAATGAAACAGACCATCATTGGGCTTAAAAAAAAAAAAAAAAGGAAGAAATCCATCAGAGAGCAGAAATGCTAGGAGTGGCCAAATCAACAGTTTGGTACATTCTGGTAAAAAAAAGAGTGCACTGGTGAGCTCGGGATCTCAAAAAGCCATGGAAGACAACAATAGCGGATGATCACACAATCCTTTCCATGGTGAAGGAAAACCCCTTCACAACATCCACCCAAGTGAAGAACACTCTCCAGGAAGTAACTCTGTCAGTATCTAAGTCTATCTAAAGTGAAAACTTCATGTCAAACTTCATGGTGCAAACCATTAATCATTCTCAAAATAGAAAGGGCAGATTAATCTTTGCCAAAAAGCATCTAAAGAAGCCAGCCCAGTTCTGGAACAGCATTCTTTGGACAGATGAAACTAAATTCAACCTGTACCAGAATCATGGCAAGAAGAAAGTATGGAGAAGGCTTGGAACGGCTCATGATCCAAAGCGTACTACATCCTCTGTAAAACATAGCGGAGCCAGTGTGATGGCATGGGCATGCGTGGCTTCCAATGGTACTAGGTCACTAGTGCTTGTTGTTGATGTGACAGAAGACAGAAGAAGCCATATGAATTCTGAAGTGTACAGGGGTATACTTCCTGCTCACATTCAACCAAATGCAGAAAGGTTGACTGGAGGGCACTTCACAGTACAGGTGGACAATGATATTCGGCGAAAGTAACCCAGGAGTTTGTAAAGGCAAAGAAGTGGAATATTCTGCAATTCCCAAATGAATCAGCAGAGATCAACCTGATCGAGCATGCCTTTAACTTGCTTAAGACAAGTAAAGGACTGGCAAAGTATCACAAAGGAGGAAACCCAGCATTTGGTGTTGTCCATGGATTCCAGACTTTCAAAGGATTCTCTACAAAGTATTAAAACTAAACATTTTATTTCTGATAATGTTAATTTGTCCAATTACTTTAGAGTTCTGAAATGAGGAGGCTTTGTAGAAAAATGGTTGTAATTCCTAAGCGTTTCACAGGATATTTTTGTTCAATCCCTTGAATTAAACCTGAAAGTCTACACTTAAGTTGTATCTCAGTTGTTTCTTTTTAAATCTAATGTGATGGCCGCAGAGCCTAAATCATGAAGATTGTGTCACTGACCAAATATTTCTGGACCTAACTGTATATTAATGAAATGCAGTTACTGTAACTCCTACAAATTGTGACTGCAGACAGACAGAATCTTACTCCTCAGTTCTGTCTATTCAGATATATGCTGTAGCTCTTTATTAGACAACGGAGCTGAGTTTTGGCTATAATAAGGATTATAAAGACATATATTTAGAGTTATCTGCACAGAACTGTGAACCAGCTTAGTAACAATGGGGTCTTTTTTTTCACCAAGTATCCTATAGGGAAGAGACGTATAAAAGAAAGAATTTCACCTCTCCTGCTGAAATTTATTCTTGAACTGATTTGTAGACCCGGGCCCTTATTTCTGTGTTATGGATGAGCTCCTGTAGAATAACTGCTTTATTTCTGAAGTTGTGCCGGGACCTGATTAGCATTTATCAGCGAAGTCTAGAGAAGGAGAGATCTTGGTCTTCAAGTGGTTGGAACGAGAGTCAGGCACTGCCAGGCAGAGCATTACACAGAGCTCAGTCTGATCCTATTAAAGAAATAGTTGTCAGATGTAGTTGCTTTGTATTTAGGGCATGTAAGTTGTCACAAGGGAAATCCAGACTGACATGTGTCTGTATCAATGCACAAACCTTGATCACCTGTAATACTCGGGAATTAAACGGTTATTTTCCATAACTCTGCTCGTGTATTAATGTCTGTCACTAGTAACAGAAAAATTAGCTGTTAGATACAAATAATTAACATTCCCCCAACTTTCCCATGATAGGTTTGTTTCTACCTGGTTGCTATAGGATACAAATGTAGCATTTGTTAACATGACTTGTAACACTTTGCTGACTCAATATTACATGCCAGAAACGAGCTAGATGTCTTAGCAGGAGTTGCCTGTCAATTCAAATGAACTGCCAGGCAGTGGCTTCCTCCTCCAAAGCCTCCCCTTTCCTGCTGTCTACCACAGGAAAACACTAGTGGCAGAGAGAGGAATTATTGAATAGAGTCATCTATAATTTATGCCTGTGCTGTGACACAATGATGTTATAGTACAGGGATAATAAATAGTGTATATTGAGATCAGTGGTGAAAAAAATGCATTTTAAATTGCTGGGCAGGCAATTTATACATAAAGATGTAGTAGAGTTAAAGGGGTTTCCAATATCTGAACATTTTTGATACTGATGACCTATCCACAGGATAGATCATCAGTATTAGATTGGTTGGAGTCTCACACCCGAACCGCTATGTACTAAATATACAGCAAGGAGCAGCTCTGTTCCAATTCTAGTGAATGGGAGTGGGGCTGCAGTTCCAGCCACCACAAAGCCTTGCAAAGTTCTCAATGAGTTCTGTGTATACAGCAATATGAGCTGCCATCATGCAGCTTTCTCCAGACCAATGGCCATAGATCAACCAGATGCAGGATTTGTAAGAGCTGATGGTCCTAGAGAACCCAGATCAGGTCTGCAGTTCATGTTAGGAGGCTGCATTCTTCCTGTAACTGGGGCTAATGTATTACAGGAGAAATCAGCTCAAAAATAAAAAAAAAAAGGAATGTTAAAATGCCCTCAAAAGATTATTATGACCTTATGGGGTGTAAAAAAAAAAAAAGAAAAATAAATGAAATAATAAAAACGAAGGGAAAAAATAAAGTACAATTTAAAAACTAATGTCACTACCACACCACATCACAGGTTCTAGCCCCACCCCACCCCTTGTGACACAAATTTATGTGTCACCTATATAAAAATATCCATCACAGAGAGGGAAAACTATTTTAAAAATTATTTTAGTGCCAATTTGTGCTATAAAAAAACCGACGTATTTCCTTTTTTTTGTCTTACATTTTCACAGATTTAAAAAATAAATGCATAAATAAAAATGAAAAAAAAAAAAATAAAACCCTATGTATCCCCAGAAAAAAAAAATAAAAAAAAAACATATTTGAATAACCTGAACAACAGAAAACAAATATTATAACCTCCAATATTGCATGTACCAAAAAACCTGAAAATAGCCTGGTTATGAGTTGGCTAAGTTAGAGCATGGAGCTGGAGCATATCCACTTCCCTTTACAGGTACAGTACTGTAACACCAGCAACACTATTTAGGGCTATAGGTAATTTTAGGTTTCCACTGTCTCTCTGCTGTGCAGATCACGGCATCTTATCAGAATAAACCAAAAAATTTGAAATTCCCTCTGTTGTTGTTATTGGATCACTCTTGTCAGAAAAAACCCAATTCCAAAAACAGATAGGAATCTGAAATATATTTATAGAAATGCACGTCATCCTTACTGGAGTCATAGAATGGCTTCATATAGCCGCAGATCACTTGGTACTACTTTAGGTTTTCTCTCATTGTTATTCTGGGCATATCTCCTCTTGGTTACCGGGGCTTTTACATAATAGTAGATTTATCTCTGTACAGCTCAAGTTTCTAATTAATCTTTTTCATTTCTAGTAAATTTGGTGAGCATTATCATTCAGTATCTAAGGCTGTGAATCACCTAGCAACCGCTGACTGCATCTTCTCTTTGGCTGAAGTGGCCAAGCAAGGTGATTATTGCAGGTAATCACTTTCGTGACTGCTTCTTATTACCCTGTGGTATTCTTATAGTATGTGCTATAGTATAGTATAGTTTAAATATTGCTTGCTTCCAGCTTCATCCATTGTGTATTTCCTGTGTCAGCAGTTGCTGAGTATAGCTGATCAGTAGGGGTGCTGGGTAGTTTACCGCGACTGATCGGTTCCTAAGGATGGATCATCAATATAAATGTCCCGGAAAAACCCCTTCTAGGTCTCCTTTCCCCCTTGCTGTTGTACCCTACAAGCAACAGTGCTTATTCATTTTTTTGTCTTGTTCCTTACAGACTATGTCTTGTTTGCACTATACTTATATAAAACTTATATAATATAATATCTTATTTTAATTACTTGCTTTAATTTCCAGACCAACCGTTCATGATCATGGACCTGAAATAATCATTAAGAATGGCCGCCATCCTGTGATAGATTTACTTTTAGAAGAACAAAATCAGTATGTTCCAAATAGCACCAGCCTGTCCGTGAGTAATGTCACTTAAAAGTCTGTCTGAATATATGCTGGTCTTGGGGGTGATCTTCAATGTTCCTGGGGGTGGTAGTCTACAGAATGGACTTTTGAGTTTCAGTGTATCCAATACCTTTCCCCTTGCATGGAAATGTCCATATATGTGTGTCAAAGCAATATCATTTCATAACATTGTGTCACAAAGTGATATCCTACATATGTCTATGTATGGCCATCCATTGTTTGATTGTGGTTTTGTGAGAAATTGGAGTCCTTAACTAAATTTGACCTAGTTAAAAGTGGACATACCTGTAAATTGTGAATATAATTCACTGAAAAACATAATTATAAATATCACCACTGAAAAAGGCCATATTTGCCTGATGTTAGGTGAAGCAATGGCTCACAGCAGGATGCAGGCAAGCCCAAGTGGTATGTGGCGGAGATTTCACAGGTCCAAGATACTGACAAACATCCCCCTCATACACCTACAATCCATGAGGTGGATGCTTAGTATTCCATATACACAGAGATAAGGCTTATATAGGGTGTCATTACATGATAATGTAAGGTGCACTATACTGACTTTACAGTCTATTAGTGTCACCCATACTATTAGATCAGGTGGGCTGTACAGCACCTATATATGTGCATCCCATTAGTACCAGAACCTTATTTCCCTCAAACAACATATCAGGGCTTGGCTGTATCCTGCAAAAAATTAGTTAATAACAATAAGGTATTACTAGATATTGTAGCCAAATATGCAAGCTTGCAGCATGCTTCAAGGGTTCCCATGTCTTGGTAGTCCCTATGTCAAAATCAAAAACAATTCACTAAAAAAGACATGATTATAACTCATATCATGGAAAAAGGCCACCTTTGCCTGATGTTAGATGAGACTATAGTTCACTGCAAGATGCAGACAGGCCCTCTTGTGTTGGTTGACAGAAAATGAGTTGCTGGTACTACTGGGGTGTAAGTGTATACTGTAGGTGCTGGATAGCTCACCTGACCTAGTAATATGGGTGTCACTAATAGGTTATAAGTCAGTAATATGCATCTCACATTACAATGTGACTGGCATCTTATATAAGCCTTATTTTTGTGCATTTTAGAATATAGGCGTCCACCACCCTCATGGAATGTAGTTGTGTGGGTGACCTGTGGGGTGACCGGGGAAGATGTAAAATAAAGCATACTTGCCTGTCCCCAGTGGTCTGTGGTCCGCTGCTAGTGCCCTTTCCATCTCGTGCCAGGGTCGTTTTGCCGGAAGCCCTGATGCTCACGTTACGGCTGAGACCAGTCACTGATAAAGAACCAGTGAAGTATGTTAGTGACATTACTAGTAGTATAATGTTGTACTGTGTTAGCCATAGAAAGTAGTGGAAGAGTGAAGAAATCAGGCGATACCATTTCGAGGCTAACTGAGTACATTTGATAGTAAGCTTTCGAGAGTGCTAGCTCTCTTCTTCAGACATGGTGTAATACTAGAAACTGAAAATTCACTCTATTTATACACACACAAGACATGGATCGTCAAAGGATCTTGGAATAACAAAATGAAATATAAGTAGAGAAGTTATTTACAACAGGCCAGGAAATAAATAGTCTGGAAAATTTGTGGGGCGTGACAAACAGATAACAGATCCTTCTGTCACGCCCCACAAATTTTACATGTATACTCTGTACATCCATAGAATAAGAATCTCCTCTCTTGTAGTGTATGTGGTCCTGGTCTCCTGCAACACTCATTCATAAATAACAAACAACATCTCCATCTTACTAAATGTCAGACTATACGTAGATATATATTTAACAGTCTCTGATGCTTTCTTATCGCAGTCAGGAAGTCGCTCATAGATGGATACATTCAATTTCAGCTTTTTAAATAAAGTAAGCGGAGGTAAACGCATTATCTGACATAATAGACTGACTTTGCCGTTGTCTGTAAAGCGCAAACTTGCCATTTATGTGCTTCTATTTCCATATTAATGTAGGCTTCTAGTGGAATCGGTTGCTATGGAGAAGAGCAGCCTACATTTTTAATGCTTCACTGGCACTTTTCGCAATGTTTTCAAAGTACTTTTTTATTTTATCATTATAGGTTTTTAGGCTAAACTTGTAATTCAGAGAACATCCATATACTTACAGTAACTTACTGTCATAAGGTGGCATGAAAAGGATGGCTGAATTGCAAAGCAATAAATGGTGATGATGGTCTGTTTTGGCCTACCAACGCTGACTCCTCTAGTAAATGTACAAGACTCTATACATCTAGCTAATTACACAATATTAGTAATTATTTAATAGAATTTTAAACTATTAATTATTTTATTTTGAAGCTGTAGTCAGACTCTACCCAAACTGGTCTCAGCTCCGAATTCCATTCCACATCTTTGACCCTTGACTCCACAGCCCTAGTTTTGGACTGAGAATGGTTGCACATGGTTCTCACTGTAGACTTCGAGTAGCATTAAACATTAAACATTTACACCCACATAATGACTTTTCTCCTGTATTAACCATTTGCACCAGAAATTAGAGCTATTTGCGCTATGTACATCAGCTTATAAAAGGGAAGGGGGAATGTGAAAAGTGGAAGCGGTTTCTTCTTGGCCAGGATTTAGTCACATTTTAAAACATGGCACAATTTTGCTCAATCTCACTCCAGTAGTTTGGTGGTGTGAAAAAGAAAGAAACATCTCTATACATATTTAAAGATGCTACAAATTCATCAATATTGCACAATATATTGATATTTTTTTTTTATACACGTGATGGCAGTGTTGCCTCCCAGAAAAACTGACTTAAATCGACTGTACCACACATGATAAATCCCCTCCTTAATATTCTACTTACAACCTTGAAAGCACGTTCGTATCTTATGCGTCCTTTAGGAACAATAGTTTTACAACACAGTCTTATCTTCCATAGCCACAGTACATATTGCTGCAGCAGAGTTAAGATGTAATTTGGTGTAACATATTGGGTCACATTATATGTCATTCTGTTGTCAAAAATGGCACCATTTTTAGGAGTCCCCCTCTAGAATCTCAACTAACAATTTGGAGCTAATGCACTCCTCTCTCCCTACCCAGTGAAAATCTCACCTCCTCACTTACAGACCCCAACAAGTTCTTAGATGACTTGGTACTACTGGATGGATTTCCTCTGGGATGTCCTGGTCTTAACTACTGGAATGATACAGCCACACTTTCCCTTTTTCCTGGGTGCCCCTGTTTTGGGGCCTCTCCTGGTCCTCCCCTCCCTCACCCCCTCTTGTTTTTTTACTTTTCCATTCCTTCCTCTCGTTACAGCCCTCTCACCCCCCTTCTTCTACTCCCATTACTCTCCCAACCCCACCACTATCCACCCCCCTTCCCTCCCCAATGACAAAGTTACTTACACAATATGTTTTGCTTGTTGTTTCAGTACAGACTGTCCTCGTATCCTTGAAGGTTTTGCACACGGAACCCTCCTGCTCCCGTTTCTCTCTTTGTCCTACCTCCCTCTTATTCATTGTATAATTTGTAACCCTGAATTAAAAAAAAAAAAAAAAAATGGAGCAAGTATGTGAATTTGGGCTTAAGGATTTTTTGGTAAATTAAAAATCGATGACCTGTCCTTTGTATAGGTGAAGAGACTGCGGCACTTCTCCAAATGCTGCAGCTACAGCTAATCGATGGATGTGTCAGTGTTGGACCCTCGTCAATCTGTTATTGATGACCTATCCTAATCCTGGAAAAACTTTAAGGCCGAGGCCCCACATTGTGGAAAACGTAGCTTTTCTTGTAGATTTTGCTGCGGTTTCTTGAGCCAAATTCAGATGTGGAGTTAACAACAAGGGAAAAATTTAAGAGCTTCCTTTTTATATTTTCCATTCCTTTTCAAGCCATTCCTGGCTTTGGCTCAAAAAAACGCAGCAAAATCTGCAACAGAAACTGCTGAATTTCCGCAACATGGGTCCTTACCCTAAGTAAGGTTTATTGCAGTGCATCTGGCAAAACTATAATATTCTAAAGTAAGTGAACTGCCACATCTGCAGCCCCAGTACTTTGGTGCCCTTCTACAGTGTAGACCTGGTCTGCCATTTAGTTTTCCAAAAGTTTTCATAACATGCATTATACACAGGACTCTTTCCCAGTTGGCTGATAAGAAAATTGAAGTCTATAGGCTTACTAGTGCATATGCACATTCTATGTATTTCACATAGAGATGCAATACTGATGATAAAGTGATGCAAAGGGACGGCTAACAGAGTGATGGATCTGTAATAAAGATGGAGTCCTTGGACTATGATCCGTAATACAGCTGCATTGTGGACCGGGTCATGCAAACAGGTTATACTCACAGTTATCAGACGTCTACATTAATAAAATAAACAGCTTTACATGCTGACACCGCATTCACACCTAGGTTTTCCTATCCGGTTTTTTTTGGTCCATTGCTGGACCAGAAGAACGGGAAAAAAAACAGACAACATCGGATCCCAAGGGGACCCCGTGACTATAATGCGGTCTGTCAGGTATCTTTTGGATGTCTTGTGTTTTTTTTTTGTTTTTTTTTAATTGGTATTGCCAGACGAAAGAGTTAGGCATGCGGGTCTTTTTCGTCTGCTGATTTTTGACAGAGATTCCAACACAGATGTGAACGTAGCCTTATTCATTGAAATGGAACTGGTGTCACCATAACCTCCAGGTCGGGGCTATAGCTCATGTGTCAGAATGACAGACCCTACCAATACTAATGTGACTGTAGTAATAGTATAAAGGGGTGCTCCAGGCACCATAAAATTATGATTTCAGGTAACTTCACACTTATTGATATGAGCTATTCATACACAAGGATATGGGATGGTAAATAATTATACGTAATAGGAGTATAATGGAATTCATCTAATTCAGTTCTACCACATATCCATTTCCCATAATGCGGACAGAAGTCTCATTAGTGACAGATGTAATAAGGGAATATGACCTGAGGCAATGAGGTCTGTAGTAGGATATTTATCAATGTCTGCACCAAATGAGGGTGTACAGCTGTGTAATAGAATGATGGGCATAGCGGTATTCTAGGAGGATCCTAAAGCCAGCACTGAACTGACCCCTGTGTGTATATTTGGTTTTGGCATCAGGGCCCAGAATTCATACATAATCAATGCTGGACTTTCTATAGGTTGGACACAAGGGCGTAGCAGCGGTAGCGGCTGCCACAGGGCCCGGGGCATTAGGGTGCCCGGAGCCCTGTGGCAGCCGCTACTGCGAACCCCACAAACCAGTGGCTTAACGATCGCGGTCGAACCCCCTGTGACCCGGTAGGGTACGGGGCCCACGGCGGCCTGGAGATGGCCGGGCCCCGGACCACTATGATAGCGGTCGGGGAAAGCCTGGTTCCCTGACCGCTATACATGCTGTTATTGGAAAGGGACCCTGGCATATGGCAGGGCACCCAGGGGAGGTGACTGAAAACAATAAATACATATTCTCACCTCTCCTGGGCACAGCGTTCTCTCCGGTGTTCTTCCGTCATGTGACTGAGGCCTGTGATTAGGCCCCAGCGGTCACATGGGGGCGCACTGACGTCATTACGCGACTGCGCCCCATGTGACCGCTGAGGCCCAATCACAGGCCTCAGAAGCGACATTGGAAGTGGGCCTGAAGATGGCAGGATGGAGCGAGGATGCCAAGGAAAGGTAAGGCAAGGTGAGTATGAATGTTTGTTATTTTTAATCACCTTCCCTGGGCTTTCGATTACTATACTCTGGGGTCTGAGGAGACCCCAAAGTATAATAATAGAACCGAATCAGAGTGGGCTGTTGGGAGCTTATAATAGTATGTGAGGGCCACTGTGGAGCATATACTACTGAGTGGGGCCACTGTAGAGCATATACTACTGGGTGGGGCCACTGTGGGCATATACTACTGTGTAGGGGCCACTGTGGAACATATACTGGGTGGGGGCCACTGTAGAGCATATACTACTGGGTAGGGCCACTGTAAAGCATATACTACTGGGTGGGGCCACTGTGGGCATATACTACTGTGTGGGGCCACTGTTGGCATATACTACTGTGTAGGGGCAACTGTGGAACATATACTGGGTGGGGGCCACTGTAGAGCATATACTACTGGGTGGAGGCCACTGTGGAGCATATAATACTGGGTGGGGGCCACTGTGGGAAGCATATAATACTTGGTGGGAGCCCCTGTCGGAAGCATATAATACTGGGTGGGGGCCACTGTGTGGAGCATATTATACTTGGTGTGGGGAGAGCAATGTAGAGCATATAATGCTGTATGGGGGCCGCTATCAAGCATATAATACTATCAGGGGCCACTGTTGACCATATTTTACAGTTTGGGGACCCGTAACCGGTTCAGGGTGGGGACCCCATGTCAAATGTTCGCCTTGGGGCCCAGCCATTCCTAGTTATGCCACTGGTTGGACATGATGATGATGATGATTATTATTATTATTATTATTCCTTGATGGGTTATACTTTTGACTAGACTATGTCATGTTTTGCTTACCTTGCTGTTAGCATGTGTAGTATAGATGTAGGATTGTCCAATGATTGATATTTTCTAGGCATTTCTTTCTATGGTCAGGTTTAATTTGGTTCAGAAACATCTGGACATTTATGTAATTTGTATAACTGTTGGAATAGTAAATCTGGTTCCTCTGTATACTGTAGGCAGACATGGAGAGGGTCATGATAATCACTGGACCGAACATGGGTGGCAAGAGCTCATACATCAAACAGGTCGCCCTCATCACCATCATGGCACAGATAGGCTCCTATGTCCCTGCAGAGGAAGTCACCATTGGTGTTGTGGATGGGATCTTTACAAGGTATAGCAAAACTTTTCCATTAAGGATTTCTTTCTAATGGTGATTTAGAATTAGATTGTATGTGCTGTATATGCATTTAAAGGGATATGACATGCTCTGGAACTTGTCAGAAACCCAGCCATGATTTTCTTATTGTGAACAAGTTATCAGGGAGGGGACACTAAATGTATGAGAATATAACCTGGCCACAATAAGGAAAGTTTCTACATTCATGGTCATATCTAGGGGCAAACAATCCAGACAAGTGACTGTCACCACTACAATGGTTAGAAAAAATCTTTAAAATTCTGCAAAATTTTTAATTATTTATATTGGCAACCCTGTTAATAATTCTGAAGGGACTCTTGTCACTTGGGGCCTTTATTATTACTAGCATAGAAAACACCAATATTAATAGATTTCCGTCTTTATTCCTTGTGTGATCTGACTAGTGAATTGTAAAGGGCAAGAACTGTTCTTGTGGTATACACCATGTCCCTTTTAATGCACCCCTCGATCCTATTTGCCCTGGCAGCAGCTGCCTGGCACTGGGTGCTACATTTAAGGTTGCTGTCAACTAAAATTTCTTAGACCTTTTTCTTGTCCATTTTACCCAGCGTTTTTCCATTTAGTATTTTACCTTCCCATGTGCATAACCTTAAATTTATCAGTATTAAACCTCACTTGCCACTACTCTGCCCAAGCTTCTGACTTACCCGTGTTGCATATTTTAACCATTCACAGTCCACATTTCTAGTTCAGACTCGAATGAGAAAGCTCAGCTCTTATTGGTACTCATCGGCACTTTGGTGTTCTTTTCTTTTTTTTTTTATATAACTGTAATTTTATTGAAAAATTTTTCATTAACAAGGAATAAAGAAAAAACAAAAAAACAATAATAATCAAACAAACAGGAAGCATTGAGGTAAATAGAGGCTATCTGCCTCCTCCCCCTTAAGCAATATGCATTTAAATCAAGCAGTGAACAAGGGAGGGGGGAATGGAGGGGTTAAGAAGACAAGGGTAGGACCAAAGGGAAGGGGGGGGAGGGAAGGAGAGGACTAGAGATCAGAGACCCTGTAATGTACAATACATGTCCCAGGGTGCCCAAATAGCCCCAAAGGCTTCCCGTGAATTATGTAGGCCAGCAGTCAGGTATTCAAGACTCCTCACATCCTTCATTCTAGCCACAAGCTCAAGACTAGATGGGGGACTCCCCTTCTTCCAGTTTCTAGCTATGAGAGTTTTAGCTGCAGTACAAAGATGCAAGAAAAGCCTGGATGACTTATTGCTCAGGTGTCTGGGGGGAAGGTTTAGGAGATAAAGAAGAGGGTCAAGAGGAACCTCTTGCAAAAAGAGAGCAGTCGTCAGAGTCCTGACCTCCCTCCAAAAACCGAGGATGAGAGGGCACGTCCAAAAGATATGGTGCAGGGTACCCACCGCAGCTCCACAGCGCCAGCACCATGGGGGAACTAATGGGTTTAAAGTATGAAGGAGAGCCGGAGTATGATACCAATGCATCAACAGCTTATACTGCGTTTCCCTAAACGTAATGCACTGAGATGATTTCTGGGCCCGAGACCATACAATCCGCCACTGTTCCTGGGAGATGGGTTTACCCACCGCCTCCTCCCATTTAAGCATATAGCGATGATTAACAGGAGAGCCTGTAGTTTGTGAGTTAAGAAGTTGGTAAATAGAGGATATAAAGCCCCTAGTGGACGTGCCTGCACGGCAAATCTTTTCAAAAGCGGTGGGGAGTGACACCTTAAGAGACCCATGGAGGGAGCGGACAAAGTGAACCACCTGCAAGTAATGGAACCATTCAGTACTTGGCAGGTTTTGATTAGCTGTAAGATAAGCAAAGGACCTGAGTTCCAAGGTTCCAGGGTCAACCATATCAGCAATCCGGTAAAGGCCAGCTTCAGACCACACTTTAGTCATGGCAGAAGTCAGGCTCTCTGGGAGAAGGGGGTTGTATAGTATGGAGACCATAGATGAGCGCGGGGACATCAGGGAGAATCTAGCACAACAGGTAGACCAGATAGATCTAGTAAACCGAATGGGGCCCAACAGGTACGAGGCAGGGGGGGGGTGGGGGGGAGCTGACCCACAGAAGCGCGTTAGGATGCATGGGTGCCAGCCATAGCTTCTCTATCTGCACCCATCTGGTGTATGCTGGCATAGCCGCCCAGAATGGGATATGGCGTAAGTGGGCCGCCCAGTAATAATGTAACAGATGTGGGACAGCCATACCCCCAGACCCCCTATCCGCCAGCATAACAGATCTAGGTATTCGGTGTCGTTTTGCTTTCCAGATAAACTGGAAGATAGCTTTCTGTAGGTTCCGTAATTCTCCCCGAGGTATCGCGACTGGGAGCGTCTCGAAAAAATACAGTAGCTTCGGGAGGAGAGTCATCTTGACCGCAGCAATTCTCCCCAAAAGGGAGATAGGCAAGGGTTGCCATTTGTCCAATAGGGCTCTTAGCTCACAAAACAACCGCGGGTAGTTTGCCGAGTAGAGGGTCGCATAGGAAGTGGATATATGGACTCCCAGGTAGCGGATAGAGGACTCCCGCCACTGGAAATCGTAATTACTGCGGAGGAGAAGGAGAAGGTCCCGTGGGATGTTAAGTGGGAGTGCCTCAGTCTTCGCGGGGTTCACCTTATACCCTGAGAGATCACCATAGGTCTCTAGCGAGCGCAGCAAGTTTGGAAGGGTAGTATGAGGGGAGGTGAGAGTGAGGAGTACATCGTCCGCAAAGAGAGATATCTTAAATTCCTTATCTTGGACCATGATGCCCTTGATATTAGGGTCTCGCCTAATCTTGGCCGCTAGCGGTTCAATGCAGAGGGCAAATATGATGGGTGACAGGGGGCAACCCTGCCTAGTGCCATTTCGAATAGGGAAGAAGGGCGAAGATGCATGGGGAAGCTTAATTGCTGCTGAGGGTAAGGAGTAAAGGGCCTGGATAGCTGTGAGAAACGGTCCCGTAAGCCCGAACGCCTTAAGCGTAGTATGCATAAACGACCAATTTATGCGGTCAAAAGCCTTTTCAGCGTCCAGGCTCAAGAGAAGGGCCGGGGGTAGAATAATGATTGGCCACCTCCACCAAATCCACAGTCCTCCTGGTGTTGTCACCACCCTGACGACAGGGCATGAATCCCACCTGGTCCTTATGGACAAGCAGAGGGAGCCAAGCATTCAGTCTGTTGGCTAAGAGTTTGGTGAAAAGTTTCAGGTCCGTGTTCAGCAAAGCAATCGGTCGGTAGTTAGCACAATCCTGCAAGTCCTTACCCGGTTTAGGGACCAATGTGAGTAGTGAAGAGAGCATAGTCGGGGGTATAGGGGAACCTGAAAGGAAGGAATTGAAGAGGGACAATAGATGAGCAGAGAGTTCACCCTGGAAAACCTTATAATAATTGTAAGTGAACCCATCTGGGCCTGGGGCTTTCCCATTTGGGAGGTCCCTCAGGACCCCTTCTAGTTCCTCCCTGGTGATGGGGGTGTTCAGGGAGGTTAGGGCCTCAGGAGGAAGGCGTGGGAGACAACAATCCTTTAAATAGTCTTCCAGTAGTGTTGAGTCATCCCCAGGGAGTAGTGCTCGTGGGGGGGGGTAAGTCATACAGCTTAGAGTAGTAAGAGTGGAACGCCAGCGCCACAGCATCAGGGTGATGTTGAAGAGTACCCGCGGGGTCACGGACAGAGTGTGGTGTGGAAGAGGCCCGATGATCCCTGAGGGTTCCTGCCAGGAGGGTATGAGATTTATTACCTCGTTCAAAAAACCGCTGACGGGTATAAAGGAGAAGTCGTTCCACATGGCGGGTCTCCAAATCACGGAGGTCCACCCGGGCCAGGACCAAACGGCGAAGAACCCCCAGGGATGGATGCGCTGCCAAAGTCGTCGTAAGGGACCGAATACGGGCTTGGAGGAGCTGTTCCTGGGCCTGTCTGTCCCTTTTAAGCCTAGAAGCCAATGCGATACAGCATCCTCTCATGACCGCCTTATGGGCTTCCCAGAGAATGGCAAGAGAGTCTACCGAGCCTAAGTTGTCCCTAAAATAATCTATCAAGTGTGTGCGCAGGGTCTCGAGGGAGGTCGGCGAATTGAGCAGTGTTTCGTTAAGACGCCAATGACATTGGCGAGTAGGCACTGGAGTCGTAGATAAGGTAACCACGACTGGGGCATGATCAGACCAGGTGAGAGGGCCAATGTTCGTGTCCCTAAGCAAACGAAGAGCGGGAGCATTTCCAAAGAAGTAGTCAATGCGGGTGTGAGTGTTATGAGGGTGAGAAAAGAAGGTGTAGGAGCGCGCCGTAGGATTGTCCACTCGCCAAAGGTCATACAAAGAGTGGGCGCGGATCAGCCTGCGGAACTCCCTTGCAAGTTGGGCCAACCTATGGGGGGTTGGGCCCTGGGGTAACGCCAGACGATCCGCCCGTTCAGAGAAGACCATGTTAAAGTCTCCCCCCACCAGCCAAGCTGATGGTGGGAGAGCGCGCAGACGGGAGAATACCCGGCGCAAGAACGGGATCTGTGCTGAATTGGGGGCATAGACATTGCATAAAACAATCGGGGCACCATAAAGGAGCCCCTCCAAGATAACAAACCGGCCACCTGGGTCTATGTGGGAAGTCGTCACTGTAATTGGGCAGGATCGAGAAAGAAGGATAGCCACCCCAGCTCTGCGTCGATTGTGGAAGGCTGAAAAAGCTACGGGAAAATAATGCTTAGCGAAGGCAAAAGTACCAGCGCGGTCAAAATGAGTCTCCTGAAGAAACGCCACATCCGCTCGTAAGGAGCGGAGTTCTCTAAGGACATGGCGCCTTTTAATGTTGGGACCCAATCCCTTGACATTAATTGTCACGCACCTAACCATTGGGACCCAGGATTGGAGGACAGTGGCGGATTGCAATAAGCTCACCCATCTCACATGACGCTGGCAAGTTTCCCTCGGAGAGGCAAAAGGGCAATCCACAAACAGGAACCCAAAGTCGAGGCAGGGTCTCTAGATCAGGGAGGGGGGGGGGAAAGAGAGGGAGGGAGGGAGGCAAAAGACATCATAAATGACAAAGTAAAAATAAAAACAGTTAAACAATACTTTGTGGGCGAGGCTAAGTCACTCGCCTGGGGACCAATGAGGGCAGCCAGAGGTCCAATCAGGATCAATGGCCGCACAGTCCAAGTATCCCCTTAGGGGGGAGAGCGTGGACAGGAGGTCGGAGGGGAGGCGGTGGATCCCCAACCACCAGTAAAAAGAAGGAAGGAAGGGGAGTCACCGGAACCCCACCCCGCCCCCACTCCGCTAAAACAATCCAATAATAACCATAATAGATGAGACCCGTAGACCTAAAAAAAGAAAAAAAGAGAAGCAAACATAACATTAAGGCATGCAGATTCCAAAGCACCACCGAGAAAAGGGAGAACGTCTCAAGGGGGGGCAGCCTCCTCAGGGATCAGTCTCCAGCCGGGGCCTCCGAGTGGTCACCACCGCGGAGGATGCATGACGTCGTCTGGGCTCCAATCGTTGCCAAACCGGTGGTGGGGGAGGGGGTGGAGAGAATAGCTCCCAGTCTGTTAAATCCGGCAGGGGAACATCCAATAGGTCACAGAAGAGAGGCAAATCCGCATAGGAGTGAAGCGTAGCGGAGCGACCATCCCTACGAGCAATGAGAGCAAACGGAAATCCCCACCGGTAAGGAATTTGGTGCTCCTGAAGAATCTGGAGGAGGGGTCGGAGATGGCGGCGTTTCTGGAGGGTGATTAGCAACAGATCCTGATAGAATTGTAGTTGAGCTCCCTGAAACTCGAAGTCTTTGAGTTTGCGCACTTTGCTCATTATAGCCTCTTTAAGGGTGAAGTCGTGGAGGCAGCAGATGACATCACGGGGTGTGGCGGAAGATCCTCTGGGTCGAAGGGCTCGATGTGCCCTATCAAACTTAATTTTGTGGGACGGGGGCTCCTGCAGTATAGTGTTGAAGACAGCCTCCAGCAGAACAGGCAGATCCTCAGATTGGTCAGCCTCTGGGAGTCCCTTGATGCGTATATTGTTGCGCCGGCCCCTGTTGTCAAGATCCTCCAAGTGGCGTTGCATGTCCCGTATAGCTGAACCCTGTTCAGTGGTAGTATCATGCAGTGAGGCAACATAGACCCTGGTAGTGTCATGGTCATTCTCCAGCGTGTCCATTCGGTTAGCAATGGAGTGTAAATCAGTGCGGAGGGTAGCAATTTCAGATCGGAAGGATGCTGTGATTTCCGCAACCATACTTTTAAGGTCTTGTTTAGTAGGAAGTTGAGGAAGAAGGTCCGCCATGGATGATGGTGCTGAAGATGGGCCTGGAATGCAGCTCTGGGGGTACAGGACTGGAGGGGGGGAGCCATAATCCTTGGGAGTGTGGGGCGGAGGAGCCCCTACGCCAGCGCCTTCCACCGCGCCATCCCCCCCTGAGCTATGGAGGGGAGGGGCGATGGGGGAAGATAGTAGATGGGGGGCCACAGAGACCAGCTCTGTGGCCACAGGCTGCAACTCATCAGCGGTGTAGGAGGGAGCAGAGCCACTGACCTCAGAACTCCTTGAGAAGCTGGAAACATCCGGGGTCCTCTCATGCCGCTCTGCCAGGAGTGCTGGTGAAGCAGAATGTAGTTGCTGGGACATCCCAGGGTGAGGAGACTGTGGGAGCACTCGTGCTGGGGAAACTCTGGGTTGCCCAGGCGCCGACAGGGATCTCTGTTGAAGCGGCGCTCCGCTGGCTGACAGGGGGAGCGCGGGAGGAGAGAAGCTGCGCTGCGACCCCTGTGCCTGGAGAGCGGAGGAAATCCAAGATGGCCGCCCCGCAGCAGCCTGGCCCGGTAGAGAAGGCCGCTGGGCCAGAAAGGCGTCCAGGGTGGCCCCCCCAGACCTCTCCACGGGCGCTGGGGTGCCCGGGGCCACCTTCCTCGGTAAGCGCTTGCCCATACTGCGCCTGCTGAGGGGTCCACGGGTCTCAGTAGCGAGCGGAGGAGCGGAGAAGGACCTGCGCGCGTGCTACTCCATGCGCGTCCAGGCCACGCCCCCCTGGTGTTCTTTTCTTACCTTTTCCCATTGTTTTTATTAGTATGTCTTGTTTTGTGATTCACAAAGTGTTAAATTTCTTATAAGAATCTCATTCTGAAGTTTAGAGCTACAACTATAGTTCTTACCTTGTGCAATTTAGAAGTATTGATTTAATTGGAGTTTAAACAACAAGCAGAAAAGCCGTGCGAAGGAAACTTGTGCTAATTATTTTCCTCTCTAGCGGACACATCTGTAAAGGTCATTCTCTTCACAGCCAGCCATGTTATAAGCCGCTGTGCAGTCAGGCCTGTATTTATAGTAAATATTCGGGAACTGAAGGGTAAGTGTTCTTCTACCAGAAGAATATTAGAAGGTTCCAGAAACAAAAGAAGTTAATAGCATATTTGAGGACAGAACAATATGTAATAGTAAGGTCCTGTGCTGGAAATAGTGCAATTTTGGGGAAAAAAGTTAACTCGCCTGTTCTCCGCTGGTCCCTTATGATCTGCTGATGACATGCCATCTGTGGTCAGGTGACCGCTGCAGACAATCATTGGCCTCACTGAAGACCCCCAAACACAAGTCATGTAATCAACTGACCTCAACGGTCACATGTCATTTGTGTGAAGGTCAGATGGTCACCACTAAGATCAATGATGTGTCTAAAGCAGAGGCAAATAAGACCCCACACTAAAACCAAGAACTCTCTGCCAACATGACACAGCAGAGCTCTGACCCTGACCACAGAGCCATCCACCCTAGTTACACACCAACCAAACTAACCAATTGCACCAAATGTGAGTTAAACTGTTCATTGCTTCCTAGAATTTGCAGTGTCTCGGGCTATGATATATACAGATGTATCCATACTTAATTTAGTTTTAATATGGTTATGGACAATTTGTCATTAAACAAATCGGATATATTATCAAGACAGACTACAGTTCACAAGACAGCCACTAGGTGACCACACATAGACACATATAGTATAGAAGCATATCATGTTGTGACATCATATTATAAAAGCTGCTCATCTCATCACAAATGTATCTGGACATGCCAAGCAGAAAAGAACTTACCTTTGCAGAAATATTAGCAAAACTACATTATGCTCCACCTGCAACCACGTCTTAGTTCTTTGAATCAGTGCCTGAAATAATTCCTATTCCAAGTAAACAAACTAAAGGATTACGTTACCTAAAGCTTATGTTTCATATAGAACGTTCCGTCACTGGAAACTGCACCATGCTGTCTGGTGATGTTTGTGTTTCTATCTCCATATTCATGTACTGTATGTTGGAGACATTGAGGTTCTGTTTGTTTTTTAATCCATGATATCTTCTTCTTATAGAATCCCACATGTATAAATATATAATGGGCATGCACCCAAACATAGTGGTAGCAAGTAACCGGAGAACACGCAGTCTTGTATTGTTACAGGAATATCTGATCGGAAAAGTATGCATACAGGAACAAAGCCATCATACATTTGCATTATTCTCTGTCATAAGTTATAAATCATGAATATATTAAGTCCTGCACAGTTTAATACAGGGTTAGGCTTTTTTAGATACAGAAAGAAGAAGAAATAGTGTAAATCTAAAAGTTTATTATGGCGATTTATCAATGTCCACAAACAGCCATTATAGCACAGCACTGTTCACACTACCTGCAGTAATGTATATGAAGATAATCCGGCCACAATTTAAGGAATTTATGGCTGAGCTTCAGAAGATAAAAGGTTCCTGTATTCATGGACATATCCATTGGCAACAGATCAAGACAACAGGCCGCCAAATTATTTATATTTGCAAAAATGTTTAACTTTAACCCCTTCAAAGCATAATGTTTTGTAACAAACTATACAAATTCATGCTTGAGGCTAAAATATTGAGCCAAATAGGACGTGAGGCTCTCAGCATTCTCCTAAAAATAAAGGTTCCAGATGTGCAGCATTCATAAATGCCACTTATGACTATAGTACCACTTACACAAGGTTCACACTAGCGCTGGTTTTATGTTGTTCGGGTCTGTTGGCGGACCGTTAAAACAGCGGTTACACACGGAGCCTAGTGGACCCCATAATGGGGTCCATCAGGTGTCTTGTCGTTTTGAAACTGAAAGTGGTGTAGAAAAAAAGTCCTCTGTGCAGGACTTTTTTCTCCACCGATTTTCGGTGGACTCTCCGACAGACTCTCCAACAGAGACTCTGACGCAGATGTGAACTTAGCCTTAAAGGGGTTTTCCCACAAATATAACTGTGTATAAATGTAAACAATTAAACGTTAAACATTTGTGTAACTTGTGTAACAGTTTTGCAGCGTTTTAAAGAAATTCTTTATCTTAAGGTACGTTCACACAAAGCAAATGGTAGAGGAGTTTAAAGTGGACTTTCGCCTTAAATTATTCTTCCATTTTTCAGCATTCTGGTTCAATCTCTGTCTCTGGGAGGCAGATTGAGGGCATAAACCACCTCAAAATGTGCGCAAAATTCCACTGTGTGAACATTCCCTATGTGGTGACAGTCTTTTGTCTTGATAGGTTGCTAATGGATACAATCAGGAATGCAAGAACTTTCTATGGCCTGACACTTGTCTGAAACCCGGCCTTGATTTTCTTATTAATTTACACAGGAACAGCCCAGGGGCAGTACATGTACAAGACGATAACCTGTCTCACAATAAGGAAATCGTGGTGTGTTTCTAACAAGTTCCCGCATTCATAGTCGTATATATTGGCAACCAGTCAAGACAAAAGCCTGTCACCACAAAGAATGTTCGAGGAAATCTTTAAAGTTCTGCAAATTTTTTAATTATTTACATATACAAAAATGTTTAGCTTCCCTTCCCAACATCAACGTTCCCTTACGGTGAATGTCGGGTCTTTAAATATGGTGCTTGCTCAGAAGCAGTGAGAGCACCATAACCTTATCTCTGATCACAATCATTTTATGTTTTTATGGCCCTTAATTCCCCTCCAGGTGCCCCCCAGTGCGAGCCCCCATCCTCCCGTATCTATTCTGTAGCAGAACGACTCCCGTATGGCAAGATTGCAGGAGATGTCTTGTTCCATGCCTTGGTAGCTATTGAGGTTTAAACCCCCTAGGCAGGCTAAAGAAACGGTTAAAAAATAAATTAATAAAAACAAACATGAACAAATTTTGTATCCGTGTCCAAAGCGCAAACTGCAAACATAAAAATATTTCCCCATATGGTAAATGTTTGCTGAAGTGGGGGAAAAATCGAAATGGCCAAACAGCGTTTTTTCGCAGTTTTGCCTCCCAAATATTTGAATAAAAAGCAATTAAAAACATCAGACATTCCCAAAAATGGTATAAATAAAAAGACCAAAAAACTGACCCCACAAAAAAAGACGCCTTATGCAGTTCTATGTACAGAAATCTAAAAAAGTTACAGGCATGTCAGACTATGGGAAGTCTAAGAAATTTTTTTTCAAAGATGTGGATTTTTGTTAAGGTGTTTAAAAATGAACATAAACTATATAAATTTGGTGTCACTTTAATCATAACTTCCCGCAGAATATAGATAATGTCATTTTGGCTGTGACTGCCTTAAAAATGAAACCCATAAGAAAATGGTGCAAATGTAGTTTTTATCTAATTTCACCTGGTTCAGAATTTTTTTTTACATCTTCCTTCCCAGCATATCATATGAAATATTAAATGGTACCATCATGAAATAGAAAGTACAGGACGTCACTTAGCCTATGACAGATTATCAAAGCAGCTTCCATTTCAAGCAGCCGATCTGCGGGGGTCCTGGCTGTTAGGCCCCTGCTGATCTTCAAATGATGACCTATCCTAAAACAAGAAAATCAAGATTTAGGCCAGGGCTACACTGTGACTTTTTGCAGCACTACTGATTGATTTTAACCATTGAGTGTCAGCTGCAGTCCACAAGATTGCATACAACTCAATGCTTACATTTGGTCTGTAGCTAAATAGTTAACATCAGTTAGTAGCGCTACAAAAAGTCACAATGTAACCCTGATCTAAAATTTAGAATCACTCATAAGCTTGAAAAAAAAAGTCCAGGTTTGCATGTAATGAGTGAGAACTGTACAGAAACTTTAGACTGGCATGGCCTGACTCACATATGTGACAGCTGTTGTATATAGTTGCCCCACTTTTGCACTACTGAGCGGTTTCCTGAGACTAACTAACCCGTCCGCAGTGAGCTCCGTTATTCCCGCCATATAGCGCTGTTGTCTGTTTATAAGGAAACATTCCTGGTAATTTAGAAGATAAATGGAATAATTGTCACATTCAGCCAATTAGTTGTGTATGCGCCAGTGAGCTACAGTACTATTAATCCACTCAACCACTACCACAGTGACTTCAGCACAGCAGAAGAAAACATATCGCTTCTCTTATTTTGCCTGCAGACATTCAAAATAAATACTTTTTCTCGGGAAGATGGTCTTCTGAGGCTCGCACGTATTGTGGTGACCGACTCCGCAGCTGTGATTTCAAAGCAGTCAGGGGAGACTCTACAACAATAACTACGCATAAGGCGAAGATACTTTGATGGATCGATTCATTTCACTGTGATGGCTTTATCCCATGTGTTTGTACAGCAAAATATCTTCAGCTGCAGTCTAACTAGCAGAATTTTAAGGCCAAGCATGAAGTCACTTGCTTTGTACATGTATAGAGAATCATATTAGACTCTGTTACTGGAAAAACAATGAATGTGTTTTAGAAAATGTATTCCAGTTTTCCACTGAAATTCTGGTTTTGATGATCAGCAGTCAAAGACGCTTTTTGCTGTAAAAGTGTTCGATTTTTTAAAGAAATTTCTAGATTCAAAAAAATATCTCTATTATTCCTCCTGGAAATGTATAAATAAAACGACTACTGTTATTACCATTTTCCATATCCCCATATATTTAGATTCTATTCTATTTAGATATTTAGATTTGGAGAGAGACACCGTTTTGATGGTTGATGATCTTAATATCCAGTTAGCAAGATATTCAATTGGAATAACATAGGAAGAGCACAATAAAGAGTGAAATAATGCTCCAGCATTGTTCACATATATCCAGTCCAGCCTTTCTTCTTGTCTGGACATATTTGTCATGGGATGACCAGCTTTTTAAGACAACCTGAGTTTGTTACCTTCTGTCACAAAATGATATGCAACTGATATGATATGTGACTGTTTTCTACCATGCCGCAATATTATATTGAATTTTTCAGAAGAAGTTGAAGGCCTTAATATCTGCAGCGTTGCGTTTTTGTAAATCGCAGTATGTCAATTATACCTATGGAAATGCTGGCGTTTTCTTTATAGGTATAATTGAAGCAGAAAGTCCGCAGAGGAGAACTGTGGAATTTCTGTAAAAAGCGCTGCAGGAAAAGACGTGATGCGTTTCTGCTTTATCTCTGCGGTTCGCTACGTGGGGCCTTAGACTTAAAGAGGCTCTTTTAGCACCTCCACTAACTTCAACTCTTTGCCTCCTTCAATAGGTGCTGCTCCACTGATTCTGACAAAGTTGAAACTTTTTTTTCTAGCCCTCACCATTCCCGAGCATCCATTTCTGTTAGTTTCCGCACAGTTATACTTTCTACTATCAGAAGGGTGGTCTTTTGGTGAAGCAGACAGACAGGAACCACCCACCTGACAGCATAGAGCACAACTGTGCTGAAACTATTAGAAATGATTGCTCGGACATGGTGGGGATAGAGAAAATATTCCAACTGCACCAGAATCAGTGGAGCGGCGCCTATTAAAGAATGCAAAGAGTTGAAGTAGGCGGAGATGGTGAAAGGTCCTCTTTAAGAGGTTGTATGCCCATAGACTAGCTGTACACTATGTACAGGCTGCCAAGTGTGCGCTCTTCACCACTCCATTCTTATCACTGGGTAGTGGGGATCTACCCATTTGATATTTCATTTGTATTGGTAGCTATAAAAGTAATGGCATTGATATTTGGTGGAAGGGGTGGGATAAAAAAAGTAACAACTGCAAGAGAATCAGCCAGTGTGTGTATAATATATAACTTGAGCGGTCAGAGAACATGACAACTCCTCTGTAAACCATATCTACTTTTATAAAGAAGTTCCAAGAAATGTAAAAAAAAAAAAATCATACAAAATGGAAAATAAATGTATCTTTCCTGCTTCTTTGCTTTATAGCGTATCAAAGTGTACACATGCTTTTATTTTACAGAATGGGAGCCGCCGATAATATCTATAAAGGAAGAAGCACTTTTATGGAAGAGCTGTCAGAGACGGCAGAGATATTAAAGCAAGCCGGGCCTCGCTCTCTTGTCATTTTGGATGAATTAGGAAGGGGCACGAGTACGCACGATGGGATCGCTATAGCGTACGCAACACTAGAGTACATTATAAAAGATGTGAGTGTTCGTGTTTTGTTTTATGTGCTCATTCTGTTGCTTTCAAATACATGAGAACACAAAGCTACGGAAAACTGAAGCTGCAGCAAAGATTGCTCGCTGAGCAGCAACTTGTTAGGCTCTGTTCACAATGAGAGAAATGAATCAAGTCGTTTGCAAAAAAAACAAAAAACATTGCCTTACTTTGCACCTTTTTGAAGTGGTTAGTGTTTAGTGGACTTTGTGCCTAGCACTTTGCCTGTTTCGTAGTGTTTGCCAAGTTTTTGTCAGTGATAAAGGGCATGATTTAAATAGAGTATCTATATATGTGTAAATTACGACTTGTCCCTTTTTCAGAAAAAGTGGACAGAATTTCAAACTGTAGCATATAGAATACATTACATACATCTACACAGGGTTGTTTGGGATAGATTGTGCAAATTTATGACACAATGTGCGCTCTATTTATACATTTGGCTTAATTTACGGCATAGCGTAAAAAAATGTACTCAAAAAACCTGATGTTTATTTTTCTTAATTGATAAGTTCCTCTCTCAAGATATGCACTGAATGTAAAGCTCTGACATATGCAACTGCATACTATACATCACCCCATAGACTGCCATGTGAAAAATACAGCACCTTCTAAGGGTATGTTCACACTGCATATGCAATGTCAGTTTGACTTATGTGTCAGGAAAGCTTCCTGTTCATACACTAAACACATCTAGGTGGTGCCATTAGCCCGATAAATGACAAAAAAATAATGTCCTTTTGGCATCCATCAGATTGTTACATAATAGAAACGCACAGTCTGCTGCCCATTTCTATACAGACGTATCCCACAGAAAAAAATTGTGCACAGTATGACAACTATATATTGTAACAGATACTCACGATGCATATTGTACCATCTTAAATGCTGTATGTATATGTCTGGCCTGAACCAGACACAACTGATGACATTTTGGTGCATCATTTCCACTGGTCTAGTATCCATAGCCAGACATGCCAAATAGCATTGTCCTGCCCAGGGTGTAGCTATAAGGGTCACTACCAGGCCCTGGACCCTGAGGGAACTCCAAAGGTCCCTCTGCCACTTAAAATATACCACTATTCTCATGACACAAGGAAGGTAGGGGCCCCATTACATCCTTTGCATTGGAGCCAAGGAGCGTCAGGTTTCACCTCTGCCCAGCGCAAGGAGACATCCAGTATTACATTTGATACAATTGATGTCAAATGTGTTCCTTTACAGGAATTGTTAATGTTGTTAATTTTCTGTATACCATTTATCTCTGCCATGTATCTTATACTACTTTTTCTCTTTTTTATGAATGTATGTTCTCCCCTCAGAAGACGTCACTAGCACTGTTTGTCACACATTACCCTCCATTATGTGAATTGGAAACCTGCTATCCTACCGCTGTTGGCAATTACCATATGGCTTTCTTTATTGATGAAGAACAGGGGAATGAACATGGTATGATGGCAAGTGTGTTTTTAACAATATGATAAGGGGATTGGTCATCAAAAACCCCCATTGATCTCCTATAATGCTTGGATGGCAGAAGAAACTGACTCCAAAGAAGTAATAATTATTTTGGGGCTCACTTTCACTGACCTGTAGTAAAGTTGCCGCCCAGTCCATGCATGCTAATGAAATATCTAGAAGTCCACTGTATTTTTCTGAGCCTAGGAGTCCAGGTATATATTTTCTGGCTCATTGTGTGGGAAGGAAAGTGAGTTTAGAGATAATAATTATACTGTTGAAATTTGCATCTATCCAGGCATGATAGGCATTCAGGGTGCTTCGGTAATTTTCTGTTCCTTCAATGCACCTTTAGGTGCATGCTCTTTGAATTACAATGGAATGTAAAACTTAGAAGGGTTTTCTGATGTGGGAGGCGGGGGACATTCGGCAATGAGGATGAAGACCACCACCAGTAAAGCGGCATCAGATATACACAGTGGACGGGACTGGTAGCAGCCGGCTCTGTCCAGTGTAGTGGCTGTGCCCAGTTACTGGAGCTCAGCCCCCATTCAAGTGATCCTAAAGATCGGTCATCAATATCAGAAGTCCAGAAAATCCCTGTAAAGACAGCAGCAGCTTATAGTAATCATGGTGGGAAGACATGATGGGCTTTAGAGCCTCTGCTAACATCTGTAATGGCATCATACAGGTTTTACCAATGACACCAGAAGAACCCCATCGAATTACACTGATCCCACTGTGGATTCTTTGTCCATGATTTGGGGGGGTAGAATCGCACTGCTTGTAGCCTTATTCTTTCCCTTAAATATGATGTGAACACAATACTATATTATACATTCCCTTGGGAGGATCCAGATAAATATTGCTTCTTACCTTGTTTGTGCCCCTTTGATTCGTTTTGCTATTAAGCAGATTATTGTAGATGGCGTACCTAGCGTGATTGTGCAATAGCAGAGAACATTTTGGTGACTTGTGCTCTTACAGTCTTCATCCTCATTGCTGAACATTTTCATCTACAGTACCTCTCCCCAGCCTAAAATGGCTACTTACTAGGGAGAAACAATAAATGACAGTACATTCAACTACACACCACATGTAAAGCTCCTTTTAGACTATTGGAAAAGTATATGGAAAATGCTTCTTGTAATTCCAACATCCAGACAACAGCCTAGAATTTTATGGTGTTGTGTATACTATTCTGAGCCATGGTAATATACTGTATGAAACACAATGTCTTCTGAGCTGAAAGATACCCTGAAAAGAACTGTCTAAACCTCCATCATTGAGCTGTTATGGCCAGGAGAAGTTATCGCTAGCCTTACATGTCAAACGTAACACATGGATGGGCTTGGTGTGCCAGAGAAGGAGCTGCTTATACTTACAGTGCCTTGCGAAAGTATTCGGCCCCCTTGAACTTTTCAACCTTTTGCCACATTTCAGGCTTCAGACATAAAGATATAAAATTTTAATTTTTTGGTGAAGAATCAACAACAAGTGGGACACAATTGTGAAGTGGAACGAAATTTATTGGTTATTTTAAACTTTTGTAAAAATAAAAAACTGAAAAGTGGGGCGTGCAATATTATTCGGCCCCTTTACTTTCAGTGCAGCAAACTCACTCCAGAAGTTCAGTGAGGATCTCTGAATGATCCAATGTTGTCCTAATTGACTGATGATGATAAATGACAGAGAGCTGCACCGCTAAAACAGAGGTTACCCCTGGACATCGGAAGACCCCATAGACTATAATGGGGTCCACTGGGTGTCTGACACTTCTATATTGAAACCTGCGGAGAGAAAAGTCCTCCGTGCAGCACTTTTTTCTCCAATTTCTGGCTGTTTCTGCGGGGTAGTTTCCAACAGAGATGTGAACTTAGCTTCACTCCTACACAAGTCAGTTCATGAAGTTTTTAGCCATCTGTATCATATGAGATTGAAGAGCTGTGATAGTTCAAGCATTCCAGTATTACTTAAATGCATATTCATTAATCCTTTTATTTTGCGTTTTAAGTCTAATAAATACCTATACAGTTTTAGTCATTAGCTATATGCTATCTGCATACAGTGCTTTTTCCAGTAAATATAGCAATAACCATATTACATTAGATGAGATGTATATTTGCTAACAGTGCTGTTACTCTATACAGTTCTCTATTATGTTCGTATGTTGTCTGATTTTTTTTTTCGATCCTCCAGAGTCTGAAGTTGCGGATAAGCCTGAGTATATCACATTTTTATATCAGATAACTCGCGGAGTTGCTGCGAGGAGTTATGGATTGAATGTTGCTAAACTGGCAGACGTCCCAGAGGAAGTTTTACAGAAAGCAGCTTGTAAATCTAAAGAGCTGGAGGGGTTAGTGGAGATGAAAAGGTAAACCTATCAACAATGTATTTTACACTTGTAAGTCATTCTATCAATACAGTTTCATATTATGTACTGATAAGACAGGTTAGTCAAACCAAAGGATAGCAGAGGGTTGCCAAGTATTATTCCCAGTGTGCTCACTCATATTCTTGTCCCTAATGAGCTTCACAATATAAGACTTGCAGACACTACAGTCAATAGCACAAACGCACTTGCTTAAAGGTGAATTTTTTTTGATTTATCGTACTTGCATGTAAAAAGAACAAATTGAAAACCTCTGTGAACTGCTACAGATTTCCGGAATTAAAGAGCTCTATAAATTGCTTAAACCCCTTTGATACTGCATGAAGATTTCTGTTAGTGGAAATCAGGCACAACATTCTAAGCAATGGGCCATTGATGTGAAAGGAACTTTGCTTAGATTGATGTATTTGATTTACATTAACAGAAATCTCAGAGCAGAACCAAAGTTACTTAAGAATAGGATATCATGTATGTATGTGTAAGGACTATCTCAGTTTCGGACCATTTTCATTTTGCAGGCTCTATATCTAAGTTTTAGTTTTCCCTGAACTCCACTGCAGAGTGGGCAGAGACTAGCTGCTATGATGTCTCCCATACACTGCACACACAAACAAAAGGATATCCTGTTGAGGCAGCACAGAAGATATTATCCAGCAGTACTGAGCAGTGTTGGTATTAATATTGCACTAATGTCAGATACAAAACTTCATAGAAGCATCACAGTGTCTCTGTCTGTCTCCTTTTGCAGATGCTCTCCATAGACATACTGTATATGGCCAGCAGTTGTAACCTGATTCCTCAATGAAGTTAAAAATCTGTCTCATCATCTTCATCATCATCTCATATCTTCTGCAAGTTGGATTTTAGCAGTGAATTAAAGGGACCTGATGATCTATTATATGGATGACTTAGCCACAGCATAGGTCATCAGTATCTATAGGTCATGAGTATCCAATCTACGGGAGTCTTGACACCCAGATCCTTCACCAGTGAGCTGACCCAGCTGCTGGAAGCTATTGCATCGGAAGAGGGCCAGAACCAGCTCTGCGCCTATTTATGTAATGGGTGCAGAGAGGCTGGGACTGCAGCTCTGAACCCATTACTTGAATAAATTGAATAGTATCAGAGCTGTTTGCAGCCCTGTACTCTGCAGTAGGTTCCAGTACCAGAATGCAGCTAGATCACCTGATCGATCCAGGTTCTGGACCCTGTGGCTAGAACATTAGTATAAAAAATGCCACCTGGGGCCGCAAATCCCCCTTAAATAGTGAATGGTTTGTGCAGAGAGAATAAAAAAAAAGAGCCTGAAAACTGGAGAGAGATTTCACTCTCTGCCAGTTGAACCCTTGACTTGTCCCTTGTTAAAAATAATGATTTTGATTTGTCTTCACTTAAAGTGAAACTAAACTTTTGGACAACTTTTGATTTTCTCGCAGTATTTGTGTCATTAATATTTTTTGTAATATACTTTATAAACAAATTTTGGATCCTTTCTGTATTGAGAGCTCTTCCTGCCTCTCACTGAATATTACTGTATATGGACTGCGGGCTTGGAGTACGGGGCTGTGTAACATGTAGGGGAGGGTCACTTCAAACAGTTTGGTGTCCATATGAAAGAGGAGATTCTCTTCTTTCACATGACACTAAGGTTGCAGTGCTATCTAAATTATTTCCGGTGATATCACTGGTTGAAAACACAATCAGGATTATAATTTATATACAGCTATATAATATATATGATATAACCAGTGATATCTCTGTAAATAATATAGCACTGCAGCCTTAGTGTCATATGAAAGAAAATAATCTCCTCTTCACATGACCCCAAAAAGAAAGTTTGTACATTTTATGATGTCCAAGATATAACTGTTTGTAGTGACCCCCCCACTCTCATTCTCTCTACATATTACACAGCCTGTACTCCAAGCCCGCACTCCATACACAGTAACATTCAGTGACAGACAGAAACAGCTCGCAATACAGAAGCAAGGGAAAGAATGGAAAAATGCAGGATTGCACAGAAAGGATCCACAATTTGTTAATAAAGTATATTACAAAATTTATTAATGACACACATACTGTCAGAAAAGTTGAGTTATACTTTAAACCTAGAACTTATAGAATATGTTGGGTTGATATTGTATTTGTTATTATAACTCTCATGTGATCATTATACCATATGCCAATTGCTTTTCCCCTAGAAAATCAATTATTAACCAATTTTATTTATTGGCAGGGAAAAGATGAAGACATTTCAAACAGCTTGGAATATTCAGTGTGCTAAGGAACTGAAAGAATTATTGAACTCCAAATCGTCTGAACATTTATCTTGATACACAACGAAAGCTAATGTGGGATTCATTGGGGTGAAAGAGATGTAGCACTAGGGATGCACTGAATGCATACTTTATGATTATGCTGAACATTAAATTGGAATATGAACCCGAATGCACATGAAAAATGAGACACAAGGGACTTAAATGATGCAGCATCTTTAAAGCTTCGGCCCATGTAAGACCTCAATGAAAAAGGAAGTACAGTAATGTTGGTTGTGTTATAAAGGGTCACCATTTAAGAAACTTTAGAAATAATACTCTTGTGTATTTGGCACAAGACTCTTAGATTTCCACATTAAATCATGAACATAAAAACAGTTTTAAATAAGCTTTTACTGGTTCCTTCTTTTGTAAAAAAAAAAAAAAAAAAGTTTTATCCTTGCAAATGTCTATAAATATCTATGGGAAGAACTCTGAGACAATTATTATAATTATATACCTGTAATAATAAGAGGCTGAACATGGTACAGTGAGGTACGGTAACCATGCATTCAGATTCAATATGCAGTTAAAATATATTCATTTATCAAAATTAACTTTTACTTTTACATTACTTTGCCAGGTTATGTGACTGTCACTCAAACCAGGTAAACTGTACATGGAATGATGCAGGAGTTAATGACTTCCTGTACGATGGATTGTTCCCCATACACACTATGGAGGGGACAGAAACTTTTGTCAGTAACTACTGATGAGTATACAGTTCCTGTCATACAGCTGAAAGGAAGGAGCTCACTGCTCAACTTCCCTGACTATAAGTCTCTTAGATTATTATGGAGAATATATAGAGAAGAATTATTGATCTGTTCCACAGCAGGTAGATACAGTTATGGCTGTAAGTGTTGGCACCCCTGAATTTTTTCACAGAAAATTATTGCAATTACGCATGTTTATTTCCTATGTGTATATTGGAATAACAAAAAAAACTTAGAAAAAAAAACAACAAAAAAATATATAATTTCACACACAACTCCAAAAATGGGCCAGATAAAATTACTGGCACCCTCAACTTATTATTTGTTTGCACACCCTTTGGAAAAAATAACTGAAATCCATTGTTTCATCTAACCATCAACAAGCTTCTTATACCTCTCAAGTCGAATTTTGGACCACTCTTCTTTTGTAAACTGCTCCAGGTCTCTCATATTTGAAGGGTACCTTCTCCCAACAGCAATTTTAAGATCTCTCCTCATGTATTTAATGGGATTTAGATCCAGACTCATTGCTGGCCACTTCAGAACTCTCCAGCGCTTTGTTTCCATCCACTTCTGCGTGCTTTTTGAAGTATGTTTGGGGTCATTGTTTCGCTGGAAGACTCATGACCTAGCATACAAACCTAGCTTTCTGACATTTGACCTTACATTGAGACCCAAAATCCTTTGGTAATCTTCAGATTTCATGATGCCTTGCACACAGTAAAGGCACCCAGTGCAAGAGGCAGCAAAACAACCCCAAAACATCTTTGAATCTCCAACATATTTGACTGATGGTACTGTGTTCTTTTCTTTGTAGGCCTCATTCTGTTTTTGGTAAACAGTAGAATGATGTGCTTTACCAAAAAGCTCTATCTTGGTTTCATCTGTCCACAAGATGTTTTCCCAGAAGGATTTTGGCTTACGTAAATTTTGGCAAACTGCAGTCTATTCTTTTTATATCTCTGTCAGCAGCGGGGTCCTCTTGGGTCTCCTGGCATAGCTTTTCATTTCATTCAAATGTCGACGGATAGTTTGCGCAGACACTGATGCACCCGGAGTCTACAGGACAGCTTGAATTTCTTTGGAAATTGATTGGGGTTGCTTATCCACCATCCGGACTATCCTGTTTTGCAACCTTTTATCAATTTTTCACTTCCGTCCACATCCAGGGAGATTAGCTACAATTCTATGGGTTGCAAGCTTCATGATTATTTTGTGCTCTGTGGACAAAGGAACATCAAGATCTCTGGAGATGGACTTGTAACCTTGAGATTGTTGATATTTTTCCACAATTTTGATTCTCAAGTCCTCAGACAGTTCACTTCTGCTTTTTATGTTCTCCATGCTTAGTGTCGCACGCACAGACACACAATGCAAATATTGAGTCAACTTCTCTCCTTTTTATCTGGTTTCAGGTGTGATTTTTATATTGCCCACACCTGTTACTTGCCACAGGTGAGTTTGAACGACCATCACATGCTTGAAACAAAGTTATTTACCCACAATTTTGTAAACGTGCCAACAATTCTGTTCGGCCCATTTTTGGAGTTTTGTGTGAAATTATGTCCAATTTGCCCTTTTTTTCTCTTTTTTTATGTTTTCCCAATACACACAAAGGAAATAAACATGTGTATAACAAAAAATGTGTAATTGTAATAATTTTCTTGGAGAAATACTTAATTTTCTGGAAAAATTTCAGGGGTCACTTACTGCCATGACTGTATAGTACAGTCTTTAGATGCCCATGTAACGCTGTGTTGATGCAGGTATAAACTAGACTGCAGGTATATACAGGCAGGAGCCGAGGAGAAAGTACACTGCAGGTATATGAAGAATATATTGCCTGGAATATGACAGGCAATCGGGTCATGGGTGTAGAGATGGGAAAAAAGGGGATTTTGCTGGGCTGCTTCTTTAAAGGCTGCATGTACCAGTTGATGAGAAAATGGCACATGGATGTTATCCGTGTGCCATCCATGACCTCCACTAGCCTGGGCCACAAAACAGACAGGAATAGGACCTATGATTTCCACTTTCCAGTTACTTTACAGAAACATTGAAATCGCCACAGAGATGTGAACACAGCTTTACTCTGAATTATGACACCGCCATTCTGTAAGGAGGAACCTGCTTCCTTTCCTTTATGTCAACACATCATAGATCATATGATGACAGGGCTTTTGTCTTGCAGTACTACAGCATCTACTGTACATATTACAAAGCATAGGTATACAATAGGATATATAGACTTCCTATACTATTTCTCTTCACATTCCTTCAACACTTTAGTAGGACTCCTCATGAAATACATGCACCCTTCTTCACTAATAACAACTGTGTCTTCCAACTTCTAGACGCAAATAACTCTGGTGACAAACAAAACACCGATTTGGATATCATGAAAAAAAATAAAACCACATTCAGAAACTAGGTGTGAAAAAATAAGTGCACCCACTTACCTCCACGAATATCCTCATACTCCTAAATAAATGCACAGGACTAATCATCAAAAAATATGACTATTTGTATAAAAGTGCCCATACATGGGGGTGCCCATACATGGGGGCACCCAAACAATGGTAATTCGCATTGCAGGATTGTAAATCTACTTGCAATATGAAATAATGGCAAGTACAGGTGCAGCCAGGCAATTAGCAGATATTCACATGCAGTTGCCGCTTCTTAGGCCCTTAATAAGAGGACCTTTCATGTTCTCTAACACTGACAGTATTATATACTGCTAGTAAGACTGTCAGCTTTGCCGGTATGCGCCACCAGTTCTAGAGACATCTGTGCCATTAGTTTCATCACCGATATAACTCCACGGTCAGAAGGGTGGGCCTTACAGCCTCGCGTCATCGCTAGCTGTGAGGAACGCGCCCCCTTCCCCCGACAATACAAGGCTATGCAAGAGTATTGTCAGGGGGGATGTTCCTCACAGCCTAGTGATGACGCTGAATTGTAAGGCCCACCTTTCTGACACTGGAGGGATATCGGTGCCGAAATCTCTGGGACTGTGACGCATACCAGCAAAGCTTACAGTACGCAGAATTCTGCACACTATCAGCTTTCTAGTGGTATATAATACTGCTGATGTCAGAGAATATGAAAGGTCCTCTTTAAAGGGGTTATCCAGCTTTCAAAGATTATCTGAAAATACATCCACAGCAGTGCTAAATTCTCACTGTTCCCTTGTGAAGCCTTTTCTTGGCTTTATTTTACTTGCTGCTCCTTGTATCACTGTTATTTACATGCAGTGAATCTGTGAAGAAACTACATTTCCCATGATGCACCTCCCTGCTCTCACTATGTGTGTTTGCTGCTCACAGGGGGGAGGGTGACCTTGAACGAAACATCACAGCATCATGTGACCTCAGATGTGGGTGTGATTTATTACCTGTGATTTCATTGCAGGGGGAGGGTGAGAAGGGAGGGGTACACAGAGAGTGATGAATCATGGGAAATGTACTTTGTTCTGATTCACTGCATGTAAATAACAGTGATACAAGGAGTCTCAAGTAAAATAAAGCCACGAAAAGGCTGCTCGAGGAAATAGTAAGGATTTAGCACTGCTGTGGATGCATTTGCATATAATTTTTGGAAGCTGGATAACCCCTTCAATGCTAAGGCCTCACGTAGCCAAACGCAGCAAAAGAAATGCAACGGAAACGCAAGGGCAGCTTTCCTCTGTGGACTTTCTACCCCTATTATCCCTATACGGAAAACACTAGCGTTTCCACAGGTTGCTTGATATGCTGCGATTTTCAAAAACATGGGCGTTTTTGAAAATGCAGTTTTCCACTGCAGATTTTTTTCTGAAATGTGTTGATGGGATTAGCCAGAATCCCATCCATTTTGCAGGTACTGTAAAACGCAATGTTTTTTGCCGCTGCATTTTCGCAATGTGGGGCTTCACTCTAAAGGTGTATTCCACTTTCAGGTTTTTGAAGCTAAACCCAGGTGCAGGTCATAATGTACAGGTTAGATGCACTTTTTTTTTTCCCATATTTTTGCATAAAAACAACTTAAACATTGAAACTCAGCCTTACAGTAAGACTAAACCTGTCCTTAGGAATAGCTTGAGCAGTAAGTAGCTTGAAAATTTCTGCAGTCACCTAAGTATCTAGAGCTTTTTTTATTCTTTTTATTTTTATTAATTTTATATAATTTTTTTTTTTAATCATTCTGGGAATTCAGAGCCATTTCACACTATATTGAAAATTGCTCTGAAATCTCTGGTAATCACTTGTAACAGTTTAGATTACTCTATTGAGAAAAGGTCTAGGTGTAGCCCTAGCCTAAGAGAAGAACTGTTGGCAGTGTTATGTGCTGGAGCACTCAGGTGTGTGTCTACATCATGCCAAGAAGAATGGACGTCAGCCATGACCCCAGGGAAACAATTGTTGCTAATACTTCTGGGAAAGGATACAAGTCCATCTCCAAACAAGAAATAATAAGAAATTCATCCATCTACAGTGAGGAGGAGAAAAGGAGAGCGTTCAAGATATCTGGTGGATGTCAATCCTGTCTATTAATGTCTAGCACTATAGTACAAGGTGATACATGTAAAGTCATTAAATGGGGTCTTCTCTGATTTTAATGCTGATAACCTATCCTTAGCTTAGGTCCATCAGGTTTGATTATGACTTTCAATTGAGTGCTGTGGCCTCATAATTGTACATTTTATAGCAGCCGTGCACGGTACTACAGCCCTGTCCAATTCAATTGCATAAGACAGAGCTAACTGTAGTACCAAGCACAGCCACTACAGAATACACAGCGCTGTGCCTGGTAATGAAGTGGCTGAAGGCACTGAAGTGCCACAACCCATTCAAACAAGTGCTGGGGGTCAGACCCCTACTGATCTAATACTGAAGGCCTGTCATAAGGAATGGCCATCAATACTTAATGGAACCTATGCTAAACCAGCATCATCTCCTTGTGTAGTGTTGGCTTAGCATCCCAAATCTGCACATTAACTTTGTCCATCCCAAGCTTCAGTAGTTTTCAGTACATGTCAAAAGATGACTCTGCTGTCTGTATCACACCCTCCTTTTGGCGCTACCATGAAGCCGAGGTCCCTGCACATGTGGTACAGGTTCCCTTTAAAGTTCCGGAAAACCCTATTAAGGCTGCAGACACACTGAGTTTTTGTTGATTTTTTCCAGTGCAGATTTTTCTGCATTTATATGAGCCAAAGTCAGGAGTGGTTTGATAAGGAATAGGAATTATAAAATCTGTGATAAATCTGGTGTATTTTCAGACTGTCTGTCTAAGTTTATACTGTTTAACTAGTAAAGTTGGGCTAATGTGTGTCTTAAGCCTAATGGAATTTGTGTTTCTTCATACAGTGGGGAAAAAAAAGTATTTAGTCAGCCACCAATTGTGCAAGCTCTCCCACTTTTAAAAAGATGAGGCCGGCCTGTAATTGTCATCATAGGTAGACCTCAACTATGAGAGACAAAATGAGAAAACAAATCCAGAAAATCACATTGTCTGATTTTTAAAGAATTTATTTGCAAATTATGGTGGAAAATAAGTATTTGGTCAATAACAAAAGTTCATCTCAGTACTTTGTTATATATCCTTTGTTGGCAATGACAGAGATCAAATGTTTTCTGTAAGTCTTCACAAGGTTGGCACACACTGTTGCTGGTATGTTGGCCCATTCCTCCATGCAGATCTCCTCTAGAGCAGTGATGTTTTGGGGCTGTCGCTGCACAACACGGACTTGTGTGCATTAAAGAGCAACTATCCCACAATATTGGATTCAAGTTATGATACATATGGAAGTATAAAGCAGTGAATGCTACACCCATTAATGAGAAATGTGATGGGATAGAAGACACTAGAAAAGCTATTAGAATAATAACATCAATATAAGTAAATAATAATTCATTTTCCGTTTTGGTTTAGGGACTGTCATTGTAGATATCAGAACTGGTTATGTAAAGTTTCCTTTTCTATTTCTTCACTTGCGATCCAGCAGATGGAGGCATTAGATTGGGGCAAGAGGTGTTCAGGTCATAGTCAATTTGGATATTTGTGAATGAGAGTGTAAAATGATAATTACACTTAAATTAGTACATATTCACATTGATCTGTGAAAAGCTGGTTATAGACCATTCTCTATCCATGAAAGTAGATTTTTTCTTTAAAACTATTAAATAAAAAGAATGTTGTAGGTAAACATGTATCTCTTGGGAAAAAAAATAAATGGGAGGTGTTTATGAGTTAACTGGAAGGCAATGTGTCACCAGAACTCAGAATATCAACCTAGTCCCACAGATAAATAGTTTAGGGTCACCTCAATCAAATTTTTTTTCCCCTTGTTAATCGTTGCCTCCATTGCCAATATATTGCTGTTTTTGTCAGTATGCAAATGAGATGTTTAGTGATGCCCTCATTGCTCCAAAGAGCTCATTTGCATATTGACAAAAACAGTGGAACCTCGGCAACAAAGGCATCAATTCACAAGGGGAAAACGCTGTTTGACTGAGAAGCAAGGTTTACAGTAAAGTAAAATACAGGAAGTAAAAAAAAAAGAGATCACAGGCAAAGTGCTGAGAGAGGGAGATCAGAAAACCCCTTTGAGGACATATCCTAGGTCAGTGATGGTGAAGGCGAACCTTTTAGAGACCAAGTGCCCAAACTTCAACCCAAACCCCCCTAATTTATCGCAAAATGACAACACGGCAATTTAACCTTATTGCGGACAGTTACGGACCCACAAAATACAGTCATGTGAATGGAGTTTTACAGAGCTTTCAATGATACAAACAACTTTGTACTGAATGGTAAAAGTTTGCATTTGGTACTTTTGAACAATTAATGTTCACTATTTACATCGCACAGGATCTGTTTTATAGTGACCATGCAAGGTTATTACGGCCTGTAATAATATCACAAGTCTGATATAAAACAGATACTGTGTAATATAAATAGTGAAGGGCAGATCAATGTGCTCCACAGTGGCCCCCACACAGTGCAATGTGCTCCACGGTGGCCCCCACACAGTACAATCTGCTCCACAGTTGCCCCCCACACAGTATAACATGCTCTTGTGCTTACCTGCACGCCCACAAAGAACAGCTGAGTGGTCTCCTTCCACCACAAAGCAGCCGCTGAAAAATGATGTCATCACACAAGCATCGGGGCAGAGGTTGCAATCTTCTTGTCAGTGTAAGCCGGGGCCTATACTGACAGTTTTTAACACCTGAAAGAAGCGCTAGCCTGGGGATCTGGGACATCTGTCCTGGATTCCTGGTTAGTGAGTGATCCAGGAGTCTGGCTGGGACAACAGCATGTGTGTCCACAGGGAGGGCTCTGAGTGCCCCACTCTGGCATGCCTAACATAGGTTTGCCCTCACGGTCCTAGGTCATGTAAGCAAAGAAACATAATTATTAATAATTTGGCTATAACATAATCAGGGGCGTAACTACCGGGGTAGCAGCAGTAGCAGCTGCCACAGGGCCTGGGACATTACGGGGCCCCCGATGCTTTTTTTTTTTTTTTAATAGGCCGTTATCTGCTGGAGTAACCCCAGCAGGTAACGGGCCCTATATACTTACCGTTCCCCGGGGGTCCCACTCACGGCCACCTGTGCTTCCGATTCTGCGGAGGCGGCTGTGAGCAGGAGCGGGGATCGGTATGTGAGGCTGCAGGCCGAACCCCACAATCACTGCTATCGTTATACTCCGGGGTCTTTTCAAAGACCCCGGAGTATAATAATCGGAGGCCCAGAGTTGGTGAGGGAACATAAAAAACAATGTACTTACCTCTCCTACGCTTCTCCAGGCTTCGGGCCTGTTTGGTGACGTCCCAGATGTCAGCGGATGTAATTTTGCGTCGCGACGCCGTCTTGCATCATGCGACGGCGGCCTGGTCCGACATTGAAGAAGGCCGAAGTAGCAGGGAGTGGACCAGAGCGAGGAACAGGTAAGCAACGTTGTTTTTTTATGTTTCTATCCTCCCCTGGGTCTCCGATCATTATACTCTGGGGTCTGAAAAGTATAATAATTGTTCATGGGTGGGCCACAATGGGACATATAATAGTGTGTGCAGGGGCCACTATGGGGAAAAATACTCAGTGCAAGGGCCACTATGGGGCATAATACTGTGTGCAGGGTCCACTATGGGATATAATACTGTGTGCAGGGACCACTATGGGAAATGATACTGTATGCAGGGGGCACTATGGGACATGATACTGTGTGCAGGGGCCACTATGGGACATGATACTGTGTGCAGGGGCCACTATGGGGCATGATACTGTGTGCAGGGGCCACTATGGGGCATGATACTGTGTGCAGGGGCCACTATGGGGCATGATACTGTGTGCAGGGGCCACTATGGGGCATGATACTGTGTACAGGGGCCACTATGGGGCATGATACTGTGTGCAGGGGCCACTATGGGACATGATACTGTGTGCAGGGGCCACTATGGGGCATGATACTGTGTGCATGGGGCCACTATGGGACATGATACTGTGTGCAGGGGGCACTATGGGACATGATACTGTGTGCAGGGGCCACTATGGGGCATGATACTGTGTACAGGGGCCACTATGGGGCATGATACTGTGTGCAGGGGCCACTATGGGGCATGATACTGTGTGCAGGGGCCACTATGGGGCATGATACTGTGTACAGGGGCCACTATGGGGCATGATACTGTGTGCAGGGGCCACTATGGGACATGATACTGTGTGCAGGGGCCACTATGGGGCATGATACTGTGTGCATGGGGCCACTATGGGGCATGATACTGTGTGCAGGAGCCACTATGGTGCATAATAGTGTGCGCAGGAATGCGGGTTTTTTTTTGGGGGGGGGGGGGGTTGGAGGGGGCGGTCCGGGGGGGGGGCGATTGGGGGCAGCGGTTCGGGGGGGGGGGGCATGTCAAATGTTCGCCTTGGGGCCCAACTATTCCTAGTTACGCCACTGAACATAATATACCATAACACACAATTCAGATGGTTATTATTAATGTCATTGAATACTTTATAGTTTGTTTGTTTTTTTAGATTCACAAGGTTACGTCTAAGCTCATATTTATGTGAAAACTGTCAGTCGCATGTTATGCTCTGTATAGTAATTGTTCTGGCATTTCATGGTGTGCTATACATGTAACAACATTCTTATCTTGTTTGCTCACATCCATCAACATTATTACTGCTTTTCTGGGAGTAAAGGAATGTTATCCATAATCCATGGACAGTTTAGTAAGGTGACTATTATCATGTTATTATGTCATTACATGGACAACTTGTTAATACTTTGGTCACAACATTCCAAGAGTCATTACACTATATGGGTGCTAATTTTGTGGGACAGATTATATACAGTATATTCAGTAGTGGCATTTTAAAGTACCTATAACTTGTTGGAACAAGGTTTATTGAAATGTCAGAATCACAAGTATAAGCACACCTAAGCGCTTCAGACAAGAACATGCTTTATAAAGTTGGCTTTGTGGATGGTGACAAGTGACCAAAAATTTACCGCAATGGGACATTTAGGCCACATGAACACAACTGGGCGGACAAGGAAAGTGGTTGATTTTGCTGCAGAGTCTCAGCCGAATGCCTTCTGTGATGCACTCACCTCTACAGGGGCTTCCAATCTGTTCTCTTTCGATGACACAAAGCTAGATAAGACCTGCACTATAATCATTGGAGAGGAGCATTGGATGTCTCCTCATGATAACCTCGGCCTGCACACTCAACATTTTTAATTTCTTTGTTTCTCTCTATTTTTCCATTTTAAGTGGATCTTGTAAAGTGGACTGTCATCAGACTATACTGCCCTATATAAGGGTACCATAGTATGGGGAATTAAATGCACTCCTTTAAAGCGCAAAAAATATTGTGCCATTTGGTGAATAGGATCGATCAAAATATACACAGGCTACAGATTTACAGCGGCCAACTATCATTCACACCGAAAGTGGGCAGGAGGAGTACTTCCCCTATAAATATATTGTTTGCCCCTGACAGTCCATCCTTACGTTTCATCTGAAAAAAAGGAATTTTGAGATATTATAATAATTGACAGAATAATTGAAACCTATGCCATAAAGTTCTGGGGCATAGTTTTTGTGCTGATGTTAAAGGCGTTGTCCAAGCATAAATGGAAAACCCTTTTAACGTTTAAATCAGCTGGGGGCAGTGAAACAAATAAAAAAACATGACCGCTGAGGCCAATAAGCGGCCTCAGGAAGAGGACCTGTGATGTCACATGTAGTGACATTGCAGGCCCTTCGCTGATTGGCCTCAGCGGTCATATTTTTTTTTATTTGTTTCATGTGACTTCAGCTGAACGCCGGAAGAGACCCAGAAGACGACGAGTCAGAAGAACTGGGATGCGCGGGAGTACACCGGAGCAACGGGGACAGGGGAGTATGCATTTTTTTTTATTTATTTCACTGCCTCCCGCTGATTTAAATGTTAAAAGGGTTGTACATTTTTGCCTGGACAACCCCTTCAATGCCAGAGGAGGTTTGATACTCTGCACTTATTGAGTCAGCAGATCACTAGTGACTTTTTTTTTTCTCTATGCGCCTCAGCACTTGATGACACTGCTCTGTTGCTTTGTGGCTGAATCGCTGTGGTTCCTAAACACTTCACTTTTCAATAACATCACTTATAGTTGAAGGTGGAATATCTAGGAGGGAACTGACTTCTGGAAACAGTGATTTTGTATTACAGTACAATGTTGAAATTCAGTGAGCTGTTTAGCACAAGCCATTCTTTCACAAATGTTTGTAAAGGCAACTGCATGGCTAGGAGCTGGATTTTATACACTTGTGGCAATGGGACTGAATTAAATACAATGAGAAGGAGGAAGGTCCCAATATTATATTCTCTATATAGTGTATACACACACACACACACACACAGTATGCCTAGTCTTTTCACATGCAGAGTCCTGGTTACCTTGTAGAAATTCTAATAGTTGCGTAAAGCAATTTATCATCCACATGATAGTGAAGTGTACAGTCATGGCCAAAAGTTTTGAGAATGATACAAATATTAATTTTTACAAAGTCTACTGCTTCAGTTTTTCTAATGGCAATTTGCATATACTCCAGAATGTTATAAAGAGTGATCAGCTTAACAGCAATTACTTGCAAAGTCAATATTTGCCTAGAAAATGAACTTTATCCCCCAAAACACATTTCAACATCATTGCAGCCCTGCCTTAAAAGGACCACCTAACATCGTTTCAGTGATTGCTCCATTAACACAGGTGTGGGTGTTGATGAGGACAGGGCTGGAGATCAATCTGTCATGATTAAGTAAGAATGACACCACTGGACACTTTAAAAGGAGGCTGGTGCTTGCCATCATTGTTTCTCTTCTGTTAACCATGGTTATCTCTAAAGAAACACGTGCAGTCATCATTGCACTGCACAAAAATGGCCTAACTGGGAAGAGTATTGCAGCTAGAAAGATTGCACCTCAGTCAACAATCTATCGCATCATCAAGAACTTCAAGGAGAGAGGTTCCATTGGTGCCAAAAAGGCTCCAGGGCGCCCAAGAAAGACCAGCAAGCGGCAGGACCGTCTCTTAAAAGTGTTTCAGCTGCGGGATCGGGCTACCAGCAGTGCAGAGCTTGCTGAGGAATGGCAGCAGGCAGGTGTGAGTGCATCTGCACGCACTGTGAGGCGGAGACTCTTGGAGCAAGGCCTGGTCTCAAGGAGGGCAGCAAAGAAGCCACTTCTCTCCAGAAAAAACATCAGGGACAGACTGATATTCTGCAAAAGGTACAGGGAGTGGACTGCTGAGGACTGGGGTAAAGTCATTTTCTCTGATGAATCTCCTTTTCGATTGTTTGGAACATCTGGAAAACAGCTTATTCGGAGAAGAAGAGGTGAGCGCTACCACCAGTCTTGTCTCATGCCAACTGTAAAGCATCCTGAAACCATTCATGTGTGGGGTTGCTTCTCAGCCAAGGGAATCGGCTCTCTCACAGTCTTGCCTAAAAACACAGCCATGAATAAAGAATGGTACCAGAATGTCCTCCAAGAGCAACTTCTCCCAACCGTCCAAGAGCAGTTTGGCGCTCAACAATGCCTTTTCCAGCATGATGGAGCAACTTGCCATAAAGCAAAGGTGATAACTAAATGGCTCAGGGAACAAAACATAGAGATTTTGGGTCCATGGCCTGGAAACTCCCCAGATCTTAATCCCATTGAGAACTTGTGGTCAATCATCAAGAGACGGGTGGACAAACAAAAACCAACAAATTCAGACAAAATTAAAGCATTGATTCTGCAAGAATGGACTGCTATCAGTCAGGATTTGGTCCAGAAGTTGATTGAGAGCATGCCAGGGAGAATTGCAGAGGTCCTGAAGAAGAAGGGTCAACACTGCAAATATTGACTTGCTGCATTAACTCATTCTAACTGTCAATATAAGCTTCTGTTACTCATAATATGAATGCAATTATATTTCTGTATGTGATAAAAACATCTGACAAACACACATAAAAACCAGAGGGCAGCAGATCATGTGAAAATATAATATTTGTGTCATTCTCAAAACTTCTGGCCATGACTGTATTGTATAGGAAGTCGCCTTGTCTTATATACATAACCTGAATGAGTGTACTGACTTATGATATAGCCTAATAGTCATTACTATGTGAAATATACAGTGCCTTGCACATACAGTTATCAATGTGTTAAATTCAGCACATAGTCTTAAAATGTGTTACGTAACACCCATCAAATATCCCGTGTGATGTGCACAACAAATGCAATGACTGCTCTGTTAATATAGAATATTGTGTTAAAAGCGTATTCCAGCTTCAGCAAATAAAGTGTTAACCCTTTCACTGTATGTAATACATCATGACAATGAATGACATAGAACTTGGTATCATTAAATGGGTTATACAAGAACAAAAATCAATGAGTGAAGTCTGAGACATTTAATATACTGTGCAATGCACTGGGTAAAAGTTTTGTTTCAAAGACAATTTGCCCAGTTGACAGACTTAGAGATGGGTGCAATGTTGGACTGAGATAAGCAGGATGGTGATTTTGACAAATTGTCTTCCATCTAGGCCATTCTGACCTAGCTGTTAGGAAATGTTGAGGATATGCACACAGTGTGAGCAGCTTGCGGAAGGTCCAGACATACCACCAATAAAGAGGATTGATTGATCCATTGGCAAGCATGATCAGCTCTCATAGTTTACTTGTCTGTCACCCAGGCACAGGTGGTACCTTCATTAAACACCCGTGTCCCTGCCGGACCATTTCAGGCACTTAGCAGAAGGAAATTTTGTGTGACAGCACCCATTACACGTCCTGCCACCATCGGCTTTGTTTCCAGTGGTGAACAAGAAACCTGGACTGCTACAGACTGGAACTGTATCGATCCCATTTGTGTTTGGGATCTGACGACAGTCAGGGTTGAGTATGGAGGCCTTGTGATGAGTGCTTCAAGCCTGCCTTTGCTGTGGAGCAACACTGCCCCAATGCTGGTGTGATGAAATGGGGAGCCATCACATACAACAATTGGTCACCCCTAGTAGGGATACAAGGGACACTAACAGCTCAGTGATATGTACAGGGCATCCTGTGGCCACATGTGTTGCCTCTCATAGCAGTGCTTCCAAATGTCATTTTTCAGCAGGATAATGCTCTCCCCCATATTGCAAGGGTTTCCCAGGAATGTCTCTGCCTGACTGCCAATTGAGCAGTAATGGGACCAGCTGGGATGTCAGCTTCAACAACCTATAAATGTGCAACATCTGTCGCAATTGTGCTGCAGGATACTATAGAGAACCTATATGTCTCCATGCCTTTGTCATCGTGTATACTCTTTGTCATTGTGTATCCAGGTTAGAAGTGGCCCAACAGGGTACTAGAGGCTCCATTCTATTGTACAGTTTTACCTAATAAACTTCTCCTTTTGCTGTAATATAATCATATATTATCAATACATTCACACATAGAAAGTTTCATTCCATTCCAACAACTCCTTCTTCATGCATTAGTTTTTTGCCAATGAGTATATATACCCCAATATAGTACTAATAAAACCTACAGCTTGACCCAAAAATACAAGCCCTTACTTCTATAATACTAGCCCTTAAGCAATTTTTCTTTTTAAAGTGTGAAGCAAAAAAAAAAAAAAAAAAAAAACACTATATAAAATTGGTATCCTAATAATTGTAGTAGCATGCAGTATATACTTACTGTATATATTCACCTTCATCCTGAGATGTGGGCTAATACCTGGCACATGGACCACAACAATAGTAGACCTGTTTGTAATATGTCAATAAAGATTAAAGAGGTTGTCCAGGCAAAAATGGACAACCCTTTTAAAGTTTAAACAAGCTGGGGGCAGTGAAAAAAAATTTAAAAGAATGCATAATCACCTGTCCCCATTGCTCCGGTGTCCTTCCGGTTCATCTGCTCAGGCGGGTCTCTTCCGGCATTGTGCTGAAGCTGCTGACATCATGGGTCCTCTTCCTGAGGCCTGCTGAGGGTTGTCCATTTTTGCCTGGACAACCCCTTTAAAGAGGACCTTTCACTTCCTCATGTATATGCAGTTTTACATACCACTAGAATGCCGACAGCGCGCTGAATTCAGTGCTCTGTCGGCTTTCCCGTTATATGCCCCGGGGCTGGAGATATCGGGGGGTCTAAATTTCACTGTTCACTGTCAGAAGGGCGTTCCTGACAGTCTAGCTGTGCTGTGAGGAACGCCCTCCCTGACTGTGCTCATCCATAGACTTGTACTGAGGGGGTGTTCCTTACAGCTCAGCGTCATCACTGGGCGGTAAGGAACGCCCCCTCTGACAGTACTCGGCTATGGTCGAGTACAGAGAGAGGGGGCATTCCTTACTACCCAGTGATGACGCTGAGCTGTGAGGAACACCCCCCTCAGTACAGCGCTATGGAGACTGTACTATGGAGTACTGTTGGGGAGAGCGTTCCTCACAGCCCAGCTAGTGAAATTTAGACCCCCGATATCTCCAGCCCCAGGACACATAACGGGAAAGCCAACAGAGCACTGAATTCAGCGCGCTGTCGGCTTTCTAGCGATATGTAAAACCGCATATACATGAGGACGTGAAAGGTTCTCTTTAAGTTTTACCTTCAGTAATTCTTCTGTGTATTTTCTAGTCTGCAATATACTGTAAAGTTAACTTACATTTTTAATGCACAATGAACGCTGTAAAGATGAAACAAAAAATAAAGGCAAAAAATTGCCTATTTTTTCCATTGTAACCCATATATATATATATATATATATATATATATATATATATATTTTTTTTTTTTTTTTTTTATTTAACAGTTTCTCAATGCAATATAATGAAACATTGAATAGAGTCTTTAAAAATACAACTTGTTCTGCACAAAACAAGCCCCATACATCTATGTCAACAGAAAAGTAAAAAAGTTATGGCTTTTCAAAGACAAGGAGTGAAAAAAAAAGAGAAATATTGTGTCAGGGAGGTATGCTATGTCTGAATGATTTTTTTTTCTTTAAAAAGTATTATTATATTTTAAAGAAATTTCACTTACTGTATTCTGGAGGTAAAGGTGGTATTTTCATACATCAGTATGTCTCTTTAACATTTTATTTGGACCAAATATTAAACATTGTACTCAGTATGAAATGTATCATTTCTATAATGACACATTTAATATGTGCGGTGCGGGAGGATATGTGTCTGATCTGTCAGCTTCTGCAGCATCAATATGTTGTGTGTACCTAAAAGATATTGTAATACTGGCAGGAATTGCATTATATTCTTGAGTTCACTGATCTTGGGAAAATTATGAAAAAATCTTCCATGCAGGTAACTTGATATATGAATATGTTTTAAGCCAGATATTGGGAACATTATTTCCGGAATTCCTCATAAAAAGTATCTGAAGCAAAGTAATATCCTGGGCATGCGAGTCCAGGACCGAGCTACGAGTCCAAGGTTATACATGACCAGGTATATGATTATTCAAGCCAAATGTTAGTTACATATAGTAGATATATTTATATGTTTTCTTATATATATTTTATATCTCCTTTAAAAAAAAAACAAAACATTAAGCATGTGCTCCTCTACAGATAGAACAGAAAATATGCAGGACTACCACTGTCACAACTAGAAAATAGCGGACGTATAAAACTGACTTTACAAAGCAAACTTCAAGGTCTTGATGAAAGCGACTGTAAGTAAGGCCATGAAAGGATAGAACATCTCAGATCTCTAGAGTGCTATTTATATTGCCTGCCCTTGAAGCGAATATTAAAAGTACATATCCCTCAGTCAATATTGTTATCAGCGATTACATTGAAATTATTTCTAATAATTTGTAAGTGAATTTGCATTTACACCAATTTCTTATGCTTTAAAGGGACAATTACAATAAGGATGACCAGTCTCCAAATAGAAGTCACAAACAGCATAAAAAATCTGCAGCTCATTCTAGGCATATAGGGGCAGGTTTATGAAGACTGGGCCTTCATATTTTTTGCACTGGCCACTAGGTCGTGTACCTGCAAACTGGCATAAATTATTACAAATCTGGTCCCATCCACACCATGCTCTTTGTCACACTCCTTCCAGGAAAGTGGCTAGGGCAGAGCAAAACAATTTTTGCTAAAACAAATGTGCAACTTTTGCATGCCTAGTATGCCAAGGCATAATAAACCTGCCTCATAGGGCACATAGAAATGGGCAGTGTAGAATCAGTTGTGGAATTTTTGCCACAAATCTCACCCAATACAATGCAGTCGGATGAAATGCTGTAAGTGTCCAAATTAATTTCCCATTCTTCTACAAAATCTGGGAGAAAGAAATTTTGGTGGAGATTTCCGGATGAGTGTCACATACACACGTGGACAAAATTTTTGGTATCCCTTGTTTAACGAAAGAAAAATCCACAATGGTCACAGAAATAACAAAAATGGAATTTGCCAAACTACATGTTGACAAGCCACAAAGCTTCTGGGAGAATGTCCTATGGACAAATGAGACAAAAATCGAAATTTTTGGCAAGGCACATCAGTTCTATGAAGCATATCTTGAAAAGAACACTGTCCCTACTGTGAAACATGCAGGAGGCTCTGTTATGTTCTGGGGCTGCTTTGCTGCATCTGGCACAGGGTGTCTTGAATCTGTGCAGGGTACAATGAAATCTCAAGACTATCAAGGGATTCTAGAGAGAAATGTGCTGCCCAGTGTCAGAAAGCTTGGTCTCAGTCGCAGGTCATGGGTCTTGCAACAGGCTAATGACCCAAAACACACAGCTAAAAACACCCAAGAATGGCTAAGAGGAAAACATTGGACTATTCAGAAGTGGCCTTCTATGAGCCCTGACCTAAATCCTATTGAGCATCTTTGGAAGGAACTGAAACATGCCGTCTGGAAAAGGCATGAGGAGTTTGCTCATGAGGAGTGGGCCAAAATACCTGCTGAGAAGTGCAGAAGTCTCATTGACAGTTACAGGAATCGTTTGATTGCAGCGATTGCCTCAAAAGGTTGTGCAACAAAATATTAAGTTAAGGGAACCATCATTTCTGTCCAGGCCTGTTTCATGAGTTTTCTTTTTTTTTTAAATTCTGTTGAAGCATGGTTGAAAAGCAATGTCTGACTTTCATTTGTTCATTTTCATAGCATTTTTATATATTATTACTTTTGTCAGATTCAAGTTATTTCTGTGACCATTATGGATTTTTCTTTCATTAAATGAGGGGTACCAACATTTTTGTCCACGTGTGTATATTTTATACTGTGTGTAATTTCTAAAAGTTGTTTGTTTGATACAATGCAGAGACAAGACATAAAAGTACAAAAGAATAAGAAACTTATATAGTGTATGTAATACTAAATAACTTAATCCACTGGATATTACCAAAGAGTGTGACCTGCGAGCTAAGGGCTTGTTCATACAGCAGAGCCCAGGAGATCAGTGCATTTAGTCTGTAATGCAGTATATACATGCTACACAAGCTTCAAGCTCGGCTGGGCACCATATACTGTATATGTACAGTGGGGAAAAAAAAGTATTTAGTCAGCCACCAATTGTGCAAGTTCTCCCACTTAAAAAGATGAGGCCGGCCTGTAATTGACATCATAGGTAGACCTCAACTATGAGAGACAAAATGAGAAAACAAATCCAGAAAATCACATTGTCTGATTTTTAAATAATTTATTTGCAAATTATGGTGGAAAATAAATATTTGGTCACTAACAAAAATTCATCTCAATACTTTGTTATATATCCTTTGTTGGCAATGACAGAGGTCAAACGTTTTCTGTAAGTCTTCACAAGGTTGGCACACACTGTTGCCTGTATGTTGGCCCATTCCTCCATGCAGATCTCCTCTAGAGCAGTGATGTTTTGAGGATGTTGCTGGGCAACACGGACTTTCAACTCCCTCCAAAGGTTTTCTATGGGGTTGAGATCTGGAGACTGGCTAGGCCACTCCAGGACCTTGAAATGCTTCTTACAAAGCCACTCCTTTGTTGCCCTGGCGATGTGCTTGGAATCATTGTCATGCTGAAAGACCCAGCCACGTTTCATCTTCAATGCCCTTGCTGATGGAAGGAGGTTTGCACTCAAAATCTCACGATACATGGCCCCATTCATTCTTTCATGTACACGGATCAGTCGTCCTGGTCCCTTTGCAGAGAAACAGCCCCAAAGCATGATGTTGCCACCCCCATGCTTCACAGTAGGTATGGTGTTCTTTGGATGCAATTCAGCATTCACTCTCCTCCAAACACGACGAGTTGTGTTTCTACCAAACAGTTCTACTTTGGTTTCATCTGACCAAATGACATTCTCCCAATACTCTTCTGGAACATCCAAATGCTCTCTAGGAAACTTCAGACGGGCCCGGATATGTACTGGCTTAAGCAGGGGGACACGTCTGGCACTGCAGGATCTGAGTCCCTGGCGGCGTAGTGTGTTACTGGCAGTAGCCTTTGTTACGTTAGTCCCAGCTTTCTGCAGGTCATTCACTAGGTGCCCCTGTGTGCTTCTAGGATTTTTGCTCACCGTTCTTGTGATCATTTTGACCCCACGGGGAGAGATCTTGCGTGGAGCTCCTGATCGAGGGAGATTATCGTGGTCTTGTATGTCTTCCATTTTCTAATTATTGCTCCCACAGTTGATTTCTTCACACCAAGCTGCTTGCCTATTGCAGATTCAGTCTTCCCAGCCTGGCACAGGTCCACAATTTTGTTTCTGCTGTCCTTCCACAGCTCTTTGGTCTTCACCATAGTGGAGTTTGGAGTGTGACTGTTTGAGGTTGTGGACAGGTGTCTTTTATACTGATAACAATGGCAAACAGGTGCCATTACTACAGGTAATGAGTGGAGGACAGAGGAACCTCTTAAAGAAAAAGTTACAGGTCTGTGAGAGCCAGAAATCTTGCTTGTTTGTAGGTGACCAAATACTTATTTTCCACCATAATTTGCAAATAAATTCTTAAAAAAATCAGACAATGTGATTTTCTGAATTTGTTTTCTCATTTTGTCTCTCATAGTTGAGGTCTACCTATGAAGTCAATTACAGGCCTCTCTCATCTTTTTAAGTGGGAGAACTTGCACAATTGGTGGCTGACTAAATACTTTTTTTCCCCTACTGTATATATTATCCCTTGGCATCTAATGAAGCTTGTCACAATTTTTTCAATATGCACTTCATATAAATTTGAAATACTAGAAAACACCATTGACTAGAGATGGGCAAATCAGTTCGTACCAAGCTGGGTTTGACCCAAATCTTCCAAATTGTTAATTTTTTATGAAACCGAACAAATAGAGATTTGTCTCAGATTAACTAAAATGGATACTGCATTATACACTGGGGTCTCTCCAGACCCCATAGTATATTAGGTGGAGGCTCAAGGGAGGTGTAAAAAATTTAAAAAACATTCATACTCACCTTCTATTACCTTTTTTGGGCTTCCCCTACTCCTCCCCCTATTATATTCTGGGGTCTGAAGAGATGCCTAGAAATTGGATGGATAGGTTCCTGGGAGCCCTGACAGTGTTCTACACTATGTTTTATAGATAGGTTCCTAGGAGTCCTGATAGTATTCTATACTATGTTTTATAGATAGGTTCCTAGGAGCCCTGACAGTGTTCTACACTATGTTTTATAGATAGGTCCTTGGAGCCCTGATAGTATTCTATACTATGTTTTATAGATAGGTTCCTAGGAGCCCTGACAGTGTTCTACACTATGTTTTAAGCCAATTTTGGGTGTGTTTATTACCGAACTTGTTCAACCCAAACCCGAGCCACTGAACCCGAACACGAAACAAATCTTGAGAGGTTCGCCCATCTTTACCATTGACTGAGGAGAGGGGGATTACAACCTACACATTTACATAGCCCTTAAACCTGCAGTATAATGTATTTTATGTTTTTTTGTGTTAAATAACAGTAACTAAATGTATAAATATAAGCCCCAAGACATAAAATAATAAACTTACGATCTAATCCTTACAATTGTAACAAAGTGTATAATAAATGTATAGCATAAATATAACTAATCATGCCAAAAAACAAGCTCCATCAACAAAGAAATATAAAAGTTCTGCATACCCACTGCCAGTTCTACAGCTCCAGAGTCAGGTGCATATCGGGTGTAGATTCTATTACTCATTTTGTTCTCCAGGGGTAGCTGTTTTAGGTGTCCCACTCTTACATCACCTCTCACTGCTATAGGGTGGTGCGCAGATTCCTATGCTCCTCTTCCCAGTTGTGGTATGTTTTTTCATATATTATATAAGTAAATGTATTTTGAAGTCACTTGGGATATAACACTGGGACTTATAGAAAAGAAACATATAGATTTAGATAAGAAAGAAGACACAAGCCAGGACGTTGAGCACAATATACTGTATATATAATCTATGTATAATATATAACGTCTTCTATTTCCTATTACATACAGGTAACATACTTATTAATGGGCTTGTCCTAAGTAGCTGATCCCTTCTTCAGCGATACATGTAATATATATTGATTAGATGATCGATGAGCCGCCTGTCTTATATAGATAATGATAGACACTATGGTCATAAAATTGGGGGCCTGACTGCTATGGCTCACAAACATCTGTAACATGAAGGATTTACAGCTGTATTTTTCCATTTCTTTCAGAGTGTCTGTGCACATTGATCGTCTCATCCGACCACTTAGCAGCGATATAGCCCTATTTATTTTAATGGAGTTGTGTTGTAATCGTCTCCATTGTGGGTAAATGGGGCAGGGTATTCTCATGCCATTGCTCTTTTTGGCCACCCATCCTCAGGAACCATCTTGGGGAGCACCACCGTGTCTAACAACCTTGAAGAAAGTACAGCAAGTCTACCCCAGAGCTGTACCAAGAATGAGGAACTTATATCACCTCATCCTCTAACCAAGCAAGGACTGTTTGCAGACGAAGGCTTAAAGGGGTTTTCCCATGTCCCTATTTCAGCAGCTTTGCCTGCTGTCTCTTCTTCTCACTTCCTGTATTTCTTATCAAACAGTCAAAGCCGCCTCCCCCCAGCTGGCTGAACAGGACACTATGAAGTATCACAATACTTATTATGATTACTAGAAATCTAATATAAATGCAGATCAGATAATATGCACATGCTTGTAGAGAATTGACTGCAGAGCTGTAGATAACAGTGTCATCTGTCCTCTCTTATCACACAGGTCCAGCTCTATGGAAACGCTGTGTAAACAATGGGAGATATCATTTCACATAGCAGGCAAACAAAGCAGTATTGCTAAAGCAATATATTTAGGAAAGTCTTCAATTTACATAAGCTAGCAGTATAGGTACGATCCTTGAGATGGGAATATCCCTTTAATCTGAACATTTTCTCATAAAAATCAATAAAAATGAAATAGAAGCTTAATATTCCACCAACCAAATTACTTTACATAAAATGGAGACTGTGTGGTTATTTATTAGGAGACTAGCAGCATACTCCCTTTAAAGGAATGCCAGTATTGTACTATTTTGTGCTGTCATATTCTGCAGCGCTTTAAAAATAAATGACAACACTGACCCATGTAGGGCTCACAATCTAAAGTTCTTATCAATATGTTTTTGGAGTGTGGATGGAAACCTACACAGACACGGGGAGACCATACATACTCCATGCAGATATTGTCCTTGGCTGGATTCAAACCTAGGATGCTGCAAGGCAACAATGCTAACCACTGAGCCACCAACTGTCCCATTCAGAGACTATACTTTGGTAGTAATTTTTTTTTTTTTTTTTACTGCTGGAGTCTACATTTGCTGTTTGAATGCACTCTGATGTTCCGATGATGATGATTTATGATGATGAATTTTTAATAAATAAATAAATGGAAAAAAAATAATTTTACCCTATTATTCCACAATGTCACCAAAAATACACCATACTGCACTATCATTTACTGGTTAAATAGATTCACAATTTACCCTAAGGGTGACATTGCATGAAAATATTTTCTAAACGAACACTAATCGGCTACAAATCACTGCTCATTCTGAGACCCCATGTTACGGAAACGCAGCCTTTTTTTGTTGTTGAAGATTTTGCTGTGTTTTTTTTTCAGCCAAAGTCAGGGGTGGATTATAGGGTTTTTTGGGCAAAAAAAATTATTTTTTTTTTTTAAAAGGTCTGTTTGTGCTATTAATGGGTTAATAAGTACACCCAAATACCTTTAACAGTGCTTTGAGTGATTTCTGGGTTTCTATGGGAGTTCCTGGTATCCTCTGCATTTGTTTACATGGGTAGCTTCTTGCTCTTTTAGCCTACAACTACCATGATGCATTGCTCTTCACTCAGATTCCCCTCTCACTCCCTCCCCTTCCCTCCCTCTCTCCCTAGCTAGCCTGCAGACTACTAGCTAACCTACTTAATTAACTAACTAACTAACTAACTAACTCAGCCCACCCTGGGGGGAGGGTGTTTAGTTTAGTGTTAAATTATAAGTTTATCCCGGACAACCCCTTTAAGCAGAAGTGAGAAGTATAAGAAGCTTCCTTTATCTCTCCCATTCCTTTTGTAGCTTTGTGGCTTTGGTTCAAAAAACCGCAGCAAAATCTGCAAGAGAAAACTGCATTTCCGCAACGTGGAGCATCAGACTTACACAGGCTGAGGCAGAGCTCACACAGGAGAAATGATCACTTTCATATACTTTCATTGTGCTGCCACTCGAAGAATGAGCAAATCATTAATGGGTGATTGTCGGCGCCACTAGACAGGCAGATTATCGGCAATGAGTTCGTTCCTAGTAGTTGCCTGTAAAAACACCCTCTCTAATATGGCATTTACAAGAATACTTGCATAGCCCCATTCCTTGTGAGCATCTTGTTACATTCCTCTGCTATTCTTCTCAAAAAATATATGAATAAATGGACCACTCCTTGTCAACAGGGTGACACTCCAACCACTGATCATACAGTGTCATAATGTATATGGAAAGATCCTATTAACATGGGGAACATCCAGAGATCAATTTATGCATACATTTCCAGGAAGAATAACAGAGGAAGCGCACAATGCAAACTGCTAGGAAAAGACACTCCATATACTCCAGATATTTTATGTCAGATACAATTATTTACTGACAAACACTCCTTATAAATGACTCTGCCGGAGCTTCTCTGCATACTATTAAGGGCCATGCTATGGAAAAAGATATAAAGTGTAATGATTCTTGTTTGCATTATGAGAGCTGCCATGACTCTCCCCTACACTCGGGAGCTATAGAAAGGCCAGGTTGTAGATTTGTTAAGCAAGTGACTACCATAAACAGGATTTGAAGCCAGAGAGCCTGATAGTAAAATGACCCAGAGATACTGTCGAATGACAACTATTACATCCGCGGAAAACCTCCGAGACTTATTATATAATCAGCCGGGCTGACATGAGCACAGAAATTAATTCTGCATCACAGAAAGGAGGCCGTTTAACTCGCATCAGATCCATACAAGTGTAAAGCCTGACAGTCTGCATCATCACAGTCAGGTAACAAATCTGCCATAATGCTCCAAATGGCCATAGACTGTATTGCCAGCAAATCCACAGGAGTTTAATATGCCCCGAAGTTGTGTCATTGGAGACACAGCAGTCATTATACATTAATTTATGTAATGTAGCTATAGTAACGGTGAGCGATCGACAAAGAACGAAGCATCATGCTAGACTGAGCCTAATAGTCCGAGTAACAAAAACTGCAGAAATGAAGACACATCTCTAATGCCCAGAGCTTATTCCAGGAAGGTCTGCAGTCTAAATAAAGACTGATGATTTAAGTGAATGGAAGAGTTTCTTTAGATTAAGTTTGTAGAGTCATTGTAATCCCATGATCTGCCAAGGAGTGGGCTCACTATATACCACACAGTGGGGCAGATTTACTAATAGTGTCTCCGTTTTAGACAGTGGACACTTAAAGTAGTCAGTCCTAATCTGCGTCAGATTTATCAGTATCTGATGCTGTTTGATAAATCTGGCGTATTGTTAGACTGTCTAGCCTAACATTACACCACTTATCAGTTGACTTAAAAGTTCTTGGCACATTTTTGGTGCATGGAGTTGAAATTTAGGACACACCTCTTTCCCCAATGGCCATCCCTTTTTTTCACACAAGTTGCAAAAGTGTCTAAAAAGTGTCTAAAGCAGTTGACAAATGTGGCACACAGTATATTTGTTGGTGCAGATTATGCCAGAATTCTGGCGCATTGTGCTTGATAAATCTCCCCCAGTATTTCAAAAACTTCTGATTTTCTAATGAATGCACAAAGATGGAATTATAAGGGTAAATTCACATGGAGTAATTTGCCGTGGATTTGGGGACACATTCCACCCCAGAATCTGTGGCAGATTCTGCCTAGATTCTGCCTCCCATTGTTCTCAATGGGAGGCAGAGATTGCAGCAGGACGCTGAAAGAATAAGTGTCCTGCTCGATCTTTACACAGATTTTGCAGCTCAAGACACCCTGCCGATTAGGTCCATTCATTTGGACTTAATCAGCAGCGGAAAGCCGCGATGGAATGTAGATAGCCTGCATTGGAATCCTGTTGTGGGTAGCCCGCAGACGGAAAAAAGCGCCGGAAAATGAAGATGAATTCCTCTAAGTTTTCCACTGTGTGAACTTACCCTAACACCAGATTTCAGGATTCCAGTGTTTCAGAGGACTTGTCTTCTCTCCCAATATGTCTATTTAGTAAATATTTGTACTCTTTATAGTATAACATTTCTGGATAATCTTTTTAATTACTTGGTGCTGTTGCTCTATTATTCCTCCTAAAAATTTACAATTAAGGCTAGGAGTTCACAGCGACATGTGTCTTGTCACAAAGTCGCACAGAAGTCATGCAGCATAAATTTCATGTATCTCTATGGTGTCTCACTGCGACATCATGAGACTGCAACACAACAGTAACAGAAAATCTAAACCTTGGAATTTGGTTACAGGTTGCAAGTTTCATGCAGTCTTTTCACTGTAGATTTCAATGGAAGTCTCATGTGACCACAATTCGCATGCAAGATATGTGTGACTTCCTGTGTTTTTATTGCTAAACACAGCCTTAAAAATAGAAGTGCAACAGTAAGTCACACAATTGATATGGTTGCTCAACTTCTGTGCATCCTTTTGTAGAGCAACATATGTGGCCGTGTAGCCCTAGCATAAATTGACAACCGGGCGTTGGGGATGTATTCCTGAACACATTGATATTATAGAATTAATGCAAACAGTGTCAGACTGTGCAGGGACGCACCCATTCTTAAAGATTTGGTTATCCAAATCTGTTCAGCCATTCTACAGATATAAGCCATGTTAGTGTTCATGCAAATTAGGGTATTGTTAGGGAATTGCCTGTTGAGCAATTCCCCAGTAGCTGCTGCTGGCACCTGGGAGGAAGGGGAACAACAAAGACAGTGAGTCCTAATGCTGAACCCACCCCCTGTTCCTGCCTACTTGCCTCAACTATCCTAAGCGGTAGAGGGCAACTGGGCGACAGGACAGGACAAACAAACAGGAACGGGTAGTAAAGAGAGCCAAGGGTCAGAACCAGTCGAGCAGTGAAGTACAGAATCAGAATCCAAAAGCGTAGTCACGGAATAGCCAAGGTCAGAAATATATATAAAAAGCAAACAGTATAAAGCCAGCACGCACAGAGAAGCAATAGCAAGCATCAAGGAGCGGGCTGGAAAACTATATAAAGGGAATCCGCCCTAGGCTTTATTGACCAGGAGGAATGTCAATCAAAAGCTACAAACTTTAACTACATTGTAAACAGAGGTCTAATAGCACGAGCTGAACTGACATACAGCAACAAATACACAGCTGTGCTAAAACAGCAGGAGCAAAGAATCACAAATGGACACGCCTCCTGCACCGTAGCATGTGACCGGAGGATGGCGCAGAGGTCTGAATGGGCAAAGATGTTACAGATATACCTAGCCAAGTGGGCGGTAACACTGTGGTTTCTCTGGGGGTGGGTGTCTCTGGTTACTGAATGTCACACTTGGCTAGTATATCCTAGTTTGCATCAACAAAAACAAGCTTGTATCTTTGGAAAGGCTGAACAAATGTAGATAAACAAAACCTCAAGATGCTCAAGGTGACAGCACCTATCAGATGATGCATTGGGTTTTTCAGACCTGGTGGCAGCTTCTCTTTAAAGTACCTGGGGTTGAAGGCATAAAAAATAATTCCACAATTCTGTTTTACATAGTTCGTAAAGCGGTATAAATCATATTTTTACTTTGTTTCATAAGATATTAATAATAATAATAATAATAATAATAATAGTCCTTTAATAGTCCCACAATGGGGAAATTCAGTTTACAGTACTGTTTAGCGTTTGCTGGGCTGCCATATTCAGTATTCGGTCAGAGTGATCATGTTGTGGAGGTCACTGCTTTGATTTATATCCCTAATATACAGCCGTCACCATTGACTGAGGCAGCTAATATACTAAGTGCTAGGATAACAGTAATCTCCAAACCCAGGTGTTGCTATTGGGGGAAGTCAAGCATTGCTGGTAGTAGTAATATATTATTCTAACCAGACGTTATCACAATTTAATAAGAACAGAAAGTGCAGCCATATTGGTTGACACTTTTGAATTATTCATAATTTCTAGGAGGAATAACAGAGGAACAGTACATTGCAGAGTTCTGAGAAAAGACCTTCCAGAATTGTTGTTTTATGGTTAAAAAAAAAATTAGCAAAAAATTAACTCTGTAATGGAAATTACAATAGTTTCACAACCTTGCATTGATTTCTATGGGGGCAGCTGTATTATGGTCACCCAAGAGTCAATTTAACAACCACCCCTGGAGTTTCTGTTAGCAAACAAATGGGTCATACCCTGTAGTCCAATTGGCCTTTTGCCCACATATCCCAGGGAACATTTCATGTAGCCAGTGCTCCAGAGAGGGAACAATCACTATTGTCTAGTGACCCTAAAAAGTTTTTATAAGTTGAATTCATTCAGTGTAAAACAGAAAAGGAAATGCATTGGGTATGGTGATAAGCAGCATATGGTGTAGGAAAATGAACTGAGGTTTCCTTTCTATGTATTGGCATAAAGACAGGTACATTGAGTGCTAAGAATTGTATCTAAGGAACTTGTCAGTGCAGACAGATATTCCAGTAAGTAAGAACTGTGCATTGTATGTGCCGAATCAGACTTTTACATCTTACATGCCTATATTTATAGCCAAAAATATGTGTATTTAACCCCTTAACGACGCAGGGCGTAATAGTACATCCTGAGTCGCATGACGATGTATGGAGAGCGCTCAGGAGCTGAGCGCTCTCCATACACCGCGGGTGCCGGCTGTATAATACAGCCAGGACCCGCAGCTAACAACAGCGATCGGTGCCTGCACCGATCACGGCTGTTAACCCTTTAGATGCTGCGGTCAAACGCGACCGTGGCGTCTAAATTGCGGAGCCGACAAGGGCGCCGCCATTTTTACCTCATCGCCGCCCTCCGGAACGTCATCGGAGGGCGGCGCTTGGTTGCCATGACAGCCGGGAGCCTATTGAAGGCTCCCAGGCCTGTCATTTCAGTATAGCTATTACACAATGCCAGAGGCATCGTCTAATAGCAGTGAAGGCATTTTGCTATTCACTGCGATACAGTAGTATCGCAGTGAATAGTATGATCGATCAGAATCCCTAGGTTTCAAGGTCCCTAGGGAGTCTGATCATACAAGTAAAAGTATTAAAAAAAAAGTTTTTAAAAGTATGTAAAAATTAAAAAAAACACAAAAGTTCAAATCACCCCCCTTTCCCTAGATCAGATATAAAAGTAAATAAACAAAAGTAAACATAAACACATTAGGTATCCCCGCGCTCCAAAATGCCCGAACTATTAAAATATTAAAATATTTATCCCATACGGTGAACGGCGTAGCGGGGAAAAAAAATCAAAATGGCCAAATAGCGTTTTTTTCAACACTTTGTCTCCTATAAAAAATTGAAAAAAAAAGTGATCAAACCATCAGATCTTTCCCCAAGTGGTATCAATAAAAATGTCATGTTGTCCCGCATATAAAGACGCCTTACCCAGCTCCATACATGTAAATATGAAAAAGTTACAGGTGACACAATATAGCGATGCAAAATGTTTTTTCTATTTAGCAAAGTTTTTAATTTTTTAAAAGGTATCAAAACATTACAAATACTATATAAATTTGGTATCGCCGTGTTCGTACTGACCCACAGAATACAGGTAACATGTCATTTTTACCACACAGTGAATGGTGTAAAAATTAAACCCATATGAATTTGGTGCAAATGCAGTTTTTCTCCAATTGCACCTCATTCTGAATTTTTTTCCAGCTTCCCAGTACATTGCACAGAATATTGAATAATGACATTACAAAGTACAATTTGTTTCGCAAACAATAAGCCATCATGTGACTCTGTGAACTGAAAAATGAAAAAGTTATGGTTCTTGGAATGTGGGGAGGGAAAAACGAAAATGCAAAAACAAAAAATGGCCCGGTCATTAAGGGGTTAAGGGGTCCTGAAATGAGCTATTCAACTATATAATTGTGCTATTATTCCAGGCTACATGTTTAGTAAGGAATGCTATATAAGGGCATCAGAATTACAATCTCCTGAACAGCACAATACATTGTGATACAGAAGTATTGCAGTGCATTTGTAATAATAAAAATGTTAAAAGTTCAAAAGACAAACTATTAAAATATTGCATTACTGGTAATCTCCGTAAAAAAAAAAAAATACACAGTGCCAAAATTGGTCACAAAATGAATAAAGAGTGTTCATAAAGTTGTATGTACTGTACCCTAAAATGGTAACAATAAAAACTACAGCTTGCTCTGCAAAAAACAAGCCCTCACCCATCAATGAACAAATTAAAAAAGTAAGGGTTGTCAAGAAGAATTGTTTTTATCTTGTAACAGTAGTAAAACATAAAACACAACTGTAATAATCTGCAGAAAACATAATGTCACTTTTACCTCATAGTGAGCACCATAAAACTAAATCTAATAAGCCGATGGTGAATTGATGTTTTTTTAGTTTGTCATGCTTACTAAAAGCTAACCAATACATGTATGTACCCCAAATGGTTACATCTAAAAATAGAACTTGTCCTGCGAAAAATAAAATCCTTATTTTTCTATGTTGACAGCTTGTGAAATGCAGAAATGAAAAAAAAAAAAAAAAGTTGCCAAGTCCAAAATATAGTTGGCTGTGTCTATTCATTTCAGAGGTGGCACCGAGGTTTTGGAGAGCTGATTGGTGGCAGTGTGCCAGACACACACACCCTCTGCTGCCGCTTCCAGACAGAAGAAACACATGAAAAGAATTAAATATTGTTTGTGCAATAAACGTAAAAAAGAGTAAATATTACAAATAGACATTGCTTACACATGGCATGTGTTTATTATCCATAACATGTGAAATACAGTTTCATCCAAAATCTGGAGAACACCTTATTTATTATGCTTACTTATATAGCGCCATCATATTCTGCAGCGCTTTACAGACATAGTCAATCACTGTCCCATATAGGGCTCACAATCTACATTCCCTATCAGTATGTCTTTGGAGTGTGGGAGGAAACCCACACAAACACGGGGAGAACATACAAACTCCTTGCAGATGTTGTCCTTGGCAGGATTCGAACCCAGGACTCCAGCGCTGCAAAGCTGCAGTGCTAACTACTGAGCCACCATGCTGCCCCACGTAAGTGTGCAAATCCTGGTAGAACTCGGCATTACGGTTTATAGAATTCACAACATCATTGCTCATAGTGCCATGTTAACTGTCTTATACAAACTCAATACATACAGTGGGGAAAAAAAAGTATTTAGTCAGTCACCAATTGTGCAAGTTCTCCCACTTAAAAAGATGAGGCCGGCCTGTAATTGTCATCATAGGTAGACCTCAACTATGAGAGACAAAATGAGAAAACATATCTAGAAAATCACATTGTCTGATTTTTAAAGAATTTATTTGCAAATTATGGTGGAAAATAAGTATTTGGTCAATAACAAAAGTTCATCTCAATACTTTGTTATATATCCTTTGTTGGCAATGACAGAGGTCAAACGTTTTCTGTAAGTCTTCACAAGGTTGGCACACACTGTTGCTGGTATGTTGGCCCATTCCTCCATGCAGATCTCCTCTAGAGCAGTGATGTTTTGGGGCTGTTGCTGGGCAACACGGACTTTCAACTCCCTCCAAAGGTTTTCTATGGGGTTGAGATCTAGACACTGGCTAGGCCACTCCAGGACCTTGAAATGTTTCTTACGAAGCCACTCCTTCATTGCCCTGGCGTTGTGCTTGGGATCATTGTCATGCTGAAAGACCCAGCCACGTTTCATCTTCAATGCCCTTGCAGATGGAAGGAGGTTTGCACTCAAAATCTCACGATACATGGCCCCATTCATTCTGTCATGTACAACGGATCAGTCGTCCTGGTCCCTTTGCAGAGAAACAGTCCCAAAGCATGATGTTGCCACCCCCATGCTTCACAGTAGGTATGGTGTTCTTTGGATGCAACTCAGCATTCACTCTGCTCCAAACACGACGAGTTGTGTTTCTACCAAACAGTTCTACTTTGGTTTCATCTGACCATATGACATTCTCCCAATACTCTTCTGGAACATCCAGATGTTCTCTAGCAAACTTCAGACGGGCTCGGATATGTACTGGCTTAAGCAGGGGCACACATCTGGCACTGCAGGATCTGAGTCCCTGGCGGCGTAGTGTGTTACTGACGGTAGCCTTTGTTACGTTAGTCCCAGCTTTCTGCAGGTCATTCACTAGGTCCTCCTGTGTGGTTCTGGGATTTTTGCTCACCGTTCTTGTAATCATTTTGACCCCCACGGGGTGAGATCTTGCATGGAGCTCCTGATCGAGGGAGATTATCAGTGGTCTTGTATGTCTTCCATTTTCTAATTATTGCTCCCACAGTTGTTCTTCACACCAAGCTGCTTGCCTATTGCAGATTCAGTCTTCCCAGCCTGGTGCAGGTCTACAATTTAGTTTCTGGTGTCCTTCCACAGCTCTTTGGTCTTCACCATAGTGGAGTTTGGAGTGTGACTGTTTGAGGTTGTGGACAGGTGTCTTTTATACTGATAACAATGTCAAACAGGAGCCATTACTACAGGTAATGAGTGGAGGACAGAGGAGCCTCTTAAATAAGAAGTTACAGGTCTTTGGGAGCCAGAAATCTTGCTTGTTTGTAGGTGACCAAATACTTATTTTCCACCATAATTTGTAAATAAATTCTTAAAAAATCATACAATGTGATTTTCTAGATATGTTTTCTCATTTTGTCTCTCATAGTTGAAGTCTACCTATGATGTCAATTACAGGCTGGCTTCATCTTTTTAAGTGGGAGAACTTGCACAATTGGTGGCTGACTAAATACTTTTTTTCCCCACTGTATATGCATTCTATATGCTACCTAATGAGGTTTGGTATCTTCTGCCCAGGCAGATCAGAAATCGGTCTGCATAATAGTCATCTATGATGCTAGGAGTCCCTGCTTTCCAGCGACATACTGTCCCATACTATAAACTCTAGCCTCTATAATACTTCAAGCAAATCTCGCACCAACTAGGGAATTGGTTAAGACTGGCATACTAAACGCCAGTCTTAATAAATTTCTCCCAATGTTTTCAATTTAGAAATGTATTGCATAGCTTAGTGGTAATAAATAATATATCAAGCACACTAAAAAAGAACTAAAAAGCACTGTTCTGTGCAAGTGAAGGTCATACACTAGAGATCCAGACAATCATTTTATGACCATTTTTTCTTTATTGATGGGGTGCATAGGTCCATAGAAATTTGCCTTTTTCAATTGTGTAAATTTAAAAGGGTTTTCCTGGACTTTAATATTTATAGCCTACCCTTGATACACCATATCAGGTTGGTGACGCCCTATGTATCCCCGTACATGGAAATATAAAAAAGTTTACAAATTTTTTGCAAAGTTTTAGAATTTTGTTAAGGGTTTAAAATGTAAATAAAACTATATAAATTTTGTATCCGCGGAATTGTACTGAAACATAGAATACAGGTGACATGTCATTTAGGCTACAGAGCAGGGCTGTGGAGTCGGAGTCGGAGTCGGTGCCTATTTTGGTGGAGTCGGAGTCGGTATAAAATGGACCGACTCCGACTCCCAAAATATATAATAAATTGGTACAGTTAGTAGTACAATGCAGTATGTGCTGAATATATTTTCATAAGAATTTGGGAAAATGATGAAATGTTGAAAATGATGAAATGTCCTGTAAAGGTCTGTTCTATTCCTCATATAATGATGGGACTGAGTTCTGAGTGAACCTATAAGGTTTAGCAGTCCAGGGCTGTGGAGTCGGAGTCGTGGAGTCGGAGTCGGAGTCGGTGCCTATTTTGGTGGAGTCGGAGTCGGAGTCGGAGTTGGAGTCGGAGTCAGGGGAAATTGAGGAGTCGGAGTCGGAGTTGGAGTCGGAGTCAGGGGAAATTGAGGAGTCGGAGTCGGAGTCGGGGCTTTGGCGTACCGACTCCATAGCCCTGCTACAGAGTGAATGCTATAAAAATTAAACCTGTAAGAAAGTCGCACAAATGCACTTTTTCTCCATTTCCACCCCATTCTGAATTTTTTTTCAAGCTTGCCAGTACATACTAGTTCAGAATAATAAATGGTACCATTAGGGAAGAACAATTTGTCCCGCAAAACTGTGCAGACTTTTTGTGAAAAACACTGTGAAAAAAAATCAGCGATGCATTTCCACCCCACTTTTTTCCGCAGCATTTTTTTTTTTTTTGCAGCAATTTGCTGCATGAGGCCTTAGCCTAAAGCTATTTTTTTTTATCTGGATAGGGGATAAATTGCAGATTGGTACGCCTCTACTAAAGGAACTGAATGAAAAACCTGAATTCAATTATTAAAACTAACACCCCACGTTGCCAAAAAGCAGCTTTTTTGTTGCAGATTTTGCTGCTTTTTTTTTAACCCAAAGCCAGGAGTGGATTTAACAGAAGGTAGAAGTATAAGTAGTTCCTATATATTTCCCATTCCTTTTTTAGTCATGCCTGGGTTTGGCTCAAAAAAACGCAGCAAAATTTGCAACAAAAAAAGCTGCATTTCTGCAACTTGGGGCCTTAGCCTAAAAGTTGGGGACCAATACTTTTCTCCATATAGGGCATGCCTAGCATTTGCAGACAACCATACACATGCTGCAGAAACAAACTCATTCACATACTGTATATGGTATGGAACAATTTTTCAGCCACCAAAATTTCTGCAATAAATCTGCTGGGTGAGAACATCCCCTAAAAGTTAAGATCTTTAAAGAAGTTATCCAACTTATGCATAGGATAGGACATCAGCTTTAGATCGGCAGTGGTCTGAATGCTGAGATCCCAGTAGATTGGCAGTTTCCTATGGATAAGACAACAATTTTTAAAAGCTGGATAACCAGGTAACGCTATGTTCACATCTGCTCCTGTGTTTTCATTGTTCTGGTCCATCCAGGGTCCACAACAATAGACACATGGACTGTTAAAATAGCTAACACCAATGGTGCCCAATGGACCCCGTTGACTATAATGGGATCCATCTGGTTGTCGGTTCTTTTAAACTGAAATCGCCAGACATAAAAATCAGACTCGCAGCACTTTCTAATCTGGCGATTTTTGATGACCATTGCAATGAAGTCTCCAAACGGAGAGTCAGTGCAGATGTGAACCCAGCCTTACTCTTCATACAGTCAACACAAAGATATACCTTCAAGGGTTGGTCCAGTTTCAGCAAATAAATGTTACTGTTTGTATAATGACTAATACTTGTATGACTAATTTATATCAATTGAAATGAAAGAATGACAGCAAGTAGACATCTCAAAAACCTTGAGGAATTAATACAGAAAGTATATTGGAAATTTTATACAGACAACATTTATTTGCTGAAACTGGACAACCCATTTAACTTACTTCCTACAAGTGAAAGAATCTCATTGTAAGAAGAAATAGAATATATAATAAAATGTCTCAAAAATCACTTCCTAAATAAAAACACATGTAGTGCACATAACCAGTAATTCATGGAAAGTGGGCTAAAATCCAGAAAGGTCCTTGTTGGGGATTACAGTACAGCGGGAAGAATCTTAAATTTAGTTATTTCCCGAGCAGTTCTATAAATACCTGGGAATGTGACCTGACCTACAACTCCTATTTGGTCTCCACAATGATGTTACTAACATTAGTTTTTGCTGAGGAATAATATTTAATAAAACCCATAACCAGAATATAAATTATATTTCCTACCAATCCTTCACTTACTGTTTATTCAATTACTCTTGCTTGTTTGTAGGTGACCAAATACTTATTTTCCACCATAATTTGCAAAAAATTCTTTAAAAATCAGACAATGTGATTTTCTAGATATGTTTTCTCATTTTGTCTCTCATAGTTGAGGTCTACCTATGATGACAATTACAGGTCTCTCTCATCTTTTTAAGTGGGAGAACTTGCACAATTGGTGGCTGACTAAATCCTTTTTTTTTCCCCACTGTAGTTATCTAATTTATGGCAATAACTCTTCCACAGTTTGTCAACCACCATCATATTAGATACACTAAAGGCAAATCAAGCACTATTTGCTGAAGTAGTACAAGAGATCCATAGTATAAAGAGATTTATTTAAACATAAGAATTTTTTTTTTTACATTATAAAGGCATGAGCTTGGCAGTTACACATCTTTGTAGAGGTGCAGTTCTTGGTGGCGCCAATCTTTGCAGATATACACCACATGTTATAACAAACCAGAGTCCTATGTATATAACTTAATTTGGAGGTGCTAGTAGCATTTGCAATCCCACACAGTGCACTTCTCTTTCTCTCAACAGTTTGCATCATTCCAGTCTCACAGTGATTTTTTGGCAACACGTTGATCATGACTCAGTACACACGCTGTCTCTGATCACTAGTTTCATCAGACATTGCACCTTTCTTTTGCATCTTAAGGTAGTAAGCTGGCTGTTCACTAATAGGTCACTCCCAATGGATTAAGGCTACATTCACACGGATGTCTCACGTGAATAATTGCTGCATGACACAGACCATGGTCCATGGCAACAGACCGTCAATATATAGGTCATGTCCTATTTTTGTCCATTTTCACTGATCCCTCCATACACTGAACTGTATAGGGGATCCGTGAAAATGGCTGCCTCTCGGGTGCAAAACAGCTGCAAAAAATTGACATTTTTCATGGGCGTTTTGCACTTTGGTTGTCTGATTGTAGGCAAACTAAATCATTTATACAGGTCCTGGTCTTGGTCTTACACCTGTCTCAAATAGTCTCAGGCCCTAAAGGGCAGTAGGAACCCAGTATCTTTCTAAGCGGTCACAGTAGTCAGATGCGGTCTCTCACCAGTAGTCTCAGAGCTACACTTTATCAGTATTGAGTAACTACAAACAATTGAGCAGTACAGAAGGACAAGTCAGAGTCACTGGAGAGGGTGAAGATTCTGTTACCCTCTCGGGTCTCTAATGTTAACAACTCCAGGGGCATCACTCCTGTGTTACCCCTCACTGCTATAGGGTGCTGTGCCTGCTCCTGCGCAACTCTTTTCTTCACTACAATTATTTAGCTACTGCCATAAGGTACGAAACCGCACTACTATACATTATATAAAGCAGATTCACACATAGACACTTCAGACTCCACTAGTAGTCTTTTTTTTACAGTATGTGATCCAGACTAAGCCCAGTGCCCATGCCCAAAGCTACAATATACAACAATACTACGTGTATGCTCCCTACACAATATATACAGTCTGACTGTCTGGCCCACCCAAGGTATAGATACATTTTTTTTTCTCATTAATTTTTTTTTATTGAATTTACAATAAGTGAAACAAAACAATATAGAAAGAACTCAAAGCTGAATAATAATGGTGGTGGGAGGGAGGATCAAAGGAGGAGGGGGCGGAAGAGGGAATGCGTATTGGAGGAAGATGATGTGGTTAAGTGGGGATGAGGGTAGCATTTGACTCTGTCGCAGCAGAGTACATAAAATGGCAAGGCAAACTGAAACAGAAACCGTAAAAGGGTCTCGGCAGTTCCCGACATATGGGATAGGCAGGTAGAGGTTAGGGAATACAGAATGGGGTGGAAGAGGGAGACAAACATAGGGGCTAGAAATTGGAGAGGAGAACAGTGTAGCAGGAAAGGGAGAGTTAGGGTTGGGAGCAGAGAAGATAGTCTGAAAGTCAGAAGAGTAGTAAAAGGTGTTCCAAAGGAGCCACATTTTCTGATGTGAGCTGTCAAGTTGTTTGAGCTCAGCCAGTAGGTCTTCCATACAGTGGACCAAGCCTCGATGGAGGGGGGAGAGGCAGACTTCCACATCCTAGGTATGACGGATCTCGCCGCAACTAACAGAAAGCCAATTAGCTTACACACATGGTTCTGAATTTTACGAGGAAAGATCGAGAGCAGGAGGGCAGCTGGGTCATCTTCCAGCATAACTCCAGTGATTGTCTTGATACTGCAAAGTAAGAATTCTTTCAGAAATAGAGTTGTTAAAGGGGTTTCTAATATTGATAGCATAGCCTTTGGATAGATCAGCTCCTGGTAATGCTTACATTGAAGTTGGGACAGCACTGCAGTACCTAAACCTGCTGCTACTGTTTGGTTGTTCCAAACATCTTGGAGAACTAAGCACACATCTTCTGTGGATGTAGGCTTGCTCAAATCCTTCTGTATCTTCCGGTTATCTCAGACAGACTTGATGATGTTGAGATCAGGTCTCTATGGGGCCATATCATCACTTCTCCTGATGCAAATATTGATTTCATTTAGATTTCTATTTTGTTCATTCATTTTGTTAATTTAGAAAAAGTAACACTTTCTTTTCTGAAAGCATTCTTACTTGGCAACCTTTTCCCCCGGTCTAAAACTTTTGCACATTACTGTACATACTTAGCTGCTTTATCCATCCGCAACAGTACATGATTTCCTATTCATTAGTTGTACAACATTATACAGACTCAATGTGACTAGACAGTACTGCAGACAGAACATATAAAGCAAATGACTGCAGCTGGATTTACACACCAGTAATCCATGTTTAAAGATTACTCATGTATATACATCATTCGGGTGAATTGATTTGAAACAGTAAGCTATAAAAACATATAAAAACCCACATTTTGCCGTGAAGAGATTTGTAGATGAATCAGTGAATGAACCTGAAATCAATTTTATATTAGAAAGCAGGGGCTGTAATGCCTGATAAGACACGTGTTATCTGATGTCCCGTGGTGAGTGGAAGCAACATGACATTAAACAAATGTAAGTATACGGCAGAGATTTATAAAGTCAGCCTGGAATGATGGATTTGTGGGTCATCGCTCCTCCATGATGTCTTAAGAACATCTTTAAATGATTTCCGTTAGGGTTTTCTCAAATGTCTCAAGCGAAATTATAAAGCCATTGAAGTATGTGTAAGGATTTCAGTAATTCTATTAGTCACTAACCCACAGCACCAAACATTCCAATAGTTCTATTCCTGCAAATATATGCTTAGATTTAAAAGAGATTTCATATGTCTGCAAAACATAACCTTATGTAAGGAGCAAGTTCTAAAAACATAAGTTTTCATTATGGAGTCTCATATTGTCTACTACACACAGCCTACTTGTAGGACATAGGATTCTTTGCCTTCAAAGTGAATGTCCATTGTTTACCTCCTACCCCCAATACATTGCTTGCCAGCATTCTTCAATTCATGACTGAGTAGAATCATGAGCAAAATTTTATTAGTGTGAAGAAACACTCCATATGTAAAAATGAGTCAGAATCCAGCATTTACAAGAGTATTTCTTGGACCAGAAGGCCAAGCTGTTCATGCAGGGCCGCTTTAACCATAGGGCCAATGGTGCACTTGCACCAGGCCCTATGGTAGCAGGGGCCCCCTTTGGACAGCAGGACAGTCCTACATTTGCTGTTCCGCTGTCCAGGGCAGTGAGTCCAGGTTACCCCAGTTGCAGACAGGGATGAAGCAGGGAGCGGACAGCACCCTATTTCATCACCCGGCTGCTTTCTTTGCTCCCGATGTCCTGGGAGCAGGAGGCGCGATGTAGTGACTTCACTTACATCGCTCCTGTTGCTCCTTGAAGACTCCAGGACCAGAGAAAGGAGTGAACGGGGAAAGGTGAGTATTAAGGTTTGGTTTTTTTTTCTTTGATATATACAGTGGGGGACACAAAACTGTGGAGGCAACCTGTGGTGGGGGGAAATATGATACTGTGGGGGCAACCTGGGGTGAGGGCATGATACTGTGGAGGCAACCTGAGGGGGACATGTCAGTGTAGAGGCACATGAATTTGGGGGGGCAACCTGAAGGGGGACATGAATCTGTGGGGGGCAACCTGGAGGGGGCCATAAATCTGTGGGGGGACATGATACTGTGGGGGCAACCTGGGGTGAGTACATGATCCTTTGAGGGGCAACCTGGATGGGGCCATGAATCTGTGGGGGGACATGATACTATGGGGGCAACCTGGGGTGAGGACATGATACTGTGGGGGCAACCTGGAGGGGGACATGAATCTGTGGGGGGCAACCTGAGGGGGCCATGTCAGTGTGGGGAGGACATGATACTATGGGGGCAACCTGGAGGGAGACATGAATCTGTGGGGGGAAACCTGGAGGTGGATATGATACTGTGGGGACAACCTGGGGTGAGGACATGATACTGTGGGGGGGGGGGGGGCAACCTTGGGTGAGGACATGAATCTCTGGGGAGCAACCTGGAGGGGGACATAAATCTGTGGGGGCAACCTGGAGGTGACCATGAATCTGTAGGTGGCAACCTAGAGGGGGACATTGTAAGGGGCATATTGTATGGAGCCACTGGGGAGCCATTATACTGTGTGAGAGCCACTAGGGGCTTTATACTATGAGGGCACATTATAATTTGTGCAGGTCAGGTATTTCTAGGTGGTGGTGATGGGGGGGACCACTTATGAAATCTTTGCACAGGGCCCACCAATGTGTTAAAACGGCCCTGTGTTCATGACATCAGGGAAGGCATTGATATTGCGATGACCCGGAGGAAGTGATATGGAAGAAATTCTAAGAACTTGGTTATGTAATTTTGGGTTACTGAGATAGATCTTTAGCTCAAAAGCTGAATTTTGCTAACTTATACACAGACTCAAGCATTGTGTGAAAACTCGATGGATTTTGAAAGCTCAATCCATGTGGTCAAGTAGCAGGTATCTGTATCTGCTGAGTTTCAGAGCTTCTGTTTTCCAAACTTTGTGAGTTAAAAATGACTGATGTGGTCCTATGGAAGCTAAAAGGGGTTATCCAGCTTCCAAAAATTAACTGCAAATACATCCACAGCAGTGCTAAATACTCACTGTTCCCTTGTGCACCATTTGCTTGTCTTTATTTTACTTGCTGCTCCTTGTATCACTGCTATTTACATGCAGTGAATCTGTGGACAAACTACATTTCCCCTGATTCATTTGCCTGCTCTCACTCTGTGTACTCCCCCCTTCTCCACTCTCCCCTGTGTGCAAATTCCCTCCCTGTTACAGGGTCTGTTTTATGTCTCTCTTCTTCAGTCCATGAAGCCGCTCTTCTCCACAAATCTGACCAGGTAATAAATCACTCCCAGGTCAGTATGAGTGGCTTCAAGTGGAAAGGAGGTCACCAACATCTCACAAAGTGCAGGTCTTTTAATTTCAAGATAACCTAATTCCATTACTGAAAAATCTAAATACAATGTGGGATTAAAGGCTTAAAAAATCAATCCACATAAACAACGATATCAATACAGATAACACATTCAGGCAGTCACATGTATTTCTACGTGTCTACAAATAATACAATTTCTACGTTGAAGTCAAATTGGTGTCATTCTCCTTGTGGAGAAAACACCACTACATTTAGTGGTAAATCCCTGGTATCAACTAGTTTGTCCAAGACATGTTATGAGGTTATGATAATTGCACCATAATGTTCCAACCATCTAACCTCAATCTGGATTCAGCAGACCAAGTGATGTTTTCCACTGCTCATACTAGAGTCTTTCCTTTGTGTTTCCTTTAGACAGCAATTACACTTGAACTGGTCTTCTGCTGGTATAGCCCAAAGACTGACGAATTGTGCATTCGGAATTGTACACTAATTGTGCATTAGTTAGAACACCCATGTTGTATTTGGCTGCAGTTTTCTTGAGTATGCACTGTCTGTTCATGAGAAAGATTCTTGACATCCTCCTCTGACTCCTTCGTTGATGAGTTGTTTATGTCCCCACAACTTTGGCAGTTTTTGAGATGCTGAGGTCCTGGCCAGTCTAACACCAATGACTGTGCCTTATTCGAAGTCACTCAATTTTCCCACTGTAATATGGGTTCACACTGAAACTGTACTCGGAGGTCATATATGTAATTTCCAAGGGAAGCTCCAATCATGAAAGAAATTTTACAGGTAAATTTTACAATACAATAAGAATATTTGAAACTCTCCACCATAGATTCCACAAGTAGCCCCAGCTCCAGAGTCTTTTTCTTTTTCCTTGTGAAATATACACCAGGAATAGTTTTTAAACAGCTCAAGTTATACTTGGAATCCTGAGACCTAAGCCTGATGAAGGGTATTACCACCCCAAATATTGCACTATGAGTCTATATGTTTAATATGTCATATTTCATCAAATATAGAAAACAAAATCAAACTGGAATTCTTTTTGACTCAACTAATCTGTGGACTATGATTGTGGGTAGGTGGTCTGTCCCAAACTGAACATGCACCCTATCACCACTACAACTAGTCGGAGGTGGTGCCTGGACCTTGTATATAATGCTTGAAACTCTCTCCCAACATACCACAAACTATAAATATGATCTATAAACAAGCGATCTGCCATAATCCATGTGCACACAGGTTCCTTCTCTGCCGCTAATAAAAGAACTGAACATTTGATTGCTTGCACCAATTAGACAATTAAGCCCAGATGTGACAACATCTGCTTTCCCTTGTCTGTCGTGAAATAGAATTAACATACTGTTAACCATGCTAAGTCATTTGCTCTTCACAGTTATAACTGGGCATGCAATGTGAATGGATGGCAGATTCCGCATGAGACAGGGAAAGCAATTGAAGAACTTACTGCAGGGGTTTACTTTAATGGGGATAATACCTAGAAATGATTATGTAACTTGTCAGAAATGCAATAAATATACAAATGTAGAAGAGTTAACCTGAATTTCTGCAGTTAGTAAAACTGCTGCAGTGTGATATTTTATCACAGAAGACAACAAAAAACAATGAAAAGTCATTGGAAAAACATCTGTACATTCTCCATCCAATAGTATATACAGTATTGTCATCCACAGTCCTAGGTGTTAGGAATCTCAGTGTGCAGCTCTGCTCGCTGCTGTTGCTTTAAGGTTGCCATGCTGTTCTTTTTCACTCTTACCGTTTGGCACTAAAAGTGGTCATTCTCCAACTTGCCACCCCTAGCAATAAAACTTCCTAATCCTAAATTATTTCATGTTATATAGTGAACTCTTTGTCTAGCGAGGAAATAATCCTTCTACACATGACAGGGCCGTTTTTGACCGGTCTAATGACTGTTTGATCATCCATTTTGCATCTATTTTTAATCCCTACGTTGAGCTTTTTTTTTTTTTTTTTTTTTTTTTGAGACAATGCCAGGAGTGGATTGAGCAGTAGTTAGAAGCATAAGTACTTCCTAGATATTTCCTATTCCTTTTGGAGCCACTCTTGGCTTTGGCTCAAAAACAGCAGACAAAATCTGCAGAAAAAAAAAGCTGCACTTCCGCAACGTGGAGATACAGCCTTATAGGGGTTGTCCAGGATAAATTAAAAATTAAACAAACTAAAACCCCTCCCCCCGCCTAACTTCTAATTTACTTAGTTAAAAAAACATCTATATTTACCCATATACCTGGGGCGATCATGTGACCGCCCCAGGCACACTTTCTGTTAATCCGGTGACATTCCATTTCTGCGTTTCCAGAAACAAAGCGTCACCAATACTACCCCCCTGTCCCCATCATACTTACCTGTCTTCAGTCTTCTGGCACTAAATGTCACATCCTCTGTTTCTGCCAGCTCCTGTGTAATTGTGCTCTATTGTACACTTGCTGGCAGAAGTGAAGAGCGCCGCACCACGCATGCACAAGAAGTCTACAGAAGAAGGAGCCAGCAGGACAGAAGAAACTGACCTCCAAGACACAGAAGACAGGTAAGTATCATGGGGTGGGGGGTGGGCTGAGTTATGTAGGTAGGTAGGGCTAGTAGTCCACGGGCTAGCTAGGGAAACAGGGAGGGGGAGGGAGTGAAAGAGGGATCATGGTAGTTGTAGGCTAAGACAGCAGGAAGCTACCCATGTAAACAAATGCAGAGGATACCAGGCGCTCCCATATAAACTCAGAAATCACTCAAAACACTGCTAAAGGCATTTTGGTGCACTTATGAACCCATTAATAGCACTAAAGTACCTTTTTTAAAAAAGTTTTTTTGCCCGGAAAACCCCTTTAATGACACAGCCGAAAACATAGTGAAGCATGTTTTTTTTCTGCAGTGATTTTCATTGCATTTTCACAGTTTTTATATCTGCAATGTGTGGATGGGATTAGCCAGAATCCCATACACTTTGCAGGTTATGTAAAATGCAGTGTTTTTTTGCAGTACCATTTCCACTGGGGCCAAAACATTGGGTTATCACAACGTGGGGCTTCAGTCTTAAGGACACAGCCCTATTTTCAAAACTGACACGTGTCACTTTGTACGGCAATAACTTTGAGATGCTTCAACTTACCAAAGTGATTTTGATAATGTTTTTTCGTGACACATTGTACTTCATATTAGAGGTAAACATTGATCAATATTTTTTCATTTATTTATGAAAAAGTAGGAAATTTGCTGGAAATTTGGAAAAATTTGCAATTTTCTAAATGTATACATGCTCTTCTTAGCAGTCAAATAGTCATACCACCCAAATACATTAAAGGGGTTTTTAAAAAAGGTCTGTTAGTGCTATTCATGGGTTAATAAGTGTACCACAAATACCTTTAGTGGTATTTTGAGTGATTTCTGTGTTTCTCTGGGAGCTCCTGGCATCTTCTGCATTTGTTTACATGGTGTAGCTTCCTGCTGTCTTAACTAATGCAATGCATCATGGTACTTGTAGGCTGACTCACACTATGTCCTTCTCACTTCCTCCCCCTCCCTCTCACACCCCCTCCCTGTCTTCCTAGCTATCCGACCACTACTAGCCCTTCTCAACTAACTGGTTTTTGAGGGTATCTGCGCTTGCGAAAGTATACCACCATCACCTTGGTTTTCCCAGCATTAATCCAAAGGTGGTTCCGCTGGCACCAATCCACAAAATCCCGGTTCAATTCTCTGTACTCCCTGTCATCATTATCTGTGATGAGGCCTACTGTTGCAGAGTCATCAGAATACTTCTGTAAGTAGGAGCTAGATGTGTTGCACCTAAAATCTACAGTGTACAGTGTGAAGAGGAAAGGGGCAAGAACTGTACCCTGAGGTGCCCCCGTATTACAGATCACGGTATCTGACACACAGTCCCGGGCTCTCACATACTGAGGTTGATTTGTGAGGTAGTCTAGGATCCAGTTGGAGAGGTGATAGTCCACTCTAACAAGGGCCAGCTTGTCTCTCAGTAGCCCTGGCTGTATGGTGTTAAAAGCACTGGAGTAATCAAAGAACATTATTCTCACTGTGTTCCCTGGTTTCTCCAGGTGAGAAAGAGCTCTGTGCAGAAGGTGGATGATGGCATCATCCACCCCAATGCCTGGCCGATAAGAAAACTGGAGAGGGTCCATAGCCAGACTCACTAGAGGGCGGATATGTGCGAGAAACAGTCTCTCTAAGACCTTCATCAAGTGGGATGTCAGTGCTACAGGTCTGTAGCCGTTAAGATCCATCAGATGAGGTGTCTTTGGAACTGGTACCACACAAGATGATAATAATAATAATAATAATAATAATAATAATAATAATAGTCCTTTAATAGTCCCACAATGGGGAAATTCAGTGTGTTACAGCAGCAAAGATAAGATAAGATAAGCAGATACAAATACAACATGTACAGGAATGTTCCAAGGTGAGAGGCATTACATTAATAGCAGACAGGCAGATAGGACGTAGCAGAGGAGGAGGGGGGGGGAGATTTAACAGGCAGAGAGATATTTCAGTTCTCTGTGTGTAATGATCTCCGCTTAGGTCGGTGTTGGTTGTACAGCCTAACCGCGGTGGGGAGGAAAGACTTCCGATAGCGCTCCTTCTCACACCTAGGGTGGAGCAGTCGGTCACTGACAGTACTGCTCAGCTCGATCACAGTCTCATGCATGGGATGGGACTTCTTCTTCTGCATGGAGCTCACCACGGACAGTATCCTTCTGTCACCCACCACCTGCACAGGGTCCAGTGGGCTCCCCAGGACAGAGCTGGCCTTTCTAATCAGCTTGTCAAGTTTATTTCTGTCCCTGGTTGATATACTGCTCCCCCAGCAGGCCACTCCAAAGAAGATGGCTGATGCCACTACCGAGTTGAAGAAAGTTCTAAGAAGTGCCCCCCGGATTCCAAAGGCTCTCAGCTTCCTAAGCAGGTAGAGCCTGCTGTGGCCCTTCCTGTACAGGGCCTCCATATGATCTGCCCAGTCCAGCTTATTATTAAGGAGCAAACCCAGGTACTTATAGGTGTTCACAATCTCGATGCCCGTCCCCAGGATGTCCACTGGTTTAGGAGGGATTCTGCCTTTGCGGAAGTCCACCACCATCTCCTTGGTCTTCCCTGCGTTAATCTTCAGGTGGTTCCGGTGGCACCAGTCCACAAAATCCTGGTTCAGATAATCCTGGATGAGATAACTAAAAGTTAAACATTTTTGCAAATATAAGTAATTAAACATTTTGCAGAGTTTTAAAGATTTTCTCTAATTATTTTGTGGTCACAAGTTGTTGTCGGTTGCCAGTGGATATGACCATGAATGCAAGACTTTTCTAAGGTCAGAAAATCAGCCATGATTTCCTTATTGTGGCTGGAATATCTTCCCATACATGTAGTGTCCCTGTCTGATAACCCGGCTACAATTAGAAAATCATGGCTGGATTCTTGACAAGTCCCAGACCATTGAATGTTTCTGCATTCATGGTCGTATCCATTGGCAACCGATTAAGACAACAGACTGTCACTGTTAAGATAGTTAGAGAAAATCTTTAAAACTCTGGAGAATTTTTAACTACTTATATTTGAAAAAATGTTTAACTTTTAATTATCTACAAACATAGATATAATTATGTTCATGGGGATACCCCTTTAAAGGCTGATCAATTTTTGCCCTAAAGATATGCCAATTTTGGGGTTTTTGTTGTCACATTGTACAAGCTAATTTTTGTTATTTTTCTGGAGATGTAGACATGTGAGGGCTTGTTTTTCACGGGATTAGATGCATTTTGTCATGACACCATTATGGGGTGCTAAATATAATTATCTCTTTCTTGGTGAATTTAGAAAAATAACATCAATTCTGGCATTGTTTTTTACCTTTTACATTTTTTTTTCCATTCAGCATACAGCATAAGTAACATGTTATCTTTATTCTATGGTCAGTACAATTACAGTGATACCTAATTTATATATTTTTTTTTATATGTTACTAAATTTTTCAATTTTAATTTTTCTGTTGTCAGATTGGTTGAGGGCTTATTTTTTTTGCGGAACAAGATGTGCTTTTTATTGGTATTGTTTTGGGATACATATGACTTCTTGATCAATTTTTATACCATATTTTGGGAGGTGGGATGGAGAAAAATCATTACTTCTGGATTTTTTTTTCAGTTTTTTTTCATGGCGTTCACCGTGCAGATTAAATAATGTTTGTTTTACATGGGTTGTTATGGATACGGAGATACCATTATATGTCTTTGTATTTTTTTTTTTTTTTATGTAATTAATTTTATAACACTTTAAATTTTTTTTTTTACTTTTTTTTTTTTCATTTTTTACTAGGGGACTTGAACCTGAAGCTGGTTCAGTATTATACACTGCAATACACGTGTATTGCAGTGTATACAGGAAGTCAGCTTATGCAGACACATTGGCTAATTCTTATAACGGCAAGATAAACCAGGTATATTGCTGTGACAGCCCAGAGTAACTGATCAGAACTCGAGCTACTGAAAATACATATCGGCACCCCTGAACTCACCACAGGGATGGGGGGGGGGGGGGTCATTATAACGCCAAAATATAAATGTGTACAGATAGTGGGTCAGTATAACACCCACAATCGTAACTCAGCTCTGACCAGGTGTGCTGGAGCAGGGTGTTAACTGTAAGTCACGGCTAACTCCGGTTCCAGAGGCCGCCAGTTTAGTGTCCGAGAGGGCGGAACGCTTTAGCTGTAATAGTACAGTGCAATGTGTTAACTCCTGGACTATTACAGCACTCGTCATTAAGGGGTTAATGGGCCATTGAAAAATACAACGAATTTCATTGAAAAATTAAATTAAGTTATGGCTTTTGGAAGGCAGGCAGTTCAAAAAAATAAAAAATAAAAAATGGATGTGGTGGGAAAGAGTTAAAACAGCCATGAAACAGCTGTTAAGAAAACATCTGTCACAGGGCCATTTTTCATTGTCCTATGAATAAGTTCAACAGAATCAGAGCAACTTTACTTTCTTGTATTTTGGACCTACTGGGTACCATAATCTAGATTTATAGCAGTAGAGCTAAAACTCATACAGACAACTCCTTTAAGTTTGGCAGAATTGGAGCCACTGATACAAAGCAACGCTCCACTCTCCCCTGTGATATCCATATGCATTATTTGTGGCTAGAACTGATGCTCAGCTGTCCAAAATTTTTAGGTAACTGAGTTGGTCATGTTCTTATTCAGGGTCTTTTACAGACAAGCATTCTATACTCTTCTTTAGTAGTCTATTTTTAAGATGTAAAATCTGCATGAACCACAGGACTACTGAACCAAACTTACTGCCCCATAGGGATACAGACCATTAAACACAGGTACAATATATTGATCTGAATTAAGCCTCACTGAGGTCCTAACATTAATTGAAATATTTTTGTAATTTTTTTTTTTTTTTATAATGAGGTGCGAAGTTAGGATTCCTGCACCTTACCTAGAGCTCAGGACCATTTACAATAGAAGATCACATTGAGCGGCCTATTATTTGCATTTAATGTTGCACGGTTTTGTTATCTGTTGTGTGATGCTAAGTCAACATGCATCACACTATACAGTCAATTTGTTTATGGAAATACTTTTTTTTTGCCTTCAATAACTGAATTTACATATATCCATAGACAAAGTGTCATTGTTATAGCAAGGGGTCATCTCTTTTGTAAATACCTATTTATGTGGAAGTCAGTAGTTGTCATGTAATGTCGTGTAGCAACAGTATAAACATCAATACATAGTCAACACAAGACCGAAATGATGTAACTACTATGTGCATCTACCATATACAGTCAAAATGTGATATTTTGGAGAGGTTTTACTATAACTGTATTAAAATTATAATATATAATAATTAGTGCATTTTATGATTTTCTACCAATAACAATGAAAAACATTATTTATATAAAAATGCCGGAAAGCCCCATGAATAATGTGAAAAATGCATTATTAAAGGGAGTCTATCATCGCAAAACCACATTTAAGCTAATGGCACGTTGGAATGGCCTTTAAAAAGGCCATTCTTCTCCTAACTTTCCTTGTTTTCTTCTCCCAGCCAATTTCAAGATAATTTGTTTCTTCATGTATGTAAATGAGCACCACGGACCACCCAAGGCGTTCCTCCCACCACGGAGCACCCACCTCGTCATCGCTTCTAACCACCCCTTTGTCCGTTGCGGTGACTCCCCTCTTGGTCTTCTTTCTTCTCAGTTCTCGCCGGCAGCGCTGTATGGCAGCGAATTCTCAAGCATGCGCAATCGGCTCTGCCACTTCAGGTTCGGGCAGAGCCGACTGCGCATAACGGACCGCCATTTTCCGGTGGTCTGTCACAAGAGCATACTGTGGCAGATGAGATTGCGCATGCGCTGTGTATGAAGACTTACAAGAAAGAAGATACAAAGAAGACCAAGAGGGGAGTCACCGCAACAGACGAAGGGGCGGTGATAAGCGATGATGAGGTGGGTGCTCGCAGAAGAGGAAGAACCCTCCAGGTGCTCATTTACATACATGAAGAAACAAATTATCTTGGAATCAGCTGGGAGAAGAAAACAAGGAAAGGTAGGAGAAGAATGGTCTTTTTAAAGGCCGTTCCAACATGCCATTAGCTTAAAAGTGCTTTTCCCCAACGTGTACCCTCAGCCTAACTTAGGAAATTAGCTTGCTTATCTGTTTCCATAATTCCCATACGCTCCCATTTACTTCGAGGGCAGCTGAGCTGCAGTAACATTGCACAGCCACTATACTGTGGGGCCAGGCGGCTGTCATGAACAGCTGACTGGTGAAGGTGTCAGGGTGTTGGCCCGGCACCAATCAGATATTGATGGTCTATCCTGGGGTCATAAAAAAGCCTGAAAAATTCCTTTAGTTTTGTCTTAAAAGGGGTTGACCAACCTTTTTTAAAATGTGCCCCATAACTCACCTATTCAAGGTCCCTACATTCCAGCAGTATGGATCTAATCCCCAGGTCTTTGAGACTGAAGTGGTGACGTCAGTTTCGTTGTTCACGTGAATGCTCAGTCAATCACTGGCCTAGGCAGTCACTGTATCTCACGTATCAGATATGCACCTCCATGCATCACAATAGGTAAGTTATTCTACCTTGTTCTCTCCTCTTCAGATATACAGCAGTGTTACAGTGTTTATGGTTGTGATCATAAAGTACTATTTTTCCAGAAGTTTTAAGGCTTCTCCAGGTGCTGTTTAACATATGCTAAGTAGATATTTTGTGACATTGCTGCAGCAATGGCCTTTATCTGGCAACTCTTCCATGCAGCACATTTCTTGTCAAGGATCTCCCAGTTGTACAGTAAAACATCCAGACCAATGAAGCTGTTTTAAAGAAGCCAGAATATCATTAGACGTTGCTTGTGAGCTTTATTTTGCATCCCAACAAATGGTCCTGGCAGCTGTATCTACCTGACCATGGTCTGGTATCAGGGACGGATTGGGACCTGAAAGTGGCCCTGGAAAAAAATTTAAAAGTGGCCCCATTTTATAGGGAGGATCAGTGCAAGTAGGTGGAGTCAATACAAGTAGGCAGAACTACTTTACATGGAGACAGCAGTCTTATGTACATTACCATGTCAGACTGAAACTGTAACTTACACAGGACTGCTGCCTCTCACTACATGTGTAATGCAGACATTTCTGTTACACAGGGCTGCCTGCTTTATATGTAAAGGCAGCAGTCCTATGTAAGTAAAGTTAAAGGCAGTGGGGTCAGGGTGGCCATTAACGTGTAGGTACATAAGCAGCCGCCATCACACTCACAGTCTACTGACGTAGAGACTTAGCCAGGGGCAGCTGTAACATAAAAAAAAAGAAAAACATATTTGTGCAAGGGTTTTTTGGTGTCCCCTACCGCAGCCCGTTCGGTCATGCAATGTGTTTCAGTCCTCAGAACTCATGCACCCCATATGACCGCTGAGAGCAATCAGCAGCCTTAGCTGTCGCTGGAGGGGGACTGGTGACGTATATCAGTGACATCACTAGTCCCTCTCCAGCGACCGCCTACTTGGCCTCAGCAGATATGTGGGGTGCAGGGAAAATGAGGCACGGTGCACGACCCAAGGGTCTGTGGAGTCAGACACTGGAATGCTGAGGGCAAGTGAGTATGCTTTTTTTTTAATGTTACACCTGTTAATGTTAAGAATAATATCCCATAGTGCACACAGTATAATGTCCCACGTCGGCCCTCACACAGTATAATGTCCCATAGTGGCCCCTTCACATAGCATAATTTTCCATAGTGGCTCCTCCACACACTATAATGCCCTATAGTGGCCCCTCCAGACACTATAATGCCCTATAGTCGCCTCTTCACACACTATAATGTCTCATAGTGGCCCTTCCACACACTATAACGCCCTATAGTGACCCCTCCATACAATGTAATGCCTCACAGTAGCCCCACACACTATAACGCCCTATAGTAACCCTTCCATACAATTTAATGCCTCACAGTAGCCCCTTCACACACTATAATTCCCTATAGTGGCCCCTCCATACAATTTAATGCCTCACAGTAGCCCCTTCACACACTATAATTCCCTATAGTGGCCCCTGCACACAGTAAAATGTCTCACAGTAGTCCCTTCACACACTATAATGTCTAATAATGGCCCATGCAGTTTTCTCTATAAAAGTTCCAAAGATTTTGGGTTCAGAAGAATCCAAAATTTTGGGACGTTTACTACCCATGAACTGTTATTATACTCTGCGGTCTCTTCCGACCCCCAAGCGGAGGCACCGGGGAGCTGATTAAGCATAAAAAACAGTGTTACTCTCCTTTCCTGGGCTCTTCCAGCCTCTTCTGGTCTTAGAGACATCATGAATGATGTCAGAGACTGCTGAGGCCTACGATTGAGCCTCAGTGGTCACATCAGCGTCCTGACGCAAAATGATGCCGGCATAACGTCATATTTCAGTCGGCCCACCTAAAATTTTCCCAGTGATATACATGGCCAATCCACCCCTGTCTCGTATTAAAGGGGTATCTTCATCTGAGCCTTTCATGACAGAGATAAGAATACCTGAGGTGGTCAGGATTATGGAAACAATTGAAGGTGGTTGTTCTATGCTGTTTTCATAAATGTAAGTAGAAGGTATAGAAACCCCATAACACAGCAAGTAACTATATTTCCATAACTGCTTTCCAGAGCTCTCATTCAAGGGAACAACATAGCACAGCTGTGTCCAGCAGTTTCTCTATCTCCCAGCTGAACTTGAGGTCCTGGCAGGAGTGGATAAGATGGGAATACCCTTGTAATAGACTGAACAGAATGTTTTGCCCATTTCAAATTTTTGAATTTTCTTTTTTTATATTTCTCCTGATTTATAAAGCTGAACTACATTTGCTCACAGATCCTTTGACAGTCCTTTTGCTTTCTACATACTTTAGTATCCAACAAATACTGCCTGATTGAAACACACAAGAGTTTCTCAAGAACTAAGGAACACATTGATTGCACAGACACTAAATACAATTTAACAAGGTTAAGGTACAGATATTACATTAAAGAGAATTATATTATGTTAAAGGGAAATTTTCAATAAAAATTTCGTTTTTATGTGAAACTTTTTTTTGTTTTTACAAATTTTTCATAATTTTATTTGTAACTTTAATATATTTTTATAACAGTGATCTATACTGCAATTTTCACTCTGGTCACTATGCTTAATAATATACTGACACTTGCCAATTTTATAGGGATTTTCATTGCATTTACATCACAAACAAGACAGACAGGATCACAATAGAGGATCACACCTCTATAGATAACACCCATAGTGACCCTTCATAACATTCACTACTGACAATAGATGATGTCAGAGCTTATCTACTACCCCTCCCTCAACAAAACATGTCTAGAAAACCCTCCTATAGAATTCAATGAGTTGACTCCAGGCTATTGCTGTCTATGGCCATAACTATGCTGTAAAAGCATTTCACTAAATGCTGTTAACAGAGTAGAGGAGAAGCTAAGTCAAGATGGCCGCCCCCATAATCATGTACAGAAAATAGAATATAAAGTCTACAATCTGAAACTAAAAGCAAATGAGCAAAAGTGATATCTCTATCCCACTGTTCCAACTGGTCACTGTTAGTATTTTACTTCTTTGTGTATTGTATATAAACCCTCAAATTTACAGACCCATGGAAGTAATATAATGTACAGTACAACACCATGGAATTAATATAATGTACAGCACCATGGAATTAATATAATGTACAGCACCATGGAATTAATGGGGCTCTAAAAATAACTAATAATAATTATTATTTACTATCTGGTTTTAATAAGTAAATAAAAAAATGGCAAAACATTCCTTTAAACCTCAGTGTGCTAGCTTGATCATAAACCCAAGCATTCAAGGGTATATAATCTGGGTATTTGTTTAACTTTTTATCATTATGATTACTAAAGAATACAATTCTATGATAATAAATAGCTTCACCTGACCAATATTCCTAAATGAATGGATGTTTCCACAGGATCACTCATGGTTTACAAAAAGGTTGCATACTGTATTTTATAAATTGTGCCTGCGGTATGTAAATCTATGAGCACAAGTCACTCTTTCTCTATTATACATAGAGTAGATATGCAATAATTCCCCCCTTAATAAAATAGAACAGCCCCATATTTAACACTATGGAAACATAACAATAGCCTGAGTTGGTTCAGCTAAATGACGACTACCTGAAAGGCTACTTGGCTGCAAAATGATCATGTCACTGAGAGCAAATATTAACCTTGTGTACTGAAGACTCCTTTGCCTGAAGACATTAATTAAAACAAGCAAAAGAAACACAGTTTGGTTCCTCATTATTGTACTAGATCTGGAAAAGCAGAGGTCACCTAATATAAGAACCCAACCCAATATGAAGAGTAAATGTTATATTATATAGAAAGAGTAACCCATCCTTCATTCAATACATGCAATGGTCATTCATGCAATGAACACTGGGCCAGCTGAGACAAGAAGCATCAGAAGTGAAGATGAACTAAAGCAAAAGACATATTAAAGGGAAGCTAACAGAGAGTAATATATGTGTTAGGCTACATGCACACCACTGTGTGAATTTGCTCAGTCCATGGTAAAATAGCATGGATGATATTTGTGCAGTGCTCGTGTTTAGATGGACTCATCCACTTCATCTAGTGAGCCTGGGCTGCAAAAAAGGTTTAAGACCTGTCCTGAATTTTGCCCTGGGATTACTTTCACATCGACAGGCCCGTGAATCGGTTAGTGTGCTAGCTGTGAAAAACACCACTAGCATACTGAGAAAGCACACGGTCTTGTGCATATAGCCTTAGCGCAAGTTCACATATTGAATTTTGTGGCTGAACCTGACATATAAAATCCACAGTGTAAATCTTGACATCAGCAGAAATATTTTCTACCATTCACTTCAATGGGAGGTTCATATGGAATCCACTTGAAGAGCAAACAGGATGTGTATTTTTTCCACTAGCTGATTTTTTCAGGTAAAGGAAAAAGCAGCATCTGCCTTTCATTTTATATGAAGGGGGAAGATTTTTTTTTAGCAATGGATTCTACTGCAAAAATTCTACTGTGTGAACTAACCCATAATGTAAGAATCTGCTGGTAAAAGATTTGTTCCTCTGAATACTGCATACTGGATGGTACCTAAAGAGATCATTAGACATATCTTTGTTTCTGTCAAAGGGATCAATAGCAGTCAGGGGCAGATTTTGCAGATTTTGCTCTATTTTTTGAGCCAAATCCAGGAGGGGATTGAGAAGTAGGTGGAAGTATAAGAGCTTCCTTTATATTTCCCATTCTTGGCTTTGGCTCAAAAAAAAACACAGCAAACTCTGCAACAAAAAAAATCTGCAATTCCACAACGTGGGGCCTCAGCCTAAAGAAGTTCCCCCTTATACCACATTTATCTTCTACCCACAGCACAGGTCATAAGTATATGATCATTGGTGTCCAACTCCTGGAATTAGTGAGAAATGTGATTTATAGGAGTAAAATATTGGTAAGTCAGTTTGATATTGTTTTTGTTCACTTAGATTACCTTTACCGTTATATAATGTTTGAGTGAGTATGAAATATTAAAGGGGTTGTCCAGGCTTTTATTTTTTATGGCCTACCCTCAGGATAGACCATAAATATATGATCGATAGGGGGCCAACACCCGATCTGATCAGCTGTACGGAGCTGCTACTGGTGTCCTATAAACAATACAGGGCCAGAAATAGAAAGCTCCATCCTCTGTATAGCGGCCGGATGCCTTCACTGCAGCTCAGCTCTCACTGAAATCAGTGGGAGGGGAACTGAAGTGAAGGCGTCCGGGTGCTAGACAATGGACAGAGCTTTCTGCTTCCAGCCCCGTATTCTGTACTAGACGGACTCTGGAGGTGGTCTGGGTGCTGGGTCCCCCTATTGATTATATATTTATCCTGACAATAGGCCATAAAAAATAAGCCCGAGGATGTGAGGAGTCTTGAATACCTGACTGCTGGCCTACATAATTCACGGGAAGCCTTTGGGGCTATTTGGGCACCCTGGGACATGTATTGTACATTACAGGGTCTCTGATCTCTAGTCCTCTCCTTCCCTCCCCCCCCCTTCCCTTTGGTCCTACCCTTGTCTTCTTAACCCCTCCATTCCCCCCTCCCTTGTTCACTGCTTAATTTAAATGCATATTGCTTAAGGGGGAGGAGGCAGATAGCCTCTATTTACCTCAATGCTTCCTGTTTGTTTGATTATTATTGTTTTTTTGTTTTTTCTTTATTCCTTGTTAATGAAAAATTTTTCAATAAAATTACAGTTATATAAAAAAAAAAAAAATAAGCCCGGACAACCCCTTTAATATATCCACATATATTAACAAATAAAAAAAACTTTACTTGGGGCATCCCTACTTTTTCCCATGACCGTATACTGCCAATTATATGCCCAAACATGGAGCAAATAAAATCTAACACAGTAAAAAAACAAGAACTACATGTCTTTTGTTATGATTCCTTTCATCTGTTACATGGCCCAGATTCAAGTTCCATTCAATACTCTCAAGGTTTTTAAGGCATGAAATTCGCGGAAACTAATGAGGAAGATGCAGTTATTTAAAAAAAAACAAAAAAACAAACAGCTAAAGGTGTGGGAAAAATGTCTTAAGAAGCCATCAAATGGCTTTACAGAAAAATGATGAAATAAAAGAATGAGTACCACGTAAGCTAAACAAGCAAAGGTATGCTACATATGTATATGGGAAAGAAATATTGTAATAAAATTACTACTAAAATGAATAACCAAAATCTTGGTTAGGTTTACATAGGGGAATTTGAGGTGCATTCAGCTCTAAATTCCCTCTGGAATCTGCCTCGCATTGCGCTCAATCTTGCTGCAGATTCTGTGGCTAATTCAGCTGCAGGACCCACGGGGCAAGGCTCATGCTGATGAGTCCTATTGGGTCTGAGGTTAATCAGTGAGCAAACATCAGGTCCATCGGGGTTCCACAGGGCTGGAACTTGAAAAAGGATCTGAGGCAGAAGACTGCCTTAAATTCCTCTCCAAATTCCTCTTTGTGAACCGGGTCCTTTCTATACAAAAGACTAGTATTACATGGGTTGTCTCATCAAAGCAACCCCATTTCTGATCGAAATCGAGAAGGCGTTCAGTGGATCACTGCAGTTCTGGCTTCAGAAGCCTCCCTTGATCATCAGCAGTCACTGCAGGGTAAATGTTGTATTACAGCGCAGCCATTCATGAATAGGTCTGTCATAATCTCTCCCCTGTTCGAGTTTCTAAATACAGACTCCTGGAAATCAACAGATAATTGGCCACATTAAGTGTGAAAATGGACTGTCTTGACCAAACTGATCTTTTTAAACAATCTTGACAATGTTAAATCAACCATCACAACACTATATATAGTAGGGAGTACTATTTCCCCAATCCTTTGTTTGCAGGTGATATAACTCACTGTCAAAAGTGTCTGCTTTTTCCCTCTCCCCATTAAGAACACATGCATACTTGGTTGGAGCGAGTGTACATGTGTCTGATGGAGCTCAGAGATTTGCTGCTTCTGTACAGCCCAACCATAACTCAAAGTCTTCTCAGCGATGTCACGTCAGGTTTGTAGCATGCCATGGACGGTGGGGGACTCATTTTAGAGATACATATGGGTCCTTATTAGACATTTATGCATATTTTGTGGATATGCCATAAATGTCTTTCTTGGGAAAACCCCTTTATAGGGGTTGTCCACAAATTTCAGTCCACAAATATCAGGGAGCAAGCCAGGAAAGGTGAAACAAACAAAAAATCACACTCGCCAGTCCCCTGCGCGGCGGTGTCTGTCGCCACTGGCCAGTCCAGCGTGATCCATGCCTTTATCCTCAGCGGCCACAGGAAAGGTTCCTGAAGCAGCAAAGTCTGTGAAAAACAAAATGTGTGTCAATCTCAAAATTTATGCGCACGACTGTACAAAATTGGGGCTCTTGTTGGCAATATCAAATTAGTGGGTACCCAGTGATCAGTCATTGGGGGACAACCATGTCTCCTGATTTGAAGGTGATAAGACTACACAACCTGTTTAATATTATACAAAATAAAATAAAAAGTCGCTGAACCTTTCCATCTCAACAGACACGAAAACATTTTAAACCTGAGCATTTTGTAGGCATGATAAATATATTTTATGAATATTAGTTAAATGTAACTTGTAATGCATTATACTATAATATTATACTGTGCATCTATAACACAGAATAAACCGTAATTTATGTGCAAACGTCCCAAGTATTTAGCACCTTGAAATTAAAAATTAGACTAGTGAATGAAATGTAATGTAATGTTTGTATTTTCCTACAAATCTGTTCATTAAGTTTACTCTTCTATGCCTGTAAAACCTATCCATTAGCGAGGAAAGGTAGCTCCCTCATGACCTGTGAATTTATAAAAGCAATGCAGTTAAGGAAAATTATAAGGAAAACTCATGTCATAACAATTTTCTTAATACGGCAGCTCTTCAGAACTTTGCACACTGTTATAAGTACTATATGCATTGTATACATTAAGCTCTTAAAAGGAATGTGTCACCAGAAAATTACCTATTTTTTTAAGCCAAGTTTTTATGTTGAACACATTTTTTTAGGAATTTTGATTTTACTACCTATATTTGCAAATAAAAGTACTAAATCTTGCAATTTTAATTCTGGCCACTAAGCCTAATACACCTAAACTTCTGTAGTGTTTTTCTCTGCAGCAGTCACTTCATTTACATCATAGATAAGAAAGGTGGGATTACAATAGAAGATAACACCTCTATAGATAATACCACTGGACTATCATTGCATCCGCTACAAAAATATATGATGACTTATCTACTCCCCCTCCCTGCACGAGTATGTCTAGAAAGCTCTCCCATAATTCAATAATTCAGCACCTGTGTATTGTTTTTGGCCATGAGACTGCTGTAAAGCATATCACTAAATGCCGTTAATAGAGCAGAGGTGTAGTTCAGGCAAGATGGCAGCCCTCATAACCATGCACAGAAAATAGAAACAAATATATTCATATATCTGGTTTAATAAAAAAACCCACAATGCAATCCCTTTAAGTTTCTTCTAGTGATGACTGCAGGCAAACAGAGTTTATCATTTTTGGCTACCTTTACATTGCATTTTGTAAATTGTTTTAAATGTACTGTATGTAAAGAACCCCTGCCTAAAAAGGGATACCATCAGCATGCAGCATTTTGAAAATGCTTCTGATTCCAAAAAATACTAATCAAATGTCAAAATTCAAAACTCTATCTAATTTGTGTTGGAGGCTTAGGAGCCTCTAGTGTTGAGTTACAGCCCATCAGGGAGTTAATAGAGAAACTGACTTCCTGTCCACACATGAGAAGCTTTGTCAGTTGTACAGACTAATTGATGGTCACATGACACAGCTGAGGAACAGAAAAGAGTTAAAAAGTCCAGCTCTTTACATCAATTAATAGTTACTGCTTCACTGATTCCTGCACAGTTCTTTTTTCTTGCACCTCGGCCGATTCTAGGTTATCTGCTGCCTGAGGCAAAAGCTAAAATGGCAACCACCCCTCTTCCCGGTTGGAAAGTTCCCTCCACTGGGAAAAAACAAGTGTCCTGCTCAATCTTCCTGCAGATTCTGCCAGTGATCAGCTGCCGACCCTGCAGCACAAGGCACTCCGCTAAGTCTAATTAGCAAGTGAAAGAAGGGGTGCCGGAGCGTCAGAAAATGGAGAGAAAGCTACGGGGAAGTCTCCCTTAATTCCTCTTACTTTTCTGTCATGTGAACCCCCCACCTAATAGGTTTCCCTCACATTGGATAATAGTGCCCCCACAGGTAATAGGGGCACTATAACTTATTATGTATGGTGGGCATTATTACAGTAAAAGTGCTCTAGTGCCTAATAGCACCCCCCCCCTCCCATAGGTAATACAATTATGGCCAAAATTACTTGTACCCTCAACTTAATATTTGGTTGCACACCCTTTGGAAAAAATAACTGAAATCAGTCTCTTCCTATAACCATCAATAAGCTTCTTACACCTCTCAACTGGAATTTTGGACCACTCTTCTTTTGCAAACTTCTCCAGGTCTCTCATACTTGAAGGGTGTCTTCTCCCAACATTAAATTTAAGATCTCTCCACAGGTGTTCAATGGGATTTAGATCCAGACTCATTGCTGTCCACTTCTGATCTCTCCAGCACTTTGTTTCCATCCATTACTGGGTGCTTTTTGTAATATGTTTGGGGTCATTGTCCTGTTGGAAGACCCATGACCTAGAACGTAAACCCAGCTTTCTGACACTGGGTCCTACATTGAGACCCAAAATCCTTTGGTAATCTTTAGATTCATTACTCCTTGCACACAGTCAAGGAACCCAGTGCCAGAGGCAACAAAACAACCCCAAAACATCTTTCAACATCCACGATATTTGACTGTTGTACTGTGTTCTTTTCTTTGTAGGTCTTATTCCATTTTTGGTACACAGTAGAATGATGTGCTTTACCAAAAACTCTATCTTGGTCTCATCTGTCCACAAGACGTTTTCCCAGAAGGATTTTGGCTGACTCACATACATTTCGCTAAACTGCAGTCTTTTATGTCTCCTTCAGCAGTGGGGTCATCTTGGGTCTCCTGCCATAGTATTTCATTTCATTCAAATGTCGACAGATAGTTCTCGCTGACACTGATGCACCCTGAGCCTGCAGGACAGCTTAAATTTCTTTGGAACTTGATTGGGGCTGCTTATTCACCTGTACAATGGAACATCATGATCTCTGGAGATGGACTTGTAAACTTGAGATTGTTGATACTTTTCCACAATTTTGTTTCTTTCTGTTCCCCATGCTTAGTATGGCACACACAGACACATGCAAAGACTGAGTCAACTTCTTTCCTTTTTATCTGGGTTCAGGTGTGATTTTTATATTGCCCACACCTGTTACTTGTCACAGGTGAGTTTGAACCACCATCACATGCTTAAAACAAGTTTATTTACCTACAATTTTGAAAAGGTGGCAACAATTTTGTCCGGCCCATTTTTGGAGTTTTGTGTGAAATTATGTCCAATTTGCTTTTTTTATGTTGTTCTAATACACACAACAGAAATAAACATGTGAATAACAAAACATGTGTAATTGTAATAATTTTCTGGGAGAAATACTTTATTTTCTGGAAAAATGTTAGGGGTACCAACACTTAAGGCCATGACTGTATCTCTGGCGGATTAAATCTCGCTAACTAAACACCGCATGGGAATGATCTTACTAGGTTTGGGGCCTTAAAGGATAGGTTGCTGGTTTACGGGCCCCTTTTAATACTCCTTGTATTTCCTCTTTAAGGAAAATAAGCATTTGTTTTGCAGTTTTCACAGACATAACAGCTAGTGTACATGATAACATAATGATGATGTCTGTATTCACTGTATTCATAATTATATTATGGCAAGATGCCAAATCGTAATTGCACATGTTCACTGCAGTAAAGGAATACAAGGAAGTAGTAAGAGGGATCAAGTCATGGATTAAAGAAGCTCTACCACTAAAATAATATTGTATCCACTGCCCTAATATAGCTGGTATAAATAGTACTGTCTGTAATCTTCTTTCCCATATTTCTATTCATAAAATATATGTTTTGCTCAGATGTGACCAGCACTCTCTGATTCACACAGCCTCTAATGTATCAATCAGAAGACACTTCCTCTATTCCTTCCCATGAGATGACCATTGAGCATCTCATAGGAACATACAGTTGTGCTAAAAAGTTTACATACCCCGACAGAGTTTTTGTTTTTTTTGGCCTTTTTTCAGAGAATATGAATGATAACCCAAAAACTTTTCCTCCACTCATGGTTAGTGGTTGGTTGAAGCCATTTATTGTCAAACTTCTGTGTTTTCTCTTTTTAAATCTTAATGGCAACCAAAAACATCAAAATGACCCTGTTCAAAAGTTCCCATCCCCCAGTTCTTAATACCGTGTTTTGCCCCCTCTAACATCAATGACAGCTTGAAGCCTTTTGTGGTAGTTGTGGATGAGGCTCTTTATTTTCTCAGATGGCAAAACTGCCCATTCTTCTTGGCAAAAAGTCTCCAGTTCCTGTAAATTTCTGGGCTGTCTTGCATGTACTGTGCGCTTAAGATCTCCCCAGAGTGGCTCAATGATATTGAGGTCAGGAGACTGAGATGGCCACTCCAGAACCTTCACTTTCTTCTGCTGTAGCCAATGACAGGTCAACTTGGCCTTGTGTTTTTGAATCGTTGTCATGTTGGAACATCCAAATACGTCCCATGCGCAACTTTCTGGCTGATGAGTGCAAAATTGCCTCCAGTATTTGCTGATAACGTGCTGCATTCATCTTTCCTTCAACTTTGACCAAGTTTCCTGTGCCTTTGAAGCTCACACATCCCCACATCATCAGTGATCCACCTCCGTGCTTTACAGTAGGAATGGTGTTCCTTTCATCATAGGCATTGTCGACACCTTTCCAAATGTAACGTTTATGGTTGTGACCAAAAAAGTTCGATTTTTGTCTCATCACTCCAAATTTCCTTGTTCCACAAGTTTTGAGGCTTGTCGCCGTGCTGTTTGGCATATTGAAGGCGAGATTCTTTGTGGCATTTGCGCAGTAATGGCTTTCTTCTGGCAACTCGACCATGCAGCCCATTTTTCTTCAAGTGCCTCTTTATTGTGCATCTTGAAACAGCCACACCGATAGTTATCAGAGAGTCCTGTATTTCAGCTGACGTTGTGTGGGTTTTTCTTTGCATCCCGAACAATTTTCTGGACAGTTGTGGCCGAACTTTTGGTTGGTCTACCTGACCGTGGTTTGGTTTTTACAGAGCCCCTGAGTCTCCATTTGTTAATCACAGTTTGAACACTGCTGACTGGCATTATCAATTCCTTGGATATCTTTTTGTATCCCTTTCCTATTTTATACAGTTCAACTACCTTTTCCCGTAGATCCGTGGACAATTCTTTTGCTTTCCCCATGACTCACAATCCAGAAACTGGAGGAAAGATGCAACAGTCTGTCTGGATCCCAGAAACTCACTCAGCTTTTATGCACACACTGATTACAAGCAAACAGGTCACAGCAGAGGCGTAGCTAGGGGTTTAACACAGGGGGCGAACATGTCCAAGTGGGCCCCCTACTTGGACATGTTTGTATACCGATACTATCAGTATACGGTGAGCATATAGTGGTATATAGCAGCTCTACACAGGGCTCTGCAGACGATTTAGGTGAATACAGGGCAGTGGCATTTAGTGACTTACCGGTAACGTCTCTGACTAATCGTTCACATTCCGCATCTCCTTCATCTGGACGGCCATGACCACTTCTTCCAGTCTCTGTAAAGTTTGCAACACAGACATCTTTGGCTCCTCACTTTTCCAGGCACCTGACCCACATTGCACAAAGCCCCCATCCTGCTGCTACCCCAATTATAAAATATATAATATAACCCCCCCATAATGAATAAGTGCATCCTTAAACTAATAACTTCCCTTTGCACCCCTTTAAGAGGACCTTTCACGTCCTCATGTATATGCTGTTTTACATACCGCTAGAAAGCCGACAGTGTGCTGAATTCAACTCACTGCCGGCTTTCCAGTTATATGCCCCGGGGCTGGAGATATCGGGGGTCTAAATTTCACTGTTCACTGTCAGAAGGGCGTTCCTGACAGTCTAGTTGCACTGTGAGGAACGCCCTCCATTACAGTATCTGTCCATAGAATTGTACTGGGGTGTACTCAGCCCAGTGATGACGCTGAGCTGTGAGGAACGCCCCCCTAGTACAAGTCTATGGACGAGCACAGTCAGGGAGGGCGTTCCTCACAGCGCAGCTAGACAGTCAGGAACGCCCTTCTGACAGTGAACGGTGAAATTTAGACCCCCGATATCTCCAACCCTGGGGCATATAACGGGAAAGCCGGCAGTGTGCTGAATTCAGTGCGCTGTCGGCTTTCTAGCGGTATGTAAAACCGCATATACATGAGGATGTGAAAGGTCCTCTTTAGATAATTTGCCCCTTATTAATAATGCCCCATGTGTTTCCTAATTAAAAAGGAAAAAAAAAGGGGGAAAAAAAAATTTTTGGGGTTCCAATACCCGGGACCTCCAAGATCAGCTGTTTGAATGAACCATGGTACCTGTGTAAGCGCCGTGACCCCTTCTCTGTTTACACAGTGTCATTCTTTTCGTAGCAGCCATGTCATGTAACTACAGCCTCGTCCTATACACGTCTATGTGACAAGGCTGGAATTACATCACACGGTCACTATAAACAGACATCGTATAATATAAACAGGCGCCATAGCCCCTTCATACAGCTGATCAGTGGGGAATCACTTATCTCTTATTGATGATTTATTCTGAGGATAGATCATCAATAAAAATGAGCTGGAAAACGCCTTAAGGCTAAGGTCCCACGTGGCATCCCGCAGCAAAAAAGAGCTGCGGGAAAAACCGCGGCAGCGACGCATCTCGGTTCTTCCAGCAGCACTTTGCACAGAAGGTTCACAGAGGTTTCCTCTGCAGACTTTCTGCTTCAATTATATCTATAGGGAAACCGCCGGCATTTCCGTAGGTGTAATTGACATTCTGCGATTTCCAAAACACCGACTGTTTTGGAAATTGCAGATTATCCACTGCGCATATTATACTGCAAAGTAGGGAAGGGGGCTCCATGTGGCGAAAACCCACTGAAAAAAAACCGCAACATTCTAGCAAATCCCATCCACACACTGCGGAAAAATACGTGCAGCAGACACATTGCGATTTCCAAAACCATTGCGGTTTTGGAAATTGCAGCATGTCAATTATACCTATGGAAACGCTGGCGGTTTCCATATAGGTGTATTGAAAATAGAAAGTCCACAGGGGAAACCTCTGCGGACCTTCTGTGAAAAGCGCTGCGGGAAAAACCACAATGTTACCGCCATGGTTTTTCTTGCAGCGCTTTTTCTTGCTGCAGCCTGCTACGTGGGGCCTTAATCTTAATAAGGTGCAACTTTAATTAAATTAATTGACCCTCATATTATGCCCAATTCACCCTGACATAAATACTGCACCTCTAATGACCCCTTATATCAATGACCACCCCCTTATGTTCATAATGCCTCCTAATATAAATGATGCCCCCTAATGGCCCCTTATATAAATAACCTCCCCCCTTTTATTCATAATACCCCCTAATAACCCTTATATAAATGACCCCCCCATCGTTATAATGCCCCCTAATGAATCCTCCCTTTATAGTTAGATTTCCCCCCCTCCTAACCACCCCTTATTCTATTAATATACCCACTAAAAAAAAAAAATTATACTCACCTACCTACGATGCTGATGAACGGAGCCGCCGGCGCTTTCTCCCTGTCCACGCGCATGACGTCTGTGTCTGAGCACGGGTGGCGCGATATTGTGACGTCATTGCGCCGCCTGTGCTTAGAAGAAGACATCGGTCTGTGGTCTCGGGGTCTTGTAAACTGCAGCCCTGAAGTAGCTTGTGGGTTACAAGACAGTTAAGCACCAGGAAGCATTGTAACTAGATCGGTGTCTGCAGACACCGATCTAGTTAGAAATAAAGCATGTTTTAATGGTGGCCCCGGGGTGGGCCCCAAAAAGTCAGTGGGCCCGGGCGGCCGCCCCCCTCCCCCCCCCCCGCTAGCTACGCCTCTGGGTCACAGGTGAGGATGTTACTTTTAGTAGCCATTCAAACCCCTTAGTTTCAACTTCTGGGCATGTTATCAGGCCAAAATTACCAGGGTATGTGAACTTTTGAACAGGGTCATTTTGATGTTTTTGGTTGTCATTATGATTTAAAAAGGGGAAACACAGAAGTTTGACAATAAATGGCTTCAACCAACCACTAACCATGAGTGGAAAAAAAGTTTTTGTGTTATCATTCATATTCTCTGAAAAAAGGCCAAAAAAACAAAAAATCTGCCGGGGTATGTTAACTTTCTAGCACGACTGTATATAGAAAGTTATTCCCATAATGGTTGTGTGAATTGGAAAGTCTGAGTATTGCTCACCTAGGACACATGTATGGCACCGGTAAAAAGATTAGAGGAAGTATACAAATAGCAGCATGTCACGGTGGCATTGAAAAGACGACATATATACAGTATATACTGTGGGTACGGAAAGTATTCAAACCCCTTTAAATTTTTCACTCTTTGTTTCATTGCAGTCATTTGCTAAAAGCAAAAAAGTTCATTTTATTTCTCATTAATGTACACTCAGCTCCCCATCTTGACAGAAAAAAAACAGAAATGTAGATATTTTTGCAAATTTATTAAAAAAGAAAAACTGAAATATCACATGGTCATAAGTATTCAGACCCTTTGCTCAGTGTTGAGTAGAAGCCCCTTCCTTTTGAGCTAGTACAGCCATGAGTCTTCTTGGGAATGATGCAACAAGTTTTTCACATCTGGATTTGGGGATCCTCTGCCATTCTTCCATGCAGATCCTCTCCAGTTCCATCAGGTTGGATGGTAAACGTTGGTGGACAGCCATTTTCAGGTCTCTCCAGGGATCCTCAATTGGGTCGAGGTCAGGGCTCTGAATGGTCACAGAGTTGTTCTGAAGCCACTCCTTTTTTATTTTAGCTGTGTGCTTAGGGTCATTGTCTTGTTGGAAGGTGAACCTTCGGCCCAGTCTGAGGTCCAGAGCACTCTGGAAGAGGTTTTCTTCCAGGATATCTCTGTACTTGGCCGCATTCATCTTTCCTTCAATTGCAACCAGTCGTCCTGTCCCAAACTTCTTCCATTTAAGGATTATGGAGGCCACTGTGCTCTTAGGAACCTTGAGTGCTGTAGACTTTCTTTTGTAACCTTGGCCAGATCTGTGCCTTGCCACAATTCTGTCTGAGCTCCTTGGGCAGTTCCTTTGACCTCATGATTCTCATTTGCTCTGACATGCACTGTGAGCTGTGAGGTCTTATATAGACAGGTGTGTGCCTTTCCTAATCAAGTCCAATCAGTTTAATTAAACAAAGCTGGACTCCAATGAAGGAGTAGAACCATCTCAAGGAGGATCAGAAGGAAATGGACAGCATATGAGTTAAATATGAGTGTCACAGCAAAGGGTCTGAATACTTTCCGTACCCACTGTATAGTCATACTATATACACATTTGTGCACAACAGAAACAAAGTACTGAGTTTTCTGGGATAAATGATGGCTGAAATCTACAAAGCTACAAATTGGCATAGGTGTAATGGCCTTCTGAAAACCTCCAGTGGCGCAGGAATGTATTAATAAATCCCCTCCAGTCAATTTTATCAGACATCTCCATGTGCTGTGAAGGAGACTGGAAGGTTCACCCACTTACAAGCCACTCTGTTTGAGTGTAGTTTGTTATGTTTGTATAGCAAGGCCTCACAAAAGCAATAGCAGGAGATTGGATAATAACTGCGAGCAGTAGAGACAGCTATTTTATACTAGCACACTTCTACGAACCAAGACAAACCTGCAGACGCCTTCACCAGACCCCGCCGCGAGGCAGGTTGGACTTGCGCTGAATCTGGGAATCTTGTCACCAAACAGATAGATGTACTAATAATAAATGCACTGCTGCAGAAATCAAAACAAAACTCACTATAACTTACACAGAGGCATGTAGTCAAGAGAAGTCATACAGGCACGGGTTGGAGACGCCAGAAACCGAATCAGTAGACAAACACAAAATCCAGAAAACAAGCCAAGGGTCACAAATCCAAACAGGAACATCACAATCAGAATCAGAAGACAAATAGAAATCAAAGAACAAGCCAAGGGGTCAGTATGACGCAGTAAATTTCAACAGGTAATGGAGCCAAACCAGTAGTAAACAATTAGTTGGCAGGCACCTGAATCTGGAAGGAGTGGTCTTATATAGGCCTCCTCAGCTGCCAATTGGCCAAAGCAGAGAACTTCTGAACACTGAAGCTTCTCCAGGTTGACACGGCAACCTTAAAGAAGTAGCAGCTGAAGTGACACTCCTGACATAGTTATTACATATTCCCCTAAAATCTACTAACCCTCAATACTGTCTGCAGGATATCAAACCACTCCTTCCAAATAAAGTTTTTATATGCATCCATATTTCTTATGCTATATAAGCATTCCCATTTTTCACTGGATGGGGCTATGAAAGAATTGGAATTTATTTGAATTTACATCAAAGAGCCCTTTCTATGCCATTTTGGGGTGTTCCACTGCGGGATCAGGCGAGGCTTAAAGGGGTTTTCCAGTTCTTAATGTTATTATTGAATACTGCTGCTACAGGGAATATAAACATAAGAAACTAGTACTTACCTCTCCCCGTGCCTCCATTTCCACTGCTGGAAGCTCTGTTGAGTTATATACAGGTCCTGTGTCATTTGTAAGAGGAGACCTCTGAGGCCAGTGACTGTCTGCAATGGTCCCCTCACACAAACGGTACAGGACCGGAATACAAACAAAGTTGCTGATGGTAGAAAAAAAAGGCACAGAGAGAGGTGAGTACTCATTTGTTGTGTTTATATCCCCTGTAGCATCAGTATTTAATAATAAAATTAGGAACGGGACAATCCCTTTAAATGTCCTTTGATTTTAGATTGAAATGTTGGGACATATAATTGAGTCCAACCCCCTGCATTCTCCCAATATGTCCCCATGTTGGCCTTGTGAACAGAGCTACTCCATAGTAAGCACTACTATGCTAAAGTCAACCAAACCTACATGAGATTTTTCACTTAACAGATGTACATAATAAAAATGTGTATTATTCACATTGATGTGTAATACACATATAACCTAGTTCTTTGAAAGCTGGCTGTGTGCAGAACACGTATATATACCATATATACAGTGTGCATATATATATATGAGAGAGAGAGAGAGAGAGAGAGAGAGAGAGAGAGAGAGAGCAAACTGAGCAGATGTCTTGGGAATAATTCCGCAATGTTTGCATCTCCATAGTGAATATGCAAACATTGTTAACAACAAAAGTATAAGCAAGTTGGTGATGACTCGGCCCATGAAGGGTTACCTGTAAGGATTAACAGTTAACTAGTGGTGAACCATCATCTCCCATACTGTGTGTTGGGGCACTGAGTGAACAATTATTCTGTGTTGGGGAATTAAGGGGGCCATTATTTTGTCATGGGACACAGAGGGGGAAGCTGTTGGAGGAACTTTGTGGAGTGTCTTATTCTGTGAAGGAATTATACTGTGTGGGGCACTAAAGGGCATTATTTATATTTGCAAACTCTCCCAAAACATTTGGGAGGGTTTCAACTCAGAATTTGGTAACACCTTTTTTTTTTTTTTTTTGCATTTGCCTAAGGCCGTCCAGACAGTGTGAACACTACCTAACCTTTAGGGTAAGGCCCCAAGTAGCGGGCCGCAGCAAAAAAGTGCTGCGGGAAAAACTGCGGCGGCAACGCATCCAGAAACCTCTGCGGACTTTCTGATTCCATTGTACCTATAGTGAAACAACTAGCATATCCGTGGGTACAACTGACATGCTGCGATTTCCAAATCCGCAACAGTTTTGGAAATAGCAGCGTGTACGCTGCATGTATTTTTCCACAATGTGTGAATGGGATTCGCTAGTCCACTTTGCAAGGACTGCAAGACGCGGCAGTTTTTGCCACGCCGTTTCCGCCGCAGCCAAACTGTGCTGTTTATGCCACATGGGGCCCCGGCATTAGGCAGTTTTCTCTGTCCCATCCATTTTCCTTCTTCAGAATCGAGAGGCACAGGTCTCCTCAACAATAGGACATTCTGTCATTGTCAGAATAACTTTGTCCTTCCCCTCTTCCTCAGTAGCATATCCCCCACTCCCACCTACTGCAGCAGCACATGAGCTCCTCTGTTTGCTTTCCTAGTTGCCCTCAAAATGTAACCACTCGCCAATGCCCAGTCTGATACAAATTGGAGACAGACATCATTCAAGTGCACTGCCTGATAGCCACAACCTGCAGAGCACAATATGGGGTATTCTTGTATTATGTGGCGATAACATTGAAACTTGCACTGGAGGGAATAAAAAGTTTTTGAAAAGAGGATAAAAGGCCCAGGCTGCAACTCTGGATCCCAATGAAAAATATGTAATGGGGCCCTCACTTACCATGTGCTCTCTGTCTGGAATACTGGTATCTCTTATGTTGCAGAGAGGCCTTTCGGCCCCACAAGTCTACTAATTTTCAAAAGTTGTTTGGTTCAGAAATAAAATGAGCCATTTCTTAATAATTTTCATGTGCTTAATTCAAATATCACAATGAAAATTGTCAATTGGCTCTAGTTTATATGATATTGAAGAATTCTTGTTTTACTGTTATGTAAATTGTATAGATTATAATATATAATTGTGACTTCTGCAATCATATAGGTGCAAGTTTATTGTTCATAAAATTTTGAAATATATTCTGAGGAAACTTAGCTGTATTTAAAATCAACTATAATTTACAGACATGTCTAAGCACTTTTAAAAATTATAATTATATTTAGGCTAATATGTTATTGAACTTTGCAATGTAGGTCCTCATTCATTGGCTACTCGTCTCTTTTTCACACGTCTCTTGTATTCAGGCATCGGATTGTCTCTGGTAACTGTCCAGCAGTAGTCTGCAAGCATTGATGGGTTCCATTTACCCTGATATCTTTTTTTTCCATAGTCGCAATTTCCGGGTGAAATCGCTCACCATGTTCATCGCTCACCGCTCCACAGTTTGGTGCAAAGAAGTCTAGGTGAGAAATGAATCTTTAACCCTTCCCCGACATCCGCCGTAATAGTACGGTGGATTTCAGGTGCTTACATATGGTGGCCGCTCGGGACCGGAGCAGACGCCATAGCCGCTGGGTTTCTGCTGTATTATACAGCAGACACCTGGCGCTAATGCCCGCGATCAGTGCCTGCACTGATTGCGGGCATTAACCCCTCTGCTGCCTCGGGCAAAGCTGACCAAGGCACCATTTTACCGGCGTCGCCACTTTGCCGGGGAACGCCGGCACCCGGAACAAGCCCCGGGGCCAGTGTCCTGTTGCTTTGACAGCCGGGAGCCTTGTGAAAGCTCCCAGGCCTGTCTTTCATTAACTTCAGTTGCAGGCTACTCTATGTAGCCTGCAATAGAGGCGCTGTTTTTTTGCAATGCATTAGCATTGTAATGCTGGGGTTCAAGACCCCCTAGGGGGTCTAATAAATGCAAAAAAAAAAAAAATAGAAAAAAGTAAAAAAAAATAGAAAAAAATAAATAAATAAAGCTCAAATCACCCCCCTTTCCCTAGAACACATATACAATTAGTTAAATACTGTGAAACACATACACATTAGGTATAACTGTGTCCGAAAACACCCGGTCTACAAATCTCTAAAAATATTTTTCCTGTACGGTAAAAGCTGTAGCGGGAAAAAAAAAATCACAAGTGCCAAACCGCTATTTCTTTACTTTTTTGCCTCTGATAAAAATTTGAATAAAAACTGATTGAAGCAATAGTAATTCCCCAAAATGGTATAACTAAAAAGTACATCTAGTCCCACAAAAAAAGACGCCCTATGCATCCCTGTACACGGAAGTATAAAAAGGTTACGGGTGTCAGAATATGGCAACTTTTAAAAAATATATATTTTTGCACTGTTTTGGATTTTTGTTAAGGGGTTAAAATGTAAATAAAACCATATAAATTTGGTATCCCCGGAATCGTACCGAAACATAGTGTGACAGCTTAGGGGAATTACACTCAAAATGGCGGCTTGTCCTGGTCCGGACAGCGGTGGTTCATGGTACTGGGCGCCGGAAAGATAGCTTTCAGACGGTCCAAGTGTAAAATAAACGTGGCTTTATTCAGCTTAACTGCAACATAACAAAACAACAAAAAAAACCTATGCCACAGTTAGGGTCTAACTCACTCCTTGAGTCCCTAACTAGCCTCTGGGGGGCAATAAGAGCTTGACTTAGTCTCTGTAAGTCCTCTCTGGATCCAGCCCTCTTAGACAGAGCCTCTCTCTCTGTCCTCGCTGATCCTGACTATTGCTCTGCTCCAGCAACAGTCCCCTGTAGACCTGAGCACTTCTGGCACAGACCGTCTATCTGTCCAGGTGGGTCCACCATTTCCTGCTCCAAGCAGGTTTCTCCAGCCTTCTGGAGATACACGCCCCCACCCAAAGGTGTGGCTGAGAGCCTTTTCTGGCCTGGCCTGGGTCGTTTAACAGTGCCCTCTGGCTCACATACTTACAATAGAATACAGATTACATGTCATTTTGACTGTACAGTCATGGCCAAAAGTTTTGAGAATGATACAAATATTAATTTTTACAAAGTCTACTGCTTCAATTTTTCTAATGGCAATTTGCATATACTCCAGAATGTTATAAAGAGTGATCAGCTTAACAGCAATTACTTGCAAAGTCAATATTTGCCTAGAAAATGAACTTTATCCCCCAAAACACATTTCAACATCATTGCAGCCCTGCCTTAAAAGGACCACCTAACATCGTTTCAGTGATTGCTCCATTAACACAGGTGTGGGTGTTGATGAGGACAGGGCTGGAGATCAATCTGTCATGATTAAGTAAGAATGACACCACTGGACACTTTAAAAGGAGGCTGGTGCTTGCCATCATTGTTTCTCTTCTGTTAACCATGGTTATCTCTAAAGAAACACGTGCAGTTATCATTGCACTGCACAAAAATGGCCTTTTCTCTGATGAATCCCCTTTTCGATTGTTTGGAACATCTGGAAAACAGCTTATTCGGAGAAGAAGAGGTGAGCGCTACCACCAGTCTTGTCTCATGTCAACTGTAAAGCATCCTGAAACCATTCATGTGTGGGGTTGCTTCTCAGCCAAGGGAATCGGCTCTCTCACAGTCTTGCCTAAAAACACAGCCATGAATAAAGAATGGTACCAGAATGTCCTCCAAGAGCAACTTCTCCCAACCGTCCAAGAGCAGTTTGGCGCTCAACAATGCCTTTTCCAGCATGATGGAGCACCTTGCCATAAAGCAAAGGTGATAACTAAATGGCTCAGGGAACAAAACATAGAGATTTTGGGTCCATGGCCTGAAAACTCCCCAGATCTTAATCCCATTGAGAACTTGTGGTCAATCATCAAGAGACGGGTGGACAAACAAAAACCAACAAATTCAGACAAAATTAAAGCATTGATTCTGCAAGAATGGACTGCTATCAGTCAGGATTTGGTCCAGAAGTTGATTGAGAGCATGCCAGGGAGAATTGCAGAGGTCCTGAAGAAGAAGGGTCAACACTGCAAATATTGACTTGCTGCATTAACTCATTCTAACTGTCAATATAAGCTTCTGTTACTCATAATATGAATGCAATTATATTTCTGTATGTGATAAAGACATCTGACAAACACACAGAAAAACCAGAGGGCAGCAGATCATGTGAAAATATAATATTTGTGTCATTCTCAAAACTTTTGGCCATGACTGTAGAGAGAACGCCGTAAAAACGAAGCCCGTAAGAAAGTTGCACAAATGCAGTTTTTCTTCAAATCCACCCCATTCTGAATTTTTTTCCAGCTTCCCAGTACATTGTACAGAATAATAACTGGTAGCATCATGAAGAAAAATTTGTCCCGCAAACATTAAGACCTCATATGGCTCTGAGAACAGAAAAATAAAAAAGTTATTGGGTTTGGAAGGGGGGGGGGGGGGAGTCAAAAATGAAAAACGAAAATCGAAAAATGTCACCGGTGGGAAGGGGTTAAAGACATGTTACATCCCAGGTTTTTATATGCCTTGAGGAGATTTTCTATGAACTCTTCATAGTTATCTGTCTTGGTGTTTCCCAGGAAATATGTTACTACTAACTGGAATGCTTCCCATGAAGCCTTTTCCTTGCCACGCAGCAAACAGTGAAACTCATCATTTTGAAGAAGCGCACAAATCTGAGGACCAATAAACACTCCTTCCTTTATCTTTGATTCACTCAACCTTGGAAACTTACATAGGAGATACCTATGACCCAGCTTGATATGCAATGGAGGTAGCAGAAACTTTGTTGGTTCAACGAGTGCTGGATGCATAACATTTTTAGTCCCTGGCTGCAGTGATAGTTGGAGTGGCCAGTCTCTTTTCTTGTAGTGCACGACTGTCCCATTCACATAGGAAGCAGCAGTACTTTGTGTATCCACCCTGGAGATCAAGCACTAGCGCAACCACCTTCAAGTCACCACAAATGTTGATCATAGTTTCTGCATCTCAAAAGCTGTTTCATGTTGTTATATGTTTCCTTCATGTGCATAACCAATTGGAACTGATGGTAGTGCATTGCCATTGTGCAGTAAGACAGCTTTAAGACTCAGCTTGGATGAATCGATAAATAGCCTCCACTCATCTGGGTTATAGCTGATGTTGAGAGCTTCCATTAAACTGCAGAGGTTATTGCATGCAACACGATCACCCCTCCTTGAAGAAGAATTGGACAAGATGCTTTTGAAATCTGAGCAACATCTGCTAGCAAATTCCACTGTTGAAGTCTGGAACCTAAGTTTAATTAGGATTGCATCCTTTATTGGCATCTTTCTATTGGTCATTCTGAAATGATGCAGTTCTAGTAGATGATGCAATACTGATGATGCAAACTTTTCCCAGTATTGTATTAAAGGCTGTGAGAAATATCAAAAGCACCTCTCCTCTGTATCATAAAAATTAGAGCCAATTTCAAAATTTGAGCATCATTTTCGATTTCAGAACCCCAAAATTAGTTAAGATCAACTGTTTTCATGTCTGAACCAATTTGGCTGTAGACCAGTGGCCCCCTGCCACTCCCGGGCCCTTTAGCAATTGCTACCTCTGCACCCCTAGTAGCTACATCCCTGGGCCAGGGAACAGCAGGAGCCCCATGTTTATTCTCTATTTCAGTTTAATGCCCCAGGAAGATTTTCAGTGTAGCAGACAATAGGCAGACGATAGTTTTCTAAACTAAACAAGTAGTCATAACAATGCAAAGAATTTCACTTGATCGTCTTCTGACAATTCGCACTCAATTATCATTCTTCATCTCAGCTCCTTAGATCACAAAATACATGTCATGATTATGTGCTTATGATCAATGATTAATATGGTGTCTAAAACCTGTCACATGAATTTCCCTAATGCTTCCAAATATTTCAGTGCATTGCATCTAATTGTTTTGTTGCCATAAATGAAATGTTTCTTGCTATTAAGGCTCTTCGTATGGGCTGTATAGTTAATGTGTTATATCTGCAACCAATTTAACATTAACCCTTTGCCACTGCAACTATTTTATGTTTTGGGTTTTTTTTATCCCCACCTTCCAAAAACCATACATTTTTTTTTTATTATTCTGTTCACAGAGAAGGGAGAAGTATAAGAGCTACCTTTATATTTTCCAATACTTTTCAAGCCACTCCTGACTTTGGCTGAAAAAAACGCATCACAATCTGCAACAAAAAAACTCTGCGTTTCTGCAACGTGGGGCTTTAGCCTTAATATCTGTCCAGAAATGTTTTACTCACCAAACTAAGTTGAAGCAAAGTCTATATAGTCTTGTTCTTTAAGTGCCATTTCACACAGCTGTATTTGGGCCAAGGAATACAATGATGTGCGTACAGAACGGTAGGGCTACAGTAATTCTGAAGTTTACAGCATCATAAATCAGTATGATACAGTAAGTTTAATTTGGAAGAACTGTAGTTGAGTCGTGAAATATGGCCAGCACAGGGACAATATTTACAGTGGGGAAAAAAAGGATTTAGTCAGCACCAATTGTGCAAGTTCTCCCACTTAAAAAGATGAGGCCGGCCTGTAATTGTCATCATAGGTAGACCTAAACTATGAGAGACAAAATGAGAAAACATATCTAGAAAATCACGTTGTCTGATTTTTTAAGAATTTATTTGCAAATTATAGTGGAAAATAAGTATTTGGTCACCTACAAACAAGCAAGATTTCTGGCTCTCACAGACCTGTAACTTCTTCTTTAAGAGGCTCCTCTGTCCTCCACTCATTACCTGTAGTAATGGCTCCTGTTTGACATTGTTATCAGTATAAAAGACACCGGTCCGCAACCTCAAACAGTCACACTCCAAACTCCACTATGGTGAAGACCAAAGAGCTGTGGAAGGACACCAGAAACAAAATTGTAGACCTGCACCAGGCTGGGAAGACTGAATCTGCAATAGGCAAGCAGCTTGGTGTGAAGAAATCAACTGTGGAAGCAATAATTAGAAAATGGAAGACATACAAGACCACTGATAATCTACCTCCATCAGGGGCTCCACGCAAGATCTCACCCCGTGGAGTCAAAATTATCACAAGAACGGTGAGCAAAAATCCCAGAACAACACCAGGGGACCTAGTGAATGACCTGCAGAAAGCTGGGACTAACGTAACAAAGGCTACCATCAGTAACACACTACACCGCCAGGGACTCAGATCCTGCAGTGCCAGACGTGTCCTCCTGCTTAAGCCAGTATATATCTGGGCCCGTCTGAAGTTTGCTAGAGAGCATTTGGATGTTCCAGAAGAGTAGTGGGAGAATGTCATATGGTCAGATGAAACCAAAGTAGAACTGTTTGGTAGAAACACAACTCGTCGTGTTTGGAGGAGAGTGACTGCTGAGTTGCATCCAAAGAACACCATACCTACTTTGAAGCATGGGGGTGGCAACATCATGCTTTGGGGCTCTTTCTCTGCAAAGGGACCAGGACGACTGATCCGTGTACATGAAAGAATGAATGGGGCCATGTATCGTGAGATTTTGAGTGCAAACCTCCTTCCATCAGCAAGAGCATTGAAGATGAAACGTGGCTGGGTCTTTCAGCATGACAATGATCCCAAGCACACTGCCAGGGCAACAAAGGAGTGGCTACGTAAGAAGCATTTCACGGTCCTGGAGTGGCCTAGCCAGTCTCCAGATCTCAACCCCATAGAAAACCGTTGGAGGGAGTTGAAAGTCTGTGTTGCCCAGCGACAGCCCCAAAACATCACTGCTCTAGAGGAGATCTGCATGGAGGAATGGGCCAACATGCCAGCAACAGTGTGTGCCAACCTTGTGAAGACTTACAGAAAACATTTGACCTCTGTCATTGCCAACAAAGGATATATAACAAAGTATTGAGATGAACTTTTGTTATTGACCAAATACTTATTTTCCACCATAATTTGCAAAAAAATCTTTAAAAATCAGACAATGTGATTTTCTGGATTTGTTTTCTCATTTTGTCTCTCATAGTTGAGGTCTACCTATGATGACAATTACAGGCCTCTCAACTTTTTAAGTGGGAGAACTTGCACAATTGGTGGCTGACTAAATACTTTTTTTCCCCACTGTATCTGCCTCTATATAGCCATGTGAATAGTCCTTACAGGGAGCTAAACCCGCTCTGCTCACTTTCAGATTCCCCTTTAGTCTCTGCGCTGATCACACAGAGAACTCTGCTGCTCCAATGAAACAGCAGCCTACTGTAGTTCATTCCTAATGAACACGACTGAGTGTGCAGGCTGATGCTCCTCCAAGGGGGTGTCTGATAGTCCTTTCCATTCCGATGAACATGTGAACCGAGAGCAAGGCAGGTGGTTTGGACTCCGCAACCAGAAATGAACGCACACGCGGTAGTTCAAGAAAAAAATATATATTTACTATAAGTTAATAAAGGCTAGTTAAAGGTAAAATGACAGGGCTAAAGACAAGCAAAATATACAATATAGCATGAACAATTTCAAGGCAAATTCTGCAATGGTTTCTACTTTTACTCTGTCCACTTCTGCAGTATGGACACTGAATGAACAATATACTCAAAACTATCCCTAACTGACCCTGACTTCACATTTGGGTGCACCCCCTTTTCCCCAGTGGTCCAGGTGGACCACTTACAGTCCGTAGAAGCGAGCGGTGGGGCCCAAAGTCGGTCCTTTCTTTTATAGTGAAGCGTCCTCTCCTCACGGTTATCAGGATCTTGGGAGAAATGAAGTCTTCTTTAACAGACAGGGAAACCAACTGAATGCAATGTAATCCAACAGCAGATTCCACTCAGCACACTGACAGTCCTGCCGAATCCATACACTGAGCTGGGATGTGAGCCGGGATTTAGCAGGTGCCGTCCAGTACATCAACAGCACTGCGAGTCTCTATCTGTGGTATCCATATACACAGTCACAATGTCAGTCTCACTGATCAGCCACTGAGCACAGTTCCTTTCACGTGGACTCACTAGTCCTGTTGTCTCTTTACACTCTGTTTGTCTCTGGACCAAGATACAGCTTAGCTGTACAGAAAAATCTCCACACCAGTTCAATACAACACTTGCCAAGATGGCTGCTGCTCTCTGTCTCGTCACTTCCTGCTTCTCTGCTCACACTCTGTCTGCAGAACAGACAGGCTGACATAAAAGGGGGGGGGGGGTCTCACTCCAGCATCATGTCACAATTACAATGGCTGCTGTCTTAAAGGAACAGAATCACAGAAATACATTCAACATTAACAGTTTATACAGACAAATGAAGCTTAAGACAACATTGGCTGTCTCTTACATATTCCCCCCCACTTTAAGATTGGCAGTCCCTGCCTATGACTGTATATCCAGAGGGTTGTACTTTTATGCACAGGGTGGTAGTATACCGATGTATGGCAGGCCAAACAAACTCATCCTGCGCATACCGAACAGGGGGAATACCAGCATTTGGCCTAGTGGTCCGTCTGAGGACCGGTGGTATATTATGGGGTGCTGCAGCTATGGGCTGAGAAGGACCAGCGGATTCCGCACCAGAGGGGGCACAGGCCGGAGATACAGTAGTCACAGGTGGAACATCCCCAGGAGCAGGGATCGGCCAACAATCATCCTCCTCGTCGGAGGCCCATTCCGCACCTCCATTCTCTGACTGTGGGAGCTCATTCACATTGGCAGGCCCATCGTGATTTGTCCCTTCAGAATGACACAGGCGCAACATATTTCGGTGAAGTACTCGAACACAATCAGTTCCTTCTTTCTGGACCTGGTACACTGGCCCATTCGCATACTTGCGGCCAACAACACGATACGGCAAAGCCTCCCATCTGCTTTCCAATTTCCCTTGGGGTTTCTTGACACGAACTAGCACCAGGTCGCCTGGTTGCAATGGTGCTTCTTGCACTGGGGTCTTATCAGGATGGGGATGTTCTTGCAGGCGCTGCCGCACCAATCGATGGATCGTCTCAAGTCTCTGCCGATGCGCCCGCACCCAAGAGGTTGGATCCCTCGGAGGGAACCCATCCACATCATTCAACTGTAATTCTCCTATACTTCGCCCAGACCGCCCAAAGAGAAGTGTATAAGGAGAGTACCCCGTTGTAGAATGGACCTGATTGTTATAGGCCCACACCATTTCAGACAAGAACTGAGGCCACTGTAACTTCTTGTCTTCCTCCAGAGTCCGCAGCATCTGTAGCAGAGTTCTGTTGAATCTTTCACAGGCCCCATTTCCCTGAGGGTGATATGGAGTCGTGTGCGACTTCTTTATCCCGTAGATACGTTGAACTTCTTTCATTACGTGTCCCTCAAAGCAGGCGCCCTGGTTGGAGTGGATGCGTTGGGGGCACCCATATACTCGAATGAAATCTTGGCACAGAGCACGAGCTGCTGACTCAGCTGTCTGGTCCTTGGTGGCGGTTACCACCGCAAATTTGGTGAAGTGATCCACCATTACGAGGCAATACTGGTGTCCGCTATTGGATGGGCCCACCATTAGATAGTCTATCATGACGATTTCTAAAGGTTCCTGGGTCACAATGGTTTGCAGGGGAGCTCTCTGTTCTATTGCCTTATGGATCTCACAAGTTCGACAGCTGCGGCATACTTCTTCGACCATTTGACGAAGACCAGGGCAGTAAATCAGTCGCTGTAACCAACGAAAGGTCTTCTCATGACCAAAATGTCCATTCTTATTATGAGCCTCAACTGCCAAGGAGCGAGCCAGTTCACTAGGCACCACAATTTGGTATCGAATGTCGATCTCAGAAGGTAAATAGACCTTTCGGCATAGCACTCCATTTTTCATCTCCAACTTTTCCCACTGACTCAAAACAGATAATATCTCACGTGTCAGTCGTTCTCTTTCCTCTCTACAGGGCTTCTGGCCTTTCTCAACACACTTGATCATCTGCGCCAGCCCCTCATGGGTCTGTTGTATCTGTGCCCATTCCTGTCGTGAGGGACCAAAGAAAGGAGCCATTTCAGTCCCCTCCATCTCAAACTGATTAGTGGCGGTCAAGGCCTGTGAAAATCTGCTGAAATCGGGCACCTCCACATGCTCCAACTCATGATCCACGTCTTCTGTGGGGGTCTGGGCAGTTACCCTAGAAAGTCCGTCAGCATTCTGGTTCTCTGTCTTGGACCGATACTTAATGCGGTAATTGAATGTAGACATTCGGGCTATCCACCTCTGCTCTAACGCCCCGAGCTTGGCATTTTCCAGGTGAGCTAGTGGGTTGTTGTCAGTCAGTACTAAAACTTCAGCACCGGTCAAATATTCAGAGAATTTCTCGGTCATGGCCCATACCAGTGCCAACAGCTCCAATTTAAATGAACTATAATTCTCGGGGTTTCTTTCAGAATCTCTCAAAGACCGGCTGCCGTACGCTATGACCCTCTCCTGGCCATCCTGAAGCTGGGAAAGCACTGCTCCAAGACCATACAGGCTTGCATCTGTATATAGCTGGAACGGCAAGTGGTAATCAGCATATGCCAAGATTGGGGCTGTTGTCAGTGCATCCTTCAATGCCTGGAAGGCTTGTTCCTGTTCAGGTCCCCACTTCACGGACCGGTTCTTTGGACCACAGGATGTGCCTCGTAGGAGAGCATTAAGTGGTGCTGCTACCTTGGCGAAATCCTTAATAAACCGTCGATAGTAACCGGCTACTCCAAGGAACGCCCTCACTTCTCGCAGGGTAGTCGGTATCGGCCAATCTTGAACAGCCGCTATCTTGTCTCTTGATGGTCTCACCCCTTCTCCTGATACGCGGTGACCCAAGTAATCAATTTCAGATTGGAACAACCGACATTTACTGGGTTTCAATTTGAGCCCATGTTCCCGCAATCTTCGAAATACTTGCCCCAACTGGTGGAGATGGTCTTCAAAGGTCGCAGAATACACTATAATGTCATCCAAGTAGATGAGAGTGAACTCAAAGTTGAAGTCACCGAGACATTTCTCCATCAACCGCTGAAACGTTCCGGGTGCATTTGTCAACCCGAAGGGCATCCGGTTAAATTCGTATAGTCCCACGGGCAAGATGAATGCCGTCTTCTCCTTGTCTTTTGTGGCCATCGGCACCTGCCAATACCCACTAGCCAGATCTAGTGAGGAGAAGTACCGGGCTCTCCCTAGCGCTGAGAGGGACTCCTCAATCCGTGGCAAGGGGTAGGAATCTCGTACGGTGCAAGCGTTTAACTTCCGATAGTCTACGCAAAATCGGATGGACCCATCTTTTTTTCTTACTAACACCACAGGAGCCGCCCAGGGACTCTGGCTTTCTTGGATGATCCCACCCTGTAGCATCTTAGCTAACAGTTCTTTCACTTCCTGATACAACTGTGGAGGAATTTGTCGGTAGCGCTCTCTAATTGGAGGGGTGTCTCCTGTGGGAATCTCATGGTAGATCCCTGTGGTACATCCAAAATCTTCAGCATACCGTGCAAAGGTGGCTTGGTTCTCCCACAACAGCTCATCTACCTTCTGCACCCATTCCAGAGAACATGAACTTACATCCATCTTCATCTGTTCTCGAATTGCACAGCCATTCCATTCAGAGGTGGGTTCCTCATCTTCTCCCATGGACACAGTTACGGTCCACTCATCCCTTTCAGTCGGCTTCAGCTGCATTGGAGTTACTTTCCTTACTTCCTCCGGAGTCACATAGATGTTAGCCAGCAGCCTCCCTGGGGTCAGGTCCACACTCTGGTCCTGAGTGTTTACACATCGAAGTGGTACTCTTCCATTGCGAACTATTGCCAAGGAACGGGCCACTAGCGGATCAACACCTCCTTCGGCTGCCTGCAGTGGTTCTACCAACACAGCTATGCCCTCTAGTTTCCGACAGGTGCCTACGGGCATGGACACTATTGTCTCCCGACTGGGTGGCAGTGTAACTTTTGTATGCAAAGGAACTGAAATTCGAGCCAGAGGACGCTGTGCATCTGAACTTTTCTGTAAGCCACATGTCCGGATCAGCCGCTGGAAAGCTGTTTGAGTAGGCCGATGGGTGGTGGTTTCTTTCCAATAACCGCGACCTTTCTTTTCAAAGAGGATCTGATCTAATTCTTTTAACACATTGATCCCCAAAATGACAGGGACCTTTACTTCATGTGACTCCTGTACCACCACAATGCCTTTCCTACCTAGATCTTGGCCACATACCCGGACATTCATCCAGGCCACTCCCACGACCGGAACTGGTAACTGGTTAGCTGCGACCACTCGTACGAATGTATGGGGATCATATTTCACATGTTGCCGGAAGTACCGTTCATAACAGTCTCTACTCAAGGTCGTTACTTGGGAACCCGTGTCAATCATCCCGGTAACCGGAATACCCTCCATTTCCACCTGTATGACAGGACTTGCAGCGATCAGGTCATCATCAGGGCATTCTCCCCACATAGTCTCCTTGTCAGTCTCCCCTACTACACGCCCTTCAGCAGCAGGGGACTTCAGTTTAACGGCGGTCTCTCATAAGTTTGTCGCTGCTCTGGACATCTAGCAGCAACGTGGCCCATCCGTCCACACTCCCAGCAGCGTATCCCCCGTCGTTCTGGCCATCTGTTTGGGCCCCTTCGATTTCTCCTGAGCACTGCACTAAATGATTTGGACCCCTTCGGTAGGTCCTATCCTCACCCCCTCCAGCGGGGTGGTGGGTGATTCTGACTTGCTGGGTGTGGATGGCTCACCCTTTCATCTCCAGTCTTCTGGAAGTCTGCAATTTTCATAGACTGCTCATCACAACGAGTGTGCAAGTGTTCCATTTGTTCTTGCAGTTTCTGCATTACTGTGAGAATTTCTTTAACCGTCCCTTTTTCTACTGTCTCTGAGCCAGAACTAGCCCCCTGTGACAAAGTAACTCCAACTGCGGTCTGCGGCCTCGGGACCATACTATTGGTACGGGAGATGGCCTCTACCTGTACATCATGGAATTTAGCATCAGTCTCTCGTCGTATAAAATCCTGCATAGTCACAGTTAAACTGCCGTCACGTATCCCCAGGACAAACTGGTCACGGAGAGTCCGATCAGGGTTACAGAAGGCTGGCGAGCCCCCTCTTTCCTTCCTTTGAATATCTCGGAGCAGTTCTTGTAGGGCATTTGCATATTGGGGAAGGCTTTCATTCTCCTGTTGTACCCTCTGGAAGAACCGAGCCTGCAGAGACCCCAGCAATGCAGTTTCTCCATAGATGGTTTCTAGAATCTGGACTACTTGCTCAAATGTCTGCCTTTGTTCAAATGGCCTCAGTATCACCGTGGTCTTAGCATCCCCTTGTAATGTCAATATTGCTAGCTCTACTAGTACTTCTGGTGCGGTCTGGTACATTCGCTGTATCATTCGTATCTGTTCCACCCTCATACTCACTGACATATTATTGCCATCAAATTTAGCTAACTGACTCATTATAGCCCCTGCTGGCATTCTTCCTCCAGTACCATTCTCCCGAACGGGTGCGTCACCGTCCATTCTGGTAAGCGGATCCTGCCGACTACGCCAATTTGTGAACCGAGAGCAAGGCAGGTGGTTTGGACTCCGCAACCAGAAATGAACGCACACGCGGTAGTTCAAGAAAAAAATATATATTTACTATAAGTTAATAAAGGCTAGTTAAAGGTAAAATGACAGGGCTAAAGACAAGCAAAATATACAATATAGCATGAACAATTTCAAGGCAAATTCTGCAATGGTTTCTACTTTTACTCTGTCCACTTCTGCAGTATGGACACTGAATGAACAATATACTCAAAACTATCCCTAACTGACCCTGACTTCACATTTGGGTGCACCCCCTTTTCCCCAGTGGTCCAGGTGGACCACTTACAGTCCGTAGAAGCGCGCGGTGGGGCCCAAAGTCGGTCCTTTCTTTTATAGTGAAGCGTCCTCTCCTCACGGTTATCAGGATCTTGGGAGAAATGAAGTCCTCTTTAACAGACAGGGAAACCAACTGAATGCAATGTAATCCAACAGCAGATTCCACTCAGCACACTGACAGTCCTGCCGAATCCATACACTGAGCTGGGATGTGAGCCGGGATTTAGCAGGTGCCGTCCAGTACATCAACAGCACTGCGAGTCTCTATCTGTGGTATCCATATACACAGTCACAATGTCAGTCTCACTGATCAGCCACTGAGCACAGTTCCTTTCACGTGGACTCACTAGTCCTGTTGTCTCTTTACACTCTGTTTGTCTCTGGACCAAGATACAGCTTAGCTGTACAGAAAAATCTCCACACCAGTTCAATACAACACTTGCCAAGATGGCTGCTGCTCTCTGTCTCGTCACTTCCTGCTTCTCTGCTCACACTCTGTCTGCAGAACAGACAGGCTGACATAAAAGGGGGGGGGGGGGTCTCACTCCAGCATCATGTCACAATTACAATGGCTGCTGTCTTAAAGGAACAGAATCACAGAAATACATTCAACATTAACAGTTTATACAGAAAAATGAAGCTTAAGACAACATTGGCTGTCTCTTACAAACATACAGTAGACCAGGTCCTATCCTGCTCCATATCATTGAAACAGAATGCATCAGACGCCCCCATAGAGGTACATACATCATAAAATGCAAACTCGGCCCCACATCAAATGGCATATTTGGTCATGTGCATGGGGCCTAAGTTTCAGTTCTTAACATTGCAAACCCATCTTGCAGTACTCGCTTGAGGCCAAAAACCATGCTAAGGGGCATGTTTTTGCTAGCAAACCTCAGTTTTACCTGTAACACTGTGTGGCCATTAATAGCCTATTCACACAACTGACTTCTTCAGCCATGTGCTGTCCTTGATCTGTGAAAAATCGACCATATGTTATTTTTTCACAGATCCGTTTTCATGGTCCCAATTCAACCATTGACGCTCTATTCATGCGACCAAGCTGAGTCTCGGATGTGTGTTTAATGAATTTGTTTTTTTTTTTCACTGACTCATTTGCCTCAATAGGTAAACTGGGTCTGTGAAAATGGACCTGATAGTCTAAACCAGGGGTCGGCAACCCTCGGCACGTGTGCCAAGAGTGGCACGCGAGGCTTATTTACCTGGCACAGGCAGCCCGAGTCCTCACCCAGCAGTTTCGATCGGACCAAACACGGCCGAAACAAAACTGCTATTATTATACTCTGCGATCTCTTCAGACCCCAGAGTATAATAAGTGGAGCCCCAGAGGAGGTGGCAAACATAAAAAATAATGTTAACTCACCTTTCCTGCGCTCCATGGCGGCTCTGTGCTCTGCAGGCGCTTCTGCCTGACGTAAGAGACCGCTGACAAGGCCTCAGCGGTCACGTACGGCGTCGTTGCGCATAATGATGCAACGTGACCCCTGAGACCCAATCAGCGGTCACTGACGACAGGCAGAAGCGCCCAAAGAGAACAGAACAGCTGTGGAGCGCAGGGAAGATGAGTAACATTGTTTTTTATGTTTGTTACCTCTCTTGGCCCTCCACTTATTATACTGTGGGGTCTGAAGAGACCCTACAGTATAATAATAGCTAGCGAGTGGCGAAAATTGGAATATTATAAAAGTTAGAATATTATACTGTGTGGAGGGGCCGCTATGGGTCATAATACCGTGTGCAGGAGCCACTATGGGACATTATACTGTGTGCAGGGGCCACTATGGGATATAATACGGTGTGCAGGGGCCGCTATGGGTCATAATACCGTGTTCAGGGGCCGCTATGGAACATAATACCGTGTGCAGGGGCCGCTATGAGACATAATACCGTGTACAGGGACCGCTATGGCACATAATACAGTGTACATTGACCGCTATGGGACATAATACAGTGTGCAGAGGCCGCTGTGAGACATAATACCATGTGCAGGGGCCGCTATGGGATATAATACCGTGTGCAGAGCCCGGTATGGAATATAATACCATGTGCAGGGACCGCTATGGGACATAATACCGTGTGCAGGGGCCGCTATGGGATATAATACCATGTGCAGGGGCCGGTATGGGACATAATACTGTGTGGAGGGGCAACTATGGAAAATTATTCTGTATAACGGTGTGTTTTCTGTATTAAGGATGTGTTTTTGCACAGAAAACACAGGCATTTTTTTTTTGTGTGCAAAAATGCACCATGTGAACGCAGTTTTACATCGAAGTAAAAGTTCCGGTGGCCTAAGAATATAGCTGAATCCAGATACATAGTGTGTTTCCATCATAAGGATGCCGCCATATGGTGCTCCTGAACACTTACATTTACCACTAATTGCGGGATGCACATGTACTTTCATTGCTTCTAATCGGAAAGTACAGGAGCGTCCCAGGAAATAGCAGTAAACGCATGCGTCCTAAAGCATCTGGTGGCAGCACTTCTGTGTTATGGATTGTGGTATATGACTTTAGTTTAGGGGTCGTCAGACTTACAATTATTGCCCAGCACTCTGAGTACCTCATCTTTGATTTTTTAATTAAAATCGGCACGCTGAACAAAAAAGGTTGCCTACCCGTGGTCTAAACTGTAAAAAAAATAGAGCATTCTCTATTAGATGAGAGACAACACGTGGCCAAAGAAGTCTTTCGTGTAAATTTACTTTAGTGGATCAGTGAAAAAAAACGTAAACCACATGGATCCATTAAATATATGGCCGAGACTTAGCTTGATTGTGTGAATAGAGTCTGAGGAGCCACATGGCAGAAAGTGAATAGAAAGTTTAGGCATTTTTCTGCCTTAGTAACAAATTCTGTCTCTGTGCATCCCAGCATAGCTTTGGCTTTCCTTCATGGGTTTACAAAGGAAGGCAGGGGTTATAACTTTGGATTCTGAGGCTGAATTGGCCATGGAATTCGCGGCACGACTAAGGAGAATGCATCTTGAAAAAAACGAAGCGTCCATCGCTACTTCCCATTGAAAACAGTGGGAGACAAATTCTGTCAGGAATTTGGAGCTGATTTTGAGGCAGAATTGGCTCTAAAGTCCTCCATATGAACATACGGATTGGGGAGTACACTCTGAAAACTTCTGTCTCCTCCTGTTAAAGGGGTTGTTCAGTCCTTTTTAATATTTTTTTACAAAAAGTTTACAATAGTATAAAATACCACACTCAGGCCCGGTTCACACTTGCGTTAGAGGTTCTACAAAAATCACAGAATGACAACTTTCTTATATGAAGCCAACCTGACACCCAGTGTCAGTACACACAGGGCACAACATTACAGAGGCGCTGTGTGCAGATAGTGCTATATACAGGAGTCTCACAGGAGATATACCAGGCGGGCACAGGGGCAGTGACTGAGCAGGAGACGCGGCCGCATCCTGTGTGCACAATTGCGCTCAAAGCCGATTACCGCTCCTGACGTACGGCGCCCCCTGCTGGACGCCTGTCATCTGCAGCTCTGACAGAAGGCGCAGCTCCCGGAGCCGTGCTGTGGATCTGGGTGGGGGGGAGGAAAGTTTGGGAGTGGGACCCTGCGCCTGACTACACGTGGGATGAGAGAGCTCTCCGGATTTCAGCTGAAGACTTGTGACAGCTTCTTCACAGAGCAGGATCCGGCAGGGAGAGCTGAGGAGCTGCTACTGTAACACCCGGATACTGACCGGCGGGCACATCACCTGCAGCCCGGCTGTTCCTCCAGCCCTCTGCACTTAGAATCTGTGTAAGCACCTGCTGATCCACACACAAGCACCATGAGCAGTGCCCTCCTGCCAGCACCAGAGTGCCCTGCCAGTACCACAGACCTGGACTCATCCTGACACCTGCACCTGCTGCACCGACCCAGAAGATGCCCACTGGGCACTGTCCACAGCACACATAGGAAGAGCACCTGTCATGTCTGGGACTGTATAGACACATGTGCACTATATATTGGAGACTTTCATCCACTCACCCAGTGACCCTGGCACACAACATCATTTTCAGCAGGGTGAGTGTAAGATCACTGCAGATACCCACTAGCATCCAACTGTAAGGGTCATTCTGCCAGGGTGCACCCAGTGTCATTCCCCAGGCAGCGCTACTGGGGAGAGTATGCCCTGAAGGTCAGGATCATGCAGAAAAGTGTGCGCTGCAACGAGGGGCATGCTCTGTACCTTTCCCTACTGGCCCGCAAAGAGGGCACCAAAAGGGGCACTCTAAGCAAAAAAGGGACCGAAACCAGCAGGTGGCATGAGAAGTGGTTCGCTCTATTCCAAAATGTCTTGTTCTATTTCGAGACAGAGCAAAGTGGGAGACCCTCCGGGATGTACATGTTGGAAGGATGCAGTTGTGAAAGGGTCCCACCACCCTTAGTGGCCAGTGGGGGAAAGGAGACCATGGAAAAACAGGTAAATTGGATGGGTGCACTCTTCTACTTACTAAGTTTTCTTTCAGTTCTGGGAATTATAGTGTTAAAAATTTAGATATCTGAAAAATGGGAAAATATTTATGACTGGAATGTTCTTTTAACTGTTGACTTTCCAATTTGCACCTTTTTCCAATTTGCACCTAGCTATAGATAAGAGATCATTGACCGGAAAAAAAAAAAAAAAAAAAAAAAAAAGAATAACAATTTTTTGTCTATTTTTCCCCCATTTTTGTATTTTCTTTTATTTGATCAAATTATTTTGTGAACAATGCTAACCATCAGTATCCACACTTTGATCTGGATGTTTTTGCCTGGTACTTGGCCATAACCTTAAAGCTATGGTATTGATGGTATTCATTCAATGTTTAGAAGATGTTTTATGTTGTTGCTTTTGCTTTTTACTTGCCGAATGTTTAGGTTCAGTGTAAGTACAAGGTTGTGATGGTAAATTCTATAGTAAAATCAGCCACAGACCTAGACAGTGACTTGGCACACAACTAGGGGCAGCTTGTCTGTGGGCATGTTTACTAGGGTCACAGGTAGACATTCACCTGGGTTTCTATGCTTAGGTTTTTGTTTTTGGTTGTTTTTGAAGCTAGAACCAGGAGTTGATCATAAAGTGTCAGACAGTATACCGGACAGGTGCTACTCTTTTATCCAATCCACTCCTGGTTGTGTATTCAGAAAACCTGAATGTGGAAACCCAACCATAGAACAGTACTTTGGTACCCCATATAGTTTTGTATTGCATGTTACATGAATGTGCCCTGTAAATGATGGTAAGAAGTAATCCTGTCTGCGTTCAATGGCTTCTTGTGTATGAATCTGTGAGAATAAACACACCTCATATTAGGATCTTCTCCAACAAGTAACTGACCTGGAACCAATGCATATCAGAGAGGCTGGAATTTACTTGTATAGTACTGTGTATATAGCAACTGAACTCATCTGTAACCTCTTCTCTATTTTATTAGGGACTAATAAAATCTGTGGTCTGCTGCGATTGTATATTTTGTGTTAATCCTGTTGGGTTTCATGTGCTTTACCTCTGCAGGGTGAATATCCAAACTTTGTACATTCAATGGAGCGTCCCTGTAAGGAACCCATGTCCTTATATATTGCATTGTATAGTCAGAAATGTGTCCATGGCTTTTAATATACATTGACTTTATTCCATAGACGTAATCTTAGCTATTGTGACATTTTAACACCATCCACTATGAGTATGATGGATGGTGGGCTCTTGTACGGAACATCCACAAAACCGTGCTTGTCTGTGTGCACAGAGATTGCAGTTAACTATGGTAAGAGCCTGGAACTTGGGCACAGATAAGTCCATTGTCAGTACTTGTCGTGCATAACTCCTTACCTGTGTGCTCCACAGGACAGATTCAGAAGTATCTCAGAAAGAATTTCCATTAAGGCTAGAGCAGCTCAGTAACCCTTTCCTGATCACTGATGGATAAGCCTTCTTACCATCTGCTGAATAATATATATATTCTTACTACAGGAGTTGACATTATAAATTACGTTTGGAGCTGGTCAGTCAAATATTGGAACCAATATATTGTTTATTTTCCACAACAGAAAATTGAGGCTGACTCTTGGATTTCTGCTGTGGATTAGCTGCAAATATGCAGTTTGCAGTGATGCAGATCCACAAAAGGATTAGTCCCATTGTGATACTATGGAGCTATTGCTTGTGTTTTCCACCCGAATAAGTGACATGCAACTTATTGCCACAGCATAAAAAAAAAATGGCGGAGATCAGAATGGAAATATACCTATACAAGGGGTTGTTGCTTGCTTGGATTTTGGTGCAGAATATGTGCCAAAAGCTGCTTGTAAATCTGTTTGTGACTATAGCGTCAGGTTAAAAATGTGCCGCATATCTGTTGTACATCAATCACATATATCTGATGTATGGGGCATGCAGAGATAAATGAGCCTTTTTTTTTTTTAATATCCTATATCTTCGGATAGTCATAAAGGCTCTGTGTCATATTATGTGAATGAGATTTAATCCTGATCAGTTCAATAAAACACCTGGTCTCTGCAGTAAAATTCCACGTCTGCAAAGTTAGTATAGGGATCTTGTCATGGCTGTAACAAGGACCTTCGTTGTGCACCATCTTGAGTTCACCGCCATCAGTAAATATAACAGATAATATAAAATAAATAAGCTTTCATAGTATGTAATACTTTTTTCAGTTGTCCTGTTTGTGCAAGCCCCTTGCATAATGCAGACAGGTATACTGTGTCCCAGAGTTTATCAACCTCTTTACAAGCAAACTATCGCTTAGTGAGAAAAAGTCCTAACCAAGTACCCCCAAAGTAGCAATCTCTTATAAATGACTTGTAATGGTTATGTAATGACCCCCACCACAGTGACGTTTATATACTGCACTATATATATGCCGTTATATATATATGCTGTTCTACTTGCCCAGGACAGATGACCGTGCATGGCCATGGACACCAAACTTACTTTAGAAGCATAATGAGCGCTTCCATCAGACTGATGGAGGGGCTTATTGCAGATACTGGTCCCCATGGCAGTGAGCGGCATTCATCACTTACCACTCTTTCTTCCCATTTCTGCTCATTGCGCTTCTAAAGTAAGGATGGCGTCTGCCCTGGGCACGAGGACCTGCATGCAGTGCAGCATGCAATATAGACCAGTGGTTCTTAGTTGCAGAAGGGTAAGCTTACTGCAGCTTGAGAACCCCTGTTGTAGACAGTGTAAACAGATGTGTCCTTCTCCACTTGGCTCAGATTATCCCAAAATATGTGGCGCAGGATGGCCAGTTTTTTTTTTTTAATTGTGATTTCGCAATATGCAGTTATTTGTTTCTTGTTTGCACCTTTGTAGTTGCAAATCAACATGAAATTGTGATTCTACTGCTGTCTGATGTTTCAGTTTTTTTGGGTTTTTTTACGGCACCCATGTAGCAAACTGCAGTTCCTTTTTTGCACATTTTCAAAAAAAGGTGCACATTATAAGTACGTTGTAAAATATTATTTTAGATATACCATGTCCACATTTCCTGTCAAAAAGAGATGAGCCTTGTGTAAAAGCCATGAAATACGCGTGAAAGATAAATCCTGCACACACAGCCTAAAGCATAAGATGCAGAATACTAAGTAGAAAAGGCTTCATATATTTCCCCCAATGTGTCTGTGACTGCCCAGTAGTTGTGCTGTTAAATGCAGATGGGCATGACTGTATTGAATTTGTTTCATGAGAAATTGGAGTCCTTAAAGGGAACCTGTCACAAGAATCCAGCGTTATCCCTGGTGAATCAGTGCCTCCATTGCCGAGATATCACCGTTTTTGTCAATATGCAAATAAGCTTTTTGAAGCAACGAGGGTATTGCTGTTGCTCCAAAGAGGAAAGTCTCCGACCGCTCTGTGGCATCCTGCGCCCCCTGCTTCTTTCTTCTGATTTACAGGGCCAGGCAGTGTATACATAATCTCGCCTAGCCCGCACTTGCTGAAAATATGAGCAGTGGTAAGTGTGCGACAGAACTTGGCGCCAGGCGAGATTATGTATATACTGCCTGGGTCTGTCAGTCAGAGGAAGAAGGCAGGGGTGCAGGGCGGTGGGAGACTTGCCTCTTTGGAGCAATAGAAATGCCCTTGTTGGTCCAAATACCTCATATGCATATTGACAAAAACCATATCTATCTATATATATATATATAGATATATAATTATTATTTTTTTTTTTTTTCCGTATAGTTCTTAATAGGTAACTGAAGTAGTGAAAAATAATGTCATGTTTTGAAAGAGCTAAAAATCTATTTCCACATTCTACTAGCAAAGTATATAACAACTAATACATATGTACCCAGGGATAGAAGCAGCAGTGGAGTGTCTGTACGATACAGGCAGGCAGAATTATCAATGGCCGGCTAATCTCCAGGAACAGTACAGCTTTCTCATTTCAATGGTCTGTATTAGTCCTGTAACATTTGTGGAGAACATCTCCAAAAATCAATGTCCACCCTTAAGAACCTTATTTAAAATCTAAATTCAGACCCTTCTGGCGGTGGCTTATCTCCCATGAGAACAAAGGATCACAATGTTTAATCCAGTATGCTCAATTCTTCTTTCCCCTGGCATTTGCCATCACAGGTTTGGCTCATCCCCATACACAAAAGATAGTCAGCTGTAGAGACTATGCTCTTATGTACAGTACAGACCAAAAGTTTGGACACAGCTTCTCATTCCAAGAGTTTTCTATATTTTCATGACTATAAAAATTGTAGATTCACACTGAAGGCATCAAAACTATGAATTAACACATGTGGAATTATATACTTAATAAAAAAGTGTGAAACAACTGAAAATATGCCTTATATTCTAGGTTCTTCAAAGTAGCCACCTTTTGCTTTGATTACTGCTTTGCACACTCTTGGCATTCTCTTGATGAGCTTCAAGAGGTAGTCACCTGAAATGGATTTCACTTCACAGGTGTGCCCTGTCAGGATTAATAAGTGGGATTTCTTGCCTTATAAATGGGGTTGGGACCATCAGTTGTGTTGTTCAGAAGTCAGGTGGATACACAGCTGATAGTCCTACTGAATGGAGTGTTAGAATTTGTATTATGGCAAGAAAAAAGCAGCTAAGTAAAGAAAAACGAGTGGCCATCATTACTTTAAGAAACTACATGCCTGGTTCCCACCGTGAAGCATGGAGGAGGAGGTGCGATGGTGTGGGGGTGCTTTGCTGGTGACACTGTTGGGGATTTATTCAAAATTGAAGGAATACTGAACCAGCATGGTTACCACAGCATCTTGCAGCAGCATGCTATTCCATCCGGTTTGCGTTTAGTTGGACCATCATTTATTTTTCAACAGGACAATGACCCCAAACACACCTCCAGACTGTGTAAGGGCTATTTGACCAAGAAGGAGAGTGATGGGGTGCTACGCCAGATGACCTGGCCTCCACAGTCACCAGACCTGAACCCAATCGAGATGGTTTGGGGTGAGCTGGACCGCAGAGTGAAGGCAAAAGGGCCAACAAGTGCTAAGCATCTCTGGGAACTCCTTCAAGACTGTAGAAAGACCATTTCAGGTGACTACCTCTTGAAGCTCATCAAGAGAATGCCAAGAGTGTGCAAAGCAGTAATCAAAGCAAAAGGTGGCTACTTTGAAGAACCTAGAATATAAGACATATTTTCAGTTGTTTCACACTTTTTTGTTAAGTATATAATTCCACGTGTTAATTCATAGTTTTGATGCCTTCAGTGTGAATCTACAATTTTTATAGTCATAAAAAAACAGAAAACTCTTGGAATGAGAAGGTGTGTCCAAACTTTTGGTCTGTACTGTATATGGGCACCTTTAGGTTTCACTAAACCTGCAGACTTATGTCTCATGTCTGTGGCCATCTTAAAAGGGTTGCCTGCTTTTTGATGAGATTTGTAAGAGGAGATAAGCTGTTGTGTAATGGCATAACCCAACCTGAGGATCACCGCAGCACTTCCTGAGTAGCCTCCACCAGTTGCTGGAAATACTACTGTAAGCCTATATTTCTCTGCAGTGTGTTGATGGGATTAGCCAGCATCCCATCCACTTTGCAGGTACTGTAAAACGCAGCGGTTTTTGCCTTGGTGTTTCCGCCGTGGCAAAATCGCAGCATTTATGCTATGAGGAGCCTCGGCCTTAATGCTTCCAGCACAGGCTCAGTAGACATATCTAGTATATTGGAGCAGGTATAGATGCATACCTTGTTTATCGTGGTACTCGCTGCGAGCGGTGGCGCTTCTTGGCAAGGCTCTCTGCATATTTGTTTTCTTTGTAATTTATTTAGGGCCACACACAGTAAATACCCTGTAGGAAATTCTGCAGAGTGTTCTTTTACAAACCCTAGTAATAAGAAGACACCTAAAATCCATTAATATTTATTGAGATTAGCATTGTATACCCCAGTCAAATTGATTGTTGGAGGAAAATTCACTTAGTTTATTAAGAGACAAGCACTTCATCATAAATTTAGTGCATTTTGGTTTGTCTTTAACTCAGAGAATGAAATATGCTACAAGCATTTTTGCAACATTTTCTGACTTAAAAATTAATAAGCGTGTTGAAATGATGGCGGCCACGATCACTTCCAGCTACACACTTTTCTCAAGAGGCAAGAAAGTTACGAATTATAGTGTGAATATGTATTGCATCATAGTTTGCAACATGGTGATTAACAGCGGGATCAAATGGCAGTATTTTTGCAGCAGAATTCAATGCCTCCAGGCAATTTTCATACGGTTGACCTGTCCTGAGGATAGGCTCTAAGTGTCTGATCATTGGGGATCCCTGCTAATCAGATACTGATGGCCTATCCTTTTCAGTGGTGGATAGGTCATCTGCCCAAGGCCCAGAGAACCCCTTTAACTAAGGTTGTAAAACACTGAATCCTCAATAAATACGAGAGGTGAAAAAAGTTGCACATAAGTTGTTTGCTGTTGAAGCTATTGAGCACAAAATATCTGTGGGTACCTGCAGACTTCTGCCATTGGGTAGTCTACTGTATATTGTAAAACACAGTGCGAGCTCCTTAAAGGAGTTTCCCCAAGATATCAACTTATTACCTTTCCACAGCATTTGCGTCCTCTTTAGAATTTAGCAGTGGTCGAGCATGTGCGCTGCTGCTCCATTCAAACACTATGGGACTGCCAGATATAGCCGAGCACTGTACTCACCTTCCTTCAATACTCCCATAGACTTTGAATGGAGTAGCAGTGCACATATTCAACCACCACTTTATTCAAACAGGGGGGCACAGAACCTCTGTTCTTGTGATCAGTGGTGGTCCTAATGGTTGGGTCCCCACCAGTCACACACTTTTCCTGTCCTTTGGGAGAACTCCTTTACCATGGCTATGATACTTATATTGTCACAATATTGGGCTGTGTTCTGACACATAAATGAATAATTTATCAGGTTTATGACTGTAGAAAACCTTTATCTTTTTTTTTTTTTTAGGTCATTTGCTTAGCTCACAGCTTGTATCTACATAGTGTTAAATCTGGGTTTCATTCTTTTCCTACAAATTTAGCAATCTCGTATATACCTGGAAAAATATCATTCAGTAATCCCAGCAGTAATGAGGAGGGGCATGTCCAGCTGATGTCCCTTGAAATGCCAACCGGTCAGCCTAGCTATAGGTCAGATAAGGTTACTGGTCTGAAGATTAGGGAGGTGTAGTCTAGGATAAGATTCCATTCTGTGGTGTCTAGTAATAACATTTCTTATTTTGTCCAAATCCTCTATTTACCCTGAGGTTTCAGTCACTTCACAAATAAAAATGCTGCTTGAAACATCACAAGTTTCGAGACTTGGGAAAGTTGAGCCAGCTGTCACGTATTATACACATCTTTCCAGCACCAGAGGCAGCGCTGCTTTATACTGTCACACTCATTGTTTGGCTGCAGTGTTGTGAAGAAAATAGAGATATAAAAACTTTACTCAATTGTTTCACATGAAACTGCTTTGTTTCTTATTTTTGGATGCTTTTGGGCACCTTTCATTTAAAGGGAACCTGCCATGTTGAACATGGGGCAGACTTACTAATACTGACTGTTAGGCACGGCAAACTTAGATTAAGACTGGGCAATGAATTGAAAAATTACTGAAACCAAATGTCAACCCGGATAACCGACATGATATTGTGCATGGCGGTTATTTCAGTTTGGTTATTACAGTATTTGCGAGGTTCCACATGTAGTTTCATTCTGATCGAACACGTCCGAATGGAAATTGCTATTATTATTCTTCAGGGTCTCTTCAGACTCACTGTTCTCGTTGGGTCTTCTGACTGATGTCAGGCACGGCTGAGGCCTATGAATGGGCCTGCTGTAATACCAATTATGTTTAGGTTTTTTTTTTTGTATGAAAATGGTAAAATGGGTCTTTATTTTTTTTTATTTTTTACATTTAAAACACTTTTTAAACTTTTTGTCTTCATTTTGTTATAGTCCTGTATGGGAAATTGAACATGCAATCACGTGTGTACTTCTGCATTGCAGTATATCATACATTTTACTGGATGCTTATTAGCTCTTGTCTCTGGCAACATCTAATAGGCATCTGTGTGTGACATTCTGAAGGCCTCTTGACTACCATGGCACCCACTTGGTGCCCCATGATCTGATCTCAGGGAAGGATGTTGTGGGGTGACCAAGAGGGTTTTAGAAGGACCCCCCCACCCCAGCCACTTAAATGCTGTGGTCACTTTTGGTCTTGGCATCTAAGGTGTTAAACTGATGAAATTGGAGTTATCTTTGACATTGGCAGCAATAACCTGGTCCCAACTGTAAAATAAAGCCTAAGCCCAGCAGAAATGTAAGAGGTACTGCTTTTACTTTCGGAGCAAAGTTAACCTGGACTTTCTGCAGTTTGAAAACTTGCAGCAGAGTGTTATCTTAATAACAAAGTCATTGAAAAATAATGAACTCACTTGAGATGACAGTCTGCACCACAGTCCAGGCCTCCTGCCCTCGGCTGTAGTAGTTTTTTTATTGTCCACATGTCAACCGCAATCACGGATCCACAGAAAGACTTGTATGATCTCCTATATTTGTCTGTCCCACAAATGCGGGCAAAAATAGGACATGAATTATAATTTGCAGTCCTTATATACGGCGCGGATGCAAAAACTACTGCCGTGTATATCGACCCATAAAAATGAATGGGCTTGTACTTATCCACAATTGTGGATAAAAACTACAGTTGTGTGCATGAGGCCTAACCATTTTACATCTGCACATCGCTTAATGTAAAGTATACTTTTAATGTGATGTATTGTGCGGCGTAGGGCAGGAAGGGGGTAAGAATAATTCCATGCACAATGCTGTACTTTTGGCTGTGCCTTGACCACTCATTCACACAAATGGCACCACAAGATGCAAGATGACCTTTGGATGACTAGCCGCATAGTAGTTTCTGGAATCTGTTCTTGGCAGCCATTCATTAAGAGCTTCTTCAGATGTGTTTTATGGATGTACACTGTACATGATCAACATGGAAAATACATGTACATGTATTAAATTTCCTGTGTGATGGGGACCCAAACGCTAGTGTGAACATAGCTATACTTTATTTTGGTATGTTTTGTAGACCATTCACTCCCAGTGTTGTCTGTTGGTCTGTAGGTTGGTGGAAGCCATCACCTTCCAGAAAATGGCCTTAAGTGCATGCCTTTCCTAGGTCTTTACCAAAAATTGACCTGTATAACTGTTCTGTACATTTACTTGTACTTTGTGCATCTTAGTGTGCATTTTATATTGTATGTTGTACTGAAAAGGCTGATGATTTATTTCACTGTTTGATGTAATGCTGTCACTTTAATGGTGTTTTGCTACTATTGCTACTATCATTGCTACTAACTCGATCTGTTGTTTTCTGGATTGAGGGGTGTGCGATGATTCTCCAAGTGGGCGAAACCTAGTTGTGCCCATTGGCTGTGCTATGGGCAGTATCCCTTTTGATACCACTCGACATGCAGTCTTTGTGCGCTATGGCCTGACACCTTGTAGTGATGTCGGGTCAGAAGGCTCTCTTACACAAGGGAGGCTTTCCCATGCCATGTACAGCTGTCTGTCCATGTAGTGCAATTCCAGAGCTGAGCCTGTTGTATCCGAAGGCTAGTGTGGCCAATCTGTTGTGTGCCTGAGAACTGATTACAGTGAGTGTTGAGTGCAATCTCTTTGAGAACTGGGCAATCGCTGTGGCTCAGATTTACTTTTGTGGTTATAACTAGACAGTAGTGTAAACATGGCACATCTATTTTGGGCTAAACCTTTTCGACTTTCTAGATATATGGGTGTAGATTCTCAGAAAAAGCGGGAATGCCTTAAATGTGCCATGATGCACCAAAAGTGCGCCAACATTGCATTGTAAAATTCTGACTCAAAGTAAGCCAACTAAGGTGGTATAAAAGTAGACTAGACAGTCTAAAGAAACCCCGATTTCTCATCCAGCATCAGCCATTGTGGCAATCCCGGCGTATCTTCTTACTACCTGGATGAGTTTACATTGTCTAGTAAACCTGGGCTTGTGTGTACCATAGGAACGTCGAGAAGCCTGTGCCCCTGGCTCCTTACAGGTCTATGAAAGTCATGGACAGCACATGGATGCTATATGAAAAACTGATCAACCAAGAACAAAACACATCCATCAAAGGATAGGAAAACACAGACAACACGCATTCGCTAAAAATGGTTGTCTGAATAAGCCCTAAGAGTGGGGAATTCTGTAGAGTGTGAGGGGAAAGCAGGTGCTTTACAAGCCATGAATGCTTTGTAAAATTGTCACTATATTATGATGTTGTTAGGTAAGAAGGATTGTATACATTGTAAACAATGGCACTGTGATCTTTGTGACTTATAAAGTATTTGCTTCAAGCATGTGACTCCTAGAACTCTTCAACTTTCAACTAATGGCCACGTAAGTTTCAATATTCCCAGCAGTATCATTGATGTGTGTGGCCTCCAGTCTTGGCAGTCCTGCGGTGAGATGATTGAATGTTATTGGCTGTTTTCAGACTTTTGTCATCCTGGCACAATAAATCATTCCAATCCGTTATGTACTAACAATAAACACAACAGTAAGTTAATAACCCAGGAATAATAAATCAGAACATGCCTTCACTATAATCATTTGGCTTTAGTGTTCTTTATCAAAGGGGTTGTCCAGGATTCGAAGATAAAAAAAAAAAAACATACTTACCGATCCCAACTCTCCGTGTCCAGTCCCAGTCCATTGCCCTCCCATGCCAGGATTCGCCAAGAGGCTCATTAGTCAGTGGTCGCTGGTGAGAAACCAGTAACGTATTTGAATGACTACAAGTTGATCCCTTGCTAATATTCAAGATCTTATGTCATTATAAAGTCATAGCATATTACTGATTTCCACATACCTGCCAACAATCTGATCCTTCCACATCTCCTTTTTTGGGAAACAGAAGTTGAACAAGTTGGATTTTAGCCAATATTACAAGTTGGATTTTAGGAAATATAGTAGAGACTAGCTTATTCTGAATAAGTCTTATGATTCTTTCTGTGTACAGAAAAAGAAGTTGGAGTACTCCCCCGTAGGTAAATTCTAATCCATAAACAATGATTTCCCACACGACCCCTAGGTATTATAAGTAGAGGCATCGGGGAGATGATCAAACATAAAAAAAACAGTGTTACTCACCTCTCCTGGGCTCTTGGGCAGCTCCCTGCTCTCTTCGCCGCTTTTGTCTGATGTCAGAGACCGCAAGGCCTGTGATTGGGCCTCAGCGGGTCACAAGGCATCATGAAGCATAGAAGCAAGCGTCACAACGTTTCATGAGCCATGTGACGTCCCAAAGAGAACAGGGAGCTGCGCCAGAGCCCAGGAGAGTTGAATAACACTGTTTATGTTTGATCACCTCCGCTTATTATACTCTGGGGTCTGAAGAGACCCCATAGTATAATAGCAGTTTCAGCTTGGCCAGGTTCGCCCAACACATACTCGTATTGCAAAAAGGGCTTTGTTTCAAGGGGGCGTGACGTAAATAATCGCCATTAGTTATAATCGTGGTAAAATATATTTGCTATTTTTCTGGTCTTCACAATTGCATCCCACACTAGAAAGATCCATGGACAGACGTTTCAATGATTCTATTTAATTCTATTTATTTATTTTTTTTTCTTTTCATCTAGTCCTAAAGTCTAGAGGAGCATATTAGACTAATTTGACCAATTTCATATATTGTAAAACATTCATATAGAATGTAGAAAGCTAGAAAGTATATTTGTCCTGGAGGACGTAACAATAGTCGAGTCTTCTGGGATAGCCATGAGCCCTCCATCCTGGTCCCCAGACAAACTATCTGATACTAGGTTATATATTATCATTTATCTTAGCTCTGGTAATAAGGGAAAAAAATCAATATACTGACAACTATACAAATCTAAAAATGAGAGAAGAGTACATAAGTCACTGTACTTAGAGGTGCCATGACTCTGCATTGAAGAGGTTAATGCCTTGTCAATACATGTCTTTGTATCGCTCTTTAAAGATCGGCACAATATCCTCTTTATCCTTGACTTCAAGCCAAAGAAAATTTAGAGCTGTGTGAAGAACTGGAAATGTATTTTGGGCTTAACTTTGTGGTTTACCATTGAGATATTCTTACACATTTCTCAGGTAGTGGTCACTGGGAAAATTGAGTTAAAGGGAACATTCTGTTTTTCGAGTAAACATGGGGATGCTTCATATAGGACTTTTACAAATAGGAATGTTTATTCTCTTTAGTTATGAAGTACCCAGTCTTCATTGAGCAATTCAATGCCCACCACAACTAGTAACCGTCCATGTCATTTGTAGTTGTGTGAAAGTCAGTGATAATGTGTCACCAACTAAGAGGCATTAAAGTGGAAGATATCATGCAACTATAACTGATCTAAGATAAAATGCAGGTGTTGTAATTGAATGGCCTGTGTGCCTTTAATTGGTGCCATGCAGATTCTCGAATAGTACTGGCACTCACTAGTTTAGGTTCTCATCATGTGCACACTGTTGTATGTCTGGTACTATATGGCGCTAGGTTCACACCAGCGTTTCATCTCCATTGTTTGGGTGCATCAGGGGAACCTGAACAACGGAGAGGTGGATTGCTAAAATAACGATAACACGCAGAGCCCAGTGGACCCCATTGACTATAATGTGGTCCGTTGGGTGTACATCATTTTTAAACAGAAACTGGTGGAGGAAAAAAATCCTCCATGTTGGATATTTTCCTCTGCCAATTCTTGGCGGACTGTGCTGCAAAGACTCCGGTGCAGATGTGAACGTAGCCTTATACTACTATGTAAAACATATGATTTTTAGATATAAAGATACACACATACTCACACATATAACCGATATCAATAAACAAGTATGGTAGAGTGTCTGGCATGATTAGAGATATATACTGTATATGTGTACTGTGTTCTGGCTGTACTGTATTTGCACTACAACAGGAGTGTCCAACCTTTGGGCTTCTCTGGGCCACAATAGAAGAGGAGTTGTGTATGATTTTTGTGTTATCCACCAACACAGATGTGTGAGGTGCTGAGATGTGGAAAAACCTCATATAAGAATGATTATCTGACTTCTAAATAACATTAAACACCTAACCTTGCAATAGAAGGTTAAAAAATTATTGGTCTATCTTGCAAAGTCACTATGAAAACATATAACGTGATGGTGTCAATTCTGCGCTTGGAAAGTATGAAGCCACTCATGCTCACAAGTACATAGACATGCATACAAATAGCGAGAGCGCATGTACAGTTATCTCACATGACACTGCAAAAAATAATCACAAAAAACCCATAATGTTGTAAGTTTATGCTTTTGTGTTGGGCCATATGCTGGCCCTTGGTTGGACGACATTGCACTACAGCTAGTACTGTTATATGGTATGGAGACTATGAATTGTATCATATGGGGTCTGGTACTATTTTATGACCGATAACATATGTCTGATGATATTGCTATTTATGGGCACAAGCATGACAGTATAATGTGGCACTGATTCTGGCACTATCATCTATTATGTTGACTTTTATTGGCACCAGTGGGCACTGCTTGGTTGGTATAATATGAATGATGAATATTATCCTTATTTTTGGCTGTATTGCTCTTATATTTGTATATTTATATAGATGTGGACCATTAAGGGTGAGGGCAAGCCTACACCTACCTATCTTGTTGCTATGCCATGTATAATATACATTCCTAGTTTCCCCTACACTCTGCTTCTGAATGGCCTCTTATCTAGCATCTGCATGTTATGGTCCTACAAATGTATTTTATTCTCTCTCAGAATTATCAGCCAAAGTAGATATGTTATTGGCTTCCTACCAGTTTTATTATATTCACACTGACTTCATGAAGTTATTTCTAGGTTGATTCCTAAGAGTTTTTTGTGGGAAACATTGAGTACTATAGTATGATGTTACTGTGGCTGCATTGCGTGTACATAAGATATATTTTCATTTCTGGTAGTGAAGTTTCTCCTGCTTCATTGATTTAAAGTACATTTAACTTCATTTACTGTAAATGTACTGTAGAGATGTGCCTCAGAGTATACCAGTGAACAAGAGTATTTACGCAACATACTTTATTACTGTTTTGTAGCAAACTGCACCATCCACTGAAATGGATGAAACCCAAGAGCTTCCAGGGTGCATTATAGTGGATGGTGTACAGTAGTGTGCTAGAACATGGTTATACAATAAAGGACTATGATGAATATATGCTGTGGCGCACTAGACTAGAGTGCTAATTCAAGAAGACATGAAATATACTGGAGTTTGGGTGTAACCTATATGATTTAAAGAGGACCTTTCACCACCTCCACCAAATCAAGTTCTTAGCATCTGTTAATATGTGCGGATCCTCTGATTCCAGCACAGTTGGAATTTTCTCTCTAGCCTCCACCGTTCCTGAGCAACAAGCGCAGTTAGTTTTGGTGTCTGATGTGCTATTTAGAGAGGACCTTTCATGTCCTCTTGCACATGCGGTTTTATATACCGCTAGAAAGCCGACAGTTATGTTCCCCGGGGCTGGAGATATGGGTGCCGTTAGTTTTGGCATCAATTTCTGCCCACTGTCAGAAGGGCATTCCTGACAGTCTAGCTGAGCTGCCCTGACAGTACTCATCCATAAACTTGTACTGGAGGGGAATTCCTCACAGCTCAGCGTCATCACTGGGCGGTAAGGAACGCACCCTCTGACAGTACAGGGCTATGGACGAATACTGTCGGTGGGGCGTTCCTCACAGCCCAGCTAGTCTGTCAGGATCGCCCTTCTGACAGTGGGCAGAGATCGGTGCCGAAACTAACGGCACTGATATCTCCAGCCATGGGGCACATAACTGGAAAACTGCATGTACATGAGGACATGAAAGGTCCTCTTTAAGTTCTGTAAAGTCAGAAGGGCGTTGTCAGGCAGGGGGCGTGACTCAGAGCTCCAATCAGAGGCAGCCAGTGTCAGAGCTCAGAATCACAGCCCTTGTCTGCTCCTGCCTGACACCGCACTCTGTTAGGTAGGGTTCACACTACTGTTGATGTCCGTTCTGATCGTGTCCGTTAAAAAAAGAAAAACAAAAAAAAAAAAAGGACACCTATCATAACAGACATTAACGGACACTAAGGAGCATTCACACTACTGTTGGTGACCTTCAGTAGAGTCCGTTGCTATTGTCCGTTACAAGATTTTAGCATCGGACACTAGCTGAACCGTCAGAAATCCGTTAAAATTTCCATTTGTTTCAATGGGTTTTTTATATTAATAATAATAATAATAATAATAGTCCTTTAATAGTCCCACAATGGGGAAATTCAGTGTGTTACAGCAGCAAAGATAAGCAGATACAAATACAAATACAACATATACAGGAATGTTCCAAGGTGAGAGGCATTACATTGATAGCAGACAGACAGATAGGGCATAGCAGAGGAGGGGGGGGGGGATTTAACAGGCAGAGAGATATTTCAGTTCTCTGTGTGTAATGATCTCCGCTTAGGTCGGTGTTGGTTGTACAGCCTAACCGCGGTGGGGAGGAAAGACTTCCGATAGCGCTCCTTCTCACACCTAGGGTGGAGCAGTCGGTCACTGACAGTACTGCTCAGCGCGATCATAGTCTCATGCATGGGATGGGACTTCTTCTTCTGCATGGAGCTCACCACGGACAGTATCCTTCTGTCACCCACCACCTGCACTGGGTCCAGTGGGCTCCCCAGGACAGAGCTGGCCCTTCTAATCAGCTTGTCAAGTTTATTTCTGTCCCTGGTTGATATACTGCTCCCCCAGCAGGCCACTCCAAAGAAGATGGCTGATGCCACTACCGAGTTGAAGAAAGTTCTAAGAAGTGCCCCCCGGATTCCAAAGGCTCTCAGCTTCCTAAGCAGGTAGAGCCTGCTGTGGCCCTTCCTGTACAGGGCCTCCATATGATCTGCCCAGTCCAGCTTATTATTAAGGAGCAAACCCAGGTACTTATAGGTGTTCACAATCTCGATGCCCGTCCCCAGGATGTCCACTGGTTTAGGAGGGCTTCTGCCTTTGCGGAAGTCCACCACCATCTCCTTGGTCTTCCCCGCGTTAATCTTCAGGTGGTTCCGGTGGCACCAGTCCACAAAATGCTGGTTCAGTTCTCTGTACTCCCTGTCATCATCATCTGTGATGAGACCCACTATTGCAGAGTCGTCAGAATACTTCTGTAGGTAGCAGCTAGATGAGTTACACCTAAAATCTGCAGTGTACAGTGTGAAGAGGAAAGGGGCGAGAACCGTACCCTGAGGTGCCCCCGTATTACAGATCAGATATTGTGTCCGTTAGTGTCCGTTTACATCCAGTCTGTCAGAAGTCCGTTTTTTTTCGCGGACAATAAATCCTACATGCAGGACTTTTTTGTCCTTTTGAAATAACGGATTCTTGACGGACAGCAAATGTCCGTTATTTTTTTAACCTTGAAGCCTATGGGTAACGGACTTATAATGGACAGTAACTGATAGCCATCAGTTATTGTCCGTTATTTTATGTCCGTTTTTTTCTGTGCATGCTCAGAAAGCAGAAACAAAAAAACAAAAAAAATGGACAGTGTTAAAAAACGGAAACTAACTGATGCTAATGTGTCCATTTTTTTTTAACTGATCCATTAATTGGATCAGTTAAAAAAACGGACACATTAACATAGGCAGATTTCACACTTCCGTTGATGTCCATTCTGATCGTGTCCGCTAAAAAAAGAAAAAAAAAAAACGGACACCTATCATAACAGACATTAACAGACACTAACTGATGTAAATGTGTACGATTTTTTTAACTGATCCAATTAATGGATCAGTTAAAAAAAACAGACACATTAGCATCAGTTAGATCAGTTAGTGTCCGTTTTTTAACAGTGTCCATTTTTTTTGTTTCTGCTTTCTGAGCATGCGCAGAAAAAAACCGGACATAAAATAACGGACAATAACTGATGGCTATCAGTTACTGTCCTTTATAAGTCCGTTACCCATAGACTTCAATGTTAAAAAAATAACGGACACTTGCTGTCCGTCAAGAATCCGTTATTTCAAATGGACAAAAAAGTCCTGCATGTAGGATTTTTTGTCTGCGAAAAAAAAACGGACTTCTGACGGATTGGATGTAAACGGACACTAACAGTCACAATATAAAAACCAATTTGAAATGAATGGAAATTTTAACGGATTTCTGACGGTTCAGCTAGTGTCCGATGCTAAAATCTTGTAATGGACAATAGCAACAGACTCTACTGACGGTCACCAACGGTAGTGTGAACGCCCCCTTAATCTGAGATGCCAGACAAGGGCCCGTCACGGCCAGTCACTATTGTTGGAATATTGACAGCACTCAATCCATGGTGATGAGTAGAAAATAAGTTCTTTATTGAGAATAGCAACAATGATCAATCTTCCAGGCAGTAAATATATACCTTAAATTATAATATAATATAATATATTATAGATTATCCCCGAACTTTTTTGTCAACAAGGTTTTTCAATGTGTATCTAGAAATAAAGATATAATATATAAGTGAATATGATGTAAAAACAAAAATTTACACATGTATGCATATACACCAAAATTAAAATAAAACAGATGAAATAGCAGGTATTTATTACACTATGGTAAGGTATTATAAGAACAATAAGACATGATGTATAGTAATGGTGACATAACATAATCTGTAATGTAATGTACAGGTAGTGGAGGTATGTATTTGCATAACATTATGCCCCTCACATTAATACAGTAGAAGTGGAGTAGTATATCAGAAATAAATGTACATAGCATGAAGTGAATATACAGCTAAGTATATATAATAAAATTATATAAATAGCATAGTGGATACCAAAACTATCCGCTGGAGTGCTGGAATCAGTGGGACAGCAGCTATTAATTCATGTAAAGAACTGACTTGCTGGAAGTGGTGAAAGGTCCTCTTTAAGAAATGGGAAGAGGAGAGACAGGTGAATGGAGAATCAATGTTGATCATCTAGAGATCATATAAATATAGAATGGGAATTTACTAGCCCATCTGTGTTGGTTTTCTGTTGTAAATGTGTACGTCTGTGGTGCCAGAGCCTTGGCGTTGGTAGGCAAAACCTCCAACTCTGACTCATCTATTTTTCCACAGCCCAACTCCTTCATAAATGTCATGTAGAGCTGGGCGATTATTTATTATTATTATTATTATTATTATTATTATTAGTGTTTATTTATATAGCACCATTAATTCCATGGTGCTTTACATTTGCGGATTTACATACAGTACACAAGATATACAAAACAGATAATACTAACAGTGACCAACTGGCACAGTGGAATAGAGGGCCCTGACCACAAGGGCTTACAATCTATGAGGGAAGAGGGATTAATCTAAAAATAGCCAAAATCAAAAGTCAACTCTTCTCATGAATGTGAATTTGCTCACGTCGATAATTTCAATTATCAGTCCTTGCCATCCTGTCTCACATGGTCATTGGCTAAAGTATATGTCGCTAACTGTACTAAGTATATGTCACTAACACTACACTATCCAATCAGTATTGCTGATATGTGAATAACCAAAACCAAAATTCAGTGGCTTATAAATAGGGGGTGTGACATGTAATAACGGGAGTATCCTAAAATAATTGTAAATTAATTGTAATCAAGGTAGCAATTTCAGTTAATCATGATTTTGATTTCGGCCATAATCTCCCAGCCCTTCATTCATCGTCAACCTGAAGCCGCAAGGATCCTCTAATTCATTAAAAAAAATTTGTGATTTCAATTCCTATTATAGTAAATAAGCAAATCTATACATCTAATTAATTATGCAGTATTAAAATGGTATTATATAATTAAAGGGGTTGTCCGAGATAAATTGATCTCTCTAATCTAAGCTAAACACCTCCCAGAAGTAAGGGACGTCCCGTGCCCAGAAGGTCCTGTCCGGAAGACAGACAAGTATGATGGGGTGGGGGAGGGTTTGAGTTAGTTAGGGCGGGCTAGCTAGGCAAACGGAGGGGGTGTGAGTGAAAAAGGGAGCAGGAGGGAGTGAGAAAGGGAGGGGGGATGGAGAGAATGAGAGAGGCAGGTGATGTGAGTCAGCTCTCAGTGGCCCAAGGCATCATGGTAGTTGTAGGAAAACAGAACAGAAAGATTCCCATATAAACAAATACAGAAGATGCCAGGAGCTCACAGAGAAACCCATAAATCACTCAAAACACTGCTCAAGGTATTTGGGTTCAGTTATTAACCTATTAATAGCACTGAGCCCCTTCGTGTCTGACCAGTTCTGCTCACCTCTCTTTAAGGGGTGGGGCAAGTGCTTTCTCAGTTTTAGAGCCCAGACGCTTCTGGTCTCTTAGTCTCTGATCAGCTATGAGAGCCATAGGGCCCGCCTCTCAGCTGAGCACTTCTGCTGCTTCATTTTAGTGATTATGGGTGTCTCCGCACCTGAAATTCTACTCTTCACACATTTGCTATGACATGTCAAAGTTTTTTTGAATGTTAAATAATCATTAATTATCCCTAATATCTAAACACTTTACTGTTTGTCTTTTGGTTAAATATGGAAATATTAAGAACATTTTAGATAATCAAATATGGATAAATGGTTTTGCAATTAATAATAATACAATTTATTTATATAGTGCCTACATATTCCGCAGCACTTTACAAAATGTAGAGTTCAAATACAGACAAAAAGATACAGTACCGTAGAGAGTAATAGTCAATTCACACAATGGTGCTGAGGGCCCTGCTCGCAAGAGTTTACAATCTATTCTCTACAATCAATTTTTTTTTACATGTAAAGGTTGTTCACTAAAAGGACCTATAAATCTCATGTTGTCCTATAGCGTAAATGGACATTATGGGGCATAGTACAATCCTGAGTATCTACAGGTTAGAAACTAGTGCTTGGGATAAAGCAGAGCAGAAGCTGATTAAACGTCTGTCCTGGCATCCATTATGAGCACTACTTGAATCTCGGCCAACAATCTGTCACAAGCTGGGGATTAGCGTAGTCCATGGGAATAGGGTTAGAATCCTGTGGTTTTAGAGCGAGGGCACGAGCAGGGATGAGCAGCAGACACTAACTAGGACACAGTCTGTGGGGCATGTTTAGTGTGCTGTGTCTTTGCAGTTCCAGATCTGGATTCAGTTGTCTGCTGGCGAGGTTCCTGAAAATGACTAGTGTCATATTCAGACTTTCTCTCACTGACTGCAGATTTTATTTTTTATACTGGTTATGACATAAAGACAGTAAGTAAGGGAAATTTAATAGAAAGTTATCTTCGGTTACTGGATAAGCTTGGTAAACTGGTGAAATATAATATTATGTTTTGCAATTCTAGCACTACTGTATATGTGACTATTGAATATAGATCTAGAATTTTTTTTTGTCTCACCCAAGGCATTTGGCAGAACTTTGTTTCCTGTGAGTTCTAATGTCAGACAAATACCAAAAAAATAATATAATAAAGTACATATGAATCCCTATTACATCTAGCCCTAAAAAAATACTTCATGTTCTAGAGAAATCTATCCGCTGGGTATGCCACCCGCTATCCCCTGTGTGTCACCACTCACAGTATGCTACCCCCATGTTGCTATATATACATTTTTTTATGTGTAATTTTTTTTGTTGTTTGGTTTTATATATTTATTTTATCCCTCTATATATATTACACTGATTGGATCCACACAAACTGACCTCCAGATAGCGATAGACCTCCCCACTTGTGGCTCACTTCTTAAAGAAGGATGTACAAGGCAGTCTTCACCCATGGTAGGAGCATCACTGGTCATTACACTTCTACTGACGAATATGTATACTCTCTCAGCACGCATCAATTTTCTAATAATTTATGTTTTATACTTTTGCAATATTCACGTTACACATAATCAGAGTTTTAACTTCTATTTATTTTATTTTGTCCCATAATCTAAATTCCCTGGAGACTCCCATGCAGACTCATTGCAGATGTTGTCCATGGCTGGATACAAACCCAGGACTTCAACGCTACAGTGCTAAGTACTGAGCCACCATGTTGTGTTTTCATGTGATTGTGATAGTCATGCAAACTCTGAAGCTGCAGGGTAATTCAAAGGTACTTCACTGGGCACTCCTCCGCGGTGTAAGACATTGGTACTTCACTGGGCACTCCTCCGCGGTGTAAGACATAGGTACCTCACTGGGGGCTCCTCCGCGGTGTAAGACATAGGTACTTCACTGGGCACTCCTCCGCGGTGTAACACATAGGTACCTCACTGGGGGCTCCTCCGCGGTGTAAGACATAGGTACTTCACTGGGCACTCCTCCGCGGTGTAACACATAGGTACCTCACTGGGGGCTCCTCCGCGGTGTAAGACATAGGTACCTCACTGGGGGCTCCTCCATGGTATAATACATAGTGTGAGAAGGTGACAGGCAGAGTGCTGGAGTCACGATATATCATCCCCCGGTTTTTGACATATGTCTGGTCCAGGGCGGGTTTTGAGTAGGCCTCAGCCCAGGTGTGAGTCCTGGCCTCATTACTGGCCCATATAGGCCTACAGAGCCAGCACTTAGTAGTAGTAGTAGTAGTAGTAATAATAATAATAATAACTTTATTTATATAGCGCCAGCATATTCCAAAGCACTTTACAAATCAGAGGACACATGAACAGACAATATGAGACATTACAATGTGACAACGAAATAAACATATCAAACAATAGGAGTGAGGGCCCTGCTCACAAGAGCTTACATTCTATGAGGAGATAGGGGAACACAAGAGGTCAGAGGGCTTGTTTGCTACAATGGTCCAGCCATCTTTTAATAAAAAAGGTTGTGTGACTGAAGCTGTATGAACCCGTCACCAGCCAGTATCTGTGAATAAACAGATACTAAGTGCGGGGAGTGCAGTGTAACTTCTAGATGGAAGGGCCAGGATCTGAGGAACAGTGGAGGAAGGATAAAAGGTGTTATTGTTCTCCACGTCCGCACACTACACTGTGATCAGGTCACGTGATAATCCTGACCATACAGATGTGATTTTAGGACAGTTTTGAAGCTGCTATAGTTGGGGATTAATCGGATTGTCTTGGGTAAAGCATTCCAGAGCACCGATGCAGCTCGAGAAAAGTCTTGGAGACGGGAATGGGATGATCGGATAACAGGGGATGCAAGTTTAATGTCATTGGCAGAACGGAGAGGACGGTTAGGGCGGTAGACAGTGACTAGAGAGGAGATATAGGGTACCGCACTGCTATGGATGGATTTGTGGGTCAGTGTGATAATTTTATATTGTATTCTGTGATGGATGGGCAACCAATACAGCGACTGACACAAGGTAGATGCGTCTGTGTACCAGTTTGACAGAAAGATGAGTCTGGCGGCTGCATTCAGGACAGATTGTAGTGGGGAGAGTTTAGTAAGAGGAAGCCCAATTAGAAGAGAATTGCAATAGTGAAGACGAGAGAGAATCAGAGAGACAATGAGAGTTTTTGATGTTTCCACGGTGAGAAAAGGGCGAATTCTAGAGATGTTTTTAAGGTGCAGGGTGCAAGAGCGTGCAAGTATCTGAATATGTGGGGTAAAGGTGAGATCTGAATCAAATAGAACCCCCAGACAGCGGGCATGCTGCCTCGGGGTAATAGTAAGGCCACAGACAGAAATGGAGATATCAGGGTTAGGTCAGTTAGTAGATGGAGGGAACACAAGAAGTTCGGTTTTTGAAAGATTCAATTTCAGATAAAGAGAAGACATGATGTTAGAGACAGCAGAGAGACAGTCACTGGTGTTCTGTAGTAGTGCAGGGGTGATGTCACGGGATGAGGTATATAGTTGGGTATCATCTGCATAAAGATGCACTTCAGGGCAGATCCTGGGAGGGAAAGGAGGCATCTGGGTCTGTCCTGGAGAGCTGAGGGTTTTTTTGCCGAGACCAAGCTGGGACTTGTGGTACTACTTAGAGCTTGGACGAGCAGGAGTTTTGTTTTGCCTTTTTGCCTAAAGTAAGTCTGTATTTTATTTTGCTTGTTCCTGTACCTGACGTAAGGTTTATTTATTTTGCCATTTTTCCAATAAACCTGTTTGCACCAGATTTTGGGGTTGGGTCCACTTCGTCTGCTACCGAGCTACCTTCCCCACAATAGGTACTTCACTGGGCACTCCTCCATGGTGTAATACATAGGTACTTCACTGGGCACTCCTCCACGGTGTAATACATAGGTACTTCACTGGGCACTCCTCCATGGTGTAAAACATAGGTACTTCACTGGGCACTCCTCCATGGTGTAATACATAGGTACCTCAAAGGGGGCTCCTCCATGGTGTAATACATGGGTAGCTCAAAGGGTATTTCTTCTTGTTGTCACACATAGGGACCTCACAGTCACTTTGTATATCTCCTGGCAGTCCAAGCAGTGTCTTGTAGTTCTCTCTAAGTTGTTATAGAAATGCTAAGCAAAGGAACAGACACGAGGTTTACCATATCTAAGTATATTGTAGAGAATCATAGATGAGGGAGGTGTCACTCTGACTAACTTCATGGGCCGGACTCATTAAGCTTGGTGCATTATATGCTGGTCTTGATGATCACTTGATGATTGCATCTTGTCATCAGGGCATTCTCTACCGAGATCTCTACATAACCATATGTAGATAGGTTAGGGTCACGTTTTCCCGTTGTGAATCGGTGCCTCCATTGCCGAGAGATTTCCATTTTTGTCAATATAAAATGACCTCTATGGAGAAACAAGACTGTTGTCACTTACCTCTTTGGAGCAATGACAACAAGCTAATTTGCATATCACAAAGCATTAGATGGTCTTGTCTGTCTCAGTTAGTTTTATAAACTGTGCTCTTGTTCCTAGTACATGATATTATAAATGGTTATAAGTAATAATAACTTACATAAACTAGAATCTTAACATGGTAACAAAACTTTCTCCAGTTTTATATCACATCATCTCTTCCAGGACGAGGAAGCTTAGACTGGGGTTATTTATAGCCTGGCAAGCTGTTAAAGACTGTTTTATTTAGCTTTGAAAACCCATTTGATTACATTGAGTCCATTGAAGTGACTTGTAAAATGAAGCAAATATGTCTTTTACCCGACTTTAGTAGAAGAGCACTGAAAATGATTCACAATTTTATAGAGCTTTGAAATAAAGTTTAATACAGATTTTTAGTACATTGTTCTTTATTCCCATGATTATAGTTTACAATCTATAGCATATGACAGATGTGTAAGATTTTTCCAGAGTAACATAAAATTTAAAGGGATTTTGTCACCATCCAAATTGATATCAAACCATCCAACCTTGGCACTCCTGCTGTTGTGAAACTACCACTCCTAGCATGCTCAAGTCACTGCTGTGGGAGTTCTGAGATCAGCTGAGCAAGTGTGCATGCTGGGAAGTGTAGTTTCACAACAGCTGGAGTGCCAAAGGATGCTGATCCCTAGGGCTGGGCGATTAATCGAAAAATAACTAAAACTAAACATCAAACAGGATAACCAACGTGATTTTGTACACGTCAGTTATTTTGGTTTAGTTATTAATATATTTGCAGTTTTGTTTAGACTGAACATGTCTGAACCGAAACTGCTATTATTATACTCTGGGGACTAAAGAGTCCCCAGAGTATAATAAGCGAGGTCCAGGAGAGGTGATCAAACATAAAAAAAAGTGTTACTCACCTCTCCTGCGCTCTGTTGCGACTCCCTACTGTCTTCAGTGCTTCTCATTGACCTCAGGGACCACTGAGACCTGTAATTGGGCCTCAGCAGTTATGTGGGTCACGTGTCTTGATGCCATGTGAGACTGAGGCCAAATTAGCAGTCCCTGATGTCAGCCAAAAGATACGAAGACAACAGGGAGATGCGCAGGAGAGGTGAGTAACACTTTGTTTTTGTTTTTTTTTTTTTTGTTAATCTCCTCCACTGGCCCTTTGCTCATAATAGTGGTTTCATTTCAGCCGTATTCGGTCCACACAATAGCTCACAAGACCGATCTCACGGGATTCACTCAACCCTTAATCGTACTGTAAAAGGGGTGTGGTTTAAAGGGACGTGACCTAAATAATTGCCATTAATTGTAATTGAGGTAAAATTCCCGATTAATCGTTATTTTGATTTACGTCATAATCGGTGAGGCACTGTTTCCTTGATAAAGCTATTTTAAGGCTCTATTCAGATCATGTTTTATTACATCTGTTTTTTACATACGTTTAACGGATGCCAAAAAACGGATGCAAAAAACAGACGCAAACGGATGCAATCTGATAGTGATATGTTTACCTAGATATCAATGTTAAAATAAATTAATAAAAAACGGATCCGTACTATACCATACTTTTGTATCCGTTCAAAAACGGACAGTAATGGATCTGGATTTTTTTTTTTTTAACATTGATGTCTATATAAACTGATGAGCATCAGTTTTTGCAACCGGTTTTTGCATGCTTTAAACAGATGTAAAAAACGGATGTAAAAAATGTGACCTAAATAGAGCCTTAGAAATATGTAAGAGTCTCTGATTTTGAAACCTGATTACAGAGTCCTTAGAGGCTCTGACATGCCCCATTGCCCTTGAACCTAATTTTCATTTTTCTAAAAGCACCTGTTTCAAGGAAATGGTACATCTCTTGGACTATCTAAAGGTATGATGTTGCTTAGTACAATGCCCCCCCACAATGTGGTTGGTTTGATATTGAGTTTCCAGTGGTCCAAAATCTAAGGGGTCATTCACACTACTGCCAGTGACCGTCAGTAGTGTCCGTTGCCACTGTCCATTACAAGATTTTAGCAACAGCCGCTAGCAGAGCAGTCACAAATCTGTTAAAAATTCCATTGATAGTGTCCATTTACACCAAATCCATCACATATCCATTATTTTTTGCAGACAAACAAATCCTACATGCAGGACTTTTGTGTCCATGAAAAATAACGGTTTCATGGCGGTTTCATTAAAGCCTATGGGTAACGGACAGTAACGGACGGGTGTCCGTTATACTGTCCGTTATTACTGTCCATTTTTTTTGTGCGCATGCTCAGAAAGCAGAAACAAAAAAAAACGGACAGTATGAAAATGGACACTAACTGATGCTAATGTGTCCATTTTTTTTAACTGATCCATTAAATGGATCAGTTAAAAAAACAGACACATTAACATCAGTTAGTGTCTGTTATGATAGGTGTCCATTTTTTTTTTTTGTATTTTTTTAACGGACACTATCAGAACAGACATCCAATGGTAGTGTGAACCCACCCTAAGAAAATATATTTTCTTATGAGTAGCCAATGGGAGAATTTCATGCCTGCAAATATATTTGCATACCCTCTCTCTCTCTCTCTCTCTCTCTCTCTATATATCTATATCTATATATATATATATATATATATATATTCTCTTGCCACAATGTCAGCAGGCCATGGAACATGGGTGTAATCACTACCGACTAATGACGGCCTTCTGCTAACAATCTTATGCGTGGGAGCATTACTTTTCCCTGCTTTCCCTCCCATTATTTTTACCTTCTTTTAATGAAGCGGCATCACTGCACCACAAAAATCATTTCGGAAAGTATATGTCTGTGGTAGCATCTTACACAGTTGCCTAAATTTCAGCTGGTAAATTCAGGGCATTTAAAGGGAGTCTATCATTAGAAAAACACATTTTTAACTAATTGCATGTTGGAATAGACTTTAAAAAGGCCATTCTACTCCTACCTTTCATTCTCAGCTTCTCCCCGCTGTTTCTGATAAAATAGGTTTCTTCTGTTTTGCAAATTAGGATCACGGAGCATCGTGGGCATTCACCCTGCGCTCCGAGCACCCTCCACATCATAACTCTCCACCGCCCCCTTAGCTGCTTTTATTCACTTCCCTCCTCCTCTTCGCCGGAACTTCTGCCTTTCGCAGACATCAGACTGCGCATGTCCGGACGGCCATTTTCCGGTGGTCTGCTACACGAGCGTACTGTGTAGCAGACCACCGGAAAATGGCCGCCCAGACATGCTTATGTCCTGCGCCGCAGTACGCTCGTGTAGCAGACCACTGGAAAATGGCCGCCCGGACATGCTTAGGTACTGCGCCGCAGTATGCTGATGTAGCAGACCACCGGAAAATGGCCGCCCAGACATGTGCAGTCCGATGCCTGCGAAAAGCAGAAGTTCCGGCGAAGAGGAGGAGGGGAGTGAACATAAGCAGCTAAGGGGTGGTGGAGAGTTATGACGCAGAGGGTGCTCGGAACGCAGTGGGAACGCCCCTGGTTCTCTGTGATCCTAGTTTGCATAACAGAAAAAAAACAATTTTATTAGAAATGGCGGGGAGAAGCCTAGAATGGAAGGTAGGAGTAGAATGGCCTTTTTAAAGGCTATTCCAACATGCAATTAGTTAAAAATGTGTTTTCTAATGATAGACTTCCTTTAAGTACTGTTCCATGACTAACGCCCACTTACAGTTTGTGTTTGCGAAACCCTTCCTTTGTTTGGGCAAAGTTGACACAGGACAAGCCCATAATTTGCCATGTTTGTTTCTGAATATTTGGCATAATCCATGCAAATTTGGAGACAATGGGCAAGTATGATTTGGTCTGAATTTTTGGAAATCTGACAGTCCAATCGTTCTTATGTTTCTTTCATGCTGTATTCAGGTGGGAGAAGTGAACAAATCACTTAGGATAGGTCATCAGTATCAGATTGATGGAGGTCCGAGACTCGGGAGCCCTGCTGGCCAATCAGCTGTACTCGGCAGTCACTATAACAGAGCTGGAAGCAGATATCTCTTTGCTCTGTGTAGTGGCTGTGCTGAGCATAGTAGCTGAGCTAAACTAACTCACCATAGCCACAACATTGGGAACAAAGCTGTCTGCTTCAGGCTCTGTTCTCAGTATAGAGACTGGTGAGAACAAGTGATCAGCAGGTTTACACGGTGTCAGACCCCTACCAACCTGAAAATGATGAACTATTCTAAGCATAGGTCATCAATATAATTTGCCCAGAAAACACCTTTAAATCTATCTAAATAACTGTTTGCTACATTGCAGGTGAAGGGCTTTATTTTATGCAGGTTCCATTCATACTTCTTCAGTTTTGGCAATAAGTTTCTGGAAGACTGTGGTGTGTGTCTTGTTTAGCATGCTGTCATTTCTTTTTTCGGCATGTAAACACTCTCTTTTACAAGCTACATTGCCCCCAAATGTGTGTTTGGACCCTTGGTTTGTGTCTCATAGCACAGCATCCTGACTCCATGTACAGAAAATTACAGTGTTGTTTTTTTGGGGAGGTAATTCTTATATTCTTATGCAAGTCCAGGGGTGCCCTGTGTTAAGGCCTTAAAAAAAAAAAAAAAAAAAAAAAAGCAGGAAAGTACCAAACGGACCCAAAAAGTTTGTTTGCTTAGGAGGTTTACCCTCTGTTCAGCCACAATATACATGGACTTGTGTTTGCATATATGTAGTGTTAGGTTTTACTGTATAGTCATGGCGGTGTACATACACATGGCTATGACCATGAGAGCTGTTCACCTTCTGATTCACAGTCTTCGTTCAGCCACCTGAATAGCCATTCAAGAAAACTGAATGAGAGAAACTGTTGCTGTAGAAACACAACGCTTTCAGAGTTCAGTTTATCACACATACAGAGTCTCCAACATTGGATGCTTTTTTTGTATTATTTGTCTATAATGGTAAAAGCACCGATGTCTGGCTGATGTGAAAAAAGAGCACTGTGGAAATAAACCTGCAGCCATCTTAGGAAAAACAGCCTTGGTCTATGACTGTACTATTTGGACTGTTGAGTTGGTAGGCCAAACCACTGACTTAGCCTCCTCTATTTATTCACAACCGGACTCTGACTCCTACTGTGACCCTTTCACATATAGCTGACAGCCATAGTCAGACAGAAGGGTTAAAACTCCTCTAATTCATTAAAAAGCTACTGATTTAATTCATATGAAAGTAAATATGTAATAAACTGTCATCAAACTCATTATACAATATTAATAATTATGTAATATATTTAATAATAATGATCATTTTATTTTGAGGTCGGAGTTGTTAACTTTTCCCAAAATTGGTTTCGATTCCACATCCCTGCATTCCACAGTAAGACTGAGTTCATATTTGTGCTGGATTTAATTTTTCTGTTCTATTTTAGGAATAGAAAAGTTCCTAACTGTTCCCACAAAGGTGGAAGGACATCTTTGTCCATAGGGTAGCTGTCACCAAGCAATACAATATACTAAATGCTATACATCAGTGGTCCTCAAGGGGAAGTACACATACCCACAGCGGTACGTCCAGCTATCTCCAGGGGTACACACCATGGTGAGAGCCCCCCACCACCCCTAATGGTAATTTTTCCGGTTCGCCACCTAAGAACTACTGTTTATACAAAGAATAGAATTAGTGGAGGCCCATAGCATTATTACGCCACGTGACCCAATCACAGGCCTCAGCGGTCCCTGACTCTTCTCTGGAGTTATGTGAAACTTCACAAAATGACAGAGATTTCGTAGGGTGGCCCAATACTTTTGTCCTCAAAACAGCCCTAATTTTTTGTTATTAATATAAAATTAGTAGTAATAAATATTAATACAAAAAATATACTCTTCCTTCTGTGATTGTTCATAATAAAAGTATGGCTTATAAATAGTGTTGTACAATTTTACTTTCCCTTTTTTTTTATTTTTATTTTTATCTTTTTTTCATTTCTTTTTTTTTTTTTTAAATTCTTTAAAATAAATTTCCTTCCATACCGTACAAGTGCACCACTTAAGTGCAATAGTTTGATCATTTTGGTCACCACAAAGCAGTTAACTATATATATGCTCCTGTTGATCTCTTGTGAATATGTACGGTTGTGTGCATGGAATAATAAATATGATCTGTCACATATGTTTGCTTCCAACATCTTTTTTTCTCTGGTGTAAGTTGCTAAGGCAACCAAAATGTCATCCTAGTTGTGCAATAAATTGTTATCTCTGATGTAAATGTAAAGCATATAATAATCCCCTCATTATGACATCTTAAGTTGACCAAAGACGCCCTTTTCGATTGACCCATCTTATTATATATTGGTGTTCTTTACCCCTTTTGAAAACAATTGCATGGCTGTTTAATGTGTCAGCCCTCTGATCGGTGGCCTTTGGGGATTAAAAAGTCTACAGTCCATTGACAGAACTCTTTGTATTCTGAAAGAAAACCACAGCAATTTTATTGGCGAGTATTGTAGATCTCACACTCTGGAGACGTTCTGCATGAGTGAAGCAAATATTGTCTTTTAGGATAATTAATGAACGCACCTGTTTACAATAGAAGTTACGTCTTCCATTTACATCTTCTAATTACGTCTTCCATTTAATATGTTCGCTGCTTGTGCCCTTCTAACCTCCGAGTCCATGGCCTGATATCTAACGATTCATTTGATAAATGACAGTTAATTAGGACATGAATGTATATGATTTTATCGTCGTATATGTATAGAAACAAGAAAAAAAACCTTTGCGGTGTTATTTGATTTACAGGAACCCTAACCAGCATGAAAAATAATGAGAGGCTCCCACTTTACAAAGAGCCATTTTTTGCTCTAAAACGTAATTAAACCAGAAATAAACTTGCAACCATCTCAGGAAAAACAGCTTTGCTCTATTGCTGTGATAAGGAGTCTGTAGGCCAAACCATTGACTCCTCTATTTTCCCACAGCCTGACTCCAACTCCTGTTCTGACTCCAACTCCTTCATAAATGGCTGACAGCCATGGTCAGTAGAGAAGTAGTAAAGCTCCTCTAATTCATTAAAAGCTAGTAAATATGTAGAAAACAATACATCTAATTAATTATACAGTACCAATAATTGTATAATAATATGAAAATTAATTATTATATTTTGAAGATAGAGTCAGTAACTCCTGCCAAAACTAGTCCCAACTCCAACTCTGACTCCACAGCCCTGATTTTATGACATCTGACCACCGAGGTCAGTGATATTCTGCAGGGTTGACATAAAGGGGTTCTCATCTCAGGATTTCAGTTGCCCACCTGTCTCCTTTCCCTTCACTTCCTGGTTTTCAGCTCATTCCAGCTCGGAGCTCCTGCTTGTTCTAAACCACTCAGTTATGCCTGGATTTACATACACAGATATCAGAGACTCTACTATGGAAACTTATGTAGCCCTTACCAGTGCTTAAAAACTGAAAGCCATATGCAGAAAGAGGGAGAGAATAGAATATAGATCGCCAGGAGTCACCATTCTGACCTGTGATCAGGACTGTAACCTAGACAACCAGCTGTAAACAATGAGGAGAGAAATTTCGCTGTATCTGGCAAACAGAGAAAGATAGATAAAGCAATGTATTGGGTAAAACATTTCAGTTAGCTTCAGCTACAAGTCTGAATATGAACCTTGAGAGGAGAATATCCCTTTAATTTCAGTCTTAGTCAGGATCTAAGAGGTGAGTATTGCTTCTTTTATCATTTTATGGCATTTCTCACTGTTGTCATTTTATCAAGTCGGCAATTTTACACTGTCACCTTCCATCTAAAGTACATGGCAAGGCTTGTATATGTTTTGTTACGTAATAAATGACACGTGTGTAAATATGTTGCAAGCTTCTCGGACGGAGATATATTTGGTAAAGCACTGATCATAGAAACCTCGAACAGACACTGTGATAAAATTCATGTGCAATATTCCAATGATGGACATATATTGAGACAACCCCTTTTAGGCTAGGGTCCCACATAACGTAAACGTAGCGATTTTGCCGCAGTGGAAACGTCGCGGCAGAAAACGTGGTGTTTTACAGTATCTGCAAAGTGGATAGGATTGTAGCTAATCCCATCCACACATTGCAGAAAAATATCTGCAGTCATGCTGTGATTTTAAAACCGTTGCGTTTTTGTAAATCGCAGCATACAGTGCTGGCCAAAAGTATTGGCACCACTGCAATTCTGTCAGATAATACTCAATTTCTTCCAGAAAATGATTGCAATCACAAATGCTTTGGTAATAATATCTTCATTTATTTTGCTTGCAATGAAAAAACACAAAAGAGAATGAAAAAAAGTCAAATCATTGATCATTTTACACAAAACTCCAAAAATGGGCCGGACAAAAGTATTGGCACCCTCAGCCTAATACTTGGTAGCACAACCTTTGGACAAAATAACTGCGAACAACCGCTTCCGTTAACCATCAATGAGTTTCTTACAATGCTCTGCTGGAATTTTAGACCATTCTTCTTTGGCAAATTTCTCCAGGTCCCTGAGATTTGAAGAGTGCCTTCTCCAAACTGCCATTTTGAGATCTCTCCACAGGTGTTCTATGGGATTCAGGTCTGGACTCATTGCTGGCCACTTTAGAAGTCTCCAGTGCTTTCTCTCAAACCATTTTCTAGTACTTTTTGAAGTGTGTTTTGGGTCATTGTCCTGCTGGAAGACCCATGACCTCTGAGGGAGACCCAGCTTTCTCACACTGGGCCCTACATTATGCTGCAAAATTTGTTGGTAGTCTTCAGACTTCATAATGCCATGCACACGGTCAAGCAGTCCAGTGCCAGAGGCAGCAAAGCAACCCCAAAACATCAGGGAACCTCCGCCATGTTTGACTGTAGGGACCGTGTTCTTTTCTTTGAAGGCCTCTTTTTTTTTCCTGTAAACTCTATGTTGATGCCTTTTCCCAAAAAGCTCTACTTTTGTCTCATCTGACCAGAGAACATTCTTCCAAAAAGTTTTTGGCTTTCTCAGGTAAGTTTTGGCAAAATCCAGCCTGGCTTTTTTATGTCTCTGGGTCAGAAGTGGGGTCTTCCTGGGTATCCTACCATAGAGTCCCTTTTCATTGAGACGCCGACGGATAGTACGGGTTGACACTGTTGTACCCTCGGACTGCAGGGCAGCTAGAACTTGTTTGGATGTTAGTCGAGGTTCTTTAGCCACCATCCGCACAATCTTTCGTTGAAATCTCACGTCAATTTTTCTTTTCCGTCCACATCTAGGGAGGTTAGCCACAGTGCCATGGGCTTTAAACTTCTTGATGACACTGTGCACGGTAGACACAGGAACATTCAGGTCTTTGGAGATGGACTTGTAGCCTTGAGATTGCTCATGCTTCCTCACAATTTTGCTTCTCAAGTCCTCAGACAGTTCTTTGGTCTTCTTTCTTTTCTCCATGCTCAATGTGGTACACACAAGGACACAGGACAGAGGTTGAGTCAACTTTAATCCATTTCAACTGGCTGCAAGTGTGATTTAGTTATTGCCACCACCTGTTATGTGCCACAGGTAAGTAACAGGTGCTGTTAATTACACAAATTAGAGAAGCATCACATGATTTTTCAAAGGGTGCCAATACTTTTGTCCACCCCCTTTTTTATGTTTGGTGTGGAATTATATCCAATTTGGCTTTTTGACAATTCTTTTTGTAGTTTTCCATTGACGACAAATTAAATGAAGATATTATTACCAAAGCATTTGTGATTGCAATCATGTTCTGGAAGAAATTGAGTATTATCTGACAGAATTGCAGTGGTGCCAATACTTTTGGCCAGCACTGTATACCTATGGCGTTTTACACATAGGTATAACTAAAGCAGAAAGTACGCAGAGAAAAACTTCTTATGGATATCTTATGGAACTCTTACTATTTGGAAAGGTCACTATATTGCAGCATTCTTTTATTCACAGATAATGTAATAAAACAGAGAAATTTAAAATAGAAGATTTTTTTTACCACACTATCACTGTAAAATGCTATTTTTTCAAAGTTTTAGTACAAAACCTTTTTAGCTGTCTGTTCTGCTCTGTTGCATCGCACCGTTGATCTGACATTACTGGGAGCAGGTTGGTGCATGAAGGAGAGGCAAAGAGCTTGCAGAGAAATAAATAAAAAGTATCACAATTCCCTATACAAATCATATTTCTTTCCCGGAGTTAACCTATTGATAGTTTACTTTCTGTTTTTCATTCTGTTTGAAGTGTTTGCGGTTTTGTTTAATAATATATCTTTAAAGAGGTTAGATTGCATGTTTTTTACTACACAGAACTCCAAATCTCTTTTACCCCTTCACACAGCACCAGTTAAAGCCAGGGGGAGTTGCTAAAGGTTGTTCAGAAGTGTCAATTACTACCAGGCCCTGGAGCCTTAGGTGGTGCTAAGGCCCCTCTACAATGTAAAAAGACTACAGTATTATTTATATTACATAGTAAGAAGGGGCCTTGTTATATATTTTTGCATTGGAGTCCAGGAGCTTCAGGTTACACCTCTGATTAAAGCATATCCGTTGTTTCATTTGACGATTTAGGATAAGCTGCACTGTGTATATGTTTCTGGCCATTATATCACTCTCTGTGCTGGTAGGTAGAAACTAGCTGCCATATACTACACACAGTGAGAAAAGGAAAATCTGCTTGACAACTGTCTATTTCTCACTCAGAAACAGCCCCTTGACCATGCTGGACATATATAGAGAAGTACTGATGTGAATACATTACTTTGGTTGTGATAGAAAGCTTCTGTTAACCTCCATCACCAGACCATGCCTCTATTTCTACTTTTATCTCTCACTGTGTGTGTACTTGTCTCCCTCCCTCCGTCATCCCTCTATAGATGTGTAACCTGTGTCACATTACCTGCAGTCCACCTCAAGACTCATTTAAGCAGAAATTTTTCAGAGTGAAAGTTTAGTTTGGTGAAAACGAGGAACTCCTAGCACCACCTTTTGGAAAATAGCTCCCTATAGATTATTGCATAGTTTAAAAAAAAACAAAAAAAACCTAAGGGCAAACCATGCATTAATTTATTGGGAGCTACCTTCCAAAAGGTGGTGCTAGGAGCAAGTTCCCCTTTTTAATCAGTGAGGTCTTATTTGCATTTTACTCACACAGTTTCTTATATTCATAAACCACATTGTAGTGAAAGATTTCTTCATTTAAACAGGCAAAGGCTGTTTTTCTTAAAAGTGTACAGTTTTACTAACTAATATCTGGTTTATATTCAGCTGTTCTAATAAGTATAATGCACAACCAGGGGCATAAATACCGGGGTAACAGTGGGAGCGGCAGCCACAGGGCCCGGGACATTAGGGGGCCGGCGAGCCCCTGGTGTTTGTTTGTTTTTTTGTTTTTTTTGTAATAGGTTGTTACCTGCTGGTGTAACCCCAACAGGTAACAGGCCCTATTTACTTACCGATCTCCGCTCCTGCTCATGGTCGCCTGTGCTTCCCATTCTGTGGAAGCGGAGGTGGCTGTGAGCAGGAGCGCGGATCAGTAAGTAAGGCCGCGGGCCAAACAGCTATCATTATACATTGGGATCGGAGGCCCAGGGGAGGTGAGGGAACATAAAAAACACTGTTACTTACCTTTCCTGTGCTCCGGCAGGCTTTGGGCATCCTTGGTAACGTCCAAGACGTCAGCTGACGTCATTATGTGTTGCGATGCCGGCCGTGAAGTCTGGTCCAACATTGAAGAAGCGGGGAGTGTGCTGGAGCCAGGGACAGGTAAGTAACACAGTTTTTTATGTTTGTATCCTCCCCTGGGTCTCCGATCATTATACTCTGGGGTCAGAGTATAATATTTGTTCATGGGTGATCCACAATGGGGCATAATACTGTGTGTAGGGGCCGCTATGGTGCATAATACTGTGTGCAGGGGCTTCTGTGGGGCATAATACTGTGTGCAGGGGCCGCTATGAAGCATAATACTGTGTGCAGGTGATGCTATGGGGCAAAATAATGTGTGCAGGGGCCACTGTGGGGCATAATAGTGTGTGCAGGAATGAGGGGAATGCGGTTTGTGCGGTGGGGTGGGTCATTGCCAGGGGGTTCCCCATGTCAAATGTTCGCCTTGGGGCCCAGCCATTCCTAGTTACGCCACTATGTACAACAAAGGTAACAAAATACAATAGAATATTGATATACACAGATATGGATTAGAATATATACATATATACTATTAAAAAGATCACATGTCATTGTATTTCTGTGAATGTTCTCCCACCAGGCAAAAACTACAATATAATTTATAGACAATCACTCTGTCTTCTTTGACATCATTTACACTAGCTTCATTGTGTCTTAGCCCACAAACCTCCAGAGTGCGAGCATATTGATTTGCAAGAGATAAAGCATGTTAAGTGAAAGTGTCTTTCTTCAGTAGCATTTTTTTTTTTCTTGAGAGAAAATGTACGGCATGCCTCTAAACAGACGAGGAACAGAAAATGTCATGTGTTAACACCTTGTATAGCAGAGTGATGGATAAAATTGTTAGAGGCTATCCTACCAAATGGTAGCCTCTGACAATAAATGGTAGCCACTCTATTACTATGAATGTGTATGGTTTTTGTAGCTTCCCCCCCCCCCCCCATGTAATGAAGGCTGGTAGAACCACATTTTTGTAAAATATCATGACCCAACCACAAGTACCAATCTGACATATCTCTTCTTTGCAGTAAATACTTGTCAAGTAGAGCCCACTGTCTAGTATTGTGATGTTGTGTACTCTCAATGATTAAATAAAACAAGTATCTTTTTGCACTTCTAAGCTTTTGTACTTGTGTAATAGAGTGAACTTTTTCATTATTCTCTTATTGACGCTCTGTGAAGTCAACTCCTTTTGAAGGCCAAAAAGCAAGTATTCACTCCCTGGTTGCCTAATGGAGTAGATGCTTGTCCATTGTGTCTAAATTGTGTCATCCACTAGGATACTGTTCGTAGAATCCTAGTGGGTGGTAGCTAGATCCATGTCTTCTAGTCTCCATCTACAGTGTTAAAAGCAGACGGGGAGCTAAAGACTGGGCAACTGATTTAGCTTATACAGTATCAAGAAGAACATCAGTTGGGGAAACATGGGGAATGAGTAGTCTGTCCTTTAGGCATCTTAGGTGAATTAGTAGTCCCCTAGTCCATCTATGCACAATTATTCCAAGCTACGGTACAAAGAAATGGGAGTCTGTCACAGGAAAACTGGCATAAACTAAGTACCTTGTAGGGTGACTAATACACTTTCCAAATATGCATTTCTTATTCTGCATTGCAGCTCCGTTTTCATGAAAATCAGTTTTTTATTCTTATGCAAATAGCTAAAAAGGGCTTTAGGGGCGTTTCTTCTCCTACTAGGGCTTCTCTCTCTGCATCAGATAACCGACCCTAATTGCTGGCAAAGTGTGACAGAGTGGAAGATGCCACTCAAGCAATGGGGGTAGAGCTGGATGGCAGTTAGGGGAGGTTACTTGGAGTAGAGAGTGAAGCCCCAGCAGGGGAAGAAACGCTCCTAAAAGCCCATTTCAGTTAATTTACATAAGAATAAAATACTGTTGTTCATGAAAATGGAGCTGCAATGCAGAATAAGAAAGACATCTCTGGAAAGTGTAGAAGCCGCCCTGCAAAGTACTATCATTAGTTTGTTTCCTGCTGACAGACTCCCTTTAACCAGTTCTCCATATACTAGTTGCTCCACCAGGCTTTAGTTTGCAAGCAGTTGCACTTAGTTGTGTGCCATGGGTGGAAAAGTGTACTATATATAGGCAGGATGTCAGCAACGTCAGAGACCTGTACGTAACTGAAATTAGCACAGGAACAAGAGCACAGTGCTCTGTAATCTATGGTGTAACATTTGTTGAAACTCTGCTATGGTCTTGGATAAGTGTCTGATCGCTGGGGCCCGTTCCCCAGGTCCCACAGTGATCAGGAGGACGGGGGACTGAAAGTCCCCCTAAAGCCTCCTTGTGTGACCAGCACTCCATTCATTTCTCTGGGGCTGTGAGCACTGCTGGAGATAGGAGTGAGTTAAGTGCAATAGTGATCCATTCACAAATAGTCTTTTGGGGGACATTTGGTCCCCCGTCCTCCCGATCTGTGGGGGAGCTGGCATTTGGGCCTTCAGCTTCAACTCTTTGCATCCTTCATTAGGTGCTGTTCCACTGATTTTGGCATAGTTGGAATGTAGTCTCCACCATCTCCGAGCAATCATTTCTGTTAGCTTCAGCATAATTATGCTCTCTACTAATAGAAATGATTGCTTGGAAATGGTGGGGGCTACAGAAAAAATTCCAATTGTGCCAGAATTAGTGGAGCAGAACCCTGTAAAGGTTACATTGAGTTGGAGCTAGTGGATGTGGTCAAAAGTCCTCTTTAAAAAAGGCAGAAAACTGGGCCAAAATTAGTGTAAGTGGTGCACCAAATCAGCTGATGGTGTCATACAATGGGACAATTTTTATCTTGTTTAAAAACCCTAGAATGTAATAATTTTGGAGTATAGTGAGCCATATAAAAGCTAAACATTTGTGATAAGCCAGATGGAGGATTGTGTGTAATTTTACAAAAAGAATTTAAGTGACTGCTTTATGGTCTGAAATGGTCACCGTTCCTGGTGGAACAAGCTCCGGTATACCTACTTATTCTGTTTCCCTGCTGAGATAACAATTAGCTTTCACTTGTTTTATAGTCAAATTCGCTTCCTGTTTTTTCCCCTTTCATAGTTATTTGGTTCTACTGTTTGTAGTGTAGCGTGTTGCTAGACAGATAAGACAAAGACTAGTTTGTTGATTATATTGTCCTTGAAAGCTCTACTTCACATACAATGTAGTACAAGCTGCACACTGCTCGATTTTCTGGATTTATGTATCTATAATAATAGGTTACTCAGAACTCCTGCAGATGTAACTACACATGGGGCTTATCAAACTAGACAACATGAGAGGGAACTTCTAGCAACTACTAATTAAGAAGGCTTGTAAGGTCTTGTTCTGAGTGTTCCCCTTTACACGAAGGCACAAGCAGTTATAGAGAACATCTGTTATATAGCCTTAGAACTCTTACAGTAAGCTTAATGGTTTCAATACATACAATAGGTACCAAGCTTGATGGTTACACATGCTAGGTGGCACCATACACGAACTTGATTGTTATAGAACAATTGATCGCGATTACAAACCTTGCTTTAGGGTTACTCTTACTTCATGAGGCTTTTAACACTACCTCCACAGAACAATGTCAGTTGCATATAGTACATTTGGTTTCAGATTGAGGATTCCCGCCAGTGCAAACTCCCCAAACCAGTACAACACCTCTCCACACTGTCCTCCATAGCAGCTTCTCCCAGTTCAATCCTACAGGGGTCAACCCACCCAATCCACCCAGTCCACACCTTCACTGATCAACGCACAAGGTACATTTAGGACAGCTAATCTTAGTGACTAGGCTGCCAACAATTCTGTCAGCCCCATAATAAGCCCACAATAAAAAGGATTGTTTACAGAGAGCAATACAGCATAAATACATGTAATATGCAAACATCTGAACAGTCTCTCAGGTAACAGAGGGTCCATTTAAAGGAACTGGTAGCCTTCTCACCCGCATATGACAATGCAAACAAACAGTGGGGGAATTTGTTTCCTACACCAATCTTAATTCCTCTGCTGGCATGAAATCCTCCATAATTAATAGGTTTAGTCTTAGTTCCTAGATTTACACTGGACTGCACTGTAGTCTATACACATTCAAAGACAATAGCAGAAAATAGACTGTTCATAATCACCAGTCCATCATTATAACCAATCAAATTAACTATATACTGTACAGTATACATAAAAAGATAGCATAAGATTGGATGGCAGGTTTCTCTCTGGCTAGGATTTTCATGGAGCTACAGTTTTGCTATGAAATAAACCAGTCATAAACTCTCTGGTCACATCTCCATCACAGGTCCTGTTTGTAGTGTTGTTTTCACTTCAATTCATCATCACTTCAGCAGAATCTAATGGACCCCATTGTTAGTCAGTAGGGTCCATGGGGTCCCACTGGTGTTTTTCATGTCACGTGTCTGGCCGAGCATTATGACTTTTTTTTTTTTTTTTTTATAAAGGATAGCCACATCCCAAAAAATGTAATCGTAGACTTTTTTAAAGGGGATGTGCCATTAGAGACACATAAACTCTACCCACAGGATAGGGGATAAGTGCCACATTGCTGGAGTCCCAACTACTGGGACCCCCAAGCGATCAAGTAAATGGGGGATTGAAGGTCCCCCTGAAGCCTCTTTGTGAATGAAGCACCAGTGCACTTGCATGACTGGAGCTCCAGTCACTGGTATGGGACTGCCAGGTAGCAGCAGCCTAATAGAAGTGAATGAAAGAGCCCCATACCAGTGACTGAAGTTCCACCCATGTAAGTGCACTGTTTTCTTTTTATCAAAGGTCTCAAAGCTGTGCCAACGAAACACCAGTGCACGGAAAAAACTGACGGGTGCCACTGAAAAAACGTGCAAAGGGTGCGGTCTATCGCAAAACCCATCTCAAAAGAGAATGGGTCCTCCGAAACTGTCCCCAAACTCAGAGCCAAAAGGCCCAAGAGTAAGGGGGCTGAACCAACCCAACTGCCGAGACAGGAGGGTCAGATCTTACTTGATTTCCTCTCAGGCTGCCACCACCAAGAGTACTACCAAGCCAGCTACTTGCATCAGTCTCCTCAAGGGCTGCCACCCCAAGAGTACGACTGAGCCTGCAACTGTTGTCTGTCTCCACAAAAGCAGAGACAGACACTGGAGAGCAAGGAAGGAGGGAACCCGAAGGTCACACACTCCAACCCCTAGACTTCGGGTAGGACCCAAAAGGGTTTCCGCACCCCTACATCTATACACACAGTGACAAACGGTGACAAACGTGACAAATAAAAAATGAATAAATAAGTGAATAGAGTGCCTGTGTACTGGCCCAGTCTATCCGCCGGATCTATAAAAATTACCCATGCACTGGTGCTTCATTCACAAAGAGGCTTCAGGTGGACTTTCATTTCCCATTTCTCCTGATCTCTGGGGACCCAGCAGTCAAACCCCCAGCAACTTGTGGATAGGGGATAAATGTCTTTAATAAGACTACACCTTTAAAGGGAATGTGTCACCAGAAAATAACCTATTTTTTTTTAGGAATTTTTCAATAATTGTTTCTATGTCACTTCGGCCATTAAGGGTAATAATACTGTAGACTGATACTTGCCAATTCTGTAGAGGTTTTCTTTGCAGCAGTCACCTCATTTGCATCACAGACAAGACACAATTACAATAAAAGATTACAGCTCTGTAGATGACCTCATCATATTCACTACTGACAACAGATGATGTCACAGCTTATTTATGACCCCTCTCTGCACAGAACATGTCTAGAAAACTCCCCCATAGAAATCAGTAATTGGCCCTATTCTATTGTTGCCCATAAGAAGGCTGTAACGCATATCAGTAAATGCAGTTAAAAGAGATGTCCAGGAAAAAATGTAATTTCTACACTAATCTAAACACTCTCCCCCCGCCTACTTTTTAAATTACTTACTTTAGCAAAAATGTATATTTACCCATATTCTTGGGGCGGACATTTTCTGATTGTGCCCCCAGGCACATTTTCTGATTATCCGTTGACGTTCCGTTTTGGTGTTTCCGGAAACGGAACGTCACCAATATAACTCCCCCCACCACACACACAACCCATCATACTTACCTGTCTTCCTGTCCAGACTTCCTTCTGTGGGGACAGCTGCTCCTCTTCTTTGACCCTCTGCCGGGGTCTGCACAATAGAGCCAGAGTCCCGGCATTACACTGTAGCAGGCACTCCATCTCTATTGCGCAGACGTGGGAGGCCGGAGGAGCCTCCCATGCCTGCGCAGTAGAGATGGAGTGCTGGCTACAGCGCAGTGCCGTCACTATTGCGCACACGCCGGCAGACGTCAAAAAAGAGGAGGAGCTGTCCCCACAGAAGGAAATCTGGACAGAAAGACAGGTAAGTATGATGGGGTGAGGGGTGGGCTGAGTTAGTTAGTTGGGAAGGGCTACTAGTGAGCAGGATAGTTAGGGAGACAGGAAGGGAGTGTGAGAGAGGGAGGGGAAGGGAATGGCAAGGAGGTACCATGATGCATTGCATGAGCTAAGACAGCAGGAAGCTACACCATGTAAACAAATGCAGAGGATGCCTGGAGCTCCCAGAAATCACTCAAAACACTGCTAAAGGTATTTGGGTACATTTATTAACCCATTCATACCACTAACCTTTTAAAAAAAGATTTTTTGCCTGGAAAGCACCTTTATGTCTAGCAGCTGTAGCCTCCTTTCACTCCTTCCGCTTTCTCAAACTCAACATGGAGAAAACGGAGTTCATAATCTTCACCCCTCCTCGCACGGCCCCCCTACCTGACCCATCTATTAAAGTCAGCGGAACCACACTCGCCCCATTCCCACGGGTCTGCTACCTTGGGATAACCTTAGACTCTGACCTATCCTTCAAGCCGCATATTCAAACCCTCAACACCTCCTGCTGCCTCCAACTCAAGAACATCCATTGAATCCGCTCCTTCCTCACCCCTAAAACTACAAAGATGCTAGTCCAGGCCCTCATAATCTCCCGCCTAGAATACTGTAACACCCTTCTCCATGGCCTCCCAGCTAACACTTTCACCCCCCCTCCAGTCCACCTTAAACTGTGCTGCTCGCTTAATACACCTCTCCCCTCATTCTTCGTCAGCCGCTCCCCTCTGCCAATCCCTTCACTGGCTACCCGTTGCCAGTGAATAGAGTTCAAATTACTAACGCTGTCATACAAAGTCATCCACAACCTGTCCCCTCCATATATCTCCGACCTAATCCCCCGCTACCTGCCCACACGTAACCTCCGATCCTCCAAAGACCTCCTACTCTGCCCTGCTCTTATCCGCTCTTCACACAACCGTCGCCAAGTCTTCTCCTGTGCATCCCCCATACTCTGGAACTCATTACCAAGACACATAAGACTGAGCCCCACAATCACAAGCTTCAAGAAGGTCCTGAAGACTCACCTATTCAGGAAGGCATACAACCCCCAATAACACTACTGTCACCACACCACCATCTGTACAGCCTCTCCCGTCACCTTCTGTCTCTATCCCTCTTCCCTCATAGATTGTAAGCCCTTGCAGGCAGGGCCCTCTATCCCACTGTGCCAGTTGGTCACTGTTAGTATTATCTGTTTTGTATATCTGGTGTACTGTATGTAAACCCTCAAATGTAAAGCACCATGGAATTAATGGTGCGATATAAATAAACAATAATAATAACAGAGCAGAGTAGAAGCTCAGGCAAGATGGCAGCCTCCATAATCTTATATAGAAAATAGAATATAATAGTGCACCTCTAGTGTCAGTCATTGTGAAGAGAAACAATAAAAGTTCAGCTACCATAAAAATCCACGGAGATGGATCCTTTGCTGCTTCCAGAAAGGAAATAGAAGTTTGCCAGAGTCCATGCACATGTATTTTATAACTATTTGTTTCAGACAAATATAAAAATTAATAATGTAAAATAAAATGAAATTTGTAAATATCACAAATCCATAATAATCCACATATTACCTCCTTCATGAGACAGCAAAGGCCAAAAGAGCAACCTCTGCACCTCGAGTCTGAGCGAGTACAGGTCAGGAAGGATGTGAAGGGTGTAGCGTATTTGGATTCTCTGCCAGTGCACAGAAATGTTTTCACTGTGAGGTAATGGCACTTTCACACAATTTGACTTCTGGAACATAGGTTTCATTGAATTTGTTGCCATTGCTGTTATACTCTTTATTTTATGAGTGCTTTTTTGATATGCAGATATTTATATAGGGCCTTTTATACAATATATCAATACATTTTTAGTAAAAACCCCACATTTACCGTACATCTCATCTGGAAGGGTTTGTGAATCCATTTCTTCCTTATGCTGGAAGGGGGTTATTCAGCAGACGGGATCAGTGGGGTAAGTATCAGTTCTTTACATTTTTTAACCCGCCTTGAGCTTGCCGACACTCCTGCTAGAAAACCCCTATAGGCAAAGGCCATACACTGCGAGTATGCTGACCTAGCGCTATGTTCACACCAGGCAAATTTTGCAAACTGCAGTGCAATGCAAAGAATATATTTTTATGCAATTTATTGGTTTGGTGCACATTTTGAATGTGTCTGTTGTAATGTTGCTAAGTGCTGTGCTCACACAATACATCAATTGTGTACATTTATGAAGGTTACATTTTTCTTAAAAGCAGATGCAACAATCCCGTTTTATATGCTCTATAATTTTACAAAGGGATTGTGATGATGACACCAGAGCCATGGTAGGTGAGTCATAAAGAACAATACAATAATGGAAATCCATGTCTAGTATGATTGGATGATCTCGTAAAAGTAGCTGGGAAATAATTCTTGTCATCTCTATTGTGTTCCATATCCTGCTTATCTGTATAGTGGCCTTGAAAGGGACATAGCTCTATATTGGATTTATTGTTATGCTCCAAACCTATAGAAGTCATGTCCGCGCCTGTCCATCAATGCAGTTATGGCTGATGGAAAAGGCAGTTTGTAAGAGATGCACAGCCCTGGCATCAGTAATTTGTTGTCTGGTACAGTTCTCCACGAATGGCTTCTAAGGGGTCGTTGGTAGTAGTGTCCGTTGCTAATGTCCATTACAAGATTTTAACAAAGGACACTAGCAGAACCGTCATTAATCCATTAAAAATCCCGTTGATTGATTGTCTGTTAGTGTCCGTTTACACCAAATCCGTCACATGTCCGTTATTTGTTGTGGACAAAAAAAATCCGGGGTGCAGGACTTGTGTCTGCGAAAAATAACGGTTTTATGACAGACATCAAGTCTCCATTATTTTTTTAACATTAATGTCTATTGGTAACGTTATTACTGTCCTTTTTTTTTTCTGAACAGCTCAAAAAGCAGAAACAAAAAAAAAAAAAAAAATCAAAAAACGGACAATATAAAAACAAACACTAACGGACATTAAATGGATCAGTTAAAAAAGCGGACACATTAACACCAGTTAGTGTCCATTAATGTTTGTTATGATAGGTGTCCGTTTTTTTTTTTTTTTTTTTAACGGACTCTATCAGAATGGACAACCCTAAGGCTACGTTCACATCTGTGTCGGACATTTCACTGGGAGCCTTTGTCGCAGATTTTGTAAAAATATCCTGGTTAACAAAATGCTGCATGCTGTGCTGTTTATTCCTGCAAAATGACAAACCTCTTTAAAGTTAGTGGTATCTGTTGCTGTGTTGGTGATCATCAAGTAATGGATCTGTCCCCACTTTTTATTCTATTATGGAACAGAAAAATGTAATGTCCAGTGAATATGTGAACCTAGGCTTAGGCTTCATGTACACAAGTGTGTGGATTGTCAGTGTGCTGGTCGTGTTTTTCACTGATCCATTTGTTTTTATCACCCTATACATATTCCTGTGTATGTGGCCGTTAGCCTAGTACAAAACCAGGACAGATCTTCTGCCTGTCCATTTTGCAGCCTGGGTTTCATTGCAGGCAGTAAATGGGGCTGTGGAGGCACAGGCTACACACGGATATCATCCATGTGTTGTTGGTTCAGCTGAACCACGGACCTGGTACATGCTCATTGTCTTGTGCATGTAGCCTAAGTGACTTGACTGACTACTTATCTAGAATGATGTGTTGATGATGTACCATTTTACCAATAAATGTACATATAATTGACGTAAGAAAAAGTTGAGTTAGACTGTTCAGACTGTGTTCGAGCTGGGTTTTATTGAAGTTACAGCTGTAGCAAACTTAATCCGAACTTCTACAATTGGTTAAACTGCTGCGTTGTGATATTTTATCAAAGAAGACAACAAAAACTCTTTGGAAAAACATTTTTCAATGACTTTTCATTGTTTTTTGTTGTCTTCTGTGATAAAATATCACACTTCAGTGGGGATGGTGCTACATCTGTATATCAGGAAAATTTCCTGATCTAATGCTCCAGCATATGCCACTGTATATGTCTTCAGTGGCTTATGTCATTCATTGACTTCAGCTGTATGAAAAAATATTACCGCTAAATGAGCATTTTTTTTTTTTGTTAAAAATAAAGGTATAGCATCATTTGCATTTTAGGAAGTGTTATCTTTGCAGTCAGGCACTGTACAGTAATCTGATGCTGTAGAAGAAAATAACTTGTAGTATTCACAGAAGTGCGCCACTGGATATGTTTGTCGACAAGCCATCTACTGGCTTTAACTGTAACTGGCAGAATGTGAATTAGCCATGGGCTATTATGTGCTACATGGCAGTGAGTAACAAAAAAAAAAAAAAAAAAGCCGAAAAAAGTACAGTATTTACATCATTATTCAGATCATAAGGTTAAAAAAGTGATGAACAGCAAGAACATAGAAGTAGGTAACCTTATAAAGATGCTGGTCAGGTTTTCCCTCTCCGCTACAGGTTAGAGACAGGTGAGGTTCATCTTCATAGAACTGGGCTGTGCAGCGCCCCCTTCATTGATGTGGATCTTATGGGTTGCAGATGCACCTGCTGTCGTGGCAGTATTTAGGATTAAGTTGTACTATATATAAAATTTAACTAAAAATGGTTTGCCTGGTTCCAGATCAGATAGTCTATGGCCACATGTAGGACACTCCCATCTATGAGATAGATCTCCCAGAATAAAAATTTGTTCTAACAGATTCATCCACCTGAATAGCTGTATTTCTATAAAAGGGAAACCAAATGGCTAAATACAGTAACAGTAAGCCTATATTCACACAACCATGGGTGAAAACGGCCATAAAAAACGACCATTTTTCATGTTAGTTTTGCATCTGTGGGGTGCCCTTTTTCATGGATCCCACATATGTTGCAGTGTATGGAGGGATCCTTGAAAACGGACAAAAATAGAGCATTTTGACAGTCTGACTATAGGCTTGTGAGGTGGTGGAGGGCACACCTATTCACTTCAATGAGTACGTCAAATTACAGCACTTGGCTGTCTCTGGTGTTCCCATTGAAGTGAACATTAGCTCCATTCTGTATCTGTACATTCAGCCTGACTGTGCAACAGGAGAAAAACAACCCCTTTATCAGGATATATGGGGTCTGACTGCTGACCCTCCACCAATTGCGAGTTTATCCTCTAACCCAGGGGTCGGCAACCCCCGGCACGCGTGCCAAGAGTGGCACGCGAGACTTATTTCCCTGGCACGGCAGCGGTGTGTTCACATATGTCCGGCCAAGCTATCTGTTTCCCTCCAGCGTGGTGCACACAAGCACACAAGGTAATTGCCGGCTTCACTACTGTACCTGATCGAATTGTTCAGGATTGCTTAAAGCGATAAAGAAACACTTGGATTCATTTTAAAGAGGAGAATCTCCTCTTTAAAATGATACCAAGATCACCATGATCGTCCTTAAACATCCTGAGCGATTCGCTAGTGAAAACGATGTTCGGCATTGAAATCCCAATGCAGATCTCAGTTCCCGACATCGTTTTAACAGTGAATCGCTCTGAATTTGTAAGGTCAATCATGGAGATCTTGGTATCTTTTAAAGATGAGATTCTCATCTTTAAAATGAATCCAGTTGTATCTTTGTGGCCCTAATACATCCTTAGAAATGGGGCTCTAAAAGTGTCCCCCCCTCCTGTGTCAGGCAGCATCTTAGAGCTAAGGAAGGAGGGGGAGGAGGAGCTGCAGAGACAATGTTAACTCATCATTGTCTGTGCATAAGCTGCAGATGATGGGGGTAGCAGAGACTTCCATCCATGTTATCCCCTCTCCTATCAATCAGAGAGTATACTGTACTTTTGCTCTCTGATAGTCACATAGAGGGATAATGTAATACCCCTCTGAGCCTAATCACATAACCAGGAAGTTATTGGCGCTGTGACTCAGACATTTACCATCGTCCAGGTCGCAGCGCCAGAAGTGTCGCACCAAACACTTACACAACACATGCACAAAATCACCAATAAAGTTTACATTTTTTCACTGTCTCTGTCCTGTCCATACCTGATCTTTATAGAGTAAAATACGCCGCCCGCCTCTCTAGTGATATCTGTTACACGCTAAAATAATAGTAATAGCAATTATCACTAGTATTATCACCATAATACCGTGTGCAGGGGCCGCTATGTGACATAATACCGTGTGCAGGGGTCGTCAGACTTACAATTATTGACCGGCACTCCAAGTACCTCAACTTTGATTTTTTTAATCGAAATCGGCACGCCGAACAAAAAAGGTTGCCTACCCCTGCTCTAACCTATGGCTAGAGGATAAATACTTTTTATGTTATAACCCCTTTACGTGCCATGGCCTGATGACCTCAAAGTGGACCAGTGATCTCTCCTAACATATCCGTCTTAATAAATACATGTATTCTATATGAAATAATTCTTGATTATGTTTTGTTAGAACTCTTCATTGCATTATATTTCTGCTATTCTTTATAGAAATTTATTAATAAATTGACAACTGGATATTACCATTTCCTTTGTTAAAGGAGTGTGATTGGAAAGTGTCTGGATTTGTAGGGGCACACTGCTAACTGGTAGTCTGTTATTTCTAGAGGGAGCCGGACTATGGGAGTAGTAGTAGCTGTGTTTTCAGTGCTAGGCCAAGGACACTCAACCGACTACTCCAGCCTACCTCCTAAATTGGGGCAAGGTTGAGGGGGCCAGCAGTTTACTTGATGGTATTGGTAGTTCCCATGGGGCGTTTCCAGTTGAAAAGGGGTACTCTCCTGAGCCGGATGATGGTGCTCGGAAGGGCCCTGATGGTAAGTGCAGGAATGACTCAGGAGGCAATAGTGTAGTTGAACCAAATGTTGTAACTTTGTTAGGCAACAACCAACCAAAATACAGCTTCCTGCATGGAGATAGTAGTTGGAGTTCCAGTGTTGGTAATGGTACACGACTTGGTAAGAGGGATGCTCATAAATAGATGACCACTCAGGGCCTTTTAGCTCCACTCCAGTAATATTATACTCTGCGTCTCCCAATAGATCTGAGGGCTGTAGATGAATAAGTCCCTCTGGTACCCTGTCTACCTGGGTATTTTAGGGTCTAGGCTGTGAGGTTCCAGGAAACCTCCACTTCTCCAAACTGGCACTTTTCTCTCTCTTCAGGGGGCTGACAGAAACTCTTCCCTCAGGGTTGTAGTGATGATACTATGGGCACTGGCTCTGAAAAGAGCCCAACAATCTCTAACTCTGGAGACGCATAGTCTCCTCCCCGAGCCCCGGCCAACAGTTGGCTGGCTATAACAAGTCCTCTTAAAAGGGGATGTAACAGTCCACAATGGAGAGGTCCAAAACAGGGGGAAACACAAATGAGAAGCTGCAAAGCAATATACAGTAAATGTAAACACAGTGGCACATAACATAGCAAAATAAAGCAACATAAAAAAATATAGCAATGTCTATAGGGATGCTGCAAAAGCCCAATGCAGAATTGTAAGAAAAAATGCCACAGAATTTAAATTTATAGTCATATATACATAAAGTGGCATGCAGTGATACTATGGAAAAAATATGTCTGCTTCTTTCTATAGTACAAACCTTGTGTCAGTTTATACCCAGAACTCAATTTTACGCTATTAATATTTGTGTATTGTTTGCACACCCACAAGCCATTGTGTCTTCTGTGTCTCGGTGTTGGATTAGCATAATCCCTACAGTTATTTATGCGTACTTCTGGTAAGGAAGCTTTTGATATTCTGACATTTGCCATTCATCTTGGTCAGATATAGCTCTCAGGGATTGGCGTGATAAACACAAGCTAAATTAAAGCTGTCAGAAGAGAGTACATTAAGAATGGATGCTACGTGTACTGTGCTAGGTGGTCCTATGCAACTCTATTTCACAGGTAGTAAAAGAAAAAATGGCAGCACTCCTTTAAAAAATAAACCAGTGAATTTTAATCCAAGTGCGACGTGGATTAAAATTCACTGGTTTATTTTTTAAAGGAGTGCTGCCATTTTTTCCTTTATTAGTTGTGTGGGAGGCATTGCCATCCTCTGATTGGACTTGCACCCAAACTTTATTTTGACTATGCTGCTTTGAATTTTTTTCTTTTATTTCACAGGTAGGAGATCTTATAACATGTATGTTTTATACATGACACATTTCTTTTTTTGTTGTGAGAATTTGACTTATTACGGCATATGAACACCTACAAGGTGTTCGGTAGGGGTGTTAGGGCTCATCCACACAACCGTCTGCACTGTCTGTGTTCTGTCTGTGTTTTTCACAGCTAACTCACTGACCCATTATATTCTCTGGCCCCACAAATGGTTTATAGGGCTGTGAGCCAGGGGTAAGACTCAGAACAGGTCCTATTCCTGTCCATTTTGCAGCTTGGGCTCACTAAAGTAAATGGATGGTCCTTGGAGGCATCAGTGTCACAAGGACATCACCCATGTGCTATTCAACCACAGAGCCAGCTCATGCACATGGTCACAAAAGCAGCACACACAGTGGGCATCCATTAGTTTGAATCAATGCAATGCCATGTAATACCCACTGCTTCCCCAGGACCGCGACTTACACTGACAGAAGATTGTAAACTCTTACACAGAGTTTATACAGAAGCATATTATACTGTGTGGGGACCACTGTGGTGTATAGTATGTTCCACTGTTTTGTTTGTTTATTTATTTATTTATTTATTTATTTTGGGGGGGGGGGGGGCAAGTAAATAGCCTGATACAAGTAGAAAGAGACATATCAATCAGAAAAAAATATATTAAAAGCTTGTTTTAATGGCCTATACCGTTGGATTTATGAAAAGTCTGTTGAAAAAAAGCACCTATGTACAGTCATATGAAAAAGTTTGGGCACCCCTATTAATCTTAATCATTTTTAGTTCTAAATATTTGGGTGTTTGCAACAGCCATTTCAATTTGATATATCTAATAACTGATGGACACAGTAATATTTCAGGATTGAAATGAGGTTTATTGTACTAACAGAAAATGTGCAATATGCATTAAACCAAAATTTGACCGGTGCAGAAATTTGGGTACCCTTATCATTTTATTGATTTGAATACGCCTAACTACTTTTTACTGACTTACTGAAGCACAAAATTGGTTTTGTAACCTCACTGAGCTTTGAACTTCATAGCCAGGTGTATCCAATCATGAGAAAAGGCATTTAAGGTGGCCAATAGCAAGTTGTTCTCCTATTTGAATCTCCTCTGAAGAGTGGCATCATGGGCTCCTCAAAACAACTCTCAAATGATCTGAAAACAAAGATTGTTCAACATAGTTGTTCAGGGGAAGGATACAAAAAGTTGTCTCAGAGATTTAACCTGTCAGTTTCCACTGTGAGGAACATAGTAAGGAAATGGAAGACCACAGGGACTGTTCTTGTTAAGCCCAGAAGTGGCAGGCCAAGAAAAATATCAGAAAGGCAGAGAAGAAGAATGGTGAGAACAGTCAAGGACAATCCACAGACCACCTCCAAAGAGCTGCAGCATCATCTTGCTGCACATGGTGTCACTGTGCATAGGTCAACAATACAGCACACTTTGCACAAGGAGAAGCTGTATGGGAGAGTGATGCGAAAGAAGCCGTTTCTGAAAGCACGCCACAAACAGAGTCACCTGAGGTATGCAAAAGCACATTTGGACAAGCCAGCTTCATTTTGGAAGAAGGTCCTGTGGACTGATGAAACAAAGATTGAGTTGTTTGGTCATACAAAAAGGCGTTATGCATGGCGTCAAAAAAACACAGCATTCCAAGAAAAACACTTGCTACCCACTGTAAAATTTGGTGGAGGTTCCATCATGCTTTGGGGCTGTGTGGCCAATGCCGGCACCGGGAATCTTGTTAAAGTAGAGGGTCGCATGGATTCAACTCAGTATCAGCAGATTCTTGAGAATAATGTACAAGAATCAGTGACGAATTTGAAGTTACGCCGGGGATGGATATTTGAGCAAGACAATGATCCAAAACACAGCTCCAAATCTACTCAGGCATTCATGCAGAGGAACAATTACAATGTTCTGGAATGGCCATCCCAGTCCCCAGACCTGAATATCATTGAACATCTGTGGGATAATTTGAAGCGGGCTGTCCATGCTCGGCGACCATCAAACTTAACTGAACTGGAATTGTTTTGTAAAGAGGAATGGTCAAAAATACCTTCATCCAGGATCCAGGAACTGATTAAAAGCTACAGGAAGCGACTAGAGGCTGTTATTTTTGCAAAAGGAGGATCTACTAAATATTAATGTCACTTTTCTGTTGAGGTGCCCATACTTTTGTACTGGTCAAATTTTGGTTTAATGCATATTGCACATTTTCTGTTAGTACAATAAACCTCATTTCAATCCTGAAATATTACTGTGTCCATCAGTTATTAGATATATCAAATTGAAATGGCTGTTGCAAACACCCAAATATTCAGAACTAAAAATGATTAAGATTAATAGGGGTGCCCAAACTTTTTCATATGACTGTATTTTGTTTCCCACAAAAAGCAAGTTATCCCCTCTCCATAGGATGGATTTAACATTTGTCTATTTACATATACAATAGTGATAATTGTGTTAATATAATTTAAATGAATGAAGTTGGAGTCAGTAATTTTTTTTCTGACTCTAATTCCACCCCAAAACTGGTCTTATCTTTGAATCCATGATTTTGACAGTGACTCCACAGCCATGGTAATTTGGGTTATGTCTTTGTCCAGGTTGTGAAAATATTTCTGTTATTAAAAGGGTTAAGGCTACTGACTAGTCCACACATCTGCTAGACACCCAAGGTGACAGCAGCCAGAACAAAGGTGGCTATTGAAGGAGATGTAGCATATCCCATTTTAGGCTTTATAGCAGGTGCCTGCATTGGGTATTGACTTTGGTGACAACTGGAGCAGGTGAAGCCTTTGCAGGTGCTAATTTGGTGCTTTCTCTTTTAGGCTAAGGACCCACGTTGTGGAAATGCAGCATTTTCTGTTGCACATTTTGCTGTGTTTTTTTGAGCCAAAGTCACGCTTTGTTTGTTGAAAAGGAATGAGAAATATAAAGGAAGCTCTTAGACGTTTCCCTACTGTTAAATCCACTCCTGACTTTGGCTAAAAAAAAACGCAGCAAAATCTGCAACAAAAAATACTGCGTTTCTGTAACGTGGGGCCTCAGCCTTATACGCTACAGCAGGGGGTGACATAAGAGGAAATGACATCACTGCCTTCATGACATCACTGCTGATGTTTCTTTCAGGCCCCTATAAAAGACACTTTACTCGTACCAGTCCTGAACTAGTCTGCAAAACAGAAAAATAAGCAAAGGTGGATGTTATAATACCAAGGTACATGGATTTCCCATGGGGCTTCATTGGGGCATTCTGGGTGAAAAAGGAAGGTAATGTACTGTTTTATGGATGATCGCACTTTGACAGCTAGACTCTATTCACACTGGCTTCTTGGCTTCTATTTACAACTGAGCCATGACAGCTTATGCCAGATACATTTTCAAAACTATTCTGGCGAATCCTGAAGGACCTCACTGACAGACTAAGCTAATCTTACCGTCTAAACTAAAGAAAAGAGTCCCCATTCGTGCCAAAGTAAAGAAAGCCATTGACATAACATTATTTTCTTTTGTGTATTCCCTTAAAACATAATAGTAACATAAAACCTATAGTATTAACTTCAAAGTGATTTCCTTGTCTCACTGTTAACAAGAAAACTACTTAGCTAGGTTCAGCTAGGTGGGTTAAAAGAAAAAAAAAAGTTTTTCCTTTAAGTATTCTTCCACTTCTGGTTTTAGAGGGGTTTCCCATCTGCGGAAGTTCTTCCTTATCCATAACGTAGGGTATTACACCCATCAGGAGCCTGGGGGATTTTTTGTACCTTAAACTAAATAAACTAAACGGTGGTCGGGCAGCTCACAAACCACTCCTTTCATTTCATTGAGCGTGCTGGAGATGGCCTATATACAAGGCTCAGCTATCGCCAGTGCTCCTACTGAAATATTTGGAGGGGTGCACATGCTGCCTGAGCACCGCTCTATTCAGAATGAAGGACAAAAACACTTGATCTGACTGGTGGAGGTCAGAGCTGTCAGACCCCCAGTGATCTGTAAGTTACCCTCAGTGCTATGGATAGGGGATCATTTACCCAGATGGGAAACCCTTTAACTAAAAAATAAATATAAAAATAAATAAAACTGCAAAAAGTGCATCAAACTGTCAGTGAAACAGCAAGCTGTAATGAAGCAGTTGTTGTAAAACACGTTTTTTTCCGCGGTGTCTGTGCTGCGGCCAGAACGCTGCATTTTTGCAATGTGGTGCCCCCGGCCCAAAGGGGGAAAGAGGAGAGTAGGATAGGAGGGGTACAGTGACGTGTTAGGGAATAGGGTTTAGGGGGTATTTATAAGGCAGGAGAGGACATTACGTCACAGGCTGCAGTGTGGCTTAATAGTTTTATAATCAGCTTATATGTCTGAAGTGCATTTTTTTCTTTTTGTCTGTGTGTTCGGGTAATCCTTCATGCCATGTGCTGTGATGACTGCCGGCTTTGTCATGTGCAATTATAACCACACAGGGGTATTGTATTTATTACTTATATAGACTGTAAATAATAACAAGATAAAGACACGGTGTCATCAGATTGTGAGCGGCGGGGCACTTCAACCACACACGGAGCATAAATCACCACTGACATTATTTCCATCCTGGCCTGTCTCTAAATGAAATGAACGGCAAGCCTTACCAGCTAAATTTCACATCGGAGGCTTAAGGCTTCCAAGCTGAATCAATACTCATCAGGATATCCTGTATGTGATGTGGGTTTACCGTAGGCAACATTTAAAGTGGTGGTTAGAAGTGGAAGTGATTAAAATTGTCATGGTAGCAGAAAAACTATAGGGATTGATCCTTAGGAACATTATTTATTTATTATGCTTACTTGTATAGCGCCATCATATTCCACAGCGCTTTACAGACATTGACAGTCACTGTCCCATATAGGGCTCACAATCTACATTCCCTATCAGTATGTCTTTGGAGTGTGGGAGGAAACCCACGCAAACACGGGGAGAACATACAAACTCCTTGCAGATGTCCTTGGCAGGATTTGAACCCAGGACTCCAGTGTTACAAGGCTGCAGTGCTAACCACTGAGTCACCATGATGCCCTAGGAACAGATTAATATATAGGAAATTTAAAGAGTTTAGCATCAGGGATACATAAGATCTATTAAAGGTTACTACAAGTCAGCTAAGGCAAGGCTATGGAGGTACTGAAATTGTCACAGATTATTTAATAAAGCCTGAACCGATTCCTACATAGCTGTCCAAGTGGGCATTCACATCAGCATTGCTTATTTTGGCCCTCTTGTCCGTCCTAAGAAGAAGACAGATCTGTCTAATGACCGACAACAATGGATCCCGAGGGACCCCATTGACTATAATGGGGTTCGTCGAGTGTCTTTTATTTTCTCCCTGCCAGATGATGAAACATTCAGACGTTCAGGTGGACCCTGTGCTGGACAACTCCAGTGCAGATGTGACTGTAACCTTAGAAAGTACTTCTACTGTATTTCTGAGAACATTCTGGATGATCTTTATTAGTACTCTGTTGTTCCTCCTATAAATATATGAATAGTTTGTTGCTATTTCCTTTGTCAATGGGGTGTGCCTTAACACAACTTGACACTTTCCAATAACTGTTAACCATGTCAAACTGCGCAGGGACCCACCCTGTTGACAAGGAGAATGGTAACATGCAGATACATTACCAGGAGGTATAACAGAGGTATGATGCAATGCAGACTTGTAAGAAAAATAATGGGGAATACGCATTTTTATTCTAGTAGACATGTTTCACCTAAACTTAGATTAAAAAGCAATTCTCAAAAAATTGAAGTTGGGTGGTTATCATGAAATTTCAGATTTTAACATATTTTACATATTTTCCCAGTATTTAGTTCAGAAGTTTGTGTTTGGATCTTTTAGCCAATGTGTTTCTATTAAGCCATATACTTAGTGGCAGATGGTGTAGATGTTCTCTGATCCTTGGTTACTTTGCTGATTTTTTCACTTCTGAGCTTTTATCTTGTTTGTCTATGGTTTGAGCTTGATCCCTGCGAATATCATCACCTTGCTTTGACCTCTTCTTATCTCGCCCATACTAGTGCATATATATATCTTATGGGCATGGGAGTAACTATTGTGTTAGCAGCTTCTGTGGAATCAGTGGTTGCACTCGGGTGCAAAACCTTGTCCCTTTTTGTAGGGATCTCTGATAAGACATACTGGGAAGGGAATGTAGGGATTGTGATCCCTATATGGGACAATGACTGACAATATCTGTAAAGTGCTGTGGAATATGATGGCTCTATACAAGTAAGCAAAATAAATAAATAAAGGTGTCATACTTTTTAAATATTGCTACAGTGCCTATGCCACTATTTCAGTTTCCTGTGACTAGGTAAGACTTCACGACTCCGACGCCTCATAGGGCCTTATGAATTTTAGTTATGCCCCTCAGTAACGTTATATTCACACACAGCAGATTTGCTGCAGAAAATTCTGCAACAAATCTATCTTGTTTCTGCTAGCTCAATTTAGAGACATTGGACATTCCCAGACATTCCTGTAACCAGTCAGTTATGTGTGAATATACTCTAATTGTGTCTTATCGCTGCTATTTTCTGTTTCCTTTTATCGCACAGACTTAAAGTGAATCTGTCACATGGAAAATACTGTTCAGACAGTAGACGACATGTGATAGAGCAGGGGGAACTGAGCGCATTGATATTGTTTTGTCAGATCAGTATAACCTGGGAGAGGCACTTCTGTTTCAGGTGTTACAAAATGTAGACTCCAAGTTCATAGTTTTGCCTTTATTATTCCCAACCATATCCCCAGTTGAAAACAGAGTTGGGAGCAGAATTTGCTGAATACAAATATACCAACTGAGGATATCACTAGAAATAATAAAAGTATAACTGTCATCTTGGTGTCCTATGAAAGATACGACACCAGAATCATTGTTCTATATTATAATGCCTGAGAGAGTGTTTGAAGTGACCATTTCTATTGATCAGCTTTTATGTAATGCAGCGGTACTCAGAAGCAGGGACGATTTCTAGTGCCAATAACCAGAGTAAGAATACAGAGGGAGACTGAAAGTGGATTTCACAGAAAGGAGCCAAAATCTGTTAATAAAGTATATTACAAAATTTATTAATGGCACAAATCCTGCCAGAAAATCGAAAGTTTACATAAACTTTAACATATGTGCTGTTTTTTTCCAGTATGGTGGAGTCGGGATCAATTTTGGGTAGAGTCAGAAAAAAAGTTAACTCCAGCTTCAAAATAAAATGATTATTCTTTAGAATGACATAATACAATTACTATTATAATAATTAGTATATGTACAGTTTATTACAGTTTAGTTGCTTTCATAGGAATTCAGTTACTGGCTTTTTCATGAATAAGAGGATCTTTACTGAATCCGTCTGACCATGGCTGCCATTTATGAAGGAGTCGGAGTTGGGCTGTGGAAAAAGAGGAGTTGGAGTCAGTGGTTTGGCCTACCGACTAACAGCCCTGGTTTTATTTCCAGGGCTGTGGAATTGGAGTCTGAGTCGGGGCCATTTTTGGGTGATCTGCCTCAAATCTTAGACAACTCCTTTAATCACCTTCTATTTGGTTGAGGTGGTTTCACAGCATGGACAGTGGTAACTTATAAAATACATTAGTTTGTGCTCCAGACAAAGCTGAAATGAAAGATCAAATCATGTTGCTGACAAAATAGGATTCAGACAAGGTACTTTAATCACATTTCAAGAAACTTCTACCCTAGAGAACGTGCAGCGCGTCTTGTACAAATTCCAAGTAAATTATGTTTGAAGTATATAAAGAGACTGAACCTAACATTGTTTTGTGATGTAGAACAAACCATCTCGACTGGTGACCAATGTGTTTTATTTTGTTTCTGAAGATAAATCACATTCTTCTTCAAGATGATAACAAAATCTTACTCGGGGTCACATTCCTCCTTTTATAGAAGGTGTAACAATCAAAAGTACTGTATGTCTCTGTCAAGTGAGAATGAAAGAATAACTCCAATAAGATCCGCTCAGGCCGCAGCTGTTTACTGAGTACAAATGTGCAGTTTCCCATGGCCACCAGTGAGCAATAACGTATTTATTTCCCTTCCAGAATGGTTTACTAACAGAAGTGAAATATCTTTTTGGCTATTGCAGGTATTAACAAGTAATCCCCCTGCGAAGATCGGGAGGCATTACTACTTTAATACATAACCCTCTCCTCCTTTACTTGTGAGTTTATGGACCTGGTCGCTAGAGGCCAACATAATAAAACTTACATATAAAGTGCATACTAGGTCTGGTGAGGTGAGATGGCCCAAGTTAATGTCTTGATCTTATCAATATTGCAAGCCCTACAATTCCTTTATATACTAATTATAAGCGTTAGTGTTTGGTGCTAACTGTGACTAGTGTACTGTTATGGGAGAGCCTGACTGCGGATGGCATATTGTTATGGGAGAGCCTGACCGGGGCTGGCATACTGTTATGGGAGAGGCTGACCGGGGCTGACATACTGTTATGGGAGAGCCTGACAGGGGCTGCATATTGTTATGGGAGAGCCTGACCGGGGCTGGCATACTGTTATGGGAGAGGCTGACCGGGGCTGGCATACTGTTATGGGAGAGCCTGACAGGGGCTGCATATTGTTATGGGAGAGGCTGACCGGGGCTGGCATACTGTTATGGGAGAGTCTGACCAGGGCTGACATACTGTTATGGGAGAGGCTGACCGGGGCTGGCATACTGTTATGGGAGAGCCTGACAGGGGCTGCATATTGTTATGGGAGAGGCTGACCGGGGCTGGCATACTGTTAAGGGAGAGCTTGACCGGGGCTGCATATTGTTATGGGAGAAACTGACTGCTGATGGCATACTGTTATGGGAGAGCCTGACAGGGGCTGGCATACTATTATGGGAGAGGCTGACCGGGGCTGGCATATTGTTATGGGAGAGCCTGACAGGGTCTGCATATTGTTATGGGAGAGCCTGACAGGGTCTGCATACTGTTATGGGAGAGCCTGACAGGGGCTGCATATTGTTATGGGAGAGCCTGACTGCGGATGGCATACTGTTATGGGAGAGGCTGACCGGGGCTGGCATACTGTTATGGGAGAGGCTGACCGGGGCTGGTATATTGTTATGGGAGAGCCTGACTGCGGATGGCATACTGTTATGGGAGAGCCTGACAGGGGCTGCATATTGTTATGGGAGAGGCTGAACGGGGCTGGCTTACTGTTATGGGAGAGCCTGACAGGGGCTGCATATTGTTATGGGAGAGGCTGACAGGGGCTGCATGCTGTTATGGGAGAGCTTGACTGGGGCTGCATATTGTTATGGGAGAGCCTGACTGCTGATGGCATACTGTTATGAGAGAGCGTGACAGGGTCTGCATATTGTTATGGGAGAGCCTGACTGCGGATGGCATACTGTTATGGGAGAGCCTGACAGGGGCTGGCATACTGTTATGGGAGAGGCTGACCGGGGCTGGCATATTGTTATGGGAGAGCCTGACAGGGTCTGCATATTGTTATGGGAGAGCCTGACCGGGGCTGGCATACTGTTATGGGAGAGCCTGACAGGAGCTGCATATTGTTATGGGAGAGCCTGAGTGCTTATGGCATACTGTTATGGGAGAGCCTGACAGGGGCTGGCATACTGTTATGGGAGAGGCTGACCGAGGCTGGCATACTGTTATGGGAGAGCCTGACAGGGGCTGCATATTGTTATGGGAGAGCCTGACCAGGGCTGACATACTGTTATGGGAGAGGCTGACCGGGGCTGGCATACTGTTATGGGAGAGCCTGACAGGGGCTGCATATTGTTATGGGAGAGGCTGACCGGGGCTGGCATACTGTTAAGGGAGAGCTTGACCGGGGCTGCATATTGTTATGGGAGAAACTGACTGCTGATGGCATACTGTTATGGGAGAGGCTGACCGGGGCTGGCATATTGTTATGGGAGAGCCTGACAGGGTCTGCATATTGTTATGGGAGAGCCTGACAGGGTCTGCATATTGTTATGGGAGAGCCTGACAGGGTCTGCATATTGTTATGGGGAGAGCCTGACAGGGTCTGCATATTGTTATGGGAGAGCCTGACAGGGTCTGCATATTGTTATGGGAGATCCTGACAGGGGCTGCATATTGTTATGGGAGAGCCTGACTGCGGATGGCATACTGTTATGGGAGAGGCTGACCGGGGCTGGCATACTGTTATGGGAGAGGCTGACCGGGGCTGGCATATTGTTATGGGAGAGCCTGACTGCGGATGGCATATTGTTATGGGAGAGCCTGACAGGGTCTGCATATTGTTATGGGAGAGCCTGAGTGCTTATGGCATACTGTTATGGGAGAGCCTGACAGGGGCTGGCATACTGTTATGGGAGAGGCTGACCGGGGCTGGCATACTGTTATGGGAGAGCCTGACAGGGGCTCCATATTGTTATGGGAGAGTCTGACCAGGGCTGACATACTGTTATGGGAGAGGCTGACCGGGGCTGGCATACTGTTATGGGAGAGCCTGACAGGGGCTGCATATTGTCATGGGAGAGGCTGACCGGGGCTGGCATACTGTTAAGGGAGAGCTTGACCGGGGCTGCATATTGTTATGGGAGAAACTGACTGCTGATGGCATACTGTTATGGGAGAGCCTGACAGGGGTTGGCATACTATTATGGGAGAGGCTGACCGGGGCTGGCATATTGTTCTGGGAGAGCCTGACAGGGTCTGCATATTGTTATGGGAGAGCCTGACAGGGTCTGCATACTGTTATGGGAGAGCCTGACAGGGGCTGCATATTGTTATGGGAGAGCCTGACTGCGGATGGCATACTGTTATGGGAGAGGCTGACCGGGGCTGGCATACTGTTATGGGAGAGGCTGACCGGGGCTGGTATATTGTTATGGGAGAGCCTGACTGCGGATGGCATACTGTTATGGGAGAGCCTGACAGGGGCTGCATATTGTTATGGGAGAGGCTGACCGGGGCTGGCTTACTGTTATGGGAGAGCCTGACAGGGGCTGCATATTGTTATGGGAGAGGCTGACAGGGGCTGCATGCTGTTATGGGAGAGCTTGACTGGGGCTGCATATTGTTATGGGAGAGCTTGACTGCTGATGGCATACTGTTATGAGAGAGCGTGACAGGGTCTGCATATTGTTATGGGAGAGCCTGACTGCGGATGGCATACTGTTATGGGAGAGCCTGACAGGGGCTGGCATACTGTTATGGGAGAGGCTGACCGGGGCTGGCATATTGTTATGGGAGAGCCTGACAGGGTCTGCATATTGTTATGGGAGAGCCTGACCGGGGCTGGCATACTGTTATGGGAGAGCCTGACAGGAGCTGCATATTGTTATGGGAGAGCCTGAGTGCTTATGGCATACTGTTATGGGAGAGCCTGACAGGGGCTGGCATACTGTTATGGGAGAGGCTGACCGGGGCTGGCATACTGTTATGGGAGAGCCTGACAGGGGCTGCATATTGTTATGGGAGAGGCTGACCGGGGCTGGCATACTGTTAAGGGAGAGCTTGACCGGGGCTGCATATTGTTATGGGAGAGGCTGACCGGGGCTGGCATACTGTTAAGGGAGAGCTTGACCGGGGCTGCATATTGTTATGGGAGAAACTGACTGCTGATGGCATACTGTTATGGGAGAGCCTGACAGGGGCTGGCATACTATTATGGGAGAGGCTGACCGGGGCTGGCATATTGTTATGGGAGAGCCTGACAGGGTCTGCATATTGTTATGGGAGAGCCTGACAGGGTCTGCATACTGTTATGGGAGAGCCTGACAGGGGCTGCATATTGTTATGGGAGAGCCTGACTGCGAATGGCATACTGTTATGGGAGAGGCTGACCGGGGCTGGCATACTGTTATGGGAGAGCCTGACTGCGGATGGCATATTGTTATGGGAGAGCCTGACAGAGTCTGCATATTGTTATGGGAGAGCCTGACTGCGGATGGCATACTGTTATGGGAGAGGCTGACCGGGGCTGGCATACTGTTATGGGAGAGCTTGACCGGGGCTGCATATTGTTATGGGAGAGCCTGACAGGGTCTGCATATTGTTATGGGAGAGCCTGACTGCGGATGGCATACTGTTATGGGAGAGGCTGACCGGGGCTGGCATACTGTTATGGGAGAGGCTGACCGGGGCTGGTATATTGTTATGGGAGAGCCTGACTGCGGATGGCATACTGTTATGGGAGAGCCTGACAGGGTCTGCATATTGTTATGGGAGAGGCTGACCGGGGCTGGCATACTGTTATGGGAGAGCCTGATAGGGGCTGCATATTGTTATGGGAGAGGCTGACAGGGGCTGCATACTGTTATGGGAGAGGCTGACCGGGGCTGGCATATTGTTATGGGAGAGCCTGACAGGGTCTGCATATTGTTATGGGAGAGCCTGACAGGGTCTGCATATTGTTATGGGAGAGCCTGACAGGGTCTGCATATTGTTATGGGAGAGCCTGACAGGGTCTGCATATTGTTATGGGAGATCCTGACAGGGGCTGCATATTGTTATGGGAGAGCCTGACTGCGGATGGCATACTGTTATGGGAGAGGCTGACCGGGGCTGGCATACTGTTATGGGAGAGGCTGACCGGGGCTGGCATATTGTTATGGGAGAGCCTGACTGCGGATGGCATATTGTTATGGGAGAGCCTGACAGGGTCTGCATATTGTTATGGGAGAGCCTGACTGCGGATGGCATACTGTTATGGGAGAGGCTGACCGGGGCTGGCATACTGTTATGGGAGAGCTTGACCGGGGCTGCATATTGTTATGGGAGAGCCTGACTGCTGATGGCACACTGTTATGGGAGAGGCTGACCGGGGCTGGTATATTGTTATGGGAGAGCCTGACTGCGGATGGCATACTGTTATGGGAGAGCCTGACAGGGGCTGCATATTGTTATGGGAGAGGCTGACCGGGGCTGGCTTACTGTTATGGGAGAGCCTGACAGGGGCTGCATATTGTTATGGGAGAGGCTGACAGGGGCTGCATGCTGTTATGGGAGAGCTTGACTGGGGCTGCATATTGTTATGGGAGAGCTTGACTGCTGATGGCATACTGTTATGAGAGAGCGTGACAGGGTCTGCATATTGTTATGGGAGAGCCTGACTGCGGATGGCATACTGTTATGGGAGAGCCTGACAGGGGCTGGCATACTGTTATGGGAGAGGCTGACCGGGGCTGGCATATTGTTATGGGAGAGCCTGACAGGGTCTGCATATTGTTATGGGAGAGCCTGACCGGGGCTGGCATACTGTTATGGGAGAGCCTGACAGGAGCTGCATATTGTTATGGGAGAGCATGAGTGCTTATGGCATACTGTTATGGGAGAGCCTGACAGGGGCTGGCATACTGTTATGGGAGAGGCTGACCGGGGCTGGCATACTGTTATGGGAGAGCCTGACAGGGGCTGCATATTGTTATGGGAGAGGCTGACCGGGGCTGGCATACTGTTAAGGGAGAGCTTGACCGGGGCTGCATATTGTTATGGGAGAGGCTGACCGGGGCTGGCATACTGTTAAGGGAGAGCTTGACCGGGGCTGCATATTGTTATGGGAGAAACTGACTGCTGATGGCATACTGTTATGGGAGAGCCTGACAGGGGCTGGCATACTATTATGGGAGAGGCTGACCGGGGCTGGCATATTGTTATGGGAGAGCCTGACAGGGTCTGCATATTGTTATGGGAGAGCCTGACAGGGTCTGCATACTGTTATGGGAGAGCCTGACAGGGGCTGCATATTGTTATGGGAGAGCCTGACTGCGAATGGCATACTGTTATGGGAGAGGCTGACCGGGGCTGGCATACTGTTATGGGAGAGCCTGACTGCGGATGGCATATTGTTATGGGAGAGCCTGACAGGGTCTGCATATTGTTATGGGAGAGCCTGACTGCGGATGGCATACTGTTATGGGAGAGGCTGACCGGGGCTGGCATACTGTTATGGGAGAGCTTGACCGGGGCTGCATATTGTTATGGGAGAGCCTGACAGGGTCTGCATATTGTTATGGGAGAGCCTGACTGCGGATGGCATACTGTTATGGGAGAGGCTGACCGGGGCTGGCATACTGTTATGGGAGAGGCTGACCGGGGCTGGTATATTGTTATGGGAGAGCCTGACTGCGGATGGCATACTGTTATGGGAGAGCCTGACAGGGTCTGCATATTGTTATGGGAGAGGCTGACCGGGGCTGGCATACTGTTATGGGAGAGCCTGATAGGGGCTGCATATTGTTATGGGAGAGGCTGACAGGGGCTGCATACTGTTATGGGAGAGGCTGACCGGGGCTGGCATATTGTTATGGGAGAGCCTGACAGGGTCTGCATATTGTTATGGGAGAGCCTGACAGGGTCTGCATATTGTTATGGGAGAGCCTGACAGGGTCTGCATATTGTTATGGGGAGAGCCTGACAGGGTCTGCATATTGTTATGGGAGATCCTGACAGGGGCTGCATATTGTTATGGGAGAGCCTGACTGCGGATGGCATACTGTTATGGGAGAGGCTGACCGGGGCTGGCATACTGTTATGGGAGAGGCTGACCGGGGCTGGCATATTGTTATGGGAGAGCCTGACTGCGGATGGCATATTGTTATGGGAGAGCCTGACAGGGTCTGCATATTGTTATGGGAGAGCCTGACTGCGGATGGCATACTGTTATGGGAGAGGCTGACCGGGGCTGGCATACTGTTATGGGAGAGCTTGACCGGGGCTGCATATTGTTATGGGAGAGCCTGACTGCTGATGGCACACTGTTATGGTAGAGCCTGACCGGGGCTGGCATACTGTTATGGGAGAGCCTGACAGGGGCTGCATATTGTTATGGGAGAGCCTGACCGGGGCTGGCATACTGTTATGGGAGAGCCTGACAGGGGCTGCATATTGTTATGGGAGAGGCTGATCGGGGCTGGCATACTGTTATGGGAGAGCCTGACAGGGGCTGCATATTGTTATGGGAGAGGCTGACAGGGGCTGCATACTGTTATGGGAGATCTTGACTGGGGCTGCATATTGTTATGGGAGAGCCTGACTGCTGATGGCATACTGTTATGAGAGAGCGTGACAGGGTCTGCATATTGTTATGGGAGAGCCTGACTGCGGATGGCATACTGTTATGGGAGAGTCTGACAGGGGCTGGCATACTGTTATGGGAGAGGCTGACCGGGGCTGGCATATTGTTATGGGAGAGCCTGACAGGGTCTGCATATTGTTATGGGAGAGCCTGACAGGGTCTGCATATTGTTATGGGAGAGCCTGACAGGGTCTGCATATTGTTATGGGAGAGCCTGACAGGGTCTGCATATTGTTATGGGAGAGCCTGACAGGGTCTGCATATTGTTATGGGAGAGCCTGACAGGGGCTACATATTGTTATGGGAGAGCCTGACTGCGGATGGCATACTGTTATGGGAGAGGCTGACCGGGGCTGGCATACTGTTATGGGAGAGGCTGACCGGGGCTGGCATATTGTTATGGGAGAGCCTGACTGCGGATGGCATATTGTTATGGGAGAGCCTGACAGGGTCTGCATATTGTTATGGGAGAGCCTGACTGCGGATGGCATACTGTTATGGGAGAGGCTGACCGGGGCTGGCATACTGTTATGGGAGAGCTTGACCGGGGCTGCATATTGTTATGGGAGAGCCTGACTGCTGATGGCACACTGTTATGGGAGAGCCTGACAGGGGCTGGCATACTGTTATGGGAGAGGCTGACCGGGGCTGGCATATTGTTATGGGAGAGCCTGACAGGGTCTGAATATTGTTATGGGAGAGCCTGACAGGGTCTGCATATTGTTATGGGAGAGCCTGACAGGGGCTGCATATTGTTATGGGAGAGCCTGACTGCGGATGGCATACTGTTATGGGAGAGGCTGACCGGGGCTGGCATACTGTTATGGGAGAGGCTGACCGGGGCTGGTATATTGTTATGGGAGAGCCTTACTGCGGATGGCATACTGTTATGGGAGAGGCTGACCGGGGCTGGTATATTGTTATGGGAGAGCCTGACTGCGGATGGCATACTGTTATGGGAGAGCCTGACAGGGGCTGCATATTGTTATGGGAGAGGCTGAACGGGGCTGGCTTACTGTTATGGGAGAGCCTGACAGGGGCTGCATATTGTTATGGGAGAGGCTGACAGGGGCTGCATGCTGTTATGGGAGAGCTTGACTGGGGCTGCATATTGTTATGGGAGAGCCTGACTGCTGATGGCATACTGTTATGAGAGAGCGTGACAGGGTCTGCATATTGTTATGGGAGAGCCTGACTGCGGATGGCATACTGTTATGGGAGAGTCTGACAGGGGCTGGCATACTGTTATGGGAGAGGCTGACCGGGGCTGGCATATTGTTATGGGAGAGCCTGACAGGGTCTGCATATTGTTATGGGAGAGCCTGACAGGGTCTGCATATTGTTATGGGAGAGCCTGACAGGGTCTGCATATTGTTATGGGAGAGCCTGACAGGGTCTGCATATTGTTATGGGAGAGCCTGACAGGGTCTGCATATTGTTATGGGAGAGCCTGACAGGGGCTACATATTGTTATGGGAGAGCCTGACTGCGGATGGCATACTGTTATGGGAGAGGCTGACCGGGGCTGGCATACTGTTATGGGAGAGGCTGACCGGGGCTGGCATATTGTTATGGGAGAGCCTGACTGCGGATGGCATATTGTTATGGGAGAGCCTGACAGGGTCTGCATATTGTTATGGGAGAGCCTGACTGCGGATGGCATACTGTTATGGGAGAGGCTGACCGGGGCTGGCATACTGTTATGGGAGAGCTTGACCGGGGCTGCATATTGTTATGGGAGAGCCTGACTGCTGATGGCACACTGTTATGGGAGAGCCTGACAGGGGCTGGCATACTGTTATGGGAGAGGCTGACCGGGGCTGGCATATTGTTATGGGAGAGCCTGACAGGGTCTGAATATTGTTATGGGAGAGCCTGACAGGGTCTGCATATTGTTATGGGAGAGCCTGACAGGGGCTGCATATTGTTATGGGAGAGCCTGACTGCGGATGGCATACTGTTATGGGAGAGGCTGACCGGGGCTGGCATACTGTTATGGGAGAGGCTGACCGGGGCTGGTATATTGTTATGGGAGAGCCTTACTGCGGATGGCATACTGTTATGGGAGAGGCTGACCGGGGCTGGTATATTGTTATGGGAGAGCCTGACTGCGGATGGCATACTGTTATGGGAGAGCCTGACAGGGGCTGCATATTGTTATGGGAGAGGCTGAACGGGGCTGGCTTACTGTTATGGGAGAGCCTGACAGGGGCTGCATATTGTTATGGGAGAGGCTGACAGGGGCTGCATGCTGTTATGGGAGAGCTTGACTGGGGCTGCATATTGTTATGGGAGAGCCTGACTGCTGATGGCATACTGTTATGAGAGAGCGTGACAGGGTCTGCATATTGTTATGGGAGAGCCTGACTGCGGATGGCATACTGTTATGGGAGAGCCTGACAGGGGCTGGCATACTGTTATGGGAGAGGCTGACCGGGGCTGGCATATTGTTATGGGAGAGCCTGACAGGGTCTGCATATTGTTATGGGAGAGCCTGACCGGGGCTGGCATACTGTTATGGGAGAGCCTGACAGGAGCTGCATATTGTTATGGGAGAGCCTGAGTGCTTATGGCATACTGTTATGGGAGAGCCTGACAGGGGCTGGCATACTGTTATGGGAGAGGCTGACCGGGGCTGGCATACTGTTATGGGAGAGCCTGACAGGGGCTGCATATTGTTATGGGAGAGCCTGACCAGGGCTGACATACTGTTATGGGAGAGGCTGACCGGGGCTGGCATACTGTTATGGGAGAGCCTGACAGGGGCTGCATATTGTTATGGGAGAGGCTGACAGGGGCTGCATGCTGTTATGGGAGAGCTTGACTGGGGCTGCATATTGTTATGGGAGAGCTTGACTGCTGATGGCATACTGTTATGAGAGAGCGTGACAGGGTCTGCATATTGTTATGGGAGAGCCTGACTGCGGATGGCATACTGTTATGGGAGAGGCTGACCGGGGCTGGCATACTGTTATGGGAGAGGCTGAGTGGGGCTGGCATATTGTTATGGGAGAGCCTGACTGCGGATGGCATATTGTTATGGGAGAGCCTGACAGGGTCTGCATATTGTTATGGGAGAGCCTGACTGCGGATGGCATACTGTTATGGGAGAGGCTGACCGGGGCTGGCATACTGTTATGGGAGAGCTTGACCGGGGCTGCATATTGTTATGGGAGAGCCTGACTGCTGATGGCACACTGTTATGGGAGAGCCTGACAGGGGCTGGCATACTGTTATGGGAGTGGCTGACCGGGGCTGGCATATTGTTATGGGAGAGCCTGACAGGGTTTGAATATTGTTATGGGAGAGCCTGACAGGGTCTGCATATTGTTATGGGGAGAGCCTGACAGGGTCTGCATACTGTTATGGGAGAGCCTGACAGGGGCTGCATATTGTTATGGGAGAGCCTGACTGCGGATGGCATACTGTTATGGGAGAGGCTGACCGGGGCTGGCATACTGTTATGGGAGAGGCTGACCGGGGCTGGTATATTGTTATGGGAGAGCCTGACTGCGGATGGCATACTGTTATGGGAGAGCCTGACAGGGGCTGCATATTGTTATGGGAGAGGCTGACCGGGGCTGGCTTACTGTTATGGGAGAGCCTGACAGGGGCTGCATATTGTTATGGGAGAGGCTGACAGGGGCTGCATGCTGTTATGGGAGAGCTTGACTGGGGCTGCATATTGTTATGGGAGAGCTTGACTGCTGATGGCATACTGTTATGAGAGAGCGTGACAGGGTCTGCATATTGTTATGGGAGAGCCTGACTGCGGATGGCATACTGTTATGGGAGAGGCTGACCGGGGCTGGCATACTGTTATGGGAGAGGCTGACCGGGGCTGGTATATTGTTATGGGAGAGCCTGACTGCGGATGGCATACTGTTATGGGAGAGCCTGACAGGGGCTGCATATTGTTATGGGAGAGGCTGACCGGGGCTGGCTTACTGTTATGGGAGAGCCTGACAGGGGCTGCATATTGTTATGGGAGAGGCTGACAGGGGCTGCATGCTGTTATGGGAGAGCTTGACTGGGGCTGCATATTGTTATGGGAGAGCCTGACTGCTGATGGCATACTGTTATGAGAGAGCGTGACAGGGTCTGCATATTGTTATGGGAGAGCCTGACTGCGGATGGCATACTGTTATGGGAGAGCCTGACAGGGGCTGGCATACTGTTATGGGAGAGGCTGACCGGGGCTGGCATATTGTTATGGGAGAGCCTGACAGGGTCTGCATATTGTTATGGGAGAGCCTGACCGGGGCTGGCATACTGTTATGGGAGAGCCTGACAGGAGCTGCATATTGTTATGGGAGAGCCTGAGTGCTTATGGCATACTGTTATGGGAGAGCCTGACAGGGGCTGGCATACTGTTATGGGAGAGGCTGACCGGGGCTGGCATACTGTTATGGGAGAGCCTGACAGGGGCTGCATATTGTTATGGGAGAGCCTGACCAGGGCTGACATACTGTTATGGGAGAGGCTGACCGGGGCTGGCATACTGTTATGGGAGAGCCTGACAGGGGCTGCATATTGTTATGGGAGAGGCTGACAGGGGCTGCATGCTGTTATGGGAGAGCTTGACTGGGGCTGCATATTGTTATGGGAGAGCTTGACTGCTGATGGCATACTGTTATGAGAGAGCGTGACAGGGTCTGCATATTGTTATGGGAGAGCCTGACTGCGGATGGCATACTGTTATGGGAGAGGCTGACCGGGGCTGGCATACTGTTATGGGAGAGGCTGAGTGGGGCTGGCATATTGTTATGGGAGAGCCTGACTGCGGATGGCATATTGTTATGGGAGAGCCTGACAGGGTCTGCATATTGTTATGGGAGAGCCTGACTGCGGATGGCATACTGTTATGGGAGAGGCTGACCGGGGCTGGCATACTGTTATGGGAGAGCTTGACCGGGGCTGCATATTGTTATGGGAGAGCCTGACTGCTGATGGCACACTGTTATGGGAGAGCCTGACAGGGGCTGGCATACTGTTATGGGAGTGGCTGACCGGGGCTGGCATATTGTTATGGGAGAGCCTGACAGGGTTTGAATATTGTTATGGGAGAGCCTGACAGGGTCTGCATATTGTTATGGGAGAGCCTGACAGGGTCTGCATACTGTTATGGGAGAGCCTGACAGGGGCTGCATATTGTTATGGGAGAGCCTGACTGCGGATGGCATACTGTTATGGGAGAGGCTGACCGGGGCTGGCATACTGTTATGGGAGAGGCTGACCGGGGCTGGTATATTGTTATGGGAGAGCCTGACTGCGGATGGCATACTGTTATGGGAGAGCCTGACAGGGGCTGCATATTGTTATGGGAGAGGCTGACCGGGGCTGGCTTACTGTTATGGGAGAGCCTGACAGGGGCTGCATATTGTTATGGGAGAGGCTGACAGGGGCTGCATGCTGTTATGGGAGAGCTTGACTGGGGCTGCATATTGTTATGGGAGAGCTTGACTGCTGATGGCATACTGTTATGAGAGAGCGTGACAGGGTCTGCATATTGTTATGGGAGAGCCTGACTGCGGATGGCATACTGTTATGGGAGAGCCTGACAGGGGCTGGCATACTGTTATGGGAGAGGCTGACCGGGGCTGGCATATTGTTATGGGAGAGCCTGACAGGGTCTGCATATTGTTATGGGAGAGCCTGACCGGGGCTGGCATACTGTTATGGGAGAGCCTGACAGGAGCTGCATATTGTTATGGGAGAGCCTGAGTGCTTATGGCATACTGTTATGGGAGAGCCTGACAGGGGCTGGCATACTGTTATGGGAGAGGCTGACCGGGGCTGGCATACTGTTATGGGAGAGCCTGACAGGGGCTGCATATTGTTATGGGAGAGGCTGACCGGGGCTGGCATACTGTTAAGGGAGAGCTTGACCGGGGCTGCATATTGTTATGGGAGAGGCTGACCGGGGCTGGCATACTGTTAAGGGAGAGCTTGACCGGGGCTGCATATTGTTATGGGAGAAACTGACTGCTGATGGCATACTGTTATGGGAGAGCCTGACAGGGGCTGGCATACTATTATGGGAGAGGCTGACCGGGGCTGGCATATTGTTATGGGAGAGCCTGACAGGGTCTGCATATTGTTATGGGAGAGCCTGACAGGGTCTGCATACTGTTATGGGAGAGCCTGACAGGGGCTGCATATTGTTATGGGAGAGCCTGACTGCGAATGGCATACTGTTATGGGAGAGGCTGACCGGGGCTGGCATACTGTTATGGGAGAGCCTGACTGCGGATGGCATATTGTTATGGGAGAGCCTGACAGGGTCTGCATATTGTTATGGGAGAGCCTGACTGCGGATGGCATACTGTTATGGGAGAGGCTGACCGGGGCTGGCATACTGTTATGGGAGAGCTTGACCGGGGCTGCATATTGTTATGGGAGAGCCTGACAGGGTCTGCATATTGTTATGGGAGAGCCTGACTGCGGATGGCATACTGTTATGGGAGAGGCTGACCGGGGCTGGCATACTGTTATGGGAGAGGCTGACCGGGGCTGGTATATTGTTATGGGAGAGCCTGACTGCGGATGGCATACTGTTATGGGAGAGCCTGACAGGGTCTGCATATTGTTATGGGAGAGGCTGACCGGGGCTGGCATACTGTTATGGGAGAGCCTGATAGGGGCTGCATATTGTTATGGGAGAGGCTGACAGGGGCTGCATACTGTTATGGGAGAGGCTGACCGGGGCTGGCATATTGTTATGGGAGAGCCTGACAGGGTCTGCATATTGTTATGGGAGAGCCTGACAGGGTCTGCATATTGTTATGGGAGAGCCTGACAGGGTCTGCATATTGTTATGGGAGAGCCTGACAGGGTCTGCATATTGTTATGGGAGATCCTGACAGGGGCTGCATATTGTTATGGGAGAGCCTGACTGCGGATGGCATACTGTTATGGGAGAGGCTGACCGGGGCTGGCATACTGTTATGGGAGAGGCTGACCGGGGCTGGCATATTGTTATGGGAGAGCCTGACTGCGGATGGCATATTGTTATGGGAGAGCCTGACAGGGTCTGCATATTGTTATGGGAGAGCCTGACTGCGGATGGCATACTGTTATGGGAGAGGCTGACCGGGGCTGGCATACTGTTATGGGAGAGCTTGACCGGGGCTGCATATTGTTATGGGAGAGCCTGACTGCTGATGGCACACTGTTATGGGAGAGCCTGACAGGGGCTGGCATACTGTTATGGGAGAGGCTGACCGGGGCTGGCATATTGTTATGGGAGAGCCTGACAGGGTCTGAATATTGTTATGGGAGAGCCTGACAGGGTCTGCATATTGTTATGGGAGAGCCTGACTGCGGATGGCATACTGTTATGGGAGAGGCTGACCGGGGCTGGCATACTGTTATGGGAGAGGCTGACCGGGGCTGGTATATTGTTATGGGAGAGCCTTACTGCGGATGGCATACTGTTATGGGAGAGCCTGACAGGGGCTGCATATTGTTATGGGAGAGCCTGACCGGGGCTGGCATACTGTTATGGGAGAGCCTGACAGGGGCTGCATATTGTTATGGGAGAGGCTGATCGGGGCTGGCATACTGTTATGGGAGAGCCTGACAGGGGCTGCAGATTGGTTCTCACACATCTTCGCCCTCTAGTGAGCCCCGCTATGGACCCCCTCCAGTTTGCTTATCGGCCGGGCATTGGGGTAGATGATGCCATCATCCACCTTCTGCACAGGGCTCTCTCTCACCTGGAGAAACCAGGGAACACAGTGAGAATAATGTTCTTTGATTTCTCCAGTGCTTTTAATACCATACAGCCCAGGTTACTGAGAGACAAGCTGGGCCTTGCTGGAGTGGACCACCACCTCTCCAACTGGATCCTAGACTACCTCACAAATCGACCTCAATACGTGAGAGCCCAAGACTGTGTGTCAGGTACCGTGATCTGTAATACGGGGGCACCTCAGGGTACGGTTCTCGCCCCTTTCCTCTTCACACTGTACACTGCTGATTTTAGGTGCAACTCATCCAGCTGCTACCTACAGAAGTATTCTGACGACTCTGCAATAGTAGGCCTCATCACAGACGATGATGACAAGGAGTACAGAGAACTGAACCGGTTTTTTGTGGACTGGTGCCACCGGAACCACCTGAAGATTAACGCGGGGAAGACCAAGGAGATGGTGGTGGACTTCCGTAAAGGCAGATGCCCTCCAAAACCAGTGGACATCCTGGGGACAGGCATCGAGATTGTGAACACCTATAAGTACCTGGGTCTGCTCCTTAATAATAAGCTGGACTGGGCAGATCATATGGAGGCCCTGTACAGGAAGGGCCACAGTAGGCTCTACCTGCTTAGGAAGCTGAGAGCCTTTGGAATCCGGGGGGCACTTCTTAGGACTTTCTTCAACTCGGTAGTGGCATCAGCCATCTTCTTTGGAGTGGCCTGCTGGGGGAGCAGTATATCAACCAGGGACAGAAATAAACTTGACAAGCTGATTAGAAGGGCCAGCTCTGTCCTGGGGAGCCCACTGGACCCAGTGCAGGTGGTGGGTGACAGAAGGATACTGTCCGTGGTGAGCTCCATGCGGGAGAATAACTCCCATCCCATGCATGAGACTGTGATTGCGCTGGGCAGTACTGTCAGTGACCGACTGCTCCACCCTAGGTGTGAGAAGGAGCGCTATCGGAAGTCTTTCCTCCCCACCGCGGTTAGGCTGTACAACCAACACCGACCTAAGCGGAGATCATTACATACAGAGAACTGAAATATCTCTCTGCCTGTTTTATCCCCCCCCCCCCCCCCTGCTACCTCCTATCTGTCTGTCTGCTATCAATGTAATGCCTCTCACCTTGGAACATTCCTGTACATGTTGTATTTGTATTTGTATCTGCTTATCTTATCTTTGCTGCTGTAACACACTGAATTTCCCCATTGTGGGACTATTAAAGGACTATTATTATTATTATTATTATTATTATATTGTTATGGGAGAGGCTGACAGGGGCTGCATACTGTTATGGGAGATCTTGACTGGGGCTGCATATTGTTATGGGAGAGCCTGACTGCTGATGGCATACTGTTATGAGAGAGCGTGACAGGGTCTGCATATTGTTATGGGAGAGCCTGACTGCTGATGGCACACTGTTATGGGAGAGCCTGACAGGGGCTGGCATACTGTTATGGGAGAGGCTGACCGGGGCTGGCATATTGTTATGGGAGAGCCTGACAGGGTCTGAATATTGTTATGGGAGAGCCTGACAGGGTCTGCATATTGTTATGGGAGAGCCTGACAGGGGCTGCATATTGTTATGGGAGAGCCTGACTGCGGATGGCATACTGTTATGGGAGAGGCTGACCGGAGCTGGCATACTGTTATGGGAGAGGCTGACCGGGGCTGGTATATTGTTATGGGAGAGCCTTACTGCGGATGGCATACTGTTATGGGAGAGCCTGACAGGGGCTGCATATTGTTATGGGAGAGCCTGACCGGGGCTGACATACTGTTAAGGGAGAGGCTGACCGGGGCTGGCATACTGTTATGGGAGAGCCTGACAGGGGCTGCATATTGTTATGGGAGAGGCTGACAGGGGCTGCATACTGTTATGGGAGATCTTGACTGGGGCTGCATATTGTTATGGGAGAGCCTGACTGCTGATGGCATACTGTTATGAGAGAGCGTGACAGGGTCTGCATATTGTTATGGGAGAGCCTGACTGCGGATGGCATACTGTTATGGGAGAGCTTGACAGGGGCTGGCATATTGTTATGGTAGAGCCTGACAGGGTCTGCATATTGTTATGGGAGAGCCTGACAGGGTCTGCATATTGTTATGGGAGAGCCTGACAGGGTCTGCATATTGTTATGGGAGAGCCTGACAGGGGCTGCATATTGTTATGGGAGAGCCTGACTGCGGATGGCATACTGTTATGGGAGAGGCTGACCGGGGCTGGCATACTGTTATCGGAGAGGCTGACCGGGGCTGGCATATTGTTATGGGAGAGCCTGACTGCGGATGGCATATTGTTATGGGAGAGCCTGACAGGGTCTGCATATTGTTATGGGAGAGCCTGACTGCGGATGGCATATTGTTATGGGGAGAGCCTGACAGGGTCTGCATATTGTTATGGGAGAGCCTGACCGGGGCTGGCATACTGTTATGGGAGAGGCTGATCGGGGCTGGCATATTGTTATGGGAGAGTCTGACCGGGGCTGTCTAGGGCTGATGCACTGATGGGGTAGCCTGACTCGGACTATCACACTATTATAGGGACTATGAGTGGGTTTGGCACACTGTTATGCCATTATGGGGGTGCCTGACTGGGGCTGTCATACTGTCTTGAGAAGTCGTGACTGGGAATTTAACACTATTATTGGGAATCCTGACTAGAACAGAAGCACTGTTATGTTATGCTATTATGGGGATATCTGACAGGGGCTTGACTGGGAATGTAACACTATTATGGGGACTTCTGATCAAGGTGGGAACAGGAAATGGCACACAGTTTTTGGGAACCTGACTGGGACTGATATACTTCTATTGGGAGCTTAACTGAGACTGGATATGATGCATGTATAACATGAAGGTGCAGGTAGAGATTAGATTCCTTAGCTCCTTTTAACCTTTTTTGGTAGATCTGCTGCTTCCTCCTGTGGAGGCATTTTCCATTATGTTCCTTCTGTTATGCCTGGGCATACCATATTCATCTGCAGAAGTTGCCTACACCAGAAACTCACATATTTGACAATAGTCCTGATTTTGCCAGGACTCACCCAATTTTTTGGTAGCTATATGGGAAAGTCAATCATATGCTGGTCCAAAAAGCGGCAAAGTTTATGCAAACTCCATGATGTGACCCGGCTCACAACTGTTCTGAAGGGGTGAAGAGTAGCCATTCCCTATTCTCCGGGCTGAAATGTTGGTCAGTGTGTACATATAAGTCACTATCCTGCTACTGTCCATTAACAGCATGGCGCCTCCTACCACATCTTTCAGCCCACCCTTGTGCTTCTTTTAGTAGCAGGGCCAACATCAATTTTACATTTCAGAAATCGCACTTGCTTTAATGACATGGAGGGTTCATTTATTTCTATTAATTACCCAGTCCTAATACAAACACATCCATGATGTCTGCCAGTGCGTGCGCAGTAGTCCCAGCATTGCGCTGTAGCCAGCTCTTCATCTCTACTGCACAGGCGTGGGAGGCTCCTCAAAGAAGAGGAGGAACCGACCCCACAGAAGGAAGTCTGGACAGGAAGACAGGTAAGTATAATGGGGTGGGGGGGGATAGTATTGGTTACGTTCCGTTTCCGGAAATGGGGAAACGGAACATCGCCGGATAATCAGAAAAAGTGCCTTGGGCGGTCACTGAATCAGGTGTCCCTAACCATATCTATATACTGTATATGTTCCTTCTTACTGTGAACATATGTACTTCACCTTGGGAAATGCTCTACCCTAGAGATCTTTTACCAGCAGATGTACATTGGATACATTGCAGAAGGCAGAGGTACAATATTACATGGAGTCTATTTACTGTGTCTATTAAATGCTGGAGATATCTTGAAATACATGTGGGATTGCTGATGGTTTCCATAGTAACACTACAGTTGTAATGTTCCCCCCTTATTCAAAGAACATTCCAAACAAATATCACATAGTGCTTTATAACGCAGAGATCTGGCATTAGGTTAGATATTCTTGTGCATGTAGTCCATTACTTGTCCGTGGTGACAAATTGGTGCTATGGAGTTTTCTCTTTGAAACAGCCGGTTTACTCTTCAATGAAAAAAAAATTTGCGTACAAGAAATCAGAAGTTTGGGATTAGTTTATGATCCAAACTGTACATTGTATAGAGGCTGTTCTTAGTAGTCCTGTTCACTTTAATGGGACTGAACTTTCACAGGCCACATGACAAATGAGCATGACGTGACCGGCCTTTGAAGTGGAAGCAGTAAACTGGAACCCTGCTGCTCAGAGGCGTAGCTAGGGGTTCAGCACAGGGGGGGGGGGAACATGTCCAAGTGGGCCCCCAACTTGGACATGTTCATATACCGATACTATCAGTATACAGTGAGCGTATAGTGGTATATAGCAGCTCTACACAGGCCTCTGCAGACGATTTAGGTGAATACAGGGCATTAACATTTAGTGACTTACAGGTGACATCTCTGACTAATCATTCACATTCCCCATCTCTTTCATCTGGACGGCCATGACCATTTCTTCCATTCTCTGTAAAGTTTGCAACACAGACATCTTTAGCTCATCTTATTGATCATGGTTCTTCCTGCAGCACTTTGCACAGAAAGTTCGCATAGGTTTCCTCTGCGGACTTTCTGCTTCAGTTATATCTATAGGGAAACTGCTGGCATTTCCGTAGGTATAACTGACATGCTGTGGTTTCCAAAACTGCGACTGTTTTGGAAATCGCAGCGTATCTGCTGCGCATATTTTACTGCAAAGTGGGGATGGGATGAAGGCCCCATGTGGCGAAAACCCACAGAAAAAAACTGGCATTTTAGCAAATTCCATCCACACATTGCGGAAAAATATGTGCAGCAGACGCACTGCGATTTCTAAAACCGTTGCGGTTTTGGAAATTGCAGAATGTCAATTATACCTATGGAAACGCTGGCAGTTTCTGTATAGGTGTATTAAAAACAGAAAGTCCACCGGGGAATCCTCTGCGGACCTTCTGTGAAAAGCGCTACGGGAAAAAAGCTAATGTTACCGCTGCGGTTTTTCCTGCAGCGCTTTTTTTTTGCTGGAGCCCGCTACATGAGGCCTTATCTTAATAAAGCCCAAGTGCAACTTTAATTAAATTAATTGCCCCCTCATATTATGCCCCTGATTCCCCCTGACATAAATACTGCACCTCTAATGACCCCTTATATCAATGACCACCCTCTTATGTTCATAATGCCTCCTAATATAAATGATGCCCCCTAATGGCCCCTTATATAAATAACCTCTCCCCTTGTATTCATAATGCCCCCCAATAACCTTTATATAAGTGAACCCCCCATTGTCATAATGCCACCTAATGAATCGTCCCTTTATAGTTATATTTCCCCCTCCTAACCACCCCTTATACTATTACATACCTTCCAACTTTCAAAGGACAGAAAGAGGGACAAAATATACGACGTGCTATGCGCGTCGCAGCTTATTTAGCTCCATCCACTTCTATGTTGACTCCGCCCATTTTCATCTATTTTTCTATGTCCCCCCACACAGTATAATGCTCCTACAGTAACCCTAACATTATATGCCCTCACATTATAATGTTCTCCTCCAATTGCTGCACAGTATTAAGTCCCTCTAATCATGCCCCAGTTTAAACTGGCGGAAACTAGAGGGGGACATTAAACTGGGGCAGCTGTAGGGTGACATTAAACTATGGGACAGTTGGAGGGTGCCATTAAACAGTGGGGGTAGTTGGAGGGGGACATTAAACTGGGGGCAACTAGAGACAGACATGTCCCCCCTCCAGCTACTCCCCACGGTTTAGTGTCCTCCTCCAGTTGCCCCCAGTTTAATGTCACCCTCCATCTGCTCCCCCAGATTAATGTCCCCCTTTATCTGCCACCAATTTAATTTCTCCCCCTTCATCTGTCACCAGCTTAATGCCCCCCTCCATCTGCCCCCAGTTTAATTGCCCCTCCATCTACCACCAGCTTAATGTCCCCTTTTATCTGCCAGCAGTTTAATTGCCCCCTTCATCTGCCTTCAGTTTAACTGGCCCCTACATGTGCTCCCAGTTCTCCCCTCTTCCTCACACATGCTGTGTCTCTGTCACTTCAATCACTCTCGTTCCCAGTTTCTGTGTAACATCACAGTCTGTCCCGCAGTATCCAGAATAGCTCCGCCCACACAAGAGACTGATCACATGGTCATGACGTCATCAAAGGTCCTTTACCCACTAGGATTTAGCATCTACCCTTTTCACTACCCTAATAAAGTTTGTTAACAGCAAAACACTTCAGGAGCATAGCGGGACAAACTGTAAGCTATGCGGGACAGCTGTGTAAAATCGGGACTTCCCCACTGGGAGCTATGCTATTAATATACCCACAAAAAAAAAAAAAGTCATACTCACCTACCTGCGATCCTGATGAATGGAACCGCCACTTCCTCCCTGTCCACGCACAGGACGTCTGTGTCTGAGTGCAGGCGGCGCGATGTTGTGACGTCATCGCGCTGCCTGTGCTGAGGAGCAGACATCGGTCTGTAGTCTCAGCGTCTTGTAAACTGCAGGCCTGTATTGGCTTGCGGTTTACAATACTGTTAAGTTGCAGGAAGCTTTTAACTAGATCGGTGTCTGTAGACACCGATCTAGATAGAAATAAAGGATGTATTAATGACGGCCTCAGGGTGGGCCCCACAGAGTTAGTGGGCCCGGGGCAGCCGCCCCCCTCTGTCCCCCCCGCTAGCTATGCCTCTGCTGCTGCTTCAGTCAGCTGATGTGTGGGGGTCTCTGACAGTCAATGGGACAGATTTATTATGCCTTCTATGATAGTTTTCTAGCGTGCAAGGCATAAAAAGTTGTTTTTTTTTTTTTTTTAAATAGTCTATGGGGTCCACGGGTTTAGCCCGGCTAACTGCTTTTTTAAGCAGATTAGGTTTCTATTCGGGGGTCCCCAAGCAGACCCCCCGAACGGAAAACTGAATGTAGGTGTGAACCTAGGTTTAGGCTGGGTTCACATCTGCGTCTGGTATCCGGCCGCTTGCAAACCGTTTTAAGAGAAAAACAGTTTGGTACAAAGAGGATTCCAAACGGTTACACAGTGGATACCTGAATCCGTTTTTTTAGACGGATTAGTCAATGGGTGTCCGTTCAGAAAAACTGACCGTTTGTGTCCATTTGTTATCCGTTTATGTCCATTTTTGACCAATCCGTTTTTATTTTCTCCCCCCTCTTCTTCATTCTGAGCATGCACAGAGGGAAAAAACGGATTGCAAAACAGACACAAACTAATTGCTGTCCGTTTGTAATCCGTTTTCCATTGACCTCAATGTTAAAAAAAAACAAAAAACGGATTGGTTGCTGTCCATCTGGAATCCTTATTTTTAGTATGGAGACAAAGTCCTGCTAGTTCTACTTTTCTCTCTGCACAAAAAAACGGAAACCAGACAGAAATGGCACAAACTGATACATGCGGATTACTTTTAAAACCCATTGAAATCGATGGGTTTTAATCCGGACCGTTCAAAATCAGTTTTTGAAGATTTCAAATACTGATTTCGAGCGGATTGACGAACGTAGATGTGAACCCAGACTTAGATGGGAATATCTCTTTAAGGCTGATGCCACATTTTGCAGAAAAGCTGTGTTTTTATTTTGCTGCATTTTTTTGCGCCAAAGCCAAGAGTCATTTCAAAAGAAATGGGGACTATAAAGGAAGCTCTTAATATTCTTCCTTCTGCTAAATCTATTGCTGGCTTTGACATAAAAAAAAAATGCAGCAAAATCTGCATCATAAAATGCAGCTTTTGCACAAGGAGTGGCCTCAACTTAAGGCTGGGACCCCACATGGCGTTTTACAGTCACTGCAGTTTAGCAAATCCCATCCACACATTGTGGAAAAATGTGCGCAGCAGATACGCTGATATTTCCAAAACTGTTGTGGTTTTGGAAATTGCAGCATGTCAATTATACCTATGGAGACACCTGTGATTTCCCTATAGGTATAAAGGAATCAGAAAGTCCGCAGAGGTTTCTGGATGCGTTGCCTCCACATTTTTTTCCCGCAGCGCTTTTTTGCTGCGGGACACTACATGGGGCCTTAGCCTAAAGGAGTTTTGGTCTGTCCTTAGGATAGATCATCTGTATCACAATGTGTGGGTCCGACCTTCAGCATCCCTGCTGGTAAGCTGTTGAAAGAGCTGCAGCCTCTTCATTGTTTACATAAGACCAAACACCATACTTAAAATCTGTTAGAAGTTTACTTAAGGCAGACCTGGTGAGCAAAGCACGCCACAAAAATTTTCATATGGCCTTTAAAGCCCCCATCCCCCCTTTTGTGGTGCTTCTTGTGAAGGACACGAAATGTCTCTTTTATTGTGTTCTGACTGGCACTTAAAGTACCCACATCACATATATTATAACCATGAGCCTGGCGCGTTCTGCCTGGCCCGGGAGATTTGCCCACTCTTTCTGTTGACAGTAGGTTGCCAGGAACTTTACTGCTGCTCTTAGGTAGACAGGCCAAGTAATGTTATCTTCATGGTCTACATCAGTCTAACATCACAGTCACTTCCAACAGCTGCTCAGCCGGAGGCACCAAGAGTTGTAACCCACCAATGTGATATTTATGGTCTATAATAATAAGGTTACCAATGTTATAATGCCGAAGTATCCCTTTAACATTACATTAATATTTACCTGTAAAATGGATACTTAAAGCCAATTTAACTTACATACTCCTTGATTTGTTACATATTGACTAGTAAAATGAAAATGTGACTCCTAAAGGCATCTTCATCCCTGCATAGTAAAGATACAACAGTAAAATTGACATCTTTATTAGGAAAAGGTATTTGATGGTCTGAGATCATGTTGAAGAACAATAGTATAGACAGCAACAGCCAGCGCGGCCTTATGAAAGGATGATCTTGTCAAAGCAGATCTACTTTCTTTTTATTAAGCAGTGAATAGGAATTTGGGCAGAGACTTGGCAGCAGGTATAATTTCTTTAGTCTCTCCCCGAGCACGAGAATCCATGTCTCACAGGTGACTAATGTACGATCTGGAACGTGTAACATATAATTGAATAAGAATTGGCTAAAAGGCTGTATCCGGGGAGCAGGAATGAATGGAGCATGCTGTAAATGGAAATATGTTACACGTAGGCCCCCTAGAATCCGTATTGGTACCGTTAAAATAGATTAACTCTTTATAAATGAGGTAGAATTTAATATTGCTAACACAACGTTCAAGTTACTTTGATAGCCTTTTCTGGGAACTGTTTGTAGTATCACGAACAGATCTGATACCTTGAAGACAGAGCAAGGAAATCTTTCTCAAGTCACATGACTAAATGTTACATTTCTCTGTTAGATCATGCAAAACAATATTCCATTCAGAATCTTCATTGGAATTGGTGTGTATGTATTGCTGTTGTGTACCTGTTATAGTGCCCTTCGTGTTGTTTTGATACCCTTTAAGGACTTCCAGGTATTGTGTCCAGTGCCGGTAATTTTAAAGGCGTGGCCTAAATAATCGCCATTAATCATAATCAAGGTAAAATGCCCAATTTTGATTTAGGGTATAACCACCCAGCACTAGCATGAATTACTCCACATCCTTTACACAATAGGAATTTAGACCGAGCTACTGAGCATGTGTGACACTGGACACATAAGGTGAACGTTCTGAGAGGTAAATCAAAGAACACTAGGGGGCATTATAAAAATCTTGTAACAGCAATATTTAGACAAAGAAAGGATTCCCTGCTTTGTTCTATGGTTATTCATGGCTTCAAAGCCTTATTATAGTCATCTGAATGCAGCCGAAGGCTGGTTTTAGATGGCTGTAAAGTGACTGCATTTTAGCATCCCTATTAGAACTGCAAGAGTTCAACTGAACTGAACTCAAAAGTAGTATAGAAATCTAAGATGATCTAAGTTTGGTGCCAGTGAGCTATGGTAGTTCCAGGTGTTATGGCCATACTTTGGATGCTAGGATGTGGCAACATTAGTCATCTGAAAGTGTGGCCTCCTAGTATACTGTATTTGTGGATGACTTCAAATTCTGAGGTGTTAAAGAGGTTGTCCAAGACACAATATTGATGGATTATCCTTAGGTGAGGTCATCAATGTCAGATCGGTGAAGGTGCAACACTTGGTACACCCATCAGTCGGCTAATATCTGCACAGTCTACAGAGCTTGAAGCAGGTGGATCCATGCATTGTGTGGTGACCAAAGTTTGGCTGAACCCAATATTTTTGGAAAACCCATCTTGTTACGATCCAACTTGCTGATCTCTAGTGTTGACTGTCCCATATAAAGTGCTCAGAGCACATATAATCTTCATTTATAAATGAGTCACAAAGCATGACTAGTCACATTTCCAACAATTGCATAGTATTGCTTTAATGCAAACTAATTCGCTGTAAAATAAACATGTAGTTTTCCTGTACATAGTGTGAATGGAACATAAAAAACTGCCCATAGTGTCTCTATGCAGCATCAACCAGATTCAGTTCACTCAGAAAATGAGCTTTGCAGTAATTGTATTAAAATTATCTGAAATTAATTTTTTTTAATTTGAATACATTTACAAAGTTCACATAATCTTGACATTCCTAATATTCCATCTGTTAGTTATATGAATATGTAAATGAGTTTAATTATAGCCGCTAATATCCTGCTTGTTGCAAAGTAAACCAGTACATTAGACATTAGAGCTTTCTAGATGGCCATATGAAATCTTCACATCTCATTTCTGTGACACTGGTATTATAGATTAAGCTGGTTGTATTTATATGGGCACACTGGTGAAGAAAGAAATGTTCATTTTTGTCAGACATTCTGAGAATCAAGTCAGTTTGAGTCCAATGGCCTTAGCCCCACTCTTCCCCAAATATTAAAAAGAACAGAGTCTCAGTCCTTAAAGTAGGATCCCCCCAAAAATGTATTCTCTGGCCTGTTAGAAAGGCTTATAATGTAAATTGTAAAGGTAATCTTGTTAATGGAGGCTGTATTTGAGTTATCCTCTCTTTTCTGTTCCTCAGCTGTGTCAAATGACCAGTAATAAGACTCTCCAACTAACACAGCTTCTCATATGTGGACAGGGAATCTTTTTCTTCAGTGGTTCCAATGAGACTCACAGTGAGGCTGTCATAGGAATGAATGGGGAAAGAGACTTCCTGTCCACACATGAGAAGCTTTGTTAGTTGGAGAGTCATTTGGTAGACAGTGGACATGTAGATCATGACCACTTTCTTCCTGTAGGCACAGACTTTCGCCTCCTGCTGTGATGTAAAATGCCTAATAAATACAGATGAGTTTCCCAAGATCTGAGTCTTTGAGGCATATTCATAAGACCCCCCCCCCCCAAAAAAAAAACCCCAAAAAACTAAAAAGGGTGAGGGCGGGTGTTCTGTTGCCAGATTTGTGTGAGGTAAACTGATCTTCGTATTTTGTATATATAATGTTTATTTTTCTCATGCAGACTCTTTATTTTACTGACATCATCTCTATGCCGTGTAACCATTTACAAACACTATGTTTATCATATGAACAACTTTACCTTTACAAAACTCTTTCATTAAGAAGGGACTGTCTAGAAATTGGAGCAACCTGTGTGGAAGATGGGTAAAGTAGGAATAAAAGGTGTCCCCTGTGTTCCGCTGTCCACCACCGGTAATCATTTAGGTTTATGCCAGGGCCTTGATGCTGGAAGTGCTGCACCGCATATGACCGCTGAGGCCAAACAGTGGTCTCATCAGTCACTGGAGAGGGACCGATGACATCACTTACATATGTCACTAGTTCCTTACTAGTGACCGCTTAGGCCACTGATTCGTCTCTGTGGTCACATTGGGTACAAGCCTGAACGGACACTGTGGTGGTGTACAACAGAGTGGACGGGTGAGTAGTTTTTTTGTTTCTTTTAAATTTTTTAGTTCCTGAACAACCGCTTTAACTTGAGCTTTCTTTAAAGGAACACTAAACACAGAAAACACACAAAAAGGTAATAAAATATCCCAGCACGTTTTCCCTTCATCGCCTCATTTATTTTGGTTTTATTTTCTTACAGAAAGAAATATATAAAGAAATCTCTGTATGTCCCAGGAGCTCAGCTATGTTCTCTTCCCCCTTCTTGCTGCTTTGTTGCAAAAAATGCACTTGGACAGTGTTCACATTTGAAATGGTATAGATTCATCATACAGTTCCTCATGTGGCTCTATGTGATACAAATATTCATAGATTCATCCTCTCGGGTGTTGAGTCAAGGAAATGAATCACTCTGAATAGTTCTTTTAGAAATAAGGACTAAATTAAATATAGTCTGTGCACTATAACAGTGACATATATCATTGTTTCCTATCAGAAGTAGTTCTCCTGTCATTTGGGACCATGACTTTGCATTATCTTTCCCCACTCATTCATCTAAAATGACGTCCTTAACTGAATCAAGGCTACTGGATTCTACAGCAACGTATTTAGTAGAGAAACTAAACCACATTAATCTAAAGGATGGTTTTCAGCAATAGAGAAAAGTATGTAAAAAAAAAAAAAAGTATCTGCAGTGAAGCAGCTGAGAAGCCTTCTATGCCCATAGTCTGCCAATGTAAACTGGTCAAACCCTGTAGTGACCTCGGTCAGGGACATAATCCAAGCTTCATGGGTTTTGGTGGCATTGACCACAAACTTCCTGCATGTCTGCATGTGGTCAATATCATCCTGGGCAGTAACATTGGCACTTGTGACAATATCCTGAAATCTCTATTTCCTTTGTGTTAGCAAAGCAAAATCCTTTCAACTCCTTGGTTTAATTCATTTAAAGGGATTCTAAACCTAAAAATGAAAGCTAAAAGTAAAGAAGAAATATGGTTGCCTCCACTGTTTGTTAGTCTGTGACATTTAGTCTGCACGATCCTGGTATAAACAGTCTTGTAGAAATTCTGAAGAAAACACAGGTGTCCTGCTTATCTGCTCCATCTTCTTCTGGAAATTGACTGAGGGGTTAGGACTTAGGCTAAGGCCCCACGTAGCGAGCCACAGCTAAAAAGCGCTGCAAAAATGCATCACGGTTTTTCCTGCAGCGCTTTTCATAGAAAGCAGGCTTTCTGCTTCCATTATACCTATATGGAAACTGCCAGCGTTTTCCTAGGTATAATTGACATCCTGCGATTTACAAAAACACAACGATTATAGAAATCGCAACATGTCCACTGCGGATATTTATTAGCCATAATCTCATCCACTTTGCAGGTACTGTAAACATCGCATTGTTTGCCCTACCAAAACACAGTGTTTATACAACATGGGGCCATGGCCTTAAAGACGTTTTCTGGGGCTTTTTATCAGATCAACTGAATTTCAGTGAGGGTTCAATTCCCAGAACCCTGTCAATAAACCTATTTGAAGAGGCACTCCCTGATCATTTCCACTTTACAGGCCACGTGAAGCCACGTTTATGGGTCACATGGCCTGTTAGCAGCTCAGTTCCATTCAATTGAATGAAGTACCGCTGCTATACAAATGTATGGAGCTGTTCTTGGTTTGCTGTGAAGAGGCGGTAGCGCTCACCAGAACACTGATGTTTCAGGTGACAGTTGATCTGCAGGGGTCCTGGGTGTCGGACCCTCACTGATCTTCAAGTGATGGCCTATCCTAAGGATAGTTCACAGTTAATAAGCCTGGATTATTACAATCCTTTTGGTGTATTGCGGAAGGGCACAGCCGGTATAAAAATATACCGACAGAATTGTAGCTAGACTTTACTTCAAGTCCAAATATTCAGTTTGTTGCACTAGCTTTCTTTCTAAAAGAATCTTGTAACTTGTGAACATGTCCTGCCTGCTACCCCAATTTACACCCCTGAATACAGAGTCTAAAGAAACCAAACATAGTTAACCAAAAAGTCACTTAAAGGTCAGGAGTTAGACCACATAAAGGTCAGTGAAACCTTAATCACAGAGGGTGTATATCCATTCCCCTACAGGCATATATGTCACAGAACTGGAGTGGAATTAAAAAAAAATTAATAATAATATAATAAAACTTAACATTTATTATAATCTAATAAAAGTGGACAAGCCACTATTTATGTGAGTGTCCAAAAATATATATGGTACTGTGATGATGATCATAAACAGAACAAATCTGGTGCTCTGACACCAGACATACAGCTGATATGTTAATTATAGCTTTGGGTAATCTATATGGGATGCGAGTATTGGGCTGGAATCAGATTTGTTCTATTTATGAGTTTCCAGTGATCGTCATTACAATACCATATATATTTTTAGACACTCACGTAAATAGTGGCTTGTCCACTTTTATTAGATTATAATAAATGTTAAGTTTTATTATATTATTATTTATTTTATTTTTTTTGAATTCCACTCCAATTCTGTCAGTGAAACCTTAGAAGCATTTAGAGTTAAAACACAGCTTTTGAGGATGGATTGGCTTTTGCTTGCAGGGCTCAACTCAATTGTGTCCCATTGGGTTTACTGTAACGTATGTAATGGACTGTTGTCTTTCCTTACCTTTTCTCTTGGCTTAAGTATCCTGAGATCCACGGTTCAAGATGGCCAGATTTGAAAACTAGACTTGATTGTGCGATACTCTGTCACAAGTTGTCTGTGCTTGGTGTGTCTGTTTGTGGCCACCTAGTGGTTTAAGTGTGAATTGCAACCTGTCTATGTTATTTTAGCATGTCATACTATGGTGTTGAATTTGTCTCATGAAAAATTGATTCCTTGATCAAATTCAAGAAATTGTTACAGCAGACAAATCTGTACATGTCAACTACAGAAGAAATATAGATGTTCCTTCACAAGGATCCTGGTCTTATTAGGATGGCACATCCAAAATAATGAATGTACGGTATATTTTTAAGAATTTTTGCAACCCTGTGGACCAATTCACATTTTTTTTTTTCAGTGGTGTGAATGGTCCATCAAAAATTAGGACATGTCCTTTTTTGATCATTTTCACAAATCCCTCATAGACTCAAGTCTATGAGGATCCACGAAAAATTGATTCGTATCGGCTATGTTTCATGGGTAAATTTCATCACGGTTGTGAGAATATAGCTCAAGGTAATCTGACATGGTCAAAATGCAGTGCCCACTGCAGGCAGCAGGTTATAGAGCAGGAGGAGATTGATATATAATTTTATTAGAAAAGTTGCAGTATAACTTGTCATTTATTTATTTATATCTCTGCTTTTTTTTTATGTTTAGGATTCCAGTGGGTCCTACTTGGTGAGTGGCAGCTATCTTTGAGTGTACACTCATACAGGGAAGCGTGTCAGGCACAGATTAGGACTACCCACTGAATTCAAAGAATGGGCATTAAGGCTAAAGCCCCACTTGGCAACGCAACGCGATTCTTCCCGCCGTGCTTTGCACAGAAAGGACTTTCGGCCTCTATTATACCTATAGAGAAACCACTGGCGTTTCTGTAGGTATAATTGACCGTGACGGTTTTGGAAATCGCAGCGTCTCCACTGCACGTATTTTATCGCAAAGTGAGGATGGGATTCCCATCCACTTTGCCGTGACTGTAAAATACCGCGCTTTTTTTCCGCGGAGTTTCCGCCACAGGCAAACCGCAGTGTTTACGTCACGTGTGGCCCCAGCCTAAAGGGGTTTTTGGGGACTTTGATATAATAGGCCAGGCAATACCAAACACAGCAATGAGACTAGAGTTATCCCTATCATAGTCCTGAATAACTCCTTGAATTGAATAAATTCAGTTCAAGTTCTCCTGGAGTTTTTCTAACACAACTATATATCAATCTGCTCTGATCCTCCTTCTTTATAAAGTGCTGTCTGCTGTTTGCACTACATTTATAATGTGACATGTTCGTTTTAAAGCATGCCATTTAAGGATAAATTGAGAAGTTAGCATTATTTCTGGCCATTACATGACTTATAGTCTGCAGATTTTAGCAGCTTTTTCCTGTGCCTGATAGATCTGGAATATGTAGTCCTCTCTGAGCTGGTGAGAAGAGGAGAATCTGCTCTATAAATGTCTGTCTTCTCATGCAGGACACATGTAGAGATTACTGTACTGATATGAGTAAAGTCCTTTGGCTGTGATGGACTACATATGCTTGCCTGTGTTTCTTGAATGGTATGTTGTCTCGAAAAAAAACTTTAGCAAGTGTATACATCAGTGTTTGCCATAATATTGTGAGTGTGATTGTAGAATATATTGTTGCAGTTTTCCATAAACTTGTCTGCAGAGTATGTGGAGTTCAATGCTCCAGTGCCTGAGAATGCTTTCTTACAGTACATTTTATTGTGCTGCATGTCCATATCAGAAATAAGACTTGTACTTACTATATAATTTATAAGAATGGATTTTTTCTTAGGCATATAAACAAAAGTAGCAGGGTAGCTGTTTTCTGTCTTCCAGAGAGATTTTATATGGCAATTCTTTAGCAGAACACATTTTTATGTTATCTTGTTTGGTTGTTTCTCTAAACAGCTGCGTCCCGTGTAATAATGTAATATTGGAGTGCTTTAGAGTATGTCAGACTCCCACTTTACTGAGCTTATTGGGAGCTTTCATCTAATAAAACAATATAGATTAATAATAGAAACTTCCTTATGTGACAAGTCTTGAGCCAGTACAGATGGCGTAACCTACAAGATGTGCAGAAAAATTGGTGAAACGACTAAGGCACTGATCAGTACAAAACGTGCTGTTCTGCTTCGGCCCATTACACAGGCAGATACAGAGGACCTGCTACAAGAACAATTGCTAAAGTGAACATTTCCCCGACATGTACTTCCATTGTTTGCTGGAACAGCCATTATTACACAGGGCAATGTGTTGCCACTGAACAACAATTTATTTTTTTTTCCTGCTAAAAGCAGCCGATCACCCAAAGAATGATCAAACACTCACACAAGTGAACTATGATCGTGGGCATTAACGCCGGGTTTTTGCTGTGTAATACAGTAGAGACCCGGCAGTTATGGTGGTTGCTCTGCTTCAGGTTAATGTCTATTGTTATATATAATATTTTATATAATGTCCCTCCAGAGCCCTCTGTACGAGTCCCCACTGTGTTCTGTAACCTTTTCCATTGCAGCAGCACTCCCGTGTGGCGAGATCACGGGAGTTGTCCTGTTCGTATGACAGCTGGGAGCCTTATGAAAACTCCCAAACCTGTCATAGGAATATAGCTATTGAGGCTGGTCAATGGCCAGCCTCAATAGCAATGTAGCGAATCTCTCATTGACTTGTCTATGGGACAAATTATTTAAAGATCGCAGGTTCAAGCATCCTAGAGGGCTAATAAAACAGTTTAAAAAATTTTTAAAGTTTATAAAACTATATATAAAAAAAAAAAAGTTTAATAAATAAAAAAAAGTTTAACAATAAAATTTAAAATAAAAGTTCCCTAGATTTGAAATAAACAAACCAAATATAAGCAAATTATTCCTGCCCATGTCTGAAAATGTCCTAGCTACAAATCATAAAGATTTCAAAATTTCTCCTGAAAACGCAGTAGCGAGGGAAAAAAAAAAAAAATCAAACCGACTTTTTTTTTTTTTTTTGCTGTTTCACCTCCCAATAAAAACACCAGATATTCCCCAAATTGGTATAAATCAAAAATACATCTTATCCAGATGCCTTATGCAGACCCATGAAAAAAACAAAAAAAAACAGGTGTCAGAATATATGGACTCCAAGACACACATTTTTTTTTTTTTCCAAGGGGATAAAAGATAAAAAAAAACAAAAAACAAAACCTGTATAAATATTTATTATCCACATAATCGTACCAATGCATAGAAACGAAGCCCATTCTGAATTTTTTTTCAATTTGCCAGTTCCGTTAAAAAGTACAATTTGTTCCACAAAAGTTAAGCCCTCATAAACCTCTGTGAATGGAAAAATAAAGAAGCTATGGCTTTTGGAAGGAGGGGATTAAAAAATGAAAATCGAAAAATGGCTGTGGCAGGATGGGGTTAAATGATAGTAGTGTGAATCAGGGGGCGTTCACACTACTGTTGGTGACCGTCAGTAGTGTAAGTTGCTATTGTCCGTTACAAGATTTTAGCAACGGACACTAGCTGAACCGTCAGAAATCAGTTAAAATTTCCATTCATTTCAATGGGATTTTATCTTGTGTCTGTTAGTGACTGTTAGTGTCCGTTTACAACCAATCCGTCACATGTCCGTTTTTTTTCGCGGACAAAAAAATCCTACAATGCAGGACTTTTGTGTCCATTAAAAAAAAAGGTTTCATGACGGACGTCAAGCGTCCATTATTTTTTAACATTAAAGTCTATGGGTAACGGACAGTAACAGACGGGTGTCTGTTACTGTCCATTATACTGTCCGTTATTACTGTCCGTTTTTTTTTTTCTGAGCATGCTCAGAAAGCAGAAAGAAAAAAAAAAAAAGAAAAAAAGGGACACTTTAACGTCAGTTAGTGTCCGTTATTGTCTGTTATGATAGGTGTCCGTTTTTTTTTGTTTTTTTGACAGACACTATCATAACAGACATCCAATGGTAGTGTGAACCTTGCCTTAGGCTGAATATGAGGAACAAACCTTCGTGCAAGTCCCCGTATAATCTTCTAATCTAATAGGGCCCTAAAGGTTATCCACGTACATAGACCTATAGGCTATATACCTAGATATGGAGTAATATATTCAAAATTCTTTGTCCAGTGTTGCGGATTTTAATTTTGACCACATTCCGACAAAAAAAAATTGAAGGCCCAGAGCGACTGGTAAGACATAATTAGTATCGGTGATACCAGCACTTCTACAGAACGGTGAGTGACTACCCAGTTTTCCACAAGAGCATGGGGAGTCAGCATTGTCACTAGCTTCACACTGTGTCTGTCAATGATCAATGATATTTGATTGCTACCCAGTAAATTTGGTAAATTGTATTCATTGGTGAGTTTGAAACAACTGCTGGTCAGCTATTACCAAAATAGACTCTGTTTTTAGTGGAGTTCCCCTTTTTAAATAACAAGTTGAGTTTTCTTACTGTAGTCAGTGTTATCCTCCATACTCAGTGGTCATTATGGGACACCTCTATACAGAGGGCAATATTCATTTCTACCATACAGATTGACACATACATAGGAAGAGTACATTGATTAAAGGGTTTTTCTTAAAATAGGCCATCAATATCAGATTGGTGGGGATCCAACTCTCGAAAACCCCAGCGGTCAGTCATTTGAAGTGGCTGTGGTGCTTGTTCTCTTGAAAGGGATACAGCTGCAATACCCTGCAGTCTCTGGCAGCCCCATAGAAGTGAATGGCGTGCCGGGCACACAAGTGGACTGGTCTGACACTTATGGCTAGGGGATAAGTGTCTGTAGTGGCACAACCCCTTTAAGGTGAAGATCTACTTTGAAGCCATTGTATAGCATAGGCAGTATTAAAAGGGTTGTCCTGGATAAATTAAAAATGAAACACTAAATTAAACACCCTCCCCCCGCCTAACTTCTAATTTACTTAGTAAAAAAAAAAAAAAAAAAAAAAATCTCTTTACCCATATCCCTGGGGTGGTCATGTGAATGCCCCAGGTACGCTTTCTGTTATTCTGGTGACTTTCCTGACACCGCCCTCCTGACAGTACAGAGCTTAAATAGCATATCAGGTTTTAGGAACCGTGTAATATTTGCAGTATTTACATTTTCAAATGTCATGTCATTTCTTTTTTAAGTTGCCCCATTTTGAAGCTTATTTTTGGTCTGTTTTAGATATCTAATCTCTTTAGTGTGTAAGTACAAAGCTATGGATATTTATGTTGACTGCAACAAGAAGTTACTTTTTCTCCATTAGAAATGTCATTGCACCTGGTGTCTGAATTACTAGAGATAGGCAGATTACAATGTTTGTGCAAATGTGAGGCTATGTCTATGTCTCTGTCTCTAAAGATTGATCAGATTTTAGTGATTGCCCGTTTTCTTGGCGTTTTTAGTGGATGCGGTCCCCATCCATGTCTGTAGGCAAGTGCTATCATTTTTTATTGATGGAAAGTAAGCTTTGCAGATGGAGTACTTGGTTGTGTAATTTATAGGAATCTTTTCCACCATACAGGGCTGTCAGATTTGGAGCAATTTTGAGTGGAGTTGGAAAAAATACTTATTTTCCACCATAATTTGCAAATAAATTCTTTAAAAATCAGACAATGTGATTTTCTGGATTTGTTTTCTCATTTTGTCTCTCATAGTTGAGGTCTACCTATGATGACAATTACAGGCCGGCCTCATCTTTTTAAGTGGGAGAACTTGCACAATTGGTGGCCAGCTCTGTCCTGGGGAGCCCACTGGACCCAGTGCAGGTGGTGGGTGACAGAAGGATACTGTCCGTGGTGAGCTCCATGCAGAAGAAGAAGTCCCATCCCATGCATGAGACTGTGATCGCGCTGAGCAGTACTGTCAGTGACCGACTGCTCCACCCTAGGTGTGAGAAGGAGCGCTATCGGAAGTCTTTCCTCCCCACCGCGGTTAGGCTGTACAACCAACACCGACCTAAGCGGAGATCGTTACATACAGAGAACTGAAATATCTCTCTGCCTGTTAAATCCCCCCCCACCCTCCTCTGCTATGTCCTATCTGTCTGTCTGCTATTAATGTAATGCCTCTCACCTTGGAACATTCCTGTACATGTTGTATTTGTATTTGTATCTGCTTATCTTATCTTATCTTTGCTGCTGTAACACACTGAATTTCCCCATTGTGGGACTATTAAAGGACTATTATTATTATTATTATTATTATTATTATTAACTAAATACTTTTTTTCCCCCACTGTATGTCTAAAAAACATTGGATGGAATTTACTAACCCATCTATGCCATATTTGTGACATAGATGGGTATAAATATGGCGTATCTTTGGCACATGGTCCTTTTATGTGGAAAAATGTGCAACATTGTTCCTTTTGCGACACTTTTTCCAAAAGTTGGTGGAGCAGGGTGCATATTAAAGTGGGATGGTGCAAGGATGCCTCTTAATAATGCCAACTAGGTCTTAGATAAAGTCTGGTGTACAGAATGCTAGTCTTAAGTCCCCCCTCCCTATTGTTCCTAAATATATAGAATTGGTTTTATATGGTTTATTCTCTAGTACTACACAATGTTCAGCGGGAATGGGGGGGGGGCTCTCATAAAAACCTTTGCACTGGGCTCACCAATGTAGTAAAATGACTTGATTAGGGCTCAGAGCTGCCAGACATCCATAGCAGCTGCACTGCAGAACAGGGTTAATCCATGGTAGATTCAGGCTACAGTACTCCTTTTTCAAAGGAGTTATACAGGACTGTTTACAACTTTTCAAGTACAGCACTGTACATTGTTTAGTGGCTGTGCTTGGTGTTGCAGCTCAGTCCCATTTATTTGAATGAGCCTGAGTAGCAGCATGGCCGTGTGACCAATGGATGTGATTGCATTGTTCTGAGAAGGGGAAGGTGATCTCAGTATCATAGTCCTGGACAAACTTCGTACAGCCACATAGCTTGTAATGATACTATGGAAATTGCACAATCATTCCTTTCTCGGTGGTAAAGTTATTAGGGCATTGCATCGCACAAATTTTGTTCCCCTATAGTGCACCAGTATTTTTGGTAACATCACACAGTTGTGGTTACATAATGGGCCTGAATTCTCTGTAAGAATGGCTGGCGATATAGTAAGTTGGACGGTGATGGGCTGTGAGATCACAAGTTGTACTGGTCCTGTAAATTGAGTGCCGGAACCGATTGCTGACAGACAGCTGTGATGGCTGCACCCAAGGACAGAGTTGGTCCAGAATAGTGGCTTTAAGTTTTAATAATGTCACATATTCCACACAATGGGAGATATATTAAGAATAGTGTCTATAAGTGCCTAAAATGCGGAGGGAACTCCTGAATTAAGAGGCTTTAAGAGTGGTCATTATCACAGTTGATGATGTCACAGGTAAAAATATATTACTAAATGTGTGTGATGAAGAGGTAGAATAGAGATGAGGAAACCAACATGTCCTACTGTAGATTATTGAAAACCACAAGCATAAAAAGTATGGGCACAATGATCATTTCACATTGTCAAATATCATGCCAGTAAGAAGGTACACTTTGGGGATAGATGTGTTATAAGAAGTCAATGCCTCAATATACAGTAGTACCACTAAATATATCTATGGTTTCTACCAGGGGTCCCAATGTGGCTAGAGAGCAACAAACCCAGAGAAAATTCAGATGCATATGAGCAAACCAAAGTTTTTCAATCTCAGTCTACTTATTATTTGCCCCAAGTCAGGACCAAGAAGGCATTTAACATCTACATGATACATCAATAGTAACTTTTCTTCCTATGTTCATCAGAAGTCCTTCCAATTCTTTTTTCTGCAGTAATATTTCACATTCAGACGTATTACTTTATCCCTCAAATAAAACCACTTGTCCTGGACAAAAGCGTTCTAGACATAATAATGTATTATAGATAATCTGGCATCTTCTCTGAATCACAGAGTATGACTATGACGGCTTCATTATGGATCTGGCTGTCTGCACCCAATAGGCTGTGCTTGGTGAGATCATAGCAGAACAGGAACATTCTCTAGATTGATTGCTTTCTATTAAAATCCGATTGTGAATTATTTTTTGAGACAGTTTGTCGAAACTAATACTTGGATGTCAAGCTTGCCTGTCTCCCACGAACAGAAGATGGATGGAGTACATAGCCGATAGTATAGGTTACTGTCAGCGATACCTGATCATTGTTTGGAAGAGCGTCTTAATCTGTTGGAGATTATTTCATCTGACATAACTGCGATCGGATGTTCTTTTATTCAGTGGATTTGTCAGTGCAGACTTTATTAATCTGAGACATCTTTGAGATGGTCTATCGACCATAAACTAGTGGGTAAAGTTTGACTTTGGAGTCAGATGAAAGGAGCTCTGGGTAAAACTTTCACATTGTTACGTCTAGTGCAGGACCTGAGGGGAGGGAGTGATGTGCAACATTGGGATTCTCTCTTTGGTGTCCTTCGAATCCCAGAGTCATGTGTCGCCCCCTCAGGGCTACACTAGGCATAGCATAGTTTACAAGTTTATCTATAACTATTATATTATAGGATTACATTAGCAGCAGTTTTATAATATGTGTTATTAGGTGAACCCCTTCTATTACAAGTGTGAGTAATTCAAGTGGTACAGCAATATAATGGTGGATAAACAAATTCCACAATGCTGCTCTGGTATAAGTATTCTTACTTCCATGGATGTGAAATATAGATGTGTCCAGATTTTAAAGCTTACCTAAACTTTCTAACAACTTTTGAGTTTTTTGGAACTATTCAGGGCATTAAATGGGTTGTCTGGGAAATGTTAATTCACTTATCTGGACCCTGGGGTTCCTGTGACATGACAACCATATACGTACATTTAGGCGGTCATTAGGTAGAGTAGATAACACCATTAATTGAAGCGTTATGACCAAAAAGAAACATTTACATAATATCGCCTCGCTGTTATTTCAGAGTTCATTTTGGGATGTTACTTTGCTACTTGTGCCATTTCTTACGAGCAAAGTGCACAACTCTTAATTCAATAATTCAGTGTAGGATAACCATCCTGTCACTCTTCAGCCGCGCTGGCAGGCACTCTTCACTGTAAAACAAATGATCTCCATCCATATCATTAGCTCGCTGCCAGGAGATATATTGTATGCACTGAGCTGGAAGCTTCAATTTGTGAAGAGAGACTGAACGAGTGTAAACAATGAATATATTCTCAGGGGCTCAAAAAATGTAGATTACATGAGCCACCAAGTCGTCTTCAGCTACTTCCTAATACTGTACATAGTGAAATTGTATTTACCATTGGGCCATTTGGAAAGGTACCAAGGTTTGCTGTTGAAACATTGTATGAGTAGAATTTTGACTGTATATGTTATATTTCAGTTTGGTCCATGAAGAGGTTGTCTTGACTTCTTATCACTTAGAAATTCAACATAACACATTTGCAAGAAGTGCTCAGTCTGTAATTTTAGATTCTCCATTTGGCTCTGAGGGTTCCCACTCCAAGTCCACATGGATTGAATTTACTGTAGACAGTTTCTTCAGAAAATACACAGGGCAAATCCAAACTGAACTGTGCACAATTTGGTGCAAAATTGCTGATGTGGCAAGTCAATGAATTTTAAATCTGTAGTTACAGATATTGTTGCAGATCCACATTGAATATGCATCAATATCCACAATATTATGTTACTTGTGGATTTCATTACAGATTATTTTTTTCTCATTGAAGTCAACAGGGAAAAAGCAGAACAAATTTGTGCACTTTTCACAAGAGAGCTTAAATGCTGTATACATAAAAATGGATAAAAACTATTTTTGCAGCTCACGGATATGATATGTAAAATGGCATTAACTATTCTTCTAGTACAGTATATTACACTGCTGAATTTGAATGTGTAAATCCACAGGTAAAATCTGCAATGTTTCAGTCCTGTGTGGACTTACCCTTAAAGAGGTTGTCCCATGAAAGAAACTTATTCCCTGTCCGAAGAATTCCGATAATACGGGGCCCCGAATCTCTAGCTATCTTGGGAAAGCCCATAGACTTGATTGGACCACAGCTGATATAATCTGTTTCTCCAATCGAAATGAAAAATTAAGGGTTCTGTTCTCTGGGACCTCCACCGATCTGACACATCCCCGGCCTATAGTGTGGATCAAGGCATAATTGTCTTTCTGAGACAACCACTTTATAGAGGACCTGTCACCATGTCTGAAAAGCCCAATGACATACATCATATACAGTAATAGACGCTGTCACCCTGAGCATTCATTCAGCTATTCCAAACTTATAAAGCCTTTTAATGATAAACAAAACACCAAAATGCCCATCGTGACATCATCTATAAGATGAACTATGTCACTGGGCTTTTCATCACCTATTTATAGGATAAGTGATGAAAGTATGATTACAGGGGGCCCTTGGATGGGTCCCTGGTGAATAGAGCTAGGCTCAGAGTTAACCTTCTTATTCCCCACACAACCATGATAAAGAAGTGTTTTAATAGAATGGAAGAGCTGAGATATCCAAGACCATTTCTCTCTGTATTGCTCAGTATCAGACTTTTTAGTAACTATAGATTTGGGCATTTGTTGCCGTTTTTTTTTTTTTTTTTTTTTTATAAGAGTTTATGACTAAAAAACCATCTGTTAGATATTCAGGATAAATTGTCCATGTACCACTTTTTATTGTAAAATATTATTTCTTTTTAATTTTTTGATATTTGCGTACTTAGTTTAGTGAGATATAATGCCATAATTTTATTTTCCACAGCATTATTTCACTGTGACCTTTGGCCATGAGGCTCAGAAGCCATTGGAACTGAGATGTGAAGAGGAGGCTGAGCGAGATGAGTGGGTAGAAGCCATACACCAAGCAAGGTATGGGCAGCAGATTCTAAACTTGGTGATACTGTAAATGGATTTTCTGTTTCCATTAGGTTCCACTCACGTAAATGTGGTTTTGCTTTCAACATTTAATAAATGTCTAGAGTTTCCATGTGTTTTTTGAGGCCTAGGATGTACATTTTTAGGAAAGTTTCCAAAATCTATTTTTAAAATAAACAGGGGTTCTGTTATTTCATATAAATAAGTTTTAAAGGGCATTATCATAGGATAGGCCCAACTTAGCAGAGACATTTACCTAATGTCTGTAAAGTTAATCTAGCTAAATCTGGCTACATACAGATACAGTACCTGTTGGACAGTCACTCAATTTCTCCATAAGCATCCATATTTAGCTGACTCTGCGTTTTTTTATTTTCCAATGGTAATATAGAAATAAGATGCTGTTAGATCCTATCTCCTACATGCCCGATCCCATTTTCCCTAATATCTGCTATCAAGGGAGAGTCCTCCCTTACACATTAGAGAGTTGGACAATAGTCCTGATAACCTCTATGACCAATTTTAGAGTATACTTTGTATTACCATGAACTGCTTGTGTAAATTAGTGCATCTACATAATGAACTTATCATATCTACAGCGTGATCATCATCATATCAACAAACTTTGCATAAATCGATATTAAGTGACTATAAGAAATGTATGTATCTTGTCATAGAAAATGCTTCTATCGCCTCTTTTCAGGCTGTTTTTTAATTCCCCCCCCCCCCGCTAAACTAAAATCTCTGCTGTATCACTTTCAAAACCGACTAATTGTCATGTATCAAATTACACATTTCTATACAAGTCCATGTAGAGTTAGCAAAAGATGAGGGACACTGCAAGAATGACAGAGGATCAGGCTGATGATGGAGCTACATAGGAAGTTTCTATCACAGCCCGAGTACATTATTTACATAAGTACAGGTCAGTGCTTCTCTGTGTATGTTCTGCATGATCCTGTCTCCGTTTCTGAGTGAGAGAAAGGTTTAGAGCAGATTCTCCTCTATTCACTGGAGTGTATGGCAGTTAGTCTCCTCCCCCCATCTCAGGGAGAACAGCAAACTACAGCTAGGGCATGCAGAGGGAAAAATTGCTAACAATTGCCAAACGCAGGTCATAAATTTTATTTTATTTTACATAAATCTAATTCTCCCAGCAGTTTGTACTGAAAAGTCACCTGAAATGTCAGATATGCTTTAAATTAACTTGCTGGTTCACAATAAAAAAAAAAAAAACAATTTTCACAATAAATACATAATGCATAGCTAAAATACCCAAATGCCCTCCTTTGTAAGTGGACCAAATTGTGGGAATGTAGTGGAAAGAAGGACATTGTCTCAGTTTAGAGCAATTCTTATGAATCCGTTCCATTCATGTATGAATTGGTGCACACACAGCAAAGTACATTTAGTAATAGATTTGTTCATGAAACATTACTGACATTCTTTTTTGCCCTCTATAATAGTGTGCAGTCAAGGAAAGATGGGTTTGTGATAGAGTAATAATGATCCAGTTAGGTGGTTGTATTAGGTCAGGCGTTTAGTGCGACTATTATATATATATATATATTGTCAGGATTTTTTTTTTTTTTTTTTTACACAAATTTTAAGTGATGCTGTAAAATAATTTCTCCTCAAGGATGCATTTATCTTTCTTTCGTTCTTTTTTTTGTGTTTTCTTTCTGCTCAGCACCCTCTTCATTTCTGTAAAATGGCCACCAGCCTCTCAAACTATGTTATGTGCACATGGGCAAATTTATTTAAAGCGTATCTCCCATTATAAACAACTTTTCATAAATGAATAATACAGGGAATAATAATAATAGTACATTTTATATAGCGCCAACATATTCCGCAGCACTGTACAATTTGTAGGGTTCAAGTACAGACAAAAAAGATACATTACAAAGAAATAGTCAATTCACATACTGGGACTGAGGGCCCTGCTCGCAAGAGCTTACAATCTATGAGGTACAGGGGGTGACACAAGAGGTAGTAGGGGCGGCAACAGACGTAGCATTGCTTATACAATGGTCAGACAATTCTGTAATAGAGGTTACTGTCATTACACATATATAAAGCTGTATGAGCCGTCACCAGTCGTGTCACTTAACGTGCAGATGGTGCCTGGACATATAAAGTTAGTCTGAAACGGCATCATATCCTGTGAGGTAATGCGGGAGCTTGAACAGAGGAGGGTATGTTTTAGGGATTATAACTACGGAAGGGTTTACATTAGGAGTTGTGATAGGCCTGTCTGAAAAGATATGTCTTTAGTTTACGCTTGAAGCTGCAGAAATTGGGGGTTAATCTAATAGTCCAGGATAGAGCATTCCAGAGAAGTGGTGCAACTCGGGAGAAGTCTTGTTTACGAGTGTGGGAGGTTCTGATGTTAGTCTTAGGTCATTGAGTGAACGGAGAGCACGGGTTGGGCGATAGACAGAGATGAGGGAGGAAATGTAGGGAGGTGCAGCATTATGGAGAAACAGGTTAATATAAGAAACTTTGTAATATATCTTATTAAGGAGATCTGTTTCCTTCACCATTTATTAATAATAATAGTCCTTAATAAGCTCCTGCTTCTTATCTTCAATCTTACTGCTTTCTTACATTATATCCGTCTCCATATTCAACCTCACACATATAACTCAGCATACAGCAGGGAGGGGTGGAGTAGGCTTCTCCTGCTGCTAGTTAATTGATTTCTTGCCTTATTCTATGCTCTCCTAGAATATTATCTACAACCTAGCAGTGTTAAATAATTGCTGCTGTTACACTCTGCTATTCCTTGCTTTTTTGAGTATCTTTTCTACCCACCCCCTCTTCCTAGACTAATATGGAGAAAGTAAATGCCTGAAAAGTGGAGAGGAAAACATATTTCTTTAAAACCCTATCACATTAAAATTGCAAAAACCCTCCCGAAATTCACTTTGTTATTGCAGATTTTTAATTTATGACTGAAATAAATAATATTGCCACATAACTAATGACTCATATAGCTTTATTATGTGTAATGACAGTAACCTTTATCACGAAAATGTCTGGACCACTGTATAAGCAATTCTAGCTCCGATGCCGCCCCTGCTACCTCCTGTGTCACCCCCTCTACCTCATAGATTGTAAGCTCTTGCGAGCAGGGCCCTCAGTCCCATTGTGTGAATTAACTATTACTCTGTAATGTATTTTTGTCTGTACTTGAACCCTACAAATTGTACATTGCTGCGGAGTATGTTGGAGCTATAAAAATAAAATGTATTGTTATTTTTATTATTATTATAATTCTGATGCCTTATGCACATTTTAACCCTTTAGCGATCGAACACATTTAGCCTTAAACCAGTAACATTTTATCCCTCTCTGCATTCCAACTTTCATAACCTTTTACATTTTATTTCAATGTAGCTTTACGAGACCTTGCATTTTGTGGGTACATAAGATTTTTGATCAGTTTTAGTTTCTTTTTGTCTTTGAGGTGAGATCAGAAAACATCAATTCTGGCATCTGAATTTTAATGTTTATGGCGTTTATCATGTAGAATAAATTCCGTACTAATTTTATTGTAGGGGTTGTTACGGGGATGAGGTGATACCAATTGTGTGTGTTTGTGTTTTTTTTTTTTTCATTAACACGGTGGAAAAAGGTTTTTTTTTTTTTTTTTTCTGTAAAATAATTACGAGGTTCTTGTGTCTTAAAACTTTTAAGCATCTCAGCACAGCAGCTGATTTAAGAATTACAAGTCAGTCTTGATAAATCTCACCTTTTGTGCTTTCGTAGTCTGAGACATTCCCCCACTATTTAATGGACCAACCTAGATTTTCTGGCCATTTTACAGAAATTAAAGGGACATGCATATGGCTGTATATGGATTTGTGTGTCGCTTCCAATTTTACACTTTTTCTTTTGAATACAGATTCTTTATTGCAGATTCATTGCTCCTAAAATCTTTGCTTTCGAGGTTGGAATTTTGCACCTACGTGAGGCACCATAGAGAGACACACAAAGCGTCTAAATGTCCGTAATATAATCCCGTATGTACTCTTGTGTGCTGTTCCACACCCACTGTTTACTGCCAGTGAAGAGGAGAACATAAATGTCAATTTACACAGTGCAGTTTTTTGTTTGTGTCCTTTGTTTTAGGTGCAGCATTTTTACTTTTGTCGTATTGTCAATTTATTTTAAAGCCACCAAAAAGCCTTGTGAGTATGAGCAACTTTGGGTTGGAATGAATGAAAGACCCACAAATTTAATTTAAAACAAAAACAATTATTGTAGTGAACAGAAAAAAAGGTCTATGAATGTAACTGCTGTCCAGCAGTATCTCCCGGACTCTTATAATTATGATTTGTTATATATTTTATATTTACTATAGGTGAATATGTAAAAAGTAATTTTTACCATACTGAACTATGTTTTAAATGTAGAATTTTGTTGTCATTTACGTGTTTAGTAAGAAATAAATAATAGAATGTTTTTGGTCTTTTGTTTTTCAGCTATTCAGACATCCTGATAGAGAGAGAGGTTTTGATGCAGAAGTATATTCACTTGGTCCAAATTGTAGAAACAGAAAAAATTGCAGCTAATCAACTGCGACAACAGCTTGAAGATCAAGACACTGAAATTGAAAGGCTGAAATCAGAGGTATTTGTCTGTGAAGAGCGCTTGTGTATGGAGTATTTGTATACTTCATCATTTAGAGAAGTGACATAATCAAGTAGGGAACGCCCCCTGTGCTCTCTGAGCATCATTTGCATAAACTTATAAAACTTCATAATTCAAAAACGGCGGGTAACAGAAGAGAAATAAAGGTAGGAGTAGAATAGCCTTTATAAAGACTATTCCAACGTGGGGTCTGTAAAAATTCAATTTCTGCAATGATAGACTCCCTTTAAACAGCTTGTTACCCAAAAATTTTGAACTCTCTGATATAAAAGTCCTAATGTGAAGATGATAAAATTACATTCAGGACCCTTGTATATTTACATGTGTTTATGGGAAAGCTTGGTATCCAGGAGCATAGCTATGGGAGGAAGGCTTGAAGCATGTACAGTCATGGCCAAAAGTTTTGAGAATTATATAAATATTAATTTTTACAAAGTCTACTGCTTCAGTTTTTCTAATGGCAATTTGCATATACTCCAGAATGTTATAAAGAGTGATCAGCTTAACAGCAATTACTTGCAAAGTCAATATTTGCCTAGAAAATGAACTTTATCCCCCAAAACACATTTCAACATCATTGCAGCCCTGCCTTAAAAGGACCACCTAACATCGTTTCAGTGATTGCTCCATTAACACAGGTGTGGGTGTTGATGAGGACAGGGATGGAGATCAATCTGTCATGATTAAGTAAGAATGACACCACTGGACACTTTAAAAGGAGGCTGGTGCTTTCCATCATTGTTTCTCTTCTGTTAACCATGGTTATCTCTAAAGAAACACGTGCAGTCATCATTGCACTGCACAAAAATGGCCTAACTGGGAAGAGTATTGCAGCTAGAAAGATTGCACCTCAGTCAACAATCTATCGCATCATCAAGAACTTCAAGGAGAGAGGTTCCATTGGTGCCAAAAAGGCTCCAGGGCGCCCAAGAAAGACCAGCAAGCGGCAGGACCGTCTCTTAAAAGTGTTTCAGCTGCGGGATCGGGCTACCAGCAGTGCAGAGCTTGCTGAGGAATGGCAGCAGGCAGGTGTGAGTGCATCTGCACGCACTGTGAGGCGGAGACTCTTGGAGCAAGGCCTGGTCTCAAGGAGGGCAGCAAAGAAACCACTTCTCTCCAGAAAAAACATCAGGGACAGACTGATATTCTGCAAAAGGTACAGGGAGTGGACTGCTGAGGACTGGGGTAAAGTCATTTTCTCTGATGAATCCCCTTTTCGATTGTTTGGAACATCTGGAAAACAGCTTATTCGGAGAAGAAGAGGTGAGCGCTACCACCAGTCTTGTCTCATGCCAACTGTAAAGCATCCTGAAACCATTCATGTGTGGGGTTGCTTCTCAGCCAAGGGAATCGGCTCTCTCACAGTCTTGCCTAAAAACACAGCCTCGAATAAAGAATGGTACCAGAATGTCCTCCAAGAGCAACTTCTCCCAACCGTCCAAGAGCAGTTTGGCGCTCAACAATGCCTTTTCCAGCATGATGGAGCACCTTGCCATAAAGCAAAGGTGATAACTAAATGGCTCAGGGAACAAAACATAGAGATTTTGGGTCCATGGCCTGGAAACTCCCCAGATCTTAATCCCATTGAGAACTTGTGGTCAATCATCAAGAGACGGGTGGACAAACAAAAACCAACAAATTCAGACAAAATGAAAGCATTGATTCTGCAAGAATGGACTGCTATCAGTCAGGATTTGGTCCAGAAGTTGATTGAGAGCATGCCAGGGAGAATTGCAGAGGTCCTGAAGAAGAAGGGTCAACACTGCAAATATTGACTTGCTGCATTAACTCATTCTAACTGTCAATATAAGCTTCTGTTACTCATAATATGAATGCAATTATATTTCTGTATGTGATAAAAACATCTGACAAACACACATAAAACCAGAGGGCAGCAGATCATGTGAAAATATAATATTTGTGTCATTCTCAAAACTTTTGGCCATGACTGTACCTCTCCCACAGTTATCAAGCAGTTCTCTACTTCCCTATGTTTCTTGCTGGGGTTCTTTTAAATTACAGCAGCTGGTGCTTCTTACCAGTTGTTATAACTTGACACAGCTGTGTCAGGACAGACTGAAGAGGAGAGGGAGCCTGTGGCCAAGGCCCCACATAGTGTAAACACCACGATTTAGCTGCAGGGGAAACCGTGGCAGAAACCGTGGCGTTTTACATTCTGGCTAATCCCATCCACACATTGCAGAAAATAATCTGCAGGGAAATGCTGCGATTTGACAAACGCTTGCAATTTTGCAGCATGTCAATTATACCTATGGAAACGCTGGCAGCTTCTGTATAGGTATAATGGAAGCAAAAAGTGCGCAGAGGAAAATGATGCGATTCCGCCATGGTTTTTCCCACAGCATGTAGGGCCTTAGCATGGAGAGGGGTTCTGCTCTGCTTACCACAGGTCCACGGCTGGAATGTGACATCTCTGCAGGCAAAATAAGTATGTGTAATGTGTATGTATGTGTGTGTATATAATATATATGTGTGCAGTGTAGGGCTGTTATATTTGTAGGCAGTTTAGTGGTAATGAATGTGTGTAATATTGTGGTACTGCGGTCTGTACAGTTTGCATTTGTGCCAGCATATTGGTACTGTATGTGCGTATGGTATAGCGATTACATAAATGTGTTTATACTGTAGAGGTACCTACAATATATGTCTTTTCGAAATACTGACATTTTACATTACATTTTAAGATCAAATTTTACCAAAGGGGATGTCAGGAATTAGAAAAACATAGCTGCTTTCTTCCAAAGACAGTGCTACACATGTGCACAGGCTGTATATGGCATTGCAGCTTGAATTGAGCTGAGCTGCAATACCAGATGCAATTCATGGACAATTGTGGTGCTGTTTCTAAAATAGGGCAGCCATGTTTAACTACTCCTGGAGAACCACTTTAAGTTTTAGGTGTGTGTGTTCTTACGTGGCCCGAGAGGGGTGTAGGGAACGCTATACTAAATCTTTGCCCAGGGAGGAGAACTGTTGATCTACAGGGATTTTTACTGTGTGTTTCATATAGACCAGTAATACTGTTATACAGTGGTCTCAGGTGAATACTAAAGTGAACATTTTTTTCTGCTATAACTTCAGGTTTATTTCCATATAGTAACACAAACGAGCATCGGTCACCCTGCACAGGTCGCGGTCATAGGCCATTACAGCATTCCTCTATTGTCCCCTTAGACATGGGTCTATAGCCTTATTTTCACAGCCATATGTATTGATCAGTGCAACAAGATGATTGGATTGTGTATTGTTTTTCAGCATTTCTTCGCTATAGGGTCCCGCAGGACTTCTATTTATTCCTATGATATAATAAAGGATGTATTGCTATTGTAAGTGCAGAAAATGAAGCCATTATAAAATTCCTGCTGTTTAAGGGTAATTTGGTATAAGCTACAAAGACTGTATGTACTGTGATTAATTTCTTTAATCTTCTCAGTGGTTGGGTCTGATTTACCACATTTGTGTTAAGGCCAAATTAAAATCTTGGGAAAGTTTCCTCAGGGATTTATTTTGTATTACAGTAATACCTCGTACACTCGCGTTTCCGAATTTGCGAATTCACAGATTCGCGATATTTTTTTGGCAACTAACATATATAGATTTTGCTCTTTTTTCTCAGATCTGTGAAATTTTAAAAAAAAAACACCTTCGCTATTGGGTAGTAGCGTCCTGTTCGTTACATACCCGGTAATTAGTTTCATTTTACTGTGAGTGTATAAGAAAAATGAATGAATGTATTAATATACAGTACTGTACAGTATACTTTAGTATACTGTACAGTACTGTAGGGTAAAGTTTATTGATATTTAGGGGTTAAACATTAGAAATCGGCATTGTAAGCGCTTCTAATTGCTTGTACCAAACATTCGCGATTCCTCGCAATCCGCGACCGGTTCTGGACCCTAACCTCGCGAATGTACGAGGTATTACTGTATTCTCCTTTTGGGAAGTTGAAACTAATTCAGTATTACTGTAGCAGTTATAGGATACAATTTGTGTATAACTAACTCACCCAGCACATTACATTTATAGAAAGAACAGAACAAACACTATTACAGTTCACTTGGGACTTCCTCTTATTATCGTGTAGGGTGAGTGTTGTGGGACTGCAAACACCTGAAATCGTACGATACTCATGAGACCAAACCGTATGACCAAAGGTTCGTGCTACAACTGCCATGGCAACCCATCAGCATGGCGATTTTATATTGAAGTTAATGTGGCAGGAAATGTAGTTTATTACTTTGGTATTTTTCAACCCACCTAGGACTCGGATATAGGTTATCACATAGGGTGGTAAACACTTGGAGACCAGTATCAGTAAAATATTATCTACCTTCAATACCAAGTACCATTATTTTTGTATTATAACACACAGTTCGGTTACTTCCTATATGGATTTGATATTCAAGGCAACAAAGGAGTGATACACGTATTTAGCATTCAGACGTACTGTAGACTCTGTAGACTCTGTTCACATATGCATCGTGGTTTCCATCATAAATGGAAACCCAGGCACACTCGTGGATCAGTTCCTTAATGGACCCCATTGACTTGTAATTGTGCTTTGTCAGTTTCCGTCACGGTGTCTAATTTTGACAGGAAAAATAGCACTGCAGGTATGCACTTAACAGAGCCTCCAACCCAGATGTGAACAGAGACTTACGTATTATGCTTGCCTGCACAGTCCTGACACCCAAGAGTAGAGGCTGTAAGGGGGAGGATAATGATGGATTACTACAAGCCATTATCTGTCTGATGTTCCCTTAGGGACAGTTCACACTCCGTAAGCACTTTTTACTCATGTTACTGTGTATTTATTTACGTATACTGGTATTATGACTTTTTTTTATTTTTTAGTCAATAATTGTGCAGCAAACAAAACATGTCATAAAACCAGCCTGTATATTTGGGTTGAAAAAGTAGCAACCCTGCCTACAACGCATGTATAATGTGCCCTAAAATTGTTAGGGATACCCATGTCTTGACACCCTGTAGATTTCTGAGATTTCTGAGATATGCTTATCTCTTTGTCTTTTCAGACCACTCTACAAAATGAACATATCCTTTAGCTATGTAGGTTTAATCGTTAAATACAATTATATGAAATTACCCAGTTTTAAGTAGTTTTGACTTGGTGCACCATAACTCGGTAGGTTAAAATGGTGGCAAATTTGTTGTGGATTTTTAATACCAATTTCACACTATAGGTTTGGGTCACCTAAATCACTGTGTCTTCCACTTATGAATCAGTGTCTCCATTGCCAAGCTATTGCAAATTTGGAGCGAAGAGGGCATTGACGCTTAACTCTTTGGAGCAATGGCAACACCCTCATTGCTCCAAAGAGCTAATTTGCATACTGACAAAAGTAGCAATATGTCTGCAACAAAGGCAGCGATTCACAAGGGGAAAACACTGGTTGATTTAGGTCACCATAGACTCATCTATCTGCAGGGCTGGGTTCATATGCTAGGCCTTGGTGACAGTTTGGTGCGAGTGAATGGAATTTATATAAATACGATTCACATGGTAGAAAACATCTGCATACGTTTTCAAACCCACAGCATGCCCTATTTCTTGAGGATATTTTCCAGATTGTATCCACAGATTTCACCCATTGCTTGGGTTTGACCACAGGTCTATGAAATTTTTTTTGTCTGGATGTGTTTATTTTATAACGCTCTGATATTACAAGAAATGGGGAGGGAGAATGTTTGTCTGGGATATGAGGAACGAATTGAGTAAATGACATATTGTTTTCTACTTACCAGATTGTAGCCCTCAATAAAACAAAGGAAAGGATGCGTCCTTACCACATTAACCACGAGGATGAAGATCCAGATATCAAGAAAATAAAGAAGGTATTGGAACCCACACGAAACATACCATCCATCTAGTACTGTATGACTTAAATGTGATAAAGAAACGTCCATCATTGAGTTCTAGAGTTCCCTTTAAGGCTAGGTTGACATCTGTGCTGATATTTTTTTTCTTGTTCCAGAATAGGAATAGAAAAAAATAAAAAATAATGGTGGTCCTAGATATGTCGCCTGAAGGACACACATTCTCCTGATGGATCCCACTGGCTGTAATGGGATCTGTTGGGCTTCTGTATGTAATTTTGCCAGGAAAAAGTACAGCATGCTCTGCTATTTGTTTCAGCGTTTTTGATGGAATCTGCAATGAAAACTCCTAATCGCACCTGCAATGCAGAAGTGTCCCTAGGCTAACCTGTCACATTCCAGATCATTGGGGTCTCATTGCTCAGACATCTATCAATTTTTAGGACTGATCACATAGATGGATCTTAAACCCCTTTTATGTTTTTGTCTTTATTTGCTGCAGTGCATTAAAAGGGTATTCAAGTACTAATAGGTTATTGCTTATCCATTGGATATGGAATAACTACTAGGCCCCACCTATCCCAAGAATGGAGGTCTCAGGTCTCATGCTTGAACAAGTCAAGTGGTTGCACATATATGCTGCTGCTCTGTTTAGTTCTATGGCACTTCTGGATTTGGCTTTTTCCTTGGTAGTCCCTTGGAGACGAGTAACTCGGGGAAACTCAGAGTTAGGATCCTTGTTTTCATGATCTGTATAGGTTCCAGCAGCTCCACTGATCTTGCTGTTATCCCCTATTCTGTAGATATGGGATAACTTCTTACCGGAATAGCCCTTTAAAGCCTAACTAAACTTTTGAACAAGTTTTGATTTTTCTGCCAGTATTTGTGAAATAAATATATTAGTCTACTAACAATTACTAAATATTGTAATATACTAGCAAATTTTGACTTTTATTCAGTAAAATCCTGTTTATTGCTAGCTGAAATTTGTACACTGCTTGTAACTGGAGTACAGGTGGACTAAGTCATAAATAATGCAGGAAAACTGAGGCTGGAGGGAGTCACCTTGGCATATTATAACACAGCACAGTCATTCTGGTGTCATATGATCAATGAAATTCTCAGGTCTGCCTATATTACTTCTGGAGATATTACCAGTTGAAAAAAATGGTGGGTGTTTAGAGTGGCTGCATCTGCATAGAGTTTCCCAATCCTGACTATGTTTTTAACTCTTGATATCTCTGGAAATCTTTCATATGACACCAGAACTACTGTGCTATGCTATGAAATATCGTAACTATATCTGATGTGAACACCCTTACCCCCCCCCCCCCCGCCCAGCCTCAACTTTCCTGCACTAAGTATGACCTGTGCACCCATACTCTAGTTACAAGCAGTGTACAGATTTGGCTATCAATAAACAGGAAAGCAAAGTGTATTTCACAGAAAGAAGACAACATTGGATAGTATTATTAATGTTACAAATGCTGCCAGAAAATCAAAAATTGTGCAAAAGTTTAGTTATACTTTTATGCGCCCACTGCATTGTTTTTATCATTGCTGCAAATAAAGAAAAAACAGAACTGGGTTTGTAATTCCAGAGTTACCCTTTTTAAATTTCCATGAAATAGAAACAGAATTAGAAATTGAAGATCGTCCATAGTACAAAACTAGGGTTAATGGGTTAGGTAGTTTTGTAGAGGGCTTATCAAATAACTGGTAACAAAGAAATGAGTTGTGCTTGACCAAGTTTGTTCCCACTATAGTCACAGTTATGATTGCAATGCATACGGCATGATGGCAGACATAGGACTGTCTTTGTTCTGTTCTGCTATTGTTGCCTACATTCATTGTCGTCTTATTTCCATACCCAAAGGAATACACTGACCAAGAGATGACCTGGGTGTGTGCTGATATTCTGAATTCATTATTTATTATATTGCCTTAAATACGCATTAATACCACGTGGTTTTCAGGACCAACATTCTGTGCTGAATAATTTGTAATATATATGTGTATAGCAGTTGAACCTCTGGTGCAGAATTCAGACTAACTTAAATAAACATAAAAAAACAATGGTGGATGAAGGGAACCACCTACAGTATATGTTTTCCCGGGTGTTTGGAGCTCTGTTTCAGACAATTGGAGCTACAGTATAAAGATAAATAAAGAAATGAATCACCTTAGAACACTGGATCTAGAATATGTGTGCATCACTTTAAACAGGCATTCAACACAATTTGCATTAATGAATAGTATGGGCAATTATAAGAAACTGTGTAATATATCTTATCAGAGAGAAATGCCTCTTTCTGCTGTTATCAATTTGTTTCCCTGCCCCCCCCCCATCTGCTAAAATGACTCACTGTGAATGCCACTGCTCTAGCTGTCTTGAGATGTAGATCACATGACTCATCTCTATAGAAGTCTATGTAGAAGGGAGGAGGAGGAGGGAGCAGGAAGGGCAGGAAATAAGGGAAGAAAAAGTTACACATAGGCTGTTGTTGGAGCTGATCAGAAACTTTCTATCACAATCAAAAATTACTCACATCAATTTTATAGTCAGTACTTCCCTTTATATGTTCTGCATGGTCCTCTGGCTGTTTCTGAGAGAGACATTTATATAGCAGATTTTCCTTTACGTAATATGTGCAGTGTATGGTAGCTAGTCTCCACTCACCAGTTTAGGCTGAAATGCAAACTATAGATCTAGCACGCAGAACTTCTAAAAATTGCAAAATATACATCATATAATGATCAGAAATAGTATTACTCCTCATGTACAAACACATATCAGCTTATCATGAAACATCAACTGAAATTAGAGGTACACTTTAAGTGTATTTGTAGTGCTACCTTTACTGTAAAACTTTGCATTTTGTTGCGGTCATTTGATATCCAGCTATGTACTGGTTAAGTAAAGTGTATCATATTGGGCAAATGTGTCTTTAGTGTGTAGTTTACCTTTAGTGTACCTGTCATAAGGCATGAGTACTTTATGGGCCATTTGCAAATACCCTTTGTTAAAGAGTTCCCATGGCCACTTTAAGACTACTCAAGCCAGAGTTAGAGGGGCTGTACACATTTCATATGGCCAAATAAGTTATAGGGTAGAGCAGTGTATGAGGATACATCTCTGTTAGCATCTTGGTTCATTGTATCACTAAATGCACTTTATAGTTCCCCCAGTTATACACTTTACCCTTGACTGTGTGTACCATAGTTGTATTTATTGAGTTGTATATTTGTATTTTATCCAGGTTCAAAGTTTCATGCGTGGCTGGCTTTGTAGAAGGAAATGGAAGACAATTGTGCAAGACTATATATGTTCTCCCCATGCGGAAAGTATGAGGAAGCGGAATCAAATTGTGTTTAACATGGTGGAGGCAGAGGCAGAATACGTCCACCAGCTTTATATCCTTGTCAACTGTTTCCTCCGGCCCTTGAGGATGGCTGCAAGCTCCAAGAAACCACCCATCAGTCATGATGATGTCAGCAGCATATTTCTCAACAGGTAACTTTTGTTCCTCCCGTTTTGTCGTACAATTCAGTTTATCTTTCAATGATGACATGAACCATAAGATATCTCTAGCTTAATATATTGGTCACTGGCCCAGAAATACTCACATGTACTATAAAATAAAGGGGTTAGTTCTTTTCAAAAAATGTAAATTTTATGGCAGCCATGGACAACACACATATGAAACAATATGTGACGGCACTGAGGCCGCAGGCTGTGATCTCCTAACACTGGACTCTGGTATAACGTGACATCGGTCAGATCTGTCAGCCACATTGGGTCACACCCACATTGAGTCGCTCCGTTTGTTTATAGTGTGAACACCATTGCAGTAGCCAGTGCAGAACAAGTATTTTTAGTAAAATTGCACCATTGTCCTTGTTTATAGTGTACTGAACCATGGTACAGCATTATAGATGCACAGAATTCACAGGGAGACCTTGTATGTTTACACAGGTTTTTTTGAAGCAAATAAAGCCGGATGCAGAAACACGTCATAAAAGTGATGCGGATTTTGTCGTGATTTTTTTGTTTTTCTTTTTTTCTTTCTTTTTTTAACTATATGGAGTTTATCAGTGTGTAGTCACTTGGTGAGGTTTTTAGAGCATGTTACTTCACTGACTCTCACTGAAAATAATGGGACTTAAGTGGGGCTGTTTTTATCTAGATTTTGGAGAGGAAAACTCTCCAAAATCCATATCAAAAAACTTCATATGACCATGCTTACATTTGCACTCAGCTTATATATTAATGCCGCATAATTCTAGGTATCCTGGTTTTAGGGACATATAATGAAATGTTTTCAGTGTCATTTTAGTTCTCTGTGTATGTCAGCAGCAAATTGGTTATAAACGTAATCACGGTATCCTTATTTGCATATAAATAAAATGGCAATTGATGCTCGGTTCACACTAGCTTTGTGTGACGGACCCATACAACAGAGAGGTCAACTGCTATAACAGCGGTTACACATGGAGCCTGGCAGACCACATTGACTATAATGGGGTCTGTCATTTAAAAGCTGAAACCCTGCACGGAGGACTTTTTCCTCCACCAATTTTCGGCAGACACTGCTCCGGAGTCTCCCATGTGAATGTAGCCGAAAATGAAAATGGGGCTCTAGGGCTTGGTAACAGAGGTAATTTTGGAAGCTATAGGGTCATCTCTACAGGGTACTGTCATAAGCTTTATGAGCAATTTACTGCTGATGAACTCCCTTTATTTCTCTTGTCTCAAATAAAAGACATAAAACATATTAAATCATTAAAGAGGACCTGTCACCAGGTCTGAAAATCCCAAATGACATACCTTATCTGACAGGAGCTGTCATGCTGAGTATTTTGGCATTTTGTTTATCCAAATCTGTTTAACCATTCCAAAGATATAAGCCCTTAGACTTTACTTTACATTAACACTATATTAGCCAAGTGGGCAGTAACACTGTGGTATGTGTGTACTATATGCCATGCAGTGCAGGGTATACTAACCAAATGGGCGTTAACACTGCATGACATATAGTCCATAGAGACTCTGCCCCAGAGAAACCACAAGGTTACCGCCCACTTGGCTAGTATACCCTAATTTACAATAGCAGTAAAAAGGCTTATATCTTTAAAATGACTGAACGGATTTGGATGAACAAAAAACGGATGCTCAGTGTAACAGTGCCATCAGTTGGTGGGTCTTCTTTCAAGGGCTCATGTACATGGCAGTGCCAACTGCAGACTCTGAGTTATAAACCAGGGTTGTGGAGTTTTGATTGGGCACATTTTGGGTGGAGTCGGACTCTGACTCTCTCTGGTAGACACAGTGTGCCGCTGGTGTCACCATGAAACACTTTATTCTGCCCTATAAACAATACTTCGAGGAGAAAATACCTCCTTTCAGTGATATGGAGTCTAATGCTCCATGCCTTTGTATAAGATCACAGACACAGAGGTACAGTATAGGTTCAAGTCTGTATGTCAAAGGAGCATTATGTACCTGTGTACAAATGGTACACATACATGACAGAAGAGATGGGTAACATACAGTACAAAAGTAGAGACATCAAAAATGCAAAGACAAGATAAATTGGAGTTAAAAATCTTCATACGTGTTAGAAAGCTTTATAGGAGGAGTTAGTCATTGATTTTACACCATGATGGTAAATAAAAAGAAAATAAATAAAAAGTCAGTTTTTTTTTTTTTTCGTTTGGATGATTGTGCCAAAAATTGTGACTTTTGGCTTTTTTTTTTAGTGCCCCTTATGCCACCATGTTGGGACAGGGCTTAGTGCTAAGTGGCGATTCATATGTATACCTATAGCATGTACTGTAGTATTTTATAATGTTACAAAATTTCAGGGTAACAAGATAGCTCTATGTCATACAACCACATTCATGTTAGTAACTACAGTACGTAGAATTGCTTTAATGTTTTGATCCCAGTATATTTCTTAATGCTGTGCTAATAGGGGAGAATACCTTTGGCATGGGTTGGGATATAACATGTCTTTATCTCCAAAATTAATGTACATAAGCCTCCATGTGTAATGAAATACACCTAGATGTACAGTACAGTATGAACGTGTGTAGTAGGTTGTGGTCGCTATATTCAGGATCCCGGCACGTGTGTGACGCCTAGTGTTTAATATGTCAGTGACATTGTGTTTGTTATAAAATGGCAAGAAGAATTAGTCTGCTGTGACTATTATAAACCCGACTGGTTGTAGACTGGTATTACTCGCCTCATCTATGCTTCCCATTATTCACATTGATGAAGACAGTCTTTTTTATATCTCCCTCTATGTCTGTGGGGCTTAGCCTGGAAACATGACTGACATAACAGAAGCATCAAGCACAATTGGTATTCTGAGAAATGTCATCTGTGCAGATAAAGATTTGTGTAATAACCCATTGCCAATCCCAGTGATTGAATCTGAGGCTCCTATGTTTGCTCATGACAGCAAAGTTCTATCTTCTATGGCATTTCTTCTGGTTTTCTTTATTTTGTGTTTGTGTGGTCAAATCTTTATGGATCTTGATAGAATAAATGAGATAGAAGGCGACATCCTGTAGTTTGGTGATGACGTTTGGGTTTTCCTGTACATTTATGGTGTAGATATAGTCACTCACCTTGCTTAGCGTATTTACCAATGTTACATATAATTACTATGTCTTGCTGCTGAGAATCTATGATGTTGTCTCAAAGAACAATTCAGTAGATCATTCCCCATCGTGAAATGACAGCTAAATTAGATTAGAAAATACTTGTTTGTATTTTACATAGTCCTCTTCAATACATATTAACTTAACCAGCCTAAGGGACAGGAATTGATGGTTGTACTTGAATTCTGTAATGAAACAAAAAAAAAAAAACAGACGTTTGCTGGGAACTTTTTTCTATTAGCTGGCTGCAGTGCAATTTATATATTTCTAATAGCTTGCCAGCAGGGTGAACATGAAATGGTCCATTCCCCAATACAAGCAATACAAATGAACTACAGTGATATTTAAGACATTAAATTTTAAGCAATTCGCCTCCTGGTGAGGACACACTTGCCTACTAAGACAAGTCCAAGCACAGTATACTTGGAAACTCCAGAGGTTTTAGTTCTCAATTCTATAAAGTGTCTATCTATCTATCTATCTATCTATAGTTAGGTCCAGACAGAGCGAATTTCTCCACATTGGATTTGAAATGAAGCTTCTGAATTCATCTGGCTTCTTCTGTCTTCTGTCACATCATCAATAAACACTAGTGGCCCAGTGCCATTAGAAGCCATACATGTCCATGCCATCACACTGGCTCCACCATGTTTTACAGAGAATGTGGTGTTCTTTGGATCATGAGCCGTTCCATGTCTTCTCCATACTTTCTTCTTCCCATCATTCTGGAGCAGGTTGATCTTAGTTTCATCTGTCCAAAGAACTGGCCTGGCTTCTTTAAATGTTTTTTGGCAGTGTCTAATCTGGTCTTTCTATTTTTGAGACTGATGAATGGTTTGTACCTTGTGGTGAATCCTCTGTATTTGCTCTCATGAAGTCTTCAGTTTATGGTAGACTTAGATACTGATAAATCTACCTCCTGGAGAGTGTTCTTCACCTTGGTGGATGTTGCGAAGGGAGTTTTCTTCACCATGGAACGGATTCTGCGATCATCCACCACTGTTGTCTTCCATGGACGTCCAGGCCTTTTTGAGTTCCTAAGCTCACCAGTGCACTCTTTTTTTTTTTTTTTTTTTTTTTTTTTTTACCAGAATGTACCAAATTGTTGATTTGGCCACTCCTAACATTTCCACTCTTTGATGGATTCCTTGTAGTTATTTTTCAGCCTTATGATGGTCTCTTTCACATTCATTGAGAGCTACTTGAGTGCATGTTGTTCACAGCAACAGCATCAAAATCCAAATTCCACACCTGGAATCAACTCCAGAGCTTGTACCTGATTGATTATGGATTAACGAGGGAATAGTCCATACAACTCATTAAATAGCTTTTTAGACAATTGTCCAATTACAGGACAGGTGCAAGCTGCTATGGCAATAATACAAATACAACAATTACCGCAGCACTCTGCACACGGCACCACGACATATACAGTATAGAGATCAAAATACATTACTACTATAACTATGTATGTGTGTGTATAAACTTGAAAATCTTTGTATATATATTTGATCAAACAGTAGTTATATTTATCTATAACTACCTAGAGCTACCAATAATAAATTCGCAAATGATCCCAGTTTTAAAACCATGGGATAAACCTGTTTAAATGGTCACTGCAATTTCAACAAACTTTGTATAAATCAGTAGTAGAAGTGAATACAAGAAATGTCTTTTTCCTCTTATCTCTCTCTTCTCTTTTCCCACTTCCCTGCTAAACTGACTATCATTCTGAAATCTCAGCTGTATCAGTCTCAAGATGCACTGTTGGTCGCGTGACAGATTTCATATGTATCGACGTCTGTGGAGGGGGGTTCAGGAGCCAAGTGAGACAAAAGCAAGGACACATATTTTGGCTGATGCTGCAGCTAGAGATGAACTTTCTGCCACAGTCCATTTATTTTATTTTATTCAAATCAGTTCCTGTTAGTATTTCCCTGTTTATGTCCTGCATGATTCTTTCATTTCTGAGTGAGAGAGAAAAAAATTAGGGAACAAAATCTCCTCTATTTACTGGGAGTTGTGTACAGTAGTTACGCCCCCCCCCCCCCATCCCCCATCTACACCTGTGCAGGGAAATCTGTAAACTAAAAATAGAGCCTACAGAGGGGAAAACTGTTAAAGTGCAAAATATAACATTTGTAATTTCCAGAAATGGTGTTACTCTATGCATACTTACAGTACCAACTAAAATAGGGCTATTTAAGTCCCTACCCATGGGGCTGTCAGAACAGTTCACAACTATGCACATGGCAGCTTATCCTGAAAAGTCACCTAAAACAACATGCACAGTTTTAGGTGATTTTTTCCCCACTGAACAACATACAGTGCCTTGCGAAAGTATTCGACCCCCTTGAACTTTTCAACTTTTTGCCACGTTTCAGGCTTCAAACATAAAGATATAAAATTTTTATTTTTTGGTGAAGAATCAACAACAAGTGGGACACAATTGTTTTAAACTTTTGTAAAAAATAAAAAACTGAAAAGTGGGGTGTGCAATATTATTCGGCCCTCTTAAGTTAATAATTTGTAGCGCCACCTTTTGCTGCGATTACAGCTGCAAGTCGCTTGGGGTATGTCTCTATCAGTTTTGCACATCGAGAGACTGAAATTCTTGGAAGATAAATCTCCGTCCCAGTCTCGGGTCTTTTGCGGACTCCAACAGGTTTTCTTCCAGAATGGTCCTGTATTTGGCTCCATCCATCTTCCCATCAATTTTAACCATCTTCCCTGTCCATTCTGAAGAAAAGCAGGCCCAAACCATGATGCTGCCACCACCATGTTTGACAGTGGGGATGGTGTGTTCAGGGTGATGAGCTGTGTTGCTTTTACACCAAACATATCGTTTTGCATTGTGGCCAAAAAGTTTGATTTTGGTTTCATCTGACCAGAGCACCTTCTTCCACATGTTTGGTGTGTCTCCCAGGTGGCTTGTGGCAAACTTTAAACAAGACTTTTTATGGATATCTTTGAGAAATGGCTTTCTTCTTGTCACTCTTCCATAAAGGCCAGATTTGTGCAGTGTATGACTGATTGTTGTCCAATGGACAGACTCTCCCACCTCAGCTGTAGATCTCTGCAGTTCATCCAGAGTGATCATGGGCCTCTTGGCTGCATCTCTGATCAGTCTTCTCCTTGTTTGAGATGAAAGTTTAGAGGGACGGCCGGGTCTTGGTAGATTTGCAGTGGTCTGATACTGCTTCCATTTCAATATGATCGCTTGCACAGCGCTCCTTGGGATGTTTAAAGTTTGGGAAATCTTTTTGTATCCAAATCCGGCATTAAACTTCTCCCCAACAGTATCACGGAGCTGCCTGGTGCGTTCCTTGGTCTTCATGATGCTCTCTGCACTTTAAACAGAACCCTGAGACTATCACAGAGCAGGTGCATTTATACGGACACTTGATTACACATAGGTGGATTATATTTATCATCATCAGTCATTTAGGACAACATTGGATCATTCAGAGATCCTCAATGAACTTCTGGAGTGAGTTTGCTGCACTGAAAGTAAAGGGGCCGAATAATATTGCACGCCCCACTTTTCAGTTTTTTATTTTTTACAAAAGTTTAAAACAACCAATAAATTTCGTTCCACTTCACAATTGTGTCCCACTTGTTGTTGATTCTTTACCAAAAAATTTAAATTTTATATCTTTATGTTTGAAGCCTGAAATGTGGTAAAAGGTTGAAAAGTTCAAGGGGGCCGAATACTTTCGCATGAGAACAGGATCCAGGAGGATAGACCATCAATATTAGAAACTGGATTACCCCTTTGAAGTTTTGCCGCATTTCCAGAAATAGTGATTAGGACTTAAAGGGGTATTCCCATGTACATAACCATTTTTAAATTTGTAGATAATTAAAAGTTAAACATTTTTGCAAATATAAGTAATTAAACATTTTTCAGAGTTTTAAAGATTTTCTCTAAATAACTTGTGGTCATGAGTTGTTGTCTTGATTGGTTACCAGTGGATACGACCATGAATGCAGGAAATTTCTAAGGTCAGAAAATCAGCCATGATCTGCCTTATTGTGGCCAGGATATCTTCTGATACATGTAGTGTCCCTGCCTTTTAAACTAGCTACAATATGAAACTCATGGCTGAGTTCCTGACAATTTCCAGACCATAGAAAGTTTTTGCATACGTGGTCGTATCCATTGGCAACCGATCAAGAAACAGGCTGTCACCACTAACATAGTTAGAGAAAATCTTTAAAACTCTGCAGAATTTTTAGCTACTTATATTTGCAAAAATCTTTAACTTTGCATTATCTTCAAATATAAATATGATTATGTTCATGAGAATACCCCTTTAAGTGAGATTTTAAATATATGATCTACACAGTTCTAGATCTACTGTAACAAGGTTTGCAAGACGTTTCCCTGTGTGTGGGCTAGCATTTATTTAGGAAAACAATTAGTGGTTATTCTCATTAAAGGGAAAGGATATCTTTGAACATTGTTTCTAAGAATGTTCGATGCTGAGTCAGCCACTTTAGGACAGTTGATTGAACATAATGTTCCTTCCCAGTGTATGGAAATCAATAATACTTGGGACAGATTCATGAATAAGTAGCAAAGTATTTCCATTCTCAGACCCATGTGGATGTATTACTATGCAGAAAGTAGAGCTACTGAAAGTATGAAACACTCCAGAAGCCTTGCTCAGCAGCACACCCCGCCACTCATTATCATGAATGGAAAAACCTCATAAGGAAGAATTTAGACTCCTAGGTTTCCAGACAAACCTAACTTTCATCACTTTTTCCTGAAGGTCCATTTTCTTAGTTGAGCCAGCTATACCCAAAAGTATTAATAATCTAGAATGATCAATGAGAAGATAGTATTCACTGAAGATGGCAAGATCCAGGCACAAATTTAGATGTTTATCAAACTCTAGGTATATGATGCATGTAGTTCTTTGGATTTAGGCAATGGATCAGCTTTTATTTTCCCTTTATTGCTGTGATCCTTTTAATCAACTTTTCTCTGCATTTTAGCAAATGAAAGTAAAGTGCTTGTGATCTTTTAAAGGGGTATTCCCATCTCATAGATCCTATCTAAACTGCTAGCTTATGTAAATTTTTTCTTAAATGCATTGCTTTAGCAATGCTGCTTTGTTTACCTGCAATGTGACATTATTCCTCCCATTTATACTTATTTCCTTGATCCCCAGCTGTTATCTGATCAAGGGACGGATGATATAACTCACTGCTCTCTGGAGGAGAGGGGGGCTGAGTTCTCAGGATAACGCTTGCTCTCAGAGCTGTTATCTCCTGCTCTTGCAAGTCAGCTAATGGTGTTTTGCTGATCAGGTCTGTGACAGGGGTCTCTCTCAGTGCCTGTTATGTCACTGATATAAGAGTTGAGATTAATGTAATCCCACGCTAAATGATCTTTCATGGTAAATGTCTATATCTACTGAGGTACTTCATAGTGTCCTGTCTATCAAATAGTCAAAGGCTGCCCACCAGCTTGTGTAAGAATACAGGAAGTGAGAAGAAGAGACAGCAGGCAAAGCTGGTGAGAGAGGGAGATGGTAAAACCCCTTTAAAACCTCAGTGTTCAGTTAACCCTTTTAACAATTATCCAGTTTGGTTAAGGACTTCAGTTTCTCATTAGAGAGGACCTGTACCCAGGTCAAAAAAGCCCAACACTAAAAGGGCTTATAACTTTGGAACAGCTGAACGGATTTAGCTAAATAAAACACCAAAATTCTCAGGGTAACAGCACAGATGGATGTCATATGGCTTTTAGTAACAGGTCCTCTTTAATCCACTTCCACATAATATCACAACATGATGACAAAAGCCTTTTGCAGTTCACCGCCTACTGGGCAGCCGTGCATAGACACAAATAGAGTATATCATTAAATCATGTTATTTTTTTTTTAGAAAAGTCTTCTAACTTGTTATATACATACATGGACATCTCCAGCCAATAGGACAGGCAAGGAAGGACATGTCTGTATTGATTGTTGTCTAATAACTGATAAATTCTTATCCTTATATAAAGGGGAAAACATTCCTGTGACACCATGATCTGAAAACAAGCAAATGAAAAAAAAAAAAGCCCACAGCATTGTAGTTTCTATTGAATACCATTTATTGGTGCCTCACCACTGCATGCTATTTATTGACCTCTCACGGCTGAAGTTGTGAGACATAGAAGTAGTTCAGCTTCACGCTGAATCTGCGCTTTCAGCATGCACTGCACTCTACTGGGACCAGGTTTTACCCTCCACTCTTCTCTCTCTTCCTTGAGTGTTCTGTATTATACATCAGGACAAGCATTCTTCTTTCCTTTGTACATTCGCAGATAAATATACCGTGTGCTGAGACCAACCATAAGCATTGTACAATTCACAGTATATTCGCTAAATAGACATCATTTGTGGCATTCCATCCACAGGACATGGATTTGAAACCTGTAGATGTCATCCCTGTCAGATCACAACAGTGTGCCCTGGAAAACCTCTTTAAAGGGAGTCTGTCACCTCCCCCAAATATATTCAAATGCTACCACTGCATTACAGAGCACATTACAGTGATAAACAATATACTTCTGTTATTTATGCCCCTTTTGTAGATTTGGAGAAAATCAGTTTTGAAATCTTATGCAAATGAGGCAGTTGGTGCACTGGAGGCGAACCATCAGCTCCCTGGAGCACAGCTCTTGCTACTCATGTATATCATAGCTTGGTACAGGCGGATATGGTAAGGGTCTGTGTGGCAAGAGCAGTGCTCCAGGGAGCTGGAGGTATGTCCCCAGTGCACCAACTACCTCATTTGCTCAAGAGGTCATGGTTGTTTTTCTCCAAATCTACAAAAGTGACCTACATAACAAAGTTATGTTACTTATCACTGTAATGTACTCTCTAACATGGTGGTGACAGTGGAATATGCTTGGGGGAGCTGATAGGTTTTGACATCTTAAAGGGAGTCTAGGTATACAAGTAGCTGGGCTTACCTCGATCAGCCTCTGATCTGTTCATGTGTGCTTTGATGCTAAGAGAACGGGGAATTAACCAAACAATAATAAAGGTTACGCTCTTGTTCACTAAAAGATAATACTCTGTCCATTTCACTTCTGTGATATGTCAGCACATTCCATACTATTGATTTTCCCATCAGATGATCTTACTCTTCTATTCAGGATTTGCTGTATAATTTCTTTGCGGCATGGGTGAGACATTTGCAGGAGCCCCATGACCATTATTGATTATTTTCCTGATGTATAACAGCCAATTCTGCTAAAGTAATAAACAGAGGGAAGAACATCACCTTCAAAGAGCAAGTGTCTGGAGGAGCATAGCCCCAAGATGCCTTCATTAATCTAAAGTGCAGATACAACAATGCTGCTATCTGTATTTTTCATCTGAGACATTTATGGCATATCCACACGATATGGCATAAATGTCTGATATATGTAGGGGGGATAGATGGGGGAAGGGGGACCACCATTCTGGAACTATTTGCAGATTGATGTCATTATTGTCTAAGCAATAACACATTAAGATATAGTTTTGCAGGTACATTCCTGTGCTCCTTTTACCTCTTTCTGCACTTTGACCTTACTTTATGTCAAGGCGCTAAGGTTGTTTGTACACGTAGAGTTAAGACACGATGACCGCAGTGGCTCAAAAGCTATGCCGGCGAGATCAGCATGGGAGACCAGCAGTGACTGGCAGCCATGCTTCTGCTGTTACAGATAATACTGATCTCCACCATCTAACCTGACTTGTTTTTTATCTAATCTAAGCAATGCTCTGTGAGCGAAATACATCAGAAGCAGGTGCAAAATATGACTGATAATTTGTAATCATATGTTAACATGGTGGATTATACAGCAGGACACGCCATGTATAGTATGCTGCAGAAATCTTCCTGCTGTTGGCAGAAAATTTTCTTACTCCCATTTACCTGAATGGAATCGCCAAAGCTTGACAGGACTTTTTCTTTTTCCACAATTTTTTTTAGGTAGTGGAAAATGAAGTGTTTGCTTAATGCAGTGGATTCTGCTGCAAAAGCTCCACCTTGTTAATTTACCCTTACACTGTATCATTTTGTCCAAGTTACTTAGCTCATAGAACATTGCTAAGCCAGGATACTATTGTATCCAATTTTCAAGTAAGAGCCAGTTCAGTATAAGTTGGGATGTATTGGTTGAATCTTGCTCTTTTTGTGCTTGGGAGTCTATTATTAAGGAATGGAGTGTTACTAATAAACTAGTGTTTATGATAATGAAATTCAGTATGATTGGTTGGGAGCCCAGTCGCACACAATGGGGGTGGGATCTATTATACGCTCTACACCATTTTTCGTATAATTTGCCTCCTCATAATTTTGGTTCATCTCACTTTGGTGCTATTGATTATTAAGACTGGAGTACTACATGGCAGCCTTAATAAATCAGCCCTTATAACTGGCAGCCTTCAAGGTATAAGCATGCATACATAGATGTCGTACACTAAATTGAACCGTCCACTGGATTCCTAGACACAAAAAGAGCAGAAATTTCAAACAATAAGTTACAAGTTATGCTATATCTATATAATGTACATGTTCTATCTGCTCAGATTGCATGTTCATTAAGACAGGTTCCCTTTAACTCACAGCAAACAAATACCTTAAAAATGGTGAGGAAACACATATTAGAAAGTTGTAGAACTTTTATTTTATACCGCAATGAATCTTTATCTAGATTATCTTTATTTAGCTAGAAAATCCCTTTAGATAATTCTGTAAGTTGATCTCATACCTGTTCTTTTTGTGGATGTGGGATATTAAGTCCAGAATGAATCTATTGCCTAGCAACATTCAGGCTTCGGTGACACGCTTCCCCTCCATATATCAATGAGGATAAGTCTGTGTCACTCCGACAGACACAAGAACTTTCTGTATAAAGATCTACTGTATCTAAAAACTTGAAACTCCAAGCTGATGCTTTCAAGACCCAAGTGTGTGCTAGTCTAATATGAAACGTGCTAGTGTATTGTGAGGTGTACTATATATTATTATCTAGCTCTGGTTCTCAATTATGGCAACCGGTGGAGAGGCATATGAGCAGACCTCCCTCTATGAAAGCATACCTCCACTTATAAAACAATATTTCATAAATGAATCGTAAAGGTAAATATAATAAACTTTGTTATATATCTTATTAAAGAAATATATTCCTTCTACTCTTATTAGACTGCTCTCATCCTCCTTATCTTCACTCAGACTGTTTATTTATGTAGAGTCCATTTCTGTATTCACCTCACATGGAAGGGAAGGAGAAGGTTGTTCATTGATTTATTGCTTTATTTTGTATGGTAGAGTCTTATCTTAAAGATACAACAGTGTTAAAGGAGCTCCCTGACTCACAGTATCACAGTGTAAAAAAGTTTAGCAGTTGCAGCCATTTTTGTGTCTTTTCCAGCAGCCTCACCTTTCCCCTCTCCATAGATTTCTATGTAAAAACTAGCTCAGTCTGATAACTGGAGACGGAAACCTATTTCTTTAACAAGATATATTACAAAGTTTCTTATATTCACCTGTACTAGTCATTTATCACAAGTTGTTTCATAATTGGAGGTACACTTTAAGATTGGGCATGGCCAGGGTGAGACTGTTATACCAGAGTACAAGATGATTATCCAGTGGGCTCCTAATAAAACACAGTCACAAAGGTCCAGCAGAAGATAACCCCATTTAGAAATGACTTGGGTTAGCCCTTATTGTTAAGGCAGGGTTCACACTACCATTGATGTCCGTTCTGATAGTGTCCGTTAAAAAAAAAAGAAAAAAAAAAACGAACACCTATCATAACAGACATTAACGGACACTAACTGATGTTAATGTGTCTGTTTTTTTAACTGATCCAATTAATGGAATAATTAAAAAAAAACGGAAACATTAGCATCAGTTAGTGTCCGTTTTTTTACACTGTCCGTTTTTTTTGTTTTTTTCCGCTTTCTGAGCATGCGCAGAAAAAAACAGGCATAAAATAATGGACAATAACTGATGGCTATCAGTTACTGTCCGTTATAAGTCCGTTACCCATAGACTTCAATGGTAAAAAAAATAACGGACACTTGCTGTCCGTCAAGAATCCATTATTTCAAACGGACAAAAAAGTCCTGCATGTAGGATTTTTTGTCCACGAAAAAAAAAACGGACTTCTGACGGACTGGGTGTAAACGGACACAAACAGACACTAACGGACACAATATAAAAACCCATTGAAATGAATAGAAATTTTAACGTATTTCTGACGGTTCAGCTAGTGTCCGATACTAAAATCTTGTAACTGACAATAGCAATGGACACTACTGACGGTCACCAACGGTAGTGTGAATGCCCCCTAAGTCTCGTGTGTGCAGTGATAACTACAATGATAACAATTTAGTTAATAGTGGGTGTGCATATGTTCTACATAGTTTTAGGAAGGACCCTGAAATAAATTTTTTTGGCAGTTCCAAGGACTCCCAGCTTGACACTGGGCATGCCCCTGTTCGTGCACCAGTCTCCCATGCCAGGGTGTATAACAGTTACATAAATGAAGTGTTATAGCATTGGCACATACACATTACAAACTTTGAGTCTCGTAATATTATTCCTGACTGTAGTTGTATATGTATACGGGAATGTATAACCAGAAGATTACCTGTTGTTTAAATCACTTTTTATGTTAAAGAGGACCTTTCATGTCCTCAAGCACATGCGGTTTTACATACCGCTAGAAAGCCGACAGCGCGCTGAATTCAGCGCACTGCCGGATATCCCGGTATGTGCCCCGGGGCTGAAGATATCGGCGGTGTAAGTTTCACGGTTTACTGTCAGAAAGGCGTTCCTGACAGTCTAGATGCGCTGTGAGGAACGCCCTCCCTGACAGTTCTCGTTCATAGACTTGTACTGGGGGGGCGTTCCTCACAGCTCAGCGTCATCGCCGGGCAGTAAGGAATGCCCCCTCTGACAGTACAGCACTATGGGCGAGTACAGAGAGAGGGGGCATTCCTTACTGCCCAGCGATGACGCTGAGCTGTGAGGAACGCCCCCCCAGTACAAGTCTATGAACGAGAACTGTCAGGGAGGGCGTTCCTCACAGCGCAGCTAGACTGTCAGGAACACCCTTCTGACAGTAAACCGTGAAACTTACACTGCCGATATCTCCAGCCCCGGGGCACATACCGGGAAAGCCGACAGTGCGCTGAATTCAGCGCGCTGTTGGCTTTCTAGTGGTATGTAAAAAAGCATGTGCCTGAGGACATGAAAGGTCCTCTTTAAAATATATATATATATATATATATATATATATATATATATATATATACAGTACAGACCAAAAGTTTGGACACACCTTCTCATTCCAAGAGTTATCTGTATTTTCATGACTATAAAAATTGTATATTCACACTGAAGGCATCAAAACTATGAATTAACACATGTGGAATTATATACTTAACAAAAAAGTGTGAAACAACTGAAAATATGTCTTATATTCTAGGTTCTTCAAAGTAGCCACCTTTTGCTTTGATTACTACTTTGCATACTCTTGGCATTCTCTTGATGAGCTTCAAGAGGTAGTCACCTGAAATGGTCTTCCAACAGTCTTGAAGGAGTTCCCAGAGATGCTTAGCACTTGTTGGTCCTTTTGCCTTCACTCTGCGGTCCAGCTCACCCCAAACCATCTTGATTGGGTTCAGGTCTGGTGACTGTGGAGGCCAGGTCATCTGGTGTAGCACCCCATCACTCTCCTTCTTGGTCAAATAGCCCTTACACAGTCTGGAGGTGTGTTTGGGGTCATTGTCCTGTTGAAAAATAAATAATGGTCCAACTAAACGCAAACCGGATGGAATAGCATGCCGCTGCAAGATGCTGTGGTAACCATGCTGGTTCAGTATTCCTTCAATTTTGAATAAATCCCCAACAGTGTCACCAGCAAAGCACCCCCACACCATGACACCTCCTCCTCCATGCTTCACGGTGGGAACCAGGCATGTAGAGTCCATTTGTTCACCTTTTCTGCGTCGCACAAAGACACGGTGGTTGGAACCAAAGATCTCAAATTTGGACTCATCAGACCAAAGCACAGATTTCCACAGGTCTAATGTCCATTCCTTGTGTTCTTTAGCCCAAACAAGTCTCTTCTGCTTGTTGCCTGTCCTTAGCAGTGGTTTCCTAGCAGCTAGTTTACCATGAAGGCCTGCTGCACACAGTCTCCTCTAAACAGTTGTTGTAGAGATGTGTCTGCTGCTAGAACTCTGTGTGGCATTGACCTGGTCTCTAATCTGAGCTGCTGTTAACCTACGATTTCTGAGGCTGGTGACTCGGATGAACTTATCCTCCGCAGCAGAAGTGACTCTTGGTCTAACTTTCCTGGGGCGGTCCTCATGTGAGCCAGTTTCTTTGTAGCGCTTGATGGTTTTGGCCACTGCACTTGGGGACACTATCAAAGTTTTCCCAATTTTTCAGACTGACTGACCTTCATTTCTTAAAGTAATGATGGCCACTCGTTTTTCTTTACTTAGCTGCTTTTTTTCTTGCCATAATACAAATTCTAACACTCCATTCAGTAGGACTATCAGCTGTGTATCCACCTGACTTCTGAATAACACAACTGATGGTCCCAACCCCATTTATAAGGCAAGAAATCCCACTTATTAAACCTGACAGGGCACACCTGTGAAGTGAAATCCATTTCAGGTGACTACCTCTTGAAGCTCATCAAGAGAATACCAAGAGTGTGCAAAGCAGTAATCAAAGCAAAAGGTGGCTACTTTGAAGAACCTAGAATATAAGACATATTTTCAGTTGTTTCACACTTTTTTTGTTAAGTATATAATTCCACATGTGTTAATTCATAGTTTTGATGCCTTCAGTGTGAATCTACAATTTTTATAGTCATGAAAATACAGAAAACTCTTGGAATGAGAAGGTGTGTCCAAACTTTTGGTCTGTACTGTGTATATAAAAACATAAAAATTCTTTAAAAAACAAAAAAATATATATATAGGACCATAGGCTGGAGTAGACCCTATTCACTTTAATCGGAAATTTTCTAGGCATGCTGTAGAGGGGAGTAGAGACAGGAGTAGATAAACTGTAAAATCCTATATTGTGATTGGTGGATTATGCGTCTTATTTACATATACATGATAGCTGTGATCATTGGTGTGCTGAGAAGTGAGGTGGCTGTTGCCAAGAAATCTCCTACAGAAAACAGTTAGAGTCAGCATATTATTTGGCTTAGTGGCCAGAGTCAGAACTGCCTTTTTTTTTTTTTTTTTAAACTATAGCTAATAACATGGACAATTTCTTTAAAAAAAAAAAAATTGTCAAAAATTCATTAAAAATTATGTTTAACATAAAACTTGATTTTAAAAAAATAGGTTATTTTCTGGTGGTATATTCCCTTCAATATTCTTTGTGTGTAATACACTTCTACACATTGGCGGCTTTGTCCTCCCTATACAGGAATCATTCTTAATCTGACAATCATATAATAAGTCACCAGCTGTGCTTTATTTATGGCGCGGCGTCTGATTAATCCTGACCTTTCTCGCTGATGACCTGTAATTTCACCTTCTGCTCTTCATTTTTTTATTGATGAATTATTTACATGTTTTCTTTTTAACCGTTCATCATTTCTATGGGAACACTCCATTTGCTGACAAGATACAGGAAATGAATGTAAATATAGACCGCTGTTTACCGGTAGCATTTAACATAATGGCTAAGATATCTACAGAAATCATGTCATATATTCTCTCTTTGTCTCCTACAGTGAAACCATCATGTTTCTCCATGAAATCTTTCACCAGGGTCTGAAGGCAAGAATTACTAATTGGCCTACTTTAATTTTAGGTACGTGATTCTGCTTTGTATTGCTGTTAATAATATATGAATGAGAACTGCCAAGCTGAATGGCTTCTATGTAGATTGCTAGGACATGTATATGGTTTCTTAAGATTCTCGCTTCATTTTGAAGTATGTCTGGTGTTGGCTGAGATTGCCTTACGTTGTCACTAAATTATATATCACTGATTCTTCTCTTAATGACCAATCTGTTGCTGAAGATGAAGTGTTTGAGGAAATTAATTCTTCAAGTAGCAGTTTGATTCTTTCTGAAGTGATGCAAATCCATTTCACCAAGACACTTGCAACTGTTAATTTTTATAATGAGAGCATTGCTCTTCCAGTTTTCCTAAGTGAAAGCTATTTTCTTCACTTCATATTTAAAAATCTCTGATACGATGTAACATTCTGTCTAAAAGAAGAATGCTTAGTCTGTTGAGAAAAGTTAGTCTGCCTCTGCAGGACTGGCCAGAGCTCCCCTGCGTGACAGGGTTGAGTTCTATGAGAACCCTCTTTCTGGATTGCCTGAAATATACTCTATATTCCCTGATGAGCACCCTTATCCATGGATGAAACGCATTGGGCTAATGAAACATAATTAGGATTAGTTTTACGGACTGTTTGGTACTGCCCTTGTGAGGACGGAGTACTTGATTCCGGGGTTCAGAGGTTAGTCTGAGGGTCAGTAGTCATCCTAAGTTGATCCACCCCGTGCTCAACTATGTTATATTCCACCCCTTTGTTTTGTGACACACCACCAACTGGTAAGACGGTTCCAATTGTTATAATATTAGGTAATATTGGTATAACTCGTCTGACCTTTTAACTTTATCTTATTAAAAGTTATGTTTTAATTTTTTTTTTTTTTTAAGTATCAAGCTGATCTCATTAAATGAGTATATAAGATCCCAACAGATTTAATTACCATATTCTTTAAATTTTGCTGAGTTAGGTCTAAAAAAAAATGAAATTAAAAGTGGCTGTTGTGTCATTTAAAGGTGTTTTCTGGCCCCAAATCTTTTTTTTTTTTTTTATACTTATGACCTATAATAATAATAATAATAATAATAATAATAATACATTTTATTTATATAGCGCCAACATATTCCGCAACACTGTACAAATTGTAGTGTTCAAGTACAGACAAAAAAGATACATTACAAAGAAATAGTCAATGCACATAATGGGACTGAGGGCCCAACTCGCAAGAGCTGGGGTGAAGGAAAGGTCTGAGTCAAACAAAACCCTGAAGCAGTGGGCATGCTCCCTAGGAGTTATGGTAAGGCCAGAGACTGCAATGGAGATATCAGGGACAGATCTATTAGATGGTGGAAACAGCAGTAGTTCAGTCTTTGAGAGATTCAGTTTCAGATAGAGCGAAGACATGATATTTGAGACAGCAGAGAGACAGTCACTGGTGTTCTGTATAAGCTCAGGGGTGATGTCACGGGATGACGTATATAATTGGGTGTCATCTGCATAAAGATGGTACCGGAAGCCAAATCTGGTGATGGTTTGTCCAATGGGGGCCGTGTAGAGGGAGAAGAGCAGGGGGCCTAGGACCAAGCCCTGAGGAACCCTAACGGCAAGGGGAAGAAACAGCGCCCGCCTATCCACAAGATAGGTCATCAGTGTGTGATCTTTCGGGGTTCAACACCAGGATCAGCTGGTACAGCAGCCTTCAGAAGCTGCTAATGGATGAGGAGTGCGGGCAGCACTGCTCCTATTCAAGTGAAGCATTGAATACTTGAATAGTAGTGGTGCTTCACACGCTCTCCATCCACTAGCTGTGGCCATTGATGTGGATGACTAATTGGATCCACACAGTGTGGGATACTTATAAAACTGACAAAAGCAAAAGGGCACAACGTACTGTCTCAGGGCCACATACACTGTTATCTAAACTACCTGAATAAGACGATTATAAAACAAAACTTTATTAATATATAGTTAAAGATACTACAACAACTCATATTGCCATAGAAATAACTTGGCAACATAAAATGTAAAAAGCATCCAATTGCATGGAGGTAATATACAGTGCATTCCTTTCCAGATGAGTATTGTTTAATGCTTCCTGAGACTCTAAGATAACAGAATACAGTCACCCATGGTTCACTTACCAGAGAGGCCAGGTACAGCTGGACAATCACTCTTTGACTACACTTTCTTATATACACTGAAAATTCTTCGACTTCCCTTTCATATAACAGTGACTAGTGTTATAAATGTGAGGTTCTTAGCACACAGTTTGATAAATTGTGCGAGCCCATCTGCCACGTCACGGCAACCTCATTCAGATGCGTCCCTACACTAAGACTTTAAACCCCCTATAGACAAGACGCTAAAGGTCAAGTTCTTCTAAACTGAACAGTAACCGAGTATATAAGAAGGTTATCTCTTGTCCTATATATAATGTGTTAGTGTAGGAACCCATCGTAATAAGGCCACTAAGTGGTCGATGAGCTCAAAAATGTCATGTAAAAATTGTACTAACATATCACTGAGGCCTAGTTAAATGCAGGATCTATGGGAGCAGCGACACAATGCTCAGAGCAGAACTTTTACTGTAAATTAATTAGCTATTTTTTATTCCACTATTTCTTATAGGTTTCTGCTGGTAGGGGGAATTATCTAAAAATATTGTTATATGAATAAAGCAACCGTCTATATAGCATTGTGGTGGCCTGTGCTTGCAGCATTACTTCCAGGACTCAGCTGTGTTATACGAAGTTGGAAGATACTCTGACTCCAGCAGAGTAATCCTTTAGTTGCCATGATCAATAGCGATAACGTTATCCAGGGGTTCCGGGGGCAAGATCGCTACCCCTCAGATTCCCCTCGATAAGATTGCGGGGTCCAAGGGTTTGTCATGGCAGCCAAGAGGCTGAGCAATGGCCTCCTGACTGCCTATGCATATTCCACATAGTGAGCCTATGTTCAAAGTCCTGCAATACTATGTATTGCAGTACATTGCACTGAGGATTAGAGATTCTAGGTTCAAGACCCCTTGTGGGACAGGAAAAAAGTTAAAAAAAAAAAAAAAAAATCATAATAAAGAATAAAAAATAAACAAATACCAGTAATAAAAAGTAAAAAAAAAAAAAACACTTTACATTTAAAAAAACACATCATGTAAACAAAAAACAAACATATATATATATATATATATACAGTACAGAACACACCTTCTCATTCCAAGAGTTTTCTGTATTTTCATGACTATAAAAATTGTAGGTTCACACTGAAGGCATCAAAACTATGAATTAACACATGTGGAATTATATACTTAACAAAAAAGTGTGAAACAACTGAAAATATGTCTTATATTCTAGGTTCTTCAAAGTAGCCACCTTTTGCTTTGATTACTGCTTTGCACACTCTTGGCATTCTCTTGATGAGCTTCAAGAGGTAGTCACCTGAAATGGTCTTCCAACAGTCTTGAAGGAGTTCCCAGAGATGCTTAGCACTTGTTGGCCCTTTTGCCTTCACTCTGCGGTCCAGCTCACCCCAAACCATCTCGATTGGGTTCAGGTCTGGTGACTGTGGAGGCCAGGTCATCTGGCGTAGCACCCCATCACTCTCCTTCTTGGTCAAATAGCCCTTACACAGTCTGGAGGTGTGTTTGGGGTCATTGTCCTGTTGAAAAATAAATGATGGTCCAACTAAACACAAACCGGATGGAATAGCATGCCGCTGCAAGATGCTGTGGTAACCATGCTGGTTCAGTTTTCCTTCAATTGTGAATAAATCCCCAACAGTGTCACCAGCAAAGCACCCCCACACCATCACACCTCCTCCTCCATGCTTCACGGTGGGAACCAGGCATGTAGAGTCCATTCGTTCACCTTTTCTGCGTCGCACAAAGACACGGTGGTTGGAACCAAAGATCTCAAATTTGGACTCATCAGACCAAAGCACAGATTTCCACAGGTCTAATGTCCATTCCTTGTGTTCTTTAGCCCAAACAAGTGTCTTCTGCTTGTTGCCTGTCCTTAGCAGTGGTTTCCTAGCAGCTAGTTTACCATGAAGGCCTGCTGCACACAGTCTCCTCTTAACAGTTGTTGTAGAGATGTGTCTGCTGCTAGAACTCTGTGTGGCATTGACCTGGTCTCTAATCTGAGCTGCTGTTAACCTACGATTTCTGAGGCTGGTGACTCGGATGAACTTATCCTCCGCAGCAGAAGTGACTCTTGGTCTAACTTTCCTGGGGCGGTCCTCATGTGAGCCAGTTTCTTTGTAGCGCTTGATGGTTTTGGCCACTGCACTTGGAGGACACTTTCAAAGTTTTCCCAATTTTTCAGACTGACTGACCTTCATTTCTTAAAGTAATGATGGCCACTCGTTTTTCTTTACTTAGCTGCTTTTTTCTTGCTATAATACAAATTCTAACACTCCATTCAGTAGGACAATCAGCTGTGTATCCACCTGACTTCTGAACAACACAACTGATGGTCCCAACCCCATTTATAAGGCAAGAAATCCCACTTATTAAACCTGATAAGGCACACCTGTGAAGTGAAAACCATTTCAGGTGACTACCTCTTGAAGCTCATCAAGAGAATGCCAAGAGTGTGTAAAGCAGTAATCACAGCAAAGGTGGCTACTTTGAAGAACCTAGAATATAAGACATATTTTCAGTTGTTTCACACTTTTTTTGTTAAGTATATAATTCCACATGTGTTAATTCATAGTTTTGATGCCTTCAGTGTGAATCTACAATTTTTATAGTCATGAAAATACAGAAAACTCTTGGAATGAGAAGGTGTGTCCAAACTTTTGGTCTGTACTATATATACACACAGTGCCTTGCGAAAGTATTCAGCCCCCTTGAACTTTTCAACCTTTTGCCACATTTCAGGCTTCAAACATAAAGATATAAAATTAAAATTTTTTGGTGAAGAATCAACAACAAGTGGGACACAGTTGTGAAGTGGAACGAAATTTATTGGTTATTTTAAACTTTTGTAAAAAATAAAAAACTGAAAAGTGGGGCATGCAATATTATTCGGCCCCTTTACTTTCAGTGCAGCAAACTCACTCCAGAAGTTCAGTGAGGATCTCTGAATGATCCAATGTTGTCCTAAATGACTGATGATGATAAATATAATCCACCTGTGTGTAATCAAGTCTCCGCATAAATGCACCTGCTCTGTGATAGTCTCAGGGTTCTGTTTAAAGTGCAGAGAGCATCATGAAGATCAAGGAACACACCAGGCAGGTCCGTGATACTGTTGTGGAGAAGTTTAAAGCCGGATTTGGATACAAAAAGATTTCCCAAACTTTAAACATCCCAAGGAGCACTGTGCAAGCGATCATATTGAAATGGAAGCAGTATCCGACCACTGCAAATCTACCAAGACCCGGCCGTCACTCTAAACTTTCATCTTAAACAAGGAGAAGACTGATCAGAGATGCAGCCAAGAGGCCCATGATCACTCTGGATGAACTGCAGAGATCTACAGCTGAGGTGGGAGAGTCTGTCCATAGGACAACAATCAGTCGTACACTGCACAAATCTGGCCTTTATGGAAGAGTGACAAGAAGAAAGCCATTTCTAAAAGATATCCATAAAAAGTCTTGTTAAAGTTTGCCACAAGCCACCTGGGAGACACACCAAAAATGTGGAAGAAGGTGCTCTGGTCAGATGAAACCAAAATCGAACTTTTTGGCCACAATGCAAAATGATATGTTTGACGTAAAAGCAACACAGCTCATCACCCTGAACACACCATCCCCACTGTCAAACGTGATGGCAGTATCATGGTTTGGGCCTACTTTTCTTCAGCAGGGACAGGGAAGATGGTTAAAATTGGTGGGAAGATGGATGGAGCCAAATACAGGACCATTCTGGAAGAAAACCTGTTGGAGTCTGCAAAAGACCTGAGACTGGGACGGAGATTTATCTTCCAACAAGACAATGATCCCAAACATAAAGCAAAATCTACAATGGAATGGTTCACAAATAAACGTATCCAGGTGTTAGAATGGCCAAGTCAAAGTCCAGACCTGAATCCAATCGAGAATCTGTGGAAAGAGCTGAAACCTGCTGTTCACAAACGCTCTCCATCCAACCTCACTGAGCTCCAGCTGTTTTCCAAGGAAGAATGGGCAAGAATTTCAGTCTCTCCATGTGCAAAACTGATAGAGACATACCCCAAGCGACTTGCAGCTGTAATCGCAGCAAAAGGTGGCGCTACAAAGTATTAACTTAAGGGGGCCGAATAATTTGGCACGCCCCACTTTTCAGTTTTTTATTTTTTACAAAAGTTTTAAATATTCAATAAATTTCGTTCCACTTCACGACTGTGTCCCACTTGTTGATTCTTCACCAAAAAATTAAAATTTTATATCCTTATGTTTGAAGCCTGAAATGTGGCAAAAGGTTGAAAAGTTCAAGGGGGCTGAATACTTTCGCAAGGCACTGTACATATTACTGACGCTCGGTTCACACCTGCACATGCATTACGTTTGGGGATTCTGTTCCCCTCTCCGCATGAAAAATGCGGAGAGAAAAGTGCTGCAAGCAGCACTTTTCTCTCCACATTTTTCTACCTTTTTGGGCGGAAACTGAGCGGAAACCACACGAACCCCATTATCGTCTATGGGGTCCATGTGTTTCCTAAGATAACCGCTTTTTTATGCGGATTAGGTTTCCATTCAGGAGGTTCCCAAGCAGACCCCCCGAATGGAAACCCAAACGCAGATGTGAATTTAGCCTTACTGAATAGCTTTTATTAACTCTTTCTAGGGTGTAGCAAACAAACCAAAGCAACTCAGCCATTGATTTTGCATTCTAAATGTTTCACTGTGCTTTATAAATAGCATCAGTTTTATTCAATAAGTCAGTATGATAACATTGATTCTAGATATGCATAGTTTGTTTTACTGCTGTTGCAAAATAGCACATGAAAAAAATATTTTGTTGCTTTAATTTAATTTATTACTTTTTTAACCATTGACCTAGTCATATGCAAGCTTGTTTTATGTGTGAGTTGTGTCATTTAAAGAAAGTCTGTCATCAGAAAACAGCATCAACCCAGTCCTACAGATAGATAGGTTAGGATTGCTAAAATATTATCCTTTTTGTCAAAATGCAATTGAGCTTTTCAAAACAACAATGGTGTTTCCACTTACTATTTTGTGCAACAACAGTGCCCTTGCAGCTCAAAAGAGCTCATTTGCACCTAAAAATAGTGATATATATACTATGTAACACAAATTTTGTTCCCAGCTTTTAAATGTTATATTCCAATTGCTTATGTCTAAAACAAATTAAAAATTGCTTACATTCATCATAAACTTCGCTTTTGTGACCACGGCAACGAAAATTATGCATTTTTACTATAGAAACAGACGATTTTGCATCTTTTCATTTATACAGTCAGACTAAGAACACTACATGCATTGCAAATTTACACAGATTACCAAAAACTGTTCAGAAGTGTGCGGTTTTCCGAGATTTACAACTATACTGCAAATCAGTTTCACGAATCAATCCCCAAATATAGTCGCCCATCATATTTTCGTTATATTGTCCTTGGTAACGGCGTTCAAAGTTCATAATGTCCTGGTGAAAGCGCTCGCCTTGCTCCTCTGAATAAGCTCCCATGTTCTCTTTGAACTTATAAAGATGAGCATCAAGGATATGGATTTTGAGTGACATCCTGCAGCCCATTGCAGCATAGTTCTTTATCAGAGTCTGAACCAGTTGTACATAGTTTTCATCTTTATGATTGCCTAGGAAGCCGCAAACCACTGCGACAAAACTGTTCCAAGCTGCTCTCTCCTTGTTTTGCCAAATGAAAACAGATTCTTTGGATTCCGTGAAATAGAATAAAGTTATAGAGTAAAAACACTTGACTATCCCCAATAGCTTAACATTTTATTAAGAAGACTATAAGAAGATAGAAAAAGGTCTTACAACAAAGAAAAGTATAGTAAAAAGGTCTTACAACAAGGAAAAGTATAACAGATATTAGACGGTATAATCAAACCTTGCAATACAGCAGGTATTTGCAAGGTACAATCAAATATCAAAGTCGATTAAACTGTGATATTATCCAAGCTTGCAATACAGCAGGTATTTGCAAGGTACAATCAAATATCAAAGTCGATTAAACTGTGATATTATCCAAGCTTGCAATACAGCAGGTATTTGCAAGGTACAATCAAATATCAAAGTCGATTAAATTGTGATATTATCCAAGCTTGCAATACAGCAGGTATTTGCAAGGTAATCAAACTTACTTAATCAAAACTTACAACACTGCCCAGCTTCATTGAAGAATTCTGATAAGGGTAGCTTCAGGAAAATATCATCAAGCCATTGTGACAGGCATGCAGCATCAGGCGTCCCCAATCTGCTGTGTAGATTGCAACATATGGCTGGGGGATATCATCCGTCTTTATATACCCTTTGTGTGTGTCATAGAATGGGCGTTTACAGAAGTATATACACCTCTATAAGGCTTTACTCATCTCCAAGCTCACATTCTTGCGAAAGAGGCCAGTTTTCACCAGAATATGTCTTGTGACACTTAGCTTCATACAGAGTTAATCTTTAAGCTGGCGTTTATGGACATGTAAACATCATATAGAACAGAGTTGAACTTTAGAACTGGTTTCATGTCTATCTAGACATTATCTAGTTAAACTTTAAGCTCGCTTGATGTGCATGTAAACATCACATAGAACAGAGTTGAACTCTGATCTTGCTTTCTGTTTAACTAGACAATATCTCATACCGAGTTGAAACTAAGGTTACATGACTTGACTTCTATAAACATCTTGTCAGCCATTTTATCAAGAGCAGTCATTTTGGTTTTTAGCATTACACTCCTTCCTATTCAGCTTCTTGGGAAATTCCCTGCACTCTATGATCTTCTTGATTTGTGGTCCGACGAAGACACCAGCTTTGATCTTTGCTTCAGACAGCTTAGGTAAAAGATTTTGGAGGTAATTGAAAGCTCTCGACTCCTTATCTAGAGCCCTGACAAATTGTTTTATGAGCCCCAACTTGATGTGTAGTGGTGGCATCAGCACCTTGCGTGGGTCCACCAGTGGCTCCCACTTTACATTGTTCTTCCCCACAGTGAACTCTGTCCGCTGAGGCCAGTCCCGCCTGTGGTAGTGCACTTCAGTATCCCGGCTGTCTCAAAGGCAAATAAAGCAAGGATACTTAGTAAAACCACCTTGGAGGCCCATCAGGAATGACACCATTTTGAAATCTCCGATAACTTCCCAGCCGTACTCATCATACTTCAAGGCACCTAGCAACATCTTGACACTGGTGTATTCCTCTTTCAGGTGCACCGAGTGAGCTACAGGAAGAGACGGATACTTGTTCCCATTGTGAAGCAGCACGGCTTTGAGGCTCTTGCATGAGCTGTCTATGAAGAGGCGCCACTCATTCGGGTTACAGGTGATACCTATAGCCTCGAATAGACCGGCCACATTGTTGCAGAAGCACAGTCCATCTTGATGACTGAAGAAGATGGAAAAAACTTGGTGACGCTTCCTCTGATCTGTGACTTGGACGCTTTCATCTAATAAGTTCCATTGCTTGAGCCTTGATGTCAGAAGCTCAGCGTTGGACTTGGTGAGACCAAGGTCTCTGATCAGATCGTTGAGGTCTTTTTGGTTAGGGTAGTATGGCTTCCGCTCCTCATCTGCATATGAAGAGAAATCGTGATCTTCAACGTCTTCCTCGATGTCTGACCTGCTGCTTTCTTTTGAAGGTGGTGTAGCTCTGTCTGGAGGTGCTGGTACAGGAAGTTCAGGGCAGTGTGGTACTGAGGCAATAGATGACGGAATGTCAGGATACGTTACAGGCGGTGCATTTTTGCCAGTGCGACGTTTGGAAGGGTCCACCATGCAGAAGTAGCAATTTGTTGAGTGATCAGTCGGTTCACGCCAAATTCTTGGGATAGCAAAATGCATGGCTCTCTTCTCTCCCCTGTACCAACCTATAAGAAAACAAAATAATATTTGGATTGAGAATTTGATTTAGGCCTATTTCACACTAATGACTAGTGATATTTACAATATTAACACAGTTAATCTGCTATTTAAGAGAGTAGCATTTATCCACTTACCTTCAAGAGTTTTCTTGCAGTGCTCACATGTGAAATGAGGAGCCCATGGTTTGTCTTGGTCACCAACAGGCATGCCGAAGTATGCTTTGTAGGCCTCACACATCTTAGCAGATGCTTCCACAGAGTACTTTTTCGCTCTTGTCTTTATAAACTGGCCACATACGTAGCAAAATGCGTCTGCTGGATGTATGCAACCTCTTGATGCCATCTAAATTGACTAAGTTGCTGTGAACTGTAAGGAAAAAGGATGTCTCTCCAAACTTGATAAAAATGGTCTTTATTCCATGCAGTATTAAAGTTCAAGAGTGTACTGAGGATTCAGCAGAGCAAGATTGATCACCCGGTACCAGAGTAACACACAATATATACATTTACATTCCTAAGCTCCTCCTGTATTGGGTGTGGGGTGAAGTGTGAATACTGTCGTTATCAGAATCTGAATAGATATTGAATTCACACCTGTCTGTCTAAGTCAATTCCCCTTTGTCTGTGATGGCCATTGCCCACTTACTATGCAATCCCAATCAATTAGATCCTGTCTCTCCGGAAGGGCTATAGTGGCCCTATATAACTGTAGTTATACAGCTACCTACAATTCTGTACAGTCCCAGAAAGTTCTAGATAATTCTGGGCAGTTCTAGAAACTTCTTGATAGTTCTCACAATTCCAGAAGCTTCTTAAGTATCTTGAAATATTGCGAATATCCTTAAAAATAGATCAATTTCAAAATATCATTGTGCTGACCACAAAAGCAAAGTTTACAGGGAATAATAACTTTTTTCTATTCATTTAAGGTACAAACACTCAGGAAAACACACTTAACAACTGGGAACAAATATTTTTTTGAAAATTGTTACATGGTGAGCTCAGCAACAGAGGCTGCAATTCACAACATAACACTGGATTGTACTGTTGTGCTCAGCTATCTATTACTATATATAACACTGGATTGTACTGCTGTCCTCAGCTATCTATTACTGTATATAACACTGGATTGTACTGCTGCCCTCAGCTATCTATTACTGTATATAACACTGGATTGTACTGCTGTCCTCAGCTATCTATTACTGTATTTAACACTGGGTTATATTTTTGTCCGCAGCTTTCTATTACTGTATATAACACTGGACTGTATTTCTGCCCTCAGCTATCTATTACTGTATATAACACTGGATTGTATTTCTGCCCTTAGCTATCTATTACTGTATATAACACTGGATTGTACTGTTGTGCTCAGCTATCTTTTACTGCATAATAACACTGGATTGTATTTCTGCCCTTAGCTATCTATTACTGTATATAACACTGGGTTATACTGTTGTACTCAGCTATCCATTACTATATATAACACTGGATTGTACTGCTGTCCTCAGATATGTATTACTGTATATAACACTGGATTGTATTTCTGCCCTCTGCTATCTATTACTGTGTATAACACTGGGTTATACTGTTGTCCTCAGCTATCCATTACTATATACAGTCATATGAAAAAGTTTGGGCACCCCTATTAATCTTAATCATTTTTAGTTCTAAATATTTGGGTGTTTGCAACAGCCATTTCAGTTTGATATATCTAATAACTGATGGACACAGTAATATTTCAGGATTGAAATGAGGTTTATTGTACTAACAGAAAATGTGCAATATGCATTAAACCAAAATTTGACCGGTGCAAAAGTATGGGCACCTCAACAGAAAAGTGACATTAATATTTAGTAGATCCTCCTTTTGCAAAAATAACAGCCTCTAGTCGCTTCCTGTAGCTTTTAATCAGTTCCTGGATCCTGGATGAAGGTATTTTTGACCATTCCTCTTTACAAAACAATTCCAGTTCAATTAAGTTTGATGGTCGCCGAACATGGACAGCCCGCTTCAAATTATCCCACAGATGTTCAATGATATTCAGGTCTGGGGACTGGGATGGCCATTCCAGAACATTGTAATTGTTCCTCTGCATGAATGCCTGAGTAGATTTGGAGCTGTGTTTTGGATCATTGTCTTGCTGAAATATCCATCCCCGGCGTAACTTCAAATTCGTCACTGATTCTTGTACATTATTCTCAAGAATCTGCTGATACTGAGATGAATCCATGCGACCCTCAACTTTAACAAGATTTCCGGTGCCAGCATTGGCCACACAGCCCCAAAGCATGATGGAACCTCCACCAAATTTTACAGTGGGTAGCAAGTGTTTTTCTTGGAATGCTGTGTTTTTTGGACGCCATGCTTAACGCCTTTTTGTATGACCAAACAACTCAATCTTTGTTTCATCAGTCCACAGGACCTTCTTCCAAAATGAAGCTGGCTTGTCCAAATGTGCTTTTGCATACCTCAGGCGACTCTGTTTGTGGCGTGCTTTCAGAAACGGCTTCTTTCGCATCACTCTCCCATACAGCTTCTCCTTGTGCAAAGTGTGCTGTATTGTTGACCGATGCACAGTGACACCATCTGCAGCAAGATGATGCTGCAGCTCTTTGGAGGTGGTCTGTGGATTGTCCTTGACTGTTCTCACCATTCTTCTTCTCTGCCTTTCTGATATTTTTCTTGGCCTGCCACTTCTGGGCTTAACAAGAACTGTCCCTGTGGTCTTCCATTTCCTTACTATGTTCCTCACAGTGGAAACTGACAGGTTAAATCTCTGAGACAACTTTTTGTATCCTTCCCCTGAACAACTATGTTGAACAATCTTTGTTTTCAGATCATTTGAGAGTTGTTTTGAGGAGCCCATGATGCCACTCTTCAGAGGAGATTCAAATAGGAGAACAACTTGCAATTGGCCACCTTAAATACATTTTCTCATGATTGGATACACCTGGCTATGAAGTTCAAAGCTCAGTGAGGTTACAAAACCAATTTTGTGCTTCAGTAAGTCAGTAAAAAGTAGTTAGGAGTATTCAAATCAATAAAATGATAAGGGTACCCAAATTTTTGCACCGGTCAAATTTTGGTTTAATGCATATTGCACATTTTCTGTTAATACAATAAACCTCATTTCAATCCTGAAATATTACTGTGTCCATCAGTTATTAGATATATCAAATTGAAATGGCTGTTGCAAACACCCAAATATTTAGAACTAAAAATGATTAAGATTAGTAGGGGTGCCCAAACTTTTTCATATGACTGTATAACACTGGATTGTACTGCTGTCCTCAGCCACTCATTACTGTATATAACATGGGATTCCAGTACTCTGCTCAGGTTGTTTCCATCACTGATTCCTTTCAGTCATCTTTACAGTGATGCATTGTTTGGCGGCACATGCAGGACAGCAGCTGCTTGTCAGTCTGGAGCTCATTTCCATTAACAATTACTGCAAGCGCTGCAGTTTCACAAATCCCTCATGGATGCAAATCCTCTTTACTACTTACAAGCAGGGTATCAATGAGTATCGATTTCTATGTGTTTTGTCTACATTAATAGTAAAAGCTGTAGCTCAGGTGACATGAAGATTACTGAAATCCAAGATGTCTATCTATGGTCAAGTTTACCCTATGGTTATTAGTACAGCATGATGGTGCTACTTCCAAATACTGTACATAATGCTCACTTTTTCATAAGAAATCAAGTTGATTTTGTACATATTATTTCCCTAGAAATATATACCTACAGATGTAGCAGGATTAACCTGAACTTCTGCAATTGGTTAAACTGCTGTAGCGTGATATCTTATCACAGAAGAGACCAAAAAGCAAATGCTTTTCCAATGACTTTCCATCATGCTACAGCAGGTACAACTGCAGAGGTTCAAGTTAACTCTGCTACATCTGTATATTGGAGATGATAATATTATTCCCATCCTAAGGATATTTCTAAGATATTGTATGTCATACCTTCATGAATAGTAGGTGCCTGATCTCTGAGAGCCCTGCTGACCTCCTAAATGAAAAGGTTTTCTCATTGCCTATCCCGGCTCCTGTCCACTGCTTATCAAAGCAGCTCTATTCAGTGCAATGCAAAAACAGATAGGCTTTTACAAAATCCCACACGGTAGATATTTTTAAGCTTATGAGCACCTTTGGAGATGATTTTTGTAATTGCATAGTACTGTGTGTATTTTATGAAATAAAGCATATGTGCAATTGGTCTTACTTTAAAAAAAAAAATTGAGTTTCTTTTAATAACTTTTTATATCTTGCTTGTTTTAAAATACATAAGAAGCTGCTCAATGCAGTTCAATGCTTGTTTATTATCGTATGTCTTGGTCTGTAGAACCTCTGTCTTTTCTGGTGAATACTCACAATGGATACATACCATTTGATTTAAGTTTAATACTTTAATTTTTTTATTTTTTAGTTGTAAGAATGTCAGTTTAGATTTGCATTCAGGAGTGTTAACAGAGGAGCTACAGGCTGACCTCAGAAATCTTGGTGGAGTGAGCACTGAATGGCATTGAGCAGATTTCTATGTATTGTAAAACATGAAAGTTATAAAAAAACAAAATAAATGTTCCAAAATGTAAATTTTTAAACAAGTCGCAAACATTTTTAGATAGGCAGAAGAGGGCTGCTATGTAAGTGTGTGGTACTTTTGTCCTCCAACAAATAATTTTGAGAGAATGAAGTCCTTGTCATATAACTCCATTATAGCAAAACCTTCACTTGTGTGCAAGTGGAGTTTTTTGGTAATTTGTAAAAGTTTGTAGGTGTAAACCTTAGAAATCATAACTATGGTCCCTTAGAACAAATACAACCAATATTAGAATGAAATGGTATTTTCTTATTATGGTGGCAGCAGGTCACTTTACCTACTGGACCCTTGTTATATCTACCCTTAGGCCTCTAAAAGTCAAACAGTCAACCAACAATCCCCATATACTGCTACATACTGTATCTCATCTGTATCTCTGCATATGATTGAGAGAGAGTGCGAGCCAGACTTGCTAATCTCATATATATATATATATATATATATATATATATATATATATAGTTTCTGTCTGTCTGTTCTTTATGCGCGACCAAACGGCTGGACCGATCCTCACCAAATTTGGCACACATGTACATCAGGTGTCCGGGAATATTTTAGACTGGGTCTCAGGTCTCTTGGACGTATCGTTCCTGAGATACAGTCATTCCCAAAAAATGACCAGCATTAGCTAATACAAGAATGCAAGTCTTTCACTCATATTCCAACTGTCATACACACGATCACATGTCCCTTATCAGCCAATAGAAGCTCGCAGGCGCTCAGTCTCCTCAGGTACACAGGTTTCCATAGCAACCAAGCTTTTTATGACCTGTATTAGTCAATAGCAGTTCGCAGGTCCTTAAATATTCAGTTATATCATGTGTATCAGCCAATATAAGTTCACATTTAATTTACCAGGTTTCCATAACAACACAGCCATAAATAGACTGTACCTGTACTGGACTCAGTGGCGTAACTAGGAATGGCTGGGCCCCAAGGCGAACATTTGACATGGGACCCCTCCCCCCGCACAAACTGCATTCCTGCACATAGTATTCTGCCCCATAGTGGCCCCTGCACACAGTATCATAGTCGTCCCTTCATATAGTATTATGCGCACTCCCCGCTACCTCTTCAATGTTGGACCCGATGTCACGTGAGCCAGGCATGCATCGCAACGCATAATGACGTCGGACTGGCCCACCGACGTCTGGGACGTCACCAAGGAGGCCCGAAGCCTGCTGAAAAGACCCCAGAGTATAATGATAGCAGTGTTTGTGGGGTTCACACTCCGCAGACCTTACTTACTGATCCCCACACCTGCTCACAGCCGCCTCCGCAGAAGGTGAAGCGCAGGCGGCCATGAGCAGGAGCGGGGATCTGTAAGTAAATAGGGCCCATTACCTGCTGGTGTTACACCAGCAGGTAATGGCCTATTAAAAAAAAAAAAAAAAAAAAACAGGGGCCCGCCAGGACCTCTAATGTCCCGGGCCCTGTGGCAGCTGCTACCACTGCTATCCTGGTATTTACGCCACTGACTGGACTGCCATATTGGATTTCAGCAATTCTTATAAATTGAAACGTTTTTAAACTACTCATGCACCCTGCAGCAAAACGCATGGCTGGTGCTCGAGCTAATGAAAACTCTCAGCAGACCCAAGCCTGTCTCTAATCTGACAAGATATGTAACAGACAACAGCGAGCTGCTGAAACAACCCACCAGACCCAAGCCCGTCTCCAATCTGACAAGGCATTGTCAGCCACATGCACACAGCTGCACTCCATGTTTCCATAACAACCCAGCCATTTTTCTTCACTGCTGTAGGTCAGCTTTAAAGGGACAGGGCGCTGTGGATGACACTGTTACACAAGGTAACATACACACAGCTTTACTCCAGGTTTTCCATAACAACCGATCACAGGTCTTTCACTGATATCCAAACTGAGATACACATGATCACATGACGCTTATGGACCAATGGAAAATCTCAGGTTCTTCAGTCTTGACATACACACAGCTTTACACCAGGTTTCCTTAGCAACCAAGCTATTTATGACCTGTATGAGTCAATAGCAGTTCTCAGGTCTTTAAATATTCAATCATATGACGTGTATCAGCCAATATAAGTTCACATTTCATTTACCAGGTTTCCATAGCAACACAGCCATAAATAAACTGTACCTATACTGGACTGCCATACTGGATGTCAAGTGCAAAACTGGCCAATTCTTATGGGGTCACTACACAAACAAAAAATGAAATATACCCGTGCGAAGCCGGGTCCTTCTGCTAGTGCTCTATAAATGTCATAATGTCCTATTCTATTACAAGTTGTGCAATAAATTATATATTGCATTGCATTCATATGTCATCCGCAACTACAGCTCCGTAAAGATACACTGCTCAAAAAAATAAAGGGAACACTTAAACACAATGTAACTCCAAGTCAATGACACTTCTGTTAAATCCTCCTGTCCAGTTATGAAGCAACACTGAATGTGAATCAATTTCTTCTGCTGTTGTGCAAATGGAACATACAACAGGTAGAAATGATAGACAATCAGCTAGACGACCCCTATAAAGGAGGGTTCTGCAGGCGGTGACCACAGACCATTTCTCTGTTCTCATCCTTTTTGGCTCTTGTTTTGGTCACTTTTGCATTTGGTCATTGTTCTCACCCCTAGAGGTAGCATGAGGCAGTGTCTACAACCCACAGAAGTTGCTCAAGTAGTGCATCTCATCCAGGATGGCACATCAATGCGAGCTGTGGTAAGAAGGCTAGCTGTGTCTGTCAGCACAGTTTCCAGAGCATGGAGCAGATACCAGAAGACCGGCCAATACACCAGGAGAGGTGTAGGGGGCCATAGGAGGGCAACAACCCAGCATCAGGACCGCTACCTCCTCCTTTGTACAAGGAGGAACAGACGGAGCGGTGCCAGAGCCCTGCAGAATGACCTCCAGCAGGCCACCAACATACATGTGTCTGCTCAAACTGTCAGAAACAGACTCCATGAGGGTGCTATGATGGTCTGACGCCCATAAGTGGGTGTTCTGCTTACAGCCCAACACCGTGCAGGGAAATTGGCATTTGCCACAGAACACCATGATTGGCAGATTCGACATTGGCGCCCTGTGCTCTTCACGGATGAGAGCAGGTTCACAATGAGCACATGTGACAGACATGACGGAGTCTGGAAACGTCGTAGAGAATGTTCTGCTGCCTGCAACATACTCCAGCATGACCAGTTTGGCAGTGGGTCAGTAATGATGTGGGAATGCTTTTCTTTGGAGGGCAGCACAGCCCTCCATGTGCTAGCCAGAGGTACCCTGACTGCCATTAGGTACCGGAATGAGATCCTCAGAACCATTGTGAGACCATATGCAGGTGCAGTGGGCCATGAGTTCCTTCTGATGCATGACAATGGTAGGCCTCATGTGGCTGAAGTGTGTCAGCAGTTCCTGCATGATGAAGGCATTGATGTTATGGACTGGCCTGCACACTCCCCAGATTTGAATCCAATAGAGCACATCTGGGACATCAAGTTTCATTCCATCGACCAATGCCACGTTGCACCACAGACTGTCCAGGAGTTGACTGATGCTTTAATCCAGGCCTGGAGAACATCCGCCACCTCATCAGGAACATGCCCAGGCGTTGTACGGAGATCATACAGGCACATGGAGGCCACACACACTACTGAGCCTCATTTCCTTGTTCTTGAGGCATTTCCAGGATCTGCCTGTAATTTGGTTTTCCACTTTGATTTTGAGTATCATTCTAAATCCAGACCTCCATGGGACATTAATTTACATTTACATTGATCATTTTTATGTTTGATTATTCTCAACACATTACACTATGTAATGAATAAAGATTTGCAACTGGAATATTTCATTTATTGATATCTAGGATGTGGTATTTTAGTATTCCCTTTATTTTTTTGAGCAGTGTACATTGCTGGAGTCTGTGCTGAAAATTTGGTCAGGAGTAGGACCTGCGCCATATTCTACATATGGTTTCTATGGCCTGAACACTGATCTATAAAAACTATGGATGTGTGTATAGAGCCAAATTGAAATGAATGGGTCCATATAAAATCCACAATTATGTAATTACATACAGTTACATAGTTAGGGGCCATTCACTTCATGTTTTTGACATCAGTTTAACAGATGCAAAAAAAGGATTAAAAAAACGGATGTAAACGGGTGCCAACAGATGACCATCTGTTTCCATAGACATCAATTTTTTTTAAAAAAAGGATCCGTTGCTGTCCGTTTTTTGGACAGACACAAAATTTATGGGATACTACGTTTTTGTCTCCTTCAAAAAAACGGACAGCAATGGATCTGTTTTTGTTTTTTTGTTTTTTGTTTTTTTTTTACATTGATGTCTATGAAAACAGATGGTAATCTGTTTGCATCCGTTTGCATCCATTTTTTTTAATCCGTTTTTTTGCATCCGTTAAAGTGATGTAAAAAACGTGATCTGAATGGACCTTTAGTATAGTTGAAAAAAGACATATGTCCTTCAAGTTCAACCAGGGGATGGGAAAGGGCATGAATGAAGAGACGAGTGAAGGAGATAAGTATTTTTACTGTAAAAAGGCATCTGATCCTTTTTTGAAGCTATCAGCTGTGACTGCCGTCACCAGCTCCCGGGATAGGCTATTCCACAGATTCACAGTCCTTACAGTGAAGAAGTCTTGTCAGCTCTTGAGATTAAACCTTTTTTTTCTCCAGGAGGAGAGAGCGCCCCCTTGTCTTTTGAGGGCATTTTACATGGAACAGCTTTTTCCCATATTTTATTTATATATTTATACAGGTTTATTATATCTCCTCTTAAACGCCTCTTCTCCAGACTAAATAGATTTAACTCCTTTAGTCTCTCATCATAACTCAGGTCCTCCATGCCCCTTATTAGTCTTGTGGCTCTCCGTTGAATCTTTTCCAACTCCTTTCTATGAACTGGTGCCCTGAACTGCTTATTCCAGATGGGGCCGCACCAATGACTTATAAAGTAGTAATATTACATCCCTGTCCTGTGAGTCCATATACCTTTTAATACATGACAATATCCTGCTGGCCTTAGAAGCAGTTTATTGACATTCCATGCTGTAATGTAATCTATGATCTACAAGTACACCCAAGTCCTTCTCCGCCAGTGACTCTCCCAGTTTTTCTCCACCTAGGACATATGTTGCATGTGGATTATTTTTACCCAGATATAACTTTACATTGATCCACATTGAACCTCATTTGCCATGTGGATGCCCAAACACTCAGTCTGTCTAAGTCTGCTTGTAAGCTATGTAACTCCTGCACATACTGCATTATACTATGGATCCGTAATTGCGGACAAATATACTACTACTGTTGTGTGCATGGGGCCTTGCAGGAAATAATTTATTGCATTCAACAACAAGGCATAGAGATCTGATAAATTTAAAGGGGTTGTCCTAAGCTTGACACTTCTCGCTGGTTTTTCCACAGCCAGGCCACCACTGATCCCAAGAACAGGGTTCACCGATCCCTTATTCCCTGTTTGAACCTCTCTGGTAGATGTAATGAAATGTTTTTCTCCCTTCCGGTGCAGTGATGTAGTCATTTTCTTTACAGATGACCTTTTTTGCATTATAGCTTATTTTCGAGTTAATGTTTTCTTCCGTTCATGTTATGATAAGCAGATTTTCAGCTCTTACAAATACCTAAACCATTACTCAGACCATTCTTCTCTATTTTCTGCAGCCGATTTGTTTGATATTCTGCTGCCTATGCTGAACATCTACCAAGAATTTGTACGGAATCATCAGTACAGTCTGCAAGTGCTGGCAAACTGTAAGCAAAACCGCGACTTTGACAAACTCCTCAAGCAATACGAAGCCAATCCAGCATGTGAGGGCAGGATGCTGGAGACGTTCCTGACATATCCAATGTTCCAGGTAATGTCAGGGACACATGGCTGTTTTCAATGAATGGGACGTGGAGTACAGCTATAAAAACCAGCCCCTACCATTCTGTAATATCGCTAATGCATGCGTGTACTCTCAGATTTTGTAGTTTGCATTCATTTACAAGCAGGTGCTTTGTTTCCATATTTTATGTGCCTGTTATTATTGATGTAAGAGATAGATTATTACTGATTCTATTTGGCAGCTGTAAATCCTTGAAAACCGATATTTTGTCACATGATAATTGTTTGGTTGCGCGCTTTGTTATGCTGAACAGATAAATACACTGCTTACAAACAATGAGGATTGACCATGAATAATTATTGGTTGATCTGCAGACAAATAGACTATGTTACCATGGTTGTAGCAGCTATAAGGTCCATTGTGCAGAACAATACAGATTTTTTTTTCTAATCCATAGACAGATATGGAGATAGGGAAGTATTCGTTTTATTCCATAATTAACTGCTTAGCTGACTGAATGAACAAATATCAATTCAGAGCATTACTTCCTGCCCTTGCTGAAAGCTGGGCTTGCTTTGATGCTAATGCGATTCTTGGTATTTGTAATGTACGACTGTAATGTAGGGCAGCGCTGCACAGATATCTGTGCCATGGCTACAGGTGGCTCTTTGTGTAAACAGAATGCAATGCCAGGAATAACTTACATTTAATTTTTCTATCGTTTTTATTCTAATTGTATTTTATATAACTCCTAAACATGAAAAATAAGACTCTTTAGCCTTCATGCATACAGCAAAATCTCTATGATGGAATCCCTGTTTCCATATTATGTATACATTGGGGGAATTGATCATTCTGTCTATGCCAGTTCTGCACGTTTGTGCAAGGCCAAACGTGCGCCACAAGCCCTGATATGTGCCAATGTGAGCGGGGTGGAGATTGGGTGGGCTGAGGCGGGGACGCCTCTGTCTGACTGATTTATCATAAATCTCCAGTTCCCTGTCCCAGTTGGGCAGTTTGTTTAGACTGACGTATGATAGGCCATGAGAACAAACCTCCATGTTTATAAAATTAAGGGCCAAGGCCTATGGAGGCACATTATAGTCCCATAGGTACCTTGGGTTATTTATTATGGACTTGTGGACACAGATCTGTAATACAGCCATGTGAATGAAGTAGATATGCTGTTCAGTAGGTTTTACGGGTTCGGGATATTGATGGAATTTCATTAGGATACGCCATGGACATCAGATTGGTGGGGGTTGAAGCTGTTTTAAGAAGCCATAGCACTTGTCCTTGCCTCTTCAAAGTGCAAATGCACACTGTCTATTTAGTGGTGGCGTTGCATGGTATTGTGCTTCGTCCTATTAAAGTGGACCGAACAAAGCTGGGATATGATTGCTTTGTGTTTGATTTTTGGGATTCTTACCGATCTTGATGTATTTTCCTGTACAGTAGAACAGGCACTACTGATCATGAACTGATGGCAAATCCTAATAGTCCTTTGAAATTTAGTTCTATTACATTTGATATAATTGAAATATGTTATGCAAAATTCTTATGTAGATAATGTCATTTAGTATTGAGGATAAATTTCTCTTTCTTACTGTAGATACCTCGGTACATTATAACTCTCCATGAGCTGCTGGCCCATACACCTCATGAACATGTAGAGAGGAAAAGTTTGGAGTTTGCTCAGTCTAAGCTGGAGGAGCTGTCAAGGTAAGCCAGTGTGGTTATCATTAATCCATGTTTTATTTGCAGGTTAAAGGGGTTAATGACCACTTAAAGGAGTTGTCCAGTTTCTGATTATAAATGCTATTGTTTGTATAATGAAATGCAATACAATTTTCCAACATTTTTAATGCTTTAATTCTTCATGGTTTTTAGATCTCTACTTGCTGTTATTCTTTGTTTACTTCCAGTGGATAAACATCAGGTCATGGTCATGTGATATACAGTCCATGGTCACGTGATGAACACACAGGTGCACAGCTCGTTCCAGTCGCAGCACAGTGATCAGATATCTGCCTTGTAGCAAGCCATGCACCTGTGTCCATCCCATGACCATGGACTGTATATCACATGACCATGGACTGTATATCACATGACCATGGACTGTATATCACATGACCATGGATTGTATATCACATGACCAGGGACTGATTTTTATCCACGGAAAGTTAAGAAAAAAATAACAGCAAGCAGAGATCTAGAAAACCGTGAGGAATTGATGCAGAAAGTATATAGGAAAATTGTACAACTTTTATTATACAAACAATAACAATTATTTGCTAAAACTGGACAACCCCTTTAAGACCATAGACTGTTACCTTGCAGGACACAGCTATAACTGTCTTTATTGCTTGCCTAAGATCTGCGATTGAAGACCCTTTGCTGTCCATGCATGGTGGTCTCCACATTCATAGGATATAAGATGACATTAGACATGTATCCCCTTTGTGAAGCTGAACAGACCCTACCTAGTCTGCTCCTAGATCAGTGTTTGACTGCTGGTCTAGCCTGATGAGTTCTTATTAGTTGGTTTTGCTTGTGGTTTGCTCAAGGATTATCATATTATAATAATATTCTCCAAGGTATTATGTCATTTGGATGCACCTGTCATATATAGAGAGTGGAGACAGATCTGTTGCCAGAAGGATTTGTAGACCTAGCCGTGCTGAGCAGTACCAAATTATAATCTCAGTTTTGCTGCACGTATAGTGTGCCATGATATCACAGTATGTAGCCTAGGAAAGCTGGGTGCCTAAATCGCTGGCACTGCATTGCACTTTAAAAGACCAATGTCCTCAGACCAGTGACATTCAGAGGACTTGTTTTATTTAGTCTACAATTTTCATGCTCATGTGTGGCACTTCTTCAGGTCTATAACAAACGATATAATGCTATATAAACCAAATAGACTGACAATTTTTGCCATATAAAGTTCATCAAAGCAGGAAGTAGCGGTCCATTATGTCACAGGGAATATATTGTATATAAATACATAAATAGGTGACCACATAGGGAACTTGCAACACATTTCATAATAAAGTGTATAATAAAATGACTGACTGTTCTACTTCAGCGAACGTTTGGCAGTACATACATAATTAAATGAATAAATAATTGCATAGCAATAACCAACATAAATAACAATGAATTAAAACAATATCATGTATTTAATGTGCAGGAAATTCTTGTTAATAAAGGTAACATCCATTTTAGTTACAGATTATAACATGTGTAGCAAAATTAAATGCGGGGGGGGGGGAATTTTTTTCTAGTGACTATAGAGATAATGTATGCAGCCCAATGTCTCACAACTAGGCATATAATGAGGGCTGCACAGTATGTTAACCATGTAGCATTATGTTACCTGTGATTTTCTGTACGATTGGATAGGATGGTCATGTGACCAATGGACATGGTGTCACTACCTGAGAAGAGGAAGCGGAGTGGAGAATTATAGTCCTGGACAACCTCTTGAAGGGGTTTTCCGGGTAAAAAAAAAAAAATCACTTTTCAAAAAAGGTCTGTTAGTGTTATTAATAGGTCAATAAGTGCACCCAAATAGCTTTAGCAGTGTTTTGAGTGATTACTGGGTTTCTCTGTGAGCTCCTGGCATCTTCTGCATTGTTTACATGGCCATCTTCCTGTTCTGTATTCCTACAACTACCATGATGCCTTGGGCCACTCAGAGCTAACTCCCTTTCCCTTCCTCTCATCCCTTCCCTCATACTTACCTGTCTTCCAGGCAGCATCTTCTGGGTCTGGAAGGTCACTTCCACAATAGAGAAGAAGTAGTGACATCCTTTGCCCATAAGATCCGGACCGGAAGACAAGTATGGTGGTGGTGGGGGGAGGTGTTATTATACGTGATGTTTTGTTTACCAAAACGGGAAAATGGAACATCACCTATACTAACCCACCCCGGAAAATTTGCGGCGATCTAGGTAAATATAGATTTTTGGTACAGTAAGTAAATTTATCGCACAGCGCCTTTAAGGCTGAGGCTCCATGTTGCGGATACGCCGCCGCAAAAAATACATCACGCATTACAGTACCTGCAAAGTGAATGGGATCCTGGCTAATACCATTGACATATCGCAGAAAAAAAAATCTGCAGAGGGAATGCTGCGATTTCAAAAACCATTGCATTTTTGTTAATGGAAACATGTCTATAATAGCTACATAAACGCTGGCAGTTTCCGAATAGATATAATAGGGACAGAAAGTCCGCAGTGGAAAACTCTGCAGACTTTCTGTGAAAAGTGCTGTGGAAAAAACCATGATGCGTTTCTGATGTGGCCTTTTCCACAACGCCTTTTGGCTATGTGGGGCTTTAGCCTTAAGGTGGCACCCAGCCCAAAGTTAGCATCTTCAACCTCACCTTCTACACACAATGCATTCAATTTTCAATCAATATAATTGTGTGACCACATCATGGCCCTGTTTGCAGCCTGTGGAGTTGGTGCCCTGTACTGGATTTTGAATCAATGGAAAAGTTTCTTATTTCTGTATTTCCAGCATGATATTGTTACTATTTTTTTATCCCTATTCCCAGGCAACACTGTTAGCACATTGAAAAAAAATTCAGTCTTTGTCACTGAACCCCTGTAATGCCACAATCAATAGTGGAAGCTTCCTCAACATCGGGAGTATGCCCCCTTTGCCACTCCACTTCATCCCTGGCACTACTTTACTACTACTACAGATGTGTATAAAAGTATAAAATAAATGGCAGCCTCCGTCGTGTACCGGTTCACTTTTCAGTTCAGCCGCATTAGAATCCGACGTTTCTACCTTCTATTGATGTCCTTCTTGTCTGGAAACCTATGGATTTACATTCTCCCCATCCCTACTTAGGTCAGTCACGTGAAGTGTTTAAAATGAATAGAAAGCAGGTTTGTGATCTAGATCAGATTAAAAGATTATTTGCCTGGGTCATTGGCTGCCGCACTGGCCTAAGGATAATTCGTTCATCAAGCAAATATAGATGCAATTGCATAATACTGTATGTTACCTCGGAGAGAAAAGGGACATTACTGTAAAACCTGAAACAGCATTTACTATATGACTTTTCTACAGTCGGTATATAATATGTAATATTACATTTCCACCTAAAAGAATAGAAGTTTCTAAGCTTTCCACTTTTGTAAAAAGGACGCACTGGTGATTTTTTTTTTTTTTTTTTTGAGTCATTATATTGTCTGAAAGACCATATCCTCAGTAGTAGTAATTGTCTACTCACAGTGTCTTTGCTTATCCTGCTTTACACCTTCTTCAGTAAGTCACATGATCATAGGTGTGGCCTCTTTTTTTCCAGCATGGGTTGCTGTGTAAACAGAAGGTTTCTCTCTGCTGCCTGCAGATACTATCGAGAGCTACCATGATCCCTCAGATTCATCAAATCCTCTCCACCTCCCATTCTTCTGACATACCTCTTCTGTGAGAATGACTCCCCTGTCTCCTACATAATATTCTCCCTATCGCCCTCCTTACTCGTATACTGCCCACGGTTCCCCCTCTCTCACAGTCAGGTCACCATGTCCCCATCACTTACTCCAGTGTTATCAGAAGCAGTTGGTGCAGCTTCCAGAAGCTGTGGTGACATCATCCTTACAATGTAAGGTCTTGAATGCTCCACTTTACCATTAGGTCTGCAGTGTTTTGCTGAAACAGGTACTAGACATGGGTGATCACTTTGGCAATATCAGATTTTGAGTCTATTTTGATGATTAATTTGCATAGCTAAAAAAAAAAAAAAAATGCTTAAGTATTGCTTTAAACACTTCCGGACCGCCCATTGGGTATATATACGTCTGGATAGTGGTTGTCTTGTGCAGCTGCAGAAGCGGGGTGCCGGCTGTTACTACAGACGGAGCTCCTCTATAGAAGGCAGGGACGGTTTATTACTGTCCCTGCCTTCCTGATCGCTGTGGATATATAAAAAAAATAAAATAAAATAACATGCAAAAATAAAATAAAAATAAATTCCTATTTGTCAATGAAAAAAGACGCAAAAATTAGTTGAATAACCCAAATGATAAAAGCCCTCAAAACCGCACATACGAAAAAAATAAAAATAAAAATGTGCCCAGAATTCATTGTCTGCAAATTACTTGCATCCACATATTAGTGTTTTTAATTACATTTGAATCTGTGAAAATCATTGAAAATGTGTTTAAAAAAAAAAAAAAAGATAGGTTAGGGTCCCCTAATAGATGTCTCGGTTGTAGAGATATAGCTTTTTTTTGTCAATAATGAGCTCTTGTGAGCAATGACAGTGTTACTGCTTACCTCTTCTTACCTCTTTGGAGCAATGGCAAGACCCTCATTGCTCTAAAGTGCTTATTTGCATATTGTCAAAAATGGCAATATCTCTGCAACAGAAGCAGCGATGTACAAGGGGAAAAAGGTTAGGGTCATCTGAATTAAACACTATCTGTGGGGCTGTGGTTGATATGCTGGGTTCTGGTAACAGACTCCCTTTAAGGCTTGCCTATGGTTCAGATCATTGTGGCGGTGTATAGAGGCTATATTATGGATATTGTGTCATATTTCTGGAACTGAATTTATACATAACTTGTTCTTTACCATAGTGGGATTTTATTATTCTCATACTATCTTTAGACTTATTTGAGCAATCCGTACTTTACTTTAAAAGAACGGATCAGTTCAGCATTTGGACAATTCCCAAAACTCATGCTGCGCTACTTTTAGAACACACATACGTAGTTGTCACAGCTTATGTGTAACCTTAGTAATTTGGCAGTAAATAATAAAGCCATCTGCTGGCTACTGCAAGCAAGGATGAGAATTGTGGTATTAAATATTGGTTGTAATATGTATTCACATTCTTATTTGGCTGATTTCCTTTTCATATTTATATAAAAATTATATAAATTTATTCCCAAGTGATGAGAATGTCTTCTTCCACCTAGAGAATATTTATGTGATCACTTTTTACTGCAACAATAACCCATAGCTTTGTAGGGTATTGCAGTCCGCTCCCTTTAAATAGCTGATCAACGGGGTGTGGACATTCAGACCCCACTAATCTGATACTAGGCCATCAGTATTGTGAACCCAGAAAACCACTTAAAAGTTAACAAGTTAGCAACACCATTCTGCTCTGACTACAACCAGCGTATCTTGGTGTTAGAGCTGATGATCCTAATGAACTACAGTACGTTCTCCTCTAAAGCACTGCAGTGTGAGGACTTGGTTTTAATAGTATAATGTGGTACCGTGTTAGCCATAGAAAGTAGTGGAAGAGTAAAAAAAATCAGGCGATACCTTTTAGAGGCTGAGTATATTTGATAAGTAAGCTTTCGAGAGTACTAGCTCTCTTCTTCAGACATGGTGTAATACTAGAAACTGAAAATTCACATTATTTATATAAAAACAAGACATCTTGATTACAAACAGATAACAGATCCCTCTGTCACGCACCACAAATTTTCCAGACTGTTTATTTCCTGACCTGTTGTAAATAACTTCTCTACTTATATTGCATTTTGTTATTCCAAGATCCTTTTGAAGATCCATGTCTTGTGTGTGTATAAATAGTGTGAATTTTCAGTTTCTACAGTCATGGCCAAAAGTTTTGAGAATGACACAAATATTATATTTTCACATGATCTGCTGCCCTCTGGTTTTTATGTGTGTTTGTCAGATGTTTTTATCACATACAGAAATATAATTGCATTCATATTATGAGTAACAGAAGCTTATATTGACAGTTAGAATGAGTTAATGCAGCAAGTCAATATTTGCAGTGTTGACCCTTCTTCTTCAGGACCTCTGCAATTCTCCCTGGCATGCTCTCAATCAACTTCTGGACCAAATCCTGACTGATAGCAGTCCATTCTTGTAGAATCAATGCTTTAATTTTGTCTGAATTTGTTGGTTTTTGTTTGTCCACCCGTCTCTTGATGATTGACCACAAGTTCTCAATGGGATTAAGATCTGGGGAGTTTCCAGGCCATGGACCCAAAATCTCTATGTTTTGTTCCCTGAGCCATTTAGTTATCACCTTTGCTTTATGGCAAGGTGCTCCATCATGCTGGAAAAGGCATTGTTGAGCGCCAAACTGCTCTTGGACGGTTGGGAGAAGTTGCTCTTGGAGGACATTCTGGTACCATTCTTTATTCATGGCTGTGTTTTTAGGCAAGACTGTGAGAGAGCCGATTACCTTGGCTGAGAAGCAACCCCACACATGAATGGTTTCAGGATGCTTTACAGTTGGCATGAGACAAGACTGGTGGTAGCGCTCACCTCTTCTTCTCCGAATAAGCTGTTTTCCAGATGTTCCAAACAATCGAAAAGGGGATTCATCAGAGAAAATGACTTTACCCCAGTCCTCAGCAGTCCACTCCCTGTACCTTTTGCAGAATATCAGTCTGTCCCTGATGTTTTTTTCTGGAGAGAAGTGGTTTCTTTGCTGCCCTCCTTGAGACCAGGCCTTGCTCCAAGAGTCTCCGCCTCACAGTGCGTGCAGATGCACTCACACCTGCCTGCTGCCATTCCTCAGCAAGCTCTGCACTGCTGGTAGCCCGATCCCGCAGCTGAAACACTTTTAAGAGACGGTCCTGCCGTTTGTTGTACTTTCTTGGGCTCCCTGGAGCCTTTTTGGCACCAATGGAACCTCTCTCCTTGAAGTTCTTGATGATGCGATAGATTGTTGACTGAGGTGCAATCTTTCTAGCTGCAATACTCTTCCCAGTTAGGCCATTTTTGTGCAGTGCAATGATGACTGCACGTGTTTCTTTAGAGATAACCATGGTTAACAGAAGAGAAACAATGATGGCAAGCACCAGCCTCCTTTAAAAGTGTCCAGTGGTGTCATTCTTACTTAATCATGACAGATTGATCTCCAGCCCTGTCCTCATCAACACCCACACCTGTGTTAATGGAGCAATCACTGAAACGATGTTAGGTGGTCCTTTTAAGGCAGGGCTGCAATGATGTTGAAATGTGTTTTGGGGGATAAAGTTCATTTTCTAGGCAAATATTGACTTTGCAAGTAATTGCTGTTAAGCTGATCACTCTTTATAACATTCTGGAGTATATGCAAATTGCCATTAGAAAAACTGAAGCAGTAGACTTTGTAAAAATTAATATTTGTATCATTCTCAAAACTTTTGGCCATGACTGTAGTATTACACCATGTCTGAAGAAGAGAGCTAGCACTCTCGAAAGCTTACTTATCAAATATACTAAGTTAGCCTCTAAAAGGTATCGCCTGACTTCTTCACTCTTCCACGACTCGCAGCCAGCGTTATGTGCTGGGATACAGAAGAAGGGTTTGTTGTCCCACTTTGACAAGTCTAAATCTAAACACTAATAGAGACCTATCAATCATTATGAGACAGGCAGGAGGACTGCCCAGCAGACACTGTTCCCTTAGCATAAGTACATACAGTATAGTGGTTCAGGTTGTGAGCCTGATACAGAGCTCCAAATCCCCTTACCATAGATATAACGTGAAATGTGTGACCAGAAAATGACCAATTTTTTTAAATCAAATTTTTGTTAAACATATTTTTGTAAAGTTTTTTTTTTTTAATTTCCCATGTCACTATCTATAATTAAAACAACAAACAACCAAATTCTCCAATTTTCACTCTGTCCACTAAGCCTGAAAATAGACTGACACTTGCCAATTCTTTGCAGCAGTCACCTCATTTATATCACAGACAGGATTGCAATAGACAATAACAACTATAGATACCACAATTGACCCCTCATTGCATCCACTACTGACAATAGATGATGTCACAGCTTTTCTACTCCTGCTCTTTCACAGAGCATGTCTAGAAAACTCTCTCATAGACCTCAATGAGTCGGCTCTAGACTATTGCTGCTTATGGACAGCTGTAAAGCATATTACTAAATTGCTGCTATAAGAACAAAGGAGAAGTTTAAGCAAGATGACGGCCCACCGAATTATGTACAGAAAATAGAAAAAAATCTGTAATAAGGAAGTAAAAACAGATGAAAGTCATGTTTCACTATCTGGTTTCAGTAAATAAGAAAATAGTGATCTATTCCTTTAAAGTAATAACATTTGACTGTCTGAATTTGTCAGTACGGGGAGTTTAGGATCTTACAACATATAACATATTTCTGAGCTCAATAATAAAAAAAAGTGAAGGGGAGTTGCTTCCGAGTCTATACACTGTATAGTTAGTTACAGCACCGGGTGCTGCCGAGAGCAGCTCATTGGTGGGAGTGCCGACTGTCGGAGCCCCACTAATATGATATTGATGACCTGTCCTAGAGTCAATAAAAGAAGCCCAGAAAATCCATGTCCATGTTTATAAAGAAGAAATAGCTGTAAGCCAAATAAACAGATTTATCTTTTTTTTTTCTTAGGACCATTATGTCATGTATGTGAATGAATGGGCAAGTAATATTTTTATATATTGTGCTATACAGGGTAATGCATGATGAAGTCAGCGACACAGAAAACATTCGAAAAAATCTTTCTATTGAAAGGATGATTGTGGAGGGCTGCGATATATTACTAGATACAAGCCAAACATTTGTACGCCAAGGTAAGTTTTACTATATTGTACTTGTTCTCCTTAAAGTGTAACTCCCATTTCATTTACTTTTTAAAAAAATTTTTTTGCTATTGTGTCTGGTGGGGGAGGGGGGTGAACATTTTTGTAATATACTTTATTAATCTATCTAGCATCCATTTAATAGACACAGTAGACTGAGAAGCTGGTTGCCATTTTGCAAAAATGATCAGATGGTTGGGATTTGGAAGAGAAGCACCAGAAAGATGAAAAGGATGGCACTGGCATTTTAACATTGCATTATGCATTTATTGTGAAAATTGTATTGTAAACTAGAAGCTTTAAAGTGTAGGGTATAGTTTGCTGATCAGCGTGGGTCCAACTGCTGAGACATCCCCCCCACCAACCATGAAAATGGTGGTCTTATTCCCCTGTCCAAATGGAGATGCAGGTGAAGCACACACGGAGCCACTCCATTTATTCTCTTTGGGACTGCCGGAGATCTCAGGCAGTCCTGGAGATGTGAAACGAGCAGCAATGCATGTGTGACCTGGTGTACAAGGGACCCTGTTCTTATGAACAGTGGGGATCCATGTGATCTGACCTCCACCAATCAGCAAATTGTCCCCTATCCTGTGTATAGGGAGGTAACTGGAAATAACTGGAGTACCCCTTTAAATGAAAATAGCTAAACAAAATCAATTCCAGATTTACTATTGCCAGTAGAGATCACTTTATGCCCTATTCTGTAGTCATAAGGGAATTCTTATAACTCCAAATGCAGGGAATCATGGAAAATATATTGTTCTAATGGTAGTTTTATATATATGATAAATATAGCTGTGGTTTGTAGAGAATTATCATTGGGTAAAGGTGGCTTTTAGCCTGGATAATGAAAGAAGTTCCTAGATCTTCTACAGGTGGCCACATTGCACTTCAGTGGTCAGCTTATTTTCCATCATCCTTTCCACCTTCAGATCTCCATATTAAGAAATATTTGGAATGTGGCTAATAGAAGCAAGGTAGCACGATGGGTAAGAAACACATTACTCCTGTAGGTATTTGGAGAATAGGGGAGATCTTGTTAAATTTAAGCTTTGGGTATCTTTATGGGTTATGTGTCTAAGTTGTAGCAGAATAAACACTGTCCAGATGTGGCCATATTTGGAGATATATTTATATGGACCAGTGGTATGTTTACTGTCTTGACCAGTTTTACTAGCCCTGGTGACACTTGGCTCACTGTAGCTCAGCGTTCTTCAGACAGTTCTTTTATGTTATTGAGGAAATACCTTCATTTCATACTAGACGGCATTTTCTGACTACAAAGGGTGCAAAAATCGGCATCACTTGGAGATATGTAATTCCTATAAATGTGGGGTCGCGATCATGTAACATACATGTATAAGTCATTGAATTTTAGTGAATTTCTCTACAAACAAAAGAATAATTGTTAGTAAATGTAAGAAAGATCATGAGATCACTATGATATATAACATTTCCATTTCAGGTACCCTTATCCAGGTCCCGTCTGTAGAGAGAGGGAAGCTAAGCAAGGTTCGCCTGGGGCCTCTGTCTTTGAAAAGAGAAGGGGAAAGGCAATGCTTTTTATTCACAAAACACTTCCTAATATGCACAAGAAGCTCTGGGGGGAAGCTACATTTACTCAAGGTAAGATCTTCATGGGAACATTTCTAGTGATTACAGCTGACTTGGGAGCGCGCCATTTTGTCATGACTGATATTCTGATGGATTACAGAAATCTGCAATGGAATATACAGTAAGGCTTTATTCACACAAACAGGAAAACTGGCTAAATCAATGTCCATATATAAATCTTAACTGTTGTTTGATGCTCCCATGTTGATGCTTACCTGGTACCTTACCAGTCTCTGTAAATTTGCCCCCTGCAATGATGTGTCATGTTGACATGGAACCACTGCAGACATGTCATCACTAGGGCCCATATACAGAGACCAGCAGGGATCATGTACGCATTACCACAGAGGTGCAAGTAAGGTGTGTATATGGCTTTTGTTGTTCCTTCAGCTGTTGAAATCCACAAGGGAAATATGTAAGAAAATCTGTGTGATATGGTGATTCAGATTTGGATTCACAATTTTGCCATAGGTTAGTTTCTCTGAACCGTGAGCCATCGGTAAAATAAAGCGACCTGTCCTCTTCTTGGATATAGACGCACAGAAATCTGCTAAGTGGTACAATGGCTAATAAAGCTTGTTAATCCTTCATTCTAATGATTGGCATGGACATCAATGCACTGCCGCCAACCGATACCATCTGAATCCAGTTGTTACCAAGGTATCAGATAGTATCAGGAAGCTGCGACTAGTCTCAGAATTTCACGATACCTTAAGATACAAATATTATACAAAGTGCTGGTGCAAATAATATATATCTATTTTGTAGACTCTACTGTGCATTTTATTTTCAGGATGTGTGAAAACCTCATGTATTCATGTCCTAGCACAGGGTTGGAATGACAGTGTGAAGGAACTTGATAAGGCATAGGTGTAATGCAGTTGGAAAGAATACAAGATCCTAAGGCATTATAAAGTTAATACTAAGTTTACTTAGCTCAGAGCTATAGAGTATGTAAAAGAGAAATCACATGTCTCTGTATATACATGACACTATGCTTAACATGAAGTATTATCTGACAGTTTACCATCAGCCAAGAGACATGACCCCTACAGGAGGTCTATTCCTAACTTTAGAGCAACTCTATAGTAATATTGTTAATGTAGACACTTGCAATAGGTCTGTTTTTAAAGGGAGTCTGTCACCGAGAAACTCCATATCCATCCAGCCACAGTACATTGTAGGGGATATTATGCTGAGCCTCTTCATAACTTTAGAAAGCCCAATAGATGCACCATTTCTTTGAAAAAGCCAGTTTTTGAAATATGCAAATGAGGCGCAGATGCAGTGGGAGCGTGTCAGGCCCTCCAAGAGCTCTCTATTAAGGTTTGAAAATGTTCACTCCAGCAGGTGTGGCCCTGTCCCGAGTCCACCAAATAGCTCATTTGCATATGGAATAAAAGTTGAATTTCCTAGCAGCAAGATTGCACTTTGACACTACTGTAGAAAGGTATGTTCGCCATGTCACTAACCAGCCCTGCAACAGCTTAAAGGTGGATTAGAAGCAATTTTGGTGGTTGTAGACTCCTTTTAATCCCTTCAATCCAGCCACACTGCTTTGTTGGGTACATTCTACTAAGCACTATCATACCTTAAGACAGCACCATTTCTGTTTTCTATTTTAGAACTATACAAATGAGGCTCAAGTACAAAGGGCGAATATTTCAGACTTAGAGCCTCTGACATGCCCCCATTGCTCTTGAGCCTCATTTGCATAGTTCTAAGAGCTGCTTTTTCAAAATTATGGCACCTCTTCAGGGGAAGAATGTTGAGAATATTGGAGTTTAACATGTCTGATCATTCTGTACTCACAAGAGATAAGTTGCTGCCAGAGCAGTAGCATGTTCTTCTCCCCCTGTTGAGAACACATGCATATTCAGCCAAGCCAAGTGAGCATGGTGGTCGAAAGGAATAGGAGTCACCTAAAAGAACATTCTATCAACATGTGTTTGGTCACCTACAGATATAACCTGAATATTTGGCTCACTATCTGTGTTTATGGTAATTATTAGGTAGTGTAAAGTCAATGGCCAATTTTAAAGCTGTACTCCAGGGAAATTTTTATTTAAATGGTTTTTATTGAAAAAAGTTATGATCGTGACATTTGTCTAACAAGCATCAACATCAAATGAATCTATAACAAGTCAATGATACAGATAAGAGACACAAGAGTACATCTTTCATCATAGCGTACATATGAGCGATTCCAGAACAAAATAAGAAAAGAACATTGAATATATTGTTACACACAGTGTAAGCTGGCATCAAAGTTTTAAGAGGCACAGTCTCAATCCTCCTAACTTGTGCCCACAGTATTCCTGTACATAATACAGTGTTTCCCGAAAAATAAAACCTACCCCAAAAATAAGCCCTTGCATAAATACCTCCGAAAGAACCGAACCCCTAATAGAATCGACAATTGATCTTATGAGAGCTATCTGTACAAGATGGCACCAGTGAGAGAGTTCTCCACAACAGTAAGAGTTGACTACAGGTAGTGCTGGGCTCTCAGAAACACAGATGGGTGAAGTCCTGCTGGCATCACTCCCGAGCCCAAGCATTGTGGCTGTTTCCAGTCACCAGGGGAAGCCAACCGCTACACTTGGAACGCTGCTCCAATGGCAAGGAACCTTACACTGACATACCTTTGACAGGAGTGATGCAGGTCTGTCTGTGAGAGTCCATCCACCATTGGCACTTGCCAAAACTAATTGTTTTGGGTCTTAGGGGGTCTGGTGGTACTGTGTAGTACAGTGCAGTATATTTCTTGTTTCTCTGTTTACTGGTCCATGCAGTACTGTACCATTTTGACCTCCAGAATGTAATTATATTTGAATAAATGTTGAGTTTGTGTTCAAGAATAAAGTTGGATTATTGTTCATGGAAAAAATAAGACATTGCCTGAAAATAAGCCCTAACCCATCTCTTAGAGCAAAAAATAATATAAGATCCTGTCTTATTTTCAGGGAAACATGGTAGTTATATTAGGTTTTGACATTGTTAATGTTGTGTGTAAGGGAACAGTACTGTAACAGTGAGTGCTTTGGACATTACCAGTGACTTATGTCCAGCTGGGCCATTTCTGAACTGGCATATCTGTGTTTTATTGTAGCAGTCATATAGTTTGCATTACTATCATGGTATTTTTTTGGTATAGACAGGTGGGGTCCTTTCGCTGATCGAATGTACGCTGATTGAAGAACCTGACATTAATGATGAAGACTGTAAGTAACACCATCTTATTACTTCACCACTAGACTAGTGTTTCTAAGTTAAGTAGCTCTTACTAAAATAAGGTACTCCCAATCCTATGACCAAACATTGTGCTGCAGAACATGAAGGCAGTGCAAGTATTACACGAAGACATTGTGCATAACCCTCCCAGGAGACTTGTAACAGGTCAAAAACCTACAATAGATACAAGACAGTCTAAGTATGAAATGTGTTACAAGTTCACAATAAGCATAAAATGATGGCTCAGTGGCAGCATGGTCTCTCAGGGGTTAGCACCATTACCTTCCAGCATTCGGATCCTGGGTTCCAATACCAAACATGCCAAATGAAAACATCTATAACTGTATGAATGATATTTCACATAGTATAGCCACAGTCTAGTTAGCTTGCATTAATCGGGATGGTATTATTGTAAGTAAGCCCTACAACCGTATATAAGATGAAGATTTTCAGGTCATTTGTTCTTTTCTTACTATACAGTATGTAATATTAAATAAAATAAAAGCATAAAATTGTAGTTATAATCATTAGGCTATATTCACACATAGTATTAGTGATATAGTACAAAGTCAAAACATTATTGAACCACAAAAGCCACTACAAAATCATATGTTAATACTTGTGGGTTTTGCTGAGAACGGCAGCTTTTCTTATCAAGAAGCAGTTTTCTGAACTGCTACTATGGAAAACCAGGGTTAAGTACAAGCTGTTACAGGCACAGCGGGCATGGAGTGGTTAGAAATAACCACAGTATTTCCTAAGAAAACACCATATTGTGTGAATGAACTCGAAATTCCCATTCAGTACTGTAATACTATTTCTTTTGCTGTTTTTTAAACCTCAGCAGTAAAAAAAAAAAAAAAAAAGGCAAAGACTGGGAAATATACAGCAAAAGTGTTATTAAAAGTGAAGGAATTGTCGCTAACAAATCAGATTCACTTTTCAGATGTACACTTGCTTGCCTGGACTTGGAGCTGCCATAGAAGTGAATGAAAGGGGTTGTCCAAGATTTGGAGCAAATTAAGGACAGCCTGGGTGTGTGTAAGACAACAAAAAAAAAGACATTCACTTATCATTGGCTCAATGTTTTTCAGTTCCAGTTCTTTTTAACCCCTATGCAAGGACTTGCCGTGCCAGAAGCAGAGAGGCTCAGTGAACACTGAAACCCATCAGTGGCCTCATCGGTCCCTGGAGAGGGATTGGTGACATCACTCACATATGTCAACAGTTCCTTACCAGCGACTGTTGAGGCCACTGATTGGTCTCATTGGTCATGTGAGCTCCTTTGCTTCTGGTGTTGCAAGTCCTTGCATAGGGGTTAAAAAGAAATTGAACTTGCACTGCATAATAGAGTGCTGACTCCGGCTGCCCCTGAGTTTGCTCCAAATCATGGACATCTCCTTTAAGAGAGATCCTAAATGGGCGGCGGCTGAAGCACCCGACAGTTCTGAAGATAGGTGCAAGTCCCAGAGGTGGCTATTTCTACAAATAGAATAGTCCTCTCAAATGGCATGGGGAAGGCTGTTAAAAAAAAAAAAAAAAAATTATCATCAGGGTTCAGAAGTGATTTTGTAAAAAATAAGTTATCCAGGAAATAGTAGCAAGGATTAGATTATGTATTAATGTCTAATATATTCAGTTTTTTCGAGGAAAAGATCAAACACAGTTTATATTGGAGCGTAGCAGTTTACTGTCTGGTCTCCACGTGTTGTTTTGACTCTATAGCATTATAAATGACATGAGTAGGACTATGACAGGCCCCCTAACTGATGCTGAATCTACCCATGTCGCTCCATTAGCTACGCCGCAGGAGATGCTTCTTTTCTGATGTCTGTCACCCCACTGGCTCACACTATAGCTGGGGCTAATTGATGGCAAGCTGTAAAATACGGCTGGAGCTTTCCATTCATAATAATTTTTAGAACGTGCATTAAACTTGTGTGTATTTTTCTTCAAATTAATGCACATTATAGAGTTGTTACATTCCTACAGTATTGACATGTCCAGCAGACACGGTTTATGATTGATGATCCAAATAAGTCTCTTTTTTAGGACATAGATGGGCCAGAGTATGTCACAGAACAAATGAAAACTATCGCTCATTCCTTGGATCTAGATTTTTAAAAAATTATGTTAAACATTAAATTGGTAAAGATGGAGATGTGGTCGGTAGAGTGTATGATCTAATTGTCTAGGCAATTGTGCTACTCCTGTAAAACTAAGTTGTACTGTTGCTTGTCTAATCTGACCACCATTCACACACAATGTTGTGTCTTTGTAACATAGTTGAAAACCACATTGGAAAAAATGCATGCGTGTCTTAAAAGGGCACATGTGTTTTGCCTCTTTTTAATCCATTTTCTTCTGTGATCACTCTTTAGAACCTATCCAAACCAAAATCCATCATTGCCCCTGCTGATAAATGGCCCACACTATAAAATAAGCCATATCCATTATGCACAGGAAAGTGGACACCAGAAGGTTAACCTTTTAAGGTGCTCAGCTTAATATATATAAATGTATATATGAGTGGCTTGAGTAAGCAGCATTAATCAGATTCCTCCATACTCCTTTATTGACTCCTTTATTGAAAGTCCTTTAAAACTATTGCAATATCCTTCTCTGCGTCCTCCCAGCGAATGCTTTCGCTCTCCTCCAAGCCACCATCAACGCTTGAGTAAATCCACACCTTTCCTTATCTTTCCTTGGCCTCTCCCCTTTACCACTGGCTACGGAAGTAAACTTATTTTAACTTACAATTTGCCTTTTATATGACTTTGAATCAATTTTATTACTATTGTAAGATTGCATAGAGATTGACAAAAATGTATTTAAAGGAGAAAAAAAACTAAATAAATTAATTATTGTGCTATTATTTTGTTTTTACTCTCTATTATGGAACAATTAATTTTTATTAATCTCCTATTCAGCTTGAATGATAAAAGTTGCATATAAAATGTTTTTGTTGACCCATTTTGTTTTTGTAGAAATACAGCATCAGGCTTACATTTATCTTGGCCACACTTTAATACATCCTTTGAACATGTTCATTCTTTGGTAGTTCAGGGTTCTTGTAAAGGAAGTTAATTGTTACGAAAACCAGGACATATTGAGTTCTTACATTGAGCAGCCAGGTGTCCTGTCCACTTAACCAGATGCTAACTCCAAGTTTCAACATTCATTCTTGTGAGCATATGGTTGACATCCTCAGAGTTTTGGTAGTTGTCAAGTTTTACATGTTCTATTATATATTGCTATGTCAGCTATACATACCAGCCCACCCTTTCACAAGGTCAACATTTCATTTCTATCTTTCAAGTTTTTCCTACCCACTGCGGTTAGGCTGTACAACCAACACCGACCTAAGCGGAGATCATTACATACAGAGAACTGAAATATCTCTCTGCCTGTTAAATCCCCCCCCCCCTCTGCTACGTCCTATCTGTCTGTCTGCTATTAATGTAATTCCTCTCACCTTGGAACATTCCTGTACATGTTGTATTTGTATTTGTATCTGCTTATCTTATCTTATCTTTGCTGCTGTAACACACTGAATTTCCCCACTGTGGGACTATTAAAGGACTATTATTATTATTATTATTATTATTATTAAATATCCCTTTGTATCAATGCAGACTCCAGTACAGGGATGGTACTTATTATCTAAATCACTGTATGTAGAGCTATGCAGAGTATGTAGAGCGAATATTCTAGATTTCAATTAATTATTATCAAATATGGCAGTTATTTTGACTCCAGGACATCTACCCCATACTAAAGTATTGGATATCAACATTGATATGTCACCTTGTAGAGTCAACTAGTAGGAACATCAGTGATGACTATGTGGTGATGGTGGAGGGATATTGTCCTGGGGCCAAGATATATAGCATGTAAGTATATATGTTGTATCATAACATGTGCAAATAAGATCACTGAGATTTTGTTTTCTTAAATAATTGTAAACATTTTCCAAGATTTTTTACTATTGTCAAGCCTCGTGACACAGGAACCACTGATACCTCATTCTCAGTTGTATTCTTCTGTAAGTCGTATATTTCTGCATTTGTTGTAATTATAACTTTACTCTCTCAAGCAAAGGGGTCTGGATATGTGTTTGGCCACCTGGACTTTAAGATTGTGGTAGAAGCGGTAGATGCTACACCCTTCACTGTGGTTCTTTTGGCTCCGTCACGCCAAGAAAAAGCGGCTTGGACCAGTGATATCAGTCAGGTATCTATTGTAATCTAGCCATCTTTAATTTTTACCTACATAAGTCATAATACTGTACAAGGGTTAAATCTCTTATACACTAGATACATAGTTAGTGGGTTGAAAGAAGTACATTATAAATGGACAAAAGTCATATAGGCCACAGGCATTTCCATCATAATTCCAACTTTATGTACAACTGACCATAGACACAAGATAATTGTCAGCCAAAATGGCCGTCTTTTTCTGTATTGGTCGTGTTCTTTTGTGCAAACTGCTACGTTTTTTGGTCGGTATGAGCATTTTTCATTAATACTGCCTAATGCAAGGTCATATAGTGTATTTTCACATTTATGTAACATTCGTTAATTTTTTTTAGCAGAATCCACCAGGGCTGTGGAGTCGGTAGGCCAAACCACTGATTCTGACTCCTCTATTTTTCCACAGTCCAACTCTGACTCCTTCATAAATGACTAGGCTAACAGACATGTTCAGTCAGAAGCAGTAAAGATCCTCGAATTCATGAAAAAGCCAGTGAAATCTTATGAAATTAAATATGTAACAAACTATGTATCTAATTACATAATATCAATAATTGTAGAATATAATTAAACATTTTATTTTAAAGTTGGATTCAGTAACTTTTTACCAATTGCACCCAATATTGGCCCGACTCTGACTCCACTGCCCTGGAATCCACAAACTGTTTCTGAATATGTTTTGTAAAAATGAATAATTAATAGAACAATTAATAATTAATGGATATAGACGTAAGGCGGGTATAGTTTGGAACAGTATGGCGTCCACAGATGAACACTTCTGGCCTACTTTCACATGACATGCATGACATTATTTTATCCTAATTAATTTTCTCTCTATCTTTAGTGCTTAATTGTCTATGAGGGATTTCTATATGTTATGTTTTGAAGAAAATCCAATAAATATGATCTGATATTTAAGAAAAAGAAAAAAAAAGGTCAATAAGGTCTGTCAGAAGTCATGACATTAGAATGCATATTGTAAATTTAAATCCATTTAGCAGGTTTTCCTTAAAATAGGAAAAATAGTTGAGTTTAAGGAGACTTATCTGGCTTGTAGCAGAAGCCTGTTAGATTGCTCATTAGGTATGAGACCTGCTTGTTACATGCTGTAATGTGATAGATACTGCCATACAGGTTTACAGGTATATCAAGGTTTGTTACATCAAAGTAAGGCTAGGTTCTCACCTGCGCCTGATCTACATTCGAGGTTTCCATCCCCAAATCCGGTTAAAAAATGCACATTTTTCCTCCTTTTTCAGGCAGAAAGCTGGTGGAAACCCAGCAGACCCCATTATAGTCTATGGGGTCCGCAGGTTTCCGTGGGTAACCGCTTTTTTTTAAACAGATTAGGTTTCCGTTTGTCAGGTCCCCAAGCAGACCTGAAGAACAGAAACCCGAACACAGGTGTGAACCTAGTGTAAATGAAAATCTGGTAGACTGATAGAAAGAGCAGTGATGGACTAAGATAGACATGGTTCAGCCCCAGTTTATTTTGCTGCTTATAATTGTTTATAAATGATATACTTCACATTTTAAGTTCCAGTATTTAGTCCATCATCCCTAGTAGATAACACATAGCTTTTCTATTAACTGTAGGATAAAGAAGTCAACATAATATGAACTAAACAATATAAGATAGATGGATGAAGGTCTTTGTCATAGCAAAGAATAGGTATCGATTTATAATAATAATAAATAATAATAATAGTAATAAACTTTATATAGAGCCAACATATTCTGTAGCACTTTACAAATCAGAGGACACATGAACAGACAATATGAGACATTACAATGTGACAAAGAAATAAACATATCAAACAATAGGAGTGAGGGCCCTGCTCGCAAGAGCTTCCATTCTATGATTTTATATATCTTAGCCATTCATTAACTTAAATTATATTCAACAAACACAGAAAAATTGGTCAGCACTGCCATACAATGTGAACAAGAAATGCGGGTACATGTTGCTGAGGATGCAGTGCAATTGGGAACACAAAAAGTTACCACAGCAGTCTGCTAGCAGCAAGAGCATTACTGCAAATACCTACTGTATATAAGGGGCTGTTCACACTACCATTAGTAGTGTCTGTTGCCAGCATCCATTACAAAATGGTAACAATGGACACTAACAGATCCTGCATAAGTTTTTTAAAAATCCCATTGCTTTCAATGGGATTTGATCTGTTATCTGTTAGTGTCCTTTTTCCCCAAATCTGTCACATGTCTGTTTTTTATAGTGGACATAAAATTGCGGGGTGCAGGATGTCCATTTAATGTCAACCTAAATGGATCAGTTAAAACAAAACGGACATATTAACATCAGTTATTGTCAGTTAAAGTCTGTTACGATAGCTGTCCATTTTTTTTTTTTTGGAACGGACCCTATTAGAACAGACATCCAACTGTAGTGTGGACACCCATATGGATACATGAAAACAAGGTTCTTGGTACTTTTTACATTTTAATCAAACTGTAATTGGAAGCCCACCTGCCACGTCATGGTGACCTCTGTTAGGTGGGTCCCTACACTAAAATGACTTACCTCTCTCATTGCCTTGGGCAAATGTGTTTTTCAGCCATAGAGGCCACGGGTCCAGAGTCTCCTCTCTCTGGACCTGTGGCCTCTGGATGAATAGGGGGGAGTAGTTAACCCATATTATGCTCTAATTAAAATCATCCTTGGACACATGAGTGGCATACACAAACCAAAATGGGGTTCACTCACACCCCCTAAAGTTCCAGTATTTAGTCCATCATCCCTAGAAGATGGCACATAGCTTTTCTATTAACCGTAGAATAAATAAGTCAGTGATAAGAACAATATACGAGATAGATGAAGGTCTTTGTCAAAGCAAACAATGGGTATCGATTTATATAATATCCTACCCATTCATGAACTTCAATTATATTCAGAGTTTATAATTCCATGGTTATGTATATTAATTTCACTGTAGTATTACCTAATATAGCAAATAAAGTAGCTGGAAAGCCAGAGAGATTTAGAGATTACATATAGGCAAGAGGAAGTAAGATGTAATTATTTTGCACAAGTAAGTGGAGAAGAAAATTAAACTACTAAGATAAGTATATACAATGCTCGAGAAGAACTGAGGAAGCCTTTGCTGAGGAAAAGGGATTTTATCTGAAAATTTTAATTTAAATTTATTTTTATAAATCCTATATTTTATTTATTTATTTTTTTTACTTAGCATGTTTTTTTTTAAATTTTGCTGTGTAGATTAGGGCAGGGTCAGCAAAGTGATCTAAATAGAGATTGGGGATTTAAAGCGTACCTCCAATTACAAAACAACATTTCATGAATGAGTAATACAGGTGAATATAAGAAACTTTGTAATATAGTTTATTAAACAAATCTCTTTCCTTTTAGATGTATTAAGCTGCTCTCCTCCTTTATCTTCATTCAGATTTTTTTTATTTATGTAGAGAGGTCTCCATAGTCACCTCAAGCAGAAAACTCTATGGAGGGGGGGGGGAGAGGCTGGTAATTGATTTATTGTTTTATTCTGTGCAATAAATCTTCAAGATACAGCAGTGTCAGAAGGGTATGCTTACTCATAGAGTAGCAGAGCTTAGCAGCTTCTGTTATTTGCCTTTTCCAGCAGCCTCCTCCTCTCCCCTCCCCATAGATTTCTATGTAAAAATTAACTGAGATGGATAAATGGAGAAATAATCATATTTCTTTAATAAGATATTTTACAAAGTTTATTATATTCAACTGTACTAGTCATTTCTGAAAATGTAAGCTTTAATGATGATAGTTTTCTTGTGCTGGAGGGCTAGATGACGTGGAGGATAAGGCTGTAGGTAATTTTTTGTCTATAGGGACTGTATATCATATCTATTAACACTTTTCTGACTATTAACTTCTGTTTATTACTGCTGCCATAAAGCACAGACATGCTGCTTCAGGGATCATGTGCCTTTCAAATCTGCTATATCTATAACATTATGTTCATATTTCAGACAGATATATTAATAAGCTAAATGAACTTTTGGTTCTCACAAATTTGGACTTATTTAGTAGAATTTCTTTAACAAATATAACAATGAATCATCTATTATTTCAACGTTACCAGATCACATTAGCAAATGTTATTATCAGAAGAAAGGGAGAAACGATAAAGATGCAGAAGGGGTGCAAAGATTGGGCGAACCATAAAGTAAAGCTTAGTGCACACATTGATGTCATGTTATATATCTGAGTGAGCAGAGGAGGTGAGGATATTAGCATCTCTGTTCATAGTCTATTGGGAGAAGTGCAGATGTGCCTTGCATATGTTATTTAGCCTGCAGAAAGATTCAGGATGACTTCACAGCTCAGCCAGCAGTAATTTTTACTGTGAATCAATAAATGGCATATGATGGGTATCTTTTTGTATCTGAGCGGAGGTGCCCTTTAAGGCAAAGCAATAGCAGGGTTCCATTTGGGTTGAGGCGATCTTATTAATTGTGTACTGGTTTCATTATTTTCACAGTGTATTGAGAATATAAGATGCAATGGTTTAATGAGCAATGTGTTTGAGGAAAACTCGAAGGTTACAGTGCCACACATGATCAGGTAAGAAGCCATTCCTTGCTAATCCATATTCATTTGCCCAGGAGTGAAGATAACAAAAGTAATGTGCTCTATCAAATATACAGATCACGTTGCTGCATTTTTGGCACGGACTAAGCTATACAGCTCCAGGTCCTGCAGACATACACAAATAGACATGTGCTCCCATCTTTTCTGTTGTGAAGGAGATTTGGCAGCAGCAGGATGTAACCTGTCAGAGCGCTGATCTAGGAAGTGATAGAATCCAATCACAATATTAATATCCATTCCTGGGACATTTCTGTAACCACCTTTTTAATAAAGGAAAATCATTTACAGTAATATAGAGGTTCCTAAGTCATTTGAGCCAGCATTTTTGAGGGTTAAAAGATGATAGTATACCTGCTTGTATTAAAGGAAGTCTACCACCTGCAAAATCACTCCAAAGGCACTGGTATGGTGTTGTAAGGGGCGCAAACATGACACGTAACATACCTTTGTTGTATCAAAATGGCGTATTACTGCTTAGAAAATCAACTTTTCGACCCCATGCAGATGACCAAGTGCACATCTGATGTGGGGCCGAGTTTGTAGCGGAATGTATATTATGGCTTTCCAGCTCCTCTGCATCAATCATTCTGTCAACTTTTCAATCCATTGCTCTGATCCTGTGAAGAATCAGAACAACAACAGTGTGAACATAGCCTTAGTTTTGTCATTACAATGAGATATAACAAGAGGCAAGAAGTTGCTTGTCACCTCTAGCCACAGGAATTATGACGTATCTCTTGTGTTGTTCCTATTAAAGGTCTGATGCCAGGCTGCATAAAGACGATATCGATATTTGCTTCAGTAAAACTCTGAACTCCTGTAAGGTCCCTCAGATCCGCTATGCCAGTGTGGAGCGTCTCCTGGAGAGATTGACTGACTTGCGCTTCCTCAGCATTGATTTTCTCAACACTTTCCTGCATACCTACAGGATATTTACCACAGCTTTTGTGGTGCTGGAAAAACTCGCTGATATTTACAAGAGACCTTTCACGTCAATACCAGTCAGGTAACTTCGAGAGTCTGATCTCAAATTGGCTTGATATTTTAGTTTTCTAGAATATTTACTTTGTACGCAGTTCAACATGGTTAGGAAAAGTGCAATGATTATGATTTATCTTCCCTTTAATTCATTATCACAGTGTCCCAAATGTATAATGTGTAGAAGCACCATTCTATGTCCGTTTCGCACTTACGCATTTTATATATTGCGATCACCATTCATTCTCCATAAGATGTGGCTGTGCTACGCCAACTGCATAAACATTGCAAAGCAAACATTTGTTAATGCGGCAAACTTTTTTTGGCAGCTGCTACATCTGTACGCAGATCACATGCAATATTTTATCTGGTTCACAGTTGGTGTGTTATGTAATACATTTTAATTATCTGACGCCATCAATGGACTATAGATTTGCTGCGCTAATATTTTAATCTTTTTCTGCCTGACTGTACCCAAAATGGAAATGGTAGTTTCAATTACATGGTTCAAGTAAACAACATTTCACTTACTACTGTATATGGGGTGATATATTTGAGGTCATGTAGAATGAATATGGTTTAAAGTGACCCATCATTTCAAAATAAAAGTTTCACAATATGGATACTGCACAGTTAAAATACCTGGTGCCCTCCTTTTAAATCTTTCTGCAGTCTCCTCTTCATTCTCTAATATGGCCACCTGCTATGCTTTATGCACACTGTGCTTTGGTAGTCTAAGACACTCTCCTCCTTCCCCACAGCTGGTCCATCAAATAATGGTGGTTGGGGGACAATGAGAGTGAAGAATCTCTTAGACTACTCTGTGCACTTGTACCTTGGTAGTCTGAGACATTACCCACTGCCCTTGGATAGACTGGCAGAAAACAGGGGGGGGGGGGTCTCAGAGCAATCAAGCACAGTGTGTATAGGATAATCTAAGACACTACCCCACACTTTTGAATGAATCACTGAAAAGCAAGGTGGGGAGTTTCAGACTACTGAAGAAAAGCGTGAACAGAGTAGTCTAAAAAGCTGCTAGGAAGGGGCTGGGACTTGGAGGAACTAAACCAAAAAAGGAGGGCATCAGATATTTTGACAATGCATTATGCATTTATTGTGAAATTGCTATTGTGAACAGAATGAGGGGAGAGAGAGACAGAGAGACATCTGCACTATAGAGAGACAGTTTTCTTTCACAACACAGCTACAGGTGCATCTCAATAAATTAGAATATCTTTGAAACGTTCATTCATTTCAGTAATTCAGTAATACAATCCATAATCAGCGTCTTCCATGATTGTGTGTCCTACTGAACCAGACTGAGGGACCATTTAAAGGCTTAGGAAACCTTGGCAGGTGACACGCTGAATTTACAATACTGAACTTTTTCACAATATTAAAATTTTCTTAGATTTTGGTTTTCATTACCTGTAATCCATAACCAACATTTACAGAAATAAAATACTTGAAATAGGATGCTCTGTGTGTAAAGAATCTAGAAAATATAAGAGGTCACTTTTTTAATTCAATTACTGAAATAAATAAACGTTTCAAAGATATTCTAATTTATTGAGATGTACATGTACTTTATCAGGAATTATTACCCAGCCATCATATGACAGAAATAACTCATTTATTGCTGTAGATCTGTGTCTCTCCTCCTCCTATTCCTCCCCTCTCCATAGAGTTCTTTGTAAACTGACACTGCTTGTGCAAAATCATTTAGATAGATCAGTGAAGACTGCAATAATCGTTAAAGACACAGGCACTTTTCTTTAACAAAGTATATTGCAAAGTTGTTCCCTTCGTTTGCACAATTGATTTATGAACAAATAAATAAAAGTTTACTTACACTTTGAAGTCGGAAAAAAAGTCAATATCCTTCTAATAATAAAAGTGCTCTTTCAGATTTTCTCTATTGGTACTGTATTTTCAAAGCCTAGAAATACTTGAAAGCAACCTAACCACACCCGATGAGAACACTCAGTAATGTACCACATGTTCCCACTAAATGGTCACTGACCTCAGTTTTTACTTTTACAGACAGGACAGTAAGATGTATAACACGGTATAATTGCATGTATTTTGCTTTCCTTTTTTGAAATGTAGATCACTAGAGTTGTTCTTCGCATCTAGCCAAAGCCTAGATGGGAAGTCACCACATCTCTGCCGCAAGTTTTCTTCTCCACCTCCATTGTCCCTTTCTAGAACATCGTCACCCGTCAGGGTAAGAAAACTGTCTCTAAACTCCCCTTTAAATTCACGAATTGGGGCTTTAGACTTATCCACATCATCCAGTGCAAGCAGCCCAACGTCTGTATTCAGTCCAGCAACCTCTCCGCCACCCAGTACTAGCAAAGTACCTCTGGACCTCAGTAAAGGACTATCCTCACCAGAGCAAAGCCCAGGATGCATTGATGAGAATTCAGAGAACCCACGCATTGATCTGTGTAACAAGCTACGGAGAAGCATTCATAGAGGTAACAAAAAGTTTTTCCAACATCATTTTATAAATAAGATTATCTGTACAGTTTTTAAAAAGTTGAAAAGTATTGAAGATGATACTCCATACTTGGGTCTCTAATTTTTTGCTATAAAGGTTTACCCACTGTTTGAATGATTTGGAGATGGCTTTGGTGCTCTGTGTGTTTAGCACAAGCCTTGCTGCCCTGAATCATATAGTCTTTTGCCCTTATGAATCGGTGCATCCTTTATTGTGATATCGTTGCTTTTATTAATATGCAAATTAGTTCTTTGGAAAAACTGGGGTTATGTTGTTGCTCCAAAAAGGTAAACAACAACGCCCTCATTGCTCCAAAGAGCTTATATGCATATTGACAAAAACAGCAATATCTCAGTAACAACAATTAGAAAAAACAATAAAAGGCTAAATATGACATGACCAGTCACAAGAATGTTGGCAGGTCGCAGTTCAAAACAGTTATAGTAAAATATCTTCCAGAGTAGTGGCTTGGCATAGTTGGCGCATAAAAGGAAACATGGCTACTGGTTAGTAACACATAGGAATTCAACGAAGTAAAAAGCTTTGAGAAAAGAGAGTGAAAGGAGAGGCATCTGTAGGGAAAGGATAGTAGTCATGGAAAAAATAAATAAATACCCCAGAAAGAGAAGAAGACAAATAGCATTGTCAACCTTTGCTATTGGCCTTGTCCGCTTGCTCTGCTCTTCTCCATTCTCTTGTCTTTAGAGATAGCAGCTGGGCAGGTAAGGTAGGAAAAGCATCCAAGTCTTCAGGGAGGGTAGATCACGCAGGGAGGGTACACACAAAGAACGCTGGAGGAGATGAGATCTCATAGACTGTGCATAAATACAGTCATATGAAAAAGTTTGGGCACCCCTATTAATCTTAATCATTTTTAGTTCTAAATATTTGGGTGTTTGCAACAGCCATTTCAATTTGATATATCTAATAACTGATGGACACAGTAATATTTCAGGATTGAAATGAGGTTTATTGTACTAACAGAAAATGTGCAATATGCATTAAACCAAAATTTGACCGGTGCAAAAGTATGGGCACCTCAACAGAAAAGTGACATTAATATTTAGTAGATCCTCCTTTTGCAAAAATAACAGCCTCTAGTCGCTTCCTGTAGCTTTTAATCAGTTCCTGGATCCTGGATGAAGGTATTTTTGACCATTCCTCTTTACAAAACAATTCCAGTTCAGTTAAGTTTGATGGTCGCCGAGCATGGACAGCCCGCTTCAAATTATCCCACAGATGTTCAATGATATTCAGGTCTGGGGACTGGGATGGCCAATCCAGAACATTGTAATTGTTCCTCTGCATGAATGCCTGAGTAGATTTGGAGCTGTGTTTTGGATCATTGTCTTGCTGAAATATCCATCCCCGGCGTAACTTCAAATTCGTCACTGATTCTTGTACATTATTCTCAAGAATCTGCTGATACTGAGTTGAATCCATGCGACCCTCAACTTTAACAAGATTCCCGGTGCCGGCATTGGCCACACAGCCCCAAAGCATGATGGAACCTCCACCAAATTTTACAGTGGGTAGCAAGTGTTTTTCTTGGAATGCTGTGTTTTTTGACGCCATGCATAACGCCTTTTTGTATGACCAAACAACTCAATCTTTGTTTCATCAGTCCACAGGACCTTCTTCCAAAATGAAGCTGGCTTGTCCAAATGTGCTTTTGCATACCTCAGGCGACTCTGTTTGTGGCGTGCTTTCAGAAACGGCTTCTTTCGCATCACTCTCCCATACAGCTTCTCCTTGTGCAAAGTGTGCTGTATTGTTGACCGATGCACAGTGACACCATCTGCAGCAAGATGATGCTGCAGCTCTTTGGAGGTGGTCTGTGGATTGTCCTTGACTGTTCTCACCATTTTTCTTCTCTGCCTTTCTGATATTTTTCTTGGCCTGCCACTTCTGGGCTTAACAAGAACTGTCCCTGTGGTCTTCCATTTCCTTACTATGTTCCTCACAGTGGAAACTGACAGGTTAAATCTCTGAGACAACTTTTTGTATCCTTCCCCTGAACAACTATGTTGAACAATCTTTGTTTTCAGATCATTTGAGAGTTGTTTTGAGGAGCCCATGATGCCACTCTTCAGAGGAGATTCAAATAAGAGAACAACTTGCAATTGGCCACCTTAAATACCTTTTCTCATGATTGGATACACCTGGCTATGAAGGTCAAAGCTCAGTGAGGTTACAAAACCAATTTTGTGCTTCAGTAAGTCAGTAAAAAGTAGTTAGGAGTATTCAAATCAATAAAATGATAAGGGTACCCAAATTTTTGCATCGGTCAAATTTTGGTTTAATGCATATTGCACATTTTCTGTTAGTACAATAAACCTCATTTCAATCCTGAAATATTACTGTGTCAATCAGTTATTAGAGATATCAAATTGAAATGGCTGTTGCAAACACCCAAATATTTAGAACTAAAAATGATTAAGATTAATAGGGGTGCCCAAACATTTTCATATGACTGTATATATATATATATATATATATAGAGAGAGAGAGAGAGAGAGAGAGAGAGAGAGAGAGAGAGAGAGAGCATCTATGGCAGACTCAACAGGAGAAGGAAGGTCACACATTTCTTAGCATCACTGTATGCCAGCACACGAGAGAAAAAATCCATCCTTTGTTGTAGAAAGAGACAATATGGGTTTGAAGCCGAACTTGTACATGTGAGCTAGTAAAGGCAGCAGCATCTTGGACACACACTCACATCGATCTCGTATTATTGGAAGGGACATCCTTTCATGAGAAGTGCGAAACTAGGAGCAGAAGTTACAAACTGCACATAAAGAATCTGAGATCATATGAAAGTGTGAATGCAGCCTGACACATATTGCTTACTTTGCGCTAAAAGAGTTGCACGAAAATAATTAAAAATATTTTTTCCATGTCAAGCATATTCATAGTCTTTAAGATATTGAAGTTGTGCTTTATGGTTTTGTTCACACCTGTGTCATGGTTGTGTTATAAGCAGAACCACAACATGATGCTGTATCCGATTAACTTTGTAACCGGATCTGTCAGGGCTCTGAAGGGATGGACAGTCCTGCACGCTGCGATGTTATTCTCCTGATGGAGTCTACACCAGATATTACTGAGATAAACACACCTCTATACCAAACAACGTTGCTTAGTTCATTTTTGTTAAAAAAAAATGACTATATTGTTAATAGAGATGTAAGTTAAATACTGCATAGAATACCAGATACTGAAAATTAACAAAGGACCTGCATTCATGTGCAAAATACTATTCGAGTTACTCTTGAAAAAGGAGGGTATTTTGCTTCCATGTATTGTATCAGTAACAAGGCAGATAAAGTACATGAACTGAACTGATTAAGTAGAATCAGTCTTTATAATTGCCTATACTAGACCAAAGGAAAATACTATACACAAAACCAAATGTGTACTGAAAATCCTCAGTAGCATATGGTATTCCCATTATACACTGTATCTCTCATACCCATTAAGCAGCAGTCACAATGGGGAGGATATAATGATTTTTTTTTTTTTTTTTTGTTCATCTTCCTGTTTTATGGTGGATGAGAAGTAATGAAATGGATTTTTTTATATATTTTTTTCATTGTCTGCCAAATCCAGAGGCATAGGACTACCTATGTGATACGGTATCAGGGACCATCTGTACTTAATTACAATTCACAGATCTTTGAAGTTGATTGATCGTTCTAGAAATAGAAATGTCTCATTGATGTATCTTCAAGTGTATAGATACAAGTATGATACATATGGCTGCTAATGTATCACTAACTGTCCCCACTACAGAGCAAATTAAATGATCCTACTTCAGCCTCAGGCTATGATGAAACATGATTTAAACAATTTTAATTTTATTAATTACTATATATTTACTTATGATGAAATGTTTGCTATGCATACTATTATTATTATTATATTTATATATGTGTGTGTGTATATGTATATATAATTTATTTATTTTTTATTCTTTTAGAATTCATAGTGTTTGAGTAAACTACAACTACATCTTCTGACATGTTTGGAAGTAGCATTGATTACTTGAAGGAAAGGATCGTGTAGAATGTGCATGTGTGAGGTCCATTGAAGTCGATAGAGAGCCCAAAAGCATTGCTAAGCTGAAACGTCTTGGCTTGGATATTGCCGGCTCCTTTGCCAAAGTGATCAGTAGATGTCTCAAACCCTGGATTTCTACCAATGCTGTCAGCATAGATAAGTGTTTGATCAGTGAGATTCCAACTGCTCGGACCCTCAGCAATCACAAAACTAGGGTTCCTTGTACCCCGTCTGAATAGAAAAGCAATAGTGCAGGTGCACTACGTGCTGCTCCATTCATCTGTATGGAACTGGAAAAGAAGTCCATTCCAGTGCTTGGCTATCTCCAGCGGTCCTAAGGAGTTGAATAGAGCGGTATCATAAATGTGCAACTGCTTCTCCATTCAGATTGGGGTTCTCATGACTGGTGGGGGTCCCAGCAGAAGGATCCTCACAGATCAGACACTCATCACTTCACCCCGCAAACCTGGTACAAATGTTGTAGAAATCCTTAAAACGCTTGCAATAATGAAGAATAATACTAGTTTTGTTAACTTCTTGTCATTCTTCAGTAGTTTTATTGTTGTAACCTAAATTGTAAAATGTTCCTGGGGTTTATAGCCGATATTGTATTTATTCATATTATTACAGCGGCTGTTTTAGAATCGGTGTCACTCGATAGGACCATTCCTGAAAGCAATGCTTCTACGGACACAGCTGAGAATTCTCCCTGTCGATCTCCGTCAACTCCACGACATCTCCGATATCGTCCAGCAGGAGGTAATAGCAAATTGTAAAAGTCTGAGAACATTAATGGAGTTTGGTTGGAATTTTCCTTATAAAATTGGCAGCTAGATCAAGGGTTGTTGTGCCTAAGGCTGAGGCCACACATTGCAGAAAAGCTGTATTTTTTGTTGCAGACTTTGCTGTGCTTTTACAATCAAACCAGGAATGGATTTAGCAGCAGAAAGAAATATAGGAATGGCTTCCTTTTTGGCATTGCCAGTGTTATAGCTGTATTTTTCATGCCTAGCATACTGTCCGATTATACATATGCCATTGTATTATCATGGGGCCGTGAGCTTGGGGCAAAACTCAGGACAGATCCTATTCCTGTCCATTCTGTGGCCCATGCTCACTGAAGTAAATTAATGGGTCCGTGGAAGCATGGGCGGCACGTGGATCTCATTCATGTACTGTTTAAACATAACTACAGGTGGCAACAGAGCCTTATACTACATATGTTTACCAGGAGATGATTGGAAAACATGCTGATTTCAGCAGAAAGCTGTATTGATGCAAATATTAGAAAGCTTGACTTTTAAGCCCTATTTACATAGACTGGCTTTGGGTCCATACATGGATGTCAGAGCCTATAATCCTATTGGGGTTCCCATTATATATTTGCTATAGAAGCCCGTCTCTTTTATGTATGCTGTTGAAGTAATCAGTCATTTGGGCACTTATTAAAGGGGTTTTCATCCTTAGGATAGGTCATGAATAAAAGATTACCAAGGATCCAACACTGGGACCCCTGCTGATCAGCTGTTTTTAGAGACTGCAGTGTTCAGTAGGGAAGCAGCGTTTCCAGAAGGCAATACTTACTTCAAACAGCTGACCTTCAGGGTCCCAGATATCTGGCCCATGCTGATGTTTGATTGATGACCTATAGGGTTAGGGTTCACTAAGAATCTGCTAAACACAATCCACTGTGACTAATATAGTCACAAGTAGGGGTTTTTACACCATCATCGCCACTTTTCACAAGTCAGGCCGGTGTTGCTGAATCTGCCCAATAGACTACAATCTCCTCTTTCTCTTCTCGATTTTTGTGATACCCCCATTTTTTGGTGCCCCCTTTCTGCACAGATCTCTGATCCACTATGAGGCTATGAATGTTCCTTCAGCCTCTTTGTGAGAAAAAGAAAGGCAGAATAAAAAATAAAGCATCATTGTGCACTTCTTCTTAATGAGGGCCTAGGGCCTTTGACAAGAAAATTGTCATTTTTGACAGCTGTCATGTGGTTAATCCCATAAAGCATTGAAATTTATCATTGTAATTTGCGCACTTGATTGGACTCTGTCTCCACAGCGCTCAGCTGTCTTTGTGATCTGAAGAACTACTAATTGGTTAGATTATTTCTATGGTATATTTATAGATGCGGCACTAGTGCGTATTCCTGTGATCCAGTAAAACGCAGGACAGATGTTGCCTTTCGCTGTCATTTCTATCAGCTTTCATCGCAGCTTCCTCTGTTCTCATCAGGACTATAATGGGGATTGTGACTTCCTGTGAATTTTTATTTATATATCGTAAAACGAATACCCTTTTACTATTATTATCAATATAAGAGAATTTTGTTCTTCCCTTTATGGATCCTGTTGTAAACATGTCATGGTTTTTCAGATTTATTCTTCGTAAGCGGAGGTCAGACTTTTTTTTTTTCTGAATGTGCTTTTAATTGCCGGTTACCATTTATGGCGCCATTAATAATCTTATGACATTATGTTGTTTGAGTTGGGATATGGCGTTATTTGACAGAAACCGATAATGATTTTAAAATAGATACATGCCTTATCTACTGTATATTATGTAGAGATCTGCAGATGGCAGAGAAGTTTAATAATGCCATGGCAACCAAAGCTCACGATGAAAAAAAAATATTTCTAGACAAAGGCTGTTTATAAAGTATGTTGTCATGGAAACCTCCCATAGACTAGATATTCAAGATATAGAGGAATCCATTATCAACAATGAACAATTATTGACGTGGCCCAACATAACTGTGGGTGCAGTATTTATACCATTACTAGTACAGAGCCTAGTATTTAGAGAGTTAAATAGTTACATTCTATTTAAGGGCAGATTTATTAAAAAAGTCTAAAAGTAAGACTTGGTTCACATCAGCGTTGGAGTCGCCGTAGGAGACTACGTCACGTATTCCGCCTAAAATCGGTGGAGAGAAAAGTCCTGCAAGGAAGACTTTTTCAGTCCGCTGGTTTTGTACTGGAATTATAGTCTGCGGGTGTCCTCGGGTAACCGCTTTTTAAGCGGAAAGGCGCTCCGTCTTTCGGGTCCCCGTGCAGTCCCAAATGACAGAGAGACAAAAGTTAGTGTGAACCTAGTGTAAAACTGTTTCCGTTGCCCACAGCAACCAATCACAATGCAGCTTTCTTTTTTTTAGGAAAGAATACAAAATGAAAACTGCGCTGTGATTGGTTTTAGACCATTGTAATAAATGTGCCCCCAAAGTGTCATGGTCATACTTTATTGCACTTCTCCAGCTGGACACATAATTCCTTACGCTAGGGGGAGACAGCAACAATATGGAGCACTGCGCATTACTACTGGGTGGACCTCTTACCATTCTACACACCAGTTGAGCTCTGCAATGAGCATGCTCAGCACATATTGCCTCTGTATGCTAAGTAATGGGGCTATTCCTCGTGATGGTGTCCTGTGATAACTTGCTGCAATAAGATATCTTATCAGTCATATCTATCATATATCATATCTTATTACATTTTGCTACATCTTTACAGCTTAATTGAAGGATCGTGTTAATTGAAGGATTGTGTTATTGCTGCACCCCTTTGGGTGTGTTCACATGGCATAAAATGAGGAATTTGAAGCAGATTCCCCTTTATTTTCAGCCCCCTACTGGAATGTTGTTGCAGAGAGAGTCTTGAGCTGTAAACCCGCAAGGACATTTGTCTGAAAAGGACACTTATTTTTTCAGCATCCTGCTCCAATCTCTGCATTCCATTGAAAACAATGGGAGGCTGAATCAGGACCCAAAATCAGCAACAGAATCCACTGTGTGAACGAGGCCTTAGAAGTCTATAGGAATGATGGGGGCAGTAGATAAGCTACTGCGACTCCGTGTTTAGCACTGTTGCCTTTTAGTGCTGGAGTCCTTGGTTTAAATCCAACCAATGGTTTGATGTTTGCATGGTTTTCCTTCGGGTACTCCATTTCCTTCCACACTACAAAGTCATACTGATTGGAAATTTAGATTGTGAGCCCAATATGGGACAGTGACAGTGTATGTAAAGCGCTGCAGAATATTTTGACGCAGTACAAGTAAGTAAAATAATCTCTCTATCTGCAGCTGCTCCCTTCTATAGACTTGCATGGGCAGCAGCTGATCTCTTAGCAAGACTGATATATTATCCTCATCGCTAACTCTCAAGATGGATTATTGCAGTGAATGGAGAGTAAAAGAGCAGTGCAACTTATGTCTTAAGTTCATAAAAGGGCATTTTTCTATAATATCTATTGCAAAGCCTCTTGTAACTGCATGTACTATTGATTTCTGGAAAGCTGTGTAGAATTGGAGGTACATTTTAATAATAAATGCCGTATCTTGATAATTGTAACTAGAGATCAGTTGCTTTTCATTATTTCATTTCCAATTATTCAGTGGGAATATTGTATTATATGGACTGCTCGACCAGATGATTTACTAATGTGTGGTACTGGGGACAAGATTGTTTTTTTTCTATCTTGAAAAGTTATGACATATCCACTGAATATGCTTAAAAATGTGATGGGTGGGATTTGTCTACTCGTGTAACTACAAAACATATTTGCCTCATACAATGCGCGTTTCACTCCTTAGAGCTTTGTCAGTCAGGAGGAAGCGCTAAGGAGTGAAACGCGCGTCGAGGTGCTAACATTCCACTGGGTATTAGGCCTTCATTATGACGACAGGTATTGGCTATATTATAGTGGTATACTGCTTGTGACTACTTACATAGATTTATTTTTTCAGTTTGGTATGTGATTTTGTATGTACCGTTCATGCTTGGTTATTTCCCTCACCTCATTATCTTATGAGAGTGTTTTTGGTAATTATATTTTGTATGAATTTATTATATTAGGGTCCCTCTGATATTTAGAATATTTCCATGTGTGACGAACATCTTTATATTGTGCATTTGTACTTTACCACTCATGAACTTATATTTATCTGTGAAATGGTCTTTTTGATTGTCTATATCGCGGAACAGTTTCCTAGTTTCCTGTGTTACGGCTTATTCCATCTTTCCAGTTTGTCCGGTTTATTATTTGTTTTTTGTGATTATGCATTAATATTTGTAATATATGTAATAAATTCTATTTTATATTTTTGTATTTTTTGGTGGGTGGCCTCTTTTCTGTGGTGTAGCATTACTAGTGTAACTAGTACTAGTAGCTAGTACCATGTTGAGGTCACATTTTGCATCACTTCTTTATTTTTTTAAAAACGCTAAATGGTTTTCTAATCCAGAAAATGGTTTTCTTAAAAATATTCAAACCAATCATAAGACTTCTTTGAAGTTACATTTTACAGCTGCTGATTCTTACTTAGATGAAGTATGGATTAAATTCCTTCAATTGGGATTTGACCTTCTATGTTGATTATTTTACAGTGCAGACTTCTGACAATTCTCGCTGTTGCTCCGTCTCTCCTGCCTCGGCCTTCGCCATTGCTACAGCCGCTGCTGGACATGGAAGTCCACCAGGTAAGAACGGGGACGCTAAACATCATAACATTAATATGAATATCACATTAAATGACTGATATTAACCGGTCAAGTTTGTACATTATTTCATATTAATCAGATTTTTTAAAATTTCATATTATTTTCATGTTATTCTCATATTTGTAGTATTGTCCCAGATAATAGCAAATGTCCAAAGAAATTGTAGGATGCTAGCCAAAGAAGGAAAATGGACAAGGAATTTTCATAACATGCCATTATAGCATTGTGATTTTATCTAATGTACTATAGAAATGAGTAACACTTCGATGGTATTATTGTTAGAAAGTCTGAAAAAGAAAATGTGCCGTTCTTGGTTCCTTGGCTTGAGCCCCAGGCTGTCATGGATGACTGTCTGTTGATAAATGTATTTTTTGACAGGGGTTGTCTAGGAATGAACTCTTTATATATACGGTAGGTGCCTTATTCTTGAGGGCTTTGAATTATAAAATGTCCTTCCTTCCACCCTACGGTGACCACTGAACTGAACACTGCCACATTGCACAGACAGCTTTTCCCATTCGCAGCCATGTCACGTACTGTATGTGACAGAGCTGTACGAGGTAGAGCCTCTGCTGCAGCCATGTGCAGATGAACCATCATTGCAAAGATGGGGGAGAGGTACTCATATACAGACAGGTTAGTGCCTGAAACAAAGATCATAAGGTCTCCTGTGACTCCTTCACTAATGTTAGTGAATGTTGTCACATTGCGACCCCGAGGGTGCTGCAACTGTGACTTCTAGTTATAAAAAAAAAAAAAACCTGAGCAGTGTTTGATCTTTTTTTGACTAGAAGTTGGTCACAGCATTCTTGAATTCGCTATGTGATGCCATCCAGTAACCTTTGGGCATGTGACGGGAGTAGTCCTAGCCATAAATGCCATTGCAATGTTAGCATGTAAGGCCCAGTTCACATCTGCGTTCGGGTTTCCGTTGGGGGGGGGGTTTCCACTCGGTTTCTGCACGAAACATACGGGGTCCGCGGGTTTCCCAGGTAAACCGCCTTTTATGCGTATAGGTTTACGTTTGGGGGGGTCCCCGAACGGAAACCCGAACGCAGATTTGAACCGGGCCTAAGCTTGGCTTAGTTCAGTGGATACTGTAGGGAGTGAGGGTATTATTATTATTATTATTATTATTATTATTATTATTATTAATAAACATCATATTGCAGTGCCTTCTTATTTTTCTAAGCATCATTGCTTGCTGAGCTTCATGATGTGTAATATAGATTTATATGATTTGGAGCAGAAGAAAGCTAGTAGAAAGCAGGGTAGATCTTGACTGAACTACTTGAGTATGCAAAACGCATCAGAACTTTGGTGTAATTTGCGCAAAAATAGAAATTGCCTTTTGCCACATTTATCATTTTAGACTCTTTTACATGTTGTATGAAAAAGTGGTATGACTTATGAAAAGTGAAAGCACCAGGTGCCAAAAGTGCACAAACATTTTGCAGCATTTTTTATGGCGTAAACTAAGGAGGTCTAAAGTTAGACTAGTAGTATAATGTTGTACCGTGTAAGCCACTAAAGTTAGACTAGACAGTTTTAGAGATTTATAATCCAGCATCAGACACCATGATAAACTGACGTGTTTTTAGGACTGTCTAGTCTTTGCACTGTCTAACATTTAGACAATATTAGTAAATCTATCCCCTGCTGTTGACAGATAAGGTTGTCAATCACTATGTATGTGTGAGAGGGGGGTTAGCAAGACTCTCACTCTGACTCCTAGAAGTCCTTTCAGGATTTTCTTTGCTTCTACAGATCACATAAACCTATATATCACATAGCTCAGCTTTTCTCCATCTATCATATCCTACTTCTAGTGCAGCAAAATTGACCAACGGGTTGACTATTACATTTACTAATTTAGGTTACATGATTTATTCTCCATTCATGTCAAAAGATACATTTAGAGGTCTCCTCTTTCCAGTTGCTAAAGATCAGTAGGTTGTGTGAGCTAAGGGGACTATTACACGTAAACTAGTAGGTCACATGTCCTACGAGCTTCAGAGATAAACTGTCTGTTTACAAGGGCAACCAAGTGGCTTTGTATATACATGTGGACAACGACATTAAAAAGTGGGTACAGAAACAATAAACCGGTATTTGCAAAAGTTTCTGTAGATTATTAACATCAGAAAGTAATATTTTATTCATGTTTATATAAAATGTTTTTTTATTTTATTTTGTCCAACTACTGCTGTCACATTCATGAATTAATTCAGCAGGATACAATCTGTGGCGGATGTCAGCAGCTGTCTTCACAGATGTGTGCTTTTACACAATACAAACTCCATCATTGTCCCGGTGACAGATGATTTGTAAGAGAATTTAAATATGGATCATAATATATGCAAAGCAGAGAGAAAGACATGGCATACGTCTCTGTCATGTGAATAGGGTCAATAAATCAAAACATGGGCTATAACAGAGAGGGGAAGGAAAGCTAACACTCTGCCGCTGACTGATAAGATGTGTAGCGATTTATTTGCATTGTCTCTGTCAAACAATCCAGATATAAAAGCTTGTGCCATTATCCAGTGTGTGATTTCCTTCAATGGTTCATTGCCTGGTACAATAAATAACAATGCTTTCTGCCCTTCTCCATGACTGAGCAACGGTTTACCTCCTATAGCTAAATAATGTACAGGGTTCAACTAAAAGGGTTCCCTAAGCTTTGGTTAGGGGACGTTGACACTACTGTTATAAACATCCTTTATACTCATCAGTCGTAGGATTAGAGCAACGGACATTAACAGTAGCAGAGTGCTGTTGACTCTAATTTAAAAATATGAGGGAAGCTATACTCTATGCTTCTGTCACGTTTTTTACATAAAGGTGAATGCAGATGGACACCAGATGGAGGGAGCTCCATCTGCATCGGTCACTTAATGTCTGTTGCCCTTGTCTTATGACTGATAAGAGCAATGGACATTAAAGGGGTTGTCTGGGTATCTAAATTTACCTTGATTTACCAGACGGATTCTTCATTGTGGACTCAGGGGTTCCAGTCTGGTTCCGGGTTATGTGATTGGTACCAGCCTATGACCCACAGGTCACTCCGCCCCTTCCCTCCCCTGATGATTTTACAGATAATTTACCTGTGATGTGGGGGCTGGCTTTACTAAAGTCAACCCGCCACATAGCACCAGTAACTTACCAGTGAGTAATGTACTTTAATGTAAACCAGTCGGAGCTGGTTTTGTTTACATGACTGGTTACATTAAAGTACATTCTTTATGTAAACCGTAGTGAAGGTATCTGGTGGCTGTATTGTGTTCATTCTTACGAGAACCTCAGTGAGATTCTGATATCAATAAATAGAGAAACTTCCTGTCCACACATAAGATGATGTGTCAGTGGGAAAGTCATAATGTCCATCACATGACACAAATGAGGATCAAAAGGGAGTGGCTAACTCACAATTAAAACCAAAAAGGAAAAGAAGAAAAAAAGAGCTAAGTGAGAGAGACACACATAGGTATCCATCTGCAGCAGTTTTTGCAGCAGTATTGACATAATTTGCTTTGGTGAGATGGAAAACTCGCCGTTACCTGCGACAGTATGTCCCAGTGTTTGTCATTTGTCTCCCCCCCCCCCCCATTGTTCTTCACTAATTGAAAAAAATTGGTAGAAAAAGGGAGGAGAAAAGGAGCCTGTTAAAAGGAGAAAGAAGCATTTTTCTCTCACCTACTGTATTATAATTTTTTTTTGTTTTGCTTATGATTTATGAAAAAATATTTAAAGAGCAGTTATGTTTTTAGTTTAGGTCCCCAAGTTCATCCAAACTAAATCACAGAAGTCCAAGTTTATGAAGGTCTATGAGACTAGACTGAGTGTAAATAAAATGTCTTGTAAGACAGTCGCTGGTAGGTATTGAACCAATGACGAATGTGAGTGACATCACCAGTCCCTCTCTGTCAACTGCTGAGGTCACTGATTGGTCTCAGTGGTTATATGTGGCTCAGGATTTCTGGCAATATGGCCCCAACACAGACAGAAAGTGCACTGGTGACGGAAAACGAGCACTGGAGACAAGTAAGTATGCTTTTTTATGTTATTTTTTTTTCTTTATACCTCCCTGGCCGCCCCACAGGTTGCTGAAATTCCTGGACAACCCCTTTAATATTTCAGTTGTCAGATCTTGGATCTGGTTTATAGAGGGGCTTCATAGAACATACAGAAAGCTGTTGTATGACCTGCATATAACAAAATCATTTTTTATGCGCAGCAACATGCTTTTCTGATACTAAATACAAATTTTGGTCTGTTCTTCACCAGTTTATAGATGGGCACACATTCTACATAGCTGGCACATTTATTGAAGCGGCAATTTTTTCTTTGTCAATTTGCATAATCCCAAAATGGATGCCACAAAATATATTTGTAGATTCAGCAAATTCATAATACAGAATGTGCACAAAGGGTGCTTTGTTTGGAATAGAAAAGTTCTCACTCGTGGGTGCTTTACAGTAAATTCCAATTTACTTCAATAGTTCAGTAAAAATAAGAATTCTTGAGCATTTCTTACAACAGTTTTGTTCTGTTCCTCTATTATTCCTATTGAAAATGTATAAATAAATTAACATTGGGGTATTGCTGTGCCTCTTGCAATGGGCTGTGTCCCTTCACATTATGATACACTATTGTACTCCAGGACCAAGAAATGTTACAACGCAAAGTTGATGCTCCACAAATTATTTTGTACAAATACTGAATATTTACTAAAAGAGAGTTGCCATTAGAGCTGACAGGTAATCCTTAAAAGAGGATTGCTTATTTTGAGACTATCCCTTTAAATATACAGTAACCCTAAACATACCTGTACTCAACAAAGAAATGGTTCAGTGGTCTTGAGCACTGATGCAAGAAGGTTTTATGGTGTACAAGGCATGAAAAAGTAACAATTTTTTTTTTTTTTTGGGGGGGGGAGTTAAAAAAAATTTTTTTAACTTTTCCCTCTTTTAAGACACCTTCACCAGTTTCTTGAAATGGGCATAGCCTGGGCAGGGCCACTAGATTTATTATCATTTATACCAGTTTACTGACTTAAATGATGCCTTGAAATCTACGTCAGCCATGAGCAGGCATAGATTTCAGTGCAGGTGCACACCTAGTCATAAATGATGCATGTCCTCCAATGGCACAGGGATTATCAAGACCGGCATAATAATTGTCAGTTTTGATCAATCCCACCATTTTATTAGGAGAGAAAGATCCAGTAAACAGATGCTATCACATGTGTCCATATGGTGTCTGTGCCATGGCCAATACACTACTAACTAATTCCTCGCCCCTCGGCTTCCTGTATACAAGGAAGCATGTAAAACTGCCTATACACATAACATTAAAATAGTAATTCCGGCCAACTATCTCTTGAAAATTTAACAAGAATAGTCTTTTGTCTCCCAAAAATGTGATTCATCAGTATGGAAATTATCTGTGGTTGGCTGAAAGCACAAGTCAATGGCATATCAAGCTAATTTGACCAATCATTTGCCACTTTGCACAAGTCCCTAAAAAGTTTTCTTTTTTTGTTTGTTTTTTTAAATCTGACTCTGTTTAGTGTATAATGTAGCTGATGGGATCATTTGTAGGAACAATCCCACTGAACATTGATGGGCCACATGTTATGATTGATATCTGGTTGTGCATCAAAAAATCTGAACATGAACATGGCATGATTTTGTGAAAATCAAAGCTACTGTACATCACAGCAGGATAGCCAACAACCAGTTTGTAGTGGATAACCCCCTGCGAACATACCTTGCATGACTCCCAATCTTACTAATTCAACCCACACAACATTAAAACAAATGAGAACACAATTACAAAACCATGTATTATCTTTATGAAAGCATTTAAGCAATACAAAAGTACTTAAAATCTTACAGAAGCACCCATTGAAATAAATAGGATCCCAAACCTAAAGGCAAAGTCAAACATAAAAAATCAGTACAAAGCCCAAGTGTAATTTAAATATCTCACCATAAAGGTTTGGGCAAAAATATACAATAGTAACAAAACAATAACAATAGCAAAATAAAAACAAAAAGTAACAAAATAAAAAAGGGATCCCCTGGTATGGCAAGCAAGGTTGCTATGACAAATTTGAGGTTTGATATATACCTCCTCTTATTGTACATGGTTTTATGTCAATTGAAATTATTGACAATTTAAAGTATATTTGTTGTTATTGCTTATGAGCTGGGTTTATAGCCTGAGAGCGAGTTGTACAGTCATGGCCAAAAGTTTTGAGAATGACACAAATATTATATTTTCACATGATATGCTGCTCTCTGGTTTTTATGTGTGTTTGTCAGATGTTTTTATCACATACAGAAATAGAATTGCATTCATATTATGAGTAACAGAAGCTTATATTGACAGTTAGAATGAGTTAATGCAGCAAGTCAATATTTGCAGTGTTGACCCTTCTTCTTCAGGACCTCTGCAATTCTCCCTGGCATGCTCTCAATCAACTTCTGGACCAAATTCTGACTGATAGCAGTCCATTCTTGCAGAATCAATGCTTTAATTTTGTCTGAATTTGTTGGTTTTTGTTTGTCCACCCGTCTCTTGATGATTGACCACAAGTTCTCAATGGGATTAAGATCTGGGGAGTTTCCAGGCCATGGACCCAAAATCTCTATGTTTTGTTCCCTGAGCCATTTAGTTATCACCTTTGCTCTATGGCAAGGTGCTCCATCATGCTGGAAAAGGCATTGTTGAGCGCCAAACTGCTCTTGGACGGTTGGGAGAAGTTGCTCTTGGAGGACATTCTGGTACCATTCTTTATTCATGGCTGTGTTTTTAGGCAAGACTGTGAGAGAGCCGATTCCCTTGGCTGAGAAGCAACCCCACACATGAATGGTTTCAGGATGCTTTACAGTTGGCATGAGACAAGACTGGTGGTAGCGCTCACCTCTTCTCCGAATAAGCTGTTTTCCAGATGTTCCAAACAATCGAAAAGGGGATACTTCAGAGAAAATGACTTTACCCCAGTCCTCAGCAGTCCACTCCCTGTACCTTTTGCAGAATATCAGTCTGTCCCTGATGTTTTTTCTGGAGAGAAGTGGCTTCTTTGCTGCCCTCCTTGAGACCAGGCCTTGCTCCAAGAGTCTCCGCCTCACAGTGCGTGCAGATGCACTCACACCTGCCTACTGCCATTCCTCAGCAAGCTCTGCACTGCTGGTAGCCCGATCCCGCAGCTGAAACACTTTTAAGAGACGGTCCTGCCGCTTGCTGGTCTTTCTTGGGCGCCCTGGAGCCTTTTTGGCACCAATGGAACCTCTCTCCTTGAAGTTCTTGATGATGCGATAGATTGTTGACTGAGGTGCAATCTTTCTAGCTGCAATACTCTTCCCAGTTAGGCCATTTTTGTGCAGTGCAATGATGACTGCACGTGTTTCTTTAGAGATAACCATGGTTAACAGAAGAGAAACAATGATGGCAAGCACCAGCCTCCTTTTAAAGTGTCCAGTGGTGTCATTCTTACTTAATCATGACAGATTGATCTCCAGCCCTGTCCTCATCAACACCCACACCTGTGTTAATGGAGCAATCACTGAAACGATGTTAGGTGGTCCTTTTAAGGCAGGGCTGCAATGATGTTGAAATGTGTTTTGGGGGATAAAGTTCATTTTCTAGGCAAATATTGACTTTGCAAGTAATTGCTGTTAAGCTGATTACTCTTTATAACATTCTGGAGTATATGCAAATTGCCATTAGAAAAACTAAAGCAGTAGACTTTGTAAAAATTAATATTTGTATCATTCTCAAAACTTTTGGCCATGACTGTAGCTTAAAACTCTACCAAAATGCATGGTTTTCAATTGGGGTGCACCAGCCATTGTTTTTTAATCAGATAATTTTTATAAAACAACATTAACCATTTTCCATACAAAGAAAGACAATAAGTGAGAACAAACGCCAGGAAAAACAATAAAGGGAGCCAGCAGTTGGAGCCAATGGGCCGCTATTAATTTCCTGGTCCTGGTCAGGGATGTGTTTCATTTTATCATCTAGGAGGCCAATGAGATTAGTTTCTAGAGTTATTCCATAAACCCAATATATAATTTGTAGGACATCCATCCAATAAGGTCCCAAATGGGCACATTTTCAAAGCCTATGCATCAGGTGAGCATCGGCCTGCCCTCGCCTTGGGCAATTAGAGTTTGATCTGAGCCCTTATTTAGCATAGCCGGTGTTTTGTAGGCTCTATGAGTAAACCGCATCTGAAAGTATCTCTGTTTCACAAAGCGACACCATCGCCGTTAGGTCTGGGATATCCCTAACAGCAAATTGATTGATAATAACCATGTGGTAAAGATCTCTTTTGGTGCTGTTACATGTGCTATTTTTTTCTACAGCAATGAAGATGGCTAATACTAATGTAAAATGCAAAACACGTGCGTGGTTTTAAGTAGCAATAACAACCTCAAATCTCATTCACTTTGCTGGAGCTGAAAAACTGAATGTTTTTTTTTTCCGCTGAATTTCTGCCTCAATCTCCAAAACTGCACATCACAAGGCATTATGGGAAAGGAGCTGGGGAGCTCATGCGCCCTCTGTTGGATGTAACAGATCCTCAATTTGCTTTTGACTCACCGAGCCTTGAGACAGCAAAAGGGATTTTAGCCAAGCCAATTTCACTTATCTGCATACAGCGCTGTTTCCGGATTGTTGTCCTTCATCAGTACAGAGCAAAGTGAATTGGCTGGCTTAGTGGGAGGCAATGAGTGGGTTAGGGACAAGAATCTCTCACATTGAGGAGAGCACCAGTGAAGGTGTGTAGAGATTGAAAATGAAAGGGAATCTGTCAGGGCAATTTAGGACACCGAACCACCCACTGGTGCTTATGGGTGGACTGGGGTTTAGCGTCCAAATCAATGCAATGCAATAATGCAGTCTGTAGCCACAGTAAAAATAAAAAAGCTTTATACTTGCCTAGAGATGAGTCTAATAAGTCTCATCGGACTCAACTTTGGAGCTCCTAGCATCTGCACTGTTCTTCAGTGAAGCCGGAGATGTACATCCTGGCTTCACAGCGCATGCGACCAAGGTCTGGCGCACTGAAGATGAGTTGTATTCCTCTGGCTTCACTAAAGAACTGTGCAGGTGTGGGGGAGGGCAACCGATAGGTATGTAGGATTTTGTTATAATAGGGCGATTTGGGACACTACACCACCAATCCATAATGGCCCTGACAGGTTTCCTTTACATTGCTTTTATCTGCAGTTATTTTGAGAACTGGACCGATTTTCATGCACCAGCATGGTTTTGGCCATATCACATCCGCAACTTGTGAACCAAGCCTATACAGATATGTCCAATGGATATTTAATGGCGTACTAACAAAACCCTTTAAAGATGGCACTTCACAACACAACCACTAGGTGGCCCCATGCAAAAACATTGAAGATATTACTGTGTGACACGGTAATGTAAAACAACATTGGCCCAGATTCACTTTTTTGGTTATGACTAGACACTGGCCCATGTTTAGTTCAATCTGGTGCATCTAGTTTGGGCTAAATTTTTTCAACATGCCAGGCATGTGGGTGTGGATTGTCAGAAAAAGGGGGACACGGCTTAAATGTGCCATGATGCACAAAAATTATGTCCAAAAATTCGGGCTTAAAATAAGCCAACTAAAAGGTGTTAGAAGTCTAGTCAGTCTAAAGATACGGTAATAAATCTGAAGAATTTTGAGATTGCCCATCTAAGTTTATACTGTCTAACTATTAGTAAATCAGGGTCGGTATTTGGAAAAGCTGATCATCTTGTGTCCTACATCTGGAAAGATTAGGAAGGACATGTTGGAAACAGGTGGAGCGCTTTCGATGAAATACATTATCAATTACAACTTTTATTTTTTCTTTGTAATTCCATGGCCTCGTTGTGTTATAGAGATTTCTGCCATCCTGGGTAAGAGAAGTATAATTTCTGTCTGCATCATCATACATTATAATTAGGATAATTGCAGTGAAAGGCAAGACATACATTGTCTGGGAACTGTTTATATACATATCTCGAGCAGAGCAATGAATAATCCGCTCAGGTGTGATGACATATAATCACTGTCAGCTTCTGGCAAAGGTGATAACAGAGCGGGGCATTTAATTGTAGCTTCTCTTACAGGAACTTGGTGTATTATTTGTCTCGAGGAGCTCAACTTCCTCCTGTGAACCTGCCTCCTTATTTATGCTCTGACTTCTTGTTTCTAAAAAGTCTTTAAGATTAAAATAAACAGGGAAGAAAAAAAAACCTCTCTTGTTTCACTTGAACTCTCACATTGTTTTCCTTTGTTTGCATAGAGCATAATAGGATTTTAATGTGAACATGTGGTAGATGTGTATTGTTGGACACTGTAGCAATCTAGATATAAACAGCCTAAAATCTGTGTTTTCCCTTTTTGAATTGGTGTCTCCATTGCCGAGATATGGCTGTTTTTGACAATATGCAGATGAACTCTTTGGAGCAATGAGGATGTTTTCATTCCACCAAAGAGGAAAGCAGCAATGGCATCATAAAGAGCTCATTTGCATATTGTCGGAGCAATATCTCAGCGGCAGAAGTACCGATTCACAAGGGAAATACACTGACTCTAACCTATCTGTGCGGCTGGGTTGATATGCTAGGTTCTGGTGACCTTTTATGGGTCCCTTTTAAGGTTACCACTCAGGGACTTGAGAGCAGAAGCATTCAAAAGAGATGGATCCCATTGATATAAATTGCATATTCAAGCTCTGATCCCATAAGTGTTAGTCTGTAATCTGTTATGTTTCCATGATGGCAGGAATAGTGTAGACTGCAGTGCTACTGGTGAGGATATGTTAGGTATGTTCCTAACTGCTTCAGGAATTAGGAGATGCGTTTTTTGACGCGTTTTTGTACATGATGCAGTTTTTGACGCGTTTTTCTTCGCAATTTTTGCTGTGGATTTTTTGCTTAAGCACACTGTATGGACCTTTTGATGCGGTTTTTGAAAAAAAAAAAAAGCATCAAGAACCAGAACAAACAAACATCCCGCGTTTTTTCCCGCTTCACATTGATTTCAATGGATTTTTCAAGGTGGAATCCGCCTGAAGATAGGTCAATCAGCTAGAGGAAAAAAACTGCTACTGACTTCCATTGACATGAATGGGAGGCGTTTTTTGAGGCGGATTCCGCCTCAGAATCAGCCTGTAAAAAACTCTGTGTGAACATATCCTAATAAGTATAAGTTATCACATTGTACAAGTCCTACTTGTTGTAATGGTCCATTAACAATAAGCAGATCACAAAGTATCTTCCTGCTGGGACCACCAAAAGTTAGGTGTTCTCTATGGGGAAATAAAGTATGTTAGTAACTGCTTGTTTTCCCTGCAGCACCTCTAAAGGGGAAATGAAACATTACACCTTCTTATTAAAATCAATGTGGGTTGTTTGTATAGTGAAGGACAGGATCAGTCCCATCGAGTGAAAGATACTATTTGCTCTACTCTGTGGCCAGAAGAGCTTACTTATAGAATTAATCAGGGCTTTATGAGTCAGAAAAAGTTACTGATACAGACTCCAGCTCCAAAATAAAAGGATGAATTGTTTTAAATATTATACAATTAATATTATATAATTTATTTGGTAGCCATTTGTAATATATTTACTTTCATAGGAATTCAATCACTAGCAAATGCTGCGGAATATGTTGCTATATTATTACAGTACAGACCAAAAGTTTGGACACACCTTCTCATTCCAAGAGTTTTCTGTATTTTCATGACTATAAAAATTGTAGATTCACACTGAAGGCATCAAAACTATGAATTAACACATGTGGAATTATATACTTAACAAAAAAGTGTGAAACAACTGAAAATATGTCTTATATTCTAGGTTCTTCAAAGTAGCCACCTTTTGCTTTGATTACTGCTTTGCACACTCTTGGCATTCTCTTGATGAGCTTCAAGAGGTAGTCACCTGAAATGGTCTTCCAACAGTCTTGAAGGAGTTCCCAGAGATGCTTAGCACTTGTTGGCCCTTTTGCCTTCACTGTGCGGTCCAGCTCACCCCAAACCATCTCGACTGGGTTCAGGTCTGGTGACTGTGGAGGCCAGGTCATCTGGCGTAGCACCCCATCACTCTCCTTCTTGGTCAAATAGCCCTTACACAGTCTGGAGGTGTGTTTGGGGTCATTGTCCTGTTAAAAAATAAATGATGGTCCAACTAAACGCAAATCAGATGGAATAGCATGCCGCTGCAAGATGCTGTGGTAACCATACTGGTTCAGTATTCCTTCAATTTTGAATAAATCCCCAACAGTGTCACCAGCAAAGCACCCCCACACCATCACACCTCCTCCTCCATGCTTCACGATGGGAACCAGGCATGTAGAGTCCATTCGTTCACCTTTTCTGCGTCGCACAAAGACACGGTGGTTGGAACCAAAGATCTCAAATTTGGACTCATCAGACCAAAGCACAGATTTCCACAGGTCTAATGTCCATTCCTTGTGTTCTTTAGCCCAAACAAGTCTCTTCTGCTTGTTGCCTGTCCTTAGCAGTGGTTTCCTAGCAGCTATTTTACCATGAAGGCCTGCTGCACACAGTCTCCTCTTAACAGTTGTTGTAGAGATGTGTCTGCTGCTAGAACTCTGTGTGGCATTGACCTGGTCTCTAATCTGAGCTGCTGTTAACCTGCGATTTCTGAGGCTGGTGACTCGGATGAACTTATCCTCCGCAGCAGAGGTGACTCTTGGTCTTCCTTTCCTGCGGCGGTCCTCATGTGAGCCAGTTTCTTGTAGCGCTTCATGGTTTTGGTCACTGCACTTGGGGACACTTTCAAAGAAGGACTGACTGACCTTCATTTCTTAAAGTAATGATGGCCACTCGCTTTTCTTTACTTAGCTGCTTTTTTCTTGCCATAATACAAATTCTAACACTCCATTCAGTAGGACTATCAGCTGTGTATCCACCTGACTTCTGAACAACACAACTGATGGTCCCAACCCCATTTATAAGGCAAGAAATCCCACTTATTAAACCTGACAGGGCACACCTGTGAAGTGAAAACCATTTCAGGTGACTACCTCTTGAAGCTCATCAAGAGAATGCCAAGAGTGTGCAAAGCAGTAATTAAAGCAAAAGGTGGCTACTTTGAAGAACCTAGAATATAAGACATATTTTCAGTTGTTTCACACTTTTTTGTTAAGTATATAATTCCACATGTGTTAATTCATAGTTTTGATGCCTTCAGTGTGAATCTACAATTTTTATAGTCATGAAAATACAGAAAACTCTTGGAATGAGAAGGTGTGTCCAAACTTTTGGTCTGTACTGTATATACTCAATTAGAGGAGTGTTACTACTACTGACTGACCATGGCTGTCAGCCATTTATGAAGGAGTTTGAGTTGGAGCAGGAATCTTGAGTCAGGTTGTAGAAACATGGAGGTCAGTGGTGTGACCTACCAATTCCACAGCTCTGGATTTAATTTACATAGTCATTTGAGAAAGAGCTCCATGAAGTGGAATCCTCCTTGCATGTCCAGCTGCGTCAGTGTCTGCACAAAGTTGTGTATGTGATTTTAAGATGTTAATCTTGTCCTCTTTCCTTATCTCTTTTTCTATTCCTTTTTTATTATGTCTTTTTGTCTCAGTTTCAATAGTCTTTCCTTAATATGAAAAAGCTACTAAATATGACTTGACTAAGACAAGTGAATACTGCACTGACATTATGTTTAATGAATAATACAGTGTGGTTATAAGAAATGGGATGAATCTCCCTTTCACGTATTTGTCCAGGAATCCAGCTTTCCTTCTGCCTAGCATGGTCCAAAAACTGATGCTTGAACTGCCCCATGCTTTCCCATGGCAGCATGTTTTGTATCGGTTGTGACGTTGGTCGTCTCCTTGCACTGGACAGAATAATGTTACCCGCATCAATTTGTCTGGACATCGGACTGGTAAAGATAAATATCATCAGCTATGTCTAGCTTGGGCATAAAACAACTGCCACAACAAAGATATGTGTCTTAGACATCATCTTTGTACTTTTTACCAAATATGCTCTTGTGTTGCCCATTTTTGCTAAGTTGCTGTATGCTCTTTTGCTACAACCAATAGAACCTATTAATACGCCGTGTGGTTGCCAAGTATCCTATTGCCTATAGCAACTGGGGAAATGAATGTGAAATCCCGTCCACCATAGCTGAATTGCTCGGAGATCTCAGTCCTTATTATAGGTATTACAGGCGATTCTTGTTTTAATTAAATTGAACATCCTATAGCAACCTTGCCTTCCAGACTATGACATGAAATTGTATTATTTGTATGCGTGACCCTAGATGGAAGTGTCTGAACAGTGCCGCAGCATTTTACTTAACAATCATTCTATGAATAGGCTTCCCAACATTCTTGAAATGAATGCTGTGTTTTATTTGCAGCATATTATATGTTATTTGTTACATTTTCTTCTTTCTTTTTCTTCTTGTTGAAGGTTTTAACAATATGGAAAGGATGTGCGACAAAGAGTTCATAATACGCAGGGCAGCTACAAACCGGGTATTGAATGTTCTTCGTCATTGGGTGTCAAAGCATTCGCAGGTATTTACGGAACTATGTGTCAGGGTCACTTTGTATCTCCAGCTTTTGTTTAGAAACATAACTAAATGTTGAGTTGAGCTTAATAACTATAATTGTCTGTATTCCATAAAAATAAGTTACTTATGACTAGTGAATATTAAAGGGGTTGTCCAGGCAAAAATGGACAACCCCTTTAACTTTTAAATCAGCCAGGGCAGCGAAAAAAAAAAAAAATTCATACTCACCTGTCCCCGATGCTCCGGTGTCCTCCTGATGCGATCTGGTCCTTCTGCTGAATGGGTCTCTTCCTGAGTTCCGCTGATTGGCTTCAGCAGTCACGTGACCAGTGAGGCCAGTCAGCGAATAGCATGTGATGTCACTACCTGTGACATCACGGGTCTCTTGCTGAGGCCACTGATTGCCCTCAGCGGTCTTGTGACGTCACAGGCAGTGAGCAGTTTCACTTTGAGAAGGCGCCGGAGCAGAAGGACCGGATTGCGCGGGGAGGAGCATCGGGGACAGGTGAGTATGAGTTTTTTTTATTTTTTTTTCACTGCCCAAGCTGATTTAAAAATTAAAGGGGTTGTCCAATTTTGCCTGGACAACCCCTTTAAGTATAGACATAAGATACTGCTCTGCTGAATATGACCAGACCGTAGGATATAATCACATAATGCTCTGTAGAACTATACCAAGCAATATACTGGGTCAGATTGTAAGATGGGTTTCCAGCATTTGCACATTTATCCAAAATTCATAGACCTAAAAAAAAATCCATAATAAAAAAAAAAGAAATTGTGAATCAGTTCAGCCAGGCTAATCCTTAGATGGCCCCTAGTTCTGACATAATAATAGGCCCCAATGGACCAGCAGTCTTCAATGACATTGAGTTCACAGTGAAAAGCATATTGGGGAAATAATTTATAGCGTCAATGTCTGTTCCTGATGATATATTTTTTTAATCAGATCATTTTTTATTTAATTGAATTTTCTTTTACAATTATACATCAATAAAACAACAACTCAGACCCCCCCCCCCCATCGCCTCCCCCCAGACAGCATTATCATCCCTTAGCAAAGAAGAGACCGGTAAGTACATTGGAGTTGTGGGATAGGAATAACATTACATCAGGAGTCATTTATGTAACAGTACTCAATAATATCCAACATTTTCCCCGAGTTCTAGACAAAGTTTATCACTCAAATGGGGAACTCACTCTCCAAAGATTAGTAGACAGCAAGTCTGGGGTATCTAACCATATACAGACGCCCCTCTCCAGTCTAATAAAATAATTAAGTTTAGTAACCACTTCTTCTACCACAGGTGGGCTAACCTGTACACAATGCTGAGCTGTAAGTTTTCTGACTTGGTTCAAAATCCATTTGATGCCTAATGATACCCCCTCTGCCATGTCTCGCTCCTCTCCAATATGTAGCAGACAATATTTATGATTTTGCTCTACTCTCACCCCATATACCTTTCACACTAAGGTGAGGACCCATTTCCAGAAAACTTCCAAAGAAGCACAGGACCACATAATATGCATCTAGTGAGCTCTGTCCATGTGATACCTGGGGCATTTAGAATCAGATTGCAGCCCCTTCTTCTGTAATAGTAATGTAAAAGAGATAGTTCCGATAAAAGCTGCGCTTCACAACTGAAAAGCCTGGTACTATCTCTAGGGCCTCTGCCCACTGAACCTCCGAAATGGGCCTTAAATCCTCCTCTTGTTTTGCCTTCACTGCCAGGGGGTATTTGTGTAATTAAGCAGACAGGAAATAGTTATAAAGGGTAGAAATTAACCCCTTAGAACTGCGAGGCTGAGAAATCAACTCTATTATCGTGGCTAGATATAGATAAATTTACTGTGGCTGCTTGAGCGGACAAAGCATGGCGTAGCTGTAGATATTAAAAAAAAATGTACAATGGCCTAAACCAAATTCTCCCTGTAGGTGTTCAAAACTATTAAAAAAACCATAGAAGTGCATAGAGGTGTCTAATACTCAATATACCCTTATTTATTATTTATTTATTATGCTTACTTGTATAGCGCCATCATATTCCGCTGTGTTTTACAGACATTGACAGTCACTGTCCCATATACGGCTCATAATCTACATTCCCTATCTGTATGTCTTTGGAGTCCATTCCCACTCAGAAAATCCTGTTAAAATCTATAATTCTGGTAACTTAGAATTTCACCATAAAGTAGTATAAGCAGTATAGCCTTCCACACCCAGCAGAGTCTTCACTCGCTCCCAGACCTTTCACAAAAAGGTCATCATTGGAATGACCTCCAAGGGCCTCTCCCTGGTCCCAAACTCCAGTAAATACATACGTGGCAATGCTCCCGCCCTCTAGGAAAGCAAAGTTCCTGCTCAACCCAGGTCCTCTTATTGGTCCCAACCTCTGCAATGTTGTAACTGAGATACCATGAAATATAGCCACAGGTTAGCAACCGCTAGGCCCCCCTAATCCTTGCCCCTCTGCAATGTTTTTTACTGGAGACAGGCAAACTTTTTTTTCTCAGATTGGATCCCTAAACAGACCTTATAAAATAATTGCTTGGGAAACCAAGCAAGTGAATTGTGAATGATGTACAATAATTGCAGCATCAACACCATCTTAGTCAGGTTAGAGCGGAGTTTGCACCAGGCTGCAATCTTTAGTATAAGACGTTGGAGAAGAAGGAGCAAATTTAACTCTAAGTAATCCTGCAACTAGTCTGAGACAAATATGCCAAGATATTTACAACTCTGGACCACCTTGATCTGTGTATGCTCCCCTGGTACATTGTCCTGGAGAGGGTCCAAGGGTAGAAGGACAGATTTGTCCAAATTGATAGATAATACAGAAAATTATCAAAAGTTAGTATTGAGTGTCATCACTGGTCAGAGTGAACTAGCTACTAGCTAGGCATTGAGTGCTACATGGTCTTCAGTATGACCACATGTAAATTTTCTGTTGATATTTAGACAAAATTCATTGTTTAAAGAGGACCTTTCACCACCTGCACCAACTCAAGCTATTTTTATCCTTTAAGCAGTTCCACTGATTCTGGAGCAGTTGGAATTTTTTCTCTAGTCCTCACCGTTCCCAAGCAATAAGTGCTGGTAGTGTTGGCCCCTGATATGCTAATTAGATAGACTCTCTAATGTTGAATGGGTACTGTCAGGAGCAGGAAAGGGGTATGACTGACAGCCTCTGATTGGAGTCACGCCTCCTTGCCTGCTCCTGGCTGACACCACCCACTTGACATTAGAGAGTCTAGTTAGCATATTGGGCACCAAAACTAATTGCACTGAATGCTCGGGTACAGGAGCGGCTAGAGAAAGCATTCCAATGGTGCTGGAGTCAGTGGAAGGATGCCTATTAAACGAAGAAAATTGTAGTTTTGTTTTGACTAAAATCATTTTTGTGATGATTTTTATTTTTTTTGTGCTTTCTGTTGGCCTTTCCTGAACAGACAACTTTGCAACTAAATAAAATAAAGTTAAAAAAAAAAAAAGTTAAATGTCATGTTTACGAACATTCAGAAGAGCAGAAATGCAGACTGACAATTTTTAATGACAGTGTAAAATGTATTTTTTAGCCAAAAATACATACATTTCAGTAAAAAAAAAAATGTACCTAAAAGTTTACTTAGCTTTTAATAACTGTGATCTCAGTGACAGAGTGGCCCAGATTTACTTTTGTGGTTATGACTAGACACTGGCGTAAGCATGCTGCTTCTTTGGCGCATCAAAGCACATCTTTTATGAGCTATTATTTTTCTGGCAGCTAGATTTAGGCTAGGCTCACCCTAGCGCTGGGTTTTCCGTTCTTTGGGTCTGCTTGGGGACCCGAAAAACAGAAACCCAATCTGCTTAAAAAGCGGAAACTCGTGGATCCCCATAGACTATAATGGGGTCTGTCAGGTTTCTACCCGGTTTCCGCCCAAAAAATGTGGAGTGAAAAGTCCTGCTTGCGGAATGGGGGACAGAATCTAGTGTAACTGTAGCCTTATATTTGCATGGACCTAATGTCATTGAAAAATGGACGTGTCAGTCCATTGAAGGGGCTTTTTCAAACAACAACGAATAACGGCTGTGTGGTGGGCGCTTTAAAACCCATGAATGGACATAAAAATGATAGCTGTGAAAAAGGGTTGGCCAAAAAAATAGGCAAGGGAATAGACCCATAGACATTATTTCATTGTAGTGTAAATAATGCCTAACTCTTAGTAAATTTGGGCCAAAATTCTGCCTCTCCTGATGTGTTTGATATTATTCATCCAGCAGGGCTGCTGAATCCTTCATTTTTCTTACATCTTCCCAGTGTCTTATTGCAATGTCACTTTTGTCTGTTCTGGGAATTTAGGGGTGAATGCTAGTTCATTGCATAACTGTGAATGTATGTGATGCATGAGAAGAGGATGCAGAGGAGTTCTGGCCCTCTGGGAAGTAGAAGTCGCTGTGTGAGTGCCAGCCAAGCATGCCGTCAGTCTGATTAATAAGATGTGCATTATACTGGCTTGTGTCGGGCAATGACAGTCTCCCTTTCCTTTATTTGCTTTGTGATGCATTTAAACATCTTACGTCCTGGAAGTTATAAGCCACCGTGTCACATCTCTTATCACATCACAGTGTTATTAATGTGACAATGCCTCTTAGCTTTATATTCCTTTCAAGGATATTACATTTGTGTAGAACTGTAAATGTATTGTGCTCGAAACACAAGCAGCTGCATCCCAGTGTCTGGTAGCTACTGCACGTTTTCCCAGTAGCCATAGATATATTGTTTGTATCATTCAGTTTTTATTTTATAGGTCCAAAATTCTGTGCTGGTAAATGGCATAATAAAGATTTAAGAGGTTTATATCTCCATTATTCTGGTACATAGCAAGAAATCCTCTGCGTTCCTTCACTTAGCCAAAAGGTATCGCCTGATTTCTTCACTTAGCCAAAGTTAAGCATTGCGTAATGTATAAAACCCATTCTTATAGTATCCTGTTAGTGAATTTAGAGGCTGTATGCAGGTGAATGTGTGCTTTGCCTTTGTTTTATCCATGGTTTTAAAAGATGGCACACTGACCCATTCTTTTCTTATGGCCCCATACACACAGGTCAGTGTTGGGGGCCATGAGCCCAGAAGCAAAACTTTGAAAGTTAAATTTTGGCTTAAAAGTTTGATACAAATTAGACAATTTGTCACATTTTCAGACTGCCTGTCCAAGTTTACACCATGTGGCTATAAGTACATGTGGGCCAATGTAGTACAGGCTCAGTCCATTTATTTCATTAGGCAGCATGCAATAATTCATGTAACCCATTGGGCACTGCAGGGATAATGAACACTGAAGAGGGAATTTATTAAAGCTTCACATCACTTTTATGGTTTAGAGAAGTCACAGATTATAGTATAAGTTATATATACACTACAACTTGTGATTCTTCATTTATCTTGCTACAGGTGCATCTTAATAAATTAGAATATCTTTGAAACATTTCTTTCTTTCAGTAATTAAATTAAAAAAGTGACCTCCTATATTTTCTAGATTCTTTACACACAGAGTGTTCTATTTCAAGTGTTTTATTTCTGTAAATGTTGATTATGGATTACAGGTAATAAAAACCCAAATCTAAGAAAATTAGAATATTGTAAAAAAGTTCAGTATTGTAAATTCAATGTGTCACCTGCCAGGGTTTCCTAAGCCTTTAAATCAGTGGTTCTCAACCTTTCTAATTCTGTGACCCCGCAATACAGTTCCTCATGTTGCGGTGACCCCAAACCAAAAAATAATTTTGGTGGCTACTTCAAAACTGTGATTTTGCTACAGTTATGATTCGGAATGTAAATACCTGATATGCATTATGTATTCTAATTGCTACAAATCAAACATAATTTAAACATAGTGATCTACCCCCTACACAGGTAATGTTATTAACTATGGGGAAATTGAGAATTATTACAGTAATAGTGCCCCCCATATGAGTAATCTTATTACCTGTGTGGCGTCACTATAACTGTAATAGCCCCTCATATACAGACCAAAAACAAATTAGATGCCACACGGCCATTGTTCATATAAATATATCGCTTAACAGTGGCGATAGCCTGACTTCACATAAAGACAGAGAGCAGTAATGGCCAAGCTTCTGGTTAATATGGGCTTGAGTCATGTTATAATATTTACCGTATTTTTCGGACTATAAGACGCACCGGACCATAAGACGCACCTAGGTTTTAGAGGAGGAAAATAGGGGAAAATATTTTAAGACAAAAAAATGTGGTAAAATGTCTAATATATGGAAGTTGTAGTTTTGCAACAGCTGCAAGGTCACATTAACAGGTGTCCCTGCAGCTGTACGGGTAGGAATAGGGCGTCTTTTTTTGCAGGGCCAGATGTACTTTTTAGTTATGCCATTTTGGGGAATGTCTATTGCTTTGATCACTTTTTATTCAAATCAGAGGCGAAACAGCAAAAAATATGGCGGTTTGGCACTTTTGATTTTTTTTCCCGCTCTGATGTTCACCCTACAAGAAAAATAGTTTTATAAGGTTGTAGACCGGGCATTTTCGGACACAGGAATAGCTAATGTGTATGTGTTTCATAGTAATTTTGTACTTTTATATGTATTCCAGGGAAAGTGGGTGAGTTAGAACTTTTTTTTTTTATTTTATTTTTTTACTATTTTATTAGCCCCCCTCCCTTCATGGGGCTTGAACCTGCAATCGTTTGATTGCAAGTCCCATAGACTGCAATACAAGTGTATTGCAGTCTATGGGAGATTCTGTACATTACTACTGAGACTGGTCATAGACCAGTCTCAGTAGTAGTATCCCAGTGACAGGCCTGGGAGCCTTCATTAGGCTCCAGGCTGTCACCGGAACAGGTCGACTCCCGCGATCTCGCCACGCGGGGAGTGGACCTGCAACTTAACAGGTATGGGACCGGTGGGGACCGGGGGCAGTTTTTACAAAGTCATATTGCCTTCTATCTGTCCCCTATACAGTGGGGAAAAAAAAGTATTTAGTCAGCCACCAATTCTCCCAGTTCTCCCACTTAAAAAGATGAGGCCGGCCTGTAATTGACATCATAGATAGACCTCAACTATGAGAGACAAAATGAGAAAACAAATCCAGAAAATCACATTGTCTGATTTTTAAAGAATTTATTTGTAAATTATGGTGGAAAATAAGTACAGTAATACCTCGTACACTCGCGTTTCCGAATTTGTGAATTCACAGATTCGCGATATTTTTTTGGCAACTAACATATATAGATTTTGCTCTTTTTTTTTCAGATCTGTGAAATTTAATTAAAAAAAACACCTTCGCTATTGGGTAGTAGCGTCCTGTTCGTTACGTACCCGGTAATTAGTTTCATTTTCATTGATATTTAGGGGTTAAACATTAGAAACCGGCATTGTAAGCGCTTCTAAGCGCTTGTACCAAACATTCGCGATCCGCGACCCGCTCTGGCACCTAACCTCGCGAATGTACGAGGTATTACTGTATTTGGTCAATAACAAAAATTCATCTCAATACTTATATATCCTTTGTTGGCAATGACAGAGGTCAAACGTTTTCTGTAAGTCTTCACAAGGTTGGCACACACTGTTGCTGGTATGTTGGCCCATTCCTCCATGCAGATCTCCTCTAGAGCAGTGATGTTTTGGGGCTGTCGCTGGGCAACACAGACTTTCAACTCCCTCCAAAGGTTTTCTATGGGGTTGAGATCTGGAGACTGGCTAGGCCACTTCAGGACCTTGAAATGCTTCTTACGAAGCCACTCCTTCATTGCCATGGCGGTGTGCTTGGGATCATTGTCATGCTGAAAGACCCAGCCACGTTTCATCTTCAATGCCCTTGCTGATGGAAGGAGGTTTGCACTCAAAATCTCACAATACATGGCCCCATTCATTCTTTCATGTACACGGATCAGTCGTCCTGGTCCCTTTGCAGAGAAACAGCCCCAAAGCATGATGTTGCCACCCCCATGCTTCACAGTAGGTATGGTGTTCTATGGATACAACTCAGCATTCACTCTCCTCCAAACACGACCAGTTGTGTTTCTACCAAACAGTTCTACTTTGGTTTCATCTGACCATATGACATTCTCCCAATACTCTTCTGGAACATCCAAATGCTCTCTAGCAAACTTCAGACGGGCCCAGATATGTACTGGCTTAAGCAGGGGGACGCGTCTGGCACTGCAGGATCTGAGTCCCTGGTGGCGTAGTGTGTTACTGACTGTAGCAGGTCTACAATTTTGTTTCTGGTGTCCTTCCACAGCTCTTTGGTCTTCACCATAGTGGAGTTTGGAGTGTGACTGTTTGAGGTTGTGGACATGTGTCTTTTATACTGATAACAATGTCAAACAGGAGCCATTACTACAGGTAATGAGTGGAGGACAGAGGAGCCTCTTAAAGAAGAAGTTACAGGTCTGTGAGAGCCAGAAATCTTGCTTGTTTGTAGGTGACCAAATACTTATTTTCCACCATAATTTGCAAATAAATTCTTTAAAAATCAGACAATGTGATTTTGTAGATATGTTTTCTCATTTTGTGTCTCATAGTTGAGGTCTACCTATGATGACAATTACAGGCCTCTCTCATCTTTTTAAGTGGGAGAACTTGCACAATTGGTGGCTGACTAAATACTTTTTTTTCCCCACTGTACATTTGTGAACAAAGGAAAAGTGCGCAGTCCGTTGGCCATTGTACTTATTCCAAACAACGGCACAGATTTTCATCATTTGTGATTTGAGAATCATCAGCTGCCATTGTGTCTGTGTGATGTAGAGATTAATTGTACAGCTGTATGGTATTATACTGAGGGGATCATGTAAGGACGGGTCTATTGTCCAATGCATGGGCTGCATCTGTTCCTCATCTGTAGACTCATAATGAAGGTGACCAGAGAAATACAACGTCATTTCATGCTTTTGTGAAAAATTCTGCTTAGTCGCATTTCTTGTTTTCATGCTGTGTATAAATCCTTAAGATGTTGCTTCACAGTCTAATAAATATTGTGACACATTTGCCCAAGACTTTTACAAGTGAAGTAAATGTTTTAAATTTGTGTATGTGCCCTGTGGTCCTAGGAGCTAAAAGTGACTAAAACCACTTACAAGGATATAACCCTTTTAGGATTGAGTAGATGAAGATTATAACTTGAGATTTTACTGAAAAGAAGGACATTTCAATACCAGTTTCAGGGATGAGTGGAGTGGTCGCCTAGAGGTAGCAGTCGCATCATTTTCCTAAGGATATCTGAAAAATAAGAGATACAGTTTAGCAGACTGCTATCAGCAACTACTCCATACCTTACCATAGTATTTCTAAATCATCCAGAATGAGGGGTGACTATTTTAGCTATATCTATTCTGCAAGGGGTCAAACTTCTGTGTTATCCTGTACTAAAAGGGACATAACAGTTTGGAAATGCAGTACAATCTACATGCCACATAGTAGAGCGGAAGGCGCTGAGCACATAAATATATTTCTTGACTATGGTCTAATTTATTTTTGGGACATTGGTGCCATCTAATGGTGATTTCATAAAACGACATGAACTTGACTTTTTCCAAGTATGTTGACTTCTGTACATGTTTTCTTTTAAGGTTGTGAAATCTCAAGCATGCAGTTTATTTTACTACTAGTTACATTTATTGAGACTTTTAATACCATGTGATAAAATAAGTTTCCGTTGCTCTTTTCACCTGCAAGGATTTTGAATTGTACCATGAAGTGAAAATGAATGTAATGAACTTGTTGGAAGACGTTTTACGGGACCCTGATCTCCTACCCCAGGAAAGGAAAGCTGCAAGCAACATACTAAGGTAAAGTACGTAGGATGGTCTTACTTGTTGAAGTAGAATGTGTTTTTCTGCCTGTGATAAGGATTTGTACAGATGTCTGAGAGATTTGGGTAATGGGCTCTCAGTCGCTTTATAATGTGCAGAGTATTATAACCTTCCAACAACTACCGTGCCCTGGTGATATATTCCCTATGACGGTGCTAAGAGCTGATCATGTTGCCCTCTAAATGCTAAATACCAGCAAATGTAGCAGGTGGTGTTCCCTGTGTAGGTTCCCTCCACCTTCTCATGAAACCTTTGCCTTTTTTACCATATGTTTTTTCAGTACCTACCAAACTTATTTCTTCCAGTTGTCAGTTCTTCAGTTTGGGACAGTACATAGTTTGAGGCTTTTTAATCTTCATACTGAATAAATAACACTTTCCGTATATGATTTGATGTATTTTGAATTTGTTTTTAGTCCCCCACAAAATAGAAAAAAACAGCAATGCAACAGCAGAAAAATGCAGTTAAGGACAGTGATTGTAGAAATAATGAATTTTCTCTTGATATTTTTTAAGTAAACACGTCTGAAGAATAAAAAAGAACAATTAAAAAAACCTCGGCAACAATTCCAACAATGGTGCTTACCTCTGCCTACAGAGTCCACAAGTCTAGCTGACAGGCTAGATACATTTTTCTGCACAGACTCCCTCATTTGACTATACACTGACCTACTGCTGCTTTTTAATTTAAGGGTTAATAATCTCCTAATAGGGTAGGAGGACATGTCTGACAGTATCATAAATCTTAAAATAGAGCAAGGTAGGAGGATTTATGATACTTGGACTGCTAAACATCAAAAGAGATCAAAGTATTGTGAGAGGGACCTCGGGGGCCCCTCCCTGCAAGGGCAACATAGCAATTGCCTATGCAGCCTCCATGGTAAGTGTGCCATTGGTCCCCCACATAGACTTCCAAGTCTCTCATTCATTTCATTGGGAGTCAGGAGCAGATTTTTTTCCTCCAACGGATTTTTCTGCTAGAGTAAAAAAAGAAGTGTCCGGACTTTCTTTAGGCGGATTCTGCCTAGGGAACCCCATTGAAATGAATGAGAGGAATAAAAAAAATTGCTAGCAGTTTTTTTGCAGCGTTATTTTTGGAGCGTTTTATTTTGCAAAAAAAAAAAAAAAACCTTCAAAAAAACTTTAGCTTTTTTTTTGCCTCCCATTTATTTCAATGGAGTTTGCAAGGCAGAATCTGTCTGAAGATAAGATAGGTCATGATGCTTTTGTTTTCCTCTATTGAAGTGAATGGGAGAATTGGGAAGCGTTTTTTGCAGTGCATTCCTCTAGTAAAACACTCTGTGTGAACTTACCCTAAAGCTGACAGGCAACCTGCTAGAATCTGCCTGATGCAGAGATGAATAAGCATACACAGAAGGAACCCCTGGGTGTCCTCATTAGGCCTCTGGCTGCCATGGATAATTTGCTTTTGCTATTGAGTCGTGGTGGAGCTGGCAGGATAACATTTCACTGAGATTTCCACCATCATCAGCTTTACCTATATCACATGTGCCTGGTATTGCAGCTCAGACTCACTGAAGTCATTGTTCACACAACGTGTCCATGAAATGAGGCGTTTTAAGGCAGTTTGCCCCACACCATGTCCTGTTATGTGTTGGTTTTCCTTTGTGGAATTGCTGCCATTCTTTTCCACATTGGCTTTGTATATAGACATTGTAGGTTTATTTGTACTATGATAGAAATGTTTCTAGGGACCTGCAGTGCTTTAACGTTGTGGCAGGGGGGGCTTCCTACTACAGCACATGTGAACATACCTTTATTACATATCAGATGCATCCCACTCCTTACTGCTGTGACCCCCTGAGACGTCAGGATATCGCCCTTTTATATGATTAGTGGGCGCATGTTCTGCTCATTAACCCCCTGTTACTTCTAGACTCTGGAACCGCAGATGTTAATAATTACTGTCTATCTTGTCTTCAGTGCCCTTTCTCAGGAAGAACAAGATGACTGCCACTTGACAATGGAGGACATCATCGCCATGGTGAGCCGAGTCATATATTTATCATGGTAACATAGATTAAATACAGGTTCAGCCATACCAGTTTATTCCATCATGTTCATTTATTTGTGTCCAAGGCCTTTATTACACGTGTTGATACGGGGGCTCCAGTCATCAGCAAGGTTACAGTTTATATACAGCACGCTGACACGTGGCTATGTGATTATATGTGCTGCATAGTAATAAATATACATATTTCCGATAGTCATCAGTCTCTTTATGGTATATAGATATAGTTGACCTTATCTTTTGGATGGACATGTCCAGATAAGGTTAGTTCACATCTGCGCTGGAGTCTCTGCTTTGTGCCTCCCGTGCAGACGAAAAGGTCCTACAAGCCCAAATTTTTTGTCCAGCAATTTCAGTTGAAAAGGACAAACCTCAACGGACACCATTATATTCATTGTATGTGACATCAATCTTGATCTCAATGGACCCTAATAACATTGCAGAATATCAATGAACTGTATTTTTTTTTCAATATAGTCGGACGGTCCCCCAGCAGAATGTTTGGATACGTTGTCAGCAATGGAACTAGCAGAGCAGATCACTCTTCTGGACCACATAGTATTTCGGAGTATACCATATCAGTAAGACATTACTATTACTCCCTGAGCTTTTAGAATAACTGTATTCCATATACAAACTGGCTCTTTATCTTGTTACCAGGGAATTTCTTGGCCAGGGGTGGATGAAAACAGATAAGAGTGGAAGGACACCATTTATTATGAAAACCAGCCAACATTTCAATGATGTGAGTATGTGCTAAGATATTTTTAGAAACTAAGTGCATTGGCCATGGTGCCATGAATTAAGTACTAAATATAAATATGCAATTGGAGCTTTAAAGCAGTTGTCTGGCCAGTAAAACTGTTTAGAAAAGGATCAGAATAGTGTAAAAAAAAAAATGTGTATATATATATATATACTGACACTGACCTCACCGATTCTCCACCACTCACATTCCCACACTTCCTGGACCCTCTCAACACACAGGAAGTGACTGCACAGCCAATCACTGATCAGAGTGATGACCTGTCTCAGCCAGTGATTGCCTGAATTGTCATTTCCTATCGAGAGAGGCCAGAAGGTCCTTTAAGGCTAAGGTCCCACGTTGCAGAAACGCAGATTTTTTTGTTGCAGATTTTGCTGCGTTTTTTTGAGCCAAAGCCAAAGTGGAATAACGAGAAGGTAGAAGTATAAGAGCTTCCTTTATATTTCCCATTCCTTTTGTAGTCATTCTTGGCTTTGGCTCAAAAAACCGCAGCAAAATCTGCAACAAAAAAAGCTGCGTTTAAGCAACGTTGGGCCTTAGCCTAACACTGTTCTTGACTGGGTGGAGCATATGTGCAACTGCACAGGGACCCTTTAGAACTTATTCACACGACAGGGCCCCATGTGTACATCTGATGGTAATCTGTTTTCACGGATCCTTCATAGAGTTTATTAAGGGATCTGTGAAAACGGCCCAAAAAACAGCATGTTCTATTATTCAACAGATCGATCACACGGACCATTAAAAATGGTTGTGTGAATAGATCCATTATTTTCTATGGGTTCCTGTGCTGTCCTTTAAATAAAAAAAAAAACGCTAACACATGGCCATGAAAATCTGCTGTGTGAACAAGCTTATAGCCAAATGTTTCCAGTATACTTTGTGTTGTGTTGTGTTTTCATTTTTAAGGTTATAGTTTGATGTCGGTGAACACATTTGGTTGCATTCGGAAGCTGCAAACTCGTACGTAGTTAGTCCTGTATATATATTATCAATTCCTGTGCATAGGAATAATAATTATATTTCTTGTCATTCCTTCCAGATGAGTAACCTTGTTGCCTCAGAAATCATGAGTCACCCTGATATCACCTCTAGAGCTAGCTCCATTGAGAAGTGGGTGGTCGTAGCTGATATCTGCCGCTGCATGCACAACTACAATGGGGTGCTGGAGATCACCTCAGCCTTGAACAGAAGTGCAATCTACAGACTCAAGAAAACCTGGGCCAAAGTTTCTAAACAAGTAAGCACAAGTGAATAAAACATGTAGGACCTGCATATACATATGTGTATGTAAGTCGGATTGTGTCATAGATAATGAATTTGCTTATTGTAGATTGTCTAACATTGCTTTGGTGATCCCATCTCATGGTATGGCTTTGTGTCTAGTTCCTCCTAACCACAAAAAGTTCCGCCCCACTTATACAGTTGTTGTTGGCATTAGTGTCAAATCTGGTATAACACAGGTACAGATGTAATAGATGCAATATATTGACATGCTAGCAAAACGTTAGAAGGGCTGTAAACCCCAACACAACTACTTGGGTAGCCATACATAGACTCAGATAGACATCTTGTGACAGAGTATTGCAAAACCATTTTTTTTTAAAAGCTGGTCATCTGGCACCACACATCTGCATATGTTAGCCAAAAGAAGGGTAAGGAAGGAGGCAACTGTAATAATATTGGGCAAGTACAATATTAGGTGTAAAGATATACTCACAGATACACATTGCAGAAATCGTACAATTCCTGTGTTTAGAAATGATAAATTGTCTTCAGAATTTCTTTGTCAAAGCAAATATGGTTAGTTACAGCTAAAATACACACTTGTATAACCTGTAGCATGAGTATAGGTTTTCATGCAGAATTCTTCCAAATCACACATAATGGTTTTAACAGTGGGGGTGGTCTTTTGAACAAGGGCTTATGTAACTTAGGGGCTGCCCATGCGGCTGGTAAGGCCTCTAAACCCAGGTGGTTAGGAATGTGTTGGCTTGATATTTTCTTAAACACTATGTACATTTATGTCTTTTACATCTTTTTGTTTATATATAGCTGTGGTCAAAGGTTCTTCCAGGATTACACTATTGATGGCCTATTGTAAGGATAGTCCATCAATATCAGATCAGTGAAAGTCTGACTCTTTAAAGGGGTTGTTAGTCAGGTAAAAAATTTTAGGAAAAGTTCAGAATATCTAGAAAAATTTAAAAAAGCGATACCCACCACTAACATTCTTACACTTGCCAGGTGTCCCTGCTGGTCACTGCTTCCTGATTCTTTTTGACACACAGGAAATCACTGCAATCACTGGCCACAATGGTGACCTTCTTAAACCAGTGATTGGCTGAGTTGCCGTTTCCTTTGTGTTGAGAGGGGCCTGGAAGCAGAGGCTGGTTAGAACTGGAGCGACTTTGGAGCACTTTAAAACATATTTAATGATATCTCACAGTTTCATTATTTTAATACTTTCAATAACTTCCTTTTCCTTTTCCTTTTTTTTTGCAGACTAAAGCACTTATGGACAAACTTCAGAAGACTGTCTCATCGGAAGGGAGATTTAAAAATCTTAGAGAGACTTTGAAAAAGTATGTTTGATTTTGGAAATAATTTCAGTTTGTATATCTATATGTAAGTACATACTACGAAGTTACCTTTCAACATGCATCCCCCTTACCACAGTTTTGGGTCTTAAAGTAGCAACTCCAACTAAGTCCTTACACATGGGGTGACCACAGCCCCCTTGCCACATAAAAAAACAATGTTAATATAAGTGTGGAGATGCTATCACATAACATTATATAACATCAGTACCAAATTTACATCACCAGAGCCTATAGGTTAAGACTATGTCGCCTTAAACTTAGCCCATCTAGGAGGTCACACCTTGAGTCATATGGTTTTAAAATGTGGTACAAAAGGAAGCAAAATATAGTGATGCACATCTAGCGTTCTCTGTAGCTTTCTTGCTCCTCTCTGGTTGCCCTCCTCTTAGTCACCCAGCACTATGAGTGCTTAGTCTCTTGCGTTCCCTATTCAAAAGAATGGAGCAGCGCGTGCTCTAAAACAAGGTGCTCTGGTCCCAACTGTGTCTCATTCATTTTAATGGGATGATGATGTGGCATTGCCATGTGACCAACGGACATGATGTCACTTGCTGAGAAGAAGAAAGCAACCATGTTTTCAAGTCCTGCACAAACCCTTTAAATGATGTCTCTGTAACTTTCTGCCTCACTTCATCTATCTAATTGTGGTTAGGCTTTGTTCATACATTGCTTTCTATCTCAGACTCCATAGATAGGTTCTATGGGCAGTTCTTTTAGATTTAACTGGAAAAATAGCTCAGCATTCTCAGCAAAAAGATAAGATGGTGAAAAGAGAGGGTATAAAGAGACAGGTTCCAGTTTTAATCTATGTACCTGGATAATATTAAATTGTGGTGTCATTAGGATAACCATATAACATATTGTTTGGTGTTCTGTGTGTATGTTTTGCAGCTGTAACCCGCCTTCTGTACCCTACCTGGGAATGTACCTAACTGACCTAGCATTCATTGAAGAGGGCACACCAAACTTCACTGAGGAAGGCCTTGTAAATTTTTCAAAAATGCGAATGGTCAGTAATATTACGTCACACATTCAAATGAATAAGCAGTATCATAATGTATTTTTCCAGGGGTTATCCAAGAAAAGGATATAGGATAGAATAGGTTATCAACATCAGATCAGTAGGGACCTGGGACCCCCACCAGTCAGCTGTCCATCAGCAGCCACTATACAGAGAACAAAGCCTGAAGAAGATAGCTCTGTTCCCTGTGTAGTGGCCATTCTATACAAATGAATAGGAGCTGAGCTGCAGTAATTCAGCATGGCCACTACCCAGAGAACAGAACTATCTGCTTCAGGCTCTGTTCTTTGTATAGCGACTGTTGAGAACAGCTCATGGGGGAGAGGGGTCTCAGGTGTCAGACCCCTGCTGATATCGAACTATAGATTGCCTGGAAAACTCCTTTAAAGGGAATCTGTCACTATGAAAATACAGTGTAGTCTGTAGACAGCAAGTGATAGAGCAGGATAAAGATAGTTTTGCGGGAAAAGATTCACTGCAGTTTAACTTGTAACATTATAAACTCATTTATTCATTCATTTCTCTGTTCTTTCTATGCTTGAGAGTAATTGAGTCCATTGGGCGGTCCTAACAGTGATTGACAGCTATCTCTGCATGCACAGTGATAGAGGGGAGGCTGTCAGTCACTTTTAATACTGCCCACTGGACTCATTACTCCTAAGCATAGAAAGAACAGAAAAATATATTATTTTATTATTATTTATAGAGCCACATTAATTCCATGGGTCTGTACATTATATTAATTCCATGGGTCTGTACATTTGAGGGTTTACATACAATACACAAAATATACAAAACAAGTACAATACTAACAGTGACCAACTGGTACAGTGGGATAGAGGGCTTTCAATCTATGAGGGAAGAGGGATGAGTCAGTGGATGAGGGCAGAGGCTGTTCAGGTGGTGGTGCGGTGACAGTAGTGTTATATGACAGAATATGATAACTGAAAAGTTTTTGGCAAAAAAACTAGATGTCAATCTGCTCAACTAATCCTGCTCTATAACATGTACACTTTAGACTGGACTGCATTTTCATTGTGACAGGTTCCTATAAAGTGTTCAACTGATGCCCCTAATCTGAGGGTAAAAAATATTAACCGTATTAAGCTCATGAACACGGCCATTGTAGCATAGTCACAATTTCTGAGCAAGTTGGGTGGTATTTTAATTGTAGGCAGCATTGAATGATTAGAAGTGAGATTTATCTTCAGTTTATTTAGAAACATGTTTTTTAATTGGGTGCATTATTTTTTGTTTTCTTCTATAGATATCACATATTATTCGAGAAATTCGCCAGTTCCAGCAGACCCCATACAGGATAGAGCACCAACCTAAGGTAAGAATCATTTAGACAAAAGATTCCTACATATAATACACATGGCCATACCAATCCTGATATATACATGATCAGTAGGATAGTCAGGTAGGCAAAGGGAAGGTCTAGGTCTGCAAATATTTTATTTTTTGTTCCAATACTTGAAATAAATCTTTGCAAATAGTTTGAAGTAATAATCTGCTGTTTTTGTCTAGAGTTTCTAGTTAGTAGACCTACTGTATGTATTTAGGTAGAAAACTACAAAGAAATCTTGTATAGCCTTATCCTGCAGTCATATTGCCTTCTATCTGTCCCCTATACAGTGGGGGAAAAAAGTATTTAGTCAGTCACCAATTGTGCAAGTTCTCCCTCTTAAAAAGATGAGGCCGGCCTGTAATTGTCATCATAGGCAGACCTCAACTATGAGAGACAAAATGAGAAAACAAATCCAGAAAATCACATTGTCTGATTTTTAAAGAATTTATTTGCAAATCATGGTGGAAAATAAGTATTTGGTCAATAACAAAAGTTCATCTCAATACTTTGTTATATATCCTTTGTTGGCAAAGACAGAGGTCAAACGTTTTCTGTAAGTCTTCACAAGGTTGGCACACACTGTTGCTGGTATGTTGGCCCATTCCTCCATGCAGATCTCCTCTAGAGCAGTGATGTTTTGGGGCTGTCGCTGGGCAACACGGACTTTCAACTCCCTCCAAAGGTTTTCTATGGGGTTGAGATCTGGAGACTGGCTAGGCCACTCCAGGACCTTGAAATGCTTCTTACGTAGCCACTCCTTCGTTGCCCTGGCGGTGTGCTTTGGATCATTGTCATGCTGAAAGACCCAGCCACGTTTCATATTCAATGCCCTTGCTGATGGAAGGAGGTTTGCACTCAAAATCTCACGATACATGGCCCCATTCATTCTTTCATGTACACGGATCAGTCGTCCTGGTCACTTTGCAGAGAAACAGCCCTAAAGCATGATGTTGCCACCCCCATGCTTCACAGTAGATAAGGTGTTCTTTGTATACAACTCAGCATTCACTCTCCTCCAAACACGACCAGTTGTGTTTCTACCAAACAGTTCTACTTTGGTTTCATCTGACCATATGACATTCTCCCAATACTCTTCTGGAACATCCAAATGCTGTCTAGCAAACTTCAGATGGGCCCGGATATGTACTGGCTTAAGCAGAGGGACACGTCTGGCACTGCAGGATCTGAGTCCCTGGTGGCGTAGTGTGTTACTGACTGTAGCTTTTGTTACATTAGTCCCAGCTTTCTGCAGGTCATTCACTAGGTTCCCCCGTGTGGTTCTGGGATTTTTGCTCACCGTTCTTATGATCATTTTGACCCCACGGGGTGAGATCTTGCGTGGAGCCCCTGATCGAGGGAGATTATCAATGGTCTTGTATGTCTTCCATTTTCTAATTATTGCTCCCAAAGTTGATTTATTCACACCAAGCTGCTTGCCTATTGCAGATTCAGTCTTTCCAGCCTGGTGCAGGTCTACAATTTTGTTTCTGGTGTCCTTCCACAGCTCTTTGGTCTTCACCATAGTGGAGTTTGGAGTGTGACTGTTTGTTATCAGTATAAGAGACACCTGTCCACAACCTCAATGTCAAACAGGACCCATTACTAGAGGTAATGAGTGGAGGACAGAGGAGCCTCTTAAAGAAGAAGTTACAGGTCTGTGAGAGCCAGAAATCTTGCTTGTTTGTAGGTGAACAAATACTTATTTTCCACCATAATTTGCAAATAAATTCTTAAAAAATCAGAAAATGTGATTTTCTAGATATGTTTTCTCATTTTGTCTCTCATAGTTGAGGTCTACCTATGATGACAATTACAGGCCTCTCTTATCTTTTTAAGTTGGAGAACTTGCACAATTGGTGACTGACTAAATATTTTTTTCCCCACTGCATATTCACAAGTTATAAAATTTATGTTAGTAAAAAAGAGAAATAAAAGTGAGAAGATCTGCAGGATGAGACTACAGTTTGATTGTAGTCTGTTACCATGGTCACATTTAGGCTCCACATACAAAATAACAGTGCTGTACATACAAAATAACAGTAGAATTTCATAAATGTCTTTCAGGCTTTTTCTTTTTGTTTCAGATCTACCTTTTCCCTTGCTAATTAAGGCATTTCAGATTCAGCAAATTAAGGTTATAATAGTAATATATAAGTAGTATATAATAAAAATGATAGCTTTCCCAGTATATTTTCTGTATGAAATTGTCACAGTTTAGAAGATCTCTACTTGCAGTCAGTCAAAAGGAATCTCTACTTCCCCTAAAAATCTCTTTATGTGGTGATTAACTATGTATATAGTATAGTGACGTATACAAGTAGGACCTGTACACAGTGGAACATATTAACTAAAACAGGTGCAATGGTGCCCATCTGTTAAAGATATGATACAGATGTAGAGTTACAGTGGGGAAAAAAAGTATTTAGTCAGCCACCAATTGTGCAAGTTCTCCCACTTAAAAAGATGAGGCTGACCTGTAATTGTTATCATAGGTAGACCTCAACTATGAGAGACAAAATGAGAAAACATAGAGACATAAATATGGGATTTAGCCAGAATTCTCTTAATTTCAATGCAATAATGCCAGAAAACTGGTGCAGTTGCATTATAAATAAACCACATTTGGTAGGTTGATATGAAAGTTATATAGTGTTAACTTAAAAAAAAAAGATATGACTATGAAGTGCAATGTTAACTTTTTTTTCCCTTTATTATTAAGGTCACTCAGTTCCTCTTGGATAAGTCACGGATCTTGGATGAAGATACTCTGTATGAATTATCCTTAACAATTGAACCAAGGCTCCCAGCATGAAGAGTTTTAATGTGTGTGTCTCGAGGCAACACAACGCTTTCTTGTCACAAACCGAATTATGCATGCCATGCCTAGCAGAGAGCAGAAGAACGACACCCTTTCAGTGGAAGCAAACAGTGCCGCAGGTGCTTTATAGCAAGCATGAGAGAACAGAATTAACACAAGAGTGACGTCTTGGGGTATTGTGCTAGTCAGAGATTAATACTATAAGAGGATGCCATTAGGGAAGAGAACAACAATGAAAAGCAATCCTGACCTCATCGTGATGGCTCCGATAACTACAAAGCACAAGGTGGTTGAGAGTGAAGACCTAAGATGGCAAATGGAGTAAGCCATCTGTAATGTGAAAATGTCACTGTGCGCTGAGTACTGTATCAGAACGCATCCATAGGGGACAGTGGTGACTAGTCAAGGGGCACGGTCTTTACTGTAGTGTATTGCAGTATACTACGCAAATAACAAAGTTACATCCTTGCATGGAGAAGTACTGTATATTATCATAATGTCATAATGAAGAGACAGAAGTGGAGTTTCAGTCGCTGTGTTCATAAGCACATCTTCTATAAACTGCATCTTCAGGAAAGAGGAAAAAAACATATATTTTCATCATTTTCAAGCTTTTTACCTTGTGTAAAGGAGTGATACAAGCAGCTAGCTTTGTCTGTGTTTTATTATTCATTTTACATTATGGTTCTACGTACTGAACATCTCAGACCAATCCGCATCTTATTTTTGTAATGTATTTACTACTGACACTGTGGGTACTGGAGGGAACTGCACTGCCTGGCAAACATAGATATTTATCAGTGTGTATTGTCTCTTACTCCTTATTTTGATGACTATTGATGCAATTCTGTAATTGATTCCATAGAGGATGTCAGAATTGGTTTGCTATTTTATTTTTGTTGCGGTGGCGGTTTTTTTTTTTTTTTTTTTTTTTTTTTTTTAATTATTTTTGTGGCACATTTATTTATATATAATTTTTTGCTTGCCTAAGAATGTGTAGCTGAATAATTTGTACAGCTCGAATACATTGGTATCCATTATTTTTATGGTGTTCTGGAGAATACGATTAATGGAGTGAAACTGAATATAAAAATAACAACTTATACATTACAACTCCATATCACACAAAAAAATAAGTTCAGACAATTATAAATGGGAAACTTATAAATATGGTTGCTGTATTTTATTTGATCAAAGTGGATGTCCAATCGGTAATAGTTTTTTAAAGGGTCAAAATGGTATAAAAAAAACACTCGCCAATACCCTACCCCGTATTCTGACACTTCCCGTATCCTTGCTGGTCTCTACTTTCTGATCCCTCTTGACGTACAGGAAATCACTGCTCTGCCAATCACTGGCTAAGGCATGTCACTGCTGCACACTAGGACATCTGAAACTGTGATCATTTGCATACACAATGGTGTGGAATATTTAGTATTCCATTACATTATAATATAGTATCATAATAGGTTCATACCTTTGGCAGATCTTGTCAGCACTCAGCACCGCTTTCTTTGGCAAGCTGTGTTGATGCCACAGTTGCTATTGACCATGTTATCTAATGTGTTATACAGCCATGATGAGGGTGGTTTCCTCTGATCCCAGCTGTTACAGCAGTAGCCGTATGACAGCTTCTTTGCCCACTTGATCATCATGAGTAGAGATGAGCGAAGTTTTTGATTCTGCAACTTTGCCAAATTTCGTGATATGATTCTATTCAATCCGAATTAAATCACGACAAATCGCGTACCAAAAACAGCTATTTATTGGCTTCAGAGAGCTGGGGTGGGTGGCAAAATGGCGGAACCCCTTGGATGCTGCAGTCATGTTTGATCGCTGCATCCAAGTTGTTAAAACCCTGGATCGGTTATGGAGCAGGGTGTTAGCTGTCAATTACAGCTAACACCCTGCTCCATATTCAGTCGGGGTATTTAACACCTTGGATGCAGCGGTCAAACATGCCGTGTGCGCTTGCGAAGGGGTTAAAGGGATGTGACATCACAGGGCTGGCTGCTGATTGGCTGCACGCATGGCAGCATTGTTGGTGATCCCGCGTTCCCAGAGTTCCTTGCCCCATGTAGAGCAGCCATTTTCAACTAAATGTGAATCGTTACCGCGAAGCGTGAGGAAATTCGGATTCGATGTGAATCGAATATTTCCTGAAATTTGGATCGAATTCCACTTCTGCAGCTTCGATTCGCTCATCTCTAATCATTATGTACAGTACCTGTGTCATAGAACCTTAACGAAATGTAATCCATGATATACAGGTACATGATAGTGTGTTAAGGTGTATATGTACATATTAGTATGTATGTGAGCATGTGAATGTACAAATATATAGGTCTCCATGCACTGTATTGGAGTAAATTAGACATGGTACGGATAGATTAGTTGCACACTTAATAGAAGTGTTATCACTGGTTGAAAACACAGTCAGGATTGGGATTTTTATATTACATATATTATACTGCTGCATATTGATATCCTATTCCCAACTTTGTTTTCAACCAGTAATATCTCTGGAAATAATTTAGATAGCACTACCTTAGTGACATACAGTGGGGAAAAAAAGTATTTAGTCAGCCACCAATTGTGCAAGTTCTCCCACTTAAAAAGATTAGGCCGGCCTGTAATTGTCATCATAGGTAGACCTCAACTATGAGAGACAAAATGAGAAAAAAAATCCAGAAAATCACATTGTCTGATTTTTTAAGAATTTATTTGCAAATTATGATGGAAAATAAGTATTTTGTCACCTACAAACAAGCAAGATTTCTGGCTCTCACATACCTGTAACTTCTTCTTTAAGAGGCTCCTCTGTCCTCCACACATTACCTGTAGTAATGGCTCCTGTTTGACATTGTTATCAGTATAAAAGACACCTGTCCACAACCTCAAACAGTCACACTCCAAACTCCACTATGGTGAAGACCAAAGAGCTGTGGAAGGACACCAGAAACAAAATTGTAGACCTGCACCAGGCTGGGAAGACTGAATCTGCAATAGGCAAGCAGCTTGGTGTGAAGAAATCAACTGTGGGAGCAATAATTAGAAAATGGAAGACATACAAGACCACTGATAATCTCCCTCGATCAGGGGCTCCATGCAAGATCTCACCCCGTGGGGTCAAAATGATTACAAGAACGGTGAGCAAAAATCCCAGAACCACACGGGGGGACCTAGTGAATGACCTGCAGAAAGCTGGGACTAACGTAACAAAGGCTACCATCAGTAACACACTACGCCGCCAGGGACTCAGATCCTGCAGTGCCAGACGTGTCCCCCTGCTTAAGCCAGTACATATCCAGGCCCGTCTGAAGTTTGCTAGAGAGCATTTGGATGTTCCAAAAGAGTATTGGGAGAATGTCATATGGTCAGATGAAACCAAAGTAGAACTGTTTGGTAGAAACACAACTGGTCGTGTTTGGAGGAGAGTGAATGCTGAGTTGCATCCAAAGAACACCATACCTACTGTGAAGCATGGGGGTGGCAACATCATGCTTTGGGGCTGTTTCTCTGCAAAGGGACCAGGAAGACTGATCTGTGTACATGAAAGAATGAATGGGGCCATGTATCGTGAGATTTTGAGTGCAAACCTCCTTCCATCAGCAAGGGCATTGAAGATGAAACGTGGCTGGGTCTTTCAGCATGACAATAATCCCAAGGACACCGCCAGGGCAACGAAGGAGTGGCTTCGTAAGAAGCATTTCAAGGTCCTGGAGTGGCCTAACCAGTCTCCAGATCTCAACCCCATAGAAAACCTTTGGAGGGAGTTGAAAGTCCGTGTTGCCCAGTGACAGGCCCTAGAGGAGATCTGCATGGAGGAATGAGCCAACATACCAGCAACAGTGTGTGCCAACCTTGTGAAAACTTACAGAAAACGTTTGACCTCTGTCATTGCCAACAAAGGATATATAACAAAGTATTGAGATGAACTTTTGTTATTGACCAAATACTTACTTTCCACCATGATTTGCAAATAAATTCTTTAAAAATCAGACAATGTGATTTTCTGGATTTGTTTTCTCATTTTGTCTCTCATAGTTGAGGTCTACCTATGATGACAATTACAGGCCGACCTCATCTTTTTAAGTGGGAGACCTTGCACAATTGGTGGCTGACTAAATACTTTTTTTTCCCCACTGTACAGTCATGGCCAAAAGTTTTGAGAATGATACAAATATTAATTTTTACAAAGTCTACTGTTTCAGTTTTTCTAATGGCAATTTGCATATACTCCAGAATGTTATAAAGAGTGATCAGCTTAACAGCAATTACTTGCAAAGTCAATATTTGCCTAGAAAATGAACTTTATCCCCCAAAACACATTTCAACATCATTGCAGTCCTGCCTTAAGAGGACCACCTAACATCGTTTCAGTGATTGCTCCATTAACACAGGTGTGGGTGTTGATGAGGACAGGGCTGGAGATCAATCTGTCATGATTAAGTAAGAATGACACCACTGGACACTTTAAAAGGAGGCTGGTGCTTGCCATCATTGTTTCTCTTCTGTTAACCATGGTTATCTCTAAAGAAACACGTGCAGTCATCATTGCACTGCACAAAAATGGCCTAACTGGGAAGAGTATTGCAGCTAGAAAGATTGCACCTCAGTCAACAATCTATTGCATCATCAAGAACTTCAAGGAGAGAGGTTCCATTGGTGCCAAAAAGGCTCCAGGGCGCCCAAGAAAGACCAGCAAGCGGCAGAACCGTCTCTTAAAAGTGTTGCAGCTGTGGGATCGGGCTACCAGCAGTGCAGAGCTTGCTGAGGAATGGCAGCAGGCAGGTGTGAGGCGGAGACTCTTGGAGCAAGGCCTGGTCTCAAGGAGGGCAGCAAAGAAGCCACTTCTCTCCAGAAAAAACATCAGGGACAGACTGATATTATGCAAAAGGTACAGGGAGTGGACTGCTGAGGACTGGGGTAAAGTCATTTTCTCTGATGAATCCCCTTTTCGATTGTTTGGAACATCTGGAAAACAGCTTATTCGGAGAAGAAGAGGTGAGCGCTACCACCAGTCTTGTCTCATGCCAACTGTAAAGCATCCTGAAATCATTCATGTGTGGGGTTGCTTCTCAGCCAAGGGAATCGGCTCTCTCACAGTCTTGCCTAAAAACACAGCCATGAATAAAGAATGGTACCAGAATGTCCTCCAAGAGCAACTTCTCCCAACCGTCCAAGAGCAGTTTGGCGCTCAACAATGCCTTTTCCAGCATGATGGAGCACCTTGCCATAAAGCAAAGGTGATAACTAAATGGCTCAGGGAACAAAACATAGAGATTTTGGGTCCATGGCCTGGAAACTCCCCAGATCTTAATCCCATTGAGAACTTGTGGTCAATCATCAAGAGACGGGTGGACAAACAAAAACCAACAAATTCAGACAAAATTAAAGCATTGATTCTGCAAGAATGGACTGCTATCAGTCAGGATTTGGTCCAGAAGTTGATTGAGAGCATGCCAGGGAGAATTGCAGAGGTCCTGAAGAAGAAGGGTCAACACTGCAAATATTGACTTGCTGCATTAACTCATTCTGTCAATATAAGCTTCTGTTACTCATAATATGAATGCAATTATATTTCTGTATGTGATTAAAAACATCTGACAAACACACATAAAAACCAGAGGGCAGCAGATCATGTGAAAATATAATATTTGTGTCATTCTCAAAACTTTTGGCCATGACTGTATGTCTATAGAAAACAGATAGTAAGCAGTGGAAATAAACGGCTAATTTAACCATATACTGTGCTGGCACTTTCTTTTACACTTTTTAACATTTAAATGCGCCATACATTAGCCTGTTTTGGGGGAAGTTGCTTTTCTGTGTATTTTTCATACTCACACTGTGTTTATATTGGAAAAAGCAATGGTTTTATACAAAAAAATAGCCCATTTTGGGGACTTGAAAAAAAATTTATGGCAGTGTGCCTGGATGAAAAGTGATGAAGAAGTGGTTTTCCAAAAATGATCCCTTTATGGGAGCAGAATGCCGCATCAACATGGCATTGGGTTTTTTTTTTTCTGTTTTGTTTTATTTTGTTATTATTATGCCAACAGTGTGGCAGTGGCTACAGAACTTAAAGACAAATTTATGGCAGTCAAAAAAACTGGAATATCTTCAGAAATGGAAAGAATTTTCTGATCATGAGAGCAACACTTGGGAGCCAGAAGGGAACGTGGACTGTCCTGCCAGAGGCGTAGCTAGGGGTTTAGCACAGGGGGGGGCGAACTTGTCCAAGTGGGCCCCCTACTTGGACATGTTTGTATGCCGATGCTATCAGTATACGGTGAGAGTATAGTGGTATATAGCGGCTCTACACAGGGCTCTGCAGACGATTTAGGTGAATACAGGGCAGTAGCATTTAGTGACTTACCGGTGACGTCTCTGACTAATTGTTTACATTCCGCATCTCTTTCATCTGGACGGCCATGACCACTTCTTCCAGTCTCTGTAAAGTTTGCAACACAGACATCTTTGGCTCCTCGCTTTTCCAGGCACCTGACCCACATTGTCCTCACCCACACAAAGCCCCCATCCTGCTGCTACCCCAATTATAAAATATATAATATAACCCCCCCCATAATGAATAATACCCCAAAGTGCATCTTTAAACTAATAACTTCCCTTTGCACCCCTTTAAGAGGACCTTTCACGTCCTCACGTATATGCTGTTTTACATACCGCTAGAAAGCCGACAGTGCGCTGAATTCAGCACACTGCCGGCTTTCCCGTTATATGCCCCGGGGCTGGAGATATCGGGGGTCTAAATTTCACCGTTCACTGTCAGAAGGGCGTTCCTGACAGTCTAGTTGCGCTGTGAGGAACACCCTCCCTTACAGTACCCGTCCATAGAATTACAGGACCCCCAAGAAACAACTGTTTGAATGAACCGTGGTACCTGTGTAAGCGCCGTGACCCCTTCTCTGTTTACACAGTGTCATTCATCTCATAGTGGCCATGTAATGTAACTACAGCCTCGTCCTATACACGTCTATGTGACAAGGCTGTAATTACATCACACGGTCACTATAAACAGACAGCGTGTGATATAAACAGACGCCATAGGCCCTTCATACAGCTGATCAGTGGGGAATCACTTATCTCTTATTGATGTTTTATTCTGAGGATAGATCATCAATAAAAATGAGCTGGAAAACGCCTTAAGGATAAGGCCCCACGTGGCGTACCGCAGCAAAAAAGAGCTGCGGGAAAAACCGCGGAGGCGATGCATCGCGGTTCTTCCTGCAGCACTTTGCACAGAAAGTTCGCAGAGGTTTCCTCTGCAGACTTTCTGCTTCAATTATATCTACAGGAAAACCGCCAGCATTTCTGTAGGTGTAATTGACATTCTGCGATTTCCAAAACACTGACTGTTTTGGAAATCGCAGATTATCTGCTGTGCATATTATACTGCAAAGTAGGGTTGGGGGCTCCATGTGGCGAAAACCCACTGAAAAAAACCGCAACATTCTAGCAAATCCCATCCACACACTGCGGAAAAATACGTGCAGCAGACACATTGCGATTTCAAAAACCGTTGCGGTTTTGGAAATTGCAGCATGTCAATTATACCTATGGAAACACTGGCAGTTTCCATATAGCTGTATTGAAAACAGAAAGTCCACAGGGGAAACCTCTGCAGACCTTCTGTGAAAAGCGCTGCGGGAAAAAACACGTTACCGTCGCGGTTTTTCCTGCAGTGCTTTTTTTGCTGCAGCCCGCTACGTGCGGCCTTAGTCTTAATAAGGTGCAAGTGCAACTTTAATTAAATTAATTGACCCCTCATATTATGCCCCTGATTCCCCCTGACATAAATACTGCACATCTAATGACCCCTTATATCAATGACCACCCCCTTATGTTCATAATGCCTCCTAATATAAATGATGCCCCCTAATGGCCCCTTATATAAATAACCTCCCCCCTTGTATTCATAATACCCCCTAATAACCCTTATATAAATGACCCCCCATCATCATAATGCCCCCTAATTAATCCTCCCTTTATAGTTAGATTTCCCCCTCCTAACCACCCCTTATTCTATTAATATACCCACAAAAAAAAGTCATACTCACCTACCTGCGATGCTGATGAACGGAGCCGCCGCTTCCTCCCTGTCCACGCGCATGACGTCTGTGTCTGAGCGCGGGCAACGCGATGTGACGTCATCGCGCCGCCTTTGCTTAGAAGAAGACATCGGTCTGTAGTCTCGGCGTCTTGTAAACCGCAGGCCTGAAGTGGCTTGCAGTTTACAAGACAGTTAAGCACCAGGAAGCATTGTAACTAGATCGGTGTCTGCTGACACCGATCTAGTTAGAAATAAAGGATGTATTAATGGCGGCCCCGGGGTGGGCCCCAAAAATTCAGTGGGCCCGGGGCAGCCGCCCCCTCTGCCCCCCCCGCTAGCTACGCCTCTGTATCCTGCCCATCATCTCTTTATGAAGGGTGAATGACATAGTAAGAATGCCCTCATGACCCTTATACGCTCTGTGCCCCATTATATAAATGATCTTCCCCTATAGGCATATTGCCCCCTAATGTGTTCTTTCTGCAACATATGGCCAAAGAACTGGCCAAAAAAATAAAACTTATACTCACCTGCCTGCGACCGCTTGCTGCACCACTTCCATCATCTCTCATCTCTGCTTGCTGACAAGGTATGTGAACACAGACAGGACGTCTGCATCTCAGCACAGGAAGCGCAATGCTATGACGTTCTTTAGACACCGATATATTTGAAAAAAAATTTCATGTGTTTATGCTGCTCCCCCTACCCCCACCACCGCTAGCTACATCACTGATGAAAGGGAACAGAAGGCAACCCTCACTTCATGGAACTCTGCTGAGCTCTGAAGCTTTTATTATTGTGGCAGTCGCTATTCAAGTTAGGATGGTACAGCCATCATGAAACCACATCTGCAGGAAATGCAGCTAGATAAAATATCTTGAAAAGCATACAGTAAATTAACCTGCGCAGAATGGCATGTGGGTCTAATTCCAAAAGTACATTTTCTTTTTTTATACCTGAAAACCACCAGACAACTCCTTTCTAGGACCATGATATTAATGACCTTATTATTTTATATATTTATTTATCCTAGGCTAGGTCACTCCCAGTCATGGCGTTCAGACAGGAGCTGTGGATTTTTTTCACTGCATACCAGGCACAGTGCTATACATTCACAATGCTTGGTTCCCTTGCGTCCTACAGCAGCACAATATGGGGTATTACTGCCTCTGTTTGCTGGTAGGACAGGAGGAACTTTTAATTAACATAAAATATGCATGACTACGCTACCCTATAAGAGGACAAAGAGACCTCCTCCCCTTGTATTTTTTTCTGTCCTGTGTGGTGGGACAGGTGGAGGGAAGGCTTTTGTCCTCCCATATTTTGTTTTTTCCCCGAAAGTTTGTTAACTTCCTTTTGGGAGTCATCTTCACACCTCTCTTCTTTCTTCCACTGGATGCTTCTGTGGAAAAGAAGGGGTTTTTATTTAGGCAGTTTTTTTGTGCTAGACAAGCTTTCAACCTTCGCTCTGAAAAGGTTGATTTCAATAGTTCATGCATCTGTAGCTGCATGCTGCATGTTCAAAGACCTGTAGTGCAGGCCACTTGTGCGGCCTTGATGTTGAGCATTGCCGTTTCACTTACCTTACAAGCTCCGCGGCCGCCAGAAGTGACGTTGGTCACTTTGTTCCTCTGGAACCTTTGTTTGTGTTCCGGTTTTCCGTGGACTGAATTCTCGGACGGACTTTTTGCGGCTTAGTTTTTCCTCCTTTTTGCAAGTTTATATTTGCTGAGACTCTCTTCTGGCATCGGTCTGTATATTTTTTGCTTAATTCTGTGTACAAGGAATTAAGGTTTGCAAAATTTGCAGGGGGGATGGTTTTGTGTGTGCACTACTTGCTCATTCCTCCTCCCCTCCTATAGAAGCCTTCATCTCAATGCAGGAGATGGCTTGTCTCTTAGTGAGGAAGGCCTCAGTACTCCACTTGGATTACTGTTATTGCTGCTCCAGCACGGTGGCTCAGTGGTTAGCACTGCAGCCTTGCAGTGCTAGAGTCCTGGATTCAAATCCTGCAAGGAGTTTGAAAAAAAAAAAGGGTCTAATTTGTGTGCGTTGTGACACACTGTGAAGCTATTGAAGATTTCCAGGTGATTGATGAAACGCTTTCATCTGATGATACCTTGGAATATTCCAGCAGACCTCTCTTTCCTCTTGAGAAGATAAATAGGCTGCTGAAGTCCATCCGGTCAAGGGACCATGAAGTTGACGGGGAAGCCTCCTATTCCACCTCTAGGGGGCCTAGGACATTCCAAGTGGACGAGTCACTGGAAAAACTCATGCTTGCGGAATGGAAACATCTGGAAAGAGCTCCCATATATTCCAGAAGATTTAGAACCTTGTTCCCTATTGCGGAGGCTCAGAGGGATCGGTGGGGCCTCCCACCTAAAGTGGACACGGCAGTGGCCAAGTTGTACTGGTGGATGATTGTTCTAACCTCCACGACCCCACGGATAAATGCATAGAGAGTACCCTCAGGAAGGTTTATTCTCTGGCCTCCGTGGCTATTGCCTCTAATGAAGTCTCAAGCAAATTACGTGCTGGCAAGAGACATTGACTCTGGAGTCTCCAGAGACGATCTCCTAGCTTTTTTGAGTTCGGTTTCCTTGTCGGCAGATTATTTAGCTGAAGCCTCCCAACATCATTTAAGGCTGGCGGCCAAATCTTTGGCCCTTTCTACGGCAGCTAGAAGGCCGCTGTGGTTAAAACCCTGGAGAGCTGATAATGCCTCCAAGTTCAACCTTTGTTCTCTACCCTTTGAGCCGGTTAAGCTTTTTTGGCAGAGGCCTGGGTGAGATTATGGAAGACCTTGTCGATATAAAGGGTAAGACTCTGCCTCAGGTCTTTAGAGGCAGGTCAAGACCTTCTGGCTGGGGTAGAGGTTATCAGCCAGAGACGTCCTAGATATCAGCCTAGGGGTTCTGGACGAAGGTTCCCCAAGGATGAGGACAAAAAGAAGCCTAGCTTTTGACATCGGCTGCCTTCTTCCTGTAGCCGAGACTCCTGTCGGAGGTTGGCTTTCTCACTTTTACACTGTCTGGCAGGAAAAAAATTCAAGACCCTTGGGTCTTGCAGGTAGTTCAGCGAGGTTATGCAATCGAGTTTCTTCAGCCGCCTCAAGATTGATTCGTCATAACCCGCTCTCTTCCTGCAGCTCAGCAGGATATATTGGAGTGCTCCATTCACGATTACATCCGCAAGGGGGCCTTGGAAGAGGTCCCCCCCTTGGAAGAAGGATTTGGTGTCTACTCCCCAGTTTTTCTGGCACCAAAACCATCAGGCAGCTGGAGAATGATTATAGACTTAAGATATCTGAATCGCTTCATAAAGAAAAAATATTTTCGTATGGAGACTGTAAAATACGTTACATCCTTTCTTCAACAGGGCAAAGTTTTCGGCACCTTAGATCTAAAGGATGCCTATCTGCATGTCCCAATATATCCTCCACACAGAAGGTTTCTCAGAATCACCGTTTTAGTTTCCGGCCACAGGAAGGATCTTCAGTTCACAGCCCTGCCCTTTGGCATCACTTCAGCTCCTGATACCTTCACCAAAGTTGTAGCTCCTATAGCTGCCTCTCTCAGGCTTTCGGGGCCTTTTTGTAGTGCCATACCTGGACGACTGGCTAATAAAAGCCCAGTCAGAATCTGTTCTGCTCCAGCAGTTACTGATAGCCGTATCCTTTCTCCAAAGCTTAGGTTGACTGATAAATTGGGAGAAGTCAGAAGTAGTTCCCTCTACTCGCAGGAAGTTCCTGAGGTATCTCCTGGACTCATACCGCATGGAGGTTTCCTTAACCCCGGCAAGGAAGGAAAGATTAATCAGAGCGGTCCAGTTTCTCTTCAGAATACACCTGGTATCCATCAGAACATCCATGAGAGTCCTAGGCCTGGTGTCATCCTCAGCCATCGAAGTCCCTTGGGCTTTATGGCATTTGCGTCCTCTCCAGATGGAAGTACAAAAAACCGTACTCCTCTCGGTCTCGACAAGAAGATCAAACTTTCTCCAAGTACCCGTCTTTCCCTCAGATGGTGGATACACCTGAAAGACGGAATGTCCACGGTCCAACCTCGTTGGACCCTGTTGACTACCGATGCATCCCTCTTGGGATGGGGAGCCCACCTGTACGAGAAGACCATACAAGACATCTTCCAATTGGAAGGAGCTTAGAGCCGTGTACCTGACACTACTTCATTTTTCTCCTCTCCTCAGAGGGAGAGCAATTAAGGTTCGGTCAGACAGCATGACGACCGTAATGTATCTGAACAGACAGGGAGGCACCAGATCGTTATCTCTCCTCAGAGAGACAGATCTGATTTTTACCTGGGCAGAAAAAAATCTGACCCATTTATCTGCAGTTCACATCAAAGGTTCCCTGAACATAGTAGCGGATCAGTTGATTCGGGGTCAACTCATATCAGGAGAATGGTCTCTCAATCCAGATGTATTCCATCAGATTACCATGAAGTGGGGTCTCCCAGAAGTAGATCTCATGGAGACCAGACTCAACGCCAAGGTAGAGATGTTCTGCTCACTCTATCGGGAAGACTATCCCTTGGCAGTGGATGCCCTGTCCATCCCTTGGAGGTTCAGGCTGGCATACATCTTCCCTCCACTTTCCATGATACCAAAGGTAATGATGAAAGTCACACATGACCAAGCCTCTGTGATAGCCATCATACCATTCTTGCCAAAAAGGACTTGGTTTGCCCAGCTCATATACATGAGTCGAGGGACATATTGGAGGCTTCCCCCCACCCAGAACCTGGTTTCCCTAGAAACTCAGAAGCACCAGGATTCAACCTGAAAGCCTGGAGGTTGACCAGTCCCTACGGAGATTTATTGGACTGGTAGAGGTACAGGTTTCAGCCTTATCCCCCTGTTTAGGCAGACGATTGTCTAAGGATTCCCTTATTGTTGGATTCCTTAAGGACGCTACCAGACTTAGACTGGTGGTCTCAGCTCCATTTTCCCTTGTGGGATCTCTCGACTATTCTTTCGGATTTTTGTGGTCCTCCTTTTGAGCCTTTGGAGGATGTAGATCTTAAATTTCTTGCCTTTAAAACCACCTTTCTATTAGCCATCACTTCAGCCAAAGGGGTGAGTGAGCTCCAGGCTTTTTCTTCTAAGGAACCTTATATATAATTTTTTGCAGATAGGGTCCAACTTAGGTTTCTTCCTGGGTTTAACCGAAGGTGCCTTCCGCGCCAATATTAACCAGTTAGTCTCTTTACCCGTGTTTTTTCCAGCCCTTTCCTCTGAAGAGGAGAAAAAAACTTTACACACTAGATGTTGTGAGATGTCTCCAGATTTACCTCTTACATACATGTTCCCTTGGGAGAGCCGAGAATCTCCTTGTCAACATGTATGGTAGAGACAAAGGTCTCAGAGCTTCCAAGCCTACCTTGTCTAGGTGGATCAAGGAGGCAATCAAAGTCTCTTTTTTGCTCAGGGATTAGTTCCACCTGTACAGCCCATTCAACTAGGGCTGTATCAACCTCTTGGGCTGAAAACCGGGCCTTACCGCTGGATCAGATCTGTGCAGCTGCTTCTTGGTCATTTCATCTAACCTTTGGAAGAGTGAAGAAATCAGGCGATACCTTTTAGAGGCTAACTGAGTATATTTATAAGTAAGCTTTCAGAAGTGAAAGCTTCCTTCATCAGACATAACACCATGTCTGATGAAGGAAGCTTGCACTTCTGAAAGCTTACTTATAAATATACTCAGTTAGCCTCTAAAAGGTATCGCCTGATTTCTTCACTCTTCCACTACTTTCAATGGCTAACACGGTACAACATTATACTACTATCATCTAACCTTTGTAAAACACTATCGACTAGATGTTCGGAGTTCTGTGGCGACTTCCTTTGGTCAGTCAGTCCTAGGTGTTGTAGAGCAGGGAAACCCTCCCTAAGGGAATTACTTGCTGTATCCCCATATTGTGCTGCTGTAGGACGTAAGGGAATTGTTTTCCCTTAGTCCTAACAGCAGCACAAGCTTCCCTCCCTAAACTTAGAAATTTTTACTTTATAACTTACACAAGGGGGGAGGTCTCTTTGCCCTCTTATAGGGTAGCGTAGTCATGCATATTTTATGTTAATTAAAAGTTCCGCCTGTCCAACCAGCACACAGGGGCAGGAATACCCCATATTGTGCTGCTGTTAGGACTAAGGGAAAAAAGATTAACATCATAATCAATGATATTGCAACTCTGTCCCATTTGAATGAGACTGCGTTTCAGCATGGCCATGTGACCAATGGACATGATGTCACTGGCCTGAGAAGAGGACGCAGCGCTCACCTAAGCACTGCAAAATTTTCAAACAGCTAATCAGCAGGGATGCCAGGAGTTAGACCCCACCAATATGATATTCATAGGTCATCACTATTATCCAGTAAACCACTTTAACACCCTAATGCCTCGTGCACATGGCCACAATTTTATCTGCAACTGCGGATAAAAGTACAGGCCCATACATTTAAAAGGGCTAAAACACACAACCATAGTTTTTGCAACTGTGTGTCCAGGCCCACTTCGGGTTCGGGACAGGAGTACAGCACATGCCCGAGATTTGGATCGTGCACACATCACAAGTTGCTATTGACGCAGCTAAGAAGAGAAAGAGGGATGATTTTATGTTAAATCAGATTTTATTGAGGATATTTCAAAGAAAAACAACAGGAAACCAAACAAAAACAACAAGTAATGCAGTAGGGGGCACGCAGGCCACCCACTGAAATATAAGTAGTAAAGAAATGGCTAGGGCAGAGGGCGGGTATTGCCAATAATAATAAGAACAAAAGCAAACAACGTAGCAATAATATAGAGGCAGGCATAATCAGAGAATGATTGCAGAAGGAACTATGGAGCACATAAAATGTCCAACTGGGGGAAGCCATCACAGCCCGCCCGCTTACAAAAGAGACAATACAAATGCAAAGGGAAGGAGAAACAAAGGAAAACCACAGGACACACAAAAACAGACAAGACAACATGTAAGACGAAGATGGGAAAGAACACACAGGAGGAAAAAGGAAACGAGGGGGGAGGGAGGTAACAGACACAGAGCGACTCCACTCAAGCAAAGAAGGAAGAGAACTCCAAAGTCTCCTGAAACACCACCCACGGCCGCCAGAGGGACTCAAATTTGGAAGGATCAAGTAAGTCTTCCACCACCAAGGCCTCCATTCTCCTGATAAGCAGAAGCTCCTGTAAGAACTCAACCAGGGTGGGCAGCAGTAGTGCGCCAATGCCTGGGAATGACCGTTCTGGCAGCTAAGAGAAAATGTCGCAGGAGATCTCTCTTAACTACGGAAACTTTCCCTGGAATGATGGAAATAAGGACCAGTTGGAGCGAGGGTGTGACGGATCTGCAACTCAATTTAGTGTATAAAGCAAATACAGCATCCCAGAAGAGATGGAGGGCACCGCACGCCCACCAGATGTGGTATAACGTACCTCTCTTGGAACCACAGCGCCAACACTGGTCAGATATATTAGGATAGAACCTATGGAGGAGATTAGGACAATACCAGCGAGTCAGTGTTTTGAAATTTTTTTCCTGCACACTGCACGGCTGTGGGAACTTATGCGTGTACAGGAAGGATCTATCTGAGTTGGCAGCATCCTTAAGAAGAATGCCATAAAGGACAGACAGCGTGCAGGGTGGTGTCAGCATGCAGACTCCAGGTCAGTCAGGAAGGAGGCAAGCAGAGGAGGCAGGGAAAGTTTCCTGAGGAAGGCAGTAAGAGAAAATTATGCCAGAGAGGGAAGAGGTGAGCTGCCAGCAACCTGACGCAGGTGAACATCTTCCCTACACAGCCAGCAAAGGAATCTGTCCGCAGTACAGCCCTGAGGGAACATGGGATTGTGAAAATGAGGACTAAGAGTGCTTGGGACTCTGGCAACCCGCCCGTACATACCACATTCCAAGTTCTAAGAAAATGTGAAGACATCACTGAGTGCCTAATGGAGTTGGGGCAATAGTGGGGAGGTACCCAGGGTAAGGAGGGAAGGTGAGCGGAAAGCAGATCAGCCTCTATGGAGACCCACTGCTTATCCGCTCCACAGTAGCACCAATCCAAAGGGCGCAACAGCATAGCCGCACAATAATAAAGTCTAGGATCCTGTAAGCTTGTGCCCCCATCGCTTTTACGGCGTGTTAGCATCTGAAACCGAAGTCTGCTCCGCACTGCACCCCACATGAACTTCACGAACAGGGTTTGAATACGGGCAAAAAAAGTACACGGAAGTGGAATGGGGAGTGCCTGGAATACATACAACAATCGTGGGACCACATAAATTTTCAGAGCGTTAATACGGCTGAACCAGGTGAGCATAAGGGTGCCGTACTTCTGTAGATCAGCCGAAAGATACTCCATCAACAGTAGGTAATTAAGGCGGTAAAGATGGGAGAGGTCAGGCGGAATGTGAACCCCAAGATATTTAATACAGATAGATTGCCATTTAAATGAAAAACTATGTGCAAGGTGATGGCTTCTGCACGGGGCAGGGTGACATTGAGGGTCTCGCTCTTAGACAGGTTCACCTTAAAATTACTGAGGTTGCCAAATCGACTGAACTCACGCAAGATAGATGGGAAAGATACGTGCAGTTGAGAAACATATAGGAGAAGGTTGTCGGCATACAGGGCTGCCTTGACCTGGCGACTGCCCGTCTGAAGACCATGTATACTAGGGCAGCGAGGTATTGCCACCGCTAAGTGCTCCATTACCAACGCGTACAGGAGGAGAGACAAGGGCCAACCCTGACGGGTACCGTTCCTAACTGGAAAAGGGTCAGAGAGGATCCCGTTGGCCCGCACCTATGCTGACGTATTGCCATAAAGAAAGAGTATCTTGCCCAAATACCCTGGTCTCACTACAACCTGTTGGAGTGTAGCTCGCAGGAAGCCCCAGTGTACTCGGTCAAAGGCTTTTTCGGTGTCCACGGAGAGCAAGCACAGGGGAGAGTCGCTAGCGAGGGCCAAGGAGATCTCCAGGAATGTCTCTGGCCTCATTAGCTTGGACAAAAGCCAACTTGATCTGTATGTATTAGGCCCGGCATTAAAGGGGATAAGCGATTAGCCAACAGCTTGATATCAATATTGATTAGGGAAATCGGCGATAGCTGACGCAGCAGGACGGGTCTTTACCCAGTTTGGGAAGGACTTTGATCAAGGCCAACAGCGATTGGGCAGCAAATGGGGGGGTATCATCGACACTGTTAAAAACACGGGCCATAGTAGGGGAAAGGAAGTCACGGAAAGATTTATAGAAACAGGTAGTAAACCCATCCGGGCCAGGGGCTTTGCCCGACGGAGAAGATTGGATAGTGAGGGAAACCACCTCCTCAGTGTAGGGTTCGTCTAGGAGCGCCCTGTCAGAGGACGCGATGGTGGGGAGAGACATCTCAGTAATGTAGTCCCATATTTTATCCCGAAGGGAATCAGGGGCAAGATCTGCATACTGTCCACGGATGTTATATAGATCGTGGTAATAGGAGCAAAACGCCTCAGCTATGTCTACCGGATTATGGACCACCTGCCCTGATCTGTCACTGAGCAAAGGGATATAAGTTAGGGAATTACGAAGGTGTAGTCGATGAGAGAGGGACATTTATCCGCAAACTCATAGCAGTGTTTCTTGACACAGTCACGAGAAAGAGGGATCATTTTAGAAGAAGAGAGCGTTGCTGTAACCAGGTGGAGCCGTTCAAATTCTGATGTCACGGCTGTGCTCAGAGCACAGGGATAACGCCCCCTGTGCTCCGTGAAGATCATTTACATATGGAAAAAAACTGGAGTTTGGAAAAAGGACACCGATAAGTTGGAGTTGGGGCAGGCCGACCCACTGTCCGAAACAGCAAATGCTGTCCCAAGAGGACCCCTGCAATCATAGGGCCCAATGCAAGTGCACCGTTGGCTCTATGGTTAAAGAGGCCCTGCATGGGGCCTTAGCCTAAGGCTGAGGCCCTACGTTGTGGAAATGCACTTTTTTTTGTTGCAAATTTTGCTGCAGTTTTTTGAGTCAAAGCCAGGAGTGGATTGAGCAGAAGGTAGACGTATAAGAACTTCCTATATATTTCCCATTTATTGTGTGGCCATTTGTGGCTTTGGCTCAAAAAAACCGCAGCAAAATCCGCAATGAAGAAAGCCGCGTTTCCGCAACGTAGGTCCTCAGCTTGAAGCTGTTTTTGAAGTGTCTTATTAAGTGCAATGCGATGTGGGGCGTTTTCTCAGCCTCAAGTTATGGCGGGATGCTTCTGAAAAAAAAAATAGGTGTGAAAAAAAGAAGCTTGCTGAGGGTTTTTGGAACTGCTTTTAAAACTTAAAAAAAAAGCCTCATGAATGCTCCAAGGGAAGTCATGTTTTTTTTTTACAGATTAAAACTACATTTATATTACCTTTTTCACAGTTTTTAATGGCACTTTGTGAAAGCAAATACTTGTGTAAAGCACAATATGCAGCTGTTGCACATGATGTATACACTGGAATTTCACTATATAATCGTGTGTGTGTGTGAAATTGTATACAGTCTTTATAACACAACTGTGTGTGTGTCCGGGTCAGTTCTCGCTATGACTACATGTAAGGTACAGATCCGTGCACTGAATACGGGTAATACACTTCTGTTAGTTTTTGCAGGTCTCTTTTCCAGTAACAAAGATGGCCACTGTCTCTCACAAGCTAACCTTAGCGTGTAGTAGTTCCGGTTCAGCAGTGACGCAACATCCGGGCTGTCCTCACGCTTCACGCTTGTTAGTGTTCCAGGAAAGTTATCATGACTCGCTGGGCTCGGCCGGGACAGAACAGTTCTGCTGCTCGGAACCGCAAAGTGCATGAGGCTACTTCATGGGAAGACCTGAAGAAGAACCCTCCCGGAGCCGGGCCAGCCAAGAGGGGGCACCCGAGTGCGGAGAAAGCGCCCCCGAAAAAGAAAAAGAAGGCGGCGTATGTGAATGAAGACGTAAATGGATTCAGGGCCATGCAAGAGGAGCAGGACAGGAAAGTGCAGCGCAGTGAGGGCAGGAGAATGAAGAGACAGGAGAACAAGAAGAACAAGATGGTAAGGAGCTCCCCTCCGACCCCGACTGCCACAGGTCCCCCCCCACAGTGGTGCTAGACCGCAGCTGCATGAGGGCACTCAGCACCTAACAGGGTGATACAGGACCTGTGTAGTGTAGTATATGACTACATCACCTTATTCCACAACCCCTACATGGTTAGGGAACTGCCAGGATTGTATGTTCATTGAGTGGGGCTCATCCATGTGGGGTCCTGCGCCGCTTCAGACTGCGGCAGTAACACAAGGATCAGCCTCGGATTTCAGCTACAGGCTCCATGGCACCCCCATTGAAATGAATGGCGCGTCATGCACGCTGTCTGACCACCACCCTATTCTTCTGAGTAGTGGGTTCTGAGCGATCAGACCCCCCTCTGATCTATGGATGAGGTGATAACTTGCTTAGATGGAATACCCCTTTATATATTGATGCCCTATTGTTAGAGATTCTCCAGGGAGGGTTTCCACACCTAAGCATGGAAATATGAACTTAGCCTGTTTCATTGTGCTATCCCTCTGTCATTCCTCCTGGAAATTTGTTTAAATTGATAACTGGGTGTTAGTGGGGTGTGTTACTACACATTTTAGGCCTCATGCACACGACCATAGTTTTATCCTTAATTTTTGTGGATAAAAGTATGGACCCATTTATTTCGATGGTTCATACACACTGCCGTATTTTTTGCGTCTCTGTGTCCCTGCCATATACAAGGACTGCCAGTTATGAAGCATGTCCCATTTTTGCCCGCATTTGTGGCATGGACAAGTGTAGGGCGATCATACATGTTTTTTTGCGAATACATAATTGGGAATGACATGCAGACTTGTTTTTTGCGGACAGTAAACACCGCTATTCTGGTCATGGGCATGTATCCCTATCCTGTCAGACTGTGGAGACTCCTCCATCTAGTTACATCCAGTTGTCAATTCAGTCATAAATTTCTAGGAATAAGGCAGGGTTCACTCTACCGTTGATGTCCGTTCTGATAATGTCTGTTAAAAAAAGAAAAAAAAAAACGGACTCCTATCATAACAGACATTAATGGACACTAACTGATGTTAATGTGTCCGTTTTTTTTAACTGATCCAATTAATGGATTAGTTAAAAAAAAAACGGAAACATTAGCATCAGTTAGTTTCTGTTTTTTAACACTGTCTTTTTTTTTTTTTTTTTTTTTTTTTTCTGCTTTCTGAGCATGCGCAGGAAAAAAACGGACATAAAATAACAGACAGTAGCTGATGGCTATCAGTTACTGTCCGTTATAAGTCCGTTACCCATAGACTTTAATGTTAAAAAAAATAACGGACACTTGCTGTCCGTCAAGAATCCGTTTTTTTCAAACAGACAAAAAGTCCTGCATGTAGGATTTTTTGTCCGCGAAAAAATATGGACTTCTGATGAATTTGGTGTAAACGGACATAAACGGACACAATATAAAAACCCATTGAAATGAATGGAAATTTTAACGGATTTCTGACGGTTCAGCTAGTGTCTGATGCTAAAATCTTGTAACGGACAATAGCAACGGACACTACTGACAGTCACCAACGGTAGTGTGAACGCCCCCTAAGCGAAGAGGAACAGCACAAAACAGAGCTGTAAAAGGATTCTCCAGAATTGTTACATTATGGACAATATTTATAATATTCAGTAAGTATTTACTGAACACCATGTAACGCTAGGTTCACACTAGTGTTCAGGTTTCTGTCCTTTGGGTCAGCTTGGGGACCCGCAAGACTGTAACATTATCCCTTTAAAAAGCGGTTACACGCAGGAACCTGCGGACTCCATAGACTATAATGGGGTCTGCCGGGTTTCTGCTGAAAACAGCAGAGAGGAAAGTTCTCCTTGCAAGATTTTTTTTTCTCCGCTCATTTTAAGCGGAGTCTCATACGGAGACTTGAATGCTAGTGTGAACCTAGCATAAATTATATTTCAGAGCAAATAATGTTTGGCCTTGTCTGTTCTTGGCTTAGGTACACACAAACTATATATCTGCTTATTACGAATCCATTATCTACGGCGACCCAGAAGTTCCCAGTTGAAGAGGAGATTGCACATTATAGACAATTCTATTCTTATCTCTTGCAGGTCTGCTTTCATTGTCGAAAACCTGGTCATGGCATGGCTGACTGTTCCGAAGCCCTGAGGTGTCAGGAGATGGGCACAGGGATTTGCTTCCGTTGTGGATCCACAGAGCATGAACTCAATAAATGCAGAGCCAAAGTGGATCCAGCACTTGGTACATGTGAGAGCTTCTTAAATGTGTAGTTTGTGAGTGATCCTAATGGATCATGTTCACACTGATTTGTTATCCTGCATTTTCCTTTTTTTTCCTCTTTTATCGGAATAATTTTTTGCCATTGGAGGCTTAAAATAAGGGTTTATTTACTGCCTAGTTCTGTCTCCCCTGCAGCTACTGAAGTATAGTATTAGGCTCTGGACACATTACGGTTTCCATTGTTTTGATGGCAGAAATAGCGATACATGCTGCGTTATTCTTGCTGTTAAAAGTGACAGAAACCTTGATAGAAAGCTTGAATGGATATTCCCATTTTATAAAGTGGTGGCATCTTTCTAGATTGTGCTATCACTTTATAAGTGGAGGACTGGTTCAATGGTAAGGCTCTCCAACTGCGTCCATCATTGTGTCAATGTTTCAGTCCTGTCATGTATCAGAACAATGACAATGGCAATAGCTTAAGTTTTTTGTTTTGTTTTGCTCTGACAATGTGCATACACAGCTCAGTAGTACACACATGATACACACAGCCCTGCAGTACGCACATTGGGGCAGATTTATTAAGACTGCCATTTCGTACACCAGCCTGACTGGGCCATACACTGCAGAGTACAGTACGGCCGCTTCATGTAACTGATTTATTTTTAGTACTGTCTTTATTTTACCTCCTCTCACATCCCTCCCCACCGTGCAGGTCCTTATACCTCTACATTTGTCCCCAATGGACCACCCACTGATCATAACATGGTGGCTTATTCTAGCTATGCAGCTTTAGCTGCAGTCCATTCAGATTTATGTCCACGTAATGCATAAATGTTCCATGTTACTTACTCTTACAGAGTGACCTAAAAAGAGAGACTCCCAAATTCAGGGATTCCCCCACCCCCTTCCCTTTATCTTGTAGAGTCTTCAGAATTGCCTAAACTTTGGTAGAATTGTGAAGCATGGACATTAGTAATCTTTTATAGAGACAATGGAAATAACATTATTTCGTGTACTTTTATGTTTCAGGAGAGTTTCCATATGCCAAATGTTTTATCTGTGGAGAGATGGGACACTTGTCTCGGTCATGTCCAGACAATCCTAAAGGCCTCTATGCAGAAGGTAGGTTTTATTACTTTTGTATTTTTTTTTTCTGTTTTGTTTCTGGGGGTGTTTTTTTTTTTTTTTTTCCTGAACACTTAGAAAACATATTCTTTTTTGATTTAATGATTTTGTGCACGTGGGGCATTGGTTGAAACTGGAACCCTGCAAGATAAATCCACAAGTAGTGACATAAGCTTTAAAGGGAATTCCCAGGATTGTTTACATTGGTCATTAACGCTCGATCATTTGGGCTATGACTCATGTAACTCGCACTACAGTAGCCAGGACTGCACTCTTTTCCAAGTACTTGTGTCTGATACTACATTCCTAGGTAGGGCCACTTGGGTTTAGGCATTTTTTGTGACCACAACCACTTTAGCTTTGAATAAAACTTATACATAGGAAACTATGGCTGACATCTCTTGCAATGTAAATTTATGTAAGTTAGATTTTGAGTCTTTGTGTCTTACTGAAGGGAATTTGACAACTGATATATAAAATTTTTTGTCTTTTTAGGTGGAAGCTGTAGGATTTGTGGTTCAGTTGAGCATTTTCAGAGGGACTGTCCACAACATAAGCCATCAGGTGAGACCAGATGACTGCAGGTTGCCTCAAATAACTAGTCGATACGTAGTGATTTAGGCCTCATTCACATATTTGTTAAATAGCACACGACTGCTTTTAGAGAATCTGTGTTGTCAATGTTAATCATGGACAGCACACAATCCTGCTTAGTCAAGTTGTGTGCTGTCCATGGCTGATCCATTTTCACCTTCTCTCTTTTTTTTTTTTTTTTTTTTTTTTTTTATAAATATAATGTCTCTGGTTTCGAGTTGTCCATGATTTAATGGAACCATAGACATTAATGAGCATCTGTGGTCTGTAAAACAGACTGAAATAGAGCAAGTCTCCATTCTTTTTCCATGGCCGGTTGGTCTGCTGAAACAGAACGGAAGTCTGCATGCAACCAATAAAATTGTATGTTCTTGCAGTTTGTTATTTATAAAGCAAAATCTGATAGAAATATCTTGAAAGATACTAAATTTATTTGGCATATGTGAAGCACTTTTCACTTTAGCCCTTTTGTGTTCAGGTAAAGTATATGACCAAGAGGAGTTGTAAGATACAGAATAATGGAATGCAGGTTTGCTCTTCTAATAAAGAAAAAATTACAAACTGTGTCAGATTTAACTTGCAAATCAATGCACCTTGTGACTATTGATAGGTTCTCTTCTATTGCCTCCTGAATGACATCAAGCATGAATATGCACTCATATTGGTCTGCTATTTTGCATCTAAGCAAGAATTTATATAAAAATATGTTTGTCGTGGACCAGTCGTCTGCTGATAACATTTTTAATACAAATGTCGAAGCCTCTCAAGTATATATTTTAATTTATAATTAAAACATACCAAAAATTATAAAAAAAAATAAAAACTTTCCAAGAATGAGTAGTGCAGGTAAAAATAACAAACTTTGTATCTATATATCTTATTTAACAAATGTATTGCCTTCTCATTTTATCAAGCTAAGTTACTTTTTACCTATTGGTCTATGGAGAAGGGAAGGGTAGAAAAAGGTTTGTTTACATCTTGCTGCCAACATGGGAATAACAGGCCGTAAATCTGGACAACCAGGGGGAGACTTGGGTCAGTATGATTTGGGACACTGAGGCCTAGTGCACAAGACCAAGTGTGTAGGCCGAGGCTCTCCTGAGAGGCATCCAATGCTCCATTCTGATGATTATAGAGCGGCCACATTAAAATGCTTTATACTCTCCTATCAGCTGTACTCTCCACGCCAACCCAGTTTTTTAATAAAGCAAGAGGGTCAGTGCTGCTCTATGCTGTTTCTGCAACTCACATCTAGGCGAATGGGTTCAACAGAAACAACATAGCACATCTGGGCCACAACAAGGGAGTCTAGTACATGTGCAGTGCTGTGCATGGTATAGTTTTGTGGAGATGGTATTGGACGGGCTGATAACAGGACCCTTCATGAGGAGCCATAATAGAACTGGAGCATAGCACAGTCAGGGGAAGAGGCTGTACTCATAACAGGGGACAGTACTTGGTAAAGGAGGACAGCAAAGCATAACAGCTAAAGACACTATATTGGTATGTAACCTGTAGTGCTGTTTACAGCACCTCTAGATAGTTATTCAGAAGATGTTTAACCTCTGTAAATGCCGTTCTTGCTCTGCTAGAAAATATGAAAATAAGTTTCCCTTATGGGAAAAGGAAAACTTTTCCTCTAGCTCCGCCTTTGGCAGGTAGCTCTATATAAGTCAATGCCCAATTTTCAAGAAGCCTTGTAACATGACTTGGGATAGGAACCAAACGAGAAAATCACTTACAATTCATAGTACTAGTGTTGTTTCTGCCACTTTTCCAATATATATTTTTTTCTTTCTGCAGGCCAAATGACAGTCAGCAGATGGTCAAGTGGGATGAGTGCAGATCATGAAGATGTTCCAGTACAGACAAAAGTGAAAAAAGTACCAGCTAAAGTCCCCAAAGTAGTGACTTTTTGAGCATGTGTTCATAGATTGCAGCTGAAATGGACACTGAAACACAAATGGATGTGGAAAGTATAAATATGGGTTGTCTATGCACTTTCCACATTTGTTTGTGTTTAGATGGCCTCTACCAACACAACAAAATTGCGCTGATAATGTGTGTGTGTGTATGAGATTGTGTCCCCCAGTGGGAGTAAGACAGGGACCGATGTACAACAATCTGTACAGTGCTGTAAAATATGTTAGTCCTTTGTAAATAAATATGCAGACCAGTTTATAGCACCTTGGAGCACCTTTGTTTTGTTTTTTTCTTGTAAACAGCAGTTTAGATGTATATTATGAGGTTTCACTCTTTACTACTTAACTTCACCAATTTTCTGGCAAAAAAAAAAGCAAACCTTTTTAGGTGCCGCTTGTCACAAAAATTAAAATGCCAGTTTTCATAAATCTCCCCTTTTGAGTCTCCTTCAGATGGCTGTAATGTTTTTGTATTTTAGAGTGTGTACTGCTTCCACAAATCCTATCTTGTAATGGATTGGTAGGAGAATCTCCCAAAAAAATGAGGTGTGGGGACCGTGCTTCACCAAAGATGCTTTATTATACTCAAATAACAATAGTGTTATTTGAGTATAATAAAGCATCTTCGGTGAAGCACGGTCCCCACACCTCATTTTTTGGGAGATTCTCCTACCAATCCATTACCTGTATACCGTCTGGATCCAGGAGATTCTGACGCCTAGAGGTTCCACAGCTCACATATACCAAAACATACTCTGGATCCATCCACTGTGTTAGTTGTGGGCCAGCACAACTTGAAAAGGTGTGAGAAGCCACCTATACAAACATCCATAATATCTAACTATCCTGGTTGTGAGATCACCAATTGACGGGGTACTGTTCACCGTCAGACCCATTCAGTTGAACACTCACTATAATATAGACCAGTGCTTTTGTATTACTTAATAGCTTTCCACCATACTTTCAGTGGATGATCCTTGTTGTTTCTCCAATCATTTGACTACTTCCTGTTCTCAACACAATTATCTATGTACAACCTATTTTTTAAGCAATATTACGCTATGTGCCGCTCGGCGTTGTTGTTTTTTTCTGTTTTGAAGTATACAAATCCTATCTTGGCTGTGGATCTTATGACACAAATTTACAATACCATAGATCTGTGAGGCTGCTATTTCAGGTCATTTGACCAGCGATCCAGATGGGATTTGTTGGATATTAAAATACAAGCACGCTATAGCTGTCTATAACCAGGCGTCAGCAACCTTCAGCACTCCAGCTGCTGTGAAACTACAACTCCCATCATGCTCCATTCACTTCCTTGGGAGTTCCAAGAACAGCAGAGCAAATATGCATGCTGGGAGTTGTAATTGTACAACAGCTGGAGTGCCGAAGGTTGCCAACCCTGCTATAGACTATATCATTGTAAAATGCAGTGGGCCACCAGGAGCCAGTATATCAGCCCAGCTCAACAGATGGCTCCATTGCTGAGCTACCGCAGTTTTTGTCAATATGCAGATTAGGTCTTTGGAGCAACAAGGGTTTTGCTGTTACTCCAAAGAGGTAATGCTCAGTTCACATCTGTGCTTGTACTCTGTACGGGGATTCCACTCCCCTCTCCAAATGTAAAATGCGGAGAGAAAAGAGGTGCAAGCAGTGCTTTTGTCTCCGCATTTTTCGGGCGGAAACCACGCGGACGCCAGTATAGTTTACAGGGTCCGCAGGTTTCCTAAGGTAACCGCTTTTTTATGCGGATTAGGTTTCCGTTGGCATATTGACAGCAATATCTGCAAAGGAGGCCTGATACACAAGGGGAAAACACTGCTTGATTCAGATGACCCTAACCTATCTATCTGCAGAGTTGTGTTGATATACTGGGTTCTTGTGACAGACTCCCCTGTCCATAGACCTGCAAGGTTACTTTTGCATGTTGCTTAGTAACCTAAATCATTGTTTTTGGCTTTTTACATAGACTAAAACCTTTTAATTGCAAGGAAACCAGTTGTGGACTGACTTTGAGGTTTTATAAACTTCAAAGCAAATTTTGTGTAAAGGCAAAGTACGTTATTTTTTGTGTGATGACAATTTTACAATTTAAAGTAAAAACTAATATATATAATATGTGTGTGTATCCCCTGCCACTGTTATGTGATATATGGCGATGTTCTTATGTGAACACATTAAACCTGTCTGAGTGTGCATACAGGAATGTATGGGTGTATAGCCTAGGTGGCCAGTGACTGCATAATTTTGAAGGTAAGACCTTAGTGTCACCAGCAAATTTATTGTTGTAATGGACTGTCAAAATATACATAATTCTCTATTTTTGTCAGTTTTCACAGATCCACGTGTGCAAAACAGCCATGTGTAAAATCCGGTATACTTGGGTAATAATGTTATATATTTCTTGCTCACACATAATATTGGAGGACCCATCTTATAAATACATGGAGATTTATTTAAGTCTTCATTGAAAATAGATACAGGAAAAACTTACAGAATAATATATATATGTCAATGTCTTACATCATTGAAAGTAGTATAATGTTGTACCATGTTAGCCATTGAAAGTAGTGGAAGAGTGAAGAAATCAGGCGATACATTTTAGAGGCTGAGTATATTTATAAGTAAGCTTTCAGAAGACTAGCTTCCTTCATCAGACATGGAAGTTATACAAGAACTGAAAATTCACAGATTTTTTATATATACCCTATATTCCCAGTGGCCGCACATTTCTCTGGAGAAAACCACTCTATTGGAGATTTGCGGGTTGTTGTTTCAATGGGACAGTTTAAGACGCAGGAGGAGAGGAAACAATGGGAGTACAAGTTTATGCAAAAATGTAAAACTCTGCAATTTGGACTTAATATTCATGCCAGCTTCATGTCACACTATGTATGAACTGTGAGGGTCACAAATCACCTCCTGATAGCAAACAGATAACAGATCCCTCTGTCACGCACCGCAACTTTCCAGATTTTTTGACCGGTTGTAAATAACTTCTCTACTTAGATTGCATTTTGTTTTGGGTTTTTTTAAGGACTCTAAAATCCTTTGAAGACCATGTGTATAGGGTGTATATATATAAAATCTGTGAATTTGCAGTTCATTACATACATTTTATCAGGATAACATGGTTTATTGAAGGACCATATTGTTATTGAAACTATTTTATCATTGTAAATTCCAACATCTTGCATTAGGTTTTACCAATCGTAAGCACTATGTCCGTTTATTATTCAATTTGTTAAATATGTTGTAACCAACTCTGAAAGAAAAAAAACAAACTGATTTTATTAAGTCAAAAAAGGGAAAATATCCAAACTACTTTCAATCTGCTACAATATAGGGGCCTGTATCTAACGGGTGTAGGCAAAAATGTAAACGTTTTCCCACAGCTATTAATAGATAAATGTAGTTACTTTTCTGCAAGTGTCCTTGTACTGTAAAATATATATGGCCTCTATTCACACCATGGAGAATATTTATTAAGACTGGTATACAATATAAAGGTGCCAGTGCAGGAAATGAATGATATTTTTAAGTGGCTCTGGCCTCTTCATAAATAATCCACAAGTCCCAGCGCCAGAAAACTGGGAGAGTTATAATTAATATGTTGGGCTCACAATGTGGCGAGCGGGGTGCAGAACTGGGGTTATGGTGCCCTTTCTTGCACTAGATGTGCACCACAATATTACTCAGAAAACTGGCTTAGAGGGATTGATAAATTTCCCCCAATGACCTCCTTCAGAAACATAAAACCAATTGGGTTATTGAGATGATGTTAATAGGAAAGCTGATTGTATAGAGGTGCAGTGACCGGTGTATTATGTAGACAAGTATAGATTATAGGATGGCTCTAAATCCATAGACCACATAGGTGAACATAACATATGTCTATATCAGTTTACCTTGTTTGCTTCCAGTTATCCTTTATATTCTCACTCTTTGATCTCAGCAGCCATGAGGTGTGCAGAACGGGTCCTGTTTCACCGATAAAACACTGACCTGTGAACACTGTGATGGAATCTGTAGAAAGAAGAGCAAAGAAGTCGATTATTTGTCTGCAAACACTTGCCACAACCCAGGGGTTTGTATAGGAAACACCCATTAACCACAGCATTATCATCCTTTCATGGTAAACACAACCTTCAATGGACAGTGGGTGGATTGGGGCTATTCAGGTGATTGAAGCTCACATATGCTCCATTTTCTGTTAAGAGTCGCTCCTAAGCACCCTCTAGTGAAGACTGCAGATAGAATTTTTTATTTGGTTATATCACTATATGGCTAAAGATGCACAGAGCAAACACATTCCCGTAAGGAGCCGTGGTAAAAAAATAAATAAATAAAAAATCGGGGTAGTTTTTGCTGTTGCTCACCTGCAGGTTTATTTGCATTACAAAGGTTAAAACCAGCAATAATTGCAGATTTTACCTCGTTTTTTTGAGCCAAACCTAGTAGTGGCTATAGAAGGAATGGGAAATATCTAGAAAGCTCTTATACTTCTCCCTTCTGGTCAATCCATTCCAGTCTTTGGCTTAAAAAACTGCAGCAAAATCTGCAACAAAAAAAGTAGCGTTTCCGCAATGTGGGGCTTCAGGAGTCATGTGCATGAAGTCTTACCAGACTTATGATTTGTACTCTAAGGAGGTTGGCCATCTGTTCTGGCCCCACACAGAACAGTTTACAGGACAGCGACTGATTGCTGTACTATACTTTGCTCAGAGCTGGAAGCAATAGAGCTGAGCTGCAGTAACACCGTGTGACCAGTATGCAGTATATGGAGTAATCTGCTTCCATTTCTGTTCACTTTATAGTACAGAGATCGGATGCATCCCTGAAGAGCTGATATATGCAGGAGCTGGCTTTTAGCCTACACCTATCAGATATTTATGGCCTATACTAAAGTTGACCATAAAAAAAAAAAAAAAAAAAAATCAAGAGCAACCACTGTAAGTCTTCTCACTTTTAACAACTACAATCTATTAGCAGATACAGTGTTTGTTCATTGAAATTGTGATGTCCTCTTTTACATACTAATGATTGGTTTAGGAGAAGGGAGTCTGCTTGTTTGAACAGGTCACATATCAGAAAGTAGTAGAGGGAAAAAATACTTTACCTGAAAATGCCCAATTGACGGTAAAGCCAAATGTAGGAGAATCATTTAATTGCTGATATCCGGTTAGATGTGATCTTACAATGGTTTTATTAGTAACTGACACAGCTGTTAGATAAGACCCTGAAAATTCTCCATTCTTTTTGATGGAAGATATGGTCATATTAGAGCCCAGGTCATTCTTCCACTGGCCTTCCAGATTGCACTGTGCAGCCTACACAATAGAGAACAAAACTGGATTGTAACAAATGAAATTGTGACAGCAAAGCAAATATAATTAATAAATACTTCATCCTCAGACTATGAATGAGAAACCACAAATATCCTTATTATAGGCTTAGGTGGATGGCTGAGTGACATGTCATAAAAGTGGAGAACCCTATTAAACAGGATCTCTGTCCACCATCTGTAGTTTTCTGACACCCCCACCATTCCTGACCAATCACTGAAGTTTGTTTTATTGCCTGATATGGTAAATGAGTTATCCACTTTTATAATTTTTTTATTATAAATATTTGTTAATATCCTTCAGATATGCCATCAAATTTAGATTGACAGGATTCTGACTGTCATGACCCTCACAGATCAGCTGTTTGTAGGTGACTGTAGCTTCATGCTGACTTGTCATCTTTTTCATAGAAGCGTTTATGAGCACTGCAGCGGTGCCCCATTCAACTGTATGGGATACCACTGTAGTATTCATTGCCGAAACTGTACTACTTCTTTAACGCCTTCATGACTGCTCAATCTAAATATATAGCGGGAGGGCACAAAGGGGCAGCTGTATTGTACAGCTAACATCTGGTGGTAACAGCCGCAAACTGATATTACCGTTTGTGGCTTTTAACCTTTCTTGTTGATTGCAGTTGTGGCACCTAAAGGGTTGTATTCTGGCTATTCTCTTACCCATGGGCACCCACCACAACACCATAGGGGGTGCTGTGTGGTTGCCTGTAATAGAACACCAGTAATAGTAAAATATAATGCAATACTAGAGTATTGCATTATATTGTATGTGAGTTAAATGATTGTATGTTCAAGCCTCCTAGGGGTACTAAAAATATGAAAACATTAAAAAAAAATAAAAAAATACATTTTTAAATCACCCTGCCTTTGCCATTTTACCTATAAAAAGAAATAAACAAATGCACATATTTAGCATCGCCAAATCTGAGAAGTGGAAAATGGGAAAAACGGTAAGAGAAAAATAAATCAAAACACAGTTTTTTGATCACCTTACCCCCTAAAAAATATAATAAAAAGCAAGGAAAAGGTCACAGACAAGCCATAATGGTACTAGGAAAGACTACAACTTGTCCTGAAAAAAGAGCCCTTGCACAGCTCCACAGAAAGAAATATAAAAATGTTATGAGGGTCAGAATATGGCGATGCAAAATAAAAAAATTAATTGAACGAACATTTTATCACAATATTCATACTGACACATAGACTAAAGATAGGAAGCCATTTTTATCGGTAAAAATGAAACCCATAAAGCATATGGCAAAATGCGTCGTTTTATAGTTACACCCCATTGCGCAGTACATTATATAAAAAAAAATGGAATGATGCCATTACAAAATTCAACTTGTCCTGCAAAAAATAAGCCCTCACATTCCTTTGTTTATGAAAAAATAACATAACGTTATGGCTCTAGAATGGTGGGGAAGAAAAAAACAAAAGTGAATGTACGGTCACTTTAATAGGATCCCACCATTTTCGAATGAGTACATACCCCGTCCAGTCTATGTGCTGTAAAAGGCACTGGCTCTGATTTTAAAAGGAGAACTGCTTTAGAGAATATTGTTACCTTATATAACCAAGGGTTAAGTACTAGAATGTTCTTTCTTACCTCTGCAGCAGCATAAATTGACAAGCAGGACAGAAGGACAACCAGCACTGACATCTTTTTCATCCTTATGGTTCTGCTCCAGCATCCAGCAAGATATCTACCTGTAGCGATGTCTAGACCTGTCCTGCTGCTGTATTTATAGAGCTCAATGACTCAGCCAGGACGTCTTCTGCAACTTTCCTGTCTCTTGTAAGAGTGTAACCTGAGGTTACTTAAGCTCACATTTCTGAGAATCGGTGATGAAATTATTTGATGATGATTCATTAAACCAAAAATGAAAGTTTTAAGTCTCACTTGGAAAACATCTTGTAGAAGTCTGAACTATTCCCAATCGTATTTAAAAGTAAACATTAAGACTTAAAATCTTTCGAGATAGAAAGTTGTTAATTATTCAAAACTTAAGAAAAATAAAAAAATTTGTAATTTGGCTTCGTGCAATTACGAGTTCTGTGAGGCCCTGCTGTTCTGTCATATGCCCCCATTTCCATAGAAAGGTTATTTGATGAACCTGGCAAAAATAATTTGCAATGTTCCTCTAGATATTGTATTAAGGAGCTACTCTCCATTGGAATAATACTCCCTAGTACAGGAAGTATTGAAGCGCAATATGGTGGAACACAGAGTGCCAAAGGCTGTCTGGTACAGAGCTGTAGGGACTCCATGTGCCCCCTACAAGGCCTTACTGTATTGGAACGAGACTAGAACTACCCTTGTTATCACTCTATTCAGCACCCTGGAATTAATTGATTAATTAATAAGTAAAGAGAGCGCTGAGAAACAACGGGGACCAGTGATTGGCTGCAGTAGTCACGTGTGTTGATGGGACATCAGTCCTGCAGAACAGACAACAAACACTGTCAGGTAGAGGCGCGATAACAACATTGAATCTAACATAAGTACTGCTTCTTGTTATTTTATACATGTCCCATCATTGTTTTCTTACCCTTTGTCATGCCGCGACATACTGTACATAAACAATGTATGTATTCTACAAAAGCAGTGTATGTATTCTTTGCAACTTATGTAAAGCAGTTTTGGAGTAGTAACAACATAAATGACAAGCAATAAATCCCATTTACTAGGTAAGAGACTTGGTTCTTGCACTTGGCTGAAGCAGAAAGGCAATGAAATACATAGAACATTTGATGTCACTGGTTGTTAGTGCAAGACACAACCGTCACTTTATGCGTCAGTAAGTAAATTACAACATTGGAAGTTACAACAGCGAGTTATGAAAGACTGAAATATCCTAAAGTAGACCTGACTGCAATCCTAAAAAAAATATTTCTGTATAACACTGCAAAGTACAATTTGGGGGGGGGGGGTTAATGTCTCACTTGTCAAAAATTTTCTATACATACAGTACAGACCAAAAGTTTGGACACACCTTCTCATTCCAAGAGTTTTCTGAATTTTCATGACTATAAAAATTGTAGATTCACACTGAAGGCATCAAAACTATGAATTAACACATGTGGAATTATATACTTAACCAAGAGAATGCCAAGAGTGTGCAAAGCAGTAATCAAAGCAAAAGGTGGCTACTTTGAAGAACCTAGAATATAAGACATATTTTCAGTTGTTTCACACTTTTTTGTTAAGTATATAATTCCACATGTGTTAATTCATAGTTTTGATGCCTTCAGTGTGAATCTACAATTTTTATAGTCATGAAAATACAGAAAACTCTTGGAATGAGAAGGTGTGTCCAAACTTTTGGTCTGTACTGTACATATCTGATTACATATATACACATACAAAGTAAGACTTCTTTCAAAAATAGAAGTGTTAATAGTTTATTTTTGTAAATTAACAAAAGGAAGTGAATGAACAAAAGAGAAATCTAAATCCCATCGATATTTGGTGTGACCGCCTTTTCCTTCCATCAATTCTTCTACACTTGCAGACAGTTTCTGAAGGAACTTACAGAGAGGTTGTTCCAGACATCTTGGAGAACTAAGCACAGATCTTCTGTAGATGTAGACTTGCTCAAAGCCTTCTGTCCTTTCATATAATCCCAGACAGACTGGATGATGTTGAGATCAGGGCTCTGTGGGGGCCGTACAACTAAATACTGGTGATTTAGATTTCTGTTTTGTTCATTCACTTCATTTTGTTAGTTGTTAAAAATAAATTATTAACACTTCTATTGCTGAAAGCTTTCTTACTTTGCAGCATTTTTCCACACCTGCCTAAAACTGCTCAAATTGTCATACGATATTCTAAAAAGTATTTACAACCAACCAACATAGAAACATTGTAACAGACCACCAGAAAATGGCGCCCCGGGCATGCGCATGCTCAGTCAGCTCTGCCTGGGCCGCCATTTTCCGGTGGTCTGTTACAGCGCTGCGTCCGATACCTGCGAAAGGCAGAAGATACAGAGAACAGAAAGAGGGGAGTGAACACAACTGACTAAGGGGTGGTGGAAAGCTATGACGCGGGGGGTGCCCGCAGCACAGGAGGAACGCCCAATGTGCTCCGTGATGGTAATTAGCATAACTGAAGAAATGAATTTTATCAGAAACGGCTGGGAGAAGAAAAAAAATTCAAGGTAGGAGTAGAATGGCCTTTTTAAAGGCCATTCCAACATGACATTAGTTTAAAAGTTGTTTTTTTAATGATAGACTCCCTGTAAGAGATTAGAGAGACCATAAAAATTGCAACACGTATGACTGGTCAAAAACATCTATGAGAAATACGATAAGAACTAACATTGTTAAACACTATATAAGAGTGACACCTTTTGTAATGACTCCATTTTTGGGTACCTATAACTTATTGACTAAGGCCCCTTTCAGATGACCGTGGGGTAGGTCAGTGTGCTATCCGGGTTTTTCCCTATTCATCTAGAAGAGTGCCACCTGCAAAATTGGATAATTCCTCCAGTCTACAAGGAGAATCAATAATTAGAATGGAAAATATTTTTAATTCTCTGGAATTATCAGTGATCCAAACCCTAAAGTTTCTCTCTACAGAATCTGAAATCTCTGAGTATCCAAGGATAAATAGAAATAAGTTTAATGCTCTAAAATTGAAACCCAAAACAACCAATATGCCCTCTCTGGATATATGTCCCCATGTAAAAATCTTTGTGGACATGGTGACCTCTGAAATATTAAAGCTTGGTGATAATGTAGACACCAGCAACATCTCTAAGGAAGAGGTCATAGCAAAACCTTTCCATACTGATATTGCTAGAATGCAGTTCTTTAGATACTTCCAGATCCAGCATGCACTTTCTTCCATGTTTCCTGGTTAGCAGAGCAGGATTTCTGACTACCTGCTTATCAGGGTGCTTCGCTTGCTGGAACCTAGATGATGAATCTCCACCCTATATACACACTTGATCCAGGTCAAATTGTCCTTATCAGACACCCTGGCCCTGATGCCTTGGTGCTCTAATATGCCTGCCTTTACAGATGAGATGTTTTGGGATGTTCTTGAATCTCCTCAGCTAATAACAAACATGCAAATCTACATTTTACATCAATGTAACCTGACCCCCTCTCATCTCTATGAAATGGGATGACTATCTCATCCAGGATGCCTTAGGTATCCCTGCCCATAGTCAGACTTTTGGCACATGATTTGGGTATATCCAATTATACCAAATTTCTGGTAAGGGGTTGTGGATCTCTTGTCTTAGGTGTTGATTATGCCTGTACCACTAGTCCCAGAAGTATGCCTCTATGACATATTAGATGAGGAGGTCTGGCTGTACCATGTTAGTTTTCCTACAGGAGTCTTTATTTTATGGACAAGAATCTCTCACATTGAGGAGAGCACCAGTGAAGGTGTGTAGAGTTTGAATTGCCTTTTGCCCTCTACTTAGCATCTACATATCACAAGGCATTATGGGAAAGGAGCTGGGAGCTCATGCGCCCTCTGTTGGATGTAACAGATCCTCGATTTGCTTTTGACTCACCGAGTCTTGAGACTTCAAACTCTACACACCTTCACTGGTGCTCTCCTCAATGTGAGAGATTCTTGTCCCTAAGCCACTCATTGACTCTTTATTTTATGTCAGGAAAGCTATCACACTGTGATGGATGGCTTCGCGACCTCTATCGATGTGGAGGAAGCTTATTAACTCTGTTCTCCCCTTTAATCAGATTATCTATAAAGGGAGGGGATGTCCTCAGAAGTTCCATAAGGTGTGGGGGACATGGTGTAGTTTTTCTGTAACTCAGTATACAGCTACTTCATTGAGAACGGCCCTACATTCATTTACACCTGAGGGGTAGGGGGACACCTGGAGCATCCATGACCTCTCTATTCTGATGTGTTGTGTTCTTACTGATTAGGTTATGTTCACATGGAGTTTTTTGCCTCCCATTCATTTCAATGGGAGTCAGTAGCAGTTTTTTTCCCCTCTAGCTGATTTTTTCCGCTAGTGGAAAAAAAAGCGCCATGTCCTATCTTCAGGTGGATTCCGCCTTGAAAAACCCATTGAAGTCAATGGGAGGCAGAAAAACCACTAGCATTTCTTTGACGCGGTTTTTGCAAAAATTTTTTAAAGAGAAGCTTCCAGGTCCATACAGTGTGCTGGAGCAAAAAAAATCGCGACGAAAACTGCGATGAAAAATGCATCATGTAAAAAAAAAAGCATCAAAAAACCGTTTCCTAATTCCTGAAGCGGTTTTTTCAGCTTGCAAAAAACTCCGTGTGAACATAACCTTAGATCTCATGACCACTCATATATATTAAGCTTACTGCAGTATCAATGGTGCAGCATTAATTATTTCAAAGACTACGCTCTGGCATCTCCGCAATTAGTCTGATCTCCTTCCAGCAACTTGGAGTTAGACGATATACTTAACTTCTTCTAGTGCTGACTTGCAGCCTCAAAGCCCCAGTGCCGGTGGGAGATCCTAAGTCGCGCTTTTCATTGCGAGACTTCAGCAGCGATAATTACAGAGCCAGACGGAGGTGTCTTAACTCGACGGTGTCTCTGCGTGCAGTAGCCACAGCGCATATTAAGGCACACAAAGCAGGGTATTTATTGGACTCTTTCTCTCCGGCTATTCCTCAGTTAACAGAGCCCTCTTCTCTGGCTATAGTTTACAGGTGGTCCCTATATCCAGGTCACATCTAACTGGCACCTGATGTGCCAGGTTTATGGACCCCTGTATATAATAATATATGTACTATAGTGGAATAGTACATCTAAATTGGCAATTTCATATATACTATGCATATAAGTAGATGTGTGTATATATATTGGGAGGATTGGCTCGGTAGTAGCAGTAGCGGGCCCAGACAGTCAGAGAGACACAAAAAGGTCAGGTATCAACAGGTTGTACCCTGTACGTTTATTTTCAAAAACAGCAAAACAAAATAAGCCTTAACAGTCAGGCAAAAAATAACAGAAATCCTGCTCGTCTGAGCAACTAACTAAATAAAGAAGTCCTACCTATACGTGTGGCTTGTTCCAGTCACACGGTCAACACACAGGGCAACAACACAAGCAAATGTTCGCTCTGGTCTCTCACCAGTTGTCAGGGTCTTAGGACAGAACCCGGCTCCTCCTCTCCCCCAGGAACTGCCCAGGACTGAGAACTTAGCAACCTTTTATAGGCCTTTGATGAGACCAAGCTCCCACCTGTGTTCCCTAGTAAGACAAGAAGCAGTTAACAAAATGATTTCTCACAACTGAGGTTTTGTTACCTGTGTTGTAAACCCACTTACCACACATATGTGAGGAATCTGGGTGAGACATAGCGACCCTCCAGAACCTTACCAGTCACATTTGCCCTTTTTTGGTTTTCAATTATTCTCTCAGCCACGATCTTTGCCTCCTTTATTTAACACAATTTATTTTTCTCTTTATAGTTTTTTAATGCTGTCACTACTTTCTTGTTTTAGTACTTCAAAAGCTTCCTTTTTATCCCTCATTGCACTCCTTACAGTTTTAGTTAGCCAGATTGGTTTTCTATGATTTATGGCCCACTTATTCCAATAAGGTATACACATGTGGACAAAATTGTTGGTACCCCTCGTTTAATGAAAGAAAAATCCACAATGGTCACAGAAATAACTTGAATCTGACAGACTGGAATTTGCCAAACTACATGTTGACAAGCCACAAAGCTTCTGGGATAATGTCCTATGGACAGATGAGACAAAAATCGAAATTTTTGGCAAGGAACATCAGCTCTATGTTCACAGACAGAAAAATGAAGCATATCTTGGAAAGAACACTGTCCCTACTGTGAAACATGGAGGAGGCTCTGTTATGTTCTGGGGCTGCTTTGCTGCATCTGGCACAGGGTGCCTTGAATCTTTTTTTTTTTTTTTTTTTTTTTTTCCAAGATGGCGCCGCTTGAGTGGCTGCCTGTCACAGTAGCTCTGAGACTCTCTATCTTATTTTTCTCTCTTTGTCTCGTTTTTTACCTCTCTACTTAAGGACTTTGCACTATGAAGAAACACACACAAAGACTTGGACCCTTGTGATACTTTTTTTTGTTTTTATCTATCTTTTTGTTCTGCTTGAAAATGGGACCTTTTGTTTATGCAGACAATTCCTTTGTCTATACAAGAGAGGAACTTCTGCAGCTGAGAGACACAGCAGGATTGCATACCATCTGCCCACACATCCCCCGCGAGCTTTGGAGAAAGAAAAAGCGGGGGAGGGGCTGCAGAGCTGGTACTCTTCAGAGGATTAAAAAGAGGCGTTACCGACCAGCTGTTCCCTCCATCATCATGGGCAATGTGAGATCTCTTGCAAACAAGATGGATGAACTAACAGCGCTCACCAGGCATCAGCAGGAGTTTCGGGCGTGCAGCATGATGCTACTTACAGAGACTTGGCTCACTGAAGTTACTCCTGACCCTCTGGTCTCCTTGGATGGTTTTAAACTCCTTCGGGCAGACAGGACAAGGGAGAGCGGTAAGAGGAAAGGAGGAGGGCTGGCAATGTTTGTGAATAATAGATGGTGTAATCCTAGGCACATTGTGATTAAGGAGCAAACTTGCTGTGAGGACATTGAACTATTAGCTGTGAGCATGAGACCTTTCTACCTACCAAGGGAACTATCGCATGTCATCGTGATAGCTGCATATGTCCCCCCCTCTGCGAAAGCTGACACTGCTTGCCAGGTCCTACAAGCCACGCTGAGCCTTTTACAGTTAAAACATCCCCAGGCCCTCTTTCTTCTGTCGGGTGATTTCAACCATGCCTCTCCATCATCCACACTGTCCAGTTTCACACAGTATGTAACCTGCCACACAAGAGACAACAAAACACTGGACTTGTTCTTTGCCAACGTGAGGGAGGCATATAACTCATCAGCCCTACCGCCCCTGGGGAGATCGGATCACAACCTAGTACATCTCCGACCTGTGTACAAGCCACTTGTACGTAGAGAACCAGCTGTCACCCGCACAGTGAGGATATGGTCCGAGGAGAGTGATGAGGCTCTGAGGGATTGTTTTGACACAACCGCATGGGAAGTTCTGCAGGATTCTTATGGAGAAGATATAGAAGGACTCACACACTGCATAACGGACTACATTAATTTTTGTGTGGACAACACAGTACCCACAAAAGTGGTGAGGTGCTTCTCCAATAACAAACCATGGATTAACTCTGATATAAAAACACTACTTAAGGAGAAAAAGATGGCATTCAGGACAAGAGATAAGGGGGGGTTGAGGGAAGTACAAAAGGAGCTGAGGCATCTAATCAGGCAAGGAAAAGCCAGTTATAAAGAAAAAATGGAAAAGCAAATGGAAAGAAAAGACATAAGGGGGGGTCTGGGAGGGGCTTAAGTCAATTTCGGGTCATAAACAGTCTGTCTGCCAGATTGAGGCAGATGTTAATTGGCTTAATGAACTAAACCTATTCTTCAACAGATTTGATCACACACCAGCTCCTCCCACCCTAGCATGTCCTTCAGCTCCCCCCACCACAATGACTTCTCCCCATGCGGCCACTTCCCAACAGGCCAGCAAATCCAGGAATCCGTCTTTATCTGGCCACAGTCTGACCTTCACACGGGCCCAGGTGAGGAAGGAGATGAAAAAGATCAATGCGAGGAAAGCCGCAGGGCCAGATGACATCAGTGCAACGCTAATTAAGACTTGTGGGGACCAGCTGTGTGGTATAATTACATATATGTATAATATGAGCCTGAGGCAGGAAATAGTCCCTGAATTATGGAAATCTTCTTGTGTGGTACCAGTTCCAAAGAAACCCCACCCTATGGACCTCAATGACTACAGACCTGTAGCACTGACATCCCACCTGATGAAGATCTTGGAGAGATTGGTTCTCACACATCTCCGCCCTCTAGTGAGCCCCGCTATGGACCCCCTCCAGTTTGCTTATCGGCCGGGCATTGGGGTAGATGATGCCATCATCCATCTTCTGCACAGGGCTCTGTCTCACCTGGAGAAACCAGGGAACACAGTGAGAATAATGTTCTTTGACTTCTCCAGTGCTTTTAACACCATACAGCCCAGGTTATTGAGGGACAGGCTGGGCCTTGCTGGAGTGGACCACCACCTCTCCAACTGGATCCTAGACTACCTCACAAATCGACCTCAATACGTGAGAGCCCAAGACTGTGTGTCAGGTCCCGTGATCTGTAATACGGGGGCACCTCAGGGTACGGTTCTCGCCCCTTTCCTCTTTACACTGTACACTGCAGATTTTAGGTGCAACTCATCCAGCTGCTACCTACAGAAGTATTCTGACGACTCTGCAATAGTGGGTCTCATCACAGATGATGATGACAGGGAGTACAGAGAACTGAACCAGGATTTTGTGGACTGGTGCCACCGGAACCACCTGAAGATTAACGCGGGGAAGACGAAGGAGATGGTGGTGGACTTCCGTAAAGGCAGAAGCCCTCCTAAACCAGTGGACATCCTGGGGACGGGCATCGAGATTGTGAACACCTATAAGTACCTGGGTTTGCTCCTTAATAATAAGCTGGACTGGGCAGATCATATGGAGGCCCTGTACAGGAAGGGCCACAGCAGGCTCTACCTGCTTAGGAAGCTGAGAGCCTTTGGAAACCGGGGGGCACTTCTTAGAACTTTCTTTAACTCGGTAGTGGCATCAGACATCTTCTTTGGAGTGGCCTGCTGGGGGAGCAGCATATCAACCAGGGATAGGAATAGACTCGACAAGCTGATTAGAAGGGCCAGCTCTGTCCTGGGGAGCCCACTGGACCCAGTGCAGGTGGTGGGTGACAAAAGGATACTGTCCGTGGTGAGCTCCATGCGGGAGAAGAAGTCCCATCCCATGCATGAGACTGTGATCGCGCTGAGCAGTACTGTCAGTGACTGACTGCTCCACCCTAGGTGTGAGAAGGAGCGCTATCGGAAGTCTTTCCTCCCCACCGCGGTTAGGCTGTACAACCAACACCGACCTAAGCGGAGATCATTACACACAGAGAACTGAAATATCTCTCTGCCTGTTAAATCCCCCCCCCCCCCCCCGCGCTACTTCCTATCTGTCTGTCTGCTATTAATGTAATACCTCTTACCTTGGAACATTCCTGTACATGTTGTATTTGTATTTGTATTTGCTTATCTTGGCTGCTGTAACACACTGAATTTCCCCATTGTGGGACTATTAAAGGACTATTATTATTATTATTATCTGTGGAAACTACAATGAAATCTCAAGACTATCAAGGGATTCTAGAGAGAAATGTGCTGCCCAGTGTCAGAGCTTGGTCTCAGTCGCAGGTCATGGGTCTTGCAACAGAATAATGACCCAAAACACACAGCTAAAAACACCCAACAATGGCTAAGAGGGAAACATTGTACTATTCTGAAGTGGCCTTCTATGAGCCCTGACCTAAATCCTATTGAGCATCTTTGGAAGGAGCTGAAACATGCCATCTGGAAAAGGCACCCTTCAAACCTGAGACAACTGGAGCAGTTTGCTCATGAGGAGTGGCCAAAATACCTGCTGAGAGGTGCAGAAGTCTCATTGACAGTTACAGGAATTGTTTCATTGCAGTGATTGCCTCAAAAGGTTGTGCAACAAAATATTAAGTTAAGGGAACCATCATTTCTGTCCAGGTCTGTTTCATGAGTTTTCTTTTTTTTTTTAAATTCTGTTGAAGCATGGTTGAAAAGCAATGTCTGACTTTCATTTGTTCATTTTCATAGAATTTTTATATATTTTTACTTTTGTCAGATTCAAGTTATTTCTGTGACCATTGTGGGTTTTTCTTTCATAAAAGGAGGGGTACCAACAATTCTGTCCAGTTCACGTGTGTATGTTTTTTAGTGGTCCTATTTAGAAGGCTTTTGAAAATGTCCCATTTTGTTTGTGTTTACATTGTCCCAGTTTATGCTGCTAAGCTCCTCTCTCAGCTGGTTAAAATTGGCCTTCCTGAGGTTTAGTGTTTTTGTTCTTCTCTACTGAACATCTTTTTAAAGAAAATTTATTATGTTGTGGTCTCTATTACCTAAATGTCCCCCAACCTCCACTTGTGACAATGTGTCAGAGCTATTTATAAAAATTAGGTCTAAAAGTGCCTCACCTCTTGTTGGGTCCTGCACTAGTTGTGATAGGTAATTGTCTTTTATTACTGACAATAACCTGTTCCCTTTGTTGGACCTGCAGGTTTCTGCCTCCCAGTTGATATCTGTGTAGTTGAAATCCCCCATAATAATGACTTTATTATGCTTTGTGGCCTCATCTATTTGTTTTATTAGTATATTTTCAGCTTCTTCCATTATACAGTCATATGAAAAAGTTTGGGCACCCCTATTAATCTTAATCATTTTTAGTTCTAAATATTTGGGTGTTTGCAACAGCCATTTCAATTTGATATATCTAATAACTGATGGACACAGTAATATTTCAGGATTGAAATGAGGTTTATTGTACTAACAGAAAATGTGCAATATGCATTAAACCAAAATTTGACCGGTGCAAAAGTATGGGCACCTCAACAGAAAAGTGACATTAATATTTAGTAGATCCTCCTTTTGCAAAAATAACAGCCTCTAGTCGCTTCCTGTAGCTTTTAATCAGTTCCTGGATCCTGGATGAAGGTATTTTTGACCATTCCTCTTTACAAAACAATTCCAGTTCAGTTAAGTTTGATGGTCGCCGAGCATGGACAGCCCGCTTCAAATTATCCCACAGATGTTCAATGATATTCAGGTCTGGGGACTGGGATGGCCATTCCAGAACATTGTAATTGTTCCTCTGCATGAATGCCTGAGTAGATTTGGAGCTGTGTTTTGGATCATTGTCTTGCTGAAATATCCATCCCCGGAGTAACTTCAAATTCGTCACTGATTCTTGTATATTATTCTCAAGAATCTGCTGATACTGAGTTGAATCCATGCGACCCTCAACTTTAACAAGATTCCCGGTGCCGGCATTGGCCACACAGCCCCAAAGCATGATGGAACCTCCACCAAATTTTACAGTGGGTAGCAAGTGTTTTTCTTGCAATGCTGTGTTTTTTTGATGCCATGCATAACGCCTTTTTGTATGACCAAACAACTCAATCTTTGTTTCATCAGTCCACAGGACCTTCTTCCAAAATGAAGCTGGCTTGTCCAAATGTGCTTTTGCATACCTCAGGCGACTCTGTTTGTGGCGTGCTTTCAGAAACGGCTTCTTTCGCATCACTCTCCCATACAGCTTCTCCTTGTGCAAAGTGTGCTGTATTGTTGACCGATGCACAGTGACACCATCTGCAGCAAGATGATGCTGCAGCTCTTTGGAGGTGGTCTGTGGATTGTCCTTGACTGTTCTCACCATTCTTCTTCTCTGCCTTTCTGATATTTTTCTTGTGGCCTGCCACTTCTGGGCTTAACAAGAACTGTCCCTGTGGTCTTCCATTTCCTTACTATGTTCCTCACAGTGGAAACTGACAGGTTAAATCTCTGAGACAACTTTTTGTATCCTTCCCCTGAACAACTATGTTGAACAATCTTTGTTTTCAGATCATTTGAGAGTTGTTTTGAGGAGCCCATGATGCCACTCTTCAGAGGAGATTCAAATAGGAGAACAACTTGCAATTGGCCACCTTAAATACCTTTTCTCATGATTGGATACACCTGGCTATGAAGTTCAAAGCTCAGTGAGGTTACAAAACCAATTTTGTGCTTCAGTAAGTCAGTAAAAAGTAGTTAGGAGTATTCAAATCAATAAAATGATAAGGGTACCCAAATTTTTGCACCGGTCAAATTTTGGTTTAATGCATATTGCACATTTTCTGTTAGTACAATAAACCTCATTTCAATCCTGAAATATTACTGTGTCCATCAGTTATTAGATATATCAAATTGAAATGGCTGTTGCAAACACCCAAATATTTAGAACTAAAAATGATTAAGATTAATAGGGGTGCCCAAACTTTTTCATATGACTGTATTTGCGGATTTATAACAAACCCCTATCAGTATTTTATTATTCTTTGTTCCTCCCTTAATTTCCATCCATAAAGACTCCACATATTCATTTTCCTCCCAGATGTCCTCACACAGAACTGGCTTAAGGCAGGATTTTACGTATGAGCAAACCCCTCCCCCTTTCCTATTGGTACGCTCCTTTCTAAACATACTGTACCCCTGTATATTTACAGCCCAGTCATAGCTAGAGTCCAGCCATGTTTTACTTATCCCCACCATGTCATATTTTTCTTCCAACATTATCACTTCTAGTTCCTCCATCTTGCTAGTGAGACTTCTGGTGTTCGTATACATGCATTTCATGGATTTATCATTATCCCTCTTCTTCCACTGCCTACTGACTGTTCTAACCCCATCCCCCGCTCCACCCCCAGTTACATTATTTAGCCCTCTTTCTATTTCTACACTATCTTGCCCTCTACATCTGTTACCCTCCCCCCAGTCCCTAGTTTAAACACTTCTACAACCGTCTAGCCATCTTCTCCCCCAGAACAGTTGCAACCTCCCCATTGAGATGCAACCCATCCCTACCAAAGAACCTGTAGCCCACAGAAAAGTTCTTCAGGAACCCACACCCCTCCTTCCTACACCAGCTTTTGAGCCACTTGTTTACCTCCCTAATCTCCCACTGCCTTTCCTGTGTGGCTCGCGGTACAGGTAATATTTCTGAAAATACTACCTGAAATCATTTTTAAGGACCTTACACCTATCCCTAGCTTTGTCATTTGTGCCAACGTGCACCATGACCGCTGGATCCACACCAGCCCCACCCAGTAATCTATCAACCCGATCCGCGATGTGTCGAACTCGAACACCAGGAAGGTAACATACCATTCGACGATCCTGGTCTTTTTGACCGATTGCCCTGTCTGTTCCCCTAATAACTGAATCCCCCACTACCAGCACCTGTCTAGTCTGCTATGCAATGCTATCCCCCTTCTTACTGGAGGAAGTGTTTTGCTGCAGCAGTGAATCTCCTGTACTAACATCCCCCTAATCTGCTAATTTAGCAAACTTGTTGGGGTGTGCCAGTTCAGGACTAACCTCCCTGGCACTCTTCCCTCTACCCCGCTGCTTTCTAACTGTTACCCAGCTAGCTGCCTCATGTTCCTGCTGTAACATACAGCAAGCATTTCTGCCTCTTTAAGAGGAGAGGAGCTGGGAGCTCATGCGCCCTCTGTTGGATGTAACAGATCCTCAATTTGCTTTTGACCCACCGAGTCTTGAGACAGCAAAAGGGATTTTAGCCAAGCCAATTTCATTTATCTGCATACAGATATTGGCTTGGCTAAAATCCCTTTTGCTGTCTCAAGACTCGGTGGGTCAAAAGCAAATTGAGGATCTGTTACATCCAACAGAGGGCGCATGAGCTCCCAGCTCCTTTCCCATAATGCCTTGTGATATGTAGATGCTTAGTAGAGGGCGAAAGGCAATTTAAAACTCTACACACCTTCACTGGTGCTCTCCTCAAGGAGAGATGTCTCTGTCTTTAAGAGGAGGGCACAGGATACAGGAACCAGGAAGTGGTACTGCTTGCTGGGGGCTAGTGTTGTGTTGTATGGCTAAGATCAAGTGAGAAGTGGATCTTTTACCATGGAGTTCTCAGGAATGAGAAATACCATACGCTTCCTGGCTCGGCCAGATATGAGAGAAAGAATCAACCTATCAAGTTTTGTTCAAGACATTATTTTTGGATTTTTGAAGCTGAAAGCGGATGACGTTTATTGCCTACAGGACAACCAAGCAAGAGGAACCTATGATGTCACGTTTGGACTGGAATCACAATGACTGAACATTTTTGAACGATGCAGGACAAACACCAACGCGTCTGAACTACGCAATTTCCAGATCATCCCCATGTTTCAGATGGATGACAAGCCGGTCACCGTGCATCTGTTCAACCCCTTTACAGAGACTTCTCATGTGGTGGCGTTTCTACAAAGATATTGCATAACGGTACGTGGGGGCATTAAATTGAAAAATGCGTATGGCATTCATAATGGGAAGCTTCGCTTTTGGGTTCGCTTTAAGCCGGATTCGGCAGTGTGCAGCACCCGCCGGCGTCATTTTCCCTGGGTGGTAATAGGGGATACCTTGTCTACCCTGGCCAGCCCCGCTACTGCAGACTCTGCTATATGTTTGGGCACACTCAAGACTCATGTCCCACTGGCCGTTTGTGTAGAAACTGTGGCAGCGCAGAGCATGAGGCAGCTCGTTGCACGGAGCCCCGTGCGTGCGATCTGTGCGGGCTGCGCACGCATATTGCCAAGGATTGCCCGTCGGGCCTATTGTCCGCGCGTAGTTATGCCGACGCAGCCCGACCGCAACAAGGCCCAGTGTTTTACCCAGTTACGCTCGCTGATGTCTCAGATGCTGCGGACAAGGAGAGGGAGACATCAGCTGAGCGACCGGCAGAGTCGCAGCGGCTTCCTAGCCCCCACGTACAAAGCAGCGCTGTTTCACAGAAAACGAAATTAGCAGCTGCCGGCGAACAAAGAAAATCCCAAGCCCCGCCCCCTGATGACGTCATAGCCAGCGCACAGGATTGTGGGAGTACCTCTGTTGCTCCACCCCCATCCAATGTACTTGATACTACAGAAAAACGGAGGCAGGAACTTAACATGCAAATTACACCACAGCATGATGCAAAGGCTCATGGGAGCCAACTACTGTACCCTCCATTGCCTCCCTCTCCTCAAGGACCCCCTGTAGAGCAAACAAGGCAGGACTCTAATATGATAATTGCTGCCCAGGTGCATCATTCTGCTGATGATGAAACGCTGTCTGTTCTTGGCAAGCAGCCAGAGAAAAAATGGAGGGGGCAGCTGCTCATTGTGCTGCAGCTCAAAGCTCTCAGAAAGTTCAGGCGGGGAATTCAAAAAGTAAATCTGTTCCCTTGCAAGTGATTGAGCCTGAAATGCTTTCAGAGGATGAAGCGGAGGATTTCCATTCTCCGATGGTGTCCGATAATGAGGATAGTGTTCCTGATATTGTATGGGCAGATACGCCCCTCCCGGACAACTCGCAAGACGACACTTCATCTGGAACTATGATTAGCCCCACTCCACAAGAATCTTCCGATACTGCAGAGTTTCATTTGGTTACAAGCAGACGCAGGAGCCTACGTAAAAAGGCGGGACCACCAAGAAAAAAGAAACTAGCTCTGGTTGAAGCTGCTAATCGATATAAAGTGTCGGCTGACCCAGAATCTGAAGAGTTGCACCCAATATCACCGTCGACTGCATTTCTGACGCATGAGGATGTCGGAAATCTGACGGCGGTGTGTGGATTTACTGACCCCAAAGAAAACAAAGACTAAACTTAAGTCTGTCTTTCTTTTTCCGTCTTTTCTTATTCTATTTTCTTTCTAATGTTTCGTATACTCTCTTTAAATGTTAGGGGCATAGCCTCTCGAAATAGGCGTGCTGCCGTTCTGGATTACCTCTCTACGGTTCCAGCAGATATTTTCTTATTACAGGAGTGCGGTTTATCGTTCCTGCCCTCTTCGCAGGAATGGACATATGGAAGTGCCTATTGGGTGCTGTCGGATGGTTCCCGTAACGCTGGTTTGGGTGTACTAACTAAATCCCCGTACCTCTCCGTGTTTCAGAATAAAGTACTTTTGCCAGGTCGACTACAGCAGGTAGACTTAGATTATGCAGGAGTTCACGTTAGAGTGTTTAACTGTTACGCTCCGGCAAACAAAGCAGAACGTGTGCTATTTATGGAGCAACTTAAACTATTTTTGCCGGGCACTATGCCTACCTTGCTGATAGGAGATTTTAATTGTGTAATTGACTCAACAGGTCGGTCAGGATCAACACCAGCAACCATTGACCTTACAGGTAAATTGTTAAACCACATCATCCAAGATTTTAAGCTATGTGATGTTTCTACCTTTCTGCATAATGCAAACTCGCATTTTACGTATTATTCAGATAGGGGAACAGTGTCGTCCAGAATAGATTATGTGTTGTGTTCGGCACATTTTGTTCCACAAGACTTTAAACATTTACCTGTAGGCTTTTCAGATCATATGGGACTGCTGACCTGTTTTGATTTACCTGGTGTAGCGGAGAGAGGTCGGGGTTTTTGGAAGCTTAACACCCAGTTACTATCTCATCCAGACATTCATTCATTGTTTGTGGCACAGTTTGCAATATGGTCTGCACAAAAGTCAAGTTACTCTACTATTTTTGAATGGTGGGATTGGGTTAAAATTGAAATTGCCCAATTTTTTAAGTCTTTTGGTCAGAAGGTCGCAAAGAAACAAAGAAAGGACTATAATGATCTCATTCACAAAATTGTTACCTTGAATAAGTTTAAAGCTATAGGTGTTGAGGTTACAGCCGAGTTAGAAGAAGCAAAACTCATTTTTGCTGCTTTCCTCAACAAAAAGGGTAAGAGCATTGTGTTTCAGTCAAAAGTACAGCATGTGGAGGAGGGTGAGAAGTGTACACGGTTTTTCTTTCAAAAAGCCTTTCAGCAACGGGCCATTCTGCAACAGGTATACAATTCTTCGGATATAGAAGTGCAGGGACCTAAGGTGATGCCGGTAGTGACCGAATTCTATACAGATTTGTATGTAAATAAGGATGCGGCTTCGGTTGCTGAAATGAATGAGTATGTTTCTGTTATTCAGACACAGGTTCCTGCAGAACAGTGTACACTTCTCACTTCCCCTATTACGGAGGAGGAGGTGTAGCAGGCTATTGTATCAATGAAGGCCAATAAGACTCCTGGACTGGATGGTTTAGGCAAAGAATTTTATCTTACTTTCTGGGATGTTATTAAGATATATTTTGTACAAGTTGTCCAATGTATCTTCTTGACAGGAGCGTTGTGCCCGTCTATGCTGCAGGGTGTGATTACCCTGTTGCATAAAAAAAGGGGACAAGAAGGATGTTCGGAATTGGAGACCAATTACGCTGCTTAATTTTGACTATAAAGTAGTGGCGAAAATTATTACTACTCGTCTTAAGTCCGTGCTTCCTTCCTTGTTCACGCCAGCTCAAACTTGTGCCGTGCCTGGAAGGAGGATACATGAGCATTTAGTGTTCCTCCGTGACGCTATTCACTTATCGCAATGTCGTGGAACTCCTTTGGTTCTAACATCCATTGATTTGCAAAAGGCGTATGATACAGTGTCTCATTGTTTCTTATTTCAAGTTCTTAAAGCCTTTGGGATTCCGCCTCAAATGTTAGCAGTCATTTCAGCTATGTATTCTGGGATAACTAGCTGCATTCAAATCAATGGGTTTATTGGGCCTAGTTTCACGGTTTTGTCGGGGGTTAGGCAAGGATGTCCCTTGTCACCCATTTTATTTATTAGCGTCATGGAGCCACTTATACTGTCTGTTATGCGTGATAAATTTGTCAAAGGTTTCTTTGTCCCTGGAGGAAGAGATCTAGCCGTCAAAGTGCTAGCATACATGGATGATGTAGTCTTTTTGTCCACATCAAAAGCTGATCTAGAGCGAAACTTCATCTTAGGATTTTTTGCTCTATCTCTGCCTTGTCTGTTAATTGGGCTAAGTCCACCTATTCAGTCTTTTCAGCTGGGAAACCCATTACGGATGATCAGCTTACATACAGTCCAGGAGGTATTAAGGTCTTGGGTATACATTTTGATAATGCATTGCAAGGAGCCGAATCGTATGAACAATTAGGCATACGTATTGCAAAAAAATTGAATTATTACAAAGTAAGGCAACTTTCCTTGTTTGGGAAAGTATTAATCATTAAGGCTGTTGTTATCCCCATGATTTTGTATGTTACCTCTGTTTTTCCACCATCTGCTAGGTGCATTCAAAAATTAACGAGGTTATTATATGTTTTCCTTTGGGGCTCAGTGATGGAAAGAGTGGCCAGAGCTACATGTGTCAAGACCTTTCAGGATGGGGGAATAGGAATGCCGGATGTAGCGTATCTGGTAAAACTCCACTATTGGCTTCTAATTAATAAACTGGTGTTATCAGGCAGATGGGCAGGAGTTTTAGCTAAATATTTGGCGGGTTGGCTTCTCAGAGGATGGGGGTGGATACAACTTGATAGAACTAGTCCATGGGCTTTTGTGGCGCCACCGTTCTACTTTACTTTACAACAATTTTTTGTTAAGTATAACTTAGCTACTTTGGGTTTGCAAGCCACGAATAAGTTGCAAATAAACGCCAAATATAGAGAATTGCAATCTCCAGCAGATATTATTGGAATTTCAAATTCTCAGGCGCAAACTGTTTGGAAAACCCTACAGAAATTACCAGTGTTAGCCAAGCAGACTTCGTGGTTAGCGTTCCAGGATGCATTACCCACAAGAGCATTTATGTATCGTAGAAGGTTGGTGCGTATTCAAACATGCCCAAGGGAAGGTTGTGGTCAGGAGGAATCGTCTTATCATCTTTTTTGGGAGTGTCAATTTACCAAAAATGTTTTCAATCGCTTAAATCGCTTGTTTACAGAACTTACAGGCATTTCAGATATATCTTACTTTTGTTTTACTTTTGGCTTTGGCCTAACAACGTCTGCCAAACACCGTTTTATGTGGATTTGTTCCATTTTGCTTCGAGACACTATGTGGGATGCCAGGAACCTCCTGCTCTTCAAGCACGAGGCATTGTCTGAAAACGACTGTGTAAGATTGTTCTTGAGCAAGATGTATTTTCTGTATCAGTTAGAATGTAGAAGGTCAGGGTCTGATGCAGAGGGAGTTTGGAAAGCCAAAAAGTGGAAACACTTAGTAGCAATATAAGGTATCATTTTATAGTTTCACTTCTTGTACATCATTGGATGTTTATTTTGCTTGTTTAGAAATTCAATGTAACATGTATGTACATTTTGGATCTTCAATGTGAAATGTATGTAAATTTTATATATGATTTTCATTAATAAACTATTTTTGTAAAAAAAAAAAAAATCAGAGTGTGGAGACATTAATAAAAGAAGATGCTGTTGGATTTCAACCCTGAGTTCTAATGTTTCCTGAAGACATTACAACTGGCGACGAGGATGGGATGAGAGTTCTGCTGCTGTGAGTACTGACTGCCATCTGCATAATCCAGATACAAGGAGTGTGCTTACAGATCCACATATAAGGACTGCACATTTATCTCCTATACTGCATTACTGAATACAGGAGGGATGGCAGACTACATGCATGTGTTCCCAAAGTTTGATACAGCTGACAGCCATAACCTGGCTCATAACTGGAAAAAATGGATGCACAGGTTTGAGAACTTTCTGGAAGCAATAGACATAAAAGATGACAAAAGAAAAAGAGCTCTATTGCTGCACCATGCTGGCACAGAGGTGTATGACATTTACAGCACCCTACCTGCTGCAGACACTGACACTTATGGCCGCTGCGCCAAAGCCTTAACAGATTACTTCAACCCTAAGCAAAACATCAGATATGAGAGATACAAGTTCAGGATTGCTAAACAGCTTCCAAAAGAATCCATGGACACATATGTCACACGCTTAAGGGAACTGGCACAGGGGTGTGCATTTACTGATGTTGATGATGAAATTATAACACAAATCATTGTATCTTGCACATCATCCACTATAAGACGCAAAGCGTTGCAGCAGGATTACTCTCTACATGACCTTCTCAAAATGGCCCGTGCCATAGAAATAGCAGATCATCAGGCCACTGTGATGGAAAAGGGGCATGACATCCAGGTGCATAACCTCAAACATAAAGCTATTGCAGACACTCCAACCCAGAAACAAAGGAAATGTTACCGGTGTGGGAAAGACTTTCCTCATGTAAATAAATGTCCAGCGTTAGGACAAACCTGCAGCAAATGCGGTAAAGAGAACCATTTTGCAACAGTGTGCAGATCAGTACTTACCAAACCTCATTACAGTCCAGCAAAGCAGGCTAATGTAAAAGCCATACATCAGACTGCAGAGGAGACATCTACCACAAGTGAGGACTATGTTTACATTACTTCTACACCAAAATCCATGCAGTCTCCAAGTGTTACAATCAATGTTCTCAAAACTGATATTATTTTCACCATCGATACTGGGGCATCAGTGAACATTATAGACAGCGATACATATAAGAAATTGAAAATACAGCCTGTCCTGGAAACTGTTCAGACCAAAATCTTTCCATATGGATCTCAGACCCCATTACCAACTGTGGGAAAATTTGAAACCGAAATCAGCTACAAGGGTAAGACACAGAAAACAAGTTTTTACATCTTAAAGGGCTCTGGAGGCTGCCTTCTCAGCTACCATACTGCCCTAAATCTGGGTCTCATTCAGATCATCCATACAATAACTGATCCAGCTGACAAGGATGTACAAACTATGATTAATGAATTTTCCTCTTTGTTCAGTGGACTTGGAAAACTGAAGGACTTTCAAGCACATCTTCATGTGGATGAAAATGTTCGCCCAGTCGCACAATCCCACAGGCGCATTCCATTTCATTTGAGAAAGAAGGTGGAAAAAGAACTTCAATCTTTGGAAGATGATGATATTATTGAGACTGTTACAGGCCCCACTCCATGGGTCTCTCCAATTGTTGTTGTTCCAAAACCCAAAAATCCCGACCAGGTGAGACTTTGTGTGGACATGAGCCTGCCAAATGCAGCTATTCAGAGAGAAAGACACATCTCTCCCACAATACATGATATTATTCATCTACTAAATGGAGCAACTATCTTTTCGAAGCTGGACCTTAATAAAGGTTACCATCAGCTAGAACTGAGTCCAGAGTCCAGATACCTAACAACATTTTCTACACATTTAGGCCTCAGGCGGTACAAACGGTTGACATTTGGTGTGTGTTCAGCTGCAGAAATTTTTCAGGATGCTATAAGAAGTGTAATCCAACATATTCCCAATGCTTTCAATTACAGTGATGACATTCTAGTTTATGGCAAAACCCAAGCTGAACACAATAGTGCATTACATGAGGCCTTTCAATGCTTAGCATCTCAGGGACTCACTCTAAACAAAGACAAGTGTGAATTTAACAAAACGTCCTTGGAGTTTTATGGTCACATCTTTTCAGCAGCAGGATTACAGCCTGATCCCAAAAAGGTACAGGTGATAAAAATGGCCTCTGTTCCTCAGAATGTCACTGAAGTTCGCTCCTTTCTTGGAATGTCCAGTTACTGTGCTAGATATATCCAAAACTTCTCCACCATTAGTGCACCACTGAGGGAACTCACGAAACAAGGCTGTGAATTCAAGTGGTCCCCAGAGTGTCAAACCTCTTTTGATGCAATTAAAAGTGAACTGTGCTCCACAACTACCATGGCTTACTTTGATCCCACTTTACGCACTGAATTGATTGTGGATGCAAGTCCGGTGGGACTGGGGGCTATTCTAACGCAATACTTACCCAATAATCCAGTCCCTTCCATCATTGCATATGCCAGCAGAGCATTAACGAATACTGAAAAAAAAATACTCTCAGCCTGAAAAGGAGAGCCTAGCTGTTGTCTGGGGATGTGAACACTTTCATCTCTTTCTCTATGGAGCTCCATTCACCATAGTTACAGATCATCAAGCACTCCTCCTCATCTTTGGAAACCCCAGAGCCAAGATGCCAGCTAGAATTGAACGGTGGGGTCTGCGACTTCAAGATTACAATTACATAATTGTTCATAGGAAAATACAGTAATCCAGCTGACTACATATCCAGACATCCCACAGAAGAAGAAGATCAAATTCTACATCAGGCAACTGAACAGTACATCAACTTTGTTGCAGTTCATGCAGTACCAAAAGCACTTTCAGCTGATCAATTTGTGACGGCAACTGCAAATGACAAGACGCTTTGTGCTTTAATACAATTTATCCGGAATGGAAAATGGCATGAAATCCAGAGAACAAAATTTCCGGATCTTGACATCAACATTAGGGAACTGAAATCGTTCTCAAGTGTCAGAAATGAACTATCAGTCACTGAGAATCACCTAATTCTGCAAGGAACCAAACTGGTGGTTCCAAAGGCCTTGCGTCCCAAAGTACTACAGATTGCTCATGAAGGTCATTTGGGAATTGCGGGTACCAAAAAACTTCTCAGAGAAAAAGTGTGGTTCCCAAATATGGATTATTTAGTAGAACACACAGTAAAACACTGCAATACTTGCCAGCTTGTGACTCCTGCAGCGAACCCTGAACCCCTACAAATGTCTCCTCTACCAACGGCTGTCTGGGAGGAAGTAGCGGTTGATATCTATGGGCCACTACCTAATGGACAGTACATCCTAGTGGCAATTGATGAATATTCCAGATATCCTACAATTGCATTTATATTGTCAACTTCAGCAACCAGTGTCATACCGGAGTTGGATACTATTTTCTCAGCATATGGTATTCCAAAAATAGTCAAAACAGACAATGGACCTCCATTTAATGGACATACATTTGTACAATTTTCTGAATACCTTGGGTTCACTCACAGGAAGATAACACCTTGCTGGCCACAAGCAAATGGAATTGTGGAAAGATTTATGCGCACCTTAGGGAAGAGAGTCAAAGCAGCCGCTCTGGAGCAGATACCACTGAAGCAGGCCCTGAACAAATTCCTACGCAACTACAGATGTACGCCGCACTCAACGACTAATGCTGCTCCTGCTCATCTACTGTTCAACCGAACTCCTCGCATAAGCATTCCTGATGTGGCTACCCATGCACTGCCAGCTAAGTCAACTGTTAGACCAACAGACTTACACAACAAGCACAAAATGAAATATTATGCGGACAAGAGAAGACGTGCGGAGCCATCTGCTATTCGGACGGGTGATAAAGTTGTTGTTCGTCGAAAGCCAAACAATAAGACATGTCCAGTGTATGATCCAGCAGGCTATCATGTAACAGCCAAGAAAGGAAGCATGGTCACAGCTGAGCGGGATGGACACTCCATAACCAGGAATGCCTCACATTTCAAAATAATACCAGACAATGACTTTGATGAACTCTCTCAGACTGACGGAGCTGCTGTTGATAGTGGCAACTCTCAACAAGATATAGCCAGCCCATCGGTAAGCAGTGACCCTGGCCATTCTAGACGGTATCCTACCAGAGAAAGAAGAGCCCCATCTAGACTCATTGAGGAGGTTTAGCCAGGATCCTGGAACTTTGATCAGATTATATATATATATGATTGTGAACTGTGTTTTCCTGTTCATGTTTTCCTTGTTTTTTTTTATTTTGTTGTTGTATGTCACCATAACTGTTCAAATGTCAAATCGGGTTTTAAAAAAAAAAAAAAAAAAAAAAAACAGGGGGGTGATGTAACATACAGCAAGCATTTCTGCCTCTTTAAGAGGAGGGCACAGGATACAGGAACCAGGAAGTGGTACTGCTTGCTGAGGGCTAGTGTTGTGTTGTATATCAGAGTGTGGAGACATTAATAAAAGAAGATGCTGTTGGATTTCGTCCCTGAGTTCTAATGTTTCCTGAAGACATTACACCTGCACCTCCATGCTACCAGCCCCCTCTACACTTACCCCAGCAAGTTCCTGCTCTGTGAGCAACAAACTCCTTTCCAAATTATCAATGGATTTCAGTCTTGCAGTTTGCTCGTGTAAATCCATGATCTGGGCTTCCAAATGTGCAATGTGCTTACATCTTGCACAGCAGTATGCCCCCTCAAGCGGCTGTTCACACGGTGGAATCTGGCGCTGATTTTTCTGTGGATTTCGCCCCCAAATCAACGGCAGATTCTTCCCTCATTCTGCCTCCTATTGAAAACAATTAGTGCAGGACACTCAAAAAAAGCATCCTGTTTGATCTTGCCGCGAATTCTGCAGCTGATACAGAGGCTGAAGCCTTTACTTTCTGACATCTGAACAGGTTCTATCTACTTGTATGGAATGGACTGTATTACAGACCACTTCAGTATGTCTGCCTCAGCAAAAAAAAAAACACGCATGAGTTGCTCCAAATAGGGCCCACTGAGGCTCTGTTGCCCATGGGCCTACAAAAACCTGGAACTGGCCCTGTATCCACAAGTGGGGTATTTCTGTGCTCAGGAAAAAGTTGCATAACAAATTGTAAGGTGCATTTTCTCTTTTAACCCTTTGTGAATGTGTTAATTTTAGGGCTAAATGAATGTATATTAAATGTCTAAATATCACTTTTAGGCTACGGCCCCACGTTGCGGAAAAGCAGCTTTTTTTGTTACAGATTTTGTTGCGGTTTTTTGAGCCAAATCCAGGAGTGTATTGAGCAGAAGGTAGAAGTATAAGAGCTTCCTATACACTACCGTTCAAAAGTTTAGGGTCACTTAGAAATTTCTGTATTTTTGAAAGAAAAGCACAGTTTTTTCAATGAAGATAACATTAAATGAATCAGAAATACACTCTATATATTGTTAATGTGGTAAATGACTATTCTAGCTGCAAACGTCTGGTTTTTAATGCAATATTTACATAGGTGTATAGAGGCCCATTTCCAGCAAACATCACTCCAGTGTTCTAATGGTACATTGTGTTTGCTAACTGTGTAAGAAGGCTAATGGATGTTTAGAAAACCCTTGAAAACCCTTGTGCAAGTATGTTAGCACAGCTGAAACCTGTTTTGCTGGTTACAGAAGCTATAAAGCTGACCTTCCTTTGAGCTAGTTGACAATCTGGAGCATTACATTCGTTGGTTCGATTAAACTCTTAAAATGGCCAGAAAAAGAGAACTTTCATGTGAAACTTGACAGTCTATTCTTGTTCTTAGAAATGAAGGCTATTCCATGCGAGAAATTGCCAAGAAACTGAAGATTTCCTACAACGGTGTGTACTACTTCCTTCAGAGGACAGCACAAACAGGCTCTAACCAGAGTAGAAAGAAAAGTGGGAGGCCGCGCTGCACAACTGAGCAACAAGACAAGTACATTAAAGTCTCTAGTTTGAGAAATCGACGCCTCACAGGTCCTCAACTGGCAGTTTCATTAAATAGTACCCGCAAAACACCAGTGTCAAAGTCTACAGTGAAGAGGCGACTCAGGGATGCTGGCCTTCAGGGCAGAGTGGCCAAGAAAAAGCCATATCTGAGACTGGCTAATAAAAGGAAAAGATTAATATGGGCAAAAGAACACAGACATTGGACAGAGGAAGATTGGAAAAAAGTGTTATGGACAGACGAATCAAAGTTTGAGGTGTTTGGATCACACAGAAGAACATTTGTGAGACGCAGAACAACTGAAAAGATGCTGGAAGAGTGCGTGACGTCATCTGTCAAGCATGGTGGAGGTAATGTGATAGTCTATGGTTGCTTTGGTGCTGGTAAAGTGGGAGATTTGTACAAGGTAAAAGGGATTTTGAATAAGGAAAGCTATCACTCCATACCTTGTGGACAGCGCTTGATTGGAGCCAATTTCATCCTACAACAGGACAATGACCCAAAGCACACCTCCAAATTATGCAAGAACTATTTAGGGAAGAAGCAGGCAGCTGGTATTCTATCTGTAATGGAGTGGCCAGTGCAGTCACCAGATCTCAACCCCATTGAGCTGTTGTGGGAGCAGCTTGACCGTATGGTACGCAAAAAGTGCCCATCAAGCCAATCCAACTTGTGGGAGGGGCTTCTGGAAGCATGAGGTGAAATTTCTCCAGATTACCTCAGCAAATTAACAGCTAGAATGCCAAAGGTCAGCAATGCTGGAATTGCTGCAAATGGAGCATTCTTTGACGAAAGCAAAGTTTGAAGGAGGAAATTATTATTTCAAATAAAAATCATTATTTCTAACCTTGTCAATGTCTTGACTATATTTTCTATTCATTTCGCAACTCATTTGATAAATAAAAGTGTGAGTTTTCATGGAAAACACAAAATTGTCTGGGTGACCCCAAACTTTTGAACAGTAGTGTATATTTACCATTCCTTTTGTAGTCATTGTTGGCTTTGGCTCAAAAAACCGCAACAAAATCTACAATAGGGTAATTTATGGTGGTTTCTAATATATAGGCCTTTATAATCCCCTCAGAACTGAAGTGGTCCCTAAAAAATTAGTTTGGAAAATTTTCTTGTAAATCTGGAAAATCACTGTTACACTTCTAACTTAAATAACAAATAAATTAAAGAACTATTAAAAGATGATGCCGATATATAGCAGAGATATGGTAGATAATATTTATTAATGTACTTGGGTGGTATGACTATCTGTCTGAAAAGCAGAGCATTTCACATTGTGATTTTTTTTTTTTATAAATAAATGCAAAAATATTGATCAGTTTACCCCTAACATGGAGTACAATGTGTCATGAAAAAACAAGCTCAAAATCACTTTTGTAAGTTAGGCCAGGGCCCCAGATAGCGTAGACACCACAGTTTTACCACGGTGGAAACGCTGCAGAAGAAAACGCAGCGTTTTACAGTCATTGTGTAGTGGATGGGATTCTAGCAAATCCCATCCCCACACTGCGAAAAAATACGTGCAGTGAACATGCTGCAATTTCTAAAACCATTGCAGTTTTGGAAATCGCAGCATGTCAATTATACCTGCTGAAACGCTGGCGGTTTCCCTATAGGTATAATGGAAGAAGAAAGTCCGCAGATGAGACCTTTGCAGACTTTCTGTGAAAAGCGCTGCAGGAAAAACTGTGATGCGTTGCTGCTGCGGTTTTTCCCGCAGCGCTTTTTCACTGTGGACCACTACGTGGGGCCTTAGCCTTAAAGCGTCTCAAAGTTATTGCCATAACTCTGTCGCATGAAAAATGAAGCCTGGTCCTTAAGGTACTTTTAGGCTGTGTCCTTAAGGGGTTAAACCTGCAGCATTTTAATTATTTTGGGTATTACCACTAGGTTTCATCTTTTCCAATGCAGAGAATTCTGCAGTTGTGCCGCAGCAAATACCACCCCCAATTTCCGGTGTTTTTTTTTTTTTAACATTGTGGCATTCAGGGATACATGCTGCTCAATTTCAGTTTCTTTTGATGGAAATTCACCAGCATGTTGTCCCAGCTTAACATGTAAAATATGTGTATTTGTTGATAGTAGATGATAGTGTACACAGACCAGGCACACATTATGCTTTATCAGGAAGACATGATTTATTGGAGTACCATATTATTTATGGAAATCGACTCTTCTATCATGGTAAGTTCCAGCATTTTCCATTACAATTTACCAATCTCAAGGACTATTTAGGCAATTTGATAAAATTTGTTGTATCCAACTCTGAAAGAAAAAATGTAAAGAGAATTTAGTTAGTAAAAAAAAGGAAAAGATCCAAACCATTTTCAATTTGCTACAATATAAGAGTAAGCAAAAAGTGAACAGTATTACAAATTAAAAACGCCTCCTCCCTCCATACCAGGGAGTCATATGGCCTCTGTTCACAATGCATCCTTCAAAAACATGATTCCAATTGGGTTATTGGGTTTATGACAATAGGAACACTGAGTGCATAGAGGTGCAATGATCGGTGTATTATGTAGACAAGTATAGATCGTCCATAGATCGCATATGTGAACATATCATATGTTTATATCAGTTTACCTTGTTTGCTTCCAGTTGTCTTTAATATTCTCACTCTCTGATCTTAGCAGCCATGAGGTGTGCAGAACGGGTTGTCCTTTTTCATCGATAAAACACTGACCCGTGAACACTGTTAAAGAACCTACAGCAAAAAAAATAGATTTGTTTACAAATATTTGCCCCCAAGCCCAGGGGTTAGTACAGGGAACACCCATCAACCATCACAGTGTCATCATGCTTTCATGGTGAGCACAACCTTCAGATGGACAGTCGGTGGAATGGGGTTGTTCAGTTACTTGAAGAACATGAGCTCCATGTCTCTTGCCAAAAGCTACATTTTCAGTGTTTGTCAGGGGTTTGTCCACCATTGTAATATTGTTTTCTAATCTGTAGTGATTAATTTGATGATAAATCTTTATGGAGGAGGGGGTTCCCTTTTCTGTTAGAGAGCTCAACATCCCCTGTGTCCTCCCACACAAATACAGCTTAGTCACCACTAACCTTCACCCAGAAGTTTCTTTCAGACCAAACACGTCCGAAACATGGGTCACACTGGCGTCATGATGTATAATGATGCTGATGTGACCCATGTGACCGCTGAGTGAGGCCCAATCACAGAACCCAGTGGTCTCTGACATCATTCAATTCCTGGCCAACCACTTGCAGCTGAGTATGTCCCGAGCTTCTTTAAATCGCTGCACACTCTCTGGCTTCAGTGCTGAGTGGTGGACATGAGTGGTGGACATGCGTAGTGGTAGTCAAGCCTAATTTTCTAACTTCGAGGGGGAAGGAGAGTGTGTGTGTGTGTGTGTGTGTGTGTGTGTGTGTGTGTGTGTGTGTGTGCCTTTTAAATTTTTGCCGAAAAGCTAGAATCATCCCAGCTTACTGCATATGGACCCTGCAGAATATAGGTTGAAATCCGCAGAAAAACCAGCAATAGTTGAACATGCTGCGGGTTTAAAGTCTGCAGCGCAAGTCATTTTGTACTATGGCATTTAGCCGCGTTGTGAGGATGAGATTGCAGCTAGATAGCAACCACTAAATTTGTGGCAGCTGCAATCTGGCTGCGATCATGTACCATGTGAGCCAGGGCCCCTAGAGCTGAGGCCACACATTCATAAAAACCGCAGCTTTTCTGCAACAGCTTTAATCAGATTTAGAGTTCTGTATAAGAAAACAGTGCTTTCAACCTGTGTAAAGATGGATTAATGGATAGCTCAGTGACCTTTTAATTTCTATGGCCCCATGCACATGACTGTGATTTTCAAGGGGCCATGAACCAAGGCTGAAAAACTAAGCACAAGTTATATTCTGTCTGGTTTGGAGTCTTGGGTCATTCATTCAAGTGTATGAGTCCATGGCAATCACAGACCGCACATGGATGCTATTCATGTGTTGTCTGTTCCATTTTTCATGGACATGTAAAGGATAATGGTCGTAGACTTAGTAAGACTTAGTATTGGTAAATTTTAAAAGGGTTCTATGGGCTGAAAATATTGTTGACCTATCCTGGTTTAATTCAAACTGTGATGTTCTGTCTTATACCAATAGCTACTTTAGGTCTAGGGAGGAAAATAATACTTTACCTGAAAATGTCCACTTGATGACAAAGCCAAATGTAGGAGAATCATTTAATTGCTGATATCCGGTTAGAGGTGATCTTACAATGGTCTTATTAGCAGCTGACACGGCTGTTAGATAAGACCCTGAAAATTCTCCATTCTTTGAGATGCCAGATATATTCATGTTAGAGCCCAGGTCATTCTTCCACTGACCTACCAGGTTGCACTTTGCAGCCTACACAATAGAAAAAGCAATGGAGTTATAACTGACCACAAAGCAAATATAATTAACAAACACATCCGACTGTTAAACCACAAAAGTGCTTATTATAGGTAAACTAGATGGGAGAGGGACACATCATAAAAGTGGAGAACCCTTTTAAAGAGGACCTCCACTAACAGACTACCTCCACCAACTCCAGTTCTTTGCATCCCTTACAATACGTACAGATCCACTGATTTGGGCGCAGTCAGAATTTTTCTATAGCCCAACTGTTCCTGAGCCCTTGTCGCTTTGGTGTCTGATATGCTAATTAGTGGGGTTATTCAGCTTTTAATATTGATGTCCTATCCATGGTATAGGACCAGTGCTACTGTAAGCATCTTGCAAACCCAGGCAAGTTACAGGGCCCATAGTGCTTGGGAGGCCGCTCAGCTTCCACAGTGAGTGAATCCATCAATACAGATGGAAGTATTCAAGTACAAATTTCATAAGTACTAACTGCTTTTAGCTCTCCAGACTACCCGCACCTCACCCAAGGGTTGTATGCGCTGACCTGGAGCCGGGACTCTGGGGAGCTAAGACCAGTGAGTAATTATGAAATCTTTATTCACTGCCTGCCTATCAGGGCTCATTAAAAAATTATCATATAGAGGGTGGGGGACCATTACACTGTATGGCAACATAAGGTGATATTATACTGTATTGGGGCATAATAAACAGGCTATTATACTGTATGTGGGCATTATACTGTGTGTCAGCATAATAAGGAGGCCATTATACTGTACTATGAGGGCATAATAATGGGGTCATTATACTGTGTGGGGGTATCATCAGTAATCCATTATATTATGTAGGGGCATAATAAGTGTGCCATTATACTGTGTGTAAGCCTAAAAAAGTGGCCATTACACTATGTGTGTGTGTGTGGGCATATTAAGGGGGCATTATACAAGTGTGGGTGTAATAAGGAGACCATTATACTGTAGTATGGGGGAATAATATGGGGGGTCATTCTGTGTGGGGATATAATAAGTGGGCCATTATACTACATAGTTGCATATGTTTAGGCAAGGCCAGCGTGCCTTTGCACCTTTTGCTTGTTTATAATATTGTTATTATTGTTTTGTTTTTTTCCTTATTTTCTCCTCTTTTCTATTGTATTTAAAAAATCTTAATAAACATTGATTAAACATACTACGGAGTTGCATATTAAGTAGGCCATTATACTGTGTTGAGGCATAAAAAGGGGCTATCATACAGTGTGGGGGCATTTGAATTATTATGCAGGCCTCACTCACAAGTTTCAACCTTTGCATAGCATTGTGATTCCAGCAGATGTGCTTCAGCAAAAAACTCCCACTTGTTGGGTGTTTTTTTGTTGCAATGGCTTTTAGATGAACACACTGCTGCCGCAGGAGTTGTGCTCCAAAGAGACCCACTGACGCTGTGTCTCCTAAGGGCCCACACAAATATGGAGCTGGTGGTGCTCATCCTTAAGGTAGGCCATCAATTTTAAATCAACAGGAGTCCACCTGTCAAACCCCCGCAGATCAGTTGTTTTAGCTAACCATGACTCCTGAGATTGTTTACATGTTGGGAGCTGTAATGCTCCCTTGCCTTCTCTTTCATAGCAGAGGTTATGCGTACTGCCGCAACATCCCATTCAAGTATATTGGGTGCCACTGCAGTATTCATTGCCAAAACTTTTAATGAAAACCTATTGTAGTCACTTTACTGGGATCTCACCATTTTTGAATGAATTTATACTTCTCCCAATATGTGTGCAGCAATAAGTAGAAGCACTGGGTCTGATTATCCAAGCAGAACTTCTTAAGCAAATACTCCTACCTTATCTAACCAAGGACTAAATACTGGAATACTCTTTCTTACCTTTCCAGCAGCACAAATTGACAAGCATGACAGGAGGGCAACCAGCACTGAAATCTGTTTCATCTTGGAGATTCTGCTGAAGCATCAAGCTATTACCTGCAGTGGTATCCTTCCAGACTTGTCCTGCTGCTGTATTTATACAGCTCAGTGACTCAACTAGGATATCCTCTCCAACTTGCGCAACTATTGGAAAAGGGAATTGTAACTTGAAGTCACTTACCATAACTGATTTCTGAGAATCAGTGAAAAAATTATTTTGTGATGATTTTGTGATGAATATTGTTCAATCCAAATTGAAAGTTTTAGTAGTCATTTAGAAATCTGTGTTGTCGAAGAGTTAACTATTTCCAACAGTTTTAGTAAATATTAAAATGAAAAATCTATAGAGACAAGCAGATGACAATTATTCAAAAGTTAAGAAAATAAAATAGTGTAATATGACCCCTTACACCCTTGACCATGATTCTTTTCATAAATGTCCCTACATACAATACCCTGTGCGATATTCAGAAACATTGTATGCAGTGGCGTAATGTGAAGCTCTCAGACCCCAATGTAAAATCTATAATTGTGCCCCCACTAACCCTGTGCTGTCTGCAATAATGGTGCCTTCTTAAGTTGCAGATAGGTCTTTGGACCCCCTCAGGCTCCAGGACCTAATAGTGATTGCTACCTCTGCGCCCCTAATAGCTTCACCCCAATTGTATGTATTCTATACAACTTATATAAAGCAGTTTTGGAGTAGTAACAACATAAATGACAAGCAATAAATCCCATCTACTAGGTAAGAGACTTGGTTGTTGCACTTGGCTAAAGCAGGAAAGCAATGAAATACATGGAACATTTGATGTCACTGGTTGTTAGTGCAAGACACAACCGTCACTTTATGCATCAGTAAGTAAATTACAACATTGGAAGTTACAACAGCGAGTTATGAAACACTGAAGAAATATCCTAAAGTAGACCTGCCTGCAATCCTAAAAATTTTTATTCCATTTAATACTTGTCTTTCCCATAAAATAATATTTCTGCAACAGCTTTTCTTATTATATAAGACTATTTGTCCCTTATCACAAGGCATTATGGGAAAAGGAGCTGAGAAGCTCATGTACCCTCTGTTGGATATAACAAATCCTCAATTTGCTTCTGTCTTGAGATAGCAGAGAGAATTTTAGCCAAGCCAGTGTGGCTCATCTGCATACAGCGCTGTTTCGGGATTTTGTCCATCATCAGTGCAGAGTAGAGCTAAACTGACTGGCTGGCTTAGTGGGAGGCAACGAGTGGCTCAGAAGGGGGAATCTCTCTCCTTATGGAGAGCACCAGTCAAGGTGTGTAGAGTTTTGAGTTGCCTTTTTGCCCTCTACTAAGCATCTACATATCACAAGGCATTATGGGAAAAGGAGCTGAGAAGCTCATGCGCCCTCTGTTGGATATAACAAATCCTCAATTTGCTTCTGACCAACTCAAAACTCTACACACCTTCACTGGTGCTTTCCATAAGGAGAGAGATTCCCCCTTCTGAGCCACTCGTTGCCTCCCACTAAGCCAGCCAGTCAGTTTAGCTCTACTCTGCACTGATGATGGACAAAATCCCGAAACAGCGCTGTATGCAGATGAGCCACACTGGCTTGGCTAAAATTCTCTCTGCTATCTCAAGACTCAGAAGCAAATTGAGGATTTGTTATATCCAACAGAGGGCGCATGAGCTTCTCAGCTCCTTTTCCCATAATACCTTGTGATATGTAGATGCTTAATAGAGGGCAAAAAGGCAACTCAAAACTCTACACACCTTGACTGGTGCTCTCCATAAGGAGAGAGATTCCCCCTTATTTGTCCCTTATTCATCCTGATTTAATTCATGACTGTGCAGATATAAGGGGAAAAAGGAAATGAGTGTCCCACTAGCCAGTAAAAAATTTTAGTCAGGTATGGAAAATATGTTGGAAAGTAAGAATTGTTTCAAAAATAGTTTAGTTTTGTCAATTAACAAAATGAAGTGTGTGAATAAAAAAAAAAAAAAAAATTGAAATCCCATTAATATTTGGTGTGACCGCCCTTTGCCTTCAATCATTTCTTCTAGGTACACTTGCAGGCAGTTTTTGAAAGAACTTGGTAGGGAGGTTGTTCCAAACATCTTGGAGAAATAAGCACAGATCTTCTGTGGATGTAGGCTTGCTCAAATCCTTCCACGTCTTCATGTAATCCCAGACAGACTGGATGATGTTGAAATCAGGGCGCTGTGGGGACCATATCATCACTTCCAAGACTCCTCCTGCAATGGGCGATCACACCAAATATTGATGTGACTTAGATTTTTGTTTTGTTCATTCACTTAAAATAGCAGAAGCATCAGTACTATATGGGACCAAACAGGAGGCAATATTAATATATGGGGGCATTAGTAATATGCGGGGGAGCAGAGGGGTCATTATTAATACATAAGAAGCAGAGGGAGCATTATCACTATATGTAAACATATATTATTCCCACGCATTATTCCTATATGGAGTACATGGAGAACATTATAGTACAAGGGGAGCATTATTACTATATGGGGCACATAGAGGAGCATTATTCGTTTATGAGGGCCCATGTGGATCATTGTTAGTTTATTGGGGAGGCACATAGGAGTGCACATATGGTAAGTACATCAGGGAGTGCATTTTTCCAATCTGGGGATCCATTAGCATGGCCAATATTTTATCCTCCATGATGATTCCAAGAACTGTGGAGGATAAAAAAATAAACAGATGCCGGTCTATGTATTCTTCAGTGTGTAGTCCTAGGAAATCTTGTACTGCTTATAGAAAAATACTATTCTTGTCCAGAAAAGGGAATAAGACATGCTGTAAGCTTTATCAAGGGCTGAGAGTTTATTTGAGGAAACTGAAGTGTGCATGGGCCCATTAAAATCAACGGGCCCATGTGTAGTCCATATCAAGTTCTTCAGAAGTAACATTGATGGTCTTCTATATTATAGCCAATTATAATAACAGATAAATACCTACAGTGGACTAATGTCTGTTCTGAGAGCTGTAACATATGACATTCATAGATATATATGCTTGTGTGGGTCAAGCGCAAGTTATTCTATTAGAAAGACATATGTAGGAAATTCATTAATTCATTAATCTTTTTTATGTAAAATAGTCTCAAAATGGTTAATTACGACTATTTAACGCCACTTACGACTAAAATAGTTGTAAGTGGCGCTACTTTTCAGAAAGTGCACACAGCAAGAGATGGGTTGTGGGCAGGACTATCAACTGTTAGATCCATTATCATTTACGTCACTTTTATAGCCTGTGGCCTGAGGCTCCAAGGTGGCCTAACAGCAAAAAGTCATTGACCCAAGTATAATTCGACCTCATATGTATCCACTGCATCGGCATTACCTCAGTGGGACATGGCAGTATATTGCTGCCTCCTACCTAGCTGTTTTCCCTCAAAAAATACAGGGCTCTGTAGTCTCAGTGAGCAGATCAGTGGCGAAAGGTGAGGCCAAAGGCTGTAAGAGGCCTGTGTCACATCACAGACAGCACTTGCAACAGGAGTGAGGTGAGAATGTATTTTTTAATTTTAATTGTATTAGTATAGGCGCCGCTATGGATCATTATTCTGTGTGTGGGACTGCTATGGAACATTATTCTCCATGGCAGGCCACTATGGGACATTATACTGTGTGGGGGACACTATGGGACTTTATATTGTGTATGGGCCTGTTATGGAACATTATACTGTATGGAGGGCCACTATGGGACATTATACTGTGTGGAGGGCCACTATGGGATATTATACTGTTTGGAGAGGCCACTATATGACATTATACTGTGTGAAAGGCTGCTATGGGAAATTATTCTGTCTGAGACCTCCTAGGGGTCTTGAACCCCAGGGAGTCTGATCACTAATGCAATGCATTACAATGCTAATGCATTGCAAAATATTGGCTTACAAACTAACGCCAGACAAGCTTGGAAGTCTTCGATAGGCTTCCAGCTGTCATGGCAACGGCTGTAATGGCATTAAATGCCTTCATGCATGGGCACTGATCGCAGGCATTAGCCTTGGGTCTCTGCTGTATAATACAGCAGGGACCCAGCAGCTATGGTGGCCGCTCAGCTCATGAGCAGCCGCCATATTTAAATACCCGACATGCGCCGTACTGTTACGGCGGATGTCGGGAAGGGTTTAAATTAAAGCATTGGTGTGATGGTCTCATAGGGCTATAATTGTGTAATTACACTCAATGAATTGCAACCAATCAGGGCACTTTCTAGTTTTTTGTTTTTTTTTATGGTCAGCAGTAGAGATGAGCGAATTTTTAAAAAATTCGATTCGGCCGAATCCTCAAAGGGCACGAGCAAAATGGCAGGTGTCACACATGAGCCGCCACTGGCTAACAATGAAGTTGCACAGGGGAGTACCTCTGTCCGCTTGGATCATCAAGAAATCGTTTCTGGCCTTTCTCTGTTCGTACAGTCGGTCCAACATATGGAGGGTGGAATTCGAATGGTTGGAAATGTCGCATAACAGCCTATGTTGGGGGACGCCGTTCTGCCGCTGTAGCTTAAGAAGGGTGTACTTGGTGGTGTATGAGTGGCTGAAGTGCATGCAAAGTTTCCTGGCCATTTTTAGGATGTCTTGCAGATGGGTGGAAGATTTAAAGAAATGCATGACAACCAGATTGAACACGTGTGCCATGCAGGGCGCATGGCTCAGCCCTCCTTGATGCAGTGCCGACACCATATTCTTCCCATTGTTGGTCACCATGGTTCCGATTTTAAGTTTTTGCGGAGAAAGCCAGGATTCGATTTCTTGGTGAAGGACATGGAGCAGTTCCTCCCCTGTGTGACTCCGTTCACCCAGGCAAACGAGGTGTAGAACGGCGTGACACTGCCATGCCCTGCACATGTGGTATGCTGGAGGAGCACTGTGAATTGTCCCTGCAGTGTAGCCTGAGGCGGATATTGTTGCAGGACCAACGGTGTGAGAACGTGGAGGCAGAAACGGCGTCACCTGGCCAAGTTGCTGGTGTGTCTGGGCAGGAACCACATTCACCCAGTGGGCCATATATTGTCCTTGACCGTAGTTACAGCTCCACATGTCCGTGCTGCCATGCACTTTGGCAGACACTGACAGGCTCAAGGACTGGCCCACCTTCTGTTCTACATATTTGTGTAGGGCTGGTACTGTCTTTTTGGCAAAGAAATGACAGCTTGGGACTCTCCACCTTGGCTTGGCACAAGCCATCAGTTTTCTGAAAGGTGCAGAGTCCACTGCTTGGAAAGGGAGGGACTGCAGCACCAGCATCTTGGACAGGAGCACGTTCAGCTTCTGCACCATTGGATGAGTGCACGCATACTGTTGTCTCTTCATAATCTCTTCGGTGATAGATTGCTGACACAATGACTGACTAGGAGGAGGAGCAGGAGCATCAGGACCAGCAGATGATAGGAAGGACACATAGCTTTCTTCGGCTGAACTGGTGGAGCCTTGACTGCCTGAAATGAGTTGTATGCCACTGGGTGATGCAGCGGTTGCTGTGGCAGGCTGGTCCACCACATTGAAGCCACAGTTCTCCCAGGCCACTTTATGGTGACGCTGCATATGTTGACACAGGGCTGTGGTGCCAACATTGGTACCCTGGCCACGCTTCACCTTCTGCCCATAGAGTCAACATATGGCCATGTTCAACTCCCCTGGCAGCTTAACAAAAAACTGCCACACCGCTGAGTAGGTGATTTTACCCCCAACACTCCGCACTGACTGACTGCCACCGCCTCCGTGAACCCCTGCACCATTGCTTTCTGGGCAGGTAGGCTCCTGCGAAGCAGGTGGTCTACCCCGGGACCATTTGGCTCCCGACCTCCCACTGCTGCCACCCTGCTGACTCCTGGCCACGCTACCGACTTGCTAGCTCCACCGCTGCCTCATGAGCAAGTTGCCACCCTCTTCTCCCGATGATGAAGCCCCTTCATCACCCGGCTCCCAATTGCGATCGGCTACATCATCATCAAGTACTGACCGCTTGCAACACCAGCTCCCGCGCCACTCTCCTCATTGATACTTGCCCACCTACCGGAGGAAGCGGCAGATGTCTCCTCCAAATTTTGGCTGGGCAGTAGCTGCTGACTGTCCTCTAGTAGATCGTCCTCGCTGTATAGTGGAGCTGAGCCCACAACATAGAGTACTTCTCTGGCTGAGGGAACAGAAAAGGACAGAGGTAGGTTGAGGACAGGTGAGGGCACAGGGCCTGCTCCCGGGCCATGCCATCTAAGGGTTGTGTCTGACGAACCCACCAACTCTTGGCTGGGGGTGTCTGATGTGACTTGGGATGAAGTGGATTACCAAGTCAACCATTCCAGAACCGCTGGGTTGCTGGTCAAGACAGGACCGCTAGCTGACACTGGGAGCTCAGGCCTCTGGAAATGACCCCTGCTGCCATGCCCCCTTACTCTGCAGTGACCTGTGCCAGAAACATTTAGGCCTGTGCCCCTCCCCTGTGCAGGGCCTTTCACTTCTCTGTCTGACATACTGTTAGATCAAATAAGTAAATGAAAAGGAAATTAATACAGGGCAAAAAGGCCTGTAGTTTTCTCCCTTCAGAACACAACGGCTAATAAGCCACTTATATTTTCTCCACTAATAAATGCCAAGAAAAGGCATTATAACAGATAACTGCAGAGATTAATGCATAACAATCCTTTTCTTTTGCCACTAATGCACAGCAAAAATGCCTGTAATTTTCTCCCTTAAACAAACAATGGCGAATAAGCCACTTATTTTTTCTCCAGTAATAAATGCCAAGAAACATTATAACAGACAACTGCAGAGATTAATGGATAACAATCCTTTTTTTTTTGTCTGGGTCATCTGCCTTGTCTTCATCTCCCTCTTGCTCTTCCTCTCCTGTCACCTGTGTAGAAAATCCTAATTTTTTGCCACTAATGCATGGCAAAAATGTCTGTAATTTTCTCCCTTCAACAAACAACGACAAATAAGCCACTTATTTTTTCCCCACTAATAAACATCAAGAAAAGGCTTTACAACATATAACTGCACCACGCAAGGACTAATAAGACCCCAATAATTTGAATTACACAGGTATGATCTATTGCAAACCTGCAATGAGCAGCAGTATAATGGCAGTCAGTGCAGCAAGGTGTAGTAGGATTGTTCCGATTACCCAGGCTGAAAACACCCCAAATGAATCCTGTTCTGCTTCAATACTGTGTATAAATTCCTCCATATCAGTTTTCAAGTCTTTTCTACCACTTTCCCTAGCGCCTGCTGATGTCTATCCCTGCACTAAGTACACTGGAAAATCCCTCAATCCAAGATGGAGGAGGGTATTTATAGGGCTGTGACATCACAGAGCTGGCTGGCTGCTGATTGGCTGCACACATGACATTGTGGGTGATCTCGTGTTCCCAGAGTTCCTTGCCCCATGTCCTAACATGTGCAGCAGCCATTTTAGGAAAAAATGCGACTCGTTACCACGAAGCATGAGGAAATCCGGATGTGAATCAAATATTTCCTGAAATTCGGATCAAGTTCCACTTCGTCAGCTTCGATTCGCTCATCTCTAGTCAGCAGCTCCGTGAAGCATCATATGACAAAATACCTGACTCACAGGTATGTATTTTTTAGTACTCTGAGAGAGTATTTAACACATACAAATGCACCAAAATATGTTTATTATGATAGTTTAGGTATGTATTTAATAGGTCTGTCGTATAAACAGGCTATGGCTATGTATTGAACAGTAAGTATATGGCTATATTATGACTCCATTTTTCACAGAGAACGTGACATGAGTGGGAGCTGTCTGCTGTCAGATCTACACTGAATAAAGGGGTGTAACTATCAAACACTGGGCCCATAGCAAACTTTTTATTTGGGTTCCTACACAGCATAGTGCCCCCTTTACTGGCGCCCACAAAGTATAATTCCCCATTTACACACAGTGTAATGTGCCACAGTGGCCCCTTCACACTTTATAATGCCCCATAGTGGCCTCTATACAGTATAATGTCCCATAGTGATCCCTCCACAAGGTATGATGAGCCACTGTGGCCGCTTCACATAGTGTAATGTCCCACAGTGGCCCCTTTATGCAGTATAATGTCCCATAGTCGCCCCTCCACACAGTATAATATTCCAAAGTATCCACCATACAGTATAATGTCCCATAGTGACCCCTCCATAGAGTATAATGATTCATAGTGGCCTTTTCACATAGTGTAATGTCCCACAGTTTCCCCTTCATTCAGTATAATGCCCCAAAGTGGCCTCCGCACAGTATAGTGTCCCAAAGTGGCCTTTCCACACATTATAATGTCCCACAGTGGCCTCTACGTAGTATAATGTTCCACAGCGGACCCTTCACCAAGTATAATGTCCCACAGCGGACCCTTCACAAAGTATAATGTCCCATAGTGGCCCCTCCACGCAGTATAATATTTCATAGTGACCCCTCTACACAGTATAATGTGCCATAGTGGTCTCCATATGGTAAAAGGTCTCCCAGTGGCCCCTTCACACAATACAATGTCCCTAGTAGCCCCTATGGTGTTTGTTATGAATTTTTGAGGTTCACCACCCACAAACTGTTATTATACTCTGGGGTCTCTTCAGACTGATCGGAGATCCAGGGGGAGGTGAGCAAACAAAATAGTGCTACTCACCTCTCCTGTACTCTTGTGTGGGTCTTCGGGCCTTTTCAATGACATCACAGACCTCTGAGTCCTGTTATTGTGCCTCAGCGGTCACTTGGGTCATGCTGCCATCATGATGCATTATGATGGTAGCGTGACCCACATGACCGCTGAGGTCCAATTGGTCTGTGACGTTATTCAAGAGGCCTGAAGACCTGCTCCGGAGCCCAGGAGAGGTGAGTAATGCTGTTTTTTTTTTTTTTATCTTTGCTCACCTCTTTTGGGCCTCCTCTCATTATACTCTGAGGTTTGAAGAGACCCCAGAGTATAATAGCAGTTTAGTTTTGGACCAATATCACGAGGTTTCTCCTACAGATACTCTTAAGTATCAAGCCTTCAGGAAGGGGGAGCATGGGGGTCCACTACTACAACTGCTATAGTGGTATTTCTGTCCATTGACTGAATAGCCACATCCATTTAATAGCACATTGCACCTTCTTTGGCCTTCAGAATCACAGCAAGTTTTCATGGCATACACAGGTATCATCCACAGGCATCAGATGACCCAGGGTGTACTAAGAAGACCCTCCACAAAACACCATTACTCCACCTTCAACCTGAACTGTTGGTACTGGACATGAAAGATTTAATGAATCCTACTGCTTGTGCTAAATTTTGATCCTACTATCCGCATGGTACAGCAAAAGAGTCATGGTGTTTTTTTGCCGGCCTCGCCGCTTTTTAGAAACTGGGCATGACAGTGGTGGGGCATGGGTAGGACCATTAACTGCACCAGATATTTTGTCATTTGCTTCAGTTTTGTTGCTTAAATTATAGCAAAAATATACCCCAGCAAAGAGCCTGTATATATTTTTGGATGCCTACAAGAGTATAATTACAGGTCAAAATACAAAAACACAAATACATATATGTAATATCAATATTTAATTTTATTTATTCAACAATTAACTGCACTATTGTTTAAACATAATTAAAATTGATGAGAGGTAGAGGTCATGGTGACACCCAAGGTTCTTCCACATAAATATAAAGAACAAATGTAAGGTGCTAATGTACATATTTTTGCCTATGTGCAAGGACTCCTAGATGATACGCCTAACAAAAGGCGAAATGTTTTCGAGTTAGAAAAGTCCCTTATTGTGGAGTCTGAAGACAGGTGTTTCATGGGCCTCAGAGAATTGACCCTGCTGAGACACAGAAAGAACAGGTCACCAAGATATTGATATTGTAAAGAGACTGGTACTTAGAGAGTGATATCAAACGCAGGCTGCTGGACCATCTGTCTACCAAGCTCATCCCATTCTCATAGTGGCTGTATTTCATAAAAACTGTACCTCCAATACCTGGAAGCTGTTGGTTACCTTACTGCACAGTTTTTCTAGTAGAAGTGAATCTTATTTCCTGCAACAACATCATAGGCACTCCAACCACCAACTGGCTCAGAAGGGTTGAAGACCATTAGGATGTGCATCGGGGAAAAACAACCACTACCATCAGGTACATAGCAGACACCCTCAGCTCTGCACCAGCCCAGGAAGCGCGCTGGAGGATTTGGTTAAATCAACACGCCACACTGACCACTGCTGTTTTTACTACTACCACTCCCAATCTCCGGGTTGCCTCCAATGGGTTTCTGCAAATGCTATTGGATGTATCCAGACCAATTGTCCCATCTTGGTAAATTCCAAAACTTTCAGATCTGTGATCTTTCACTTTATGTCATTCCATTGCCAATGTCTTATAAATGTTGTAAAGCTAGAAAGTAGAAGCAGTTAATAAAAAAAGGAAGTGCTTTCAATTTGTTAAAATATAGGATGTCTTGATTATAACTGGCATAGGCAGAGAAAGTGGAACTATTGCTCATAGCTTCTAATTATACATTAAAAGGAATTCAGTAAGGCTAGCTTAAGACAAGTGTATAAAATGCCAAAGTGCCTGGAATAATGTGAGCAAAATTTATTAAGATGCACTCTGCTCTTAATAAGTATGACACATCTGTAGTCTGTCCCCCCACACCCAATATATCCCTAAGTTGAAAATACCCCTGAAAGACTAAACTTGTTAAGATAGACAGTGCTAGGGTACATGCTGCCCTATGCCCCTTCAGTTCCAGAATGGTTACAGGAAAGGCCATAGCAAAAATTTATGATAACATGCATGAAAGGCACATTTATGATACATTATGATATATGGTATGAGACATTTATGGTATATTCTACAGATATGCTATGAATGCCTAAAATGGGATTTCCATTTTAAAGAAAGCCTTTCTAAGTAAAAACTCTTGTTCTCACCAGGGAAGGTAATACAGCTTTTTCAGCTGGGAGGTCAGGCACTGACAGTGTGCCACAAATTTTTCATGAAATTCTGTAAATTGTCACTGCTCTTTGTTGCTGTGGCATTTTCTTCCATAAAGGGATAAACAACATGATAATCCAAGTTCTCTTTTGGCTCCCGAGTGCTAATCTCATGACAAGTTTTGCCAATTTATTTTAAAAAGTCCATATTTCCCTTTTCAACCGGCAGGTAATCCAGGTATGCTGACAGAATGACAAATTTTGTAGTTGCCACTGCCATTCTCTTGGTGTTGGTATTGGAGTATGCAAATTTATTTTTTGTTGTTGTTTTTGTTTGTTATTATGCAATGCTGGTTCTGCTCCCATAATGGGATAATATTTGGTGCCTTTTTTTGAAAAGCCACTTCATCACCCTTCTTCATCCAGGCACACAGCCACAGATTTTTCTTCAAAATAACAAGCCTGTTACAAGTCCCTAAAACAGGCTAATATTTGTATAAAAGCATCGTTTTTTTTTTTTGCAATATAACTGCACTGTGTGTATGGAAAAAAAAAACAGACAAGCATCTTTCCCCTAAAACAGGTTCATTTTTGGAGCATTTATAATGTTAAAAAGCATAAAAGAAAGTGACAGCGCTAGTGACTAGCAGTTTGTATTGACTGCTTACTATCTGTTTTCCATAGATACAGTATATATGTCAATTTGAAATAACTTTGACTTTGTTTGCCTGTGTTTCTCTCTAGTCGCAAATGTCATTTTTGCTTAGACCTTGCCAATTTTCATAAAGTGGACACAGCAAGAAGCAGGGCTTTGGAGGGACCATCAGCCATGCTAGATACATTATCATTTACACTACTTTTGTGGCTAAAATGATGGCAAAAATCTATGCCAATAAGGAGCTGGCATAGATCTTTAGCTAAGTGCAAGGATGCTACTGTAGGTTGTTCCTAAATCATGATGAGGTGCAGTCTCATCATGAATTAAGTGCCCAATATTTATGAATCCCCCTACAGTTTACACCTTGATTATAGCACAATGCTATGTATACAGACCAATTCCTCCAACATGCTAAATTCCTAAGTTTTAAGACCTCTTTAAAACATTTAGTTGATAATTTCTGATAAATTATGTAACCAAACTTAGAATGAGTTATTAAAAGAAGGAAATGCTAGAGAAAGTGCTTTAAATTTGCCTTTTCTAAATATAGGAACTCTTGTGTTATAACTGGTATAGGCAGAGAAGGTAGAACAGTTGCCCATAACTACTAATATACACTGACAAGCAAATGGGTAACAATGTTTTGAACTTTTGACTTTCAGGCTCCATATCTTGCCATCCACTACAGCTTTGAACATGACACAACCATCATTTTATAGACATTCATTTTGGCTCTCTCATACATAAATTTGACTTGCAACTATTTAGCATATGATTAGTTGCAGATTCTTGTCATGTAACTGCATTGTTACTGTTTTGCTCCTAAACATCTAAAATTTTATTTCTTTGTTAGTATTTTGTAAATCCACTTTTGGCTTTCAACACTGCCTGAATCCTTCTGGGCATGCTCTTGATCAGATTCAAGCATGTCTTGACCGAAACTGGATCCCAAGTCTCTTCTACACGTTTCTAATATTGGTGCATAATTGTCAACTCACTTTACCCACAAGTGTTTGATTGGGTTGAGATCTGGGGACTGTGGGGGCCAATCCAGCACCTCTACTTCATTGTCATTGAACAATTTCTTTGCTACTCTCGACGTATGCTTCGTGTTGTTTCCCTGCTGGAACACTATGTCGTCTCTTTCATACCCATAGTACTTGAGTGTATGAAGTAACTTGTAACATATAGCTCAGCACTGAAACCTGGTCAAGTGTCCAACGCCTTTGGCTGTGAAGCAACTCCATATCATCAGGCTTCCTCCACCAAACTTGACAGTTCCTTCAATTTCTTGATCCGTAAGCACCTTTTTGCCTTGTTTCTTTGAGACCCATTTGCACTCATCAGAGTCCAGTCTATTGACTTTCATCTTATCACTCCAAATCACCCGTTTCCAATCTTCTACTGTCCACTTTTTGTACTTTTTCGCAAACTTGAGCCGAAGCTTCTTATGACGATATTGAATTCGATGCATCTTCACTTTTTTTCGGGCCACCATTCCAGACTTGTGTAATGTGTGTAGCACGTTGCAGGCATGGACATCTGTGATCTCACTATTATGAAACATACAAGCCACCTCCACTGCTGTGTTTGTCACGCCAGAACTGATAGCCCTTGTGATGAGCCACCTTGTTGACTGCAATATTTTGCCTTTTAAAAAGATGGATGGACTTCATTTCGTATTCTTCCAACTGTCATGGTACTCGCATGATGCTTTCTTGGCCGAGAGACTATCTTGGATATAGATGATCTGGATGATGCGATTTCTCATTTCTTGGGAAATCTTCTTCATGGCTGATCCTCGATTTGAATCAGTGAACTTTCGCTTGGGAAACAATCTAATAACACACTAAGCTATTAGGGTATGTGAGAACAGGTTGTAATTTGTAGTATGCAAGAGAAAAAGATTTTTCCACCACAAGGAGCAAAGCAGTAACAATGGAGTTACATGACAAGAATCTGCATAACTAAATCATATACTAAATAGTTGCAAGTCAAATTTATGTATGAGATAGCCAAGATGGCTGTCTATAAAATGATGGTAGTCTCATGTTCATAGCTGTAGTGGATGGTGAGTTATGGAGCCTGAAAGTCAAGCCTCAAAGTTCAAAAAATTGTTACCCTTTTGCTTGTCAGTGTACACTGAGGAAAGTCAATAAGACTAGCTTAAGACTGATGTATAAAATGGCAAAGTGCCTGGAATAATATGATCAAAATTTATTAATTGCACACTGCTCTTAATAAATACGACACATCTGTTGTCTGTTGCTAAAAAAGCAAATGTATGCCTGTTAGAAGCAGATATGCATTACAATATATACCATTTTCTGGTGTAAATTATGGTAATCTGTCAGGCCATGAGGTGACCTGTTCCTCCACTAAATTGCAGGGTTTAGAGTAGAAATGAAGAAGCACAAGATGTAGACATTTGTTTCCACCAATGTGGCTTTCACATATGTTGATTATACATTAAACATTATGGCACTATGAAGGGCAGCATTTACCCTAGCACTATCTTTCAACAAGTTTAGGCTAGGGACAAACAGCAACTTTGGCCACGACTCCTGTGAAGAACATTTTGTTGCCAATTTCTGAAAAATGTTGTAACCAACTCTGAAATAATAGAAAGTATTATGTGTACTGCTCTATGGAGTACACATTTTGGATATTTTCTCTTTCTGAATCTAGCTTGCTACACTGCTTAAAGGTCCTGTTCAACTGAGCATTTTCTCCTTGCTCTCAAATATTGCCCTATCTGGATGTAAAAGGGCTGGGGGTGCCAACTGTTCCAGAGGAGTAAACAGTTTGTTGCTGCAGGTTTGTGGCATATTTCTGTTTGAATATGTCCTATTGAGTCGAGTGAAGTAGTCAAATCTAGAAAATTAATATTATCCAAATGAATTTCTGAGGTGAATTGCATACCTATCTGATCATTATTTAATATAGTCACAAAATCTGTGAATAAAGTGTGATCACCTTCCCAAAGTATAAATATATTAGCTATATACATTCCCCAGTAGATAATGTGACTAGTGTAAAATGCTAAATCCTCACTGAACACAAAACGTTTCCTTCCACCATCCCAGAAAAAGGTTTGCAAAGGTTGGTGCACATGCCGTACCCATAGTGATGCCCTTTATCTAAACAAAACTCCTAGTGAGTTTAGACATGGAAGCTCTCTATAGTAACATTAAACATAATTTAGGTATCAAAGCGATAGAAGACTTTCTGAGAACAAGGAGCACACATTTTACAGTACATAACAATTTGGTGCTAAATCTGTTGAAATTTATACCTACCCACACCTTTTTTCTCTTCAAGAGTTACTAGTATAGGCAGACAAAGGGCACCGCTATGGGTATGGTATGCGCACCAACCTTTGCAAACCTTTTTCTGGGATAGTGGGAGGACAGTTTTGTGTTCATTGAGGATTTGGCATTTTATCTACTGGGGAAAGTATATAAGAACTATTAAGAGCTGGATCGCAAAACCAGGGAGAAGTGGTGCCGCCAACCCGTTTCTGCTACTAGAAGAGCAGAAAGCCACTGGCTTACTGCTCTACCACTCACAGTCTTGGAGGCCACAGGGCTCTCTGACTTTCCTAGTATGGGGCGTATCTGATACGTCCTTAATACTAATGCCGATATCTCAGGATTGTTTAGGGCTATGAAGATGATTTTGGATTCATTTTAAAGATGAGAGCCCTTACAGATTCAGAGCGAATCGCTGTTAAAAACGCTGTCAGGAATTGAGATCTGCAATGGGGTCTCAATGCCAAATAGCGTTTTCAACAGTGAATCGCTCAGGATATGTAAGGGCTATCATGAAGATCTTGGTATGATTTTAAAGAGGACAGTCTCATCTTTAAAATGAATCCAAAATCATCTATCATAACCAATCCTTCCTAACCAATCCTGAGATATCGGCATTAGTAGTAAGTACGTATTAGATATGTCTTCTGCTAGGAAAGTGCCACCCTGGGAGAACGTATAGATACTTGGTTGGCAGGGAAAGGGTTGAAGGGGTTTTCCCATTTCCATCTCTCAGCAGTTTGCCTGTTGTCTCTTCTCACTTCCTGTATTCTTCAGCAAGCTGGTGGGCGGGCTTTCACTTCTTGATATAGATATTGCCTTTAACATGAGAAATGATTATTAAAATTACTAGAAATCTATAATAATGCAGATCCAATATGCACAGTAAATGTACATTACATTACACAGCCTTGGAGAACACTTACATTTACCAGGACAGACTATGTACTCGTAGTAAACTCAATGGTATCTTTGTGTTTACATAAAGTGATAATTTACACTGTCCAAGTCGTTTTCAGCAAATTGCAATTAGCTGACCTGATTGCTTCGACTTCAGAGAAGATAAACAGCTCAAAGTAATACAGAGAACTCAGCTCCTCCTCCCTACCAGGGAGCAGTGAGTTGCATTATCCTGCCATCAGATAACAAGTCCTTTGCCTTGACAATGATGTGTAAACAATGGGAGGAATAATTTTACATAGCAGGCAAACGAAGCAACATTGCTAAAAAGCAATGTATTTCGTAAAACTCTTTATTTACTTAAGCTAGCAGTATAGATTGGATCCTTGAGATGACTATACCCCTTTAAGCCATTTTTTGGTTCACCCTATATACACTGTTAGCCTGCGCTAATCTGAAAAAAACCCTCGTTATTTAATTTTTTTTTCCACTCTGCTCACTAATACAGTTATTTCGAAAAATATTAAAATATTGCTGCCTGAACAACTTTAAAAAAATCTGTTATTTGAGCCTTTTTTATTGGTTGTTGTTGTTTACCCAATATTCAGTCTAATACTGTTAAGCCTGCGCTAATCTGAAAAAAAAACCTTCTGTTATTTAATGGATTTTTCTCATATACAGTATTGTAGTCTGTGCAATTATTATTTTTTTTTTAAATCCATTAAGTGATTTTTTTTGGTCATTTATCCAATATACAGCCTAACACTGTCTGTGCTAATCTGAAAAAAAAAAACTCTTGCTATTTAATGGGGGGATTTTTATACTCTGCTCACCAATACACAGTATTAATCTGAAAACATATTTGCTTCTTAAGCATTTTTCTTTGTTGCTTCTCTTATATACAGTATTGCAGCCTGTGTAAAATTTAAAAAATTATTTAAGCTTTTTTTTTAGTTGTTGTTCACCCAATATACAGTCTAACAGCCTCTTCTAATCTAAGTAAAAAAACCAAAAACTCTTATTTAAAGCTGACTTTTCCTGAAGTACATACACACTGTCAGAATTGTTGCCAATCACTATTATAATTAAACATTGTGCAATAAAAAAAAACAAACAACTAGAAAAAAAACAGGGCAGGGGGCAGGCAAAAGGAGGTGGATGAGAAAATACTTGTGCAAGTACTAACAATAACAATGTGGGCGGCAACAACACTACTTCTGATTTTGATGGCACTGTCAGTAGCCGCAGGATTGCTGTTCTGTCTGAGAATGAAGATGACGTTTTGGATTACTTAACTCACTCTTAACACATAATTTACTGCAGAGCCTTTCTGGACTGTCAACCGTGTCTCCTTCATTCTTCTCTGACACAGATCCCTGTCAGTGATGTAGCACCTGCTGAGAACTCTATTTCTCCTAGTTAGAGCAGTCTTTCTCCTCTTTTGTGTAGGCCAAATGATAAATCCATGGCAATGTGCAAGAACTGCAAGCAAAAACGTAGTCGTGCAGGAACAATTATAGGATTGACATCTCTACGTACTTTTATGAAAAGGCATCAGCATATTTTTTGGCAAAATAGAGTTGGCAGTGGCACTGGTAGTGAATATGAGGAGGCTGTTCTACTCCTTCTTCCCTTGATCTTCCTTGTAGGCTGGCAACATCTACATCTAGTACATGGTCGTTGTTATCATCATTATCACCAACTGCCATACCACTTAGTGGATTCCATTGCGTTTCACCAACTAATGGCATGTGTTCAACCTCGATGGAGAATACCTAGTTGCCATTATTTTCCTAGGAAAGCTGTCCTTGCTTTATAATGTCATGTGTTGGAGATTGTAGGTGCATGCCACCATTGACAAGGACAATACATGGCTTTCACAGAAACTCAACAAGACAAGGTCCTAATTCCACTCCGTTTGCGCAGGCTCGGTTCCAACAACATGCAGGGCCCATCCACCTCCTCTAGATGCTCCTCTCTGCATCATTTTTCACCACAATCTTCACCAGGGCAAGCTGTTGCTTCCACTACCACCCCCCCCTCCCCGTTTCTTGGGTATAAGATGAAGCGCTGCCAAATGGTTTTACAAATAATGAACCTTGATCAAAGGAGCCACACATCAGGACGAGCTGCTTTGCTGTATCCTGTAGCAAGTATGGCTCTTTGTCAACTCCAACTGGGCAGTGTTCCCAGGGACAATGACACCAATATTGTTGCTGTGCTGTAGATAGGACAAATAACACATTGTCCCCGTATGGCCCATGTCCTTAATCTGGTTGTTCACCATTTTATTAACATGCAAACTAGCAAAACTTCTGAAAAAGTAAGTTAACCTGCTGTTTTACCAAGCTCCTGGATACAGTAATAGAATTCTCTTTGAACATAAAGCAAATAATTATGGGACAAACAAAGGCATAACTAGGGGTTCAGCACAGAGGGAACAAACAGGTACAGTGGGGAAAAAAGTATTTAGTCAGCCACCAATTGTTCAAGTTCTCCCACTTAAAAAGATAAGAGAAGCCTGTAATTGTCATCATATATAGACCTCAACTATGAGAGACAAAATGAGAAGATATATCTAGAAAATCACATTGTCTGATTTTTTAAGAATTTATTTGCAAATTATGGTGGAAAATAAGTATTTGGTCACCTACAAACAAGCAAGATTTCTGGCTCTCACAGACCTGTAACTTCTTCTTTAAGAGGCTCCTCTGTCCTCCACTCATTACCTGTAGTAATGGCTCCTGTTTGAAATTGTTATCAGTATAAAAGACACCTGTCCACAACCTCAAACAGTCACACTCCAAACTCCACTATGGTGAAGACCAAAGAGCTGTGGAAGGACACCAGAAACAAAGTTGTAGACCTGCACCAGGCTGGGAAGACTGAATCTGCAATAGGAAAACAGCTTGGTGCGAAGAAATCAACTGTGGGAGCAATAATTAGAAAATGGAAGACATACAAGACCACTGATAATCTCCCTCGATCAGGGGCTCCACGCAAGACCTCACCCCGTGGGGTTAAAATGATCACAAGAACGGTAAGCAACAATCCCAGAGCCACACGGGGAGACCTAGTGAATGACCTGCAGAAAGCTGGGACTAACGCAACAAAGGCTACCGTCAGTAACACATTACGCCGCCAGGGACTGAGATCCTGCAGTGCCAGACATGTCCCCCTGCTTAAGCCAGTACATATCCGGGCCCGTCTGAAGTTTGCTAGAGAGCATTTGGATGTTCCAGAAGAGTATTGGGAGAATGTCATATTGTCAGATGAAACCAAAATAGAACTGTTTGGTAGAAACACAACTCGTCGTGTTTGGAGGAGAGTGAATGCTGAGTTGCATCCAAAGAACACCATACCTACTGTGAAGCATGGGTGTGGCAACATCATGCTTTGGGGCTGTTTCTCTGCAAAGGGACCAGGACGACTGATCCGTGTACATGAAATAATGAATGGGGCCATGTATCGTGAGATTTTGAGTGCAAAATCCTCCTTCCATCAGCAAGGGTATTGAAGATGAAATCTGGCTGGGTCTTTCAGCATGACAATGATCCCAAGCACACCACCAGGGCAACGAAGGAGTGGCTTCGTAAGAAGCATTTCAAGGTCCTGGAGTGGCCTAGCCAGTCTCCAGATCTCAACCCCATAGAAAACCTTTGGAGGGAGTTGAAAGTCCGTGTTGCCCAGCGACAGCCCCAAAACATCACTGCTCTAGAGGAGATCTGCATGGAGGAATGGGCCAACATACCAGCAACATTGTGTGCCAACCTTGTGAAGACTTACAGAAAACATTTGACCTCTGTCATTGCCAACAAAGGATATATAACAAAGTATTGAGATGAACTTTTGTTATTGACCAAATACTTATTTTCCACCATAATTTGCAAATAAATTCTTTAAAAATCAGACAATGTGATTTTCTGGATTTGTTTTCTCATTTTGTCTCTCATAGTTGAGGTCTACCTATGATGACAATTACAGGCCGGCCTCATCTTTTTAAGTGGGAGAACTTGCACAATTAGTGGCTGACTAAATACATTTTTTTCCCCACTGTATACTGATATTATCACTATATGGTGACTGTATAGTGGTAGATAGTGGCTCTACACAGGTTTCTACAGACAATGCAATGCAATATACAAACAGATTTTTTTTTTTTAAAAGGTGGTCTCTCACCTTAGAAGGTTGTGTTCAGGGACACAACAACTTCACTTACCCAGGATACTTCCAGTAATAACTTTTATTCCAAAGTCAAAAGACAGATACACAACGCGTTTCGGGGTCACACTACCCCTTTATCAAGTGCAAAAATTGTTGGAATAACAGTAGCCATAAACTTAATTCTTTTCAGTGTTCTATCAGGCAGAACTTATTTACTGGATCACTACTTAACCTAATATAAACCTTAGGGTTAGAAAGTTGTTTCAACATTGCACCCTCTTGTCCACTATTTTTTATAATGATCTTATAATCATTTTTCAAATCATGAACAGCCTTCATTTCCTCTTTAGTCAAATGTTGCCAACAGGGGGCAGCACAACTGTCCTATTTTTCTTTTATTTCATTAATCACCTTTTTTGAAAAGTCTCCAAAACACAATTATCAATCACAGAATCAAACTGGACACGACTATAGTGTATTTACGTTCTGAAAATACTGATCCGCAATTCGCACATTCACATGTCTGCATTGCAGACACAAATGCGGTCATAATTCACAGCCCTTGAATATGGCACATCCTCACAGCTGCAAAATTGCATATAAATTATTTGGACAATGCTTTAATCTGCAATTGTGGATAAAAACTACAGTTGTGTGCATGAGGCCTGATTTCTACTTTTTATAGAAACAGGGATATCAGTCCTGCTCTCTTTCTTTGATTGTTATCCCAAAAATTTACTTTCATTCTCAAACTTCTACAAAAACAGTAGAAATCAGTAATAAATTCAAATGTATCGATTGTATAATTTGGAACTTATTTAAGACTGATAGCTCAGATTCAGTTCATTTCATTTACGGGAATAAATATTAATAACCAAATTTCCTATTTTCATTTCTGTTTAATTTTTGTCACTTTCTATTGACTCTGCCTTTGATTGCTCTAAAAAATGACTCTTTGGCTTGGACTTATTTTTAAGAATGCAATCTCATCTATCCTTTCTTCTCACTTACACTTTCTGAATCTTTTTGAGAATCACCACTTCTTGTTTCAGATCGTTGTGTTTTTCTGGCTTTTTGCGGTTCTTCAGCCCATGAGCACACGCTATCTCTGATAACCATGTGTCTCTCTTAGATTTATTCAGTTTACTGTGTAGAATTAAAGCTCTTAATTTTTCAACTTTTTTTTTTAAACAGATTTTGATTCCCCTTATCATATTCCTACACTGTACTACATCTTTTGAATCCAGTCTAAAATTTGACAATGTCTTTCTTTATCCCATCAATAGCAAGTTGCAAGGTGCTGATTTGTTTCTGTTGCACAGTGTGAAGCATTGTTTGCACACACACACAGATATTGTGTGAGAGTAGATGCATGCAGCTGTAAGTTGTTTTTGTTTTTGTCTTTGTGTGGGTTTCCTCCGGGTACTCCGGTTTCCTCCCACACTCCAAAGACATACTGATAGGGAATGTCGATTGTGAGCCCTATATGGGACAGTGACTGTCAATGTCTGTAAAGCGCTGCGGAATATGATGGCGCTATATAAGCATAATAATAATAATAATAATAATAATAAAGTTTCAGTGTTTTTTTTTTTAGCATAATCATTTACAGAGATAGCCCTGCCATGTTAGTGTAACACTTGCCAGGGTACTATTTCTTTAAGAAGACATAGATGCTAGCTATTTATAATATTGCATGTCTTACAAGGTACTGGATTGATTGAGTCAATGGGGAGGAAAAGTTTGTAAATCTGGAATTTGAAAGTGATTTGGCATATCCTCATTCACTATAAGGATTACTGCATGTGGTCAAAGAGGAAGTGAATCCTATCGGGAACCTGATGGTTATTTCAGATATTAGAATTGTTTAGAAATTAGTAAGAAAATGGTGTGGATAGCCAACTTGTATTTCAGGTTTATTGAAAATTACTGACCATCCTGGAATTGTATATAAGATTGGAGCAAAAATTTTGAGAGATTGGCAACGTGCAGGTTTAGGTGGGTTAAGGATATCTTTGATGATTGCAGGAAATTAGAGATTTTTGTGACCTTCAATGTTTGTATGGAGTATATGCAGAAGCGTAGCTAGGGGTTCAGCACAGGGGAGGCGAACATGTCCAAGTGGGCCCCCAACTTGGACTAGTTTGTATACCGATACTATCAGTATACAGTGAGCGTATAGTGGTATATACCGGCTCTACACAGGGCTCTGCAGACGATTTAGGTGAATACAGGGCAGTAGCATTTAGTGACTTACCGGTGACGTCCTTGACCAATCCTTCACATTTCCCATCTCTTTCATCTGGACGGCCATGACCACTTCTTCCAGTCTCTGTAAAGTTTGCAACACAGGCATCTTTGGCTCCTCACTTTTCCAGGCACCTGACCCACTTTGTCCTCACCTGCACACCCATCCTGCTGCTACCCCAATTATAAAATATATAATATAACCCCCTATAATGAATAATACCCCCAAGTGCATCTTTAAGTTAATAACTTCCCTGTGCACCCCTTTAAATAGTGCCCCTTATTAATAATGCCCCAGATGTTTCCTAATTAAAAAGTAAAAAAAAGGGAAAAAAAATTATTGGGGTTGCAATACCCCGGACCCCAGGATCAGCTGTTTGAATGAACTGTGGTACCTGTGTAAGCGCCGTGACCCCTTCTCTGTTTACATAGTGTCATTCTTTTCATAGACATCACTAGCGTTGTCACGGGCGAAACTTTTCAGATCAAGCATTCCTTAGATTGTTCCTCTTCCTACGTTATTTATGTCCTTGAATGCCCTTGTGGACTTCAGTATATAGGCCGAACCATTAGACCACTAAGAGAAAGACTAAATAAACATAGGTCTAATGTACAGAATGGTTACCTCAAGCACAGTGTTTCGAAACATGCTTTATTGGTACACAATTCCAGCTTTAATGGGTTTAAAATCACACCATTAGACCATATTCCTACACATATCAATAATAGGTTTGATAAATTAAAAAGAAAAGAAATGTACTGGATATTCAAATTTAATTCACTGACACCAGCTGGTCTCAATGAAGCACTTGAATCTGTATACGAATAAAACAGTCCTGAGGTATGATGGAGGCATTTGTAATATATATAATAATTTATTTTTTATTTTATTTTTTTTATATATGCCAACCTCCACAACTCCCCATACACACTTTTACCCATGATTTAATCATCTCCAAGTACCAGATTCTATTACTATTAGCAATTCATAATTTATTTATTTTACGTATCTCTGTTACTATACATGTATCTCTGTTGATATTTATTCATATCTTTGTTATTTATTAACATTCCTGAATACTCAATATTGTGTTCATCTGGAAACTTGTCAACCTAGCGTAACCGAGTGCCAAATCCTATTACTATCAACAACTCATGAGTTATTTGGTGTATCTCAGTTGATATTTATTTACACCTTTGACACCTATTACCATTTTTTCATATTTAATTATTTTTATATATATATATATATATATATATATATATATATATATTTTTTTTTTTAATTATTATTATTTTTTTTTATGTTACCCGCATTTATAAATATTTCTCCTAATTGTTTTCATTTTTTATACGATTTTAATTGTTAATTTATTGTCCGCCTTATTTATTACACATAGCCTTTTAATAATTCATATTGTGGTTGATACACATTCATAGTCACTCTTCTCAGTTTTAATCAATTTATAAATACTGTATATGTGTATTATTATTATTATTTTATTTATTTTATTTCACATTGATTATGAACATTATCTGTTTTTCTATTCTTACTTGTTCATGTTTATTTCCTTTTTTAACCAGTCTCTTGTACACTTGATAAAGAGGACCATTGATCCTCAAAACGCGTTGTGTTTTAGAGTTTATTAAAGCAACCTTGGTGAAGCGCGGTCCCCTACCTCTCTTTTTTGGAGTCACTCCTACCATTTCTACATTCTTTTCATAGCGGCCATGTAATGTAACTACAGCCTCGTCCTATACATAACTATGTGACAAGGCTGGAATTACATCACACGGTCACTATAAACAGACAGCGTATGATATAAACAGGCTCCATAGCCCCTTCATACAGCTGATCAGTGGGGAATCACTTATCTCTTATTGATGTTTTATTCTGAGGATAGATCATCAATAAAAATGAGCTGGAAAACTCCTTAAAGAGGACCTTTCATGTCCTCATGTATATGCTGTTTTACATACCGCTAGAAAACCGACAGCACGCTGAATTCAGCGCACTGCCGGCTTTCCCGATATGTCCCCCGGGGCTGGAGATATCAGCGGTCTTAGTTTCACGGTTTACTGTCAGAAGTCTATGAACGAGAACTGTCGGGGAGGGCGTTCCGCACAGCGTAGCTAGACTGTCAGGAATGCCCTTCTGACAGTAAACCGTGAAACTAAGACCCCCGATATCTCCAGCCCCGGGGCACATACCGGGAAAGCCGGCAGTGCGCTGAATTCAGCGTGCTGTCGGCTTTCTAGCAGTATGTAAAACAACATATACATGAGGACGTGAAAGGTCCTCTTTAAGGCTAAGGCCCCACGTGGTGTCCTGCAGCAAAAAAGATCTGCGGGAAAAACTGCAGCGGCGAAGCATCGCGGTTTTTCCTGCAGCACTTTGCACAGAAAGTTCGGAGAGGTTTCCTCTGCGGACTTTCTGCTTCAATTATATCTCCAGGAAAACCGCCAGCATTTCCGTAGATATAATTGACATGCTGCAATTTCCAAAACTGCGTCTGTTTTGGAAATCGCAGCGTATCCGCTGCACATATTTTACTGCAAAGCCGTTGCGGTTTTGGAAATTGAAGCATTTCAATTATACCTACAGAAACACTGGCGGTTTCCATATAGGTGTATTGAAATCAGAAAGTCCACAGGGGAAACCTCTGCGGACCTTCTGTGAAAATCGCTGCGAGAAAAACCACAATGTTACCGCTGCGGTTTTTCCTGCAGTGCTTTTTTTTTCTGCAGCCTGGTACGTGGGGCCTTAGTCTTAATAAAGCCCAAGTGCCACTTTCATTAAATTAATTGACCCTCATATTATGCCCCTGATTCACCCTGACATAAATACTGCACCTCTAATGACCCCTTATATCAATGACCACCCCCTTATGTTCATAATGCCTCCTAATATAAATGATGCCCTCTAAAGGCCCCTTATATAAATAACCTCTCCCTTGTATTAATAATACCTCCTAATAACCCTTATATAAATGATCCCCCCATCGTCATAATGCCCCCTAATGAATCCTCCCTTATAGTTATATTTCCCCCTCCTAACCACCCCTTATACTATTAATATACCCACAACTAGGCTAAAAAAACAAAAACAAAAGTCATACTCACCTCCTTGCAATGATGATGAATGGAGCCGCCGCCTCCTCCCTGTCCACGCACAGGACGTCTGTGTCTGAGCGCGGGCGGCGCATTGTTGTGACGTCATCGCGCCGCCCGTGCTGAGAAGCAGACATCGTCTGTGGTCTCGGCGTCTTGTAAACCGGATTGTATATTGTATAAGAATTGCTTGGAACCACATTCCATAAAATTAGAGATCAATTATGGATTGATTATCCAGAGAATGGAAAGAGATATTTCAGTGGAAGAAGGCACATGAGAGCAGGGAGGGAAACGGGAAAATTTGAGGAGAAAATAAAGTGAAGAGAAGGTAAGGGGAAAAGAGAGAGAGAAAACAACATTTACTAGTGCAAAAAGTATGGTATATGTATTTTTTTCCTGGAGAGCTATGTATTCTTCTTGCTTTCTATTTTTTGCTTTGTTATTTGTCTTCAGTTTTCTAATAAAAAAAAGAGAATGGGTACTTTTACTTTTGATACTTTTTACTACTGATACTTTTTAAAAAACAGGAAACTAACTTAAAGCTGCTTGCATCTACTCTCACACAAAATCTGTTTGTACAAAGAATCCCCTAGAGAGTTAAAAAGTACTAAATATCTTATTTTTATTACTTGATGATGATGACGTATCATCAGAAATGATTCGTAATGTGCAATAGAAACACACTGGATTTAATGTTGTGCAATGTTCAGCACCTTCAACTTGCTGTTGATGGGATATGGAAAGATATTGCTAAAATTTTAGAATGGATTCAAAACATCTAGAACAGCGGAGGAATATGATAAGGTGTGTCAAGATCTGATTAAAAAAAAAAAAAAAAAAAAACACATTGAAAAATGAAGAGCTTTAATTCTACAGAGTAAGCTGACTAAATCAGAGAGACACATGGTTATCTGAGTGTGCACAGAAAACCGCGAAAAGCCAAAAAAACACAACGATCTGAAACAAGTAATGGTGATTCTCAAAAAGATTCAGAAAGTGGAAATGAGAAGAAGGAAGAGATGACATTGCATTGCTGAAAATAAATCTAAGCCACAGAGTCATTTTTTAGAGCAATCAACGACAGATTCAAGAGAAAGTGACAAAAATTAAACAGAAGTGAAAGTCGGAGATTTCCTTATTGAGATTTATTCCCGTAAATTAACTAAATCTAAACTCAGCATTTTGTTCCAAATTATGCATACATAGTACATTTGAATTTATTACTGATTTCTACTGTTTTTGTAGAAGTTTGGATTAAAACTACATTTTTGGTAAATGGTTTGTACTATGCAATAGAAACTCAATTTAACATTGTTGACAGCTTCAACTTGCTATTGATGACATGCAGAAACATATCACCAAATTGAAGACCGAAGATCTAGTACGGGTGAGGAAAATGATAAGGTGAATCAGGATCTGAGAAAAAAAGACTGAAAAATTAAGAGCATCAATTCTACAAAGGAAGCTGATTACACCTGGGAGAGACACTCGTGGTTATCGAGAAACAGAGTGTACACATGGGCTAATAAATGGCAAAAAGACAGAAAAAAACGTGATTACAAAGAGTGAAACAAGTAGTGGTAATTCTCAAAAAGATTCAAAAAGTGCAAGTGAAAAGGATAAACGGATGACATTGCATTCCTCAAAGAAATCCAAGCCAAGGAAATCCAAGCCTCCTTTAAAGCAGGGGTCCCGAACCACCGGTCCATGGACCGGGACCAAGCCATTGGGGGTCTTTTGCCGGTCCGCAGAGCGGCGGGCTGGCCTCAGTAAAGGCGGCTCCCGGCACATTATGTGGGGCGGGTTGGCGATCTGGCCACAGTGTTGTGGCTTCTAGCACACCTAATGGCATGGGACCTCGATGTACAGCGCTGTAGACCAGGTCCCCGCCCTTAGCTATGCTAAGAACCACAACACTGTGACCAGATCGCCAACCCGTCTCGTCTAAAGCGCTGTTTACTGTATAACCCCACCCCCATATGAGCAAGGCTCCGCCCCTAAACCACCCGCCCCGCACCACCTGCCAGTCTACGGAGAAGAAAAGGTTGGGGATCACGGCTTTAGAGCAATCAACGATTCAAGAAGGAGCAAAGCAACAGATTCATCAAGTGGAGGAAATTTGTCCCAAAAAATAAGAACAATCCCAAATAGAAAGTGACAAAAATTAAACAAAAAATAGATTTTTTTTTTCAATCAAGCAATGCTTTATGCAAAGTCAATGAACAAAAGGAATAAAAAACAGAGCTGTAAGCCTCCAACCACAAAAGGGATGAATCCAACCAATGCTTAGCTATTATCTTCCTAACATGGTAGAGGATTTTCACCATTGCCAAAGTTTTGGTCCTCCAAAAATTGGTCCAATAGGCTGTGATAGGTCATGAATATGAAACCGCTAGAGTTCTCTGCTTTCACCACATGCTCCAAGACCTCCAATGCACCAATATTCAAGTGCACAGTCAAGGTCTGCACCTGTAAGGCATGTCATAGTTGAAGATATTGGTAGATATTATCTAGAGCAAATTCCTCCCTAAATTGTTGAAATTATTTTAATAATCCATTCTCATACAACTGATCAGTGGCGTAACTACCACCGCAGCAGCCAGTCTTTTTTTTTTATAGACCGGTACTTGCTGAAGTAACCCCGGAAGGTAACAGCCCTATTTACTTACTGATACTCACTCCTGCTCATAGCCATCTCTGCTTCCCCTTCTGCCCTCCAGGGCCCCGTGTGCTCCATATCACTGACGCTGAACAGCATCAGGATGCTGCTGACAGTGACGTTATATGGGATGCATGGGGCCCCCTAGAGGGCTGAAGGGGAAGCAGAGGCAGTCGTGAGCAGGAGCAGATATCAGTAAGTAAGACTGCAGACCCTGGCAAGAGTATTTGTTGGGCAAAATCCATGAGATTCATCATGCGAGGTTCGCCTGGTGGTTTAGTTCAGATTAAATACATCTAAACTGAAACTGCTATCATTATACTATGCAGCCTCTTCAGACCCAGAGTATAATGATTGGAGGCCCAGGGCAGGTGAGCAAACATAAAAAACAGTGTTACTTACCTCTCCTGGGCTCTGGTGGGACTCCCTGCTGTCTTTGGGACTCTGTAGTGACATCACAGATGTCATGTGGGTCAGGTCAGCATAACCCACATCATTGAAGAGAAGTCATGCCGGAGCCAAGGAGAGATGAGTAACACTGGTTTTTATGTTTGTCACCTCCCCTGGGCCTCCAATCATTATACTTAACTTACTGACTGCCAGGTTTATACTCAAGGAGCATTATTTGAGTAGGTGATCACTAAGATGTTGTGAGGCGTGTTTTAACTTCTTTATATTCTTTATAGATTTTTTATAATGTTTTGCGGTCACTTGATGTCCACTCAAATTTGTAAAATGGTGATTTCATATTGGGATACTAATAGTATATTACAACCACAAATCCAAATAAGTTAGGATACTATATAAAATGTAAAGAAAACAAGAATGCAATGAGTTGGATATCACATATAACCATACTTAATTCACAATAAAACACATATCAGAAGTTGAACATTTTTCTATTTCAATTGAAAAAATTAACTCATGCAGTAACTGATGGAAGCAACACATCTCAAATAAGTTGGTTTGGGGCCAATCAATATGCAGCTCTGGTACAGGCTTGTGATATGATGTTTCAGTTTTTAGAGAGAACTACTCAGATTTTATATATATATATATATATATATATATATATATATATATATATACACACACACACACACACACACACATATACAGTGGGGGAAAAAAAGTATTTAGTCAGCCACCAATTGTGCAAGTTCTCCCACTTAAAAAGATGAGAGAGACCTGTAATTATCATAGGTAGACCTCAACTATGAGAGACAAAATGAGAAAACAAATCCAGAAAATCACATTGTCTGATTTTTTAAGAATTTATTTGCAAATTATGGTGGAAAATAAGTATTTGGTCACCTACAAACAAGCAAGATTTCTGGCTCTCACAGACCTGTAACTTCTTCTGTAAGAGGCTCCTCTGTCCTCCACTCATTACCTGTAGTAATGGCTCCTGTTTGACATTGTTATCAGTATAAAAGACACCTGTCCACAACCTCAAACAGTCACACTCCAAACTCCACTATGGTGAAGACCAAAGAGCTGTGGAAGGACACCAGAAACAAAATGGTAGACCTGCACCAGGCTGGGAAGACTGAATCTGCAATAGGCAAGCAGCTTGGTGTGAAGGAATCAACTGTGGGAGCAATAATTAGAAAATGGAAGACATACAAGACCACTGATAATCTCCCTCGATCAGGGGCTCTACGCAAGATCTCACCTCGTGGGGTCAAAATGATCACAAGAACAGTGAGCAAAAATCCCAGAACCTCACGGGGGGACCTAGTGAATGACTTGCAGAAAGCTGGGACTAACGTAACAAAGGCTACCGTCAGTAACACACTACGCCGCCAGGGACTCAGATCCTGCAGTGCCAGACGTGTCCCCCTGCTTAAGCCAGTACATAGCCGGGTCCGCCTGAAGTTTGCTAGAGGGCATTTGGATGTTCCAGAAGAGTATTGGGAGAATGTCATATGGTCAGATGAAACCAAAGTAGAACTGTTTGGTAGAAACACAACTCGTCGTGTTTGGAGGAGAGTGAATGCTGAGTTGCATCCAAAGAACACCATACCTACTGTGAAGCATGGGGGTGGTAACATCATGCTTTGGGGCTGTTTCTCTGCAAAGGGACCAGGACGACTGATCCGTGTACATGAAAGAATGAATGGGGCCATGTATTGTGAGATTTTGAGTGCAAACCTCCTTCCATCAGCAAGGGCATTGAAGATGAAACGTGGCTGGGTCTTTCAGCATGACAATGATCCCAAGCACACCACCAGGGTAACGAAGGAGTGGCTTCGTAAGAAGCATTTCAAGGTCCTGGAGTGGCCTAGCCAGTCTCCAGATCTCAACCCCATAGAAAACCTTTGGAGGGAGTTGAAAGTCTGTGTAGCCCAGCGACAGCCCCAAAACATCACTGCTCTAGAGGAGATCTGCATGGAGGAATGGGCCAACATACCAGAAACAGTGTGTGCCAACCTTGTGAAGACTTACAGAAAATGTTTGACCTCTGTCATTGCCAACAAAGGATATATAACAAAGTATTGAGATGAACTTTTGTTATTGACCAAATACTTATTTTCCACCATAATTTGCAAATAAATTCTTTAAAAAATCAGACAATGTGATTTTCTGGATTTGTTTTCTCATTTTGTCTCTCATAGTTGAGGTCTACCTATGATGTCAATTACAGGCCGGCCTCATCTTTTTAAGTGGGAGAACTTGTACAATTGGTGGCTGACTAAATATTTTTTTTTCCCCCACTGTATGTATAATATATATATATATATATATATATATATATATATATATATATATATGCCGTTCCGCCACAGTTAGCACGCATGTGCAAAATGAATATGATCTCTCGAGATCTTGAGGGTAGTATACAATAGTACTATATAATATATATATATATATATGTTAGGCAGGCTTATCAGATGACCTGATCACATTGTTCTACACCTCCGCACACTACACTCACATCTCTTATCCTAAGCTCTCCTTCCTCCTCTATTCCTCAGAACCTGACCCCTCCATCTATAAGTTACCCTGTGCTTCCTGCACTTAGTGTCTGTATATTCACAGATACCGGCTGGTGCCTGGATCATAAAGCTTGTTATATGATCTTATTTATTAAAAGATGGCTGGACCATTGTACCAAACAATCCCTCTTACCCCGTGTCTCCCTATTTCCTCATAGATTGTAAGCTCTCACGAGCAGGGCCCTCACTCCTGTTGTTTGGCATGTTAATTTATTTGTTACATTATAATTGTAATGTCTCATATTGTCATTTTATATTTATGTGTCCTCTGATTTGTAAAGTGCTGCGGAATATGTTGGTGCTATATAAATAAAGTTATTCTTAATTATTATTATTACTGTTATATGTAAAGAAGAGAAAATCCCTTTATGTGGCCATAAATTTAGTACATCTAAGCAGACAAGAAGTATTTATTTTAATATTTTGAGGTACTATGGTTTGACCCCTGCATAGTCTCTTACCTTCTGTAGATACAGTCATATGAAAAAGTTTGGGCACCCCTATTAATCTTAATCATTTTTAGTTCTAAATATTTGGGTGTTTGCAACAGCCATTTCAATTTGATATATCTAATAACTGATGGACACAGTAATATTTCAGGATTGAAATGAGGTTTATTGTACTAACAGAAAATGTGCAATATGCATTAAACCAAAATTTGACCGGTGCAAAAGTATGGGCACCTCAACAGAAAAGTGACATTAATATTTAGTAGATCCTCCGTTTGCAAAAATAACAGCCTCTAGTCGCTTCCTGTAGCTTTTAATCAGTTCCTGGATCCTGGATGAAGGTATTTTTGACCATTCCTCTTTACAAAACAATTCCAGTTCAGTTAAGTTTGATGGTCTCCGAGCATGGACAGCCCGCTTCAAATTATCCCACAGATGTTCAATGATATTCAGGTCTGGGGACTGGGATGGCCATTCCAGAACATTGTAATTGTTCCTCTGCATGAATGCCTGAGTAGATTTGGAGCTGTGTTTTGGATCATTGTCTTGCTGAAATATCCATCCCCGGCGTAACTTCAAATTCGTCACTGATTCTTGTACATTATTCTCAAGAATCTGCTGATACTGAGTTGAATCCATGCGACCCTCAACTTTAACAAGATTCCCGGTGCCGGCATTGGCCACACAGCCCCAAAGCATGATGGAACCTCCACCAAATTTTACAGTGGGTAGCAAGTGTTTTTCTTGGAATGCTGTGTTTTTTTGACGCCATGCATAACGCCTTTTTGTATGACCAAACAACTCAAACTTTGTTTCATCAGTCCACAGGACCTTCTTCCAAAATGAAGCTGGCTTGTCCAAATGTGCTTTTGCATACCTCAGGCGACTCTGTTTGTGGCGTGCTTTCAGAAACGGCTTCTTTCACATCACTCTCCCATACAGCTTCTCCTTGTGCAAAGTGTGCTGTATTGTTGACCGATACACAGCGACACCATCTGCAGCAAGATGATGCTGCAGCTCTTTGGAGGTGGTCTGTGGATTGTCCTTGACTGTTCTCACCATTCTTCTTCTCTGCCTTTCTGATATTTTTCTTGGCCTGCCACTTCTGGGCTTAACAAGAACTGTCCCTGTGGTCTTCCATTTCCTTACTATGTTCCTCACAGTGGAAACTGACAGGTTAAATCTCTGAGACAACTTTTTGTATCCTTCCCCTGAACAACTATGTTGAACAATCTTTGTTTTCAGATCATTTGAGAGTTGTTTTGAGGAGCCCATGATGCCACTCTTCAGAGGAGATTCAAATAGGAGAACAACTTGCAATTGGCCACCTTAACCCTCGTCCGGCTGAGTAGGTACAATTGTACCTATTCCTATGCAGCCTGTAATGTTGTAAAATTATGCAGCCTGACGAGGGTTAAATACCTTTTCTCATGATTGGATACACCTGGCTATGAAGTTCAAAGCTCAGTGAGGTTACAAAACCAATTTTGTGCTTCAGTAAGTCAGTAAAAAGTAGTTAGGAGTATTCAAATCAATAAAATGATAAGGGTACCCAAATTTTTGCAGCGGTCAAATTTTGGTTTAATGCATATTGCACATTTTCTGTTAGTACAATAAACCTCATTTCAATCCTGAAATATTACTGTGTCCATCAGTTATTAGATATATCAAATTGAAATGGCTGTTGCAAACACCCAAATATTTAGAACTAAAAATGATTAAGATTAATAGGGGTGCCCAAACTTTTTCATATGACTGTACTTTTGCCAGAGCCATATTTCCAGTTCATGCTGCTCTAGATTCTTTTTATGATTTCATTGTTCCTGAACAATTGTAAGGATTTTTGGTCAAAGTTAATAAAGGAGAAAATCTACAGTGAATCTATCATTTATTCTTTATTCAATGGGTGTGGACACCTCTATAAAGTGATTAAATCGATAATGTGACCTGATAAGACCACCATATTATATCTGAACAATACCACCATATAGCCCTGATTTTACTACTGAATTACTGGATAACACCACCAACACAGACATTTTTGGTTCCATTGCCACATCCTCACTTTTTTCACAAACCCCATTGTACATCGTGTATTGTACAGTCATTTATTGAAGAGAGAAAGAATAGCCTCTGTATTATACAGTGTTAAGAGGATGTCTAAATAAGCATGAGAACTAGTAACAGTACAAACCATCTGTGAAAGATCCTCAGTGCGCCAACACCGCGTTGGCCCACACCTGAGTCTTCTTTCATATAAAAACCACACTCACCGCCAGTGAGTGCCGGGTTCACAAGATAAATACAAGACAAGCTTTCTAAATTTTATATATTTATTAACCCCTAAATGGGTCGGTATTAACATCTAACACATGCAGTTCAGAACAGATATGAAGATGTATGCAAGCATTAACAGTTACTAGTTACAATATACAGTACAATAAAAATTGAAATAATTACTTTACCACGCATCTCCTTGATGTGGCGCTATAATCCAACACTCACACATGCTCTGTCATGTGTGAATAACCAGTGGAGGCTTCTCAGCATGTGGCAACAATCCAGCCTGCATGTTCTTCACAGTGGTCACTCTGTGATCTCTTGTGGTCTGTGATGGTCTGTAATAACTCCCCCACTGGCCTCTTACCTCATCTTATATACCCTTTATGACACCACCGAGAATGAGGTCATCAGCAACAGCAAGTCTGATGGATTAATGCAATCAAGTCCAGATTCTTTGTAAAGAGCTGAGACCAAGTGGAATGATACAATGTTATCAACCATGTCTGATCTACCAGTGTAGGCTGGACAATGCATGTTTGTTTGATCAGCCAGGACTGTGTAGGAATTCAATGGAGCCCTGCTGGGATGGATACAAAGCCCTATTGTTCCAGTCCGGCCACTATTGGCAATATACCTATGATTATGGCTGCGCACCTTATGAGTAAAGAGATACGCTACCCAGAGACCAAAATACAGCTTTGAGTTATAGCCATATTTAAGCGGAATCATCACACCATCAGCATGGGATTATAAGTCATTCGATACTAAATGACAATGTACTAGTGTAAAGAAGAGAAAATCCCCATCCTTTTATTACTTGGAAAAATATTTGTATACGGCTCATATTTAATCTTAGACTATTGCCAAACCTATATTTGTCAAATAAAACCAAACCCAAACTCATAATAACCATACGTCATTAAAGCGCTCTCACTATATGACCATCAGCTTAACCATAAGCTCAAGCCAGGATTGTAAAGAAATTCACTTCACTGGAAATGAGAAAAAGGTTAGAGAGAAAAAAGCCGTAATGAAGACAAACATGACAAAACTATCAGAATAAATAAACAGGTGGGGGCGCAATCCTGAAGTTTTCAGTACCTGGGGTAATATGACACAAACATTCCATAGGTGCCCAACTTTTATCCTAACAGAGGTCACATGAGGATGACCTTTCCCCAATGACCTCGCTGTCACTTGAAGAGAGATAAAACTTCTACCTGCTACAGCAGCTACAGAAGGAGTCCCTGTACTAGGGTTACCCACGGTCAAGTCACCCTTGTATATATTAATGGAAGTGCTCATCACACTTCTTATCACAAGAGGAAATTCCCTTTTCCAGTTTTCAATTCTTTATTTAAAGAGGACCTTTTACCACCTCCAAGTCCAGCTCTTTACATCAAGTAATACTGTAGGTGCTGCAACACGAATTCTGACACAGTTGCAATTTTCTCTCTAGCCCCCACCATTCCCAAGCAATCACTGCAGTTACTTTTGGTGTCTGATATACTATTTAGGTTCTTTACTTTCAGGAGGGCGGTGTCAGGCAGGAGCAGGTAAGCATTGTGATTCTGAGCTCTGAAACTGACTGCCCTTCTGCCCGAAACTGCCCTTCTGACATTACAGAACTTAAATAGTACATCAGGCACCAAAACTATCTGGGATTGTTACACTGGAGTGGTGGGGGCTAGAGAGAAAATTCCAACTGCATTGGAATCAGTGGAGTGGGAAATATTAACAGATGTTAAGAACTAGAAATAGTAGAAGAGGTGAAAGGTCCTCTTTAAAGGGGTATTCCCACGAACATAACTATTTTTTAATTTGTAGATAATTAAAAGTTAAACATTTTTGCACATCTAAGTAATTAAACATTTTGCAGAGTTTTAAAGATTTTCTCTAAATATCTTGTGGTCACAATTTGTCTTGATCGGTTGTCAATGGATACGACCATGAACGCGCGACCTTTCTAAGCTCAGAAAATCAGCCATGACTTCCTTATTGTGGCCGGGATATCTTCTGATATATGTAGTGTCCCTGCCTGATAACCCAGCTACAATAAGAAAATCATGGCTGGGTTCCTGACAAATCCCAGACCATAGAAAGTTTCTGCATTTGTGGTCGTATCCATTGGCAACCTATCAGGAAAACAGACTATCACTACTAAGATGGTTAGAGAAAATCTTTAAAACTCTGCAGAATTTTAACTACTTATATTTGCAAAAATGTTTAACTTTTACTTATCTACAAATATAGATATGATTATGTTCATGGGAATACCCCTTTAAAGCCGTAATTTCACTCTTGTTCACCAAGACCCCTAAATTGTCTTAAAGGGGTTTTGCTCAAAAAACAAAACACATGCTTCTCTGGGAGGAAGATTTGGGCCGAGGCTTTGAGGTTCGCTGTTGGCGGGAGGCGGTTAGGTGGGCTAAGCAATCCACGGTATATGCCTCGCACTGGGAGCAATACAGCAAATTGCTCTTGCGCTGGTATTACCCGCCTCTCCGTTTGGCTAAGTTCTTTCCTTCGTGCTCTTCATGTTGTTGGAGAGGTTGCAGAGGGGTTGGCTCTTTGTCCTATGTGTTTTGGCACTGCCCACTCATTTAAACTTTCTGGGTATCCGTATTTTCCCTGATCAACACATTGTGCGGAGGTGGGGTAAGATCAACACCCGAGATGGTGTTGCTCCTGCTGGGCATCCACAAGGTGCCGCGCAGGTATAGACCTGTCATGTGCCAGGTACTGGGAGCCGCTCGCCTACTTATTGCGCGCAGATGGAAATCCACCTCTTGTCCATCACTGTCAGAATTGATATCAGTCGTATCGTTGAACTATCAATTTGAACAAATCTATGCATGCAATGGTGGGAGCTTAGATAAGTTTAGGAGAAATTGGGAGATATGGTCGACAGCTTTCCCCCCATCCAGTGCCCTCTGACAGACCATATGTTTTGGCTACTTTCAACCCCGGGATATACGTTGTCTTCCTTCCATTAACCTATGGTACACTACACTAGACTATTTCTAGGGTATTTGTTGGACTATATCTCTGCTTCAGCAATTCTTGTCTACAGCTGGCACAGGTGGGTCTGCGCGCGTGTTTACGGGACAGGCCTCCAGTGTTTTCTACCGGTTGCTACAGAGTGGTGCGCTCCCTCTCCCTTTGTTCTTCAGGCCCGTTGTGTTGTGTGGTGTTGAGTCGAGTTTGCGTTAACCTATTTGGTAGACTTGACTTCGCATTACTATACTTTACTTTTCCCGCTTGTTCCGACCTCTCCCCTCCCCCTCATGGCCACGATGTGCGTACTGTTTGTGCACAATGCTCTGCCAAGTCTAGCTAATTATCTACATGTGTTTATGTTTTATTTGGAAGAGTGAAGAAATCAGGCGATACCTTTTAGAGGTATCGCCTGATTTCTTCACTCTTCCACTACTTTCAATGGCTAACACGGTACAACATTATACTACTATGTTTTATTTTACAGAATACTAGGATGTAATTTACTATATATTTGTGTGTATGCTGTATGTATATAGAGTATTTTGTACTCCTTGTGTACTGGCGATCTGTAATGCCATGACTGTATTTTGCATTTTACATTCCTTATGTTGACCTTTTGTATGATATCTATGCAAATATTTCAATAAAAACTATTGACATAAAAAAAAAAAAAAAAAAAAAAAAAAAAAAAAAGGGGGTTTTGCATGTGTAGCCCTATTTGGGGGGGGGGTATGAGTATTATCCCTCCCGCAACAGACTCTGGCGCTGACCTGTGTGTATAATGGGACCTGAAGCCTTCGCTGAAGGGAAGAGTGGGAACATATATGAAATATATCAGTGCCTCCACCCAGGATAGAGCCTCTGTATTACAGGGAGGATCTCTTCCTGGGACTTACCCATGAAATACAGTTAGTAGCCTTAACAAGGATCACTGTACTAATCTCACAGTCTGAAGAATACATACAGATACCACATAAGGTTATAACAGTAGCTTTATAAGAATCAACAGGGTAATAATACATACATAAAATATACTCAGAACACAGCAATACTACAACAACCAGCAAGTCCTCAACCGTCTTAGGTTATATACCCGGGTATATATATAGATGTATAGCAAGAGTCCAGTGCACAATACCTCCAGGCAACAGAAGAGATGCAGGGGCCCCTGTGGATGACTGTGGATCCTCGGATTCTTCCAGGAGATGACAGACAGCCGATCAGGAGATGATGATGATGATGATGGTGAGATTCTTCACAGGCAGCAAACAGGGCGACGGTGACGGCAGTAGATGCAGGCCTGACTACCCTAACACTGAGTCCTTAACCTGCCAGCTAAACTACTAGTGCAACCGGGCCTCTAACTAGCTAGTTGGCCTTCGGAAGCCTAACCTATCACTGCCCTGAACTATATATATATTGATCCCTAACTACGGTTACTAGCTAGGTCCTGTGAGTATATAACACATACCTAACTATATACTCTGAAGTAAAGAGGAACAAGTGGCTCTTAGACTCCCCCAGACATAACATGTCTGTCTCAGCAGCTCTGCTCACATCTCTCCCCCCAGCAGCTCTGCCTCACATGTGTCTGACTCACTGTATTTACAAAACAAAACTTGCACTGAATGCCTGGGGTCTCTGAAGCCAAACTGCAGGGGCAAAGAAGCCAGATACATTATATACTAGTAGAAATGGCAGTTCCCTACACATGAATAATCGATCACCTGTCCTTAGGATAGGTCATCAATTAAAGATCATGGGGATCAGACACCCAGTATCCCTGCAGTTCTGTGTCTGAAGCAGCAGTGGTGCTCCCTGAACACCACCTCCACTTCAAGTGAAAGTGCTGCAACACCAAGAACAGCCACTATATAAATGTAACCTAAAGCTCCCAAAAATACATACTACAATACTTACAAGAGGAGAAATTAGAAATCTTGTATGTACCTTGGTCTTGAACCTCAGGGGGTCTGATCACTAATTCACTGCTAATGCATTGCAGTGTTTTGATAAATACCAATGCTTCTAGCCTAGCGCAGTCTCTAGTTAGAAGCCTTGTAATGACAAGCCTGGGAGTCTTCCATAGCGTCCTGGCTGTCATAGTAACGGATCACCGGCCCCGGGAGCAATGCCTATGTGCTGCCGGAAAAATGGCGCCTCAGTCAGCTTTCACTGAGGGTTTAGATAAGTTAATTCCTGTGATCAGTGTGAGTACTGATAGCAGGCATTACCGATGGGTTGCCGCTGTATAATACTGTACATTGGAGACCTGACAGCTATAGCTGCGGCTCAGCTCCTACATCTGCCATAATAGTTAAGCGGATGTCGGGAAAGGGTTAATGGTATTTGATCAATGTTAACAAAGGAGATCTACAGTAAATCTATAATATATTCAATAGGTGTGGAATGTGATCTCCAAGACACCCAAATGCAGTGAGTAAATCCAAAATGTTACTGGATAGTATCACCATACTGTAACGGTAAAACACCACCATATCATGGTATACCACCACACATACCTGATTTTGATACTGAAAACCACCAATAAAACAGACATTATTATTATTGTTTATTTATATAGCACCATTAATTCCATGGTGCTTTACATTTGAGACATCTTTGGGTGCAGCATTTGGACCATAGTCTAGGAGATACAGTAAATGTTACCCTATTCTGTTATCCTATTCATGTCTTATGTAGGATTCTAGCTGTTCCACAGCCCAGATATTTAATTTTATAATGCTCCAATGTTTTCTACTGGTGAGAGGTCTGGACTACGGCCAGGCCAGTTCAGTACCCAGACTCTTCTTCTGTGAAGCCATGTTGTTGTGATGAATGCAGTATGTGGTTTAGCATTGTCTTGCTGAAATATGCAAGGCCTTCCCTCAAAGACATGTTGACACGATGTAGAGTCATGAGTTGTGCACTGCTAACACACTGGATGGTCCATCACCTCTGCAGGACATGCCATACATTGATAATTGTTATATTTTCATTCATCTGACCACAGTTTAACATTTTTCGTCAGTTCATTTTAAATGAACTTTTGCCCAGAGAAAATGTTGGTGTTTCTGGATTTTGTTGATATATGGTTTCTTATTTGCATGACAAAGCTTTAACTTGCATTTGGGGATGGCTGGGCTCACAGAATACTTTCTGGAAGTATGAAACCATGGGGTGATATGCATTGCCAGTTCAAGCCTGTTGAAGGGCTTGTAGATCATGAGCATCCAATATTGCCCATTGGACTCGCCACTTGTGGACATGGATTTCTACATACTGTCTAAATCTTTTGATGATTTTATGTACTGTGGTGATATATCTTCGCAATTTTACAGACACTTTGGAGACAAAATGTGACAAAGTGTGGAAGCTGTCACTTAAGCAATGGAGGCACAGAGTTGGGTGGCTGTTAGGGGCAAATATCTAGAGCAGAGAGTGAAGCCCCAGGTGGGGGGAAAAAAAAAAAAAAAAAAAAAGAAGCCCCTTAAGCCCTCCTCAACTAATGTCTATAGTCGGACTGGGATGTCTAGGGCCCACCAGTGGAATTGTTTCTGAGCACACCACCAGGACCCCTGCAGATCAGCTGTACTGAGACAGGGCAGCTACAGGTAATAATGCCATGCCGCTCACCTGCCATACAATGTGCACCACTGCTCTACCTAAAACCATCGCTAAATTCTGTATGGCAAGCAAGCAGTGTGGCTCCTGGAATTGTTAATATTACCTGTAGACGCACTGTCCTGGAAAAGCTAGTCTGCAGAGGTCCTGGCTTTTGGACTCCTGCAGATGTAATATTGATGGCCTATCCTAAGGACAGGTCATCAATATTAGAAAGATAGATAAACCTTTTAAAAGGGGTTGTCTAGGAATTGGAGCAACCCATGTGGCAGACAAAAGGTGTAAAATTAAAAAAAAAAAAAAAAAAAAAAAAGTATACGCACCTGTCCCCAGTGCTCCGTCATCCCCTGTGCCACTGTCCAGTCTGCTTTTTTTTTCTTTTTAATTTTACACCTCCCTGGCCGCCACAGGGGTGACTCCAATTTATGGACAACCTCTTTAAATGGGTTGTCTCAGCCTAATTTTTTTTTATGGTCTATCCTCAGGATAGGCCATAAATTCCTGATCGGTAGGGGGCCAATACCCAGCCCCATCAGGTGTATGGAGCAGCTTCTGGCATCTGTCCTGCACACTAAATGGGGCCGGATGCAGAAAACTCCGTCCCCCTGTATAGTGGCCTGATGCCTTCACTGCAGCTCAGCTCCCACTGACCTCAGTAAGCGCTGAGATGCAGTGAAGGTGCTGGGCTGCTATACAACATACGGAGCTTTCTGCTTCCAGCCCTGTATTGTGTACAGGGTGGGCGTTGGAAGTGGCTCCATACAGTGGACCGGTCTGAGAGTTGGGTGTTGGCTCCCTATCAATCAGGTATTTATGGCCTCATCACTGGTTTTCATACAATATGGGGGACCAGTGAAGTGGCCACTGTGTGGGAGTGAACCGGGTCGGCGCCACTTCCCCACAATTCTGCAATACAGTTGTATTTTCAACAACTGGATCAGCTGAACCACCAAGAATTGGCTGCTGCACACACTTACCTATCCCAGTTCCTGCTCACGGCCTCCTCTTCCCTCTTAAGCCTCCAAGTGGCCCTGTGCACCGCACATCATGTTGCGATGACATAATGTGCAACACAAAGGGGGCCCTGGAGGCTGAAGAGGAAGATTGCAGTGAGCAGATGTAGGACTAGGGATGGGTAAGTTAATATATTAAAAAAAAGCAGTGGGGTCTGGTAGGGCATGGGACCCACCGAGGGATTCACCCATATCCTGTTTGGTCAGACTGACAGACTGATCCTGTGTGTATAAAAATACAATTCTGATTTTGATGAAAATGGAACTGCAATGCAGAATAAAAAAAGACAGGAGTTGGAGCAATGGTTGGGTGAGGCCACCTGGGCACTCATGCCACTTGCAGTGGTCTCCCTAAAAGCTATGGTAAGCTGGGTATAGAACCTATCCTGATAATTGTGCTTTCCTTTGGAAGACAGTATCAGCAGTTTGTATGTATATTGGGTGACCAAAAAAAAAAAAACACCTTTAACAAATGGAGAATTTTAAGATTAGCAGGCTGTATCACTTCTACTATTACTGAAATGCATTTTGTTCCTGCCCACAGCATCTTATATACTGTATGTGACATCAGCACTAACACATCCACCTACCACTGACTATTGGATATTATGTCAGGTGATGCCAGGACATCACACATGTCTCTTCTGTATTTTCACGCTTTTAAGCATTTTCTTCCCCAGCTGGACACTTGCATATCACTGGTACTTCGCATTTAACCTATGTGTGTCTTGTCAATACTGATCTCAGGCATTAAGGCCCCTGTCAAAGTAGGCGGAGACGCCATTTTCCGAGATGCGCATATGCCCCGCAATTTTGGGGGACGGATTGCCAGTCCTTGTAACAAGATCCAGGGCTGGTTATACATTGTCATGACAGGCTTGTCTGGCTTTATGTTCTATTACAGGCTGCAGCCTGTAGTAGAACTGCTGGCATTTTGCAATGCATCACATTAGTGATCAGACCCTTCTGGGGTTCATCCCCCTTTCTCTATAACGCATAAAAGTAAAAAAAAAAAAAAAAAAAAAAAAAAAATTATGACTTATGCATCCCCATACACAGATACATAAAAGTTACAGGTATCAGAGTATGGAGAATCCAATAAATTTTTTTTTTTAAAGGGTGTGAAGGATACCACTTTGCCAAGCTGCTTGACCTACCTGCAGTCACTCCTCTTACCTTCCACTCACCATCTGTGAGTACCTGGGTTCGTAGGATAACCTGAAACAAGCTTCATAAATTTTATACATTTATTAACCCGAGTGGGTCGGTACTAGCTGCTAAAGTATACAGAATATACATCAGAGGATGGTCAGGCAAATACAGGTAAAAACAGGGAATACGATACAGAAAAATAAAATGGGATTAAAAGAGAAAACGAATACCAAGACGGGTTTGCAGTCCGGTTCACTAAGGCTTCCACTGTTAGCCCCAGGTCACTTCCTTAAGTCAACAACACGACATGTGGCCTCACATCTCACAGGATAAGAACTCCCCTCTCTCCCTGGTCTGAGACCATATACCTGTCCTAGTCTCCTCCCTGTGTGATGTCACCAGGGGAAGAGGCCCAGCCCTACATCCTAGGACCAGATAAATCTATACAACCATAACTCCTCCCCAGATGACCGTAGTATCAGACGAGGGGTATGTTGGGGTTCATGGCAGGATTCCTACCGTGTAGACACCAGGAATGACCCCCCCCCCAGATCCCCTTGGGTAGGGAGTTCAGTGTCTGGACCTTTTCCCTGATCCCAACAGTGCTGTATTTGGACTTGATGCGTCGTTTCCAGTGTGGCACACCCAAGGAATTTATCGGTGCGACTGTAGGATGCTCCCCTCATAAAATATCATCATACCATATTCCCTTTGATGATCTACTGGAGTCATCCCGTCTATTGGAAAAGCTAGAATACACTTCACTCCAGGATCTTCCCTGCTGAGTTAACAAGGCTTACACTTGCAGAGAAGGAATGGGCCTTTGACTGCAGACATTAGGTCTGCGAGGATCTTAGGAGTAGAAGGTGTGCTATCAGTCAGCCACAAATGGAATCCATATCTTAGATTAATCCCCTTTGGCTGATCTTGTACCACAAAGGGGTTATAACGTAAAAAAAACTATATAACTGAACCATAGACATTTTGGCTGCACAGTGAACGCTGTAAAATTAATGCCAGTAAGAAAGTTACACAAACGCAGTATTTCTCCATTTCCACTCCATTCTGAATTTTTTTCCAGCTTCCCAGTACATTACACAGTATATTAACCTCCATTTAAATACCCAGATGACATTTAAACAGCTGCTGGGTTTCTGCTGTATTATACAGCCAGTAATAGAAGTGCTGGTAATTTGAAATGCATTAGCACTGTAATGTATTGCATTCGTGATCAACCCCCCTGGGGTTCTAACAATCAAAAAAAAAAAAAAAAAAAATTTGAAGTACTTAAATAATGTGAAACACATTAGGTATCCCTGTGTCCGACAATGCCCACTCTACAATCTTATAAAAATATTTTTCCTGTATGGTGAACACCGTAGCGGAACCCCCCCCCCCCCCCAAAAAAAAAGAGCCAAACCACTTTTTTTTTCGCTGTTTCGCCTCTGATAAAAATTTGATTAAAAAGTGATCAAAGCAATAGACATTCCCCAAAATTATATAACCAACAAGTATATCTGGTCCCACAAAAAAAACCCACACATCCCCATACACAGAAATATTAAAAAGTTAGGGATGTCAGAATATGGTGAGACTATAAAAAAAATTTTTTTTGCAAAGTTTTGGATCTTTTTAAAAGGGGTTAGCTATAAAGGTTAACAATATCTCCTCGGAACCGTACTGACCCATAAAATACAGGTGACATGTCAATTTGGCTGCACAGTGAATTCCACAAACGAAACCTGTGAAAAGTCGCACAAATGCACTTTTTATCCAATTCCACCCCATTCTGATTTTTTTTTCTGCTTCCCAGTGCATTGTATGGAATATTAAAAGGTACTATTATGAGGAACAATTTGTTCTGCAAACATTGAGCCTTCATATGGCTCTAAATTGAAAAATGTGTGGGATTTCGAAGGTGGGGAGTCAAAAACAAAAATCAAAAAATGCCTGCGGCGGGAAAGGGTTAAACGGTACCATTACAAAGTACAATTTTTCCTGCAAAAATTAAGCCTTCATATGGCTCCGTGAATGGAAAAAGAATAGTTATGGGGTTTGGGAGGCAGGGGGAGTCAAACAAACAAAAAATGCCTGCGATGGGAAGGGGTTAAATTAATATTGATTAAATAAAAATGATAATGGAAAACTTTAGATTAAAATGCCTGGTCCACTGGCAAATATGTAGGTAAAAATGACTGAATTAAATAACATTGTAGCCAAGTCAAATATTTGTTGATCTGAGATGGTGTCTAGTTAGGCACTAATGAAGCTATGAAGGCTCAAACACTACAAGCGTTACATCCACTATATTTATTACTACAGAAATCTACAATTCAAGTCACCATGATGGGGGTCCAAATTGATTTTGGTTGAAATTTTGGGGGATCACCATTTGAGGTCTGAATTATGTAAAGATTGCATGTGACATGACAATGTAGTGTCTTCACCTGTGTTGAAAAAAATACAATTTGTCACAAAATGAGCTGCTGTATTGTTTTTCTAATATATCACTTAGGGAACGAGCAGTGAGCGCCATAAACTTTAGAGCTTTAGCAGCTAATCAAATGATATACTGTAATCCTTAACATCTAAAAGGAACAGTAAAAAATGTGGCCCAGTGATTGAGGAATTGGCGCCATCTAGTGTTTCAAAATAGTAATTAAAAAAAAAAAAAAACGAGGTAGAATTATATCAAGATTATTTTAATTGCATATGCTATATCTTTACAAACCTAATGAGAGTGATCGTGACTGTACAAAATGTCGTATAATCTAACAGCAAATTTTCTCAAATATACAAGTTTTAAGGGTGTTACTACACATACAGTAAAGACCAAGGTTTACTGCCAAATGTTGTGAAAAAAAAAAAAAAAAAAAAAAAAAAACACACTATGAAAAATTCTGGTCCACTCCCAAAATGGTCAGCAAACAGCTGACCCTGACTGCGTGTGTAATAGCAGCCTTATTGACATCTGTATTAGGAGATATCAATATTATTTTGCCATCTAGAAACTATAATTGTAATAAATAGTCACAATTGAATTAAACTGCATAGTATTATACATTTACATGGTTTAGATAAATACAGTACAAACCTCAAATAATTCTAATATATAAACCAGATTATAAAATCTGTTTTAGTTTTCAGTAAGTAGCATGACTTGGATTATTAAAGGGATTTTCTGGGCAAATTATTTTGACTTATTCTTAGAACAGGTTATCAATATCAGATGGGCGGAGGTCTATTATTCTCATTCTGGCTATGTTCTTAGTAGAATGACTGGTGAGCCAATCTGTGGGGATCTCAGGTATCAGACATCCACCGGTCTACTATTGATGACCCAAGGATAGGTCAAGATGGTTTGCCCAGAAAACCCCTTTAAGGCTCCACATTTATTCTCTACTCATTACCATGTAGGATGGATCAGCACTAGGGCAGTGGTGGTGGGAACAGGAGAGGTGCAGGGAAGAAAAGATTAGTATAACTGGTGCAGTACATCAGCATAAGCTATAGGGTAGAAACAATAGTGCAGGGGTGCAGTACTGTGATGTGCAGGGGTTGTCTCACAAAGGAGCTGTGCTGGATAAGGTCTGGGATTCCTTACTTTTTGTAGATCCACAGGATTACATATAACTCCATATATTCCACTGGATTACAGGTCTATATTAATAGTTAAAAATCAATCACAAAAACTCAGGCTCTATTCATATGGCCATTTTTAACGGACCAGCAAAAAAAATTAGCTACACTTGGTCTCTATTCAGACAACCGTGATGCAAAACTGCTGTGAAAAAGACTTAATGGCTGTTATGTATCTGGGGGACACCTGTTTTCACAGATATAGATGTGAGTTTGAGGGATCTGTGAAAATAAGCAAAAAACGGGAAGCAGATTTGAAGTTTTTTCCACACCAATTCTGATGTGTTTTCAGAGTCAAATAGAGTATCAAAAATTTGTGTAAAAAAAAAAAAAAAAAAAAATGTGTTCAGATGACTTTCTTTCCATATTCCATAGCCCCAATTCACTGAATTTTAAGGCAGTTTGATAAGGGGAGAAGATAAATGAGAAGATACAAGGAATTAGACAATTTCTCTCGTAAAAAGTTAGATTTGTGATCATTTAGAAAAACAAATGGCAGTACGGTGTATCAAAAATGTACATTTACAATAATGTTGTGCAGACTTGGGCAGTCTCTAAGAATTGTATACAAGAGGATGCGGTTTCTTGTATAGAATTAGACCAGCCAGTGAGATTCTCCTCAATGTAAGGCATGATGCCCGCTGTCAGCTGGTTCACGTAGGTCACCTGTACAATAAAGTGACACCATATTAATATTGTAGGGCAGATTTATGAATCATCATATTCAATACAAACAGGATTCTTAATATCTATTACAATTATCTATTAATATAAAATAAATTTTGCAGATGTGGAAATGTTTGAATTTTTGATATGATAGGGCACAATATACACAATGCATGCCTAGTCATCCATAGGTTACATACAAAAAAAAAAATAGATTAACCATTTGTAAACCTTTGTAAAGACATTCTTACAAACAAAATCCTATTATTCAGTTCTGACAAGAGTTGATGAGCCTTTGTGCTACTGAGATGAGCAGCAAATGGAGTGTCCATGTGGAAAATGCTGAAAAGCTATAATTTTCCAAATGGATAAAAACCATGTACCATGGATGTGGCCAAGTAAAACCATCATGAATAATAAACTTCAATCCATTCTATGACTAAGAAGATACATAATGCCAATATAACAGGGTCTTTTGGTGTTCGTTTCTGGATACAGTCAGAATACTTAGTGTATTTGTGGTAGTTAAATGGGTTTCCAGGGCTTACAAAGATTTACCCAAGAGAAACGAATGGGGTAAAATATAAACAAAAAAACCCACAAGCTATAGTGACCTATTTAATAGGTTCACCAGTCTCTGCTTACTTCTTACAGCCATCATGTGCCGAACTGGTGCAGGTAACCACTGCAGCACTGGGGTGGATATACCATTGATGCAACCTATGCACTAGGTTAGGGGGCCCACCATGACCCTAAATCCACTCCCTACTGTATTAGATTGTATATAAATAGCTGAGCTATTAAATTTCATGACTAAATTTCCAATACAAATATTCAATACATTGTTAGAGACACAATGGTGGTGCTCTATGATAAGATATGGAATAAAAAAGGGCCCATATACTGTGTCTGCCACGGCTGCAACAAATCAGTGGCCATGACATCACTCCTCAACGTCATCAACTTCCTACAGGGGTCACACGCGTCCATGTATGTCACGTCACCAAAGCAGGAAGTAAGGAAAAACCAATTGGGATCAAAGAGGCAACTATAGTTTTAAAGGAAAAAACAACACTCCCACCCATTCACCCTAGTAAACCCCCTTTAAAATTGTATGGCTAGATTTCTACAGAATTGCGATTTATTAGAAAACCCGCTGACTGAACACCTGTTGGCAAAAATAATCTGGGTACATAAATGCAATATAAATCTGAAGCCTTTCAACATGTACAGCATTATACTCTACTCGTAAGGGTTGTCCAGGATAATTTCCAATTGTTCAGAGATTAAATTTGTTTTTTACTTAATGTTTCAGAATAGGTTATTTAGCAGGATAAGTTTTCTGTAGGTTCACTAGCTTTCACCTTCTACTGTGCAAGCCTCTTGAACCTGATGGACCTAAAAGTGTACATAAAATAGCTTTCTGCCGTGTTGTCAGAAGAGTCCCCTGACAACAGTCCAATCACTGCTGGAACCCCCAAAATTGTGCTATAAAAGATGAAGGTCTTATATGGTATTTGAAAGTGTGTTTCAACCCCTTTCCATGGAGGAATAAGGCACAACAGAATATTCATGCATATTAGAATCTTACCACAGCTGGTTGTATGGCAGTATACAGGTGTGCTGGACTTTATCATTTCATGGATGATAATACTCAGTTTATTATTGCTCACAATCATAGCCTATAGATTACCTGGCATTCATCTTTGCTCTGACTTTGTATAAGGAACCCTGCACACTGCACCTCACTTCTCAGGTACTGTACTGATGGCGGGCAGGATGCCAACGTCACCGATCTCATTGCGATCACATAAGGATCTCTGGGGAAAAAAAAGTTGATTGCAAATCTAAATGGATGCCACATCACATGCCACGCAGCAGTCACACAATTCCCAACAACCATGCTTCGCTATGTTCACTTTTTTTTAGATTTAGTCTATTGTGTCATCTCTGTAGGGCTCTATTCACATTTGTGTTTTGTTAGTTTTTCTGTTCTGAGGAATAGGAAAAAGTTGGTGCTGAAATAGTCACACGATACCAACAATGCCGGAGGGACTCCACTAACCTATAACATGTGTCATTTCCGTCTTACGTCATGTCCTTTGGATTGGAGGAATGGCTACTGTACAAGTGGAGCTAATTTTCACTTTTATATATGATGATATGATGGGGGCTCTGTACGAAAATGCACACAGAGCCTAAGGCTACATTCAGATAACCAAGGTGCAAAATGGCCATGAAAATTTTTTTTATGGACATTCGAGGTACAGGTGCCATGCGCCCCCCCCCCCCCCAACCTTGCAAAAATCACAAATTTCATGCAAATGAAGCCACAGGTGTGAGTCAAGACATGAATAGACTTGTACCCTACAAGATACTGGGGCTGACTGTAAACCAATTTTCCTGCTGACAGATTCCCTTTAAGAAATGTGATCACACTATAGACAATGGGTGTCTGTCACAAGGAAGTTGGGCATCCAAAATGAGGCTAATCCATATGTTCTGTTAAATGGATTATGCCACAAAAATCATTTGTGTCTTATCCACAGGATATGGGATAAACTGTTGATCAGTAGGAGTCGAACCGCTAAGACCCTGACCAATCCCAACAATGGTGGTGGTCTAACCCCGATGTGAATGTTGTGATGGATGCAGAATGTCCCAGCTTGGCTATTTCTAGTACTCTGCGTCCTCTACTACATTCACAATGGGAGTAAAACACCCAGTGTCTCAGGATCATGAGGTCCTCAGTGTTTGTTTGTTTGTTTGAGTTGGAAGGGACCTCAAGGGCCATCAAGTCCATCCCCCTGCAAAAGCAGGAATTCCTAAATCATCCCAGCTATATACCTATCCAGTTTCCGCTTGAAGATTTCAATTGATGAAGAACTCACCATCTCCCATGGCAGCCTATTCCTCTCCCTCACTACCCTTACTGTTAGAAAGTTTTTCCTAATGTCTAATCTGAATCTCCTTCCCCTTAGTTTCATCCCATTACTTCTCGTGCTTCCTTCTGCTAATGAGAATAGGGTAGATCCCTCTGCACTGTGACAACCTTTCAGATATTTAAATACCGCTATTAAGTCTCCCCTTAGCCTTCTCTTCTGCAAACTAAGCAGTCCCAATTCTTTTAGCCTTTCCTCGTAGGACATGGTTTGTAGACCTTCCACCATTTTGGTTGCTCTTCTCTGGACCTGCTCCAATAAATCGATGTCTTTCTTAAACTGGGGCGCCCAGAACTGTACACAGTATTCCAGGTGGGGTCTGACCAGGGCAGAGTACAGCGGAATAATTACCTCTCTTGATCTAGCTTCAATGCTCGTCTTGATACATCCTAGAATTTTATTAGCCTTTTTAGCCACCGCACCGCACTGTTGACTCATGTTGAATTTGTGATCTACTATTATGCCCATATCCTTTTCCCCTGTACTCTCACTTAGTACTATTCCTCCCATACTATATATGCTTCTTGCATTTCTGTTACCCAGATGTAGGACTTTGCATTTGTCCCTGTTGAATACCATTTTGTTCACCTCAGCCCATTGTTCCAGTGTGTCTAAGTCCTTTTGGATGCATTCTCTCTCCTCTCTAGTGTTGGCTATTCCTCCTATCTTTGTATCATCTGCAAATTTTATTAGTTCCCATTAATCCCATCATCCAGATCATTTATAAAAATATTAAAAAGTACTGGGCCCAGGACAGAGCCCTTCGGCACCCCGCTTTTTACTTTCTTCCAGTTTGATGTATAGCCATTTAGAATTACTCGTTGTGCCCGATCATTAAGCCAGTTGTGAACCCACCTCACTGATATTTTATCAAAGCCATACTTGATCATTTTTTCAATAAGAATGTTATGTGATACTTTATCAAAGGCCTTACTAAAGTCAAGATATACTATGTCCACTGCATTCCCCTGGTCTAACCATTCAGTGATTTTATTGTAGAAGGAAATCAGGTTAGTCTGACAAGATTTATTAGGCATAAAGCCGTTCTGGCTCTGATTAATTAAAGCCTTCCCATCCAGGTGCCTAATTAAATGTTCTTTAACGATTTGGTCAAAGATTTTTCCTACTATCGAGGTCAGACTTACCGGCCTATAATTTCCTGGTTCGTCCCTATTCCCCTTTTTGTAGATGGGGACCACATTTGCCCTTTTCCAATCTAGAGGGACCAGTCCTGTTTCCCATGACTTATTAAAGATTATTGCAAGGGGTTCTGTTATTTCCTCTGCTAATTCTTTTAAAACTCTAGGGTGTAAATCATCCGGTCCTGGGGACTTGGTTTCCTTAATCTTAGCTAAATGTTCTCTTACCAAACCTTCACTAATAATCGGCTTGGAGTCCTCTTTCCCCTCACCACTATCACCATTAATGTTGATATTTCCATCCATTTCTTGGGAGAAGACGGATACAAAATATGAATTCAGTAACTCCACCTGCTGATCTACCATGTTAACTTTTTCACCCTTTTCGTTCTTCAGGACTCCAATGGTTTCCTTCACTTTTCTTTTGCTCTTAACATATCCCCAAAAACCTTTTACCTTACTCTTAACTTCTTTTGCAAGCTTCAATTCGTATTCAGCCTTAGCTTTTTTAATGCTTATCTTGCAGTGTCTGCAAACTGCTGTATACTCTCCCTTAGATATAGCTCCCATCTTCCACTTGTTGTATGTTTCCTTTTTCTTTTTTAGTAGGTTATGTAATTTTTTGGTCATCCATCCTGGAGTTTTTAGGTGATTCCCATTTTTCTTGCTTCTAGGTATTGTTAGTTCCTGTGCATTAATGATTTCCCTACGGAAAATTTCCCACCCCTCATGTGCATTTTTGTGCTTAAGTAATTTTCGCCATGGAATTCTACTAACCCTTATCTTTAGGCCCCTAAAATCTGCCCTACTAAAATTGAGCCTTCTAGTCTTTGTCTTCTCAGGTCTTCTTCTTCTTACAACCCCAAACTCGAGTATAGCATGGTCGCTGAATCCCAATGTCCCTGCTACCCTTAATTCCTTAACCATGTCCTCCTTGTTAGTTAAAACTAGGTCCAGAATGGATGTTCCTCTCGTGTTTTTTTCTACTAACTGGGCAATGAAGTTGTCTGCTAGAGAGGATAAAAATTTGATAGAGCCTTTGCTCGTAGCTGTGTGAGTTTCCCAATGAATATCTGGGTAATTAAAGTCTCCCATGATAACAATTTCATATTTCTTCGAAAGCGTGGTCATTTGCTGTGAAAAAAATCTCATCCATGTCTTCTGTCTGTCCTGGTGGTCTATAATAGACACCTATTATGATGTCCTTATTGTTTTTCCCCTGAATTGTTACCCAAATATTTTCCAAAAATATCATTTTGTCTGGACCCTCAGCAATTTATTCTATAGCCAATGGCAAGGGGCTAAAAAAAAATTTCACGGTATAATCCTAAGAAATATGGAGATTTAGGTATAGACATGGCCTTCCCCAGACATAACAAGGGGCCAGACAAAACGGGCTCCCTTGTAGCCATTTAGGTACAGTAGTCCCACCATCATGACAGCACCTCATATCTTTCCAAACTCTATGTGGAAGCCTTTTAACTCACCCAATCTTACATGGATACCTCCGAGACATGAGCATCACAAAATCTCTGGTTGTGCTTTGCTTTACAGGTGGGCAGGTTACATAATATATTTTGTCATCGTCACCGGCAGATTCTACAATTGCACAACTTCTAAAAACAGAACACAAAAGACTTCAGTAAAAATGTACATGCAAAATAAAACCAGAGCAGAAATCTATACATTCTCCAATATGTGGGTGAGAATGACTTGTCTATATTGTGTAATCTCTGGCAATGTGCACATTAGGCTGCTTTCACAACACTGTCAGTTAAATGCAGCAAACATAATGGAGGGGGGTTGCAAATATTGATAGAATATTCTTAAGATATCAAAAATACTCAATTTTTCTTACAAGTAGTGTACATCCCAGCGTGGCCGCAGCCCAAGGTCAGATAGGAGCAAGTAAGCCTGGCTGGCTTGAACCTTCACCTGCATTTCGATTTTTATTGTCAAAATGTCATTTTCTTCGTGCATAAACACCTGGATCTGAAAGACAACAAAAAAAAAAAATAAAAAAAAAATTAATGAGTGAAACGTGGCATTCCCCAAAAAATATTTCAAGGCTCCATAATGGTGATTATTTGCCACTTCTGGTTGGTAAACATTTGCACAGGCCATTACTAAGGCAGACAACTATATGGGTGGCACGAAGTTCACAGCACTTTAACAGGTGCCCTTAAAAAGAGGAGAATCTTCTGTTTAGGATCTTCATTTCCTGGCCAAAGTAGAGAGCTGCTACTAAGACCAAGTTCACACATGCTTATTTTCAGTGCATTCCTCTGATCGGTCATAGGAGCAGCACAACAAACTGTAAAACTAACGTAATGACCGATGCAGGTGGAGCACATTCTGTCTGCATCTGCCATCATTCACTGCAATTAAAAAAAAAAAAAAAAAAAAAAAAAAGTAATATATAGAAACTTTCCTCTATATTGCTTGTTCTTTTAAACAGAAGAAAGTTGCACATGGAGAACTATCATCCATTTAAAAAGTAAATAAGACAGAAGAAAGCTTCCATCTTGTTTTATTACACTCCAGCGAGTGACGACTGATGCAGAATGTGCTCTGTTTGCATCCGTTATGTTAGGGTCAAACCCATTAGGGGTTACTTACAAAGAAGAAAAGCAGTCTGCCAGCAACCATCTAAACATAATAGGAATTTTCTTTATTCAAACAATAGCATCACACACCACGCATTGGTCCTGGACATTTGGACACTTGATAAAGACCCCTGCATGGGTCGATATGTGGCATAATATATATAATCTCTTTAGTGAATGTTTTATTTGTGTATGTGTTGTCAATCTACCTCAGTGATGTGTGTATACAAGGGGGGGGGGGGGTGTAATGCTCAATGGAAAATGTGAAATGCTCTCTGTCTGTGCAGGACCAGATGTCTGTTTTTATTGTTTTACAACCTCTTGATGAAACAGGCAGAGGGAAAGGGGGTGTTGTGACCCAGCGTTAACCTCAGAGGCAGCAGAAACAGCTCTACAAGGCAAAGATAGAACATTCATCTTTTCTGGCTGAAAAGGAGGAGTTTATTTCCCACCTCAGGGACTAGGAGGGGGCGGCACCCTGGCAGGGAGGTGTGGCTAGGCAAAAGCCATAAGAGACTATGATAACTTACAGATGTAAGTTGTCCATATTTTGCCTCCAAGCTTTCTGGAAGAAAAGATCTGCAAGTATTCTATTATTAGCCCATTATTTTCAAGGCTGTTTGCTTGTGTCATTTGTTCTTAATTTCTTTATATATATATAGCACTGAACCCTAAGGGTATTAAATTGTTAAATTTAAGATTACTTTGTGTTGTTCTATGAACCCATAACCTGTTTTGAAATGTGTTTCTGTCTGACTGCTGGCAGCAGTAGTGCGTGTCTGGGGTTCCTATTAGTCCTTGATTCTGTGTACAATAGGTGGTGGCAGCATATATTTAGTGTGTGTGGACTGTGTTGGAGTGCGATTTATGCTCAATTTCCAGTTTGAGTGAAGGGCGATCGTAAGATTAAGTGAGTTGACCCCGTGTGCTGGGATGGCCCGTACATGACAGTGTAATACTTAATTTCACCTATGGTGGAGCTGCATGCCTACAGCCAAGGGTGTACCTATAGGAGATACTGAGGTTGCAGTCACTACTTAGCCCTGGAACCTTAGGGGGTCCCAAAAGTCCCTCTTTCCCCCTGTGAAAGATACCACTATTCTAAATCGCAAATAGCAGGTAGGGGTCCATTACAGATCTCGTTTTAGGGCTCAAGAGCTTCAAATTACGCTTCTGCCTACAGAACCAATTATCCTGCAAATGACAGGTTTTCTAGGGATCCTACAAGGAGAATATTTTGTGATCAGTTTATTGTCAATAGGCCATTCTAAAAACAGGAGTACACCTATTAACCAACAGGAGGGGGCAGCGATCAGTTTCGTCATTCTTCCGCAATGCGACTGTATTCTAGTGTTGGTTCAGGCACAAATAAGCCCACAATAAAAGGATTTCTTCATTATTTTTCATAGAATTTGTGGGTTTATTTGGATAAATGCATTTGAGGACACATCATAGATCCACTAGGGGGCAGTATTGAACTTTAGAATAACTGTATAATGCAGATCTGAGTCTTTGGGTAAACATCCTGTTTTTAATAAGACGTA